>JAPTYO010000011.1:24467587-25771308 GCA_036873135.1 Clarkia xantiana subsp. parviflora
TGAAACCGGGTGGAAGTTCAGTTGAGCGTCCAATTAAAGATGTTTCACTGTAATCATTTCAATTTATTTTTAAATCTTGGTTTCACATTAAATAACTCATGTTCCGGAACATGATTTTTTTATGTCTAGTTTGACTAAAATAGTAATAGAATTACCAATTTGACGGGAAATTAAGTTTATTTATGCAAATAAAAATAATTAAATTAAATAAGGCTTTATAATTGAGTTAAAGTTCTTGCAACAATTTGGTTAGTAACCTTTAATAATCACTTTTTAGTTTTTAAAATAAATAATAGTAATTTACTATCTATTTATTGAGGATATATATCGTCTGTTAAATAATATCTCATATTTTAGTTTGTACCATTTACAATATAGTTTACCTCTGGAGCGCGACCTTCTAAAACTTCATCAAACACAGGTGAACGATCTAAAACATTAATATCATTATTTGAACCCGCAACCCCAAAAAATGCATGTCATATTCAAAGGTCAGATGAAGCCACATCTTCAAGTATTACTGTTGGAACTCATTTATAACCATTTGTAAACATATACTTCCAACCCGTCAGATAGTTTTTCCATTGCCAATGCATACAATCAATGCTACCTAGCAACCTAGGGAAGTCGCGTTCCTCACCCATTCGAAGTAGACGTTGGACATTAGTTGAGTCTGGCTTTCGCAATTAACTAGTCTAAAAAACCGAAATCAGTTGAGTCTGGCTTTCGAAAAATGGTTGATAAGTAAAATTATGTATATAATAATAGTGACCAATCAAATTCATTGAATCTATTATCTCACCATAATCAGTGTACATCTTGTTGGTATTTGGTGAATGGGCCGCCGTAATAGGAGCCCTTTAATATAAGCCCAACACCTAAGTAATTGAGTAATGTCACATTAGGAATTTTGGGCCTTGCCTAAAATCTCAATTGACACGAGAGGCCCAAAATTGGGCCTCCCATTTACACACATAGGCCGTTCAAAATATGGTGTAGGGTTAACGTGGGTTTTGCCCACCTCCTCTATAAATAGAGAGTGTCAGGGATTTCTTTCGGGTTAATCACTTTCTTCCTTTTAGTTGAGACTAAAGAAATCCATCTGCCTCATGTAGGGTTTAGAGGATTAATACTACGAAAACAAAACCCTAGATACGTGCCAGGTAACTAATACGCAGCGGAATAAGATGCACATACATATATTGTTTCATGTAGCCCAAGACCGTTGGGGGGAGTTCTCCATCCGCCGGACGGTTCCCTGTAGAGGTTCCTGTTAAAGAATCCCTATACGGATTATGCCTCACAGCAAAGCCTCAGTCGATTTTCTTGGGATGGATCTCATGGAGTAAATTGCTTGACACAAGTTGACACCTCCTTGTGTGGTATGTGTTTCGGCCAAACCCTTAGGTATTTATGGATGAGGTTTTCTTTTAATCTGACCACTTAAGAAGAGAGAATTATCATTATAAAAACCCTTCAGGATTCCCTATTTATAAAATGAGCAAAGTGGGCAAAAGTCCACTTTACCCCTTCTTAATAGTTTCGGCCGGCCATGCTTTTAGGGAGGCCCAATTTTGGGACTCCCATGTCAATTGAGATTTTAGGCATATGACCTTAATTAATAGGCTCCCAATTACGGCGGCCCATTATCCAAATACAGCTCCCACTCGCCGGAAAGGGAGGGTGCCTATTAATATGTTGTCCTCTAACACATTAGCATTTGTTCTTCGATCCAATCGTTGTTCTGATTAGTTCATAAGAGTTTTTTCGTGCGACCGACGGACACGACGGGCATTGTGCTACTCATCTATTAGGAGTGTAGTAGTGCCCGCGGAACGTTGATTCTCCATGTCTAATCAACCCGTGAAAATAAAGTGCCGCGTTGTATCCTAGGTCAACTGTCATTCTCCAATTGCCCAGTTTCCACATAGGAATACTCCTTCAGGGAATCCGCACAAGTATTCACAACCTTTCAACTAATGTCAGGCTGGTGGCCACCTAGTGAATACTAGAGTCGGAGAATTATAGGTGTACTTGACCATCCCCATCACTCATACCCTTAGTCAAACCCAACCGGTTTCCAAAGACACACTCACTTTGCCTTTTTTTTCAGCACTACGCTCGTACGTCGGGAAGCGAACATTGAGCCTGACCTTAGGTATGATTTCTGAGTCCGTGGGGATACTTTGGGTGCTTCTTCATATAGCATCCGGGATCAGCTACATGCTCAAGGTGAAGAAGTTTGTGCCCATCCGAATCTCGTGGATTCTATTTAGCACAACCGAGCCTAACCCCGTGGTCGAACGTGGCACGCGCAGTATGAAGCACGTGTCGATAGCATAACCCGAGTTTAGTCAGGAAGTGGGAAATGTCATATGTTATCGCAGATTTGTCATCTGGCCCAGAATGTGGTTTTATTGCGAACGAAGTTCGTAACGGCGATCTACGGAACTTAGATCATATCGTGTTACTCCGAAAACCAAATGATCGTTCTGCTTAACTAGGTTTGCCTCCATGGTTCTTAGCCAGTCTTGATCTAATGGAGATCCTCCTCTCTGTCAAGACGGCCGAGCCCGTGTGACGGGACTTGGCCCACATTCGACATTATTTTTATTCTGGAGGTCAACTCTCCTACGACTATTTTATAGACCGTAAAAACCGATAAAACTTTAAACATTATGACGACGTAAAAATCATAAAATCAAATTGCAATTCTTTCAAAAAAGTTTTAAAAAGTTGTTATCACGATACAAGTTACTTAAACCCTACGAAGTCCTAGCATTCTAACACGCTTTTCGAAAACATCCATGCGTACAAGTTTAGTTAATGGATCGGCCATCATACATTCAGTAGACAAGTATTCTAATGTGATTACTTTGTCATCAACCATATTCTTAGCATAATTATATTTTATATCAATGTGTTTTGTCCTGCAATGGTACTTAGGATTCTTAACTGCTGCAATTGCTTCTTGACTGTCGAAGTATATCTTCAAATGTTTAGTCCCATCATTGACGCCAAGAAATGTAGTTAAGAGTCTATTAAGCCAGAACGCTTCTTGTGCATTCTTAGAGAGGGCCACGAATTCGGATTCCATCGTTGATAGCGCGATACAAGATTGCTTCTTGCTCATCCAAGAAATGACGGCATTAGCAAAGAGAAACGCTCCTCCTGAGGTGGACTTACGATCATCCGGATCGCCATCAAGGTCGGCGTCACTGAACCCAGTCAATTCTAATTTCCAACCCTCATAGCACAGTGCGTAGTCGGCAGTACCTTTCAGATATCGAATTATTCGTTTCACGGCCTTTAGATGTTGAGTGCCAGGATCTGATTGGAACCGTGCTACTAGGCCCACACCATAACAGGTGTCTGGGCGAGTGCATTGCATGGCATACATTAAGCTGCATGTTGGGTTACGATTACAAGGATGGAATAATATGAAGTCGAGTACGTCTAAAGGCGAGACTAAAGAAAATTAAGTCGTCGACCAATTCTGCTCGACACGACAAGACAAAGACAAATGGTCGACAACTATATATGAAGAAGTCCACTTTTGATGAACGACTAACAAAAGAAGGAGACTAAATCACTCAAAGCTCTCCTATTAAGGTACGAGTCGATAGCCAAAACACCACTGAAGAAACCTTCCTCTTAAGGAAAGGGACAGGTGGCGACCTACTCTAGCCGCCATGAAGAAACCTTCCCCTTAAGGAAAGGGAAAAGTGGCGACCTACTCTGGCCGCCAAGAAGAAACCTTCCTCTTAAGGAAAGGGACAGGTGGCGACCTGCTCTAGCCGCCATGAAGAAACCTTCCTCTTAAGGAAAGTGACTGGTGGCGACCAGCTCTAGCCGCCATGAAGAAACCTTCCTCTTACGGAAAGGGACAGGTGGCGATCTACTCTAGCCGCCATGAAGAAACCTTCCTCTTAAGGAAAGGGACAGCTGGAGACCAGCTCTAGCCGCCATAAAGAAACCTTCCTCTTAAGGAAAGGGACATGTGGCAACCTGCTTCTGCCGCCAAAGGAAAACCTTCCCAGCTAAGGAAATACGAGGTGGCGACCTACTTGTCACCTGCTTAAACCGACTCTGGACGGAAACCCTCCCAATAGGGTAGCCACCATTTAAAGTCGGTAATCTCTCCCTATAAATAGGGGAACATTGTACATATTTTACAATCTTGATTCTCATACTTTACAATACTCTTTCTAAATTAAAATTACTGACTTAAGCTTCAGAGTGGAATCAGGGGCCATCCCCACCCCTTTTTAGGTCCTCGCCTCACACAAAGCTCCCAAAGGAGACTAAGTACCCAAGAGGTCAAGAAAGATACTTACGAGAGTTAGCTCCCAGCGAGACCTCAAAGTCCACTACTAGAAGTTCAAGGCCACTTCATTTTGATCCCAACATTTGACACCGTCTGTGGGAACTTGATCAAAAAGTCATGGTCTCCGATAAGAACAAGATTCCAAACTCCACGGTAGAGGAGGTGGGAAGATCCCAAGTGAATCCCACCCCTTCAAAATCAACACCGGAGGAAGATCTGTCTATGCCCCAAGCTAATGGCACTGGCAGTGAAGAGAATCATAGTCACTCCAAGTAATTACCAAATCCAGAAGAGGCGAGAACAGTCCCCCGGCTATCCCTCAGGAGGTAATGGCGGCTTTCATAGCCTTTTGAAACCAAGCCCAGGCGGGAACTATTCCTGACAAGAAGGAACCAACCCGAGAAGTCTCCCAGAAAGAAGAGGTGGCTTCCGGCGTGAAGGTAGCGGAGGAAAATCTCTTGGAAAAAGAGATTCCTAAGGCTCCCGAAATCGACGCGGCGAGCAAAGAACCCGTCCAATTCACTATAGGACAAGTGGAAGAATTGTTGGAAAAGAAGAGAAGAGGGGCGTACGATCTGCTAATTGTTCATGACCACACCTCTCACCGTTTCTCCAAAATGCTGTTCAATACTCGAGTTCCCCCGCAAGTATTCACGAGGAACATCGACGACTATACATGCGAGGGAGATCCTGTTCGCCATATCAGCGCCCACAACTCCTCCCTCCAAGGGAGAGGGCCAACGCCAGATCATTACGCAGCTCTCTTCTCAACAACTCTAAAAGAAGAAGCCTCCACTTGGTTCTATGGTCTTCTTGAAACTCGATAGACTCCTGGGAAGAGTTGAAGACCAAGTTCATAGAAGGCCACATAGGCGAAAGACAACGCCTCAAGAGCTTGGACTTTCTAGATAAAATTGAGCAAGGTCCTGATGAGACCTTAGCCAATTATTATACTAGATACCACAAGATACTCCAGCAGCTGAATGAGGACACCACTGATGGCGAGCTGATCAGGACCTTCTGAAGAGGCCTCAGAGTTCAGAGCCAAGCTTTGAAGGATAGCATGGTGACGAAGCCCGTGCGAAAGATTGATGCCCTCGTCATCAAGGTCAAGGAGTACATCGACTTGGAAGGTCACACGAGAAATCACCCATGGAGGCCAAGAAGCAGGTCATTCATTCTAAGATTGAGGAGGGTTCTGCTTCTCGACTCCTGAAGAGAGATGAAGGCTCCCGACCGAAAAACTTTCAAAATCAGAAAAGAGACATCAACTTTTATCCAGCAAAGTACACCCGTCTCACACACAACGTGGCGGTAGTACTTCAAGAGATGGAGAAACTCCGTTTAAACAACCCACCTCCAGCAAGGATGAACATGATGGGTCATAAGATAAATGCCTATTGTCGGTATCACCACGCTAGGGGGCACGATACGAATGAATGCACTATCTTAAACCAGGACATCGAGACTCTCATTCAAAGAGGTAAACTGTTAAAATTTGTGGAGAAATCTACCAACACCCCCAAGAAACGAAATCCGGCCCAAGAGGGAACTCCCGATCCCCTCCTCTTGGCCATCCCGCCCCAATCCAGAGAGGGGCAGTGAATTTCATCGCGGGAGGATTCGCGCCAGGAGGAGGAACGAATTCAGCTCGAGAAGTATATGCTGCCCAAATATCTACAGCGGTTGTGATGGGAAAAAGACCTCGAGAACCGGAGCTCGAAACTATTAACTTCACTGCTAGTGATCTTTCAAAATGGATAAACCTCATGAAGACGCCCTGGTTGTTACTCTCCTTATATCCATGTATAAGGTCAAAAGAGTCCTTATCGATAGCGGAAGCTCAACTGACATCCTCTTCTACCAAGCATTCTTACAACTGGGTTTGACGAGAAGAGATTTGAAGAAAGTCGACTTCCCTTTAATAGGCTTCGCAGGAGAAACCATCTATCCCATGGGATCTATTCAACTAACACCATTTTTGGAGAAGAGGAGAAAATTTTACAAATCGATATACTCTTTGTAGTCGTCGACGCCGCCTCAGCATACAATGCTATCATCAGAAGAACTACTCTTAATTCTCATCGGATCGTCCCGTCGACTGCTTTTCAAGTAATGAAATTCTCAACACCTAAGGGAATTGGTGAGGTTCGAGGACATCAGGCCATGGCGCGACACTGCTACAACACGTCGATAAGACGCCCAGAGAAGTTATAAAAACTTATAAAGTGGATGCCTCTTTGTTTTAACTAATATTTCGAAATCTTTCTTTTGATGTAATATTCAGGAAACGATGAATGAATATGGCCCCTTCGAGGTCCTCTTTCTTACAAGAAATTTTTCAAATATTACCATCATAGATCGAAGTCTACAAATCAATTGTCGACATTATGTGCCCAAGATGGCAATAAAGCCTAGGTATGTCGACAACTCGATAGAAGATTGAAGCCTACAAATCGATTGTCAACTTTATGTGCCCAAGATGGCAATAAATCCTAGGTACGTCGACAACTCGATAGAAGAACGAAGTCTACAAATCGATTGTCGACATTATGTTCCCAAGGATGCAATAAAGCCTAGATACGTCGACAACTCGATAGAAGAATGAAGCCTACAAATCGATTGTCGACATTATGTGCCCAAGATGGCAATAAATCCTAGGTACGTCGACAACTCGATAGAACGAAGTCTACAAATCGATTGTCGACATTATGTGCCCAAGATGGAAATAAAGCCTAGGTACATCGACAACTCGATAGAAGAATGAATCCTACAAATCGATTGTCGACATTATGTGCCCATGATGGCAATAAATCCTAGGTACGTCGAAAACTCGATAGAAGAATGAAGCCTACAAATCGATTGTCGACATTATGTGCCCAAGATGGCAATAAAGCCTAGGTACGTCGACAACTCGATAGAAGAACGAAGTCTACAAATCGATTGTCGACATTATGTGACCAAGATGGAAATAAAGCCTAGGTACACCGAAAACTCGATAGAAGATCGGCGTCTAATATCTCGATTGTCGACATTAAGTGCCCAAGATGGCAATAAAGCCTGGGTACGTCGACAACTCGATAGAATATCGACGTCTACAATCTCGATTGTCGACATTATGTGCCCAAGATGACAATAAAGCCTAGGTACGTCGACAACTCAATAAAAGAATGAAGCTGACAAATCGATTGTCGACATTATGTGCCCAAGATGGCAATAACGCCTAGGTACGTCGACAACTCGATAGAAGAACGAATTCTACAAATCGATTGTCGACATTATGTGCCCAAGATGGCAATAAAGCCTAGGTACGTCGACAGCTCGATAGAAGAACGAAGTCTACAAATCGATTGTCGACATTATGTGACCAAGATGGCAATAAAGCCTAGGTACGTCGACAACTCGATAGAAGAACGAAGTCTACAAATCGATTGTCGACATTATGTGCCCAATATGGCAATAAAGCCTAGGTACATCGATGACTCGATAGAAGATCGGCGTCTACAATCTCGATTGACGACATTATGTGCCCTAGATGGAAATAAAACCTAAGTACGTCGATAACTCGATAAATAGATAGCGTCTACGAATCGATCAACGACACCATGTACCTAAAAGGGCGACAAGTGGAGACACGTCGAAAATTTGATAGAAGAACGAAGCCTATAAATCAACACGTCGCCCAAGGCGACATGTCTGAAATGGCGATAAAGCCTAGGTACGTCGACAATTCGATAGAAGATCGGCGCCTAGAATCTCGATCGTCGACTTATTCAAAAGTCGACTATTCGTCCAAAAGGTTAGTGTTTACAATTTTAAATTGATAAACACGACACTGGCAGAATCTAAATGAAGATAATAAATCCAGAAATTCTGGTAGAACTTTCATTATGGAAGATAGAATTCATTACACAAGGAATTAATCGAAAGAAAGCATCCTAGAAATCTAAAGAACAACTACTTATAAAGCTGCTTTTCCCTTAGAGGAAGAAACAACAAAGCTATCATCCTCCTTAATAGGAATCTCCAAATATTGTTTGAGAAGGGGGACTTGAGAAAAAGGAAAATCAGGTTGATACCTTCTTAAGTTAGCCACAATCTCATTAAGGGATGGGAACATTAGGTCAGAAGTTGCAACCGTAATGTCAGCTTGGTAGGCAAGACTTGCTTTGTTATCATTAACAGCTCTAACTGCTGAGTCCATCAAGCTTGACATCTCATTCTGTAGCACGTCGACTATCTCGCGAAGAAATGATGTTTTCTACTTTGAAAACCTCTCTTTCCTCGTCTTTTCCCCCAGAAGATTACGGTATTCTTTGACCAACAAAAGAGAACTTTATAAATATTCCTCACTTTTATGAAGCTCTCGTTCAAAAGCAGTAGACATTCAGCCGCGTGCTTAAGATCTTCCTTCAACTTGGCATTCTCCTCTCTAAGGATCCGAACCTCTACTATATCTTCTGTAGGCGCTAGGTCCCTAAGTTTCGCTTTGGTCGATTATAACTCATTAAGAAGATCGATCATCAGACGAGAATATTGGAGGGAATCCCTGGAAGCCCGTTGAAGAAGAAATTAGAAAAAGAAGATCAAATAATGAGTAAATTCGATGATCAAAAGGGGGCAATGCTCACTTCAGCTTGTTTTAAAAGGAAAAGGCGAGTAGCTTCCTCTACTTCGTCCACACCTGTCCCTAGACGCCGATGATCCTTGGGGGGAATCGAAGCGTTTAATAAATAAAGAGCCATATCAGGATTAAAAATGGAATGTCCCTCTTTAAGAGGGTATCCTTGCAAAAAGTTTAAAGGATCCCAATCTTTGGATTAGTCGACAGAAGAATTTAACAAAATATCCCAGTCGAAAGAAGGACTCTCATAATCCGGAAGACAACTGGCAGAAGTCTCAGCACGAGTAGGTGACGCTTGAGTCGATGAAGAAGAAGATGAATGTCCACATCGCCTTCTCTTTAGCCAATAGCTAGAATAATGGATATTCCTATCTCGACTGGAATAATGAGTAGTATTCTACGCCTCACCCTTGTCCTTGGAGGATCCCACATGCGACTTCTAAGTGGAAGGGATAGCCTCAACATCGATAGGAGTATCGATAGTCGCCCCACTATTAGCTTCTTTCGACTTGGGGGCAGAAGAAGCATCTGCCATAGCTTGACGATGAGTCTGAAGAATCATCTTGATAAAATCTGAGAGGAAAAAGAACATCGATCATTAAAAGGCTGTTAAAAGGCAGGAAGTAGCGGTCCTAAAAAGAAAGAAGTAATCTCGGAATACCTGAAGAAGGACTGTCCGCCATAAATATTTGTTTTCCACTCAAGAATAGCTCACCTTTGAAGGATCAAATCAGATTCTGAAAACAAGAGTAAAAGTAAAAAATGAAAGTGAAACAATAGTATTTATACTAAAGTCTCCACCGCTTGGATAACTTCCCAAGGAAGCCTTCCCTAGGTCTTCATTCATTGGTGCATTCACTGACAACGTGACCGTTGTCTAGAGAACCGTTGCAAATTTAATGAGACGACTCTTGAGCTTCTCCAAAATCACCCAACGGTCAAAAATTCATTAGCCAAGGGCCACGTCTCGGCTAAAGACACCTGTCTCAACCTCAATAATCAGAAGTTCGTAAACTGATGGCCAAATTGGATACCGAATCTCGCCAATAGATCCTAGAGGTTATACTCGACTCAAGACCTCCTCATCACAAATGAAATTGACGACTTAAGTCTCGGGGGCAAGTGTTGGGTTACGATTAAAATGATGGAAGAATATGAAGTCGAGTACGTTTAAAGGCGAGAGTAAAAAAATTAAGTTGTCGACCAATTCTGCTCAGAACGACAAGACAAAGACAAATGGTCGACAACTATATATGAAGAAGTCGACTTTTGAAGAACGACTAACAAAAGAAGGCGACTAAATCACTCAAAGCTCTCCTATTAAGGTACGAGTCGAGTCGATAGCCAAAACACCACTGAAGAAACCTTCATCTTAAGGAAAGGGACAGGTGGTGACCTACTCTAGCCGCTATGAAGAAACCTTCCTCTTAAGGAAAGGGACAGGTGGCGACCTACTCCAGCCGCCATGAAGAAACCTTCCTCTTAAGGAAAGGGACTGGTAGCGACCTGCTCTAGCCGCCATGGAAAAACCTTCCTCTTAAGGAAAGGGACAGGTGGCGACCTGCTCTAGCCGCCATGAAGAAACCTTCCTCTTAACGAAAGGGACAGGTGGCGACCTGCTCTAGCCGCCATGAAGAAACCTTCCTTTTAAGGAAAGGGACAGGTTGCGACCTGCTTCAGCCGCCAAAGGAAAACCTTCCCAGCTAAGAAAAGATGAGGTGGCGACCTACTTGTCACCTGCTTAAATCGACTCTGGACAGAAACCTCCCAAGAGGGTAGCCGCTATTTAAAGTTGGTAATCTCTCTCTATAAATAGGGGAACACTATACATATTTTACAATCTTGATTCTAAATCCATTACTGACTTAAGCTTCAGAGTGGAATCAGGGGCCATCCCCACCCAGTTCAGGTCTTTGCCTCACACAAAGCTCCCAAAGGAGACTAAGAACCCAAGAGGTCAAGAATGATACTTACGAGAGTTAGCTCCCGGCCAGACCTTGAAGTCCACTACTAGAAGTTCAAGGCAACGTCATTTTGATCCCAACACTGCCCACCATACTTAAGTATTCTGCACCTTTCATCTGTTCACGCTCTGCCAGGTTTTTCGGGCCGTTACGTTTAGATAACGCTCACCCGAACACAACCGGCGTATCCACGAGTTTGGCATCCTATAGTTTGAACCTTTTCAACAACTTGGTATATAGGATTCTTCAGAGAGACATAGTTTGCGAGAAGCACGATCCCTAGCAATCTTAATGCCTAGGATGTACGTGGTTTCTCCCATGTCCTTCATCTCAAATAAAGATGCTAGCCAAGAATTTGATTCATTCATGTAACGCACATCATTCGTGGCAATTAATATGTCATCTACATATAATGTCAAGATGACGTATTTAGACTTGGAAGTCTTCGTGTACACGCATGGATCCTCGTGAAGATTCACGAATCTATTTCCAACGATTTCCTCGTGAAATCTGCGGTACCATTGCCGGGATGATTGTTTTAGAATGTAGATAAATCTTTGGAGTTTACAAACTTTATGTTCATTGCCAGGAGTAACGAAACCCTCTAGATGCTCCATATAGATCTTTTCCTCCAGGTTACCTTGGAGGAATGCAGTCTTAACATCCATTTGGTGCAGCTCTAGATCGAGGCTCGCAACCAAAGTCAATATGGCCCATACTGTGGTATAACGCACAGTAGGTGAGATCAAATTCCACTCCGTGAAGTTGGGTATATCCTTTCACAACGAGTCGAGCTTTGTATCGCATGACAGCTCCATCAGCAGTGAGTTTCAGTTTCAGAACCCAGTTGGCACTTATTGCTCTGCGGTTAGCAGGCAAATAAACTAAAGACCATACCGAATTAGCTTTCATAGAGGTCCATCCATATCATCCTCCATTGCTTTCCTCCATTCTTTCGCTTGAGGTCCATCCATAGCTTGTTTAACCGTTACCGGTTCATCAACCAAAGTGAGGGTAAAAAATTAACCTCTTTCGATGTGATACTTTTTAGGAGAAGTTCGGTGCCTTAGACAACGTCTAGGCTCGATAGTCCCATCTTGAACATGAACTACGCTCCCACTAGGAATAATGCTCATTATCGGTGCAATAATCCCACTGGGAACAAGAGCGCTACTTGAACTTTCACCAACAACTTATCTTGGACGATCTCTCGGTCTCGGATTTCCACCTACGAGATTAATTCCACGGTTACGATGACCGAGAACCGAGTTAGTCGTACTACTTCTACTGGGTGCAGTAGGTAGTTGAGGTAAAATTGGATTTTCATCCATCGTATCAGTAACATGATCATCAGGTCCGACTTGATTCGCACCTGCAGTAAAAGTGATCTGGGTGGTTGGATTGACTCCTCCCACTTGGATTTATTATTAAAACGACCCCATCTTCATTTACCATATTGTTCACTTGTGTTGCTGCCTTAATTCTCCCACTCGAAGCGAGTGGGACCTGATCATCATCATCCTCTAGTTCAATCAAGACTTCTTTTGTTTTGATGTTTTCCAAGTGTAGGAAATTCGTCCTCAAGGAATGTAACGTCTCTGGACTCATGTTCGACCACGCCACCATTCTCCTGAGCTGCTACAAACACGTATCCCTTAGAGTTCTAAGAATACCTTATAAAGATACTTTTAAATCCTCTAGGTTCTAACTTGCGGTAACGGCTGTTAGTTTGATGCGTGTATGCTGCAGAACCCCAAGGTTGCAGCCTGGTAAGATCAACCTCTCTACCAAACCACAACTCATATGGTGTCGTGTCCACCGATTTTTAAGGGAAAATGTTTACTACATGTGTGGCAGTCATAAGTGCGTCACCCTTTGGAAACTTTGATTGCGACATCATGGTTCTAACCATGTATAGGAGTGTACGACTACGTCGTTCAGCCACGACGTCATGATGGCTGAACTACATAGGATTTACGGTCTATAAACTAGTCGTTGGAGTGTAAAACCTCCCAATAAAATATGTCGAATGTGGGCCTTGCCTCGTCACACAGGCACTGTTCTCTTGATGGAGGGGGAACCTCTACCAAGTCAAGACCAGCTAATAACCACGGTGTTTCGAACGTTAAACCTGGTTAAGCAAAACGATCATTTGGTTTCATAGTAACACGACATGATAATTGTTTTGCGTTTCGCCATGATGAAATTTGTTCATCGAAAACCACATTCAAGGCCAGATGAAAATCTGTGATAGCTTATGACATTTCCCACTCCTGACAATATGTAACTTCAGGTTATGCCATCGACGCGCAATTCATACTGCGCGTGCCATGTTCGACCACGGGGTCAGGCTCGGTTGTCTAGATGGAATCTTCCGAGGTTCATATGGGCGCAAACTTCTTCATCTTGAGCGTGTGACTGGTCCCGGGTGCTTTCTGAAGGAGCACCTGAAGTATCCTTACCACTCAGAACTCGTATCTAAGGTTGGGCTCAATGTTCGCCTCCAGGCGTACGAATGTAGTGCCCCAAAAAAAAGGCTCAGTGACCACGTACTTGAAATCGGATGAGTTTTACTAACGATATAAGCAATGGGGATGGTCATATACATTTGTAATTCTCCGAATCTTGTATTCACTAGGTGGCCACCAACCGGATATTAGTTGAAGGTTGTGAATACTTGTACGTATGCCTTGGAGAAGTGTTCCTATGTGGAAACTAGGCAATTGGAGAATAATAGTTGACCAAGGTTATAGCACGGCACAGAGAAGTAACTGGTTGATAACAGGTTAGGAATCAACGTTCTGCGGACGCTACAACACTCTTAACAGATGAGTAGCACGATGCCCGTTGTGTCTGTCGGTCGCACGACAAACCTCATATGAACAATTAGGAAGCTAGACTGGATCGAAGATTAATTTTTGATTTGTTGGTCGACAATATATTAACAGGCACCCTCCCAATCTGGCGAGTGAGAGCAGTTGGCATTGGTGAACTGGCCGCCGTAATAGGAGCCCTTATGCCCAACACCTAAGTAAATCGGTAATGTCACATTAGGGATTTTGGGCATTGCCTAAAATCCCAATTAACTTGAGAGGCCCAAAATTGGGCATCCCCTTTACACACATAGGCAGGCCGAAATATGGTGTAGGGTTAAGGCGGCTTTTTCCCACCTCCTCTATAAATAGTGAGTGTCAGGGATTTCTTTAGGGTTAATCACTTTCTTCCTTTAGTTTAGACTAAAGAAGTCCCTCTTCCTTACACCAAGAATATTCTGTCGAACCATCTAAAACAAGGAGGTGCAAAATTACTTTGAGCAATCATCCTGAAGATCCATCCTGCCGAAGAATTGAAAGAGGCTTTTCTGTGGAGACCATTCCGTGTAGGTGATTCCTTAACAAGAATCCTTAGAGGAGCCGTCCGGTGGACCGCGAACTCCCCTCAAGATCTTGTGTATACGGAAAGCAAGAAACTTGCATGTGTCCCTATTCAGCTACGTAATTAGTTTACCTGACATATACACGTGTATTTTTTCTGTAGTAACTATCCCCTATTTCCAACATATCTATTATACGTTGATTTAAATATCTTGATTCATTATAGCTAGCAGATTCACGTTTATGTGCATCCATAAGATCATATTAGTAAATCGATTATATGTCTTAATCATGTGTGTTTACTATTGATTTCCAATATACAAAAATCAGAAATATATTATACATCATTCTAAAAGTATAATTTTTATAACAATATATCGTAAGCAAAATATCTTTTTTTTCATATAGTAATAAAATGTAAAACGTAAATTATATAGAAATATATATTTATTATAATAATATAATATTTTTTAGAAAATTATTTTCCATGTTTAAATATCAAATGTTATACTATTTCAAAATTTAGAATTAACGGTTATTCAACATGGTAAGAAATAAACAAATTAGATTTGAAAATTGTGAAATTGATCAGAAGTTAAAAAGTAGTATTTTGGATTCGTGTCATTATTTAACTCACATAATAATAAAAATGAGTTATTACGATTCATGTTTATCTGACTTAGCGTAGCAGGATATATATACAATCAAAGAGAGAAGAAAAACAATTGAATAAAAAAATATTATAAAGTTGGCACGGACATGAACAGTAACATGGGAGTTCCTACTAGTAGGTACTGTGTCACTTTACTATTCACTAGATAATGGCAAAATAATAATATTTGTATTCCTACTTACGCATAGTGGCGTCTAGTGGCAAAAATTGGAACTAGATACACTCATTTTGGAACAAGGCACTCCCATTGGAAATGCAAGTTCCTATTTAATCATTACTAGTAGGGACCAGCAGTAAACGACACTAGGCGCAAGGAACTCTTTACAATGATAAATTTACAAAATGGAACTAGGAACAAGGCACTAGGCACTACCATTGAAAGTGCTCTTATGTGCCACTACGAAAGAAGTCTAAAGATTTCTCACAATTAGAAGACACCAGCCAGGTGGGCGCATACAAGTTCAGACGAGATATTTAAAAAAGAAAACCCAACCCAGGGTCTTGAGGTTTTAACCAAAATTTTGGGCTCGTTTTTATACTAATTTAACACATATTCTGTAGGATTACAGGGTTAAATACTACGGAAACGAAACCCTAAATACGTGCATGGTAACTAATACGAAGCGGAAGATAGTGCACATACCTACAATGTTTCCTTTAGTCCCAAGATCACTGAGGGAGTTCTCGAACCGCCAGACGGTTCCCGTAGAGGTTCTGGTTAAGGAAGCCCTACACGGAATATGCTCCACAGCAAAGCCTCCGTCGATTCTTCAGCGGGATAGATCACCGGAGTAAATTAGTCGACACAATTTGGCACCTCCTTGGTAGTTGCTTGGTTCGGCCGAACTACTATGTATCTAGTGTTTACGCACGAGTGTTTGTTGTGGGCTTCTCCTTCTCGATCTTCTTCTTAATGGGCTCCTTCTTCCCGATCTTCTCCTTCTTGGGCTCTTTCGTGCTTGAACTCTCTTATTCATTCCTTGCTTACCTGCAAAAGGGCACCAGGGGGTCCCGGTAAGCCCACTCCGAAGCTTAAGTCAGTTGAGAGCTTCTAGAGAGAGGGTGAGCTTAGAGAGAGATAGAGAGATTGCCTTCAAATGAGGGGATGAGCTCTCTATTTATAGAGTTTCTATTGGACCGTCCTGGTTCCAGTAGTTCTCTGGTCCAGTTGTGGCGGGTTCGTAATTATAAGTTGGCCTTGACCGTAAATAAGTTATCTTTTGACCCGGGTTCGACCGTAGGTAAGTTCATTATAGCTAAGTGTTTGTGCGTGGCCCTCCAAGGGCAAACCCCGGGCGAGATACCGTCCGGGAGTGGGGGTCCGGACGAGGGAGGCTCGTCCGGACGGATGGGGGGTACCCGAGGAAGTACCTCCAAGGCCTTGCTCGTGTACTTGAGCAAGGAGCACCTCGCTCGGGTACCCGAGCAAGGATGACCTTGCTCATGTACTCGAGCAAGGAGCACCTCGCTCGGGTACCCGAGCAAGGGAAACCTTGCTCGAGTCCCCGAGCAAGGATGAACTTGCTCGAGTCCCCGAGCAAGGATGACCTCGCTCGGGTACCCGAGCAAGGAGCACCTCGCTCGGGTGCCCCCTGGTGGTATTTCCATCAGGGGTCTTCCCGAGTGGATTTTGCCACTCGGGATAATTTTCTTGGCCCCTGTGATGGGCCCCGGGTGTCCGTGTTCCAAGTCTTGAATTATATTCGGTTCCGGCCCACTTCTCGGGCCCAATTAGTGATAGCTTGGGCGTATATCCACCATTTTCCCCCGAGTCAAGGAATGGTTTCACCTTTTCTTGACTCTATTTTTAGCGGAATATCGCCCAAGCGGGTAGAGTGGCGTACCTTAGTGACGGTCCAGGCCTCTATCAAGTTCTCGAGATGCGTCGTAATTTCCTCCTTCTTTTTGTTTTGAGAAGGTTTTGTTGTGATCCCGACCTTTATCGAGTGCTCGAGGTGTGCTTATATTTCTATGCCCCCTGTTTTAGAGGATCTGAATATATAGACGAAAAAATGTTGTAATTAAATTTAAGCAAGCTCACATGATAATGTTCTATGTGGGTAAGAATCACGAGTCTTGGTCTCGTTTTACTTATCCTTCGGACTGTGTCCTTTTGTTCGTGTCTCCTTTTATGGAGATTTTAGAGAATGATCCATACCATATACTTTATAAAGCATATGTTTGAATTTTACTTCATTATTTCCTCCTCATTCCTTTTTTTTTCAAGAGCACTCTTCTCTCTCTTTCATTTTCTAGAGCACCTCCATCTTCTTCAACTTAGGTTTTCATCTTCTCCTCCATTTTCAATTTTTCCACCCAAACTTCCAATTAAGTCACCACACTTCACATGGAGCATAGTTAGGTTTTATTTGGGGTGGGATTTGTTTTTGGGGGGCTAGCTCGGACCGGTTGGGAGGAACCTACCATCGCCGGGGGCGACTGGTGGCTCGGGTCACGGAGGACGGGCTTTCAGCTGCGGGGTCGGGGTCGGGGTCGGCTTCCAGGCGGGACCACGAGTGGTGACGGCTCCGGGCGGGACCACGGGTGGCGACGGCAGCCGGGGCTTCTTCCGATGGTTGGTTTTCTTGAACCGATTTTTTGACCGGTTTGGCTCCATTTTTTCAAGGTTCGGTTTTCTAACTCCCTCCCTTGTTTGTTCTCCATTGATTGCTATAAAAGCGAATGCCTTGCCATATATACTTGAGTTGCTCCACTATTTGCTCTTGATTTGGAGTGGAAGATTGGCTTTATTTTTGTTGATCTTGGGAATTTTGAGGTGAGTGTTGTGTAGATGTTGCCCTCCTAGGAACTTGATAGGGGTTTGGTGTTTGGGTGCCTTAGTACCATGCCTAGGTCACCTCCTTATTTGTATATATGATATATGCTCTCATGTTGGAGGTTTAAATCCTTCCTTTCATTACCTTAAGCAATGTTGAGGTGATTTTATTTGTCCTCCCTTCTAGAGGTGTTTTTCATGTTTTGTCCATCGTTGCACCTTCCTTTGTCGAGTGGTATCATCCATGCATGTGTCTTTTGCTCCCGTAGTAGGCATTTGATCTTTGTGCACTTTGGGACGTACCCTTGGGTGGGTTGGTGTTGATGAATTTACATGGTGTTATGAAGGAAAGTTATGGTTTTATGACGGGCCGATGTTTTTGTCTAATGGACTTTTGTTTTCCTTTCCTCCTTGTCAGGTGTATTTTGGCACCTCCGTCGTGCTAGGGATTGCTCGTTTGATTTCAGCTTGAAAATGAGTAAGCCTTCTTCTTGTAGAGCCGTTCGTAGTATTCATACTTCTAAAGCTCCTATAGTCTGATATCCCCATGATGAGTTTTTTATGGGGAAACGGTTCCCGCATCCTGATTTGAGCATCACTTACATTCCGGATGCGTTTAATTCTGAGTCGGATACGGAAGTTGAGTTACAACCCATCCTTGAGGATGAGTTAGCTTTTCTCCGTGACCCGGTGTTCTTATTCGAGGTCTATCCTAAGAACTTGTTAAGTAGGGATTACTTCCTCTTCCATTCCAAGATGGCGGGACTGTTTAGCTTGGCAAACCGGTTTTTTCCCTTTGCCATGCTGTATCGTTATCGTGATATTTCGGTTACTCCTCCGCCGGACGGGATGTTGGTGGGATATATTCACCAGATTAAAGCGGGGCTGCGTTTCCCTTACTACACCGAGCTTCTAGAGCTTTGTGAGTATTATCAAATTTCTCCCCTTTGTCTTGCCCCGTCCGCCATTCGTGCTTGGGTTGGGTTCAGGGTGTTATCTTATCGCCAATTCTGGGCCTATTCCCTTCGTCTCTTTCGATGTTTCTATCTCATTAAGCATGGCGGAGACTATGGGTTTTATTCCTTTGTCATTCGATACCCTTTGTTGAATCAAAATGGCTTTTCGGAGTTGTGTAAAGTTAAGTGGGACAACAAACGTCGGTTCATCCTTGCCTTTGAGAGTGGTAGTGGTCATTGGGATAAATACTATTTCTTTGTCGAGGGTCATGATGTCTCTTGGTCTTTGGACTCCCCCCTTCTGAAGGATGATCGCCCCGAGTTTTCCGAGCTTTCTACTACCAAATGGCAACCTCTGAAGTTGATATATATTGGGAATACGACGGGCTCTTTTGAGTCCGTGCGCCGTCTCTCGGAGGAGGAGTTGTGCGCCTCAGGAATTAAAGCGGTAAGTCCCGTTCCACGCCCGGTATGCAATTTTATAATACTTGATACCTGTAACTTTTGCTTTGTCTTGTAGGTTGGTTTCAATATCGGCCTTCCCTGTTTCAGGAGGAAGATGATGTTGGAGAGGATGTCCCTTCGGAGAGGGAGACTTCAATTGCTTCTCCTATACCTTTGCCAGTGGTTGAGCGTCCTGCTACTATATCGCTTTCGTCAGGGGCGGCGAGGCCTTCTTCAGGTACCGTGTTGGTGTCTTTTTTTTTTTTTTTGTCTATTTGATATTCACCCATATTCTTTTAATTTTTAGGGAGATCTCCTTTTGTCAAAGCAGTGCGGATATTGGCCAAGATTAGGTCAAAGCAATCTGCATTGGAGGTAGAAACCCCTGTTCCTAAAGCTCAAAAGGTTGATTCGTTCCTCTCTCCCTCCCGGTCCTCCTCTTGTCATAAAGAGAGAGAGGTTCCTGTTGAGGACATCATTGATGATTCTCCCGTTCCTCCGGAGAACGAAGAGGCTTTGGGTGATACTGATGGATCTTGTTCTCCTCGCCCTGTCCCCCCCCCCCCCCCCCCCCCCCCCCGGAGAGGCTCGTCCGATGACAGACTTCCTGTGCCAGGTACATTATATTGTTGTTTTTTCATATATGAGCCCTCGTCTGACCTTTATTGCACCTTATCCTTGATTTTTAGGAAGAATCAAGTTGCCTTTGATCTTTCCTGAGGATCTTATCCGCCCCTTCGATGGTGATGTTAAGGGCGGTTCTTGGTTGCCCTTCCAGGTTTCTGATCGGCAGTTGTACGACACATCCGCCTCACTTTCCACTCCGGAGGTTTCTATTCGTATGATGAGGTCTATTGTTCCTCCGGCCGATCGATCTCTTCCTCCCACCGACCTTGAGGGGATCCATCATTGTGTGAAGGGTGCTTTGTCCCAGTTTGCCCCCGTGAGTGCATATATAGTGTATTCCCTTGTTTTGTTACATTTTGTTTTTTTATCTTTGTCTCTTATTTTTGTAGGGTATATCTTCCGTTGTTAACCTAGGCTCTCACCTGGTTAACGTTGGACGCGAGCGGGATATTCTTCGAGAGATGGTTACGACGCTCGAGGCTACCCAAAAGGTTCTTGAATATACTCTGAAGGTCACCGAAGAGCGACTCCGTGAGGAGAATGAAGAGCTCAAAGTTTCCGAGATTACTTTGGCTAGTCGTTTGACTCTTCACCAGCAAGAGCTTGATGATGTTCGTGTTGACCGAGCGGACGAAGCTCTGATTGCGGGGTTGAAGATGAAGGAAGCACTTCGGGATGCCCGTGAGGAGGGTAGATTATCTGGTCTGAAAGAGGGTGAGGCTCTTGGATTTGAGAAGGGAAAAACTGTTGGAGTCCAGGACTTCCTTGTGTCTATGGAGTTTTCCACTCGCTCCGAGAAGCATTGTCATCGTGTTATGAACACCTTTGGAGTGAACATGGTTGAGAAGATTCATGCTATTTGCCCTACCTTCCTTTTTGACCAGCTTGGCGAATACGCTCAGTTTGCTTGTGATGTGATTGCCCGTCTTGCTAGGTGGATGGAGCGTACGAAAGTTACGGCCGGCCGGGCTGTGGATGATAGCTCTTCCGAAACCAAAGTTGGTCGAGCTGCCAAGGTTGGCGTCCCTTCACGAGTTCCTGCTAGAGAGGAGGATTCCCCCTTTGCGAAGGACGGTTGAGCTTGTGCGTCTTCTCCATGTTGTTATTTTTGCATTTTTGTTTTTCTCCTACTTGTTTTGGAGATGATTTCGGCTTTTGGGTAGATACTGCGGACTGCTTTCCCTTATTTTCTCATTTTATCTTATGTTGTACTCGAATGTATTTATGTTCTTTTCAACACAGCTTTTGCTATGATATAATATTTGGATAGTCTATATTTTCAGGATTTTTGTTCCTTATATTTTGTAATGGTTGTCCTTATAGATCTTCCCTTATACGTAAAGGTTGTTGATCGCTTTATCGTATGTCAAGGTTGTCTTTTTAGATCATCCCATTTTCAGTTGTAAGGGTAGCCGCGGGGGTCTTATATCCCTTTTCGGTTGTAATGGTTGTCCGTATAGATCTTCCCTTGTTCATATGTAAAGGTTGTTGATCGCTTTATCATATGTCAATGTTGTCTTTTTGGATCTTCCCATTTTCGGTTGTAAGGGTGGCCCAGTGGGTCTTATATCCCTTTTCGGTTGTAATGGTTGTCCTTATAGATCTTCCCTTGTTCATATGTAAAGGTTGTTGATCGCTTTATCATATGTCAAGGTTGTCTTTTTGGATCTTTTCGCATTTTTGGTTCATATTATTTCCTAGAGAAACATTCATTTAGTTCCATTGTTGGTTCATACATAAAGTAAATTCTAACTGGAGTCCGTAGATCTCCTTCAACTACTCTAATATTTATACATAAAATTTTTTTTTTAGATATTCTCCACTATCAAGTGGGGTCGAACTCCAGCTCCTCCAATCCGACTTCTTCCTCCAGGCGGCCAGCGTGTATTTCCTCTTCGACCTCAAGTCTGAGGGCTTCGCATTTGTTGGTGCTATGCCTCCAAGATTTGTGATACTCACACCATCCTTCCAGCTCTGTTCCTATGAAGGCCCTTGATGTCTCCAGGGTGGTGGAATTCGGTCATAGAGGACTGCATTGTAAAGCTCTCTGATGTCACTCCTTAGAGGTGTGAAATGAACTGTCCTGCCGTCGTTGAGCCTGTAGTAGCTCCTTTCCTCTTCCTCTTCAATATGTATGGCTTGCCAGAGCTTATGGTTGAATTCTTCGACTGATGTTATGGCGGCAATGCACCCTTCTCTTCCGAAGTATTCTTTGGCGTTCCTACTTAGGTTCCTGAAGAAAGCTCTTACGAATTAATTATTGGTTGTTTTGAGCTTCGCCGCCGCCGTTGCTAGCCTTACAAAATAACTCTTTATCAGCTCATCTTCTTTTTGTTGGATGTCCTCCAGGCATTCTCATTCTGCCCTTCTTTCTCTTCTTCTTTTCTTTCTTTCCTCCCTTTCCTTCTTTTCCATGTCTTCCATATCTCGCTCTTGGTGTTCCTGCCTCTTTCTCTTTGAAAAACCTGCATTGTTATGTTCAGGAGGTGGGTTATGGTTCCCTTCATTGCACCCATCATGGTACTCCAGCCCTGAGTGGCTCCTCCTTTCGGATTTCCTCTTAGTGTTTCCACAAAGGCGATTGGTAGGCCATGATGTTCCCTCCTTCTCATGGCATTCAGATAGTATTTCCTTGATGCTACTTGGTCTCCCAGTACCTCACCTATGCCATTTGGTGTCGGGAACTTCATCTTTTGATGGACGGTTGATGGGACTATACGATTTGGGTTAATCGTTGTACGACCCATTATCCCATTGTAAGCTCCTAATACTTCGACCACCACAAATGTTACTTTCAATAAGAGTTGTGTCCGTCCTTCACCTATGGTCATCGGAAGGGTGATTATTCCAAGGGGGAAAGTTGTTGCCCCCGCGAAGCTGACAAAGGGAAGTTAACAGGCCTGAGGTCTCGCTCTGTCTTTCCTATTGCTCTTATCACATCGATATGAAGGATGTCCGTGGAGCTACCCCCACCCACTAGTATTCTTCTTACATTGCAATCCGCGATATCCATCGTAATTACCAAGGCGTCGTCATGTGGGTATACCACATACTTCAAATACTCATCCGATAATGTTATCTTCATGTTGTTGACCGGCCTTTGGAATTTTCCGAATGGAGGCATCTCTGTGACTTGGGCGACATAAACTTCACTTGAGTTGGAGACCTCTCACCCTGCTGCCCGGCCGCCATGAATGACGTTGATGGTTAGTTTTCTGTTTTGTGGTGGGGGGAGTTCTTCCATTTTCTCTTTTCCATTTCCTTTGCAGTTGTACCTCGGCTGGGGACTCCTTTATCTTTTCCTTTAATGTTTGACAAAGTTCTTTAGCATGCCTTCTTGGATGAGGTTTTCAATGCACTGCTGCAGGTGGAAGCAATTGTCTGTGTGGTGTCCGTCGACATTGTGGTATTCACACCATTGCTCAATGTTGTTTCCCATTCTTGTCTTCCTTTTCCCTGCCAGTGGTGTCCACAAGTTGAGCCTCTTCATCTCTTAAAAGATGACTGAGGCTTCCCTTGAGAGAGGGGTGAACACTATGTTATGGATGCCTTGAGGCCTTTGCTGATAATTTCTCCTTGTCCCTCCCTGAGGAGTCCATGCTTGTCTTCTTGGGGCCTGTTGTTGGTTCTGATGCTGTTGGGGTTTTCCATTTGCTGGTCTGTTCTCATTTTCCTGTGCTTCATAACCTTTCTTTCGTTTTTAACGTGCGCGCTCCAAATTGATGTAAGCTTTTACTCTTTCAGCCATTTCTTCCAGTGAGTTGATTGGAATTACTTCCACGTTGTCCGCCAGAGGTGCCCCCGGCGTCCCAGATTTCTTACGAAGGCTCGAACTATCTCTCCTTCAGATAACACTGTTGCTATGTTAGAGATGTTTTGGTTCAACCTCGTGTAGTAGCTTGCCAAACTTTCGTCGTAACCCTGCTTTACATCATCCAGTGCGGAGTCTCCCTTTAGGAGCTGCCTTTCCCCTAAGTACTGCTGGATAAATTTATCCTTCAAGTCTGCCCATAAGGTGATCGACCCCTGAGGTAGACTGAAGAACCAGTATGAGGCATTTCCTGCCAGAGTTGAAGGGAATATCATTGCATAATGGTCTTCTACCGCCGTTCTTCCCAAAAGTGATGACTAGTGCTTCTGGATATGTTGTATAGGGTCCCCTTTTCCGACATAATCCGGGATCTGATTGGCCGTGACGTTCGGCAGGACCATTACATTGATCAACTCCTGAGTAAAGGGGTGTGAGGCGCTGTTTCTCAGCTTATGCATGGCTCTTCCCTTTGAGTCCTTGATTTTCTTGGCGATCAGTTCTTCAATTTCCTCCTTAGTGAATGCCATTGCTGCTATGTTTTGCTGTCCTGCCATTTGGGGACCCATATTATGTTGATTGTACTGAGGCTCGGTATATCCTTAACCGTTTTGAGGTCCAGCGTGTCCTAGCCCATTCTGGGGTGCCGCATATCCTTGACTGTTGTCTGCCTTTTAATAGGGGTTCCTTTGCTGGTAATATCCCCTTTCCTGGGGTTGCTTGTTCTTGGTGTTAAAATATGCTTGCTTGTGTCCCCCTACCGACCTTGGAGGTGACGCTTGGTACCTTGGTTGTTCTTGCCTTACATGCGCCCGTAGACGTTCCCTTCTTTCTAGCATTTCTTCTAGTGCTGCCATTAACTCAGGAGTGATGTTGTATGTTCTTGCTTGTTGGGGTGGTTGAGGTTGCGGTTGGTTCACCGTTGCTTCTGGGCGAGCATTGGTTGAACAGTGTTGCTCTTCGGGAGGCGTATGTTCCTCATTTCTTGCCCTCCCCCGTTCCCTTTCAACGGTTGCTGGTTGGCTGACCACCCGAACTTGCCTACTCCCCTCGGGTGGTGGTTGGTTGTTTTCTCCCGTGGGTGGTTGTCTGCTTGGCCCCCCAACATGTCTCATTGTTGTTGCCATCGATCGCAAGTAGTAGTAACGTTCTTCTTGTTCGAATTCGGTAGACGGCGCCAGTGTTTACACACGAGTGTTTGTTGTGTGCTTCTCTTTCTCAATCTTCTTCTTAATGGGCTCCTTCTTCCCGGTCTTCTCCTTCTTGGGCTCTTTCGTGCTTGAACTCTCTTCTTCCTTCCTTGCTTACCTCCAAAAGGGCACCCGGGAGTCCCGGTAAGCCCACTCTGAAGCTTAAGTCAGTTGAGAGCTTCTAGAGAGAGGGTGAGCTTAGAGAGAGAGAGATTACCTTCAAATGAAGGGATGAGCTCTCTATTTATAGAGTTTCTATTGGACCGCCCCGGTTCCAGTGGTTCTCTGTTCCGGTTGTGGCGGGTTCGTAATGATAAGTTGGCCTTGATCGTAAATAAGTTATCTTTTGACCCGGGTTCGAACCGTAGGTAAGTTCATTATCGTAAGTGTTGGTGTGTGGCGTACCAAGGGCAAACCCCGGGCGAGATACCATCCGCGAGTGGGGGTCCGGACGAGGCAGGCTCGTCCGGACGGATGGGGGGTACCCGAGGAGGTACCCCCAAGGCCTTGCTCGGGTGCCCCCGGGTGGTCTTTCCACCCGGGATCTTCCCGAGTGGATTTTGCCACTCGAGATATTTTTTCGGGTCCCTGTGATGGGCCCCGGGTGTCCGTGTTCCATGTCTTGAATTATATTCGGTTCTGGCCCACTTCTCGGTCCCAATTAGTGATAGCTTGGGCGTATATCCACCATATAGGGAGGAGGATTTCTTTTAATCTCACCACAAAGGAATTAAGGATTAGCACTTAATAAATCCCATAGCACTCCCTATTTATAAGAGGAGAAAAGTGGACCAAAGTCCACTTTGCCCTCAACATATTCGGCCAACCACTTTAGTTAGGGAGGCCTAATTTTTGCCTCTCATGTCAATTGGGATTTTAGGCCTAGCCCAAAAACCATAACGTGACATTACCCAATTGTCTTAGGTAACAAGCTAATATATTAATGGGCTCCTAATTACGGCGACCCAATCTCCATATGCCAACCCCTTCCACTCGCCGGAATGGGAGGGTGCTTGTTAATATGTTGTCATCCAACACATCAACATTTGTCTTCGATCCAGCCCTACTTCAGAATATTTCATACGAGGTTTGCCGTGTGACCGGCAGATACGACGGGCATCGTGCTACTCATCTGTTAGGAGTGTTGTAGCGCCTGCGGAACGTCGATTCCCATCTTTAATCAACCTGTTAAAACAATACTGTACCGCACTGTATCTTAGGGCAACTGTGATTCTCCAATTGCTTAGTTTCCACATAGGAATGCTCCTTCAAGGCATCCGCACAAATAGTCACAACCTTCAACTAATATCAGGCTTGTGGTCACCTAGTGAATACAAGAGTCGTAGAATTACAGGTGTACATGACCATCCCCATCGCTCATACCCTTAGTCAAACTCAACTGGTTTCCAAAGACGTGGTCACTTGGCCGTTTTGTTCGGCACTACGCTCGTACGCCGGGAAGCGAACATTGAGCTTGACCATAGGTATGAGTTCTGAGTCCGTGAGGATACTTTGGATGCTTCTTCATAAAGCATCCGGGATCAGTCACACGCTCAAGGTGAAGAATTTTGTGCCCATCCGAATATCGTGGATTCTATTTAGCACAGCCGAGCCTAACCCCGTGGTCGAACATGGCACGCGTAGTATGAAGCGCACGTCGATAGCATAACCTGAATTTCCAACGAGTCTCGAACGGAATCCTCGTGATCGTCATGATGCCCCCCTGTTTGGGAACCAGCAGGGGGAGGATCATTCCGATCAACACTGCGCTCCGGCAGCCCCGAATTCAGAGTTCCAGCAGGATGGCGGGAACCGCCGGATTGCCCTTGCTTCTGCTTCTGCTTGCCAGCCATCGATCGGGTAGAAGCTATCTTTACTTTTTGTTACGTTCCCACAGACGGCGCCAATGTTGGCTCACGATTGGAACTCCGGCACGTTCTTGACGGAAGTCTGAACTCATTTGCTCCAAGTAATCCTGCAAAAAGGGATAGACCGGGCGGTGACCCAGAATCCCTCTCCGATGCTTAAATGAGTATCTCGATGAAGGCAAGTATGTATGAGAGTATGAGTGTCAGTCCCCGTTCTGAGGTAATTCCTTCCTTTATATAGGGGAGGAGTTACCCCAGTTACCTGTTGAGATAACTGCCAGGGGCAGTTGGCCCACGTTCCATTTATCTCGGCCACTTGCCCACGTTCCGTCTTTTCAGGCCACTTCCCCACTACGCTGATAGTGGGCGTGTTTCTCGGCCTCATCCTCTGGTGGCAAGTCCCGACGGATATCGGGGACTCAAGAGTTATCTCTTTTGGTCACCGCTCGGGGCCCCTCGTCATCGGGATAGGGCCAACATCCTCAGGGATTCAACATCGGGGCATACTCAAAGGCATTCCATCGCGAGCGTCCAGCTCATATATCGGGACCGACCTTGTCGGGACCCCTCATATTGGTCCTCTAGGCCTCTTTTGGAGCCCAGTGGGCCTACTCACCGTTTACTCGTTGTTAATGGGCCTAACGGCTATATCGAAACCCATCAGCGTGCAGAAAAGAAAAGCCTCCAGTGGCATGCAGTAAAGAAAAGCCTCATTGGGTGCGGAAAAGAAAAACTTCAATCGACGACGCCTCCAGTTGCGAGCGATAAGGAAAAGCCTCCGGTGGTGTGCAATAAAGTAAAACCTTAATCGATGATGCCTCCAGTGGCGAGCGAAAAGGAAAATCATCCAGTGGCGAATGTTGTAGAAGAGCTGTTAGCATATGGTGATTGGGCGCCGTAAATTGAAGCCCATTAATATTTATATATTTCATGACAATTGGGTAAATGTCACATTAGGGAAATTGGCTAGACCCAAATCCCAATTGACATGAGATACCCAAAATTGGGCCTCCCTTATACACTATGGCCGGTCGAATTTTAGGTGTCGGCAAAGTGGACTTTTGTCCACTTTGCTCCTCCTATAAATATAGGCTGCTAGGGATTTTATCATGTTGAACCCTAATTCCTCCTTTGTGGTAATTTAAGAGAAAAACAACCTCCCCTAAACACCTCACATTCGGCCGAACCACCTCCTTCACCAAGGGTGTGCCAATTTGCTTTGAGCAAACACTCCGAAGATTTGTCCCTGCCAAGAATCGATCAGAGGTTTTGCTATGAAGACTATACCGCGTAGGGCTTCCCTAAAAAGAACATCTACAGGTTCCGTCCGGTGGATCGAGAACTCCCTCAGCAAGATCTTGGGACTACGGAAAGCGATTAAGGTATGTGCACATCTTCCGCTGCGTAATTGAGATTACTAGAGTGTACCGTATTTAAGTTTCTATAGTTTTTAGCCCCGTAATCCAACAGTGGTATCAGAGCCTATGTTAGAAGTTCATGATTTTGGTAAATTGATGTTCTTGATTTTACACGTTGGCCGAAATTTTAAGTACTGAAAATTTAAAATTTCCGATTTTAACAATTGTTAGTGCCAAAATTTTCAGGATGTTCTTAGTAAAATTTGATGTTCATGATCTTCAAGAAAAACTTGACTTTTATCAAAATTAAACATTGGATTGTAGATCTTAGTAAACTTTGATCTTGAAATTTGATCACTTGTTTCCAATTTGATGTTTCGTTCGAACCCTAATTGACATTACAAGGTAAAATTTTTAATTTCTTAGGCCCTAAGTTTCACAATATTCAGCCGAAATATATATGTTAATATTGTTTACCATATTTTAATTTTTATTAAAGGTAATTATTTATCTATAATTGGAAATATATGGATGGATTCACACAATATATAGAAATATATATAACTATCAATATATCTAGATAAATTATAGGGATAAAGATATTATTGATAGAATTAGTTGCCAAAAAGATTAAGAAAATATATTGTCAATAAATTTGTTTCCGTATTAAAGATATTGATAACAAATATATATATATTTATGTGTGTGTTGGCCG
Organism: Clarkia xantiana subsp. parviflora; assembly: GCA_036873135.1. NCBI lineage: Eukaryota > Viridiplantae > Streptophyta > Magnoliopsida > Myrtales > Onagraceae > Clarkia > Clarkia xantiana. The sequence continues at coordinate 24,496,292 of JAPTYO010000011.1, forward strand.
AAAATTTATATATATGTATATATATTGTTGATTGATTTATATCTTATAGATAGAATCTTGGCAATATATATATATGCAATATTGAAAATTATTTTACATAACTAATATTTCTTGGTGGCTAAGTTAAGTTTTTAGTGGATTTTGAAACCCTACTTAGCTCACAAGAAATGTTTCAGCCGAACCATATGGGTTCAATGGGCCGGTCCAATTTGCAAAACCGGAGCGGGTTAAACCAATCCAGGTTTTCTTAATCGGTTTGACCTAGTCGGGTCGGGTCGGACCAAAGTGACTAAGTGGATCTAATCGAACCAGTTTTGAGTGTTGAACCGAACCGATATCCTATTTTATTGAACCGATTCAAACCGAACCAGATTTTAAAATAAAACCGGCCCGAACCTGAACCGGATTTATGGAACCGAACTGAACCGAATTGAACCAAAATTGACTGAACCGAACCGGATTTTTCAAAATCGAATTCTAGTCAATTAATAAAATGGGATGGTCAAATTTTAAAATCCAAATGTTTTCGAACTTTAAAATAGTCTACACAGTGCTCGAAGGTTTAAAATTTTCACGTTTTATTTAAACATTAATGCCAAGTTTCGATTATGGGGATGGATCTCGAAAATGCATGACTTTGGGAATGGAATAATTAGAGGGATGAATTGCAATTGTTTATTTTTCGTCACATATATTTATTGAAACTGTCGTCTTGACTTTGTCAAGCTAGCTGGAAATTGCATGTTGGGGGCAGGGCCCTATTTAAATATATGGTTTCCGCACTAGGATAGACATGTTATGATGCTTACAATTGCCTAAGATTCATGTCTAGAAATTCGCATAATTGACTAGCATGAATTGCAACTCAAGCCCTAATATTTTAAAATGTTTTAAAAACAAAAACAAGTCGCCAGTTATGTATGTTTGATGTGGAAGTTTCATGTATGACACGTATGCTTGAATGTTGAGGATGTAGTCGCATGTAGAAATCAGAATTATGTATATGCTAGCATGAGTTTCTCGGAACATTAGACGCATGACGCGTATGTATGATGTGTGGTATGGATGATGAATTTGGCTTGCTATGATGATTTGCTTGTAAAGTAGAATTGTATATGCATGCGTAAGTTCATCGGAATATTTTTCAAAAACAAAAGGGCCTTGGGAAAGCCAAGATCGGGTATACTTATTTTGAAATTCCCGTTCCGTTTGCGATCAAAACCTCTTTAAAAAGACTGATCTACTGGATCGATGACGACGTAATGTGAACTCTTTCACAACCCCCTTCCCTCGGTTTACTGGCGGTCGGATGGTTTAGATGAATGATGAATCATTATTTGTCGTATTCCATCTTAATAGATATCCAATGTATGCAATTATTTCTCAAAATGTTATTGCCTCCCTGATTGTGCATGATCATCAATATGTTAGTTTTCATGGTTGGGTCGGTACACTTCTACGAACCTCGCAATTGGGATGGTATGAATTATGGTGAATGGAAAGAAAGTGTTGAAGATACCCTTATTGCTGCGGACGTTGATGTCCGAATCAATCTGAAAGCAAAGATGATCGAGACGGACGAATATGGAAAACCATACATCTACAACAACAAGAAAAGGTTGAGGAAATATCGGACAGTATGACAATATATTTACTCGAAACTGTCAGTTGAAGTAGAGAAAGAGTTTTTGGAGAGCTGCACATTGCATCTTTGGTGTGCCATAATCCTTCTCTACGGTGGAGGAAAGGCCGCTGAAGCAAAAGACCTCATGGCAGAATACTATAGTATTCTATGCAATGATGACAGTGTTATAACTGTTCATGATCCCGCTGACGAAATAGACGTATGGACAAGGGCTCGGAAATTAATGAAGATGTTTCCTCTCTCATGGTTTGTTAACGATAATGGACTCACGTGTCTAATCACATCGATTAAGAAGGTCGTGGATCTATATGAGGTCGACCATGGAGAAGAAAACATCTCCAAAGAACCTGAGGCATCCGATGACAGATTCGATGATCTTCGGAAATGCTTGGCTAACCCTAGCAACAAAAAGTCTAAATGATGATCTGGTGCAAAAACCACCGTTGATACATGTACCACAAAAGGTACACCTCGTTTGCCACACATTCATAGAACCGTAAAATTTTTTATTTGATGCAGTACATCTGATGAATTCACTTGTGAATTCTTTTCAGGTGAATTGTTGAACGTGGTTGAGACTGCCTATCTTACCTTCATTATAGCTTCAATCTATGATCCGAGACCTTATTATTGTTATTGATGGATTTCCTATTGTTCGTTTGATGTTTGGATTTTGGTTGATTGAGATTCGGAAATGAAACGATTTACCATGGGTTAAACCTGGAATAGGCTCCACGCGCGCGTGTACCTCGAAAGACGGAAAACATCGTTTCAGAGTACGAATTTAATGATTAAGTCTTTTAATGAGTGAATGCTGAATTTTCATTTGTCTCCATTTGGGAATAACTCATTTAATACTTATACGACGAAAAGAGGTATGCTTTACAAGCTACCACGAACTCGTAAAGTATCAACTGACGCATAAGGAGAAAGCCCAATGCACAGTTCATAGATGTATAAAGTCTTTGAGATGAATTACCAAATGAAAAGGATGATGTCAGTAAATTGACTCTCCCACTAAATGCCTTAAACAACAAGTCTGGCACGGCATTCATATCGATAACACACTTCAACAGGCATGGTTTGTAAACATAATGTTAGAGATCAACAACCGACGTTCCCTATGGAACAAAAGGCACTTGACTCACATAAATTTAGAACTATGTTCCAATAAAATCGGTCAAACGCGACGCCATAAAAGCTAAAGGGAATGATAACGAGGTAAAGTTTATCATCATGTGACATTAATTTACGCATTAAACAAGTATTCAAATCAATAGTACGACAACTACTCTTAGAGGATACATGTTTAAATTAGCTTGGGATAATGGTGTCGTGGTCGAACATGAGACGTTACATTCCTTAAGGATGAATTTCCAACGCTTGGTGAAATCAAAACAGATGAAGTCTTGATCGAAATGGAGCAGGACGACAATGATGGTCAGGTCCCACTTACTTCAAGTTGGAGATTTGAGGCAGCATCGCAAGTGAATGACATGGTAAATTAAGTTGAACCTCATAATCATGTAGCAGGACTGCTGGATGAAAATCCAATAATACCACAACTACCCACTGTTTCCATTGGGAGTGGATCAACAAACATGGTTCCAGATCCTAGTGATCAAGGAATTCATCTCGGAGGTAAAATCATGAGACCGAGAGGTCCTCCAAAAAAAGTTGTAGGTCAAGGTTCTAGCACTGCCCATGTTCCCAGTGGGAGTGATGCTCCGATAAGAAGCATTATTCCGAGTGGGAGGAACGTTCAGACTCAAGATGGGATTACCGAGCCTAGACGAAGTCAAAGGCATCGAACTTCTACCAAGAAGTATTCCATCGAGAAGGGTGAAATTTTCACCCTAACTTCTTTTGACAAACAGGTAATGGTTCAACAAGCGTTGAAAGGACCTCGAACGAAAGAATGGAGGAAGAGATCGCCTCAATGAAAGTCAATTCGGTATAGTCTTTAGTTGATTTACATGCTAACCACAGAGCCATAGGGGCTAAGTGGTTTCTGAAACTGAAACTCACTGCTGATGAAAATGTCAAGCGATACAAAGCCTGACTAGTTGAGAAAGAATACACTCAGCTTCACGGAGTGGACTTTGATGAAACATACTCACCGACTGTGCGTTACACCACGGTCAGGGCCATCCTAGCCTTGGTCGCATGCCTCGATCTAGAGCTGCACCAAATGAATATTAAGACCGCGTTCCTCCACGGAAACCTGGAGGAAGAGATCTATATGGAGAAACCAGAGGGTTTCATTGCTCCTGGTGATGGATATACGCCCAATTTGAACCCGTTTTAGTTCGGACTGTCTTATTTTGATCACCCCACTTACGATCGCAAATCGAAACTTTGACCCGAACACTTCACCCGCAACGCTAACGGTCCGAACGAGCCAAAATACTCGCCCGGACCCATTCTTCGAACTCACCTAGGTGAGATCAGGTTGGCAACCCGATCTCCCCTAGGGGAGATCAGGTGGGCTGACCCGATCTCCCCTAGGGGAGATCGGGTGGGCTGACCCAACCTCTCCTAGGAGGGGTTGGGCAAGCTAACCCGATTTAATCCTTGGGGGTCAGATTTTCCGCCTGACCCCAAGGGCCTCGACCTCCCTTTCACCCGGCCTATACTTAACCAATTTTGCTCGACTCTCCATGCTATTAAGGATATAATCCTATCATTATGTGTTAATTAAATACGTTTAGGGATTAACGGTATCATTAAGCCACCTTAATCTCCCCGTAGCCTATGTATACTTCTCAAGCTCTATTTGTTCGAACAAGGTTTTACATCTGTGCATACCTAGCTCTGCCTTCTCTCTAGAGAACTCAGACTTACTTAAGCATCAGAGAGGGTTCACCGAGCACCACCCCCCCTCTTCGTGCTCGGTACTGCCTCTTGTGCAGGTCAACAGGAAGCGAAGGAACAGATCAGACATACAAGCTAGACGGATCAAGAAAGAGAGCGAATAACCCGTGAGAAGTGCCACTCGAATCAAAGACCCGACGACCCGAGGGACACGAGCTAACACTTGGCGCCGTCAGTGGGTTTTGAACAAAAAGCGTGGTTATCACAAGAGCTATGAGGAACAGTCTACCATCTAGGGACAACCGTCCACCTGGGGGCAGGAGGCCAAACAACCAAGGAGGACAGCCTGTACCCCCAGCAAGGCAGACTAACCAGCAAAAGCAGCCTGAACCTCTGTCAACCCCACAGGCACCTCAGCCAAACAACCAGGGATGACCATCACGCCCAGCTGGGGCTGAGTCTTCAACTACCTCGACCCCATTGGCTCGACGACCACAGGGGCAAGGCGTGCAACAAGGAGTGCCATCCCAAGGATATCAATACACGGCACCTCCACAGGGGTACCATTATGGAACACATCCTAATGAATATCCTTAAGGTATGCCAACACAAGGAAGGCCAGGGAGCAACAACCGCACTCATACTACCAAGCCAAGGCCTATATATTTAAAAGGAGCACAGACAGTAACTCCAGGGTTCATGAATACCTTATAAGAATTATTAGCCTATAGGGAAGTTTGAGGAACAAGCAAGGAAGGCAATACCCGCAAGTGGAGCAACATCCACAGGCAGAGCAGTACCAACAAGTAGAGCAGTTTCCAGAGAAAGTGCAACACTCGCGCCCTCCAACAGGGCATCGTGAAAATTAAAGAAGGAATCATGTCAGCCATAGATGAATTGATAGTATACTAGGAGGCAATGAGAGCTAGAAGATACAGACCACCGCCAGTGGATCCGACTGACCACGCCCCACCAAGGGACATAAGGAGAGCTCAAAGTGAAGGACATCATCCCAACAAATCGATAAGGCAATCACCTACTCATGATAGAGCGTGACAGATTCCAACCCCTCGTGCAAGACAACCCTCGGTACACCCCTACCAGGGATAGAGGGGTAGTTTGAAAGACAAGGCTTTGAGCAGGAAACTCACGGAGTGACATACTTTGTCACTACATCACTACTACAACGAGAAGACTTACAGACAGGCACAATGGAGTGAGATCACAGAGAGCGTGTACGGAGGATATACCTCCACCTAGTCCGCCTCGGCAAGGAGACGACCTTAAAATTACCAAGGAAGTAGGGGATATCAACACCCCCACACCCATATGCTTCCCATATCCTCTTATTTAATTTAATTGCATGACAATTCAACTCCCTGAAAGGGGTAGATTTTGATACTTGATATCACCATGTTTTCCAAGAATGATCATACCAGATGTCTTCGGGCTCCATATTATATATACACAGGTTGACTACTAAAAGAGTCCACCAAACACACATAAGGAACAGATCGCTCAATCTCAAAGAGCACCTATAAGGTCAAGACACTGGGAAAAGATCACCAAGATGGAAGGCTCACTTCCAAAAATAAGTTGAACACTCTCAACATCTTATAGAAGAATTACCATGAGATTCACAAAGAACTACCCCCACTACAACCTTCCAACAAGAATCTTAGTGCTACGTTCGTCGAAAGACAACATCGGGCCCTGATATGCAAGGGGGGCACAAGTCATAACATGCCTTCCTCGCAAAAACAAAGAGAATACCTTTTAGCATAATAGGGGCAGCCGCGAGCACATCCCTCTAAAAAAAATGGGGAAACCATATCACATGGACAATGTTAAGTCTGCTTTCAATTGGGTAACTTTGGGCTTCTCTCCCACGAACGGGCTCAGGATGTGTGCACGGGAACGGGTATCTGTCTGTATGCCGCGATCCTTGAAACACGATCCTCGAACTAGTCTTCAACTTCCCGACTTTGATCTCTCGAACTCCGGGTCCTACACAAAGGGCAGTAACCAACGTGGGAGAGGGGGGGATGCTGGTTGGGCCCTCTCCGACGCTCAAGTCAAAATCTTTAGAGAGAGAAAGCCTTATAGAGAGAAGTCAGAGCACGAAATCCCAGAATGAGGGAATTGTTTAAAATGGGAGACCTAGGTCCCTATTTATAGGGAACCAGAGGATCATGCCCAGTTTTGAACGGTTTGATGTCGGTATGAAGGAAAACGTATACCGTCATCAAGGTGGACTATGCGCGCACTGACTTTTCGTACTTGGCAAAATAATCAGGATAAGCGCGCGGAGAACGTCAATAATCCGGACCTACCCGGATTTTTTAGCAATTCGGACCGGGTCCGGGTACTGCGCGTATTCCGGACCGTTTTGGACTTGGGTGTCCGCGGAAGAGTTCTTTTACGGGATTTGGAGTATTTTGCGAGGACCGAAATGTAAATATGAACCCGAATTGGACAGATATCTAAATCTTGCCCCCGAGTCAAGTAGCGGTTCAAAACCCATGCTTGACTCTTTTTAAGATAAGATATTTGTCCAATTTAGGTTCGGTACTGACCTCAGGGGTGGCCTGTTTGTCAATTCGAGTGTTGGGATCATAAACTAGACCAACTTCAATTTTCCGCCGTATATACGTAATCTGTTTATAAGGTTAGCGTAGCGGACAATATGCATATAACAAAATGCAGTTATATTCGCAATATCATGTAATGAGTGAAATACTTGTAATAATAAAGAATTATACAACGTGATAATATCATGGTACATGGTGTAAGCATATAACACATTGTCAACATGTAGATGACGACATAGTAAACAGATGACGTAATCATGCAACAAGCAAAACACTTAGAATAATATGAAAAATGAGAGCATGCTTGTCAACATAAAGCATGATGTAAACATAGAAAGTGATGCAAGCATGTAGTATGATGTAAGCATGGAAAATGATGCAAACATTCAATTCATACTTAGATTATAAAAATAATCACATAACAACCATGAGTTAGCATCATGTACATATAAAAATAATAACATGCGTAATGATCTACGAAGCACGTCATGCAACACTAGGGAGCATGTATGTAAAACAAGCATAGAAGAGATGTAAGTATGCTTATACATGATACTAAGGACTTGTGCGAAAATAAATATTAGTTTAGTCCTTAGAACATGGTGTAGACACTATTAATGAGAATTAGGAGAGAGAATACTCATTATCTTACATCCTTTATAGATAAATCCCCAAGAAGCTCTCCATTTTTTATGAAGAGGGAATTCATGGAGGTATGAATTTGGAGTAGTCACATCATATTTGACATTGATCAAGATCGAATCCGGGCAAGGAGGAGACCAAGGCGGCGCGTGAGGAAGGGGGGACGGCGCGTGAGGCTGCCGCGGCGGAGCGTGAGGTTGCAGCGGCGGTGTGTGGGTTTTCGGGTGAGGGCGAGTAGCAATTCGAACTTGCTTCGTGTCGGTGAGTCCAATTTCGTACATGGCTGGACCTTTCGTTAATATATTTTGCCTTGATTTAGTCTTGAAATCACCATGTACCTAGCTTACCTTAACAAGCATACAAGGTGTTTGATAAAATGCATTAGAATTCTTAACCTCAAATCGGCCAAAAAATTTCTAAGTGCTGAAAATCTTAGAAGAGTGCAGATGAATCGTTATACTTCCCTTATGCATAGTGTTCATTGCCGACATGTTGTTTCATGCCTTAGCCGTTGTTTTAGTATGCTCGATATTGGTGATCGGTAGTTGTACGTACATGGCCGTCAATGATTGTATGTTGGTAATGATAGTTTGGGCAATGTACGTTAAGCATCATGCATAGACTGTCGGTCAATGTCTGCAAACATGCTAAAACACTTAGAAAATATTTTAACAATATCTAATGCTTTTTACCATAGATGTCGTCGTATGAGCTTTGACGATAAGCGTCGTAGGAATTCTTAGGAGGTATTGTGTAGAAGTTGATAATAGCTAATTGATGCACACAATCCATCCTTGTCGACATGTATGTACGTACATGGAAACACTTAGAAAATATTCTCCCCTTGTCGACATGTATGTACGTACATGGAAACATTCAGAAAATATTCTCCCATTGTCGACATGTATCTTTGTCGACATGTATGTACGTACATGGAAATACTTAGAAAATATTCTTCACTTGTCGACATGCATCCTTGTCGACATGTATGTACGTACATGGAAATACTTAGAAAATATTATTCACTTGTCGACATGCATCCTTGTCGACATGTATGTACGTACATGGAAATACTTAGAAAATATTCTTCACTTGTCGATATACATCCTTGTCGACATGTATGTACGTGCTTGCCCCCACACTTAGAATTTTTTTCTCTATCCCTGGCTATGTACGCTGTATCCATATGCTTGATGTAAACGCAGGTTGTATGCCAACACCTTGTTATATGCTAACACTTGGTAATATGCTGACACATAGTAGCATGCTGTCAGCTTGCAACATGCTGACTGTCATCCTGAGCAAAACACTTAGAAAATATTTCGCCCTTGTAATCATGTATCCATGTCGACATGTATGTACATACATAGTGCTCGCACACTGATTGATTTGTTGTTTGTAATTTTCAGGATTCTAAGTTACGCGGTCTCCATTTCAGAGTTAGTCTTCTTGCCGCGGTTACTATGAGTAAGTCTTGTATCCCCGTTCCACGAGTGACATTATGTTCAGATGTTGGTGACGAGCCGGGTATCAACACAGTTGAGTCTCTTAAGGATACGAGGAATGTGAGTTACTTCTTCAACTATATTGATGAAGATATGTTTTGAGTTGTACGCGACTTGTTGTGGACTTGATCCTGCTTTGGAAGGTGTTCTTCCTTATGACGTGCTGCCCGACTCCGAAAAGGGGCAAGTTACTGTTCCTCCTAGTGACTGTTGGATCACAGTAGGAACTCCGGTTACGGTGACGGATTCCTTAGCTCCTCGCAATCCTGCAGAAGGGGAATAGAGGGCGGTGGCCCAGAATCCCTCTCCGATGCTTAACGTAAGTATGGTGGTCAACAGGGCAAGCAAGCAGTATTTGTGTGTGTAAAAACGTAACCCTAACCTGTGATAACTTCCCTCCTTTTATAGGGGGAAGGCTATATCAGTTACCTGATTAGGCGGTTGGATTGTGATCCACTATCCCAAATATCTCGCCGTATATCTTGCCGCGTATCTGTACAGTTATATGTATCCCACATATCTCGCCCATTATACCACTACTGTAATCATGGCGAGATTTCCGGGATTGTGCTCTTACTGGTGAGTCTCGATCATTATCGGAGACTCCCAAGTTGCATCGTTGAGGATTCGGTGTCGGGGAGTGGTGTCAACTCCCATATCGGGACCGACTACGTCCAGGTCCGATATCTTCGGGGCTCTCCCCTATCGGGGCCATGCTTACTCGGGGCCATTCAATGTCGGGGCCTCCTTCCGTCGGAGCCCTTAGCCTTCCAGCAGCCCAGCTCCTAGCCCAACGGGCCTAGTCGCCGTTTGCCAATCGTTAAGGGGCCTAACGGCCTCAGCCGGGGCCCATCATTTGCCCCCAAGACGTGGGGGACTTATAGTGCATCGCGTCTTTCAATGTCGGACCCTTCAACATCCCAGTCGGGGGTCTTTATTTAAAACGTTGGAGGCCATTGCCCTACTTTTGTCGGAGGCCTTTGCCTCGGACCTCTTCAAGATCCTTTGGGATCCTGCCTGGATTCGAGGGGATTTCTTGATCAGACCAGCATTAAATGCTGATAGAAGGTGAAGGAACGTCTCGGGTTCTGCACGCCTGTTTTTTGAAAAAGCACTTTTCAACCGCCCCGGTACGTCATCATTCCTATCTTATCTGTCCCATGCGCCCTGACGGTTCAGATTGAAACCGTTTCGCCTTCTTCGAATTAGCACGTTTCCCTTTGGACGATTCTGATTGAATCGTTTTGAATTCTATGGCTCAGATTGCCTACCCCTTCAGTTCTCTTTTCCTTCTCTTATAAAACCCTAAACCCAGACATTGTTTCACTTTCCCTTTACTTCTTCTTCTCTGCGATCCCAAGAGCCCTAATTCTTCTCACTTCAAGGTTTCGCCGGCGCTTCCAGCACCCAGATTTTTCCGATCAACGCTTCAGTCACTATGTCTGGTAAGATTCTTCACCTTATTACTCTTTTTTCTTTCATCTTTGATCTTCTTAGGTTTCAATTTCCCCTCCTTCCTTCCCTCGACGATTTTCAGCCGAGGGATTTGCCACCAACAGCGGGTCTTCTCCTGTTGGACCACCTTTTGTCTTCAAGTATCTCAAGAACTCGCTTGCGCCTATTAACTTCGATAGGGCTTGCGTAGAATGTGGTATCTTCGAATCCTCCTTCGGGGCTCGCTATCCCTACGAGCAGTTCCAATTCAACCCTCGCGACACCCGGGTTACACTCCCCAAAGGAGACGAGGTATTCATCTCCCCAGGGCAAATTCGTGCGGGAATCCGACTCCCTTTTTGTCCAAGTTGGGTGGAGTTATGCAACCATTACAAAACTTATCCCACGACCTTCTCTCCACACGCAATCCGTACATGGATTGCCTTCCAGGTGTGGTGTGATATCAACAAAGAGGACTGGAGCTATACTCTGGAGCTTTGGCGGGTCCTCTACAAGATAACCTGTAACAAGGATGGGATCTGCTCTTTTACCCCCCGCCAACCCGAGGGGACCGACGAGCAGTATAAGGAGATGGGCTGGGATAAGAAGGTGTCTTGGAAGATTTGCAAGGAACGAGCCATCATCCACGATAAGGGGCATGACAACGCTAATTGGAAAGAACAATACTTTTTCATCAAACCTGGTCCTATCGAATGGCCGAAGACTGTCGTGGAAGCTGATCCTCCTGTGCCCTTCCGTACATGGTCGGAACAGACCAAGAGGGCCCTGATGCTCATCCAGGCCCGTCGCTGGGAGGAGGGTTATCAGCCCTTCGAGGCCACTTCTGTCACTGACCGACAGCGGATAAAAATTTCCATTATGCTGATTGATCCCGAAGCTGGGGGAAAGATTCGTGATGGCCCTTCCAATGTAATTTTCTGGGTAATCTTCTAATTATTTTTTGTTTCCACTGCTTACAGCCCATCGATCATCGCTGACCGCCCATCTGTTTCAGGAGGATACCGACGCCTCCCATTCGCTGAAGCGTAAGAAGAAGTCCTCCTCCAGGAGAAAGTCTTCCGCTGCGTCGGAGCCGTCTCGGAAGAAGACGAAGACCTCCGAGGCACCAAGGTCTGCCCCCACACCCGAGGGGCAGACTAATGCGGACGTGGTTAGGGCCGCCTTCGGCGTCCGTTCCGAAAAGGAAGGTAAGGAAGTTTTTCGTGCTATAAAAAGATATAGAGAGTTAGTTCCTCAAGACCTTCAAGCCTCCGACATGGAAGGGCGGATCAGGGATGTCAAGAATGTCCTCCGAGGGGAAACTCCACACGTTCTCGAAGCGGGTTGCTATGACTTTTTTGGCTGCGAGAGATATGTGGAGCGTTGTCTGATTTTGTATACCGATGTCAATTTACTTCCTCACCTTGTTCGCCCCGCTGCAGGTCACACGGACGTCGCCCCTGCTGCACCTGCCTCATACTCCGTGCCTGCAGCGGAGCCGGGGGTGGAAGATGCCCCGACGGAAGTCCGTGGCGAATTCGGTCGGGTGATTAGCTTGGAAGACTCCCCCTCCGAGGACCAAGCTGAGGAGGAAGGCCTAATCCTCCGAGGAAAATCGAGGTCGACTCCTGCTAAGTCACCTGGTAAGGAGACGTCCCCGCTCCCCTTCGCGCCACCATCGTCACCAGTTAGGGGCGCGACTCCCGAAGCCCGGATAAGTGAAGATGGGGGGGTTCGTCTGGTAGTATCTCCATTCCCCTTAGATGGAGACTACTACCAGGCCTTCTCTTCGGACCAGAGTGCCGAGCCTTGGAGACCGGTGGAGTCTCTACAGGGGATTCCTCTACGTCGGGGGTGCTAGGAGGAGAACCTGGCCCTGCACTTGGTGTCGGGCTCGATCCCGCCCTCACTGAGGCGCCCCCTTTCTCTGGAAGGGGAGGACATCAAGGCGGACATCCGTCAAATGGCCGTTCGTCGGATAGAGGTAGGTTGCACTTTGCTTTTATTCATCTGAAAGTATTCCGACTTTTAAATACTAAGCTGTGTTTGTCCTCAGGAAATGGCGGACCAGGATCGTTGCTTCGGCTACATCCTGTCCCTGCAGGAGGCTTTGGAGCAAGAACGGGCCAACTCCAACCTCGAGAGCTTGACCAAGCTCCAGGAGGACCTAGCTGCCTCCGAGGCGTCAAGGCTCCGAGCGGAGGAGGGCAGAAAGCAGGCCGAAGAGGGTTGGCAGCGGGCCGAGGAGATTAGGCAGCAGGCCGAGGAGGGTAGGCAGCAGGCTGAGGAGGGTAGGGCCAAGCTTGCTCAAGAGGCCCAATCCCAGCAAAGGCAGATTCTAAGCCTTGAGAGCTCGCTTAGGCGGGAGCAGCAAACGGCCTTGGCTGATCGGAGCCAGGCTGCCTTTGATAAAGCAGAATTGAAAGCAACTGCTGAGCGGCTGAAGCTTGAGAAGCAGAGGGTCATCGCGGAGCTGGAGGAGGCAAAGGCGGAACATTCCGCCCAAATAGCAAACGCGAAGGTCGAGGGCCGCGAAGAATATCGGAGCTCGGAGGACTTCAAAGCAGATGCGGCGAAGCATTGTCAGGAAGATTTGCAGAATGCCTTCCTTGACATTGTCGAAGAGCTTAACGAAACCTACGGGGACTCCATCGACTTGAGCAAGTCCAAGATTCTCGGCCGAGCCGCAGAAAGGTACTTTAGCCTCCCGTCGGAGAGCTCCTCTGAAGACGCCGACGACCCTCCTACAGATCCCTCTGAGCCTGCCCCTCCGAAGCCCTCTGAAGATCCAGCATCCGAGGACCGAGCTTAATCTGTTACAACTTAAGTCCTTGTAGTCTTTTATCGTTATCTTTCTCGTATGGAACTCCTTAGGCCTTCGAGCCTTTTATTAATATCATTTCCGGCTACATTATATTCTTCATAACGCTTTTATCGGACCCTAAGAACCTTAAGGTTTTCTGTCGTCCTAAGACGCTTTTAATCGATCCTAAAAAACCTAAGGATTTTTCGGACGTCCAATGACGCTTTTTAATCGAACCTTAAAAACTTAAGGATTTTTCGGACGTCCAATGACGCTTTTTAATCGAACCTTAAAAACTTAAGGATTTTTCGGACGTCCAATGACGCTTTTTAATCGAACCTTAAAAACTTAAGGATTTTTCGGACGTCCTATGACGCTTTTTATCGGACCTTAAAAACTTAAGGATTTTTCGGACGTCCTCTGACGCTTTTTAATCGAACCTTAAAAACTTAAGGATTTTTCGGACGTCCTATAACGCTTTTTATCGGACCTTAAAAACTTAAGGATTTTTTCGGACGTCCAATGACGCTTTTAATCGGACCTTAAAAACTTAAGGATTTTTCGGACGTCCAATGACGCTTTTTAATGTATCGGGAACAACTTAGTAATACTTTGATCAGAAGTAACTTCTTTATTGATTGATGTCTTTAACATAGAATGCACCACTCAGGGCGACTTAATTACATCTTCGCGCCTCTACGGACGACTTATCTGTCAAACATGACATTTCTTCAGATGTTCACCACTAAAGGTGTTTCTTAATACCTTGCCATCGAGGTCTTCTAACTTGTAAGCATTCGGGGCCGGCATGCCTACGATCTTGTAAGGCCCTTCCCACTTCGGGGACATCTTGTTGATCCGATCTTGTAGGGCGAACTCATTCCGACGTAGGACCAGTTCTCCCGCATAGAACTGTCGCGACTTGACCTTCCGATTGTAGTACCTGGCCGTCGCCAAACGCATCCGAGCTTGCGCTATGTCGGCCTCCAGCCGTTTTTCCTCTAGCAAGGATAACTCCAGGCGCCTTGTTTCGTCATTCGTCAAAGGTCCTATCCTGGCTCTTTCTGGATTTGTCGAGGGCTCATAGCTTCAAGTTCGATGGGACGCCACAGCGATTTCCACGGGAGCGACCACCTCCGTCCCGTAAACAAGTGCAAACGGGGTTTCACCTGTTGACCGCTTGGGTGTCGTTCGGACCGCCCACAATACGTTCTCCAGTTCGTCCAGCCATTTTCCGTCCAAAGCATAAACCCTCTTCTTCAAGCCCTCCATCACGATTTTGTTGGCAGCCTCCACCTGCCCGTTGGTCTGAGCGTGATGGACGGATGCTGTCCGATGCTCGATACCAAACTCGTCTAGGAACCTCTCCAACTGGGCCCCATTAAATGGAGGACCATTGTCGCTGATGATCACCTTCGGCACCCCATATCTCGACAAAATTCGGGTCTGAAGGAACTTGATAATATGTCCCGCTGTTGTCTTGGCTAACGGCTTAGCCTCGATCCGCTTCGAGAAGTAGTCAATCGCGACAAGCAAATGTGTGCACTGGCTCTTCGCTTTCGGAAGGGGTCCCACCCGGTCAATGCCCCACTGTGCGAAGGGCCAAGCACTCCCAATGGGCATCAAATCGGCAGCGGGGGCTGTGATATTCGAAGCATATCTCTGACACGCGTCACAGGATCGAACAACCGCCGTTGCTTCCTTATTCATCGTAGGCCAATAATATCCCAAGTTCAGCGCCTTCCTCAGAATAGATCGAGCGCCTTCGTGACAGGCTGCGACTCCTTCGTGCAATTCTCTCAGAATCCGAGTCACATCGGGTTCGGCCACGCATTTC
Source organism: Clarkia xantiana subsp. parviflora (assembly GCA_036873135.1). Lineage (NCBI taxonomy): Eukaryota > Viridiplantae > Streptophyta > Magnoliopsida > Myrtales > Onagraceae > Clarkia > Clarkia xantiana. Next base: position 24,511,563 of record JAPTYO010000011.1, read on the forward strand.
AGGAAAGGCGTCGAAAGCAGACCCTTCTTGTACAACTGGTTATCCACCATCGCGTAATTAATTGACATTCGTCGCAGTCGCTCCGCTGCCACTTTTTCTTCAGGAAGTGCCCCCGTAGTCAGGTACACAATTATCGGGGTCATCCAAGTGGATTCCTCCTCTGACCCTGTTCCGATAGCGCACACCTCCGACGGATCGGTGGTCGATAGAATCACCTTCTCCAAGAAGTGTACCTTCCGACTCTCTTCCAAAGGTGCCCCCAAGGCATATTTGCTCAAGGCATCAGCCTCCACATTCTCTTCCCTCGGAATTGCCTCGATATCAAAGCTTTTGAAGCTCTCCTTCAAGGTCCTAGCCTCCTGAAGATACTTCTTCATGATCGGGTTCTTTGCTCCATACTGCCCCCGAACCTGATTTACAATCAGGCTAGCATCACACTTCACCTTCAAATGTTCAATTCCAGTGCCCTTTGCGATTTTCAGCCCCGTTATGAGAGCCTCATATTCCGCCTCGTTATTGGTGGCTCTAAATGTTAGGGCCAATGCATATCGAAGTGGCTCCGCCCCACCTGGCGGAATCAATACGAACCCCGCACCCGATCCATCTGAGCTTGAGGAGCCATCCGTGTACAACTCCCAGGTGTTCTCCTTATTTAGCTGTTTCGACTGCTCCGCCGTCGGGACCTCTTCAGTATTCCCGGTTGCCCCCTCTACTGTTTCCGTTGCTTCAGGATCGGGGATAGTAGATTCGACTATAAAGTCGGCCAATGCCTGCCCTTTGATAGCTGTTCTCGGAGCGAAATGAATTCGAAACTCGCTAAGTTCCACGGCCCACTTTACTAGTCTCCCCGACGCATCAGGCCGGTTCAAGAAGTGTTTTAATGGCTGATCAGTCAACACCGTAATTTCATGCGCATGGAAGTAGGGCCGTAACTTTCTAGCAGTAATAATCAACGCAAAGAGGTACTTCTCAATCGGAGGGTAGTTCATTTCACTCTTGGCAAACGCCTTGCTTACATAATAGACGGGAATCTGATTGCCCTCGACAGCTTTAACTAAAACAGAGCTTATTGCAAACGAAGAAATAGCCAAATAAAGATAGAGCGGCTCGCCTGGAGCTGGCTTCGCAAGTGGCGGGAGGGTGCGGAGATGTTGTTTGAGCGCTTGGAACGCCTTCTCACATTCAGCAGTCCATTCGAACTGTCGGTTGGCTCTTAATACACTGAAAAATGGCATCGACCGGTCACTTGCCTTGGATAAGAAGCGATTCATCGAAGCCAGCCGACCGTTCAGCACTTGCACCTCCCTATGGTTTGTCGGGGACTGCATCTCCTCTATCGCCCTTAGTTTCTCGGGATTCACCTCGATCCCCCTCTGGCTCACCATGAAACCTGAGAACTTCCCCGAATGTACTCCGAAAGCACATTTGGCTGGATTCAGGCGGACCTGGTGGAGCTTCATCCTCTCGAAGGCCATTGCCAAGTTGCCAACGTGGTCTGATGCTCGTCGGGACTTCACCAGCATGTCATCTACATAGGCTTCCATGGTACTCCCAATCATATCCCCGAACAGTTTGTTCACCATCCTCTGATACGTCGCCCCTGCATTCACCAGGCCGAAAGGCATGACGTCGTACTGGAAGACTTCATTGTCAGCGTAAAAGGCGGTGTGTGGGGCATCCTTTTTCGCCATCTTTATCTGGTTATAACCAGAATAAGCATCCATAAAGCTTAGCAGCTCATGCCCCGATGTAGCATCAACCAATTGGTCGATCCGAGGGAGCGGATAACAGTCCTTCGGGCAAGCCTTGTTCAAGTCGCGGAAGTCAACACACATCCGCCACTTCCCGTTGCTCTTCCTCACCAGTACTGGGTTGGCTACCCAAGTTTGGAATCGGATCTCCCTAATGAATCCAGCGTCGAGCAACTTGCCAACCTCCTGCTGGATTGCAATCCTTTTGTCTGTTCCCATCGGACGTCTCTTCTGCGCGATCGGCTTGATTGTGGGGTCGATATTCAATTCATGCTCGATCACGTCCCGACTGCTTCCCGGCATATCGCTCGGGGACCAGGCAAATAACTCCTTGAATTCTTTCAATAGGGCGATCAACTCCTGAGCTTTTTCTTCGGATAGGGCGGATCCGATCTTTACCCTCCTCTCGGGTCCATCTATCTCGACTTCTTTTAGGTCCTCCATGGGGGCGGGACGCCCAAACTCCTCTCGAGGATCAGTGTCTGTCTGGAGAACAGACATAGCCTCCTTCCTCGATCTCCTTGTGGCGTTGACATAGCATCGTCTCGACGCCACCTGGTCGCCTTTCACTTCACCGACCCCATTCTCAGTCGGGAACTTCAGTTTCTGATGGACAGTCGAGGCTACCGCCATCAGCGGGTTGATAGTGGTTCTTCCAATGATCGCATTGTACGTCCCCGTGGATTCGACCACCACGAACTCCACATCTCTCTTCTCCATCTTCCAGACACTGCCGAACCACACAGGCAACGTAATAACCCCCAATGGATAAGAGGTTGTGCCGCAAAATCCTACCATCGGGAAGTTAACCTCCCGTAAGTCTTTCTTCTTCTTCCCCATCTGCTCCAGGGCGTCGGAGAAGAGGATGTCGGAGGAGCTTCCTCCATCAATGAGGATCCTCTTCATTTCGAATCCCCCTACATCCAATGTCACTACTAGGGCATCCTCGTGGGGGGTCTCTACTCCCTCCAGATCCTTCGCCGAGAAGGTGATCTCCATCTCCTCCTTCGGGGTCCATGACCGAGACCTCTTTCCCGAAACCACTGCTACGGGCACTTGGTTGGCATAACGCTCCCGAGAAGACGATGTGTCTCCTCCCGCAGCGAACCCTCCATGGATCACATTAATGACCCTCTTCTGTCGGGACCCTGATGGGCCCTCCGAAGGCTCTGCGTCGGACCTTCTCTTCCTTGGGGACCTCGATCGGGATTTGGATCTTGATCGAGATCGGGAACGGGGCTTGCAGCGCGAATCTCCCACGAACTCCTTCAGCTTACCCCTCTGGATAAGCTTCTCTATTTCCCTCTTCAGCTCCCGACACTGGTCAGTGTCGTGACCAGAGGCCCGATGGAATCGGCAGTAACGGTCGGTGCGGGAGCCCAACTTTTCTCCTTCCTTCTTCTTGGGGAAACGAGCGAGACCTTGCTTCTCCATTACCGCCAAGACCTCTTTCAAAGGCCTGTTGAGGGGGGTAAACTCCTCCCTCTGACTGTCCCTCTTGGTCGGACGCCTATCCTCCCTCCGATCAGAGCGTCCACGACTTCGACTACCCTCGGAGCTATCCTTCTTGTGTCGGTTGTCCAATGGTTTGAACAACTGCTTTCCTTCACGCCCCTTGGGAGGAGCCAATTCTCCGGCAGCGATCTTCGACTCTTGGACGTCGATTTGCTGTTTTACCCTTGCCTGAAGTGCCTCCATGTTCCAGACTTTTTTGGCCGCGACGCTGTGAAGTAAGTCGGAGCCGTAGGGGGGATTGAGGTTTTTCAGGAAGATACGGATGGCCTCGCCCTCCGATATCTCCTCATCCAGCTCGGTCATACCAGCCGTGTAACGCTGGTAGTATTGGGCCAGCGATTCGTCGGGCCTCTGGACCACCTTATGCAGGGTCCGAACACTCTTCAGCAGCCGTCGACGCCCTTGGTACTGGGCGATGAATCGCTGATGCATATCCTTCCAACAGGTTATACATCCAGTGGGCAGACTGTAGAACCATGTCATCGCCTTCTCTCCCAAGGTACTCGGGAACAACGCGCAGATAACATCCTCATCTGGGGTCCTGCCCATGCACGCTGTCAGGTGCTTCTGCACGTGGCGAACCGGGTCCGCGACCCCGTCGTACTCGTCTATCTTCGGGATACCCAAGCCTGGAGGGGCCAGGGTATGGATCAGTCTGGGAACGAAAGGATGGGTCTCCTGACTCCCCAATTCCGACATCATGGGCTTCTGATCTCCCATGCAAATACCCACGATCTTCACTACCTGGTCGGCAGTAAGGGGACCATTCAGGGGAATAGTCCTTTGTTGCACTGGCCCTGGCCCATCGACCACGAAATTCTCCGCCGGTGCTGGGTTGGGGGGAATGGGCTGTTCCCTCAACGGAGGGGGTGGTGGCAGGTTGTCGTCCGCCTGCCTTCTGGGAGCATCTCGCCGCGGAGGGAGCGGCGGTAGATCTGCGGCCTGCCTTCTAGCAGCTTCTCTTCGGTCTAGGAGGGCCTCCATGGCCTCCATGAATAGGGGCATGGCCTCTGCCACTACCCTGGCCAGCTCTGGATTCTGGGAAGGTGCCTCGTTCCTGGATCCACCAGGGGGGTTGTTCCTTCGCGCGGTATCGTCTCGGCGAGTGCTGTCACCATCGTCTCTCAAATCCTGATGCTGTGTAGCATCCTCAGGGGGATTGCTGGTGGCCGGCACCTGCTTGCCTGATCGTTGCGGCCTGTTGCCAGCCATGGTATGGAATCAGAGGGAAGCAAACTTACTTTGGCTTTTTGTTGCGCTTCCCACAGACGGCGCCAATGTTGGATCAGAGTAGGAACTCCGGTTACGGTGACGGATTCCTTAGCTCCTCGCAATCCTGCAGAAGGGGAATAGAGGGTGGTGGCCCAGAATCCCTCTCCGATGCTTAACGTAAGTATGGTGGTCAACAGGGCAAGCAAGCAGTATTTGTGTGTGTAAAAACGTAACCCTAACCTGTGATAACTTCCCTCCTTTTATAGGGGGAAGGCTATCTCAGTTACCTGATTAGGCGGTTGGATTGTGATCCACTATCCCAAATATCTCGCCGTATATCTTGCCGCGTATCTGTACAGTTATATGTATCCCACATATCTCGCCCATTATACCACTACTGTAATCATGGCGAGATTTCCGGGATTGTGCTCTTACTGGTGAGTCTCGATCATTATCGGAGACTCCCAAGTTGCATCGTTGAGGATTCGGTGTCGGGGAGTGGTGTCAACTCCCATATCGGGACCGACTACGTCCAGGTCCGATATCTTCGGGGCTCTCCCCTATCGGGGCCATGCTTACTCGGGGCCATTCAATTTCGGGGCCTCCTTCCGTCGGAGCCCTTAGCCTTCCAGCAGCCCAGCTCCTAGCCCAACGGGCCTAGTCGCCGTTTGCCAATCGTTAAGGGGCCTAACGGCCTCAGCCGGGGCCCATCAGTGACCTGTCCGCAGTTTATACCTCACAGATTAAGGAAGGCCTGCGTTTTCCCTATTGTCCTGACTTGGTGGAGCTTTGTCGTTATTACCGGATATCACCCTTCAGTCTATCTCCTGCTGGCTTCCGTGTATGGAGCTGCTTTCGGGTTTTGTTTCACAGGCAATCTTGGCACTATTATACCACCCTTTTCTGATGCTTCTATCAACTGATGTGTCCAAACGCGACGGGGTTATGTGGTATGAAGATGCGTTGTCCAAACTTGCAAGATAAGGGTTTCAAGAAGCTTGGTCTTGGAGATGTCAAGTGGGATCATAAACAACGCCTAGCTGCCCCGGCTGATCGTTCTGGTTCTCATTGGAGACATCATTACTTCTTCGTATGCGATGTCTGGACTGTTTGGGATGTTGAGAGTGTGGAGAAAGCGGATCCTGCTCCTACTTTTTCTGATCTTTCCTTGGATGATAGGGAGGCGGTGAAGAGTATTTTCTGATATTAGCAAGAGCACCACTATCATTGTCTATTACGTGCTTCAAATCAGGATTTGATTGATGCCGGGATTCATATACTTCCTTCTGAAGATTTGGTATGTCGATAACTTTTATAACCTATATTATGTTGCAATGTAGGTCGTATTGATGGAAAAAGCTCGTCTTTGTAGACAGCTAATGATCGTGATAACCTGTCAGTTGGGCGTCGTGTCCTTAATACTACCCCCTATTCCTGAAGGCTCCGGACATGAACGTGGTAAAGGACCTAGAAGTGAGGCATCTTCTTGTATCTTCTCTTGACTTGTTGATTTTCCAGGCTTTGTTATATTCATGTTGTCTTTGTTTTTTTAGGTAACTCCGTACATGTGACTGAGCGCGTTGTTGCAGTGTCTGCCACTAGTGTTCTTCACAAGAGATCTGCCGCAGGGGCGTGTCCCTTGAGTGATCCGAAGCGCTCTAAAACAAGTGCGGCTATTCCAGCTCCATCTTGCGATAAAGAGAAGAGAGTTGAAAGTCGCACGATGGCGCCTTCTGCCCCCCGGTCGAGGGACCGGCCCGATGAGGAGCGTTCTTCCCGCCGAGGTATGCATTGTTCTCTTTGACATATTTCTTATACTTAGTATATTTTGCTGATGTCTTCTTTGTTTTATGTTGTTCTTATTGTAGCGTTGCCACGCATTAAGCGTGATGACTTGATCCTGTCTGATGGGATTGATGTTTCCGGAGAAAACTAGTCGCCTTTCTCCACTTGTAGTCTTCATTTTCCGAAGGACTCCAAACTTAGCACTCCAGGAGTTGGTGTTCCTCCTGGTGATCATGATGTCAAACCATCTACTGATGAGGAGGCGCAATCATATGTTGAGAGTGGCTTAGCTGAATTTGCACCGGTAGATTTTATTCTAACTTTCTTGCCTTCCTGCTGTAGGCGTGTGCTTTGTTATTGTTGTTGATCATGATCGTCTTGTTTGTTGTACTTAGGCTATTTCAAGGATGATGAACATGTCTTCTTTTGTGTTGGAGCTTGTGAGTGAGAGGAGGGCTGCTATTAAGAAGAGCAATACAGTTTCTCGCGAGCTTGCACAGTCCGAGGAGGAAGTGCAGAATTTGAACTCCAAGTTTGCTGATATTGATACGCGCATTGCTACTCGTCGCGTCCATGTTGAACAACTTGAGGCCGAGATTGCTGCTATCAAGTAGCAAATTGCAGAGAGCAACAACGCTCATGATGTCGCGCTTGCTTCTGTTCGTGATGAGGCACATAGAGCGGGTGTTGAGAAGGGACTTGCTGAATATCCTAGTACCCCTGCCTATTCTGCTGTTGTCCTTGCTGCTGCTAAAGCGGATTTTGCACCTTTGATTGATGAGTTTGCCAAAGATTATATTGGCAGAGTACACGCACTTTCCCCCGGATTTCCGTTCGACAAGTTAGGTCCTTATTCTTCTTTTGCTGTTAACCATGTTGCGGATTTACAGCGTAAAGAAGCTGAAGCGGCTTCTATTGCTTTTACCTTTGGATATGATAATGCTGATGTTGAACTTGGTGTTGACTTGCTGGACATGCTGTCTTAGTCCTTTGGAGATGATGATATGTTTGAGGCTTTTGTCCAAACCTTTATTTGTGTGTTTGCTTGTATGGTACTTCGTCCTTTGAACCTGTTTTTCAATAATAATAATCATGTGATAACTTGTTAGTAATATTTCATACCTTGAATTATCTATGCTGTCCGTATGCTTTGAACTTGGAAGATAGGATAGATATCCTTAGATGATGAGCATGATGTCCGTAGTTGCGACTGTATGTCGCGCATTGTTGAGTGTTATGAGCACCCCTCTTGGTTAGATTCCAAGGCATTGCAAGATGCGTACACTAGGTACTTGTAGCGTTGTAAGTAGTAATGTACTCGGCGCGGGCACTTAGCACTTGGCACTCGGCACTGACACTTGACATGTAGCAGTGTCGTCTTGACGAAGGTTTGCTTTTAAAAGCGTATAACATGAAGCTATCCCTTTTCGGGCCTAAGTCTTCATGGTGTATGAACCCTTAAGAGATTATACATACTTTTAGTGTGTGGGGTTGTCATCTATTAAGAGGATTTCCGCCACGGTGGGGTGATCAGTCCCATAATGTATTTGCCGCATCCTGTTTTTATTCAGGGAATGGCTATGAACATGAGGATTTACCCGGAGGATTTCACAACATGTCAATTTTTAGAAGTAAACATGGGTTTTGCCTTTTTGAAAAGGATGTCACAACATGTTACTTTTGATAGATGTGAACATGTGTATTGTCATTACGAGGAGGATATTGCACCATGTCACTTTTAGAATAGGTTTTGGTTTTCTTCCAAGGCATTGCATGTTGTTTTGTTTCTTGATGTTAATCCATAGTAGAATGCATAATGTAGAGATGTACCTACGAAAGTAGATTGACATCCATTAGATACTTGTTGTGTTTACAATAGTTTTGTAGGAAGGCGTCTATTAACTACTTCTTCCGAAATATTTTTAAGTACAAAAGCATGATCTGCGCTTATATTCCTAAAGGTGTATTGAAAAAATAGATTGGAAGTGGAAAGTCTATCTCCCTCAAATATGTCTTGGCGGCTGACGGGCACTGTTGTTTGCAACATAGCTTCCCAAAGCTCCATGTGCAATGAAATCTTCGATCTCCATCGTCAAAGTCAAACAGCCATTGGTGTTGTGCCCCAAAGTTTGGTGATATCGGCACCAATCTTCAATATCCCTGCCTAAGAAGGCGGTCTCCGGATCAAGTGGTCTTGGAAGCTTGTTTTCCAGAAGCTTGATGTATATCTCTTCCACCTCCGTGTTTAAGGGAGTGAAGATGTTAGCGTACTCCATACTTGAGCCTTCTGATTTCCTTGAAGTTTGAGCTTCCATACTTGCGTTAAGAGGTGTGCCCCATCTCAATTCATGTTCACAAGAGATTGTAGTCTCCATCTTGTCTTTTAGTCATGCCATCTTCTTAGTTGTACGCCATCCAAATACCCTTCCGAATAGCAAAAATGCTGGCGCGTTCATGTTCAAGTAAAATGCGTTGATGGCGTCCTTCTTGATTGCTCTTAGTGCAGTTGCATTTTGGGCGAACCTCCGGAAGTAGGTCATGATGGATTCTTCTTCTCCTTGTCTGACATCAAGCACACTTCGGTTAGGCGAACAAAGTATCTTGTCCAGCTCAGACCTTGGCGATAACTTTTCCTTCTTCCTTTTAACATCATCGTTTGAGGCGAACAGCTTTCTTTCGCACCAACTTCTATCATGGAAATTGATACTTGTTTCATTTTCCTCAGGGCATTGACGTAGCACTTTCGTGCGGCTGTCTGATCACCCAGCACCTCTCCGATCCCATGAGGAGTTAGGAACTTCATTTTCTGATGAGCTGTAGATGGCACAATGTCGTGTGGGTTAATCGTTGTTCTTCTTAGGATGCCGTTATATGCCCCCAGGTTATTTACCACTACATATGTGACGTCTATACGCAATGCCTTCCAAACTTCTCCAAGGATAACTGGAAGTGTGATCATGCCCAATGGGTAGGTTGCAGCTCCCGCGAAGCTAATTAGCGGAAATGTGCTTGGCGAGAGATCGGCTTCCGTTTTTCCCATCTTCTTGATAACTTCTATATGCACTAAATCCGCAGCACTCCCACCGTCTACAAATATCCTTTGCACGTTATATCCATTGATGTCCATTGTTATGACCAAAGCATCATCGTGGGGATACACTATGTGTTTCTTGTCGGCATTTGAGAACAGGATGACTTTGTCTTCCTTCTCTGGTTGTCGCCTCTTCCCGTACTTGGGTAGAACTTTTAGCTGCGAGGCATAGACATCTCGGGAATTAGAAATGCTCCATCCTGCCGCTGGCCCACCATGGATTACGTTGATGACACCACACTTTGGCGGTGGTGGATTCTCATTCATTTTCTCCTTTCCCTTGTTCCCTTTTCCGGATGGCTCTGCATGGTTCTTCTTTTGGCGCTTGTCGCCTTGATCTACATATTGCTTGAGCTCTCCTCTAAGGATGAAGTTGTTTATACGAAATCGTAAGCTGACACAGCTGTTCGTTTCATGGCCGTAGACTTCATGGTTTTCACACCATTTATCTTCCTGCTTTCCCAGTGGCCCTTTTCGGAAGTTTGCTGGCTCCCTCCACATGTTATCTTCCTTCATCTTCTTCAGGATTACGGAAAGTGGTGCATTCAAAGGAACACATTCTGCCAAGTTCACTTCTTTTGGTCTTTGGAATTCGGGCTGATATGGCCTCTTATGGGGGTGGAATTGTCTCTTATTGTGGGCCTTGTTGGGGTTTTGCTTGCTTCTCCTTAGCGCGAGCTGCACTAACTTTCGCCTTATATTGTTCTCTGAATCTGTCTACATCCACGAATTCTTTTACCCTTGCCGCCAATTCTTCAAGTGTCTCAGCTGGGCGCTTTGACATATTTTCAGCAAGGGAATATCCTATTCGGCCTGAATTTGCAATGAAGGCGCGCACGATTTCTCCTTCGGTGATGTTTCCCTGAATATCTGAGATGTTTTGGTTGAAACGGATGTAATAATCCGCTAACGACTCGTCGTTTTGCTGTGTCACCTCATTCAACGCATTTGAACCTTTAAGGAGTGTGCGTTCTCCCATGTATCTTTGAATGAATTTTTTCCTTCAGGTATGCCCATGACGTAACTAGTGTGCGGCAGTTCCAACAAGGGTATTAGCAAATGTCATGGCAACATGATGCGGGTTGTCAGTTCGTCCCAGCAAGGAAGCTTCATGTTGTTGCACATGTTCAATTGGATCTCCCTTTCCTCTGTATTTTTCTCCACCGATTATGTACAGGGCATCTGGAACGTGATTGTGTACTAGTTCATCAGAGAATGGATGTGATGCATTGTCTTCAAGGGCATGCATTCCCTTCATCTTTGACTGCTTCATCTTTCTCACAATCATTTCTTCTAAGGCCTTAGCCGTAAGTCCCGTGACTGGGATGTCATTGTCATATGCGGGCTTCCTCCACCCATCATTGCATTTGTCAGCCTGGCTTGCTGTCTTAAAGCTATCTTCCTTGTGTAGGCGTTGTGAATTGCTCACAGGAGGTTGCTTCCATCTTACTCCTTGTTGTTGCTTCACGCCAACACTTGGGGTGCATGAACGTGCTGGCTCCTGCCTGGCCTGTCGGTAGGTACCTTCAGAGTCTCCCACTCCTTCTGGATGCTGCGGCTTTTGATGGTTGACATCATGCGACGCCTCCCTAGCTGGTGCAGCTTGTTCGTTAGTATGCGGGGGTGGAGGTGGAGGTGCGGCATATCCTTGACTCCTTAAAATCTCCCTGAGAGCAAGGAGTTCTTCAAGTGCCGCCATCATCGCCGGTGTGACTGGAGGCATGTTAGTTGCATTCTTTGGTTGTTGCTGTGCTTCCTCAGCTGGCATCCCAGATGCGAATTCCTGATTCATCCTCGTCGTTTGCTCTTGCGCAGGTGCATTGTTTTGATCTTCTGACCCGTATTGTGCAGGAGGCGCATTTGTGGATGGCATGGATGAAGCCGTAGATTCTGCATCCGGAATATGAGAAGGTCCTGGTTGGCTTCTCGTTGGCTTTGACTTGCTTGCACCCGCCTTCTTTGGTCGTCTTCCTGTCATAGCTCGCGGTATGGAACGGCTTTTTGTTCGAATCATGCTGACGGCGCCAAATGTTAAGTATGCTTTCACTTGGGTAACTTCGGGCTTCTCTCACACGAACGGGCTCAGGATGTGTGCACGGGAACGGGTATCTGTCTGTATGCCGAGATCCTTGAAACACGATCCTCGAACTAGTCTTTAACTTCCCGACTTTGATCTCTCGAACTCCGGGTCCTGCACAAAGGGCAGTAACCAGCGTGGGAGAGGGGGGGATGCTGGTTGGGCACTCACCGACGCTCAAGTCAAAATCTTTAGAGAGAGAAAGCCTTTTAGAGAAAAGTCAGAGCACGAAATGCCAGATTGAGGGAATTGTTTAAAATGGGAGACCTAGGTCCATATTTATAGGGAAACAGAGGATCATGCCTAGTTTTGAACGGTTTGATGTCGCTATGAAGGAAAACGTATACCGTCATCAAGGTGGACTATGCGCGCACTGACTTCTCATACTTGGCAAAATAATCGGGATAAGCACGCGGAGAACATCGATAATCCGGACCTACCCGGATTGTTTAGCAATCCGGTCCCCCGGTCTGGGTACTGCGCGTATTCTGGACCGTTTTGGACTTGGGTGTCCGCGGAAGAGTTCTTTTACGGGTTTTGGAGTATTTTGTGAGGCCCGAAATGTAAATACGAACCCGAATTGGACAGATATCTAACAGACAGCTCCCATCTTCAGAGGCAAACGCCTCCAATGGATCTATATGATTTCACAAAATAACCAGGAGACGCGACTACACCTAGTAAGCTCATCTCAGGAAATGGAATACACTTCCACTAAGAACCTTTCAACGGCCCCAAGCCTAGCAAGGGAAGAAGGGTGAAACCATCATCCAGCTTTCAAAAAGGGATATGGAATGCATAATATTTCCAAACAACGATATATTGGTCATAACAGAGGGAATCACTAGCTTTGACATGAAGAGAATCATAGTGCATGAAGGGAGTTCGCCACACATCCCCCAGGCCCAGCTATTGATGATACTTGGGAAGAGTCCGGTATACCTAATACCAAGGGACCCCCTAAGAGTAAGTGTTGGATATATGTCCAATTCGGTTTTGTACTTACGTTTCGGACCTCGCAAACACGTCAGAACCACAAAAGGATTTTACCGTGGTCACCCCGGGTCAAAAAGGTCCGGATGCGTGCAGCACCCGGACCGGGACTTCCGGATTGCCTTGACAGTCCAGACTGGTCCGTTTTGCCCGGCAATCCGGACCATATTGGATGTCGACATGGTCCGGACTGTCGGCTGGCACCGCGCGTTTACCCCTATTATTTTTACTAAGTATGAGAAGTCAGTGCGCACATAGCCAACCTCGATGTCAGTAAGCGTTCTCCTTTAAACCGGCATTGAACTGCATAAAACCGGGCACGGTTCTCGGGTTTCCTATAAATAGGGACCTAGACCTCCCATTTGACAACTTAACTCGAAACTCTCTCAAATTGGCTATTTGTGCTCTCTCTCTACACACTTTTTCTCTCTAGATTGTGACTTAGGCATCGGAGAGGGCTCAACCAGCGCCACCCCCCCTCTCCATGCTGGTTATTGCCCGTTTTGTAGGACCTGACGTGTAGAAGACCAAGATTAGAGCCAAAGCCAAGTTCGGGGTTCGAGGATCGAGGTTCGCGGATCGTGATGTGCTGTCAGGAGACCGTACCTGCGTGCACATCTAACCCGTTCGCGAAAAGCGACCCGAGGTGTCCCAGGTGGAATCGGCCTCAACAGTTGGCGCCGTCAGCGTGATTCGAGCAAGAAGCCGTTCCATACCGCAAGCTATGACAGGAAGAGTGCAAATAAGCCGAAGCCAACGAGAAGCCAACCAGGATCTTCTCACATTCTAGATGCAGAATCTACCGCCTCTTCCATGTCAACCGCAAATGCGCCTTCCGCGCAACATGGTCCCGACGTCCAGAACGAGGTACAAGTGCACGAGTTCGAGCAAATGACGGAGAGGAACGAAGAGTTCCCACACGGGATGCCAACTGACGGAGTGCAGCAGCAAGCAAGAGGCGCAAGCAACCTGCCACCAGTCACACCTGCCATGATGGCCGCATTGGAAGAACTCCTCGCATTCAGGAGACTCTAAAGAACCAGGGATACATGGCACCCCCGCCAGCTAGCGAGCATGCTGCACCTACGAGGGAGATGTCACATGATGTCAACCATCAAGAACCGCAGCATCCAGAAGGCGAATGATATTCTGAAGGTACCTACCAGTACCGACAGGCAAGGCAGGAAGCAACACATTCATACACTCCAGGTGTTGGTGTGAAGCAGCAGCAGCAAGGAGTAAGATGGAAGCAACCCCCTGTGAACAGCTCACAGCGGCCACAAAAGGAAGGCAACTTCAAGTAAGCAAGCCATGCCGACATGCAAAAGGAAAGCAACTTCAAGGAAGCAAGCCGTGCTCATACATACAATGAAGGGTGGAGGAAGCCCGCATGCAACAGTGACATCCCAGTCACGGGACTTACGGCTAAGGCTTTGGAAGAGATGATCGAGAAGAAGATGAAGCAGTCAAAGATGAAGGGAATGCATTCCCTTGAAGAGAACTCGTCGCATCCGTTCCCTGACGAGCTAGTGTACAGCCGCGTCCCAGACGCTCTCTACCGAATTGGAGGAGAAAAGTACAGAGGAAAAGGAGATCCGATCGAACATGTTCAACAACATGAAGCCTCCTTATTGGGGCGAACTGACATTCCGCATCATGTCGCCATGACATTCCCCAACACCCTTGTGGGAACTGCCGCACACTGGTTCTTTTCACTACCATGCGGAAGTGTTACATCGTGGGCATACCTGAAGGTGAAGTTCAGTCAAAGATACATGGGAGAGCGCACACTCCTAAAGGGACCAAACGCATTGAACGAGGTGGTACAACAAATTGATGAGTCGTTAGCGGATTACTACATCCGCTTCAACCAAAATGTCGCTGACATTCAGGGCAACCTCACTGAAGGCGAGATCGTGCGTGCTTTCATTGGGAACTTAGGCCGAAAAGGGTATTCCCTAGCGAAGAAGATGTCGAAGTGCCCCGCGGAGACACTTGAAGAATTGGCAGCAAGAGTCAAGAGTTCGTGGATCTAGAAAGATTCAGGGACCAGCATAAATCGAAAGTCAGCGCAACCCGCGCTAAAGAGATGCAGGCGAGACCTCAAAATGGTTCGCAGCAAGCAAGGCAATTCCAGCCGCAAAAGAGGCCGTTCCAGCCAGAAATCCAAAGACCGAAGGAACTGAACTTGGCAAACTGCGTTCCCTTGAATACACCACTCTCCGTGATCCTGAAAAAGATGAAGGAAGACAACATGCGGAGGGAGCCGGCAAACTTCCGAAAAGGTCGAATTGGAAAGCAAAAAGACAAATGGTGCGAGAACCATGAAGTCTATGGCCATGAGACGGACAGCTGTGTCAGCCTAAGATTTCGTGTAAACAACTTCATTCTCAAAGGAGAACTCAAGCAATACGTAGATCAAGGCGACAAGCGCCAAAAGAAGAACCATGCTGAGCCATCCGGAAAGATGAACAAGGGAAAAGAGAAAATGAACGACAATCCGGCACCTGCGAAGCGTGGCGTCATCAATGTGATTCATGGAGGGCCAGCTGCAGGAGGAAGCATTTCTAATGCTCGTGATGTCTATGTTGCACAACTACAAGTTTTGCCCAAGTATGGAAAAAGACGCCAAGCAGAGAAGGAAGACGTGGTCATCCCATTCTTAAATGCTGACAAGAAGCACATAGTCTACCCCCACGAAGATGCTCTTGTCATTACGATGGATGTCAACGGATACGACGTGCGAAGGATATTGGTGGATGGTGGAAGTGCTACAGAATTACTGCAGGTAGAAGTTCTCAAGAAATTGGGAAAAACGGAAGTCGATCTTTCGCCAAGCACATTCCCGCTAGTCAGCTTCGTAGGAGCTGCAACTTACCCATTGGGTATGATCACACTGCCAGTCATCCTGGTAGAAGGTTGGAAGGGGCTTTATATCAATTTCACATTTGTAGTGGTGAGCACCCTAGGAGCATACAACGGCATTCTAGGAAGAACGACAATCAACCCGCACGACATCGTGCCGTCCACCGCTCACCAAAAGATGAAGTTCCTAACTTCTCATGGGATCGGCGAGATGCTAGGCGACCAAACAGCCACACGGAAGTGCTACGTCAACTCTCTAAGGAAGATGAAGCAAGTGTCCATTTCCATGATAGAAGTTGGTGTGAATAGAAAGCTGTTCGCTTCAAGTGATGATGATGAAGAAAAAAAGAAAGAGTTAACAACAAGAGCTGAACTCGACCGGATGCTCTTCCCAACAAGACGAAGCGTCCTAGATGTCAGACAAGAACAAGAAGAGTCCATTACAACTTACTTCAGGAGGTTTGCCCAATATGCAACCGCACTAAGGGCAACCAAAAAGAAGTCATCACTGCATTTACTGGAACATAAACGCGCCAACGTTTTTGCAGTTTGGAAGAATCCATGGATGGCGTACAACCAAAACAATGACATGCCTGAAAGATAAGCTGGAAACTGCAATCTCTTGTGAACGCAAGCTGGGATGGGGCACAGCTCTCAGCATAAATCTGGAAGTTCAACCTGCAAGACAACCAAGAAGCTGAAGCGTCAAATACGCCGATATCTTCACTCCCTTAAACACGGAGGTTGAAGAGATATACATTAAGCTCCTGGAAACCAAGCTTCCGGGTCCACTCGAGCCGATGATTGCCTTCCCAGGTAGAAACGTCGAAGATTGGTGCCGATACCACCAAACATAGGGGCACCATACTAACAGCTGCTTAACTTTGAAAATGGAGATCGAGGAATTCATTGCACATGGAGCTTTGGGAAGCTATGTTGCAAGTGACGATGCTCGTCCGCCACCAAAAATTCTCAAAGGGAGATAGACTATCCACTCTTTATCTATCTTTACATCTTTGTCAACATGTCTATTGTAGCTGAGAACTTAAGTGTTGTTTACGCTTCTATACTTGGAAATATTTCGGAAAGAGCGATCCGTAGACGCCTTCCTGCAAGTGATTGTACGCATAACAAAATTCTAATGAAGATTAATCTACTTTCGTAGGTACATCTCTATAATACGCATGTTACTTCAGATTAACACCAAGTAACAAACAACGAGCATATTACTCATATCAACAACAAACGGTTTAGGCCATGCAACACCCATATGTCGATTATCAACACCAAGCATCGCCCTCAAAAGACGATCTCTTCTACTTGAACAAGGTCCAGGTAACACGCGTTACTGCCAAAGGTAAACTCAGGTATGAGGTAACAATTCCACAATAGCACTACTATGAATAAAGCAGACCACTCGAGTAGGACATCTCTCAGGGTAGCCTGATTTAGTAAAAACAAAATCCAAGCTGAACAGAACAGACTAGTCGCGAATAGTCTGATCCAGTCATATTGGCATTGCAGGCAATAGAGCCATATGAGGAGACTTATAACTCCATTCTATTCTCTAACCAATATATATCTCAAAGTATTGCGTCTAATTTGAGACAGGTTATATGTACATCCAAGAGATGTCTCATTGACACACCCTATCTAGAGAACAATACTAGGAGGAGCTGTATGCAACACTCTCTGGAATTCTCTATCTATGGATATTCTACTTAGGCATCTAAGCCAATTAATGGTCGCGTATATATCATTTGCATTATCGCAACAACTCTCCAAGTTAATTATAACTCGCGACATCTCAGCGAATATTCTACTCAAACATCAGATCTTCCATTGGAAACAATACCAATCAACGATCATATATACGTATGTGCATCATGCTAAGGAAGCATCGACGAGTATCGACTAAAGGATGCATACAAAAATGCATAGTCTCTATTTGTACGTACATAATCACAAACACATACAGTGGGTGGTACTTGAAAAGCTCCGCTCCCGACATGTGCGCACTTGTTGCGTCCGCACCTGTTGCGTCCGCACATGTTGCGTCCGCACCTATCACATCTGCACTAAGGGAAGTTTCCTGCACAACCAAGGGATCCTCGTATCATATTCCTTTATTCTATTTATTATATGCATTAGTTAAAAGGAAATTCATAACTCCATATTTTTACAAACTTGCAAACATTGCAACTATCTGACAAAGCGCAACCCTGTTCGTATGTCCATACTACACTATGTTTACTACATTGGAATTGCGCCAGGTAGCAACCTATGCGCATAATATCTACTTCAACAATACAAGCTAAACATTATGTGTAACGAGGAACTTATGGCATACAACGCCAACATATCTATTATCTACGCCAACAAGGAGTTTATTTCTCCATCTATAATGGCGTCTATCTCAAGAAGATGTCGGCAACACAAAGTCATTGCGCTATGTACACAATCAACTTACATCACGCAATGACAACTTGCGTATTATCAACAACAAGGGACTTATAAAAATTCTCTACTCAAAGTGAAGTCTATTCCAAAGACGTCAAATACATGCAATATCTTGGAAAAACACCAAGGTCTACTATCAAAATAACGACTATTCCAAAGGCGTCAACAACAAGCAATATCTTGGATAAACACCAATTTTTACTATCAAAAGTGACATGCTGCGACATCCTCCTTGCAAGGGCAAACCTCATGTTCACATCTATCAAAGTAGCATGCTGCGACATCCTCTTTGCAAGGGCGAACCCCATGCTTACTTCTAAAAAATGGCATGCTGTGAAATCCTCTTAGAGGCAAATCTTCATGTTCAAATCCATTCCCTGCATACAAACTAGGATGCGGCACTTAGGTGGGACTGATCACCCCATCGTGGCGGAAGTCCTCTTGTTAGACGACAACCCCACACATCTACAAAGCATGTACATCCCTCTTAAGGGTCCATACGCCATGAAGATACATTCCTTGAAAGGATAGCTTCATGTACACTCAAACTATACATATCCTCTTAAGGATGCAGACATAATGAAGACCTATACCTTAAACGGGCAGGCTTCATTCAAAAACGCTAGAAGGAGCGCAACCTGTTTGAAAAACTCACCAAATTTACAAGTCGAGTCTTGTACAGCGTCACCTTAGAGTGGAACTAAGAGACGGTATAAACTTAAGTCTTGCTTCGTCAAGACGACACTGCTACATGTCAAGGGCCAAGTGCCAAGTACATTACTACCTGCAATGCTACAAGTACCTAGTGTACGCATCTTGCCATGCCTTGGAATCTAACCAAGAGGGACGCTCATAACACTCAACAATGCGTGACATACAGTCGCAACTACGGACATCATGTTCATCATCTAAGGATATCTATCCTATCTTCCAAGTCCAAAGCATACGGACAGCATAGATAATGCAAGGTATGAAATACTACTAACAAGTTATCATGCATTTCTTTTATGATCATTACCGGTCTATTCGACGACATCGAACATATAAAAGGTTCAGGGAACAACACCCGGTGTAACTTCAACCCCGACATGATGTACAAAGCTTGGTAAAGCACAATCAACTTCAAACAGCATGCAAGTGAAATATTCCACTCAACATCTACATGCGCAGCCATGCGGCCCATATAACACAACGTACAATCACGCCTTAAGTGCGCGAAGGGTGCCATACAATCAATGGCAGACTTAGCAAAATACCAAGTTGACAAAACAAAGACACGGGGGCAAGAATGTACACACCCTCCATAAATCATACATCAAGACGCCAACGCTTGTCTAGATGTCATCACGGCATAATTGCGCACCTCGCTATCATCAGCAACCTTCCTACGAAGGGTAGTCACCTTGGAATCAAGAATAACGACTTGAGCCTATCAAACAAAGACAACAGTCTCCAGTGCAACAAACTAAACACGTAAGTAGCAAATATTTAGAGTGAAGAACAAGATTCACGGGGGCAGAATAGACTAGCATACGCGCACACCTTCAGCATGCGCGCTGTTAGGTTCCGAGATCGGGGTCAACGGGTGGTCGGCTCAAATCTCGTTCCTCACTGGAGATGTGGAGGATCCGGTACTCTTGGGTTGCACTGTCTTAGCTTGCGTCCTTCCTTCCTTAGCTTCTCTTCTCATTTCGCCCTGCAGAAGGGGCAGTACCAGGCACAGAGGGGGGGTGGTGCCTGATGAACCCTCTTCGATGCCTAAGTCAGTACGGTTTTTAGAGAGATAAAGCTAGAGAGATGTCAGAGCAGAATTATCCAAATTGCCAAGATGATCAAATGAATAGTGGAGGTGGGGTATTTATAGGCAACGGTGTCATTAAGGTGGCTTAATGACATCGTTAACCTTTAAACACAGTTAATTAACCTTTAAACGCATAATTAGGACCTTAGGATACGGAGAAGGTAGGCGGAGTAAACCGAGTGTGGGAGTCCAAGGGTGGTGCCGGGGCCCTTGGGGGGAGGGAAATCCGACCCCCAAGGGTAGGGGTTGGGTGAGGGCACCCAACCCCTCCTAGGGAGGATGGGGTTGGCCAACCCCATCCCCCCTAGGAGAGATCGGGTTGGCTGACCCGATCTCTCCTAGGAGAGATCGGGTTGGTCCACCCGATCTCCCCTAGGGGAGATCGGGTTGGCTGACCCGATCTCCCCTAGGGGAGGTCGGGTGTGGCCACCCAACCTCACCTAGGTGAGTTTGACTCGGCCGGACGAGCGCTTCGGCCTCGTCCGAGCCGTTGGTGTTCTCGCGAAGTGTTCGGGTTGAAGTTTCGATTTACAATCATTAGCGGGGTGATAAAAATAAAACGATTCGGAAGTCAACGGGTTCAAATTGGGCGTATATCCATCACATGCCCCCGAGTCAACCAATGGCCTAAACCTTGATTGACTCTATTTCCGGATGGTATGACACGCACAATTTGAAACCGGGGTTTTACCTTCTTATCTGAATGCTTGCTTACCCATGGATGCGTGCCTCTGACTCTGCCCCCTGCCTTATGAGATAGAGGAATTGTAAACGTTAGAGTAGCACGGACGTGTGCCTAGGCCCGCGTCCGTCTGAGGTGGGAATAATAAACCTATCTTTGCTACAAGCGTATACTCAAAAAATATATGCTCACACAGGGATATGATACAAATATGGCTAAGTGACTCATGCTTCAATTTCGTGCCGGGATTTTGCCTAAGTGAAGGAAAATTTAATTTTGGCTTAAAATTTTTTCCTAAGTATGGGATGCTCAAGAATAAGTCTAACTTGATGGTTTTTCTAAGTATGGAGATATACTTAGCCATAGTTAAAAGGGATAAAAGTGATGGTTTTTCTTTAGCCTTTAGATCTCACATAAAAATAAATGGAGGGTGGTGATTAAAACTCTTTAAAAAACCCTACCATCTATCAAATATAGAGGAGAGTTAGGAAAATACCTTAGTTAGTCACCATAGCCACCCTTTTCCCTCTTTTCTCACCCTTGGAGAGCAAGAAAAAATTAGGAGCATACCCAAGGTGAAGGCCGGCCGAAATTTCCGGTGAGAGACCAGAAATTCCGACCAGCAGCTTGATCGGGACAGTCGACGGGAGGAAACCCGGCCAGAGGTGACGACGCAACCTCAGGCGGAGGTGGCCAACGGCGGCGCGGAGGTGGGACGGGCTAGCAGACCGGGGTGACGACGGCGCTGGGCTGACGATCGACTGGGCACGGCAGCTCCGACCAGCTATCACCGGGACGCGACGAAGGTGGGACGACTGGGTCCTGCTCCGGCGACGGCGGCCGACAGTGGTGCGGGGTGCGACGAAGGCGACAGGGACCGCCATTCACGGCGGTGAGGGACTCCACAGCTCCGACGGGCGGCCACGGCAGCGGGACAAGCGAGGATGGACGTAGCTCGACTCCGGCGGCGGGAAAATCGAGGCTCCGGCGGGGGGCTGATTCCGGCCAGCTCCAAAATTTGAAATCCGGACCCGTTTATCACATCGGGTCGGGTTTTCCGAAGGTCCACTCTTTTCCTTTCCATTACCGCGTAAAATGTTGATTTTTGAATTGTCGATACTTGATTGCCGAAATTTGATTGAATGTGGGATTGCCGTGGATAGCCGTTGATAATTGTGGATTTGGGAAAAATTTTGCCGGTCGTCCGGAGATAGTTTCTTGTCCGATTAAATTATCCCCGTTTTGAATTTGATATTGTATTGCCGTTGGTGTGTTGATTTCCGTTGGAGGGCGTAACGGTAATTTTGCCCGAAAACCGACTTTAGGTTCGGATAAAATTATTCGATTTGGTTGTCGTGGTGTCCTTGGCTCATGTTTGTTATCTTTGTTGAGTGTCTTCGAATCTTTGGTTGTTGTCGTTGGTTGAGTGTCGGAGTACTCCCGGTTTTTCGGAAATTTTCTTGTCTTGATATTTGTCATGTCGTGGCAGGTACTGTATTCTTGGTGGTGTCCCCGCACATAGACTCTGCAGAGGCGTTACATCCTCCGAAGGATGAGTGAGTTCCTTTTCTCTTCTTTTTGTCGCATTACCTTCTTTCCTATCATTAGCTTAGTGTTGCGATCTGAGCTGGGGTGTTGGTCGAAACTTGATTCGAACTTTGGGATTTCCTGCTACCTTTGCCTTAGGTTTCGCTGCTCTGTTGGAGAACTACCTAACTAGTTCTGATTACAATGAGCACGTTACCTTAGGAGATATATGTCCCTTAGATGAGCCTCTATATCCTTTCCTCCCTTCCTTGGGGAATACCCGCGAGACGGTGACGGAGCCTCCTAAGGGGAAGATCGTCGTTTACTCCTCCCAGATTCGATTTGGGTTGACGTTGCCTTACTGCAATGACCTCATAGAGTTGAGCAGGTTCTTCAGGATTTCTCCTGTGAACCTTGCCCCCAGTGCCCTCCGTGTCTGGGTGGGTTTCCGGGTGTTGTGCCATTGGTACTCCTGGAAGTACTCCCTAGTTCTGTTCTGATGCTTCTATCGGTTCCAATACCAGAAGAAGGTGGGCTTTGCGAGTTTTGTAACTCGCCACCCGACCTTCAAGGATTCCCGATTTTCTGACTTCGGGTTGAGTGGGGTCGAGTGGGATACCTCTCTTCGCTTCGTGGCCCGGAGTGACAACTCGGCCAGTCACTGGGCCAAGCATTACTTCTTCATTACGGATCGATACGTCACTTGGTCGGTCTTGAATGAGGATCGGTCGGATGGTTGGCCTGCTTTCGGGGAGTTCTCTTCCGTTGATTTAGAGACTATGAAGATCATTCATGAGAGCAACAGGACCCGGTCATACTGTCCCGTGTCCTTAGTGACTGAGACGGATCTTTACGAGGCAGGGATCAGTTTGACTCCTGACTCCGGGGGTTCAGTATGTTACTTAGTCTTCTCATCTTTATTTATTTTCTGCTTTTCCTTTGTAGGTTGGTTTCACGGAAAAACCTATAACGTGCAGGGAGCACCTGTTGACCTGAGCAAGAGGAAGGCTCCTTCTAGTTCCACTCTGAAGAAATCCCCCATGCCTGGGAAGAAGGCTGGGGCCTCTGGTATGCTTCCTCCTGTTTGCTTCTTTATGGTATACTTTGTGTTTTCCTTATCTTGTTTTTCTTACACTGCTAGGGCGCTCCCCCTTGGTGACCGAGAGGGTTGTCTCCGTAGGCAGAGACTCTGGACCTTCCAAGTCCAAGCCGCGGAGATCTGATTCTGAGGCCGGGGCCTCGGCTGCTAAGAGGAAGAAAGCTGCGGATCCTCCTTCGCCTGTTGCTCGTCCCCCGACCCTATCTCGCGATTAGGAGATGGTGGTCGAAGAGGCGCCTTCCCACACTGACAAAGGGAAGCGACCTGTTGGTGGTGGTTCCCCTGCCCCCCCAGCCGAGGGCACGGTCCTCAGGTTTGATCTTTACCTTATAACTGACGCTTCTATGTTTATATTTTCTGTTGACTTGCTTCGGTTGTATAGGTGGGCCTCCGACTTTGAGTCGGAAGGATTTCGCACGTCTTACTGATGAAGATGTCGTTGGGTCTGAGTGGACTCCTTTCGCTGGTTTGAAGGAGTTCCACCTTGATAGCGGCTCCTCTTTGCGGACTCCTGAGGTTGGCATCCGCGTACTTCGCGGTGCCATCCCCCCTGGCGATCGTGTTGCCCAGCCTAGGTCTCCTGGGGAGACTCGGCGCTTTGTTCAGGGTGTACTCTCTCGTTATGCACCTGTGAGTTGTTCTTTGCTTTCTTTTTTATACTTTTATGTGGTTGGCTTTTTGGTTACTCATCCCTTGTTTAAATTATTAGGGTATGTCTGACATGGTGAACATGTCATCACTCGTGCTCGAGTTATCTGACGAGAAGAAGACCCTTGAGGACAGCCAGGTCTCTCTGAAGGCGGAGCTCGCCACTGCAGCTGAGAAGGCGCGCTTATCTGATCTGAAGATGCAGGAGCTCAGGGACCAAGTGTCCTTACTTGAGACTACCGTAGGTAGCTTACGTCGGGAGGCTGAGGTTGCATCTTCCCTTCACTCTGAGGAGTTGTGGAAGTTGGAGGCTAGGTGTCGGGCGGAGGAGAGGACTGTCGCAGTGTCTGAGTACAAGGCGTCCTCTGCCTTCACTGCTGATTATAGCGCGCGGCTCATTCAGGAGATGAACCAGTTTGGTGAGTATCTGGTTGATCAGTTTCCAGTTGGTGATCTTGGTGATTTCGGGCCATACGCTACTGGCTACATGGCTGTCCTTAGGGGTTAGGCTGCTGTTGCAGACGAGCCTGCCCCTACACAGGTGGATGCTACACCTGTGGAGATCGATACCTCAGACTCCACCTCTTCATCCATCTCTGCCGGTGGTTCAGCCTCAGGGGGTGAGGGTGACTCTCCCGAAGGCTCTGATTGATGTGTTTACATCTTGCTATCTTTGCGTATATAACCATACTCCTTCTCCCCTTTAATGGGTTGAGTATCTTTTGGGATTGTTGTGGGGTTTTATGTTGCTTTCCTTTGTCGTATTGTGCTGTTGACTACGTGGTTCACTTGGCTTTACATTGGTACTTCTCATGCTTTTGTATATATCCCTTTGATTATGGACTCTTCTCTTGGTGTGTTTCCTTTACTTATCCTTCTTTCGTGTTTTTCTTCATGCCATACCTGTTATTTCATCAAGAAAGAACATTATGTGTTCTTCATATCACTTTACTTTGAAATTACTTTCTCATGGGATCCTTCTCAGTATGGTGCGATTATCTCTTTTGATACCCTTTAAATGGTATATGTGGTACTGTTAGACCAAAGATACGCTCTTGGTGGGCGTCAAATCTGATCACGAGACAGGCTCTCGGAGGGCACTTAACATTTCACAGGATAGGCTCCCGGAGGGCACAGGTTAGACCAAAGATACGCTCTTGGTTGGCATCGAAAACTGTTCACGAGACAGGCTCTCGGAGGGCACTTAACGTTTCACAGGATAAGCTCCCGGAGGGCACAGGTTAGACCAAAGATACGCTCTTGGTTGGCGTCGAAAACTGTTCACGAGACAGGCTCTCGGAGGGCGCTTAAGGTTTCACAGGATAGGCTCCTGGAGGGCACAAGTTAGACCAAAGATACGCTCTTGGTTGGCGTCGAAAACTGTTCACGAGACAGGCTCTCGGAGGGCGCTTAAGGTTTCACAGGATAGGCTCCTGGAGGGCACAAGTTAGACCAAAGATACGCTCCTGGTTGGCGTCGAAGCTGGTAGTTTGAAATCTACCTCAAGATACGCTCTTGGGGGCGTCGAATCTGGTAGTGTTTTTTCTACCTCAAGATACGGTCTTGGTGGCGTCGAATCTGGTAGGTTGCAAATCTACCTCAAGATACGCTCCTGGGGGCGTCGAAATTCGTAGTTTTTCGAAACCACTCTCAAGATACGCTCTTGGTGCGTCGAAGGTCGTAGTGTAATAACTACTCTCAAGATACGCTCTTGGGGGCGTCGAAGGTCGTAGTATGAACACTACTCTCAAGATACGCTCCTGGGGGCGTCGAAATTCGTAGTTTTTGGAAACCACTCTCACGATACGCTCTTGGGTTCGTCGAAGGTCGTAGTATGAATACTACTCTCAAGATACGCTCTTGGGGGCGTCGAGTGTCGTAGTATGAAAACTACTCTCAAGATACGCTCTTGGGGGCGTCGTTGACTTGACGTCATATCTGTGTAAGGATAACTTCATGATTATATCACCACATTCATTGGAAAATGTCCTTGAAGGAAATTCTACTCTCTTAAGAGCATTCATGTTTTTTGTACACATGGGGTGCCTTGGGTGGGTCAAGACACCCTTTGGAGGAAATCAAAGATAGTTGTAGAGTTGGAGTGACTTCTTGAGTTCTCCTTCTCAAAAGTTGTTTTTGAAAAACTTGGAAAGCTTGAACATGCAAAGTGCTAAATATGAAACTAAGGATATGGGGTGGTCAATTTGTCTCTTGCCACGTACTCCTTCAGGCCTCCACTGTGAATCATTTCCTCCACTTCTATCTTCAGCACCATGCAGTGGTTGGTCTGATGCCCCCAGGTCCCATGGTATTCACACCATCCCTGTGCATCTCTTCCTAGGAAGGCCTTGCCTTCCTCCCTGAATGTGGGTAGCTCCTCCTTGAGGTACTTCTGAAAAATTTCTTCTATGCTCACTGTAAGGGGTGTGAATGTGAAGTTTACACCTCCTCCCAGTGTGTCAGTCTCTCTTTCTTTCTCCGGGCCTTCATCCCGTTGCTCCATCTCCTTTGCAAATGCCTTGTCCAGCTTTTCTTTGAGCTCTCTCATCGTGCTCGTCATAATCATTTCATAAAGCCCTCCATAGGCCTCAAATGAGTTTGGATGCATGTTTCTAATGAATGCTTTGACGGCTTCTCCTCTTGTGATGTCCATATTGGCACCATAACTGGAGAATCTCTGGAAATAGCTTGATATTGGCTCCTGCGGCATTTGCTTGATATCATCAATGTACCGAAAGCCTCTTATGATGGAGTCCCTTGTTCTTTTCCCCTCTATGGTTTCTGGCTGCCAAGGTATGGCTGTCACCTTCACAGCCTTGCTCATGTGTCTCCTTTTAGGTACTGTTTGAAAAAAACTGCTTGCTCAAACGGAGTGCCACTCCATTCTTCATCTTTCCTTGCCTTTGTCTCCTTCCCCTCTTCTTTCTGTCTTGGTTGGCTCCTACCATGACCATTGCCACCGTGTCCGTCCTGTGTGATCCACGTCTCATGGAGTTGACGTAGCACTGCCTTGCAGTGCGTTGATCACCCAAGACTTCTCCGACTCCATTCTCAGTGATGTACTTCAACTTCTGGTGTACGGTGGATGGCACGATTTCGTATGGGTTTATGGTTGTCCTTCCTAGGATCCCATTGTAGGCTCCCAGGCTTTCAACCACCAAGAAGTTAACATTCACCTTCAGCTGTGTCCATCCTTGGCCCATGGTCACCGGCAGGGTTATCATTCCCAGGGGGTAGCTTGTTGCCCCTGAGAAGCCAACTAGAGGGAAGTTGACTGGTTTGATGTCTGCCTTGGTTTTCCCTATTTCTTCTAGGACTCTCAAGCTTAGGAGGTCAGCCGAGCTGCCCCCATCCACCAATATTCGCTTTACATCAAAATTATCAATGTCTATTGTGATGACTAACGCATCGTCATGTGGGAAAACAATGTGGCTCTTGTCCTTCTCCGAGAATTCAATCTTCATTTCTTCTCCTTCTCTTGGCCTTTTTCTCCACCTTGGCACTGAACTCAATTTAGAAGCGTAAACCTCCCTTGCATTAGCAGTTGGGCCACCTGATGCTGCTCCCCCGTGTATCATATTTATGGTCCCTCTCTTGTTGGGTGGAGGATTTTAGTCTACTTTGCCTTTGCCCTTGTCTCTGTGTGATGGCCCTAGCTGCATGCTGTTGCCCCCATGATCCACGAACTGCTTTAGGTCTCCCCTTTGGATGGCATTGTTGATGCTTAGCTTTAGGCTGAAGCATTCGTTCGTGTGGTGCCCGTAAGCTTCATGGTTGTCACACCATCTATCCTTGTGATTCCCCACCATTGGGGCTCTCCATCTTGCAGGAGGTGACCAGAGTTTCTGATTCCGCATCTCTTTGAGGACATTAGCTGGGGTGGCGTTCAATGGAACGAACTTGATGACATTTATTTCTCTAGCCTTTAGTGGTTCGCCCATTTGGTTTCTTTGCTGGGGCGGACGCCATTCCTGCTGCCTTGCGTTCTGAGGTGCCTGGGGTGGCTTACCTTTGTTCGGCTTTGCATTGTCTTCCTTGGCTGCTTGAATCTTGGCTTTCTTACTTGCCCTGTGCCTCTCCAGGTCTATATGAGTTTTTACTCTTCCTGCAAGCTCCTCTAAGGTGCTTGCTGGCTTCTTGGCCATCTTTTCTGCCAGTGTGGACCCGAAACGGCCTAGGTTTCTGATGAAGGCTTGTATTATCTCACCCTCAGTGATGTCACCCTGGATGTCTGCGATATTTTGATTGAACCTAGTGTAGTAACTGGCTAAAGATTCATCGTATTCTTGTTTCACATCATCGATGGAGCCTGTTCCTTTTCATGAGCTTCTGTATTTGTCCCCTGGGTGTATACCGGCCTTGTGTATGTTGTGTAGGCGCGGTTGTCATTTCTTTGGGCCGGCATCCCATACGGGTACCTCTGGGGTTGCGCCTCATAGTAATATCCTTCAGGGGGTGCCGTGTGCTGGGATGGCACTCCCTGTTGTTCCCTTTCTCTCTGTGGCCTTCTTGCCAGGGGGGTTGAGGCTGTGGAGGACTCAGCCCCAGCTGGGCGTGAGGGTCCTCCCTCCTGGTTGTTCTGTTGAGGAGGCTGTGGGATTCCTTGTGGTTCTGGTTGCATTGGCTGCTTTCCCGGGTTAGGCTGCCTTCCTGGGGGTATAGGCTCTCTCCTTCGTCCATTGCCCCCTGGTGGGCGGTGGTGTCTAGACACCCTGCTGTTCGTCATTGCTCTTGTTATAGCCAGGCTTTCTGTCCGAAGCCCACTGACGGCGCCAAGTGTTAGGTTCCGAGATCGGGGTCAACGGGTGGTCGGCTCAAATCTCGTTCCTCACTGGAGATGTGGCGGATCCGGTACTCTTGGGTTGCACTGTCTTAGCTTGCGTCCTTCCTTCCTTAGCTTCTCTTCTCCTTTCGCCCTGCAGAAGGGGAAGTACCAGGCACAGAGGGGGGGGGGGTGGTGCCTGATGAACCCTCTCCGATGCCTAAGTCAGTACGGTTTTTAGAGAGATAAAGCTAGAGAGATGTCAGAGCAGAATTATCCAAATTGCCAAGATGATCAAATGAATAGTGGAGGTGGGGTATTTATAGGCAACGGTGTCATTAAGGTGGCTTAATGACATCGTTAACCTTTAAACACAGTTAATTAACCTTTAAACGCATAATTAGGACCTTAGGATACGGAGAAGGTAGGCGGAATAAACCGAGTGTGCGAGTCCAAGGGTGGTGCCGGGGCCCTTGGGGGGAGGGAAATCCGACCCCCAAGGGTAGGGGTTGGGTGAGGGCACCCAACCCCTCCTAGGGAGGATGGGGTTGGCCAACCCCATCCCCCCTAGGAGAGATCGGGTTGGTCCACCCGATCTCCCCTAGGGGAGATCAGGTTGGCTGACCCGATCTCCCCTAGGGGAGGTCGGGTGTGGCCACCCAACCTCACCTAGGTGAGTTTGACTCGGCCGGACGAGCGCTTCGGCCTCGTCCGAGCCGTTGGTGTTCTCGCGAAGTGTTCGGGTTGAAGTTTCGATTTACAATCATTAGCGGGGTGATAAAAATAAAACGATTCGGAAGTCAACGGGTTCAAATTGGGCGTATATCCATCACGCGCAATCCCTTAACACGCGTGTAACCCCTCAGCACGCGCATGACACCACATAAATATTACCGTAAAACAAGCAAGAAAAAGGGATAAATGCAAAATGCATGATCATCAATATAAGCAGTATGCTCGCTTCAAACGACTCCTCCACCAAGATCCGGTCCTTGGACACGGGGGCAGATGGGCAAGTCCGCTGCTAGTAAACTAAGATCACTCGGAGTTGCTTGAAGGATGAATCTTGGAGTCGGATCACTTTATTATGGATCAAGTGAAAGCATCACTAACGACAGCATGTTCACAAGGAAGACAGTGACAGCAAATAGGATATAGTACGCTCATGTTCCGACACGTCGACAGGAGATGTGACAACTCATTTCCAAATGATAAGTATAACTGCCATGATAGAGAGTACGCTTACACACGTGTCAACATTCCAACAATCAGCTAAGTCTAGATGTGTACTATGGAAGATACGCTTTGACAAATCGGTCTAACAAGGATGAACAACAACTTGATCAGCGCATGTATACGCGACAGTCATTAATGCAAGCACTAAGGAACGAACACTCTCCCGATGGAGACAACTACATATCTACAGACTTGTTAGTCTCTATACGTCATATAGCGAACATTTCCCTCGGGGGGTAATTCTATGTCAACATGGGCCTCGTCCCGAAACTCACATGTTTTATGTGATCTACGCGCATCTACATGAGACTCTATGTCAACATGGGCCTCTTCCCGACACCTACGTGTTCTATGTAATCAATGTGCGTCTACATGATACTACGCCTTCATTTAAGTGTTCAGGATATTACATTACGCATGCTATGATCATGTACACAACAAGCAACGCGTGCGACAGATGACAAAGTGTCGACTATCAAGAAATATTCCCAAGTATTTTGCTATGTCAGCAGTCGACATATGATGAAGTATCAACTGGCGGAGAAATATTTTCTAAGTGCTCTACCATATGTCAGAGAGCACGCATCAACAAGAAAGAAATATTTTCTAAGTGTTCTTGCATGTCAGCATGTCAACATGCGACGGGAGGTCGACAGCAGACGACATACACCTTATGTCTACACCAAGTCTATGGATACAGCGTACATAGCAATGGATAGAGAAAAGATTCTAAGTATGGGGGCAAATGCGCACATACAAGCGCGTACAGCACGCGCATACAGCTATCAACATACAACGGGATGCCGGCTGTCAGGAATATTTTCTAAGTGTTCCAACCATATCGGCTGTCGACATACAAACAAGATTACAAAGGCTATCAATGTCTAACTTGTCATTAGCATCCGAACATGGTGTCACTCACGGAATGGGGATAGAAGAATTACTCATGATAGTAGCTGTAAAAATACTAACTCCGAAAAGAAGACAGCAAGATTTGATATCCTGAAAAAATGCAGTCAATAGTCCCATCAGTGCGCAAGCACGCATCAAACACCTATGCAAACATCTATGCAATGAACGCTCCATGTGAGATAACTATGTACGCAATGACTTAATAGTCTTCGTGCAACAAGTAACAACCATCATGAAAGGGGGCAAACCTCTCAACACATCGACTTACATGTCGACATCAAGCTCATACTCGCAGCATACATGATTACAAAGGAGAAATATTTTCTAAGTGTTTCGCTCAGGATGACATTCAGCATATTGCAAGTTGTTGGCATGCTACTAAGTGTCCACATGCTACTACGTGTCGACATACAACAAGCTGTCAGCATACTATCAAGTATCAACGTACGACAAGGTGTCGGCATGCAACAAAGTATGGCCAAAATATTTTCTAAGTATTTTTCTTACGACATGGGACTATACGCGACAAGAGACCAACCGTCATAAAATATTGTCTATGTATTTCCTTTATGTCAATAATCAACAAGCGGCATGGAATCAACTATCTAGGAGCATTCTCCAAGTATACTAGCATGATGATGGATAACATACATCAAGTGGCAAACATCAACTACTACGAAATATTTTCTAAGTGTTTCTATGCTGGCGGTCGATAAGAATCATATGACGACATCGATGGTAACAAGCACTAGATATTATTGAAATATTTTCTAAGTGTTTTACCAAGTTTGCAGACAGTAACCAACGATCAATTCATGATGCTCAACGCACGTTGCCTAAGTTATCACTACCAACATACAACCATTGGCGACCATGTACGAACAACTACCGATCGTCAACATCGAGCATACTAAAACAACGGCTAAGGCATGGAGCAACATGTCGGCAATGAATACTATGCATAAGGGAAGTGTAACAATTCATTTGCACTTTTCTAAAATTTTCAGCACTTAGAAAATTATTGGCCGATTTGGGGCTAAGTATCCTAATGCATTTCATCAAACACCTTGTATGCATGTTAAGGTGACTAAGCACATAGTGATTTCAATATTGAATCAAGGCCAAACGAAGTCACAAAAGGCCCATCCATGTACGGAATTGGACTCACCAACACGAAGCGAGTCCAAATTGTCACACGCCGTCACCGGAGCTTCACGCGCCACCCAGAGACGCCGCACGCGCCGCTACCGTGTCTGTCACACGCCTCCGCTAATTGCCACGCGCCGCTCTACGCGCCGTAAACTTCCACCTCTAGTCTGGCTGAATTTAATTGATGTCAAGTATATGATGTGACTACTCCAAATTTACACTTCCATAAGCTCTTTCTTCAACAAGCAATGAAGCTTCTTGGAAAACTATCAAGGGAGGATATTATGTATGTTCGTCGAATAAATAAAGATGGACGAATTTGTGCTCCGCGCATTCGATTGACAAACAGGCCACCCTTGAGGTCAGTGCTGAACCTAAATATGACGAATATCCTATCTTAAATAGAGTCAAGCATGGGTTTTGAACCGCTACTTGACTCGGGGGCAAGTGTTGGATATATGTCCAATTCGGTTTCGTACTTACGTTTTGGACCTCGCAAACACGTCAGAACCACAAACGGATTTTACCGCGGTCACCCCGGGTCAAAACGGTCCGGATGCGCGCAGCACCCGGACCGGGACTTCCGGATTGCCTTAACAGTCTGGACTGGTCGGACTGGTCCGTTTTGCCCGGCAATCCGGACCATATCGTATGTCGACATGGTCCGGACTGTCGGCTGGCACTGCGCATTTACCCCTATTATTTTTACTAAGTATGAGAAGTCAGTGAGCACATAGCCAACCTCGATGTCGGTAAGAGTTCTCCTTTAAACCGGCATTAAACCGTCTAAAACCGGGCACGGTTCTCGGATTTCCTATAAATATAGACCTAGACCTCCCATTTAACAACTTAACTCGAAATTCTCTCAAATTGGCTATTTGTGCTCTGACCTCTCTTTACACACTTTCTCTCTCTAGATTGTGACTTAAGCATCGGAAAGGGCTCAACCAGCGCCACCCCCCCTCCATGCTGGTTATTGCCCGTTTTGCAGGACCCGGCGTGTAGAAGACCAAGATTAGAGCCAAAGCCAAGTTCGAGGTTCGAGGATCGAGGTTCGCGGATCGTGGATCGTGACGTGCTGTCAGGAGACCTTACCTGCGTGCACATCTAACCCGTTCACGAAAAGCGACCCGAGGTGTCCTAGGTGGAATCGACCTCAACAGTAAGGGTGGTCAGAACATCATTATACCCATTAGAGACACAGCATTACAAAGGAGGCTGAAATAAGGATGGAAGACATATCCTTACAAGTATCCTTGCAATTATCCTTGCAAAAGTTAACTCCTTAGATAGATAGGTTATCTAAAAGATGACCATGTTTCTGTTCTCAAAATATTATCCTAAACCGGAGATCTTTGGACTCCGTATTAAATATGCAATGAATGACATGTTTATCAAAGATAGGTACATGAAGATTCAAGATAGCGCCCTCAAGATTAGGTGCATACCTCTACCTAGTGCGACGCATTTGAGTGGTCATGGACACTCCTTCACCATCTCATAAGAAAGGAAGGCAACCAGGATTACAAGTCCTAACAGAACAGGCACCGGTAGAAAATCCTGCCATTGATGTCATACACCAAACAAGAAACCCTAAAGATACAAGATTAGCAAAAGAGATAGTGCAACAACCAGAATATGAATAATGAGATACACCTCCCATCAGGGGCCTTAGGGCAGGAAAATAGTTCTACAAGATCAACCAAGGATGAGGTAACTCCTAATTCAGAATCATGAACGTAATTATTTGAGCAAGGAATTAACACCGAACTCAGTCTCAGATCTAAGGAAAATGAATCTACAACTCAAAAGCTTGGGAAGTAAGGTTTCGAAATCAACCCTTACACTAAATGCACATCCTTATCAAGCACCTTATCTGGGAGTGTGAAGACATTTTCCTCTGACATCCCATCAAGAGGAAAACCTCGATAGAGGGGGTACTAGGGTAAGATCCCGCCTTTAAGGTCATACACAGAACACATGATGAATGAAGGTTACAAAAAAAGAAAAAAGGAGGGACTCGTCAGCTCGACACACCTCAGACATGTATGCGCCTGAAACACAAACGCAACTTCCAATGAAGTTTTCCAAAAATGCATAGCCAGTACGGGGGGCAAACCCATGGAAAATCATGGAACAGCACCTGCAAACCTAAAGGAAAATATCCTTTTTAAATTCAAGTCCTAACTCAAAGGGAGCCCATAATCAAGATTTGAGGTGGGAGGAGCATGACCAATGTGACACTTCCCATGAGCATGGAAAAAATACTCCAATGTAAAGGCAAACACGAAGCACACTAAGTACCACTACACTTCAAGAAGATTTTTACAGCCGATCGGACCCCCCATGCCCAGGCAAGGAGCAGGGATCAGATTCACTAGTCTGAAACACATCTTCAAGTTAAACAACTCAAGACACCATTCCATGAGAAAGCTATTAAACCCAAATGCAACCCCATCTAAGATACGTTACTCCTACTCGATTATCACCGCAAAAGCGTTTTTCTCGAAAACACAAGGGACGTGGGGTAAGAATTTACAAGAACCCCTAGGATACAGACACTGCCACATTCTAGTTACCAAGAGAACAAAATCACCCCCACCCAAAGAAAACGCTCCCTCCCAACCCTAAGAGATACATCAGGCAAAGGCACTGTTCAAACCATGGCTATGATTGAAATAAGCAAGCATGAGAAAGAGTAAGTCCTACAAGGGACACCTATCGCACCCAAAAAAGCAGACATATCAAATACAACAC
The DNA here is from genome assembly GCA_036873135.1 of Clarkia xantiana subsp. parviflora. Classification (NCBI taxonomy): domain Eukaryota; kingdom Viridiplantae; phylum Streptophyta; class Magnoliopsida; order Myrtales; family Onagraceae; genus Clarkia; species Clarkia xantiana. Next base: position 24,545,885 of record JAPTYO010000011.1, read on the forward strand.
AAGATTAGGGAGCCCCAAGCATAAGGGATACCCAACCAAGAAACTGAACGAGGGGCCTTTAACGGCCAAATATGAAAGGCGGTGTGACCACCAAGCAACTTGTGGGGAACCAAACAAACAAGTGCTTGGTAGTCCACCTAAGTGTAAAAGAAGAGATTAGAAGCAGAAGGTCACAAGAACATGCAGCACCACTTCTCCTAGAAGGGGTCACAAAAGAGGAAAAACAACATCAACTCCCTGTACGGACTCGTCCTAATTGGCACCATACAAGCATCGCCCTCGAAAGATGATCTCCCACACTCAAGAAAAGCCTAGGTAAATATCATAGAAATAAAACTCAAGTAAAGATTTAGACGACTTACCAAGGACACATCCTACATAGAAAATACCACCAGGTAAAGGTCACATTATGTGCCCTCCAGGAAACTATCCTGCGAACAGTTTCGACGCCACCAAGAGCGTATCTTGAGAGTAGTTTTAAACTACGTCCAAATTCTGAGCCGTCCGGGAGCCAACCCCGTGAACAGTTTCTACGCCCCCAAGAACGTATCTTGAGAGCAGTTCTAAACTACGAAATTCTGTGCCCTCCAGGAGCCTATCCCGTGAACAGTTCTGTCGCCTCCGGGAGCCTATCTCGTGAAAAAATTCGGCGCCCCCAAGAGCGTATCTTGAGAGTAGTTTTTAGACTACGAATTTCTGTGCCGTCCAGGAGCCAATCCTGTGAAACATTATGTGCCCTCCAGGAGCCAATCCCGTAAAAAGATTCGACGCCCCCAAGAGCGTATCTTGTTAACTAACTCTATGCCATCCAGGAGCCTATCCTGTGAATAGTTCTGTGCCCTCCGGGAGCCAATCCTGTGAAACATTCTGTGCCCTCCGAGAGCCTATCTCGTGAAAAGTTCCGCGCCCTCCGAGAGCCTATATCGTGAAAAGTTCCGTGCCCTCTGAGAGCCTATCTCGTGAAAAGTTCCGTGCCCTCCGAGAGCCTATCTCGTGAAAAGTTTCGTGCCCTCCGAGAGCCTATCTCGTGAAAAGTTATGTGCCCTCGAGAGCCTATCTCGTGAAAAGTTTCGTGCCCTCCAAGAGCCTATCTCGTGAAAAGTTCCGTGCCCTCCGAGAGCCTATCTCATGAAAAGTTCTGTGCCCTCCGAGAGCCTATCTCGTGAAAAACTATGTGCCCTCGGAGAGCCTATCTCGCGAACATATTCTGCGCCCTCTGAGAGCCTATCTTGTGATAACACTCTATGCCCTCCGAGAGCCTATCTCGCGAACACATTCCACGCCATCCGAGAGCTTATCTCGTGAAAATTTTTATAACGTCCCCAAGAATGTATCTTGAAAAGCCTTCCTTTTTACAAATTAAGGTTATATGATATAGGAAACATCCAAGTTTCTTTATGATGACAATGCTAGCATGAAAAAAGTAAAGTGGAGTAACGAAAGAATACTCTGACAAAAGAGAATAAACACAACAATAGTTAAGCAAATAACAAGTCATTCAAAACGACCTACGAAGAAGAATCGCCTAACAAGTCGCCCAAGTAAACCTCTGACAAACATTACTGTCTTGCATGTCGCCCTCGCGTGACCTCTGCTTGCATTCGACTTGAACAATCGTCAAGCACGGCTTTTGACAAAACATCACCCTTGTATATTGTGAAGCACACCTCATAAAGGGGACATCCCAAAAGCATAAATGATACAACATCTGACAAGACGAGACGCAGGGACAAAACCCAATAAACATAGCCTAAACAAAAGGCAACTATAGCAACAAAGGTATGAAATACTATTCATGATATAAAAACATAATGTTGAAACACTCATGACAGGATGGCCAATAAGTACGGAATGCAAAGGCAGCGAAGTGGCTATCATTTCCACACGCCAAAAAGTGGCTATCATGTCCACACACCAAGAAGTGGTTATCATGTCCACACACTGCGAAGTGGCCATCATGTCCACACACAGCGAAGTAGCTATCATGACCACGCACCAAGAGGTTGCTATCATGTCTACACATAACAAAACAGCTATCAAGTATACACATTACGAAGATACTAATACGACCACAAACCTAAAGAGCCTACGTCTAACCTTATAGGAAGTCCAAGAAAAAAGGAAAAGCAATACCCTTCATACGCTGATCAAAGGTCTGCACTTATATTTCAACCTTCCTGGATGATACCAGGTAGGAGACGTCCTCATTATGAAGACAACCTCTATATTTCACGAAATCAACCATAAAACGGAGAATCACGGCAAGCACTATCAGGGGCATATAACGAAACGACCCCCACAACGATCGCAACTATGATACATGATGGATATGTGTCCAATTCGGGTTTGTATTTATATTTCGGGCCTCATAAACACGTCAAAAATCACATCACGGCTTGAAAAACGCCTCCCAAGGGTCAAAACGGTCCGTAAGCGCGTTACGCGTGTCCGGACCGGACCTCGGATTGCATAAAGCAATACGGAGGTCCGGGTTGCATTGCAACCCGGACCTCCGTGTTTCGCGGCAAGCCGGAGCTCGCCGAATTGGCCAAATTCGACGAGGTCCGAATTGCTCTACGGGTATTACGCGATTACCGTTAAGCGTAGAGAAGTCGAGTTCGCGCATTGCCAATATTGATGACGGTTACCGCTTGCTTTTGAACCGTCATCAAACCGCTTCAAAACCGGGTCCGGTCCCAAGGAAGCCTATAAATAGGAGGCCTTGGCCACCCATTTTCACACATCCTCTCATTTGCCCAACTTTGGCACTTTGAGCTCTGACTTCTCTCTAGAAATATTTTCTCTCTCTAAGATTACCTTTTTAGCCCAATTGTGACTTAGGCATTGGAGAGGGCTTCACTAGCACCACCCCCCCCCCCCCCACCCTCTCCGTGCTAGTACTGGCCCTTCGTGCAGGAACGAGCGATCCGCGGCTAAGACGAGGAAGAGAAATAGGAGAAAGATGTGCCCAGACACTAGAACCTGTGCCCAGACCGCCATTTCCTGAGACACAGACCTTTCTGAGACTCAGTGATAAAACCGAACACTCGTCATCGGCACAAGGGGAAAACCTCTTCCAGGCGAAGGGTGTCAGCCCAAGGCCCGAACAACTTACTCAGACAGACGCGTCCATACGAATCAGTTCAACAAGGACGCAACATTTGGCGCCGTCTCCGTGATTTGAACAAAAGCTACCATACCGCAAAGACATGACGAGTGATCGCAACCCTCCCGAAGAGGTTAACGCGAGAAATGCAAGGAAAAGGCCTGGACATCCTAAGAAGTCTCCGGCAAGCAAAAGAGCAGGAGGTCAGAAGCCAGCTGGAAGCCAGCTGGGACCTTCCCACATACCGAGAGCTACTTCCGTAGCTTCTTCCGTGCCAACCGAGGATGTGCCCGATGCACAGCACAACCACCAAGAACCAAGTGACGAGCATCGTTCACCCCACCTAGCTTTGAGCCAGAGATGCATGATGATGAATTTCAGACTGAAACGCCGCAAGGCGAACAACAAAGAACGGGAGCGAACCTGATGCCTACCTTTACTCCAGCAATGATGGCTGCGCTGAAAGAGTTACTCGCATTCCGCGAGTCACTAAAAAATCAAGGATATGCGGCTCACCCACCTCCAACCACCCAGGAACACGCTGCGCCGACAAGAGAAACGTCGCAAGACACTGTTGGATCACGGTTGGAACTCCGGTACATTCTTGAAGGAAGTCCGAACTCCTTCGCTCCAAGTAATCCTGCAAGAAGGGGATAGACCGGGCGGTGACCCAAAATCCCTCTCCGATGCTTAAATGAGTATCTCGAGGCAGGCAAGCAAGTATTAAGTATGTGAATGTTCAACGTATTGATCCTAAGTTAACTCCTTCCTTTATATAGGGGAGGGGTCACCTCAGTTACCTGTGAGATAATTGCCACGTTCCGTTTATCTCGGCCATGTAGCCCACGTTCCGTCTTTTCAGGCCACATCCCCACTATGTTGATAGTGGGCGTGTTTTTCGGCCTCGTTCTCTGGTTGCAAGTCTCGACGGATGTCGGGGACTCCAGAGTTATCTCTTTTGGTCACCGCTCGGGGCCCCTCGTCGTCGGGACAGGGCCAGCATTCTCAGGGATTCAATATCGAAGCCTACTTAAAGGGATATCATCGGGGCCTACTTAAAGGCATATCATCGGGGCCTACTTAAAGGCATATCATCGGGGCCTACTTAAAGGTATATCATCGGGGCCTACTTAAAGGCATAGGATCGGGAGCGTTCAGCTCGTATGTCGGGACCGTTCTTTGTCGGGTCCTCTCGTATTGGTCTTCTAAGCCTCTTTTGGGGCCCAGTGGGCCTACTTCGCCATTTAGTCGCTGTTAATGGGCCTAACGGCTATATCGAAACCCATCATTTGCCCCCCAAGACATGAGGGACTTATAGTTTGTCCTGTCTTCCAACTCCGGACCTTTCGATATTTCGAGGATAACCACCGAATCCGAAAAGATTTCTCGATTACTCAACTATTAAATGCGATGGGTGATGAAGTGACGGCTTGAGTGCCCGTGCCTGCTTTTCTGAAAAAGCGCTTTATAGCCGTTTTGTCCCTAGTGTTTCGACGATTCAGGTTGAGGCGTTCATCTTCAACGGTCTAGATCACAACGTCTCTTTGCCTATCCTCTCTCCTATAAAAATCCAAATCTTGGCACTATTCAGTTCTTCTCTATCGTTTCATTCTTTGTGTTTTCAAAAGTTCAAGCTCTCATTTCTAGTCTCTGATCAGCGCTCCGGCGACCAGGATCTCCGACCATCAAGATCGTCCTTTCTTCTCCGACTCAACATGTCTGGTAAGATTTCCTCCTTTGATTCCGAAGAAACTTGTTAGCATAGTTTTCCCTTTTATCTCAATCAACTTACCCGGACTTTTGCGGAAATCATCTGTGCCTTTTCTTGCTCTGATCCTTTTCCAGACGGTGAATCAAGTTTCGGGGGGAGGACACCCTTCAAGTTCGATTATGCTTGTAATCAGATTTCAGACACCGCCTATGACGCAGCTCTCCGGGAGGGGTGCATTACTTCCACCTGGGAGCCTCGCTTCCCTTTTCCTTAGCCTCGCGTCCCGGGTGACCCTGTGGTTACTCGTCTCCGGGAAGGGGAGGTATTTGTCTCCACCGGGCAAATATCGGCGGGGATCCGCTTCCCCTTCTGCGGTGAAATGGTCGAGATGTGTAAATATTATAAAACACATCCGACTACTTTCTCCCCTCATGCCATCCGCGTGTAGAATGCCTTCCACGTCCTTTGCCTCCGCCAACAATGGCCCTACAGCCTCCGACTCTTCCGGACATTCTATGGACTGAAGTGCAATGATGCCGGGGTCTGTGCCTTCTACCCGCGGATGCCTAAATGGAGCAAGGCGCAGCTCTCTCGGTACAGCTGGAATGGTGACACCTGGAAGGTCGCCAAGGGTCGGGGGCTTATCACTGACTCGGGGCATGACAACAGTGGCTGGAAGAGGAGTTATTTCTTCATCCGAAACAGCTCTATTCCGTGGACCCGATGGGAGGTCGAAGCGGACCCTGCCCCCGCTTTCCACACTTACTCCGAGGAGGATTTCCAGATTCTCCACTGCATCCAGCTTTATCGTTGGGGGGACTCTTTCGCTCCCCTCGATGCCAACTCCATCGGGGAGCGGGACCTGGTTCTGACCGGGATCCGAGTCCTTGATATAATCTCCGGGGGTCAACTCTTCGACGGCCCTTCTAACCTCGTTCCTTGGGTAATATTCTAACTGTACTTTCGTTTTCATCCTTGCAGCTAAGAAGGTATCACTGCTGACCAATCTCGTGCTTAAGCAGGCGGAGACTGATGCTGTCCCACGCCCCGCGAGGAAGAGGAAGTCTTCAAAGAAAGCCGCCTCCTCATCGGCACCTCCCACCTCGGAGCAAATCAAGCGGGCCCGGGTGGAGACGATGGAGCAGATCTTCAACACCAAGACTCCCGAGGAAGGTAAACAGCTCCGCTTAGCAATTCAATTATACAAGAGGCGTATTCCCGAGGAGTTAATCCCCTCCGATAAGGGAGCCCGGATCGAAGGGATCAAACGCATTCTGCAAGGAGAAACTCCCCGCATTCTCAAAGCGGGTTACTACAATTATTACGGGAAGGACCAGTACCTCTCCCGTCGCGTCATCTGGTGTAAGGGTCCTGATCAATTTCCTGACTTTCTTTCTGAAGCTTCTCGTCCTCCAGCTGCAGGTCGATCGGGAGCTGGAGCTTCGTCGGAGGTGCCACCCTCCGACGCACGGGTCGGGGAGCCCCTCCTTTCTCTTCCTGCCTCCGGCGGATCGGGGATTGAAGACGTCCCGACGGACGGCCAGTTCCGTCGGGTAATGGACCTGGATGTCTCTCATTCTTCTGAGGAGGCAAGCGAGGGTCAGCCCCTGGTTCGTCGTCGGGGGGCGAGGCAGACCCCACTGGAGCCGACTCCCGAAGGGCTGCCTCCATCTTCTACGGCACAGCAGCTTTCGCCGGTCTTGAGCCTGACTCCCGAGGGGCCGGCGGGTTCTCATGGCGGCTCGGAGGCACGCACCTCCGTTGCTCAGGTCGTTCCTCCTCCTCTCCCCTTAGACGGGAGCTTCTATCGGCTTTACGCCCCCGACCAGGCGGCAGCTCCCTGGACCCCAATCGAGTCACTGCAGGGGGTCCCGCTGCGTCGGGACAATATATCACCAGAACTGGGTCTGCACCTGCTGGCAGGTTCAGTTCCGCCGTCTATGATGCTCCCACTCTCCTTGGCCCCAGAGGACATCCACGAGGACATTCGCAACATGGTGGTTCGTCGTGTGGAGGTAAGGCTTCCAGCTTTGGCACTTAGGATATAATGTAGAATATTCTCATATACTAACTCTTCCCTTCTTTTCCACAGGATTTGGCGGATCAGCACCGCTGTATCGGGTACATCCTGGCCCTGGGGGAGGCCCTGAAGGAGGAGCGAGCCAAGGCGGCCCCCGAGGTCTTGGCCAAGCTCAAGGAGGATCTGGCTGCCTCCGAGTCGTCGAAGGGGAAGTTGGTTAAGGAGCAGGCCTCCTTAACCAGAAGACTCGGGACATCCTGAGACAGGTCCACGATTTTGAGAGGCTGCTGAAGCAAGAGCGTCAAAAGCTCCAGGAAGAGCAGCAGGGGCGCGCGGAGGATCGGGACAGGTTTCTCCTCGAGAAGAAGGCCCTTGAGGACGCCAGGCGGGGCTAGAGGCTGAGAAGGTCCTTCTCACCAACCGGTCCCGACAGCTGGAGCGGGAGGTCGCCGAGTTCCCTGCCAAGCTGGCTGAGGCTGGAGCCAAGGGTCGGAAGATTAACGGGGCTCCGAAGCTTTTCAAGCGGATGCGGTGAAGTTCTGTACAACGGAGGTGGAGAACACCTTGCTGAATGCTGTCGAGGAGCTCCATCTGGAGTATGGAGGTGCCATCGACTTCGCCAAGTCTCAGACTCTAGCCCCCTTCGCGGAGAGGTATTTCAGCCTTTCTGAGGAGAGCGACGGGGCCCACACCCCCGAGGGGACTGCGGGTGGTGAAGGCACGGTGGAGCCTCCAAGTGCAGAACTCCCGACAACTGATCCCCCGATGATCGACCCAACACCAGAGTCCGATCCTCCCGCGGCCAATCTTCAAGGAGCCGATCCTCCGACCGTGGAGCCTTCTGTCACAGACCTCGTGGACCCTGCTCCTCTCGACGCTGCCAAGGATCAAGCTTAATCGCTTTATTTTCGAATCCTTGTAATTTCCTTCCTTTGTCGTTAACCTTTTAGATCTTTATAATATCAATATCTTTTGGTTCCGATTATCGCTGCACCACCTAGGGTGAATTAACCCCGCCACTTAAGGCGATTTAATTGTACCGCTGCCACTTAAGGCAATCGCACCACTTAAGGTAATTTAATCACGCCACTTAAGGCAATTTATCCACACCACTTAAGGAGATTTAATGGTGCCACTTAAGGCGAAACCACGCCACTTAAGGCGATTTAATCGTGCCCCTTAAGGCAAAACCACACCACTTAAGGCAGAACCGTGCCACTTAAGGCAAAATCACTCCACTTAGGGAGGAACCATGCCACTTAAGGCGGTTTAGTCATCCCACTTAAGGCAACTTATCGACACCACTTAAGGCGATTTAAGCATACTTAGAATGATAAGTCTAAGCACAATCTGGTCGGAAGCAACCTCTTTATTCATTGATGGCTCAAAACAATAAACAACTTGAACCACTGAAGGCGACTTCGATAAACAACTTGCACCACTGAAGGCGACTTAATAAACAACTTGCACCACTGAAGGCGACTTAACAAACAACTTGCACCACTGAAGGCGACTTAACAAACAACTTGCACCACTGAAGGCGACTTAATATCAAGCATGACATTTCTTCAAGTGTTCGCCACTAAAAGAATGCTTCAACACATTGCCATCGAGGTCTTCCAACTTGTACGCATTTCGAGCTAGCATCCCCACGACCTTATAAGGTCCTTCCCATTTTGGTGACATCTTGTTGATCCATTCCAAAAGGGTAAATTCGTTCCGACGCCAGACCAGTTCCACGACAAAGAACTGTCGAGACTTGACTCGTCGATTATAATATCGGGCCGTTGCCAAGCGCATCCGAGCCTGACCTCCTCGGCACTCCGCCTCTTCTCTTCGACCAAGTCCAAGTCCAGACGCCTCATTTCATCATTCGACAGAGGTTCATAATACCTCGTCCGATGGGATGCCACAGCTAATTCGACGGGAGCAACTGCTTCCGTGCCATAAACAAGGCCAAACGGAGTCTCCCCAGTTGATCGTTTGGGTGTCGTTCTAACAGCCCAAAGCACATTTTCCAGCTCATCCAGCCATTTTCCCTTCAAGGCGTGGACCCTCTTCTTCAGGCCATCCATCACGATCTTGTTGGCTGACTCCACCTGTCCATTAGTTTGGGCATGACGGACAGAGGCTGTCCGATTCTCAATTTTCAGTTCCTCCAGGTACTCCTTCCACTGAGCCCCGTTAAACGGAGGGCCATTATCACTGATCACCACCTTGGGGATCCCGTATCGGGATATGATATGAGTCTGAAGGAATTTGAGGATATGTTTCCCCGTTGTCTTGGCCAATGCCTTAGCTTCTATCCATTTCGAAAAATAATCAATAGCCACAACTAAATATCGGCACTGACCTTTTGCAACTGGCAGGGGTCCCACCAAATCGGACGTCAGATCGGCAGCTGGAGCCACGATATTCGGGGCGTACCTTTGGCAAGCGTCACAGGATCGGACTAGCATCGTTGCCTCCTTGTTCATCGAGGGCCAGTAATAGCCCAGGTTCAGCACTTTCCTCACGATGGATCGGGCACCTTCATGACAGGCCAAATGTCCTTCGTGCACCTCCCTAAGGATCCGATCTGTGTCGGGCTCAGCCACACATTTCAAGTAGGGAGTTACGTATCCCTTTTTGTACAGTTGATTGTCCACCATCACATAATTGGGCGCGATTCGGCGTATTTTGCCGGCTGCTACTTCATCATCGGGGACTTCCCCCGTAGTCAGATACATGACTATCGGGGTCATCCATGTGAGCTCCTCCGATCCGATCTCAATGGCACACACCTCCGATTGATCGGTGGTTGACAGGATCACCTTCTCCAAGAAATGCACCTTCCGACTTTCATCAAGGGGTGCCCCTAAGGCTAACTTGCTCAAAGCATCTGCTTCCGCATTATCCTCCCTCGGGATCGCCTCAATATCGAAGCTCTTGAAACTCTCATTCAGGGTTTGCACCTCGCGAAGATACATTTTCATCATCGGGCTCTTTGCTTCGTATCGCCCCTGGACTTGGTTCACGATCAGGCTAGCATCACACGTCACCTTTAAGTGACCAACTCCCGTTCCTTTAGCAATCCTGAGGCCAGTGGTGAGAGCCTCGTATTCAGCTTCATTGTTGGTAGCCCTGAATGTCAGGGCCAAGGCATATCGGAGGGGCTCGCCTCCGTCCGGTGGTATCAGTACGAAACCTGCTCCCGATCCTTCTGAATTTGAGGAGCCATCGGTGTACATCTCCCAAGTATTTTCAGCGTCGGGCTGTTCTGACTGCTCTGTTATCGGGACTTCCATAGTTGCCCCCTCTACAGGGCCCACTTCTTATGGATCGGGGACTGTAGACTCTGCTAAGAAATATGCGCCAACGCCTGGCCCTTAATAGCCGTTCTCGGAGCAAGGTGAATGCGGAACTCGCTAAGCTCGACTGCCCATTTCACTAATATCCCCGACGCATCAGGTCGGTTCAAAAAATGTTTCAAGGGCTGATTCGTCAAAACGGTAATCTCATACGCATGGAAGTAAGGTCTCAGCTTCCGAGCGGTAACAATCAACGCATAGAGGTACTTCTCAACGGCGGGATAATTTATTTCAGACTTGGCGAGTGCCTTGCTTACATAATAGACGGGGACTTGGCTACCCTCTACAATTTTCACTAAGACAGAGCTAACAGCAAATTCAGAAACAGCCAAATACAGATAGAGTGGCTCGCCTGGGATGGGCTTCGCCAATGGCGGGAGGGTGCGAAGGTGCTGCTTAAGTGCCTGGAACGCCTCTTCGCACTTGGCGGTCCATTCAAACTTCTTGTTGGCCCTCAGCACTTCAAAGAACGGCATGGATCGATCACTTGCCTTGGACAGGAAGCGATTCATCGCGGCCAATCGGCCATTCAGCACCTGCACCTCCCGATGGTTCGTCGGGGATTTCATCTCCTCGATTGCCTTCAGCTTCTCAGGGTTCACCTCGATTCCCCTCTGGCTCACCATGAAGCCCAGAAATTTCCCTGAGTGCACTCCGAAGGCACACTTGGTCGGGTTCAAGCGGACTTGATGAAGCCTCATTCGCTCGAACGCTGTGGCTAAGTTGCGGACATGATCCTCGGCCTGTGGTGTTCACCAATCGGGGAACAAAGGGATGAGTAGATCGATCCCTCAGCTCCGACATCATCTTCTTCTGGTCCCCCATGCAGATGTTTACGATCTTCACCACTTGATCGGAGGTGATAGGGCCATTGAGAGGAATAGTCCTATGCTGCACAGGTCCAGGCCCATCAATCACGAACTGCTCCGACCGAGCGGGGTCCTTGCCCTTGTCCTGGTGCTGGGGCTGGGCCTCCTGCTCGTCCCGATTTTCCATCGGCGGAGGCGGAGGCAACTCCTCCTCCTTCTTCTTGGCGGCCTCCCTTCGATCCAAGAGAGCCTCCATAGCTTCCAAAAATACTGGCATGGCATCCATCACAGCCTTTGCCAAGTCCGGCTTTGCAGGTGCATCCTGGTCCCTCCTTGGGATCCCTTCCCGGCTCTCTGACGAGTTTCGAATGGAATCTTCGCGATCATCATGATGCCCCCTTGTTTGGGAAACAGCGGGGGGAGGATCATTTCGATCAACAGTGCGCTCCGGCGGTCCTGAATTCAAGGTTCCAGCAGGATGACGGGAACCGCCAGATTGTCCTTGTCTCTTCTTTTGCTTGCCAGCCATCGATCGGGTAGAAGCCATTTTTGCTTTATTCTTCGTTCCCATAGACGGCGCCAATGTTGGATCACGGTTGGAACTCCGGTACGTTCTTGACGGAAGTCCGAACTCCTTCGCTCCAAGTAATCCTGCAAGAATGGGATAGACCGGGCGGTGACCCAGAATCCCTCTCCGATGCTTAAATGAGTATCTCGAGGAAGGCAAGCAAGTATTAAGTATGTGAATGTTCAACGTATTGATCCTAAGGTAACTCCTTCTTTTATAGAGGGGAGGGGTCACCTCAGTTACCTGTGAGATAACTGCCACGTTCCGTTTATCTCGGCCATGTAGCCCACGTTCCGTCTTTTCAGGCCACTTCCCCACTATGTTGATAGTGGGCGTGTTTCTCGGCCTCGTTCTCTGGTGGCAAGTCCCGACGGATGTCGGGGAATCCAGAGTTATCTCTTTTGGTCACCGCTCAGGGCCCCTCGTCGTCGGGACAGGGCCAGCATTCTCAGGGATTCAATATCGGAGCCTACTTAAAGGCATATCATCGGGGCCTACTTAAATGCATATAATCGGGGCCTACTTAAAGGCATATCATCGGGGCGTACTTAAAGGCATAGGATCGGGAGCGTTCAGCTCGTATGTCGGGATCGTTCTTTGTCGGGTCCTCTCGTATTGGTCTTCTAAGCCTCTTTTGGGGCCCAGTGGGCCTACTTCACCGTTTAGTCTCTGTTAATGGGCCTAACTGCTATATCGAAACCCATCAGACACTACCCGCCAAGGCGGTCCATTCCAGAGCAGAAACCAACATGCAAGATATGAAGCCGCACGTTCATACACTCCTTCCTAAGGAGCCCGTCATTGGATGAATGAAAGGCAACCCCCATACCACCGCTCACAGCAGCCAAAGAGGGATGATCCCTTCCAGGCCACAAGTAGAGATCAATCTGACATCTACCATAACACTGGTCGGCAAAATCCTTCAACGGATTATGCTGCACCTGTAAAAGGGTTTACTGCCGAGATGTTAGAAGAAAATGTTGAGAAGAAGATGAAAGAAGCAAAGATGAAGGGTATGCACGCACTTGAAGAAAAGGTGTCGCATCCGTTCGCGGACAACCTTGTGAGCAGTCGCGTCCCAGACGCACTGTACCGGATTGGAGGAGATCTCTATCGCGGAAAGGGGGATCCAATGGAACACGTGCAGAAGCACGAGGCCTCTCTGCTAGGCAGAACGAAGAACCCACACCACTTTGCAATGAGGTTTTCACAAACTCTTCCCGGGACAGCAGCACACTGGTTCTTCTCGCTGCCATGCAGAAACATCACCTCATGGGCAAACCTGAAGGCTAAGTTCATTCAGCGATATATGGGCGAACGCACATTGCTAAAAGGAAAAAATGCTCTGGACGACGTCCAACAGCAAAATGAAGAATCTCTCACTGAGTATTACGTGCGCTTCAACTAGAATATCTCTGATATTCAGGGAAACCTGACAGAAGGCGAGATAGTTCGAGCATTCATCCGAAACCTCGGACGAAGAGGCTATGCCTTAGCAGAAAAGATGGCAAAGCGCCCGGCTGAAACTCTAGAAGAGTTAGCCGCAAGAGTTAAAGAGTATGTGGACCAGGTTCAGGAGCCAGAACAAGGCGAAGGTCTCTGCGGCAAAGGCGAAAGAAAACCCAAAGCAGAATCAAGCAAAACCGCCCTCAAGCGGTCAGCAAGGAAGAAATTGGCAGCCTCAGCCGAAAAGGCCTTTTCAAGGAGATTTCCAGAAGCCAAAAGAAGTAAACCTCGCTGACTACATTCCATTGAATGCCACGCTGTCCGTGATATTGAAGGAAATGAAGGATGCGAACATGTGGAAAGAGCCGAACAATTTTAGAAAAGGCCCGCTGGGGAAAGACAAAGACAAGTGGTGTGAAAACCACGAAGTCTTCGGCCACGAGACGGACAACTGTGTCAGCCTACGTTTCCGCATTAACAACTTCGTCCTCAAGGGCGAATTGAAGCAATTCGTCGATCAAGGCGACAACCCCCAAAAGAAGGCTCAAGCAGAGTCATCAAAGAGAGGAAGTAAAGGCAAAGAGAAAGTCAACGACAACCCTCCGCCGGCCAAGCGAGGTGTTATCAACGTCATCCACGGAGGACCTGCCGCCGGAGGACAAGTGTCTAATGCTCGGGACATTTATGCATCCCAAGCAGCAACATTGCCGAGATATGGAAGCGCAAGCAACCGGAGCAAGACGACGTGGTTATCCAATTTTCCAGGAACGACTTAAAGCATATCGTTTACCCTCACGACGATGCTTTAATCATAACCATGGACATCGACGGATATGATGTAAAAAGAATCCTCGTTGATGGTGGAAGCTCCGCTGACATTCTACATGTCAAAGTCCTAGAGCAACTGGGAAGATCAGTTAAAGACTTGACTCCGGGAACTTTCTCGCTAGTCAGCTTTGTCGGGGCAGCTACACACCCCCTGGGAACGATCACGCTTCTTGTCATCCTTGGCCAAGGGTGGAAAGCATTGCATGTCAACGTCACTTTCATCGTTGTGGAATCTCTTGGGGCCTATAATGGAATTTTAGGGCGAACAACGATCAACCCTTACATGATCGTGCCCTCTACTGTCCATCAGAAGATGAAGTTCCCTACGGACCACGGGATCGGGGAAGTACTTGGCGACCAAATAGCAGCAAGACGTTGTTACGTCAACGCCCTAAGAGCAAAACACCATTTCCATGTGGCGATGGTGAATTCTTTCAAGAAGCAGAAAGTCGTTGATGATGGAAGGCATGAGCAAGCTGTTATAGTTTGGAAGCCACAAGAGTACATTCAGTATTCATCATGGAACCAGATTTGGCTCGTCAAGCAGGGTGAAGGCGAGCCAATCATGAACTACTTCAATAGATTCGCTGCCAACGCCTCTTTGGCAAAAGCAACAAGAGAGGAAGTGATAAGCGTGTTCTTTGCAAACATGAACGCCAGATCCTTCCTTCTCTCCGGAAGAACTCATGGATGGCGAACAACCAGGACCATGGCAGATCTAAAAGACAAGCTCGAGACAGCAGACTTGTTTGAACAAGAACTGAGGTGGAGTACACCCCTCAGTTGAGACAAAGAAGTTCAAGATGAAACGAACAAGCAGGAAGGCGCAAGCATCAATATGGACAACATCTTCACACCGCTAAACACGTTGCTGAAGACATTTACGTCAACCTACTCGAAAACAAGCTCCCAAGTCCACTTGTTCCAAAGACTGCTTTCTTGGGCAACAACGTTAAAGAATGGTGCAAATACCACAAAACCTGGGGGCACAACACAAACATGTGTCTACCACTGAGATGGGAGATAGAAGAATGCATCGCGCTGGGCGCGTTAAGGCGATTCGTTGCAACTGACTCTGCGACGTCATCGTCAAACCAACCATGAAAGAGACGGGAGAAATAACTATCTTTCCAATTACTTTGCGCATTTCTATTCTAAGTGTTTTTAGAATCATCGCATCTAGTTTCTTTACATGTTTTAAGAAGGAATGATCGGTTGACACCTTCTCGAAAAAACAATGTAAATACGCGCAAGTATCTAATGAAGTCAATCTACATTTGTAGGTACATACCTATGTCTTGCATGCTATTTTGGATTGAACGCGAAGTAACAAAACTACGCACTTATTATCTACATCAACAATCCAAGATATTATGCCATGTGCAAGCAAAAAATCTATTACGCGTTATGACAACGCTTATCATCAACAACAACTTACTCATATTGACAACTACATCAAAAGGCGTCATCATGGAATCAACAACTTGGAATTAAACCCAAGATATATTCAAAGTCAGCATGCTGCAACAACATATTTGCAAGGACATAATTGCAACCTTTCTACTTCAAAGCGTTATACCAACGACGCCCTGCTTCAAACGTCATATTAATGACGTTCTATCTACAAATGTCCTATTGATGACATACAAATGACATGCTGTGACATCTCTTGTTAGAGGCAAATCCTCATGTTCATCGCCATTCCCTAGATTCAGAACAGGACGGGCAAGTACAATACGAGACTGATCACCCCATAAGTGGCGGAAGTTCTCTTGTTAGACAACGACCCCACGCTATAATAAGTATGAATTCCTGTTTAAGGGTTCACTCTTTATGGCGAATGTCCTCTTGATTAGACAACAATCCCATACTATGAATTCCTGT
Organism: Clarkia xantiana subsp. parviflora; assembly: GCA_036873135.1. Lineage (NCBI taxonomy): Eukaryota > Viridiplantae > Streptophyta > Magnoliopsida > Myrtales > Onagraceae > Clarkia > Clarkia xantiana. Next base: position 24,561,607 of record JAPTYO010000011.1, read on the forward strand.
TTAAGGGTTCACTCTTTATGGTGAATGTCCTCTTGTTAGACGACAATCCCATACTATGAATTCCTGTTTAAGGGTTCACTCTTTATGGTGAATGTCCTCTTGTTAGACGACAATCTCATACTATGAATTCCTGTTTAAGGGTTCACTCTTTATGGCGAATGTCCTCTTGATAGACGACAATCCCATACTATGAATTCCTGTTTAAGGGTTCACTCTTTATGGCGAATGTCCTCTTGTTAGACGACAATCCCATACTATGAATTCCTGTTTAAGGGTTCACTCTATACGGCGAACGTCCTCTTGTTAGATGACAATCCCGTACTATGAATTCCTGCTTAAGGGTTCACACTTTACGGCAAAAGTCCTCTTGTTAGATGACAATTCTGTACTACATATTTTCAAACCGTGTTGCATGATTCCTTGACGCAGAAATCATGCATCACAATACATATTTTCAAATAGTGTTACGTGATCCCTGGACGCAGGAATCATGTATCACAAATATATTTTTCAAAAACCAAAATGTTTTTTATGGATATACGCCCAATTTGAACCCGTTGACTTCCGAATCGTTTTATTTTTATCACCCCGTTAATGATTATAAATCGAAACTTCGACCCGAACACCCCGCCGAAACACCAACGGTCCGGACGAGGCGAAAATACTCGTCCGGGCCGCGCGACGAGCTCACCTAGGTGAGGTCGGGTGGCCATACCCGACCTCCCCTAGGGGAGATCGGGTTGGCAAACCCGATCTCCCCTAGGGGAGATCGGGTCAGCCAACCCGATCTCTCCTAGGGGAGATAGGGTCAGCCAACCCGATCTCCCCTAGGGGAGATAGGGTTGGCCAACCCATCTCCCCTAGGGAGGGGTTGGCCAACCCATCTCCCCTAGGGAGGGGTTGGGTAGCCACACCCAACCCCTACCCTTGGGGGTCGGATTTTCCCTCCGCCCCCAAGGGCCCTGGCACCGTTTCCCGACTCCCGCACTTAGATTATTTCCGCCAACCTCTCCATGCTTTAAGGTTTTAATTATGTGATCAAGGACTAATTAATTGTGTTTAAAGGTTAACAATGTCATTAAGTCACCTTAATGACACCGTTGCCTTCCACCACTCATTGGAGGATCTTGATTACTTGGGCAATTTAGCTCTGGCTTCTCTCTAGCTTTATCTCTCTAAAAGTGACGTTCTGACTTAAGCATCGGAGAGGGTTCATCAAGCACCACCCCCCCCCCCCCCTCCCTCCGTGCTTGATATTGCCCCTCTTGCAGGGTGGCAAGGAGAAGAGAGTGGAAGCAGAAGAGCATAGAGCAGAAGGACAAGCCCCAGGGGGTCAGAAGTATAAGCCCCAGGGGGTCAGAAGGAGAGAAGGAAAGGAGGTCAGAAGGAGAGAAGGAAAGGAGGTCAGAAGGAGAGAAGAGAAGGACATATATCAGAACGACTAGCCCCAGGAGCACTGAACCCGACATTTCATTAGTGGGAGTTAAATTCTAGATTGACGACCTGTTGACCTAGACTTTATAACCTAACACTTGGCGCCGTCCGTGGGTTTCGAATAGAAAGCCTGGCAATCACGAGAGCGATGACGAACAACTTAGCGTCTAGAGATAATCGCCCACCGGGGGGCAATAAGCAAGAGAGACGGCCTATACCTCCAGCAAGGCAGCCTATCGCAGAGAAACAGCCTGCACACCCAGAGCCTCAGGTAGCCCCACAGGCACCCCAGCCTAACAATCAGGGAGGAGGACCTTCACGCCCAGCTGGGGCTGAGTCTTCCACAGCTTCAACTCCATTGGCTAGGAGGCCACACAGACAGGGGGGCAACAAGGAGTGCCATCCCAATACACGGCACCTCCACAGGGGTACTACTATGAGGCACAACCTCAAGGGTATCCATATGGAATGCCGACTCAAAGGAACGACAATCGCGCCCACACAACCAACACAAGACCCGCATACTCGCAAGGAGCACAGACAGTGACTCTGAGGTTGATGAGCGCATTGGATGAGCTGCTAGCCTATAGAGAGACTCTGAGGAACAGGCAGGGAAGGCAACACCAGCATGAAGAAGAACAAGTTCATGAAGAAGAACAAGTCCCAGAAGAAGAACACTACTCGCACCCTCCAACAGGGCAGCGAGAAGAACAAAGAAGAGCAAGGGCCACCCCCAGATGGAAGGCAACAGTTTGTGCCTCCAAGGCAATAACAAACACGGCAAAGAGCTGGGACATACACCCCACTAAGGGAGGACATGCAAGTCAAACCACCAAGGATATAAGAGTTCCAACATCCACCTCAGCAAGGTACACATACAGTCCGTATCACCACGGACATGGCTAAGAGACATTCCAAGGAAAGCTCAAAGGGAGGGACATCGCCCCGACAACACAACAAGGTAACCACCTACTCATGATACAGCACGACAGGTCCCAACCTCTTGTGTATGACAACCCTTGATACACATCCCCCTAGGACAGGGGAGAAGTCGAAAAGACAAGGATTTGAACAGGGGACTCATAGAGTACCACACCATGTTAGTACATAGTTACTACAATGGGAAGTCTCATGGAGAGACGTAGTGGAGTGAGATCACACATAGCATACATGAAGGATACACCTCCACCTAGTCCTCCTTGCAAGGATGCGACCTTATATTCCTCAAGTGGAAGGAATACACACAGACTAATGGAAGAAGACAATTACATTACCAAGGAAGCAGGGGGTATCAACACCCCCACACCCATATCCTTCCCATATCCTCTTATTTAATTTAACTGCATAACAAGTCAACTCCCTAAAAGGGGTAGATTTTGATACTTGATATCAACATGTTTTCCAAAAAAGACCATACCGGACGCCTTCGGGCTCCGTGGTATATATATACACAGGTGGACTACTAGAAGAGTCCATAAAACGCCGCCACCAACCAAGAGATGCACAAGGAACAGATTTCTCAATCTCAAAGGGCACCTATAAGGTCAAGATTCTGGGAAGGATCACAAGATGGAAGGCTCACTTACAAAAATAAGTTGAGCACTCTCAACATCCTATAAAGGAACTACCATGAAGGTCATAAAGGATTACCCCTACCATAACCTTCCGCTAAGTACCTTAGGGCCTAGTCCGTGTCGAAGGACGCCATCTGGCATCGATATGCAAGGGGGGCACCAGTCACAATGCGTCCTCCTCGAAAACAAATAGATTATCTATTAGCATAAGAGGGGGTACCCACGAACACATCCCTTCAAAAACGAAAGAAACCATATCACATGGGCAACGCCCACCATCAGAGGCAAACACCTCCAGTGGATCTTTATGATTTCACAAAATAGCCAGGAGATACAACTACACCTAGTAAGCTCATCTCAGGTAATGGAATACACTTCCATCAAAAAACTCTCAAGGACACAAAGCCTAGCAAAGGAAGAAAGGCGACATCATCATCAAGCTTTCAAAAAGGGATATGGAAAACATAGTATTTCCACACAATGATATATTAGTCATAAGATAGGGAATCACCAACTTTGACATGAAGAGAACCATAGAGCATGAAGGAAGTTCGTCAGACATCCCCCATATCCAGCTATTGATGATACTAAGAAGGAGTCCGGCATATATAAAACCAATGGACCCCCTACTAGTAAGGGTGGTCAGAACATTAACAAACCCATTAGGGACACAGCACTGCAAATGAGCCTGGAACAAGGATGGAACACATATCCTTACAAGTATCCTTGCAAAAATGAATTCCCTAGATAGAGGGTTTATCTAATAGATGACTATGTCTCTGTTCTCAAAATATGTTCCTAACCCGGAGATCCTTGGACTCCGTATTATATATGCAATGAATAACATGTTCATCAAAGATAGGTACACGAAGATTCAAGACAGCGCCATAAAGATTATGCGCATACCTCTATTAAGTACGACACATTTGAGTGTTCATAAACACTCCTTCGCCATCTCACAAGAAAGGAAGGCAACCAAGGATACAAGTCCTAACAGAACAAATATCGGTAGAAAATCCTGTCATTGAAGTCATGCACCAAGAGAGAAACTCTAAAGATGCAAGATTAGCAAAAGAGATAGTGCAACAACTAGAATATGAAAAAGGAGATACATCTCCTATCAAGAGCCTTAGGGCATGATAACAGTTCTACAAGATCAACCAAAGAAGAGCTCAAAAGCTTGGGGGGTAAGGTTTCAAGATCGACCCTCACACTAGACGCACATCCGGATCAAACACCTTGTCTGCGAATGATAAGACATTTGACTCTGGCATCCCATCAAGAGGAGAACCGCGATAAAGGGGGCACTAGAAAAATATCCCGCCTTTAAGGCCATACGCCGAACACATGATGAATGAAGGTTATGACAAAATGAAAAAGGAGGGACTTATCAGCTCAACACACCTCAAATACGTATACGTACGCAATACAAATGCAGCCTCTAATGAAGCTATCCAACAAGGAATAGCCAATACGGGGGCAAACCCATGGAAAATCATGGAGCATCACCTGCAAACCTAAAGGAAAACATCATTTTTAGGTTCAAGTCCTAATTCAAAGGAAGTCTATAATCAAGATTCAAGGAGGGAGGAGCATGACCAATGTAACACTCCCTAAAGGCATTGAAGAATACTCCAATGTAAAGGAAAATGAAAAGCACACTAAGTACCACAACACTTCAAGAAGATTATCACAGCCCGGTCAGACCCCCCCCCCCCCCCCCAAGCCCGAGCAAGAAGCATGGATCAGATTGACTAGTCTGAAACACACCTTCGAGATTAACAACTCAAGACACCATTCTATGAGAAAGCTTTTCAACCTAAATACAAACCCTTCCAAGATACGTTACTCCTGTTATATCATCACCGCAGAAGTATACAAACACTAGGATACAAACACTGCCACATCCTAGTTATCAAGAGAATGAAAATCACCCCCACCCACCCAAAGCAAAAGCTCTCCACCCAACCTCTAAAGATGCATCTAACAAAGGCATTATCCAAACCATGCCTATGACTGAAACAAGCAAGCATGAAAAAGAGTAAATCCTACAAGGGACACTCATCGCATTCAAACAAGCAGATAAGGGAGCCCCGAGCATAAGGGGTACCCAACCAAGAAAATGAACGAGGGGCCTTCAACGGCCAAATATGAAAGGCGGTATGACCACCAAGCAACTTGGGGGGCACCAAACGAATAAGTGCTTGGTAGTCCACCTAAGTGTAAAAGAAGAGATTAGAGGCAGAAGATAACAAGAACATGCAATACCACTTCTCCTAGAAGAGGTCACATAAGAGGAAAACATCATCAACTCCCTGTACGAACTCGTCCTAAGTTGGCAACACACAAACATCGCCCTCGAAAGGTGATCATCTACATTGAAGAAAAAGCTTGGTAACATGCAATATCATAGAAGGAAAAGTCAAGTAAAGACTCGAAAAGCATATCAAAAACGCACCCTACATGAGAAGGGACACAAGGTAAGGTAATATTTTTAGCCTTCCGGGAGCCAATCCCGCGAACACATTCGACACCCCCAAGAGCGTATCTTGAGAGTAGTTCTAAAACTACGTACCCTGTGCCCTCCGTGAGCCTATCCCGCGAACAGATTCGACGCCCCCAAGAGCGTATCTTGAGAGTAGTGTTCATACTACGACCTTCGACGCCCCCAAGAGCGTATCTTGAGAGTAGCTTCCAAAAACTACAACCGTCGACGCCCCCAAGAGCGTATCTTGAGAGTGGTTTCTAAAAACTACGAACTTCGACGCCCCCAAGAGCGTATCTTGAGAGTGGTTTCTAAAAACTACGAACTTCGACGCCCCCAAGAGCGTATCTTGAGAGTGGTTTCTAAAAACTACGAACTTCGACGCCCCCAAGAGCGTATCTTGAGAGTGGTTTCTAAAAACTACGACCTTCGACGCCCCCAAGAGCGTATCTTGAGGTAGATTTCAAACTACCAGATTCGACGCCCCCAAGAGCGTATCTTGAGGTAGATTTCAAACTACGAGATTCGACGCCCACCAGGAGCGTATCTTTGGTCTAACTTGTGCCCTCCGGGAGCCTATCCTGTGAAACGTTAAGTGCCCTCCGAGAGCCAGTCTCGTGAACAGTTTTTCGACGCCCACCAGGAGCATATCTTTGGTCTAACTTGCGCCCTCCGGGAGCCTATCCTGGGAAACGTTAAGTGCCCTCCGAGAGCCTGTCTCGTGAACAGATTCGACGCCCACCAAGAGCGTATCTTTGGTCTAACAGTACCACATATACCATTTAAAGGGTATCAGAAGAGATCATTGCACCATACTAAAAAGGATTCCATGAGAAAATAATTGCAAAGCAAAGTTGTATGAAGAACACATAATGTTTGTTCTTGATGAGATAGCAGGTATGATGTGAAGGAAAACACAAAAGAAAGATAAGGAAAGGAAAGCATATACAAAGGAGAAGTCCATGACCAAAGGATCATATACAGAAGCACAAGAGGTTATCATGAAAAGTAACGAGTTATCCTACCATCCATATCACAAGTCAAGAGAAGTATCTCAAAGGAACCCAACACCACCAAGAAGGATAGCAAAGACATGAAATCCAAAGATTCAAGGCTCTCAAAATAAACTCGACACATCAAGAAGAGGAATTGCCTTACAAGTCGCACAAAGCAACCTCCGACAAAAGTTATTGTCTTGCATGTCGCCCTCGCGTGAAGTATGCTCGTATCAGACTTGAACATCGTCAAGCACAACTCATGAAGGAGACATCTAAAAAGCATGAAGGATACAACATCTGGCAAGACGAGACATCAGGACCTAACCCAACAAACATAGCCTAAACAAAAGGCAACTATAGCAATGAAGGCTCTCCAATGAGAAAGGAATACTAAAGCACAACTCCATACATCGTGATGTGGCTATCATGTCCATATACCTTGAAGTGGCTATCATGTCCACATACCTTGAAGTGGCTATCATGTCCACATACCTTGAAGTGGCTATCATGTCAACATACCAAGAGGCAGCTATCATGTCCACACACTACAGAAGGGCTATCACTCCTACACATCACGAAGTGGCTATCATGTCCACATACCTTGAAATGATTATCATGGAAGTACATCATAAGACATCTGTCAAAGACATACATTGTAAAGACACCATCCCGACCACGAACATCAAAAGGCTATGCCTAGCCTTAGGAGGAGGTTCAAGAAAAAGGGAAAAACAACACTTCATACGCTCATCAAAGGTATGCACTTATATTTCAACCACCTGGATGATACTAGGTAGGAGACGTCCTCATTATGAAGACAACCTCCATATCTCATGAAATCAACCATAAATAAAAGAATCACGACAAACACTATCGGGACATATAACAAAACGATCCCCACAACGATCACAACTACGATACTAGTAGAGGCTAACTCAAGAGCAGTCTCCAACAAACTCTCAAGCAAGGATTTGCTATCTTAATCAGAGCCATGGCAAAAGAAAGGAACATCGATGAAAAGCGATGATCACACCCATCACCAAAAACAAAGTCTTCAACGCAATGGCTAATCACATAACCCAATAGAAATGCCAAAGGCACCTTCAAAGTGGTAAAATCTACATGAAGAAAAAAAAGATCTGAGACTCGTCCCCTCGACTGGGGGGGGCAGAGGATAGAGGAGAGACATCAAGATCCGTGGCCATCCCATCGCCATCCACAGTTTGTTTCTTTTCGTCAAAGCAAAGAGGGTGCCTCCTTAACCACTACCTCCTTATCACGAGAGGGAATTGGCAAGCGAGCACTTGAAGGAGAGTCCCTCATGGCTCTCTTCTTCCTGACAGTCGAGGGCCCGACCTCAGAATCAGGCTTCTGCGCCTTAGGATTGGGATTGACTTAAACTGTCGCCCACCGCAAGAACCCGCTCGTTAACCCGGGGCGAACGCTCTGACTACAAGAAGAAAGCAACATGAGAATAATCATAAGTGTATCATAGAGAAAAGAGAATGGAATGAGAACATACTGGAAGCCTTAACAGCCTTCCCTGACTTAGAAGATTTCTTAGCCTTATGAGCAGAGATAGAGGATACCTTTCTCTTATTCAAATTAACGATGCCTTCGGGATGCTCCGCCGGCACACTACACAATTTTCCATGAAACCAACCTACAAGGGAAAAACGGAAGACGAATGAAGACAAGAGGATTAATGATATACCAAGCTCATGGGAGGAGGGGTCATGCGAGTCCCCGCCTCATACGAGTCCACCTCAGACACCCAAGACACATGACAGTGAGATTTGGTCTGACTGCCTTGGAAAACGATCTTCAAGGTCTCCTTGTCCGAAGAAGAAAGCTTCCCAAAAATGAGTCACTCATACGAGCGACCGACGCGAAGGTCGACCCTCACTCATGGAAGGGCGAGATGCGCCTACTACGGGGGCAACCTTAACATCAATCAAGTTACGGAAGCAAAACCACAACCCAGGAGATCTAACCAAAGGGACAAACACCAGAACATCACGAAGAGGGCGAACTTTTAGCTTCCCTAAAAAAGGAGCAGCGCTCCGACACATCCGAAAGAAGGGTCAACCCTTAAGACATGCCGATAAGCCCCTTCGCACGCGATAGGAGAGGGTCAAGAGCTATACACACGCTCCAACGAATGAAGGAAAAAGTTACACATGTCGAGGGACGAGGTTAAAGGACAATGCTCGCGCTAGTACGAGGGAGACAGAACGTTGTGTCCCATCGAGTGGCAGAATTCCCACCCTCGGGTAAATGAGAGGTCTATACTCTGACCCTTGCACTTATGCTCATATTCATGATTTACATCTACAGGTACATCAATGTCATCACTCATGCTTATACTCACAACCCGTCCATACACACATACATGTTCATGCTTGCACTCATATGCATACCCACGTACACACTCCCGTGTATTCAAACATTTAGACGTCCATGCACATGGCCGCCATGTATCCATGCATACATTCATGACTACAACCGCAGCATGTCTACACCCACTTCCATACTTGTGTTCCTACTTGCATGTATGCTAGTACACACTTTCATGTTCATGATACATCCATGTTCGCTCAAGATAACATCCTATAGGCATATTTTCTAGTATCCCATACTTAGAAAAAGTTTTGGACCAAAATCGAAATTTTTCCCACATAGGCTTACCCCGTCATGAAATTGAAGTATGGACTCACTTAACCATATTCATGTTGCATCACCACACATGCGTATATTTTCCGAGTATAAGCTTTTGATGGTATTGGATTTATTACTTCCATCTCAGACGGACACGTGCTTGGACACGTGTCCATGCCATTCTGACGTTTGCAATTCCTCTATCTTATAAGACATGGGGCAGAGTCAGAGACACACACCCATGGGTAAGTAAGGATTCCGACAAAAGGTAAAATCCCGGCTTCAAATTGCGCGTGTCATACCATCCTAAAATAGAGTCAATCAAGGGTCAGGCCATTGGTTGTCAAGATTCTATCTATAAGATGTAAATCAATCAACAATATATATATATATATATATATATATATATATATATGTAAATTTAGGCACACCTATATATATATATATTATTTATTCTTAATATCTTTAATAGGGAAACAAATATACTGACAATATATTTTCCTAATCTTTTAGTTAACTAAATCTATCAATAATATCTTAATCCCTATCTTTTAGCAAGATATATTGATAGTGATTTATTTCCATATATTTAATGTGAACCTATCCATATATTTCCAATTATAGATATATCGTTACCTATTAATAAAAATTAAAATATGGTAAACAATATTTTATACGTATTTCGGCCGAAAATTACTTTTCTTGTGGACTAAGAAATTAAAAATTTCACCTTTTAATCTTAGGGTTTGGCCGAAAATAACATCAAAATGGTAACAAGTGGTCAAATTTCAAGATCAAATATTAATAAGATCTACAATCCAATGTTTGATTTTGATAAAAGTCATATTTTCTTGAAGATCATGAACATCAAATTTTACTAAAAACATCATGAAAATTTCGGACCTTACAATTATAAAAATTGGAAATTTTAATTTTTTTTAATTAAAATTTTCGGCCATCACTCTTATAAATCAAGAACACCAATTTATCAAAATCAAGAACTTCTAACAAAGGCTTTGATACCATTGTTGGATTACGGTGTTGATTACTACGGAAACATAAATAAGGTACATGCTTGTAATCAGAATTACGCAGCGGAAGACGTGCAGATACCTTAAACCTTATCCGTAGTCCCAAGGATCTTGTTGAGGGAGTTCACGATCCACCGGACAGAACCCGTAGAGGTTCTTTTTAAAGAAACCCTCTGTGGTATTAGCTCCACAGCAAAATATCTGATCGATTCTTGGCTGGGACGGAACTCCGGATTGTTTTTCTCTAAGAAAATTGGCACACCCTTGGTGGTGGTCTCAGGTTCGGCCGAAGTGTGTCAAAAAGGGGGGAAGGATTTTTCTCTCAAATAACCACTTAGGAAGAATTGTGAATTATCCCAAATAAAACTCTAACACCTTGCAATATTCGGCCGGCCACTAATGTTAGGGAGGCCCAATTTTGGGCCTCTCATGTCAATTGGAATTTGGGTCAAGCCCAATTTCCATAATGTGACATTAATCCAATTTCTTAGGTTACCTATACATATTAATGAGATACCAATTACGGCGCCCATTCACCATATGCTAACAGAAACTAGGCAATTGGAGAATGACAGTTGACCTAGGATACAGCGCTGTATAGTTTTGTTACAAGTTGATTAAAAATGGGGGGATCAACGTTCCGCGGGCGCTAAAATACTCCTAACAAATGAGTAGCACGATGCCCGTCGTGTCCGCTATTCGCACGGCAAACCTTGTATGAACTATTATGTAGCAGGACTGGATCGAAGAACAAATGTTGATGTGTTGGTCGACAACATATTAACAGGCACCCTCCCATTTCGGCGAATGGAAGCTGTTAGCATTTGGGGATTGGGCCACCGTAATTAGGAGCCTATTAATATGAGTCAGTTACCTAAAATTGGGTAATGTCACATTAGGGATTTTGGGCTAGGCCTTAAATCCCAATTGACATGAGAGGCCCAAAATTGGGTCTCCCTTACTCTATGGCCGGCCGAAATAGAGAAGAGAGCAAAGTGGACTTTTGTCCACTTTGCTCCTCCTATAAATAGGGAGTGTTATGGATTAATTAAAAGGTTAATCACTTTCTTCCTTTGTGGTGAGACAAAAAGAAATCCCTCCTCCCTATTGCTTAGAGCAATTTACCCCGGAGATCCATCCCTGCTTCAGAATCGATAAGAGGCTTTTATGTGGAGACAAATCCACGTAGGGCTTCCTTAACCAGAACCCTTATGGGAACCGTCCAGCGGATCGAGAACTCCCCTAGAAGATCTTGGGTATGCGAAAATTTCGAATAGGTATGTGCCCCTTATTCCGATGCGTAATGTGTTTACTAGCATGTACCTAGATAATATCCTTAGTACTAATCAACCATAATTCGACACAACTTTCCGTACATGGAGAACCGGTGCACCATGATACGTAAGCCAGTTACCATACTGGCCATTCCCTATAAATAAGACCGCATATCTCATCTTCTTTTGGACATACTCTCATACATTTCACTAAATTATTCAGTTCTTAGATATTATCTTCTAAGGACTAACTTAAGCATCAGAGGGGGATAGCCGGGGCCACCCTCAGTACATCCCTTTGTGCAGGTATCAGGTATCAAGAACAGACGAAATGGCGTTCGAGTTTAAATCTTTATTAGAGGTCGAAATCCAAAATTTTCCTCTCAACAGTTGACAATGATGTAGCCACCTCATCTTCCTTAGAATGAAGGGTTTCATCTCAACAGGTGACACGCAAGTCGTCAATTTTGTTTTTAAGGAGGAAGGGTTTCCTCTCATGAAGTGTTAAAAAGGTCGTCATTTCCTTTTTTTTTAGTAGGAAGGGTTTCCTCTTAGCAAATGACCACCTCTTTAAGTGTATGTATATGTTAGTATTTCTGGAGATGAAAGTTTGATATCACAGGTCCCACCACTTCCTTACCCTTGTTGATTCTAACTAGTAGCTTATATTTAAATATTAAACGACACCTCCATCTTCTTTAATATAGACTATCTTAGTCGTAACTCCAAATGTAATTAAGATTCTTTAATGTCGTATATTTCCCTTTTGCAGAGATCCCGGCAACACTAATATAACAAAATTGATTTCTTATATGTAGAAATAGTGAACCGTTAGAACAAGAGTTAAGAACCTAAAAAGCGATCCCAACTATGGGTTATGGTACGATTCATTATCTCAATTATTTTTTATTAAGAGTACCTACACCTGATATACTATTCGTCAATTTCAATTTTTCGTGAAAATTTGTATATATCATGCATGTAATATCAATTACATTTTAAGTTTCTTTCACTATCAGTTCAATTGCTAAACTTGAAAAAATGCATGGCTGTCTATATTTGACCATGACATGTCCAGCCCATATATCAATTGAGTGAGCTAGAAGGCTTGCCCAGTTGAGCCCTACGATTGAGCCAAAAATTGTTAGGGCTCAATTGGGCGAGTTATGGGTCTTGCCATTGCCAGTCACACACTTACCTGGGCTTGGATCAGACCTCGTGATCCTTTAGCTCGCCCAAATGATGTATGGACCACCCATGGTCAAAAATTTTTGATTAATAGGTCTTTTAGTACAACATGATTGACCAATATTCAATTTAGATACATCATTTATTTTTTGCATACTTTTAGTGCAGTGCATTTGCAACTTGTACACTCATGGTGCATCCGTTAGTTGACTGTTACTTCTGATAGTTAAATACCCACATGACTTGCACGTTATCAACCCCTAATTTTTACTATGTTCAGTTTAGTACCCCAATTTATATCCGTAAGGTTTGATTTTTACATTTTAGTCCCTAAATAACCTAATTGGACCATAGATCACAATTGACCTAGCCATAGTCCGACTAATTTTTGGGTCAGATCCTGGTTAGGGTCGCTAGATCTAGGCAAAACTAACCTGGGTTTGACCTAGGCATGAGTCAGCCATGGCTAGATCAATTGTGACCTAAGGTCCCATTGAGTTTATTTAGGACTAAATTGTAAAAATCAAAAGTTAGCGATATAAATTGGAGGTTGATCACGTGCAAGTCATTTTAGTATTTAACGGTCAACTAACGGATGCACTATAAGTTTACAAGTTGCAAACGACAATAAAGAATAAAGAAAAATGGTGCACCAAAAGTCTATTTGGTCAAACTTATTGTACCTAATGACATAGTAACCCAATTTTTTTCTTAAAAATTATAAATACTAAAATGGTTTTGATTCACAACTTGTGAAAGAAACTTTTATGTGTATTTAATATCATGTGCACACCAAAGGTTGGTTGGATTAACTGGTAAAGCGAGTTGTGTTCTTGTGGACGACCCGATGTTGAATCCCGTCGGAGACGCCTCGTTGGCGAGGGCTTTAACTTTAACGCTCGCGGTCCAAAATTGTAAAAGCAATACATATATATATATATCATTTGCACAATAGATGTTATTTTTTCGATCCATTTTGATGGAAAATGAAAAAGCAACGAGAAATTTTTTTTTCAGGGCCGGCTCATGGGTAAGCCCATTAAAGCTAGGGCTTTAGGTCTCCGAAAAAATAAGGTCTCATATATATATATTAATATAGCTAAGTCTAATTTAACCCATAACAAAAATAATGTCCAGTTCAGCAAAAATATAAAAATAATTTTCATTATTTTTGGGTCATCGATTGACTTGATTATAGTCAATTTAAATAATTAATCCATTTGCTACCATCATTCCAAAGCATCCATGCTTTTGTAAAGGGCATGGCTATAATAAACTTGACTGTAATTTCAGTCGAGATCTTATCCGTTGGATTTGAATCACTTAGAAATATGTGCATTAATAATAATTTCTTCTCATTCCAATTTAAAGTCCGATCTGTCATCTCTCTTTATTTTATCTTGATTTTCTCGTCTATCTTTTTCTCTTTTCATTTTTTTCTATTTTTAATTATATAATATATCATTCAAAATACGCTCTTAACATTTTCTAATAAGTATTAAATGTAGTTTACTTGTTCAGTCGAATTATTACTATTCTACCATTTTCAGTGTGCATATAAAATTAAATTAATATCGTTCATTTAAGTTATAATTTCTTTTATTCTTACATTTATTTATCAATTTTTTAAAATATGAAATTTTTGTAAATAAGTAACAAACATTAATCATATTCTTAATATCGATCTTTTGGATGATTTGCAAAATACATTGCTGGTAAATTATTACTATCTCAATTATAAGGTATAATAATTTATTCATATTTAAGAACTCGTCTTTTTTTACCACATAAATTCATCTAATTTTGGCCAAATATAATTCATCTCTTAGTATCTCATTTATGTATATAATGAGAATTAAAATTTATATACTAAGTATACAGTACTAAGTGCTTCAAATTTTTGTTTGACATCAACAATCTATTTGCGAGCCATTCTACAATTTAAGTTCTTCAGTATGTGTATTCACATGCTAATATTTAATTTATATTCTATAAGTGATTTTAATAAAATATTATTTATTTCATGGTAGGAAATATCGTTAGTTGCTTCAAATTCAAGTCATCGTATTGATTTCGAGGTGAAAAAAATGGAGATAATGTAAAGTAATACTTGTGATGAAGTTGTATCATTCTCGAACTCGAGTTAGTTATATTCATGTATCATCTACGTAATTGATCTAACATTGTCACGATGACAACGCTTACGCGAGAAGAGTGGACATGTATAATATTTTTATGATTAATTATTTTCCCAATATGCTTAAGTTTTTGCAGATCTTTTGATTTTTCATTGACTAGTAATAATTTCATGGTTTAGATTAATATTTTTCCAAATTGATTACTTTTTGTAAGCATGACTGATTTTTTTCTAAACGAATTGAGTTTTTTTTTTTTTTGCCAATAAAGTTTCTCTAATGACAACATTTAATCAGAAAATTATCAATATTTTTCTTTGGATTTAATGTTGAAATTCAAAAAAAAAAATCAGAACCAAGCTCCTACTATTTTTATTTGGTTAAAAATACTAATTAACTTATGTTTGAGTGAAATACAAAAAAAAAGAGATTGTTAAGAGATATAATATAATAATAATAATAATAATAATAATAATAACATATAAAATCCAAAAATGAATATAAAAGACAAAACGAGAAGGTTTTGAAAAAAAAACGGATTAGAACTTGGAAGGTTTTGGGAAAAAAAATCGAGTTGGAATTTGGAAGAGAACTAAGTAAACAGTAAATATAGTATAGTTTATTTTAGTCATGTCCTTTTTTAAACTTTTCCTCATTAACTCATGGTTTGTGTCTTTATCTCTCTTATTAGGTGGGTCCCATGCCAAAAGCACCCATGCTTTCAAATAATCCTAGACAAACTCTTATTTATTGAGCTAACTATAAGACCTATTATAGTCAATTTAAGATAATAATTATATATACATTATACTTTCTTTCGACCGAAAATATATACATTAGTTATTACTAATGTTTTGTGTTAGTTATCAACTGAAAATGAAATTTTAGAAGAAAAAATATTGAGTATTGTTACGAAAGTTGAGAGTAATAGAATAGAGAACTTGGGGATAGTCTTATTATCACACATAATGGGCCCTATAGGGATTACATAGACGTGGAGAGGAAGTAATATCAATATATGGAATGTCAAAATAAGGAAGACGATATATACACATAATATTGAACATCCACATAATATATTCATAACACTCCCCCTTGGATGTTTATAAGAGAACTGTGTCTCTTTAAAACCTTACTAGAAAAAAACCCATTGGGATAAAAATCTAGTGAAGGAAAAAGAGTACACAATTATGAATCCCTTTTGTAAGCTGCCTCGTTAAGAACCTTACCAGGAAAATCCATTGGGACAAAACCTTTGTTAAGGGAAAAAGAGTGCAACGATGTAGATTCTCCCGCTGATGTTGACATCGTGTAATATTTAAGTCGGCGCAATCCAATCTTGTTCACCAATACTCCATATTTCACGGTCAGTAAACATTCGGGAATAAATCCGCACATACTTGTTGGATATGTTGCATTCTTCTCAACATCGTGGATGAAGAATAAATTGAAAAAATATGTTTCGTCTTGTCTTCTTTGACGTAGTCTTCTTCTATCTAAGCGACAAATGCTGCATTATCTCATAATCAAATTGCCCAACTTCACCTGCATATAGTTAATTAATTCAAGTATTGTCTCGTTATGATAAAAAGCTCATGTTATTCATCCCTCAGAAATACCGCAATATTTTCTCAACATTGTTCCAATTTCACAATATTATGGAAGAACTAAATCTTGCTTATAACCAATAATATAGCATGTTCCTTGTAATTAGCAAGATATATTAGCGCTAATGTAGCACTTTATAAGGTACTTCTGGACCATTATGTTCTACATAAATCTCACGAGGACGGAAAATATATTTATTCAAATCTATCATTCTTAGAATCATTACGCTATGGAAAATAGCTTTAAGATATTTTTTATAGGACAATAATATTTTCAATCTCTTAAGTACTCGATCTTCATGTCGAGCCAAACTTTTGTCCTTTCAATATATTCCGTCTGAATTTAACATCATCAATGAATTGATTGTATTTAAAACTCTTCAGGAATTTCAATATCTTCAAATTCTCTTCCTCACGCGATGCCCCTTACGGCTATAGCGTGATAAATTCATCTTATCAAATATCAGTTTGCTTTATTTGTATACTTATATTAGCATTTGCTACAACTTAGCTCAAATGTTGATATAGCGGGGATAGTATACCATAAGCAACCCGTAAATGGTACAATATTTTTATCATCCAACATTCCTTGAGAATATTCATGCTAGCATTTTTAATCCTTCTGGGATTTTTACGTGGATTTCACTATCAAGTTAGCCACCCAAATAGGCTATAAAATTATTCATATTATGAAACGCATATTAAAACCTTGTATGCACTGTCAGCATAATAATGTATTTGAAGGTTATTGCTCCACCAAATGATTCATATAATAAATGTCATCTTTCTGCATAAAAGTTTTTGTACCACGGGTTGTGCCTATCTTACGATGCAATCTATTTACGCAGAAATTATTTATATCCACTGGTTATCACATTCTGCATTTGTCATGCTCATACTTGCATCTTTTCAGACTTTGGCCAATCATAATGATTCTATGACAAACTGAGCTCAAGATCTTCGTCTTGTTTTAAAATTTCACTCGTGAATAATATTCAAAATTGTTGTCGACAACTTGATATTTATGGTTCCATTATTTTCCTACTAAAGATATAATTCATCGAGATCTCTTTACTGTAATTACTTCAGGTACCTGAACCACTTATGGGGTTTCATATTTAGTTATGTCTTTACTTCTTTTGGGAAACCACCTCCATAATAAGACCGTATTTATCTATTTCCTTTCTATGTTCCATTCTTTTATCAATAAAATTTATTTGGAACCGATATCACACGCTTCAGGAGTGATTTATTTTATTTATAGTTTGTCCAACCAAGACATTTCAAATTGGAGCATTTGCAGCTGTTACTTGACTTATGACTTTCTGGGTTTCATAAAGTCACTTATTGGCAGTATTTGAAAATGGTCATCTCTTTGAACTTCATGTTCATATTCTCATAATGCAAGGATCTAACTGAGATAATAACAAAATATTTTTTCAGTCAACATTTTCTGCCAGCTTCTTCTTTTCTCCCCCTAATGTTGGGAAAGATGTTCATCAATGACAATCATCAACTCTTGCTTTAAAATATATATCAGTTATTGTTCCCAATAATTTTTTTATATCCAACATATTTTTCTCAACATTCCAGACTCATCTTTGTGCGTTGCGGTGGAGCAATTCAAACATAAATCGCACATTATAAAATTAATATATGACAAATTTGTCTCTTTACCAAAAATTGGTTGTAATGGGAGAATTGTGATTTAACATTGGCTTGATGCGCAGTAATATTGCTGCTTTCATAATAGCATGCATTTGTACTCAATTTGCTCTAGTTGGTAGCAGTTTAGCTATTTAATTGGAGGATCTTTGTAACATTCATGCTAAACTGCAAATCTAGACATGTAATTGTCTGAATCATGTAGTAAATATCAACTTTCAATATCATCATCATTATTTTTTGCATAATCTGGAAATTTGCAAATTCATAATCAACGCACATGTGACCATAATGTAGATGCATCTTTCAAAATAATATCGCGGTCCACTGGCAAGTGAATGGGCTCATATTCACCTTTTATAATTTCCATAAATAATAGGATTTTATCCTGACATCGTAATGATTTATCGAGAATCTTCAGATTCTTCCAAATAATATTTTGCGCATCACAAGTGATCCAGAATGGTCTGTAACTAGTCACGCCGAATATTATATTTGTAGGAAATAGTGCACCCATACGGGGTGCTCTTGCGCGGCTCGGGAAGCTCGGGACTAAAGTTGCACACTTCCAAAGTGTGTAACCGCCCCGTGCCTATATATATATCCATCTATATGGATGTTATAGTGTTGCATACTATATACATAAATCAGAGTGGTAGATATGATGAAGAGTCCGAAGTTTGTCTTCGGCGTTCTCCTCTCGAATCGGAGCTCCGGTGCCCGACCACCTCCTCTTTGGGTCATCAACCGTGGAGACCAAGGTACGCTCCGCCATAGTGACGTACCTCTCCGACCGGCATCCCCACCGCCGTGATTCCGAGCCGACACCAACGATCTACGCTTCCGCAACCGCACGCCGCCACACCGAACGAAGTAAGTGTCGTATCTTTGTTACGATCTCATGTCTTACTAACGTGTGTATTTTAGCGTGCATGTAGTTCGAATTCCTACATTGGTATCAGAGCCGAAGGCTCGGTTTTCGGCCATCCCCACGACGTCACCGCGACGATCATTTCATCGGTCGTAAACTCCACGATTTTGAGTGTTTGTCGCTCGGTTCGTTTTCTATGTATTTGAACGAACATAAATGAGCTTTTGGCGCTCATTACCACGCCAGAAGGGTCGCGTTCGCAAGGGCTTTGGTCCCGAACGAACCCCGACGAAATCCGACCATTTTCGTGGCCAAACGTGGCCGTGAAACTCCCACTCAACACCAGGACGTTCTTGTGCTCTCTAAACGACTCAAATGGGTTTCCTAAGCGTGGAGATGGGATATGGCCATCTCCATGCGAAGAGTGGCGGCCATGGCCGCCCCACCGAGCTCGAGTGTGAAGGAGATAACGAGTTTAGTTTTTGTTGTCGGAGACAAGTTTCCGACGACAGTTACTATGGATGTTGCCGGAGAAGAGTCGATGGTGGTAGTTTCAAAACGAACGGTTAATAAGTGAGTGGGTGTAGTGGTGAGATAAACATGGGTGCAAGTGCATGGACATGGAGGTTGCAGACAGTTTTTTTTGAAACTGTTCACGTAAGTATGAATTGGAAGAAGATGAAGTCTGAGCCGGTTTGGTTCGTTTGTTCGACCAATATTTTAAAATCTCCAGCCGGTTCAGTCTTTTATCAGACCGGTAGTCTATTTATTCAAGTGGGCTGAAATTAGATTTGTCCTAATTGCCGTTACTAGCTAAAATAGAATGGGCCAGATAATTTTTAACAAGAGGGCCCGTTTTTTTTAGTTAGTGACGTAATAAACTTAGGAATTTGGCTTTCTTGGTGTTGACTGAAAGTCAAATGACTTTTAAACCTAAATATCGGCCCAATTTTATTTAAAAGTTACAAATTAGTCCTAATTTTTTTTAGCAAATTAATTTAAAAGAGGTCCATGAAACTTTTATAGATGGTGCAAGTGGCCCCTATATAAGTTTTAAATTGGGTGCATAAAGGTCCCAAATAAATTTATGAGGTGAATTTAGGAGAATAAGTTTTTCTAAATTCATGTTAGTCATCATAAATATTTTTTTTGGCCAACGTCATCATAAATGTTAAGTGAGAGCAAATGGCTCCCTTAGCAAGGGTATCTCGGCGAATTTAGTAAAATAGTTTTACTAAGTGTCGAATAAACCCTTATACACTAATGAGTGTGAAATTATTGTGAATATGTTCACATTAATTAATATGTGAAATATGTTTCCCGTAATACAATATCATTTATCACATACGCACATGGATGTCAAGTAAGTACGCTTTATAATATTAATCAGTTTAATATAAAATCATGTGTAAGTTTTATTTAAATTTATTAGTATCATGCTTAGGGTGCTATTATTTTAAAATTTCATGTTGGCCCCCGTAGTTGGAATGTGTTTCAACTACAAGCGAAATATGTTTCGCAAAGTCTTATGAGACGCGATTGTAATATTCTTGAGTTGAAATTGAGGAAATAAATTCTGTCTAGAAAGACCGAGCTTGAAGTGGAAACTTGACGCCGCGCCCCCTCCTCCCCGGCCTGGGAACTACGGTTCTGTCTAGAAACGGGAGTGTTGGGGCCTGTCTCGCAAACCCTTCGGTCCACCTGGGAATTTTTCTCTAAACGTAACTTTTGAGAATTTACATGAAGGTCCCTAAGTCTTTTAAACGGGAATTTGATGTGAGATAGTCTTGCTAAAGTTCGGAATGGGGTGCTAGTTTTTAGTTATGTGTTAAGCATGATACTTGTTAAATTTGTTTAACATCCATGTGGTAGTACATATCCTGAGCATGCATGTTTTGCTTATTATGACATAATATTTAATTTTCTAAGCATGATACATGTTGATTTATGTGTTATCCATGTATAGGAATATTTGATATCTATGCTAGCATGATGTATTTGATCGATGTCATTGCAAATCATTCACGTAAGCATGCTCGTACATTTTATGTTTGTTGTGTACCAAACATGATGCATGATAATGATTTGTTTAGAATCCATGTATTAAGTCAACTTTGAAAGCATGTTGAGTTGCTTAATGTTTACTATCAAGCATGTTACATGTTTTATTGACATTCATGTATTTGTAATCATGATTGCATGTTGACTTGATAAATGAGACTGGAACTTGACTTGATTATTGGCTAAAATTAATTCTCGCTAAGCATGTACTTTGGACGATGATTGGGAACATAGTGAACTTTTGACTCCGGGGCATGCTTGCTTTAATTAATTCGGTCAATAAGAAAGTTGAGTGTAACATGTGTAGTATGATGAACAATGATTTTTGCATGCCTTGTTGAATGATCCTGATATGGTGTTATCTCTTTTTGTGTAAAAGAATGACATCGGTCCTCCAAAAGATTGTCACCGAACTTAGTTGTGTGCTAATGTTGAATAGTGATAACTCTTAGGTCTGGCAGGAGAAAGTTTATACTTGCTCCAAATGCTGGAAATTCTGGAGACTATATTCAATGACATGGAAAAGCCTATAGCAGGGAATGTGACCCAGCAGAGGCGAGACCTGAGAGTATATGAAGCCTGATAGTGCATAATTGCACCGCGTGAATCATATTGTTGAGTGCTACGAATGATAGTATGTTCAAGGAATTTCAAGGCTATCAGAGTGCTACGGAGCTTTGAAACGACTTGAATAAGAAATTTAGTTTTCATCCCACATAAAGGAAATAGTTCCCGACTGTGTGATTTACCTCTTATAAGAGGCACCTTGAATACTCCCTGAAGTTACATATTTGGCATGTGGCCGATATGATAATTTAATTCAGGCACGCTGGTTATATATTCACTGAAAGGCAGAAACTCTAGGTTGTAGTCAGCTCCTTGCACGATTCGTGGAAGCATGTAAAAATGCAGTTGTCTCACTCTATTTGGGCTACCACTCTAGAAGAAGTTGAGCGACTTCTAAATCTAGAAGAGGAAATGCATAAGAGTAAGAGTACTCTGGCTGAGTTGCATGTGGCGACTTCCTCCAAAGCCAAAAAGAAATCAAATAGACAATATCGTGGTAAGAATGATGGGTCCATTTAGATATCAAAGATGGATGAAATTGGCGAGCAGAAACGTCTGCACTATGTCCAAATGGCTAAGATAAAGTGCTATAGTTGTAGCTATGTGCTATTACTCAAACAAATGCACTGCTCGGAAGCATTTTGTATGTCTTGATGCTTAAACTAGTAGACTATTGAGTTTCTAGTTCGAACAATTTGATCAGTATAATCCTTTATGAGTTGTGACTCTGGATTAAGCCATGGACAAGAAGATTTGTAGTTAATCTTCGGAAAATTCAACTAAAATATGGTAGGTATGGAAGCTCGATTTGCAGCCGAATAATTCGGCATCCGCAATCTATGCCTATGAGACAACCGAGTCCACAATGCCTTACTATTTGGTTGAATTGCTGATTTCAGTCTTTGTTTCGGTTAGACCTAGTTTTTCATCTAAGATTTCCATGACATTGAGTTTGTGTATATATGGTCAGTTCCGGTGGATTTATTGTATATCACAGTTGCATCTAGCAATGATTTCAATATATCTAAATATTTGTCGCAAGTTTGCTAGTGACGTGACTGGAAGCCTTGTATGTTGAGGCAACCAAAATAAGTTCAAATTAGACATCTACTAGCCCATATTTGTTGTGGGAAGGCTTAAATATGTTTCGTATCTTGTATATTTATTTAATTTTCTACAGATTGCTAAGCGAGCATTGTAGATGAATTGAATAGATAAAGAACTGTGGTTCTCATATACGTTAAGACGGTTATTAGTTCATCTACTTGACTTGTAAAGATACGTCATATAAAGAGATAGTTCATTCCGTTGACTATTTTTCTGGCACTATGCAACATAAGTTTGTTGCTAGAAGACGTAGGTGATACGCTTCTGAAGATGATTAAGTCAGTGACAACATTGGTCCAATAATACACTGCCTATGGTAATACCCGGGTCTCTCCTCAAGGAGGACCCACCTTATATCGAGACGAATGTTTGTCAACTTGATCAAGTGCCTAAATATTAGTTGCGTACCACTTCATATACGTTATGATCCGGAAAAGTCCGAAAGTGGGAGAAAATTTGTGCCTAAACTAAGAGATGTCGAAATGAACATGTTTATCCTTATAAAGGGAAAAGTGGGTTGTGACCCATTTTTGAGTTATTGAGCTAAATGTACCAAGATAACTTCATTCGAGTGGGAGGATTTTTGCAGATGTTGAATATGTTTCTCGTCATGCTCGCATTTCTTCACCATCAGTTGCGAATGTAAATGATCTTGGTCATGATCTTAGTTCAAGTTGGAGTAAGAACTCTCATGTTGTTACTCGAAATGAGTAAAGGTTATCGTTCCAGTGGGAGCGTGTACAATAGGTTCTTAATCCTAGTGGAGCTTATGTGGCTTCTAATACCCTTTAAGGAAACTGAAGGACAAGATGGATGACGCGAAGCGCAAATGGATCGGTGAGGTCCTAAAAGTCATGAAAATTTTGAGATGTGTCTCGAATAATTGCGAGTGTTGTATTCGCATAAACCCAGTCACGTTGATCTTGGATGTAGATATTGCCTTTGAAATATCAAAGTAGAAATCGAAAGCACTTCTCCGTATTGTGGTACGAGAATGCAGCTTTTGGACTATGATGGTCCGTTAGCATTCTACTTTATTCCCTCGAGGCAATATTATTAATGATGATGTGTTAGTCATATCAGATGTTTTAGTCACCACGGACTAAGACTGTTATTAAAACATCGACAAGATCATGTCGAGTAATGTGCTCGATAGATAGTACGTGCTGGTAGTTACAGAGTTAATCAAATGAGTACGAGACTTAGTTGATATCTGAAGGGTAAATCAATATAATCTTGGAGTTTTGTTTCTAAGAGGTCATTTGAGAGAATATGTTTCTTGGGTGATTGATGATATTATTACCTCGATAAGCTAATTCTGTATAAAGGTCATGATTTGATGCGCTAAGTGTCTTAATAGAGATGAGCTCAGTCGGGTGTCTTGTGCATGTTGTGACGTGTACTAGATCTACTATTAAATCAGGCATATGGCTCGACTTTGATTGATGCTCAAGGATTAGATAACGATGGTTGTTGAGGCGTCATACATATGTGTATGACAAAATATAGTGAATTTGTTCCTAGTGGGAGTAACGACTTCCTTAGGAAGATGTTTCTTACTGACTGGCCATCAGATAATGAGAAACGAGTGCACACTTCACTATATGCGAATGAAGCAGTGCTCTCGCAACAGCAACCGAGGATTAGATTTGGTTTATAAGGTTCCTATATATATATTCCGGATGATGCACATTATTGCTTCAGTGTTAGTCTACTGGTAATTGTGCTGTAATATTTTCCGAATAGGATCCTAACGATGTTTGAACATTCAATAGACCAATATAACTATGCATAGGGCATGGTTGCATGCAAGATGGTGAATGTGAAGTGATAGTCGATGAATGATGGATAAGCGGTAAGTCCGTAAAGCCCTTGCATACGTGCAATTTATCGATATTTAATCACAATGAAGACAAATGGTCTTGAACATTGTGTAGATAGCGAGATAGCTTGCTTTATTTTTCCCAATGATCACTTCACGATGTTCAATTTTTATCAATACGTTTGATTTGGATACACATGTTTATTGTGATTGCTATGTGCATTCACTCGAATTTTAAATGTATGTCGGGTAAACAAGAGGTTAGCTCTCTCACACGAGTAACCGCCTCCGCGTCCTAGGGGACGTTACGTCTTTGTGACGAACGGGAGATGAGACAGGATTTTGAGCTTAAAATCGTCAAGTGGACGATTAGAGAGCTAACTGCTCGAATTTATAAGTCGCTCGTTGACATGCGGTCATCGATGATTAAAGTGGGATTTGTTTCCGCGTAGTTTACCTTAGAGCCGGATGGGAGTTAGTGGACTCTTGTTCGAGTGCATGTGGCATTTGAAATGACATCCGCACAGCACTGTCTTTGAGTAAGATAAATGACATACGCTCCAGGGAAAAGGAGAAGAGTGTTGTGACACACGTTTCATACCGTGTGTGCTATGCGACCACGGGTTTACACAAGCATGATCTCAGCTTGTTGTTGTGTGAGACCCAGGATCCTTATGAGGTTCCTAAATTGTGTGCCCTCACGACTCCGATCAGAGACTTGAGACCTGGCACGATGTTCGCTAACTTAGTGTGTTTCCAAATGGCTACCTACAGATTCGGCCTGGTGGGACATGTCTAGAAAAGCGAGCCAGGTTGGTGTTGAAAGGATCGTGAGAAGAGGAAGATTGTCAACGGAATCTCTTTTAGAATTGTATTCACGGTGCGCACCAATCATGAATTAGTTTCGTGGTTGTGGATACAAGGTATAACTAATGAGATCTTTGTAGATACCTGAATGAGGTTCGACGATCTAGGGTACAAGCATACTTCCTTATTGCAGGTTGTCCTCAAGGAGCTGTTGTATACTCCTAACAGATATACAACAACTAGCTCTCACAAAGTATGCCGGTCGCACGGTTGAGCCCTGTATGAAAGATGAAGGAAATGTAGAGAGGTATATCACTATCCACGCAACTGAGCACTCCCATTATGTGTGAGTGGGAGATGTAGGAAATAGTGCACCCATACGGGGTGCTCTTGCGCGGCTCGGGAAGCTCGAGACTAAAGTTGCACACTTCCAAAGTGTGTAACCGCCCCGTGCCTATATATATCCATCTATATGGATGTTATAGTGCTGCATACTATATACATAAATCAGAGTGGTAGATATGATGAAGAGTCCGAAGTTTGTCTTCGGCGTTCTCCTCTCGAATTGGAGCTCTGGTGCCCGACCACCTCCTCTTTGGGTCATCAACCGTGGAGACCGAGGTACGCTCCGCCATAGTGACGTACCTCTCCGACCGGCATCCCCACCGCCGTGATTCCGAGCCGACACCAAAGATCTACGCTTCCGCAACCGCACGCCGCCACACCGAACAAATTAAGTGTCGTATCTTTGTTACGATCTCATGTCTTACTAACGTGTGTATTTTAGCGTGCATGTAGTTCGAATTCCTACAATATTATATGGGTAAAACTTCTGGTTTACCTCAACGCATCAGTAAACTTCTGGTTTAACTGATATGTATATCTTTCGTATTTCCCTATGAGATATGTCATGTATCTCTTGTAACATAATCCGCATATTGTTATTTTATTCATCGTCATCATAATGATGATTGTGGGGTACTTTCATTCTTTATAATAATATATAAACTGTATGAAGCATATAAATAACATAAAAAAAACATAAACGTAAAATAAATATATAACTAGTTATTAACGCGTGCGTTGCACGCGCATCGATCATTTAAATTTCAAGATATATAATTTATCTTAAGTTTACTAATATTTATAATTAATCAAAGTATAATATGGGCAAGTTGATTCGTTGTGAAAAACGAATCTATGTGATAGAGAAGAGCGACATAAAGTAATTCAAAACATGAGAAAGAGAAGAGGATAATTAAGTAAAAAATTAACTAATGTCTTCAGTTACGGTACTAAGTTATCCTTATAGTTAGATATATAAATGAGTTGAGTCGAGCATTACGATGGTCATTAACGGCTCAATTGTATCTAACTCAGCAACTTGAGGTGTCAAGAATGTAAACTTGTTCTTAACTACTTAGAGTCATCAATGGACAAATTTGATCTATACAAACGTAATTATATACAATATCACAATACCAACAAAATTTCATTTAACAATAAAGATAAAATTAAATCACAAAAATATAATTTAGACTTGAATTTACAAAAATATTTAGTTAACATTAATTAGGTTGTACACAATTTGATTGGATTAACAAATAGAAGAACTAAATTAATAGTTTGAGTCCATAAATATTGGATGATGAGTAAAATGTTATTTTTACGTGGTAAAACTTCAAGAACCACATTTCACCCATATTTTGACTTGTTATATATATAATTTGGTAAGTGTCTGATCTATGTGACAGAAAAATCTCAACAGGCGGAACATATATCACTCGATCTATATATATTCGTTGAATAATTTTTTTACATGTATCCGAAATTTGAACGGAATGAGTATGATAGGGTTGACTTAAATTGATATGAATATTGGATTGCAGTTAATTATAATTACTATGACATGCCGACTAAGCGACCTTAAAAAAATAACAAAATTTAAATAATGATTTAGTAATAATATTAAAGATAAATAAATGTTTCTCAAATATAGTAATGACTAAATTATTAATTTTATAAAATATAGGAATTAAATATAATATATTTTTTATTAATAAAGTGAAAAGGTGTCAAAGATGTCTATTGGGGGTGAGGACCCAACACAAATAATATATTGGTATATAGATAAATAACTTCGAATAAATGCTCAATTTCATGATCTTCAGGATCATTTATAGTTCTTTTTTATTATCCTTATTTGTAGCTCAATATCTTTAAGGATATATATTTTTTTTTCATATCTCAAAATCTCTTAGGATATTCAGATCCATTTTCATCAAGATCATTTATTCGAAATAATTCAGGATCTTTAGGATCTCTGTTCATAATTCAAAATCTTTAGGGATCTTCAATCTCGTTAATTCATATTCCCATATATTTTTAGGATCTTCAGGATCCTTTATTCATTCCAGATCTTCTAGGATCTTCATGATAATTTATGATAATTCATGATTTCTTAGAATCTTCAGTATTCTTTATGAATAAGTCATGCTTTACATGATTCACTTTTCATACTTGAAGATCTTTACTTCATTAAATCATTTTTCATACATTATAGGATCTTATGGATCCTAAATTTAATAATTCTTGAGCTTTTGAATAACTCTTGATCTTCTGAATCATTTTATAATAAAATGCGACGAGCATAATGATATATGTATTAGTGATAAATATTTGGAAATTATTTTTAATTAATGATTTTGGTTGTAGTTAATGATATTGGTTGTAGTTAGCTTACATAAATGTATTTAGGTGAACGTTAGAGTTTAATTCTTCTTGTAACTCTCTATAAATTAGAGAGATGACTTATTGTAAACTAGGTGGCTGTACTGTTGATATTCTTCTCCTTCTTTATGGTATCAGAGCGGGACGGTCAAGCTATGGAACCCTCTCAAGCGACTGCGTCATCTTCGGTTTCACTATCTCTTCCTATATCCATACAAAGTGATTCCGTAATGACTTCACTACCTTTACCCGTGTCCTCATTTCCACCACTACCTGCTTTGACTAATGCAAGTCTGCATCCCATCAATCCTCCATTGGCCACGTCTGATCCCCTGCTGTCTTCTACTTCATCTTCTTTCCTTGGCTCAATTCCATCTTTACCCTCTTTGGCTAATTACCCTTCTATCCCTCATCAATTCTCTTCTGTCTCTTACCCAACCTCATTTTCTTCGACACCATTAACATCATCTCCTATCTCAAATATTCTTCCGAACATCACT
Source organism: Clarkia xantiana subsp. parviflora (assembly GCA_036873135.1). NCBI lineage: Eukaryota > Viridiplantae > Streptophyta > Magnoliopsida > Myrtales > Onagraceae > Clarkia > Clarkia xantiana. The sequence continues at coordinate 24,590,121 of JAPTYO010000011.1, forward strand.
AGTCTCCTCACCGTCAAACTAGATGCAGACAACTACCTTGTATGGAAATCACATATGGAATCCGTTCTTACTTGCTATGATTTGTTTGGTTTTGTGGATGGATCTGCTATGTGCCCTCCGAAAATAGTCATTGATAATAATGGTGCGCCAGTTCTCAATCCCCTTTACTCGACTTGGTCGAAGACAGATCAATGTGTTCGGGCGTGGATCACTGCAACTTTAACTTACGATCTGCACAAAGAAGTACATGATCTCAAAACAGCTCGAGAGGTATGGCAATCCCTTTCTCAGCGATTTATTGATGAATGTGTTGCTAAGGAGCTTAATCTCAAGTCACAATTCTATAAGATGTCGAAGAAGCATGGGCAATGTATGACAGATTACTTGAGAGAGATTAAAGGAGTTGCTGATTCTCTTATAGCTATAAATTGTCCCATCTCGGATAAAGACCTTGTTATTCAAGTAATAAATGGACTTCCTAAGGAGTACGACTCGTTCGCGTGTACTTACGGCACCTTGGGAGCACACTTATCATTTCAACAATTAAAAGGGAAGTTGTTAACTCTTGAAGAACGTTTTAATCGTGACTCTGCTGTTGCTGATTCGACATCTGATTTTGCATTTTATGCGGCTCCAAATCGAGGTGGAAAAAGTCATCGTGGACGTGGTCGAGGAGGTGGACGTGGTCGCTCTGGACGCTTCAATGGGCAGCAATCACAGAACTCTTGGCAGCAAAGTGGCTCAAATCGAAGCAGCAGTCAACTTCATGGTAATCAGTGGCGCTCAAATGAGAAGACTAATGCACATCTTTCTTCTAACTCTACACGTCCACAACAAGGTGTAACTCATCCTGCACCAAACCAAGCTGCTGGTCAATATTCTGCTCCATTTCATACTAGAGGTGTACTTGGTCCACATCCCTCTCTTACATGTCAATTGTGTAATGAAAATGGACACACGGCCGCAGCATGTCCCAATCGATTCAACCATGCATTTCAAGCAACTACAAATGCTACTGATGCCTTTTCAGCCCTCTCGGTAGGTGAGACGATGGACAACAACTGGTATCTCGACAGTGGGGCTTCGGCGCACATGACTAACGACCCTGGTAACATTTCTGACCCTAAACCTTTTCATAATTCGACCAAAGTTGTGGTTGGTGATGGAAAACATTTTTCTATTAAGCATGTTGGAACCTCTTACCTTCATACACCATCACGTTCCTTACTCTTTTCTTCTGTCTATCATGTGCCTAATTTATCTCGCAATTTATTGTCTGTTAACCAACTCTGTCGTGATAACTCATGCATTATTTATTTTGATGGCTCTTCCTTCATTTTGAAATACAAGAAGACCGGCGCACCTCTACTTAAATTGCCTTCATCTAGTGTTTTATACCCAGTCTCATACTCTCAAGTAGGACCTAATCCGACTCCTCTATATGCCTCTATTGCTTCATTTGATCGTTGGCATCAACGACTTGGACATCTCAATTTCTCTTCTATGTCCCGTTTGCGAAGTTCTCTAATTTCGATGAATGGAACGAAGCCTTCAAGTTGTAATTCATGTATTCTTGGCAAATCACATTGTCTTGCTTTTGAAACAAATAATCATAGAGCATCTTTTCCTTTGGTGTTATTACATAGTGATGTTTGGACAAGTCCTATATTTTCTCAGAATGGCTTTAAGTATTTTGTTGTGTTTATTGATGATTTTTCAAGATTTTGTTGGGTATTTCCTATGAAACAAAAATCAGAGGTTATTTCCCATTTTCATAACCTTCGCACCTCTGTTGAAACTATGTTTAATGCGAAGATTCGTTGTTTTCAATCTGATGGTGGAGGTGAATATACGAGTTGCGTTTTTGAAGATTATCTTCTCTCTCATGGGATTGAACATCGTCTTTCATGTCCAAACACACCATCGCAAAATGGGGTTTCTGAGCGTAAACTTCGTTATCTCGTTGAAACCACCCGCACTTTGCTCATTCATGCACATATGCCTCCTCATTTTTGGGTAGATGCTCTTCTCACTGCTGTTTATCTCATCAATCGGCTTCCTGCTTCATCCATTCATTTTAAGTCACCTTTTCGTATGTTGTTCGGAATTGAACCTGACTATTCTCTTTTACGCACATTTGGTTGTCTATGCTATCCTTATGTGCCATCTCAGATCCCACACAAACTCTCGGCTCGTTCATTTCCATGTGTATTTTTGGGATATGCCTCAAATCGCAAAGGTTACCGATGCCTTGATCGTGCTAGCGGTCGTGTTCATGTATGTCGACATGTTATTTTTGATGAAACAAAATTTCCCTTTTCCATCACAACCCCTTCTTGTCCTACTTCTCCAGCAATTCCAATTACACTACCTCATTCACTCCAATCTGTCACGTCACCCATAGCCCATCCATCTGATTCAATCATACAATCTTCAAGTACATCTATATCTTTGGATAACCATTATACATCCCCTGCCTCGTCTGAACTTGTAGTCCCTAGCATCCCTCAAGAAGGCGTTTCTCACTCACCATCACCACAACCCACTCCCATCACTCCTCCTTCACCCGTTGAATCTCCATCATCGTCCTCGAAGAATTCCATTCCACCCACCTCTTCCACTATTCCACCCACTCCAACTAACAACCATCCTATGATTACTCGCTCTAAATCTGGCATCTCTAAGCCAAGAAATGTTCTTAACATGTCTCATTGTATGATTGATGAGGTTCCGACATGTTATTCCTTGGCAATTCGAGATCATCGTTGGAAGGCGGCCATGGCTGATGAGTATAATGCTTTAGTCGCTAACCAAACGTGGGACTTAGTCCCACCAGATCCTACACAAAACATAGTTGGTTGCAAATGGGTCTTCAAAATCAAGAAGAAAGCGGATGGTTCAATCGAACGTTTTAAAGCTCGTTTAGTGGCTCAAGGGTTTAAACAACAAAATGGCATCGATTATGATGAAACTTTCAGCCCAGTAATCAAGCCTCAAACCGTGCGAGTCGTCCTTTCACTAGGCTTTAGCTCGGGATGGTTCATTCGCCAGTTGGATGTGAAAAATGCATTCTTGCATGGCCTCTTAGATGAAGAAGTATATATGAAGCAACCACCCGGCTTTGCTCATCCGGATTACCCAACTCATATATGTCGTTTAAAGAAGGCTATATATGGCTTGAAGCAAGCTCCCCGCGCCTGGTTTCAACGGTTTAGTAGTGCTCTCAATTCTTTTGGTTTCACTCCTAGTAAGGCTGATCCATCTCTATTTATTTATCGCTCTTCTCATGAAATTATCTTTCTTTTATTATATGTTGATGATATTATAGTAGTAGGAAACAGTCTTACTTTATTTCAAACCCTCATGCAAAACTTATCTAAGGATTTTGCCATGAAAGATCTCGGCAATCTTCATTACTTTCTTGGTATTAAGGCAATATTTAAAGCAGACGGCTTATTCTTGTCTCAGACAAAATATATTTCTGAGATCCTACACAAATTTCATCTCGAGTCAGTCAAGCCAGTTACAACTCCCGTGGCTCCAAAATATGTGTTATCTGCTTATGATGGTGATCTTCTATATGATCCAACTCTTTATCGACAAATGGTCGGTGCCCTTCAGTATGTTACCATGACTAGACCAGACATCTCATTCGCAGTCAGTCTTGTAAGTCAATATATGCATCAACCTCGTACCCCTCATTTGCAAGCTGTCAAAAGAATATTTCGTTATCTTGCAGGAACTCGGACTCATGAGTTACTTCTCCATAAGAACATCCATCTTGGCCTTCATGCTTTTGCCGATGCTTATTGGGCAGGTTGTTATGACACTCGTCGTTCCACGTCTGGTTACTGTATATTTCTTGTAGGAAATTTCGTGTCTTGGCGTGCGAAGAAACAATCCACGGTGGCACGATCCAACACGGAGGCCGAGTATCGCTCTGTTGCAGATTGCGTAGCTGAACTCATATGGTTGCAACAACTTCTTGGTGAACTTGGAGTTGTTCTCTCGATGCCTCCCACTGTTCATTGTGATAATATTTCAGCAACTTACCTCGCATTGAATCCAGTATTTCACGCTCGCACAAAGCATATTGAGTTGGATGTCCATTTTGTTCGAGAACGAGTTTCCTCTGGCCGACTATGTGTTAGGTACATTCCGACTGCAGATCAAACAGCGGACATCTTCACGAAAGGTCTCTCCGGTCCTCGCCATGCACTTCTTCGAGGCAATCTCTCAGTGGCCGCTCCCACTTCGGATTGAGGGAGGGTATTAGTGATAAATATTTGGAAATTATTTTTAATTAATGATTTTGGTTGTAGTTAATGATATTGGTTGTAGTTAGCTTACATAAATGTATTTAGGTGAACGTTAGAGTTTAATTCTTCTTGTAACTCTCTATAAATTAGAGAGATGACTTATTGTAAACTAGGTGGCTGTACTGTTGATATTCTTCTCCTTCTTTAATATGTATATAAGAAATATAATGCAGTGCAGGAAATAAAAATGTAACTGTAAATGTGCAACAAATATAAATATAACTGTATAGTTAAATATAGTGTAAGAAACGTAAATATATATATATATTAAAATAAGAGAATTCTTGATCTTCAAGATCATCGGATCTTCAGGATCCGTCATTTATAAAGAGTGCATTTTTCTTGATCGTAATTAACGATAATATATGCAATGATTTTTTTTTCATCGATGCCAATATTTGCCTAGTGTCATCGCGCTTCATATGAACAAATTTTTCGCTTCATCATATAATTAAATTTCTGTTAGCGTCATCGCGCTTCTCAAAATTATCATTCTTCCAAATCAGTTGGACTTTCCATTCTCTTTATTTGTAAAATGCATCATCGTTCTCTATCGATGTCATTATGATGCTAAATAATTCAAGTCTTTAAAAATAAACATGTCCATGAATAGAATAATTATATCATATTTGTATTTGTACTATTCCAGAGTCATTATAACCATAAATTGTATCACTCGCTTTAGGGAGTGGAATATATTCTAATTGAAATCATTAATAAAAAATGTAATGCTCACTTCAGGGAGTAGAGATGATATCATAATTTAATCACAAACTTCAACATTCACTTCAGGGAGTGGAGTATATCATCAATATAATCATACGTTGCAACACTCACTTCAGGGAGCGAAGCACATCTAGTGGGCGATGCATATATATATATATATATATATATATATATATATATATATATATATATATATATATATATATATATATATATATATATATATATATTCATCAATTACCGATAGAGATATCAAAGCATCAAGCACCTATGTGCTAGGCTACACCTTTTTTTTCATGATAATTCATGTGTTATTATACTCACTTCTGGGAGCATAATATATTGATGCATATAACGATTTGTTTAATAATCAATTGCAACTAATTTGAAATCGATTAAAATAGCTATGTTACATGTTCAATTAATCATTCGCGACAATTTTTTTTTTTTATGAACCGAAACAAATTATTCAGTTTAACCCATATATCAATTTAGTAATAATAGGTGTACTCATCTGTTTTATTTGAAGAGGTAATCGTATTCGTCTTCCGTTCTAGCCAAGATCTGTGATGGCGTAGTGGATCTGTGTGGAGCAGTCCCGGACATCTAGATCGGTGTGATGTTCATCCTCCCTCGGGGAAACCAATCGATTAATTATGTCAGCTTCCTCCACATAATTCGACATTTTTTACACATGATAATAATAGTGATTAGAATATAAAATAATCAATCAATATAATTTTATAATAATAATAATAATAAATCTCCCTTTTTTCGTTCATGTTATATTATATATGGCTCCATGGATGCAACCCTAAGATAAGTATGGTTTCCGCCTAGCACTGCACTGTGGTCGTGGAATCTTGAAATCAGTGTAGCTAAAAAATATATAATCGAGAGATATTGTGCTGATAACGTGTTACGAAAGTTGAGAGTAATAGAATAGAGAACTTAGGGATAGTCTCATTATCACACATAAGGGCCCTTATATAGGGATTACATATATTTGGAGATGAAGTAATATCAATATATGGAATGTCAAAATAAGGAAGATGATATATACACATAATATTGAACATCCACATAATATATTCATAATAAGTATACATATTTAATTACCGATTTTGCTTCTTTAAAAGTTCAAAAAATTTGATATAAATAGTCAATTTAATATTTTGTAAAAAAAAGTGAAGACTCCGAATTTAGTTTTAACTTTAGGTCTCTCTTGGACCAGCCCTAGTTTTTTTATATGTAAAATCTATAACGTAATTTTTTAAAAAAGTATTGAGTTGTTTATCAATAGATTGAAGTCAAACATGAAGAAAATAAGAGAAATGAATGGACAAATAATGTGGATACTTTTTTAGTGTGAACAAAAATGGGCATAAGTTCTCATAAACCGAGTGATAAATAAAAAGTTACAAAATAACCACCGCCCCACAAACTCAAGAAATTATCCACCACCCACAAATTTTTGTCACCGCAATCTATATAATTTTGTGTGTATATAAAACTTTTTAAAAAATAGTCTACGAATTTTAGAGAATTTTTATATTTTGTAAAAGTATTTAAAATATTTTCTTATTTTTTAGAAGTCAATTAATAGTTTAATTATTGAAAAGTTTTTGTGTTTTATTTTTTTTGGGTAAAGATTTAAAATATTGATCATGTGACCACAAAACGGAAAAAATGAGTAAAGATTAAAAGTAGGTATTGACCATATCTTAAAATATATTGGTGAATTTAACTAGACCAGGGTTTCTATTGTACGATTCGATTATACGAGTCAAATTTAGCTGTTCGTTCGTTCGTTCGTTCATCAAATTTATTAACCATTTATTTAAAAAGAACACTAAAAACACGTTTGTTTGCGAAAAATGCATTAGTTTCGTCTTCCTTTTGGTTCGATCTTTATTTTATCCGTAAACGCGCTTGCCAACAAGAGTCCCCCTTATTAAAACCATCTTTCTTTGAAGAAGAAGAAGACTCAATTCAACTCTCCACCGTTACTATATCCAGCTAAAGAATACCAAGACGAAGAAAGAATCAAGACCACATCAGGAGTAAGAATTCGATTTTTTTCTTCTAGGATTTAGGAACCTCTTTGATTCTACTGATTTACCGATTCCAATTTTTTGGTTTCCCTCTACCAAGTGGATAATTAGTGAGCAGCTAGTTGATTGAATACTGAATTTGAAACCTAATAATTCAATCTATCCACCATTCCCCCATGGCAACAGCAGCAATTTTCTCCTCTCTTAGAAGGAGAAGTTCCCCATCCCTCGAGGTGTTTCTAGCCCCAGTGGACCTCTCCGATTTAGCTCTAGTACGAACCCTAGCGTCGGTCTCGGAGGAGATCGTATCTCGGTATTCGGGAAAATTCATCTTTTTCCAGCGAAAGAATTCACGATCCCTGATTCGCCGGATCGAGGTTTTTTCGGTCCTATCGGAGTATCTACGGGAAACGGCGTCAAGGTCAACCCCCCTGCCACCCGCCGCCCTCCTTTGCTTTAAGGAGCTTTACTTGCTGCTCTACAGGTCCCAAATCCTGCTTGATTACTGTTCTTATTCGGCGAAGCTCTGGCTATTGCTTCAGAACCGTGCAATCTCCGGCCATTTCCACGATCTGAATCAAGAAATATCTACCCTTTTGGATGTTTTCCCAATAAAAGAGATGGACTTAAGTGAGGATATAAGGGAACAGATGGAATTGTTGCAGAGGCAGTCAAGGAAGGATCGGTTGTACAATGATAAACACGATGAGGCCTTGAGGGTTCAGTTTTTTGGATTTCTGGACCAGTTCGAGAAGGGTGATGCACCGAGCTCAGTTGAATTAGAGATGTTTTTCATCGGAAAGCTCGGAATTAGAGATGCAAGGAGTTGCAAGCTAGAGATTGAGTTTCTGGAGGAGAAGTTTGTGAACCATCAAGGAGACGTTGAGCCTTCAGTCTCTATGTTGAATGGTTTCATTGCCTTAACTCGCTACTGCAGGTTCTTGCTCTACGATGGGTCAGCTGAGGAAGAAGATGAGCTTGTAAAGAAGCCACCACGGAAACGCAGGAATCTAGTAAGTCGGGAGATTGCAGATACTTTCTTATCAATTCCGAAAGATTTCTGTTGCCCGATTTCACTGGATTTAATGCGAGACCCAGTCATAACCTCCACTGGCCAAACCTATGATCGGTGTTCAATATCAAGGTGGGTGGAAGAAGGCCACATTACATGCCCAAAGACAGGACAGATGATGTCCCACATGGGTCTGGTCTCAAACCGGGCTCTGAGGAACTTGATCACGCAGTGGTGTGCAGCTCACAGTATCCCTTACGAACAACCTATGGAGACCTCCTCCATGGACTCGTCCTCATCTATGGAGTTTCTGGCATCAGGGTCACCCACCAAGGCGGCACTGGAGGCCAATAAGGCCACAGCAGCCCTTCTTGTCTGGCGGCTCAGGAGCGGGTCCCAATTTGCAAAGGCTGTGGCTGCAAGGGAGATAAGGTTGTTATCCAAGACGGGGAAGGAGAATAGGGCTTTCATTGCAGAGGCAGGAGCAATTCCCCATCTGAAAGAGCTTTTGTGTTCCAGGAATGGGGTTACTCAAGAGAATTCAGTCACTGCAATACTTAATCTCTCAATCTATGAGAAGAACAAGTTGAGGATTATGGAGGAGAGAGGGTGTTTGGATTCGATTGTGGATGTTTTGAGACGCGGTCACACGACAGAGGCCAGGGAGAATGCAGCAGCCACATTGTTTAGTCTGTCAGCAGTACATGAGTACAAGAAGAGGATTGCAGATGAAGGTGGTGCAGTTGAAGCCTTGACAGATCTGCTGAGGGGAGGGACCTCTAGAGGGAAGAAAGATGCTGTGACTGCTCTGTTTAATTTAAGTACCCATGGTGAGAATTGCATGAGAATGGTTGAGGCAGGAGCTGTTGGAGCTTTAGTAGATGCACTTAGCCACGAGGGCGTAGCAGAGGAAGCTGCAGGGGCATTGGGTCTGATTGTGAGGCAACCGATCGGTGCAGAAGCAGTTGGGAATGAGGAATCCTCTGTTTCAGGGCTGCTGGGGATGATGCGTGGTGGGAGCTCACGAGGGAAGGAAAACGCCGTGGCAGCTCTTCTTGAGCTGTGCAGGAGTGGTGGGGCAGCAGCCACGGAGCGGGTGGTTAAGGCACCTGCACTCGCGGGGCTGCTGCAGATGATTCTCTTCACGGGTACAAAGCGGGCCCGGAGAAAGGCGGCTTCACTGGCTAGGGTTTTCCAGAGAAGTGAAAATGCTTCTTCTTTGATACACTTTGGTGGTGGTTATGCATTTGCGGCAGCAAACTCCAGGAGTGCAGGTTTTGCTGGGGATGTGTCGATGTCCATGTCGATCTCGGTACCTGTCTTATAATACTAGTTTAACTGTTGTGATAGTTGAAGAAGGCAGGCAGGTAGCTATGATACTGTTATTATTTTTGGCTACAAATTCTAGTAGCCATGTATACAAATTCTTTCATTGAAATTAATGAAATAATGAGACTCGTGTAGTTTTGGTAGATGCAGTGTCTCCAGTTTCTCTACTTCTTTCCGTGAGTGTATTAGAAATGATAACAACACTTGAATTAGAGGAATCTCCTTTTTTCATTATTACCCAGTCATATATATATATATATATATATACAAGAGAGAATCAGAAACTTTAATGTGGTCCTTCTTCATATTGCTTGTTCTATGAGAAGAAGTGTGGCAAAAGAAAGAAACACAGAAGGTGGTGGGAGATCAATCATGGCCTGTGAGGAAATGGTGCTTGTTTTGTTTGTGGATTAGTTTGCTCTAGAATAGACAGACCATCATCGATGGATTTTGTCCACTTGATTGATTGCCAATGATGGAGATGGAGTTGGAATTTGTCATCTCCACTATGGGAGTTGGGGTGATTAATAAAATGGTTAATTAGCCAACTGCACCCACATGTTTTAGTCATGTTGTTAAATACACTCATATGTTTTTTCATGTTCCTAAATGCACCGATATTTATTGCTTTGTTGCTCAATACAAATTTATTTAAGTTCCGTTTATTTTTGTCGTAAGTTATTCACGTGCTACTCACATGCAAATATTTTTTAATTAAAAAAATATATGATTTTGCTAATGACATATATACCTTTCATCCTTATCTTCTACGGTCGTGATAAAATTAATTACCCTAAACATAAACCTCTGCAGACAAGCTTATTTGTATTGCCACTCGTCTTTACTGCGTTGTCATGTATCTTCGTGGTTGGTCGTCTGCTACTCGCCCATCGCAGTAATTGGTCGTCGTCGCGGTGGTTGGTTGTCGTGGGTGCATTCTGGTGCATGTGTGGCACAATTTAACTAACGGTGATAGAGCTTCAGGTGCATTCACCAACATAGCAAAACGTATGGGTGCATTCGCTTACATGTGTAGTGCATCTAGCAACATGCAGAAACATATGGGTGCATTGAGCTAATTAACCCTTAATAGAAACACAGTGATATGCTATGCTATAGTATGATAATATAAGGGTTAAAAGTACTTTTCATACCATATGTTTGGCAGATTTTTTCTTTTGATACCATATGTTTTTTTTCGTCTAGTTTTTGTACCAACCGTTTGCCAAAAATATACTTTTGTTATATCTGTTACATTTCCGTTAGTTTTGCCGTTAAGAGGTCACGTGCCGTGCACGTGATTGATCTTACATTTTGATTTTTTTTTCAATTAAGTCCATCTAATACATCCTAACTTTTAATTTGTTCAATTTAGCCCTAAAATTTCAAAAACGAACTCTTAACCCAGATTGACCTAGCCTGACCTAGCTATAAGCTAGGTCAGGCTAGGCCAATTGGGACCTAGCTCCAATTGAACCCAAATGGGGCTATGTCAATTTGGGTCAAGGGTTCGATTTTAAAATTTAAGAGCTAATTTGAACAAAATAAAAGTTAGGGATGTATTAGATGGACTTAATTGAAAGAAAATCAAAATTTTATGGTCGGGCACCTACACGACATGTGACCTCTTAACGGAAAAACTGACGGAAATGTAACAGATGTTCCAAAAGTATACTTTTTACAAATGGTTGGTACCAAAAGTAGACGAAAAAAAATATATGATACCAAAAGCAAAAATCGGCCAAACATATGGTATGAAAAGTACATTTAACCCTATAAAGATTATAAAAGAAAAACATAACTGATTATACCTATATCCTTTCAAAACAGTGTTTTTGTAAAGATTTGGGACTGAGAATTAATTAAACTCACAGAAGGTTAGACGAACAAATGAAAAACTTGAAGAACAATGTATAGGAAATCTGCCGCGTCTCTGATTAAACTTTAAACGAAATTAAAAATGATTAAGTAGTGTAATTATAGTTGAATCTAGTAATTAGGAACAAATAATGCCAAACTATTTAGCTAAAGATCTGGAGAAGATCTGCAAAAGAAAACGTGCAGAAAACAGCGAAGAAGATAATGTCGATCTGGATCGGTCTGGATTAAATGAACCAGCTTGCTTAAAATGGTCTGACCGAAACTTAATAGAATTAACAAAAAAAATCAAATCGCAGCAGCAGCAAACAACAGAGATTCGTCTTCAAACAACAACATAACTTTTTTAAACCTCCCTTAATCTATACACTTACTAGTGTTAGATTAAAGAATTTTGCAGACACCTAATCTCTTACGAAGATGCTCAAAAGACGAAATTTTCAAACCTTTGGCGAGGATGTATGCGATCTGCTCCTCACTTCTACAGAAATAAAGTTCAACTTCTCTATTTTTCACCAAATCTCTTTAGAAGAAGTGTTTCATATCAATGTGTTTGTTGCGCCCATAGAAAATTGGATTTCTTGACAACTTGATTGTTGAGTCATTATCACACCAGACTCTTGTTCCTTTCTTCTGACTTTCCTTCAGATCTTCTAAGTTTCTTCCCACCCATAGAATTTGGCAAGCACATGAAGTGACTGTTACAAACTGTGCCTTTGTGATGGAAAGTGTCACGATGGGCTGCTTCTTGGAGGACATGACACTACAGCTTCACTCATCATTAGAGCAAACCCAGAGGCTCTCCTTCGATCATTAGGATCTCCTGAAAAATCACTGTCACTATAACCAACTAACTCAGGATTAACGCTCTTTCTTTATAGGAAACCATAATCTTTAGTTCCTTCCAGGTATCTCATTACTCTTTTTACACTATGGAGATGAGCTTCAATTAGTTTCTCCATAAACTTAGACACCAGACTCACTGCAAATTGTATATCAGGCCTTGTAGCTTCAAATACATCAAGTTACCGATTAGTTGCTTGATGTATTTTCAGGTAAAAGGTTTTATCAACCTTTTTACATGCTCCTTCTTTGGTGAGCTTAAGTCCTACTTCAACAGGCGTGCTTACAAAATTGCTATTCTGAAGCTTAAACCTCTCATGCACATTCTTAACATACTTCTTTTGACATATACTAATCCCACTAGCACTCTGTCTGATTTCAAGTCCTAAAAAGTAATGTAACTTACTGAGTTTCTTATGCTAAGATAAATGATGTGCCTCGGATCTCGACACAAGGAGAAACTGGATAAAAGTGACAGAATCAGATAGGATGAGAAGGGTGGAAGGTAGAACCGTTCACCAATGCTTGATAAGATAACTCGCCACAATCAACGACGTCCGGGTTTGATTCGCCACACTCAAGGATGATGGATAAGAATCTGATAGGTTTCGCCACCAAACAATCAGATTGCTTAGATAAGAAGGGGGTGCACTAAGGAAATAATCTCATTCATCAAAAGCTGCTGGAAATAACATAATAGTAGAGCTTATATAGTGCTCTTACAACAAAAACGAAATTCAAACTTGAATTGGCTACTCATGCATGGGGAGCAGCCTTTATTGGAAAGCAAATACTAAAAAACATAAGCAAATTAACTTTAAAAACTCAAGTCTCAAGATCTGTTGGTGGTTGGGCGGATTAGCATTGAATGCTAATTGACTTGAGTGTCTCTTGGGCTTTCTTGCATCTACAGCAGCATTTTAGGCCCTCCATTGGCGTTGTTGTGACTTGGGCCTTGGATTGAGTTATTAGACCACCATTTCGCCATTTAAAGCCCTCAAATGACCTTGGGTTTGAAGAAGCATCACTTGATGTTGATCTTGGACGGCTTTGCTTTGTAGTTATTATAAATTCTGAACGAAAGATTATAACAGACTGAATGCGGAGCTGAAAATTTTGTTTTTTACGATAATCGATGCATTTATGACAATTGAGCTAAGAGTTTTGTAGTTATTAACTCCATAACATTGATTTCACTAGGTAGTTGAGGGCTTTTAAGTTGCAATTAATCTCAATTAAAATTTCGTTGATTTCGAACCGTTCAAGATTCAATATATATACAATTAATCGCAATTAAATTTCGGACCGTTCAAAATTCAATATATGCAATTAATCGCAATTAAAATTTCCCTAATTTTGAACCGTTCAAGATTCAATGTATGCAATTAATCGCAATTAAAATTACGGACCGTTCAAGATTCAATATATGTAATTAATCGAAATTAAAATTTTGCTGATTTTTAACAGATGCTTGACGCGGAGCCGGCGAACGAAGATACTAGGCGGTACGGTTGGTTGACAGTCTCAGTAGCAGAGTCATCTCTATCACGACGAGATATCACTGGTGGTCATCGAAGCAATGTCTGTTGAAGAATAGATGTTTGACACGAATCCGACGACCAAAGGTAGCATGCGGTACGGGCATATAAAATTTATTTTTGAATTTGCGCAATGGTATTTTATGGTTCAAAATTTTCAGTTTTTCATTTACTTTTTCAAATTTTAGACTGAAATTTTATTTAAAAATGGTGTTTTGATATGTTACAAATAATACTTATAAATTTCATCGAATAGTAGTTTGTTAATACATATTTGATAAGTCACCCCGCGCGATGCGCGGGAAATGCACTTAGTTTCAAAAAATAGAAAGATGAATCAAGGAATGATTTTTTTTTTTATTATTTAAATGCAAAACTGATGTGAAGGCAGAGAACGTATTAATAAATTCAAAAATGCCGTTTGGTAAAAAAGAAAATCAAACCCTCAGGACGTACGATGAAATTTGGATGCGGGTGAGATGCAGTTGAGTCGGTAATGTGGGTGATGGATGACAGATAGCTGCCAAGATGCCTGAGAGCTCTTATGACGGACCAAGCATTGGTAGTCTGCGCTAAAACACATTAGATCTTCAAGTTGGTAACAAAATGAAATCAACTTAATTAATAATAATAATATAATGAAGTAAAAGCGTGAATACTCAATATCTGAATTTTAAAAACTTGGAAGAAAAGTTGATTATACAAACTAATAGGTATAACATGTAGCATTGTATATCCAACCAAAAGCCCTAACTCGGTACTCAAGTTTCTCAACTCGGCTTTCACGTTAATTAGAATTCGATTTTCAACGTTAACAAAATGAAAAGAGGAGAAGACAGGAAGCTACAGAGAAGATAGTTAAATCCAGTATTTAATTTCTCAATAGACCTGCTATTTGTTAGAATAGGAAGCTACAGAGAAGCTGGTGAGCCAGCAGAGAAATGCAAGCACTCCAGGTCCTGAGGCTTTCATATCTTGACTTATAAACAAAGTTATTTCTTAAGGTATCTGTAAAATGAAGACTTCATCAGTGTTGCAACATGAATCAGACATTTTCTCGAACAATTGCAAGCTACAAACTAATCTGATGGTTGCTTGTATTAGCCTCAGATCTTTAGTCGGGCTACTGTTCGCCCCTCCTCTTTTCTCCCATTTTCACTTCAGATCCATCCAAATGTTTACTGTTGCACCAGGTAACCATTTCACATATCTTTGCCAACTTCTTTCCTTGCTATGGTTCTTAGCCTTAGTTCTTACCCTCTTTGCAACTTCACAATGGTATCTGCTCTCTTAATATAGAATATAAGATCTTTTAATTGTAAACACTGATAAATATATCATCCTACTGATTACATTATGAAAAGAATAACACTACAAACAATGAAGTCAAATGTTTAATGTTCCAATGGCTCGTTGTCTTAAACCCAAGGGATCCGGTCCATGCTTGAACTGTGGCGAAAGAGATAACCATGTCATGATCTACATTGTAGAAATCAACACAAGAGTGCCTATATATTCTTTTAATGTCAATCAATACTAATAAGTTCATAAATGATAGTTAAGTGAGTGCAATTCATGTAATATATGTATCAGCAGAATTTAACATCTAGCACTGTAAAGATAGATAATAGTGAGAATTGTGGAAAGAGAAACTTGTCTTTGGACCAATAATTCAGGATATTAGGAGAAATAATAATTTTGACAAGAAAAACATGTCAGGTTTATGTAATATAGGAAATCGCAATTCAAATCTTTCAAGAAGAAACTAAGATTACTGCAATAACAAAACTACATGTAGGAATCCAGTAACATTTACAAAATAATCTTTTTGGAAACAAGCATATATCTTTTAGCAATGAAAAAGTACAATTTCAAATGTATGAAAATAGACAATTTCACCGTAGGATTTCCAACATAGATTTCGCACGCAGATTATCGTGTTGTTGTCGGATCGTACACCGGATATCATCAGATTTCAACAAAGCAGTCGGACTGTAAGTACCCGAGACAAGAAGAAAGTTGTAGAAGGCCGAGGGGATGACAACGGGTGGGTGAGAAAACAACAGAGGGGATGGCGATTGGCGACGGGTGGATGGTGCTGCTTCTGCTTCTTAGAAAGAAACTGGAGATAACGATTTAGAAGGGGCGGGCCGAAAGGAGAGATAGAGTCGGAGGGGAGGGTATTTTTGGGTTTTCATTTTGGACGATTTTGAGATAAATAAAACTCTTATTCTTTAAAATTTAAATAGAGAGAGATATATAATTTGAAGCCTCTCAGTAATGAGTAAAGTAAATCATAAAGCAAGCGTAATAAAAAAAATAAATTAGCGAACAGGTCACCGGGCCGGGTCCGGATCATACAGTGAAACCCGTACCCGACCTGGTTTTAACGGGTCATTTACGGGTTAACCCGTAATTGACCCGTTAGCCGAATATGTGAACCCGGACCCAATCCGTGACCGGATCATTTACGGGTCGTTTACGGGTTAGACTGACAGGCCTAGCAATAATGTGAATGAAAATTCAATATTAGCTCCATATTATCCCCGACATTACCGCATTAGCAATATACAACGTATGAATCTCAAGCTTCTTTTAAGATTATTGGGCTAGTTCATATTCTCTCAACTAAATTATTCAATATTGCCTCCAAAAATTTAAGGTAATCTTGAATTAGCTTTTAAATGAAAGAAAGAATCTTCACGTTAGGCCGAACATATAACTATTAGGGTTAGATGCTGTCAAGCCTATTAATGGATATGTGAAGTTAATTCGTGATGTCTTTGACCGAGATTGGTTCCCTCCCAGTTAGGGTTGTGGTATCTTTCTTATTCAAAAGGGTTAAGAACCTATAAAATGTCTGACTATCACTCATGTTAACAGGAGAGGTCTGAAATTTAAAAAGTTAATAACAAAGGTCTGAAATTTCTGTTTTGTTGATAACAGCGGTCTCCGTTAGTTTTTTCCGTTAAAACTAACGTTAGTTGGTCACATGCTTGGCATGTGACCGGAAATAAAATAAATTTCCAAAAATGCCCTTCTATCAAGTGTGCCCCTCACATGCTTGGAGTGAAAAGACCAAAATGCCCTTGAAGCCACCACGGTACTCCGGCGACCACCAATCGTACTCCGGCGACCACCACCGTACTCCGGCGACCACCACCGTACTCCGGCGACCACCACCAAGGCTCCGATTGGGCTCCGATCGGAGCCACCGGCGACCACCACCAAGGCTCCGATTGGGCTCCGATCGGAGCCAAAAAGCTCCGATCGGAGCTTTGTGGCTCTGGTCGGAGCCACAGAGCTCCGACCGGAGCTTTTTTGGCTCCGACCGGAGCTTTTTTGGCTCCGACCGGAGCTTTTTGGCCCCGATCGGAGCTTTTTTGCTGAGGTGGTGGCCGGAGTCGGGTCGCCGGAGCCGAGGTGGTGGTCGTCGGAGTCGAGGTGGTGGTCGCCGGAGTCGGGTGGTGGTGGCCGGAGTCGGGTGGTGGTGGCCGGAGTCAGGTGGCGGTGGCCGGAGTTGGGTGGTTTTAATTTGACTTTAGGGGTAAAATTGTCATTTCACATTTACTTAAATAAGATATTAAATAAAACAAAATATTAAAGGGGCAAAAATGTCATTTCACACAATTCTGTTAAATTTAACCCTTAAAATGGACGGAAAACCTCAAATCAACAAAATTGAAATTTCAGACCTCTGTTATTAACTTTTTAAATTTCAGACCTCTCCCGTTAACATGGGTGATAGTTCAGACTTTTAATAGGTTCTTAACCCTATTCAAAACATCCCACATTCAAAGAAGAAAAACACTATTGGAAACTAAATATATCTTCTAAAGGAAATAATTTCAAAACTTAGAAAATAAAGGAAAAAATTCTCTTCAAAAAAATAACGCCAATAATATGCTGTCAATCTAGATTAAGGTCTAGTGTCTACAATCCATACAATGCACCCAAATTAGATGACTTTGTCTTGATCTCAGATAGGGACTACCTAACCCATGGTTTAAATTAAGAACCCATATTGCAACTGTGCAAAATGACGCAACTAGTGTAACAGGAGCTACATTTATAAAAAATTAGATCATCATAAATTTGTACTTTAAACAAATTACTCTAAAGAGGCAAGAATTGTTGTAGAAGAAATAAAGGGTTTGATAGAAATCCTAGAAAAGAAAACAAAGAGACAATAGCACTGAAGGGATCATTGGGTTAATTCCTACATCTGGTAACTCTCCTCCTTAATGACCTAAACTATAAATAGTGTCAATATTACACTGTCAAGTCTCAAATTCAACCACCGAAGTTAACAAACAATACAAAGGCTGACAAAAGCCTAAAACACAAACACAATTAAAGCCCACAAATATGAGCAGCCCAACTTGATAGGAAACCCAATATAGAGAGCCCATCTTCAATACTCCCCCTCAAGTGCAAGTTGCTCATGAGGCATCAAACTCCCCATGTTCACCGGACTCCCCCTGTCTTCGATATACATTCTTCATTCCAAGCATTCCTGCAAGATACTCATGTTGTTTTCTGCACAAACTCTTAGTAAACAAATCAGCCAATTTATCACTTGACGTAATATACCCAAACTTCAATATACTAGAAACATATAGATCCCTAATAAAATGACAATCGACCTCTATGTGCTTAGTCATCTCATGAAAGACAGTGTTTGAAGCAATATGTATAGCTGAACTGTTATCAAAACACAACACAACATGTTCCTTTTGTTCAAACCCTAA
The DNA here is from genome assembly GCA_036873135.1 of Clarkia xantiana subsp. parviflora. Taxonomy (NCBI): domain Eukaryota; kingdom Viridiplantae; phylum Streptophyta; class Magnoliopsida; order Myrtales; family Onagraceae; genus Clarkia; species Clarkia xantiana. The sequence continues at coordinate 24,608,571 of JAPTYO010000011.1, forward strand.
TTCCTTCAACGGATTTCTAAGCCATATGATCTCTCTAGCTGTTTTACCCATACTTATGTATTCTGTTTATGCAGAAGAAGTAGAAACAGTATCTTGCTTTTTTACCTTCCAAGACACCAGAGATCTGCCAATTTTCACACAATATCCAGTAACCAACCTTCTTGCCATAGGGCAAGTTGCCCAATCACTATCACAATAACCAACTAAACAAGGATCAGAATCAGCATACAACAATATACCCTTCCTAGACTCATTCTTAACATATTTTATCATTCTCAAAGCTGCCTCAAAATGAGACTTCTTTGGATTTTCATGAATTTACTCAGATACTGAAATGGAAAGGATATGTCAGGTCTCGTCATAGTCAGATATAGGAGCTTACCAGTCAACCTTCTATTTGAACCAACATCAGAAATAAGCTAATCATCAAAATTAACATTTAAATGTGCATCATATTCCTTAGTAGTCAATTTCAAATTGACTTCCATATGAGTTATGAAAGACTTGCACTCACTCAAACCAACTTCATCTATCAAATCCAAAGAATACTTTCTTTGGCTCAAGACAATGCCATTTTCTGAAAGAACTTCAATTCTAAGAAAAAATTTAAATCACCCAATTCCTTCATTTTGAAATTTCTTTCTAAAACTTCCTTAAGCTCTTGAACCAGTTCTGAAATATTCCCAGTTATTAAGAGATCATCATCATAAAATAATAACACAACAAGCTCAGAACCTCTTTGTTTTGTAAAAAGTGAATAGTCCAGTTTGGATTGAGTAAAACCAGAACTTAGCAAGGTTTCAGAAAGCTTTAAGTTCCATCGTCTTGAAGCCTGTTTTAAACCGTATAAGGATTTGCGTAAATGACAGACCAAACCCCCATTTAGATTGCCAAATCCTTGAGGAATATGCATATTCACTTCCTCATTCAAATCTCCTTGTAGAAAAGCGTTATAAACATCCATTTGAAAAAGATGCCAGTTTTGAATAGAAGCCAAAGCCAAAACAGTACGTATAGTAGTCATTTTAGCAACAGGAGAAAAAGTTTCATGATAATCCACACCATACTTATGTTTAAAGCCTTTTGCAACTAACCTAGCTTTATAACGCTCTAAACTAGCATCCGATTTGAATTTGATTTTGTAAACCCACTTACACCCTATTGCAGTTTTACCTGTTGGTAGTGGTACTATATCTCATGTGCCATTGGACTCAAGAGCATCAATTTCTTCCTTCATGTCCTGAATCCAAGAGCTATTCTGTGCAGCTTCCTCATAAGAATTTGGTTCAATCATGGTGGAAACAGAGGTTAGAAAAGATCTATAAGAATCAGATATGTGACTATATGAAACAAAATTATCCATAGGATATAGAGTGGTGGTCTGTCCCACTACATAGTCATCAAACTTGGATGACATCTTTGTTATCCTTCCAGACCTGGTGAACAACATGTCCATCACATGTTCCACTAGATTCAACTAAAACATCAGAAACAAATGGTCCATTAGAACCATCATTGAGATTATTAGGCTCATCATTTGGAGAGGGATCACCAAAAGACTCAGATTCAATGGTGTCAGCATATGTATGGAGTTTATCAGATTCTGGAAGAACATTAGAATCTTCATATAAAGCCATTCTAGGTGTAGATTCACAAAAAATAGGCAACTGATCAACTTGATTACTTTCAAAGAGGAATATCTGCTCACAAAAAATCACATCTCTATCTTCTTAGTCAAAATATGATAGAGCTTATATCCCTTCTTAGTATAGATGGGATTTCTCTATATGCAAGTTTATTTACTACGACTAAATCTTTTGCATAAGCTAAACACCCAAAAATCTTGAGGTGATCAATAATCTTTTCCAGGGACATTTTTCATCAAGTAACTGAGAAGGCATTAGATTGATTAAGTAGCAGGCAGTCAAGACACAATCCCCCTAGAAAATATTTGGAAAAGAGGATTGTAATTTTAGTGTCCTGGCTACTTCAAGTAGATGTCTGTGCTTTCTTTCCACCCTACCATATGCTAGGCTGTGTGTGAGCAATAGCTCTGATGTAATATCCCTTTAAAAAAAATAGTAAGTTGCTCATTGAATAATTCACCTCCATTATCAGTTCTAAATTTTTTTATACATTTTTAAAATTGTCTTTCACTCATAGCAAAAAACTCCTTTAAAATCATTGGCACATCAGAATTGAATTTGCATCAAAAACACCCAAGTTAGATGAGAGAAATCATCAACCAAAGTTAAAAAGAATCTTTTATTGTCATAGGTTGATTCATGATAGGGGTCCCGGAGATCTGAATGAATTAGATCAAAGATTGAATCTGCCTTTGAATTTGAGATAGGAAAAAGAGACCTAGTGATTTTAGTTTTGGGACAAATAGTACAATTCTGAAAATCAGAGGCTCTATTCGAAAATTGATTCATGGAAGAAATATGTTGCATACATTTGGAAGATGCATGATCTCTGGTGCCATAATATCTCTTTATTCTTGACAGAATAAGTAAAAGCAACAAAGTTTGTATGAGAAAAAAAGGATTTGAGAAAGTAAGCCCTGATTCTTCAAAACCACTCCCCAAAACCTTCCCACTTGAGAGATCCTGCAGAATAACAAACTTGGGATAGAAAAGAGCAGAACAATTTAAATCACTAGTTAGTTTAGAAACTCAAAGCAAATTGTATTTAAAATCAGGCAAGTATAAGACATTCTGCAATTTTCTATACTTATTAATGATATAATTCCCAATGCGATCAACACTAGATTGATTCCCATTGGGTAATTGAACATTGAAGCCTTAAATTCTTTTACAATCTGTAATCCAATCTGACTTACTGGTCACATGGTTTGTGGCTCCAGTGTTAATTATCCAATATTTATAGATATCAAAAGAAGAGTTGAGAGTTATACCAGCAGCAGAGAACTTTGGTTGAGAATTTACACTTGTAGCAGTGTTGGAAATACTGCTACCACTCTTTGCCATATTCTGCACCAGTCTCTCAAACTTTTCTTGGTAAAAATAATGAGCTACCTTGAGTTGCTCCTCTCAGTTGCATAGGATCTCCATCAGAACTATTTTTTTCCATGATACCATTCATTGTTGGGATAGCACTGGAGTTAGCTATGGTGGCCTTTGCCTTCTGAAGATCACGAAGCTTGAAACAGTTGTCTCTACAATGACCTTTACTTTTACAAATATCACATCCTTTAGCTTAGCATCATTCAACAAGGTGACCTTTCTTGCAACAGAAGTCACATTCAGAGTTGCCATAGGGATTATTATTCATCTTCAACTTGTCTGGATTCACAAAGGGACTCCATAACAACAGTTGGCTTCTCACAACAGAGTAACCATCATTCAGTCCCATTAGAAATTAGAACAAACGTTGGTTATCTCTGTGTTCAAGATGCCTTTTGAACTTATCTTCTTGAATAAAAGGAAAATTACTAGATGAATCATACTCAGCCCACAAATGCTTAAGCTTGGTGTAGAAAGTAGTCAGATCATCCAGACCTTGTCTAGCAAGGACGACTTCACGGTGTAAATGATAAGTTTTGGATCCATCCTTCTTGTCAAATCTCTCTTTTAAATCATTCCAAGAAATACTAGCATTTTCACTGCACATAATATTGCCACCAAGATCCCTAGAAACTGAGTTTAAAATCCATCTAAACACTACAGAATTGCAGCGATCCTAGAGATCATATAAAGATGGATCGAAATCATCACGAGCACAGTTCCCAGTCACAAAACCTAGCTTATTTTTTCCATGCAAGGAGATAAACATAGCACGGCTCCATCTCGTGTAATCATCGATGCTATATAGTGTAACAGAGACCAATGCATGCCAGGATGATCAGTAGGATGCAAATACAAGGGGTGATGTGGATGAACATCAGGATAGACGTCATCTCCGATCATCTTTTTCTTCCCGACTGCAATAATCGATGTATCCAAGGGATATTTTGATGTCGAGATGGTCTAAGTAGGAACTTTGTTTTCTTCGTCTGCCATCGAAGCCAGAAAACGAACAAAGAATACGAAACGTCGTGGGGAAAATCAGCGAACCACCTCCTCCAACAAAGATCAGCAGCGCGCACAAGGATTAGATCAAAGGATCGAAACGAGAAACTGTTTCATGCTCTAATAGCATCTAAATATTGCGAGAATCGTGACAGAAGGAAGAAAGGGTTTGACAGAAACCCTAGGAAAGTAAACGAAGAGACAATTGCACTGAAGGGATCATTGGGTTAATTCCTACATCTGGTAACCCTCCTCCTTAATGACCTAAACTATAAATAGTGTCAATATTATACTCTCAAGTCTCAAACACAACCACCGAAGTTACCAAACAATATAAAGGCTGACAGAAGCCTAAAATACAAACACAATTAAAGCCCACATTACATGAGCAGACCAATCTTGATAGTAAACTCAATATAGAGAGCCCATCTTCAATAATTACCATTCTTATATTGCTATAATCTTACAACGCTTGGATGAGTTTTCATTTATTTCGGCCTTAAAACTTACCATTAAAAAACTGTGGTAACGTCGAAGATTATCAACGAAACTCATTTATTGTACGTTAAAAAAGTTGTTGTATCATTGACTGTAAACTGACGTATACAGAGACAGTTGTCAAAATCTCACTCTCCGCTCAAGCGATAAAAAGCCACCTCAAGTTTTTTTTTTCTCTATTCATGGTTTGGTATTCCTTGGGGAATTCTTATCTAGATTACCACTGCGATGATCTTGAAGATCACAAGGTATGAATTTTTCCTTGGTATTATATCTTAGTTCTATGATTTAGAGGGATGAATGATGATGCTTCTTCTATTCTAAACTTCTAAAGCGTTGCAAAGGTATATTAATAATTTAGTTCAATTAACCTATCAAAAAATGGGAAAAATTCATCATAAACTTGGGCTTCGCCATTATTATTGCAATCAAGCTTCAAGATGTTGCTATTTGGTTTCACTGACGAACGATGACAAATCAAAAAGTGAGTAGCTGATAGCAAATTGACATGACTTCTATTCTTGATTATCTTCATGCATGTATATTATCAAGTTATCATGTTCATCACTTTCAATTTATTTTTGCAAAAAACGAATCCATTAGATTTTTCTGGATTCGAATCCTACCCGAATAACTCCTTGATTTATTATTTTAAAAAAGCATGATAAATTTACAAAAAAATATAAAATCAACATGAAGAACATGTGAAAATGATCAAAATACTGCTCTTTTTGTGCATCGTCACTATCTTTATACGACTGTGGCACGTTAGCATTTAACAGAAAATTAGATGAAAAATTATATTGATAATCTTTTATTAATATTCTAAAAGTTGAGTAGCTTCTAATCAAATATTAATTTTTAAAAATAATCAAAATCTAAAAAAGCTAAAATAAGTATGAGTGTATGTTTGTAGGTAGAGGAATATAAATTGTCTGGCCATTTTTGCTTACGCTCTGCCGCTTCTTCAAAACAAGAAAGAGCCACACTTCTTTCTTCATCACTCTTTTAATGTGAGTGATCAAGAGAGAGTATCACTTTTTTTTTTGGATATATATATATATAAATTTGTTCAAACTAAAATAAGGATTTTTTTTCAGTTGATCATCATCACTCAATTCTTTTTTTTGTCATTTCCTCATATGGAGTTGAGTCTAACTTTACCAGCGAGGTGTTGTCCATGCAGACCAAGTGAGGTTGGTTAGGTGTGTAATTAATTTGAGTCAATTATTTAATTACAGTTTAACTACATATACAAAATTGGTTGTTTGTTTCTTGCCTTAGATCACGTTATTTAGGTGTGAATGGTGATAATCATTTGAAGTGATGATAATGGGTTTAACATTGTGTAATTAATTAAAGGGGGGGTTAGTTATAAAATAGTTGAGTGTGTAATTACCCATCTGCCCTTACTTGTTGTGCATGGCCAACACCTTTCCTTGGTAGAGTGTCTCCATAAGATATGAGGAAAATCCAAAAAAAAGAGTGGACTAATGATGATTGAATAAGAAAAAAAGTCTTGTATTAGTGTGAACAACTTTATATATATAAATACAAAAAAAAAAATGTGATACGCTTCGCTTGAGTAGTGACTCACATGAAAAGTGTGATGAAGAAAAAAGTGTGGTACTAGTTGTTGTATTGAGGAAGCGGTATAACGTAAGTAAAAAAGGGAGGATGAACCAACCAACCGAACGGCGGCATTGAAGAATAAGAGAGCAGGTAAATTTGGATTTAGCAGGGGTGAGTCCAAGAGATGCCGAGCGAGCGAGGGATTGAATGAAGGGAGTGACGTATTTATTTATTATATATATATATATATAGCTCATCATGCATCACCTTCTTCTTATTTCTTTCTTTCTTTCATGATCTCTAAAAAACCAAACCCAACCAAACCCATTTGGAAGAAGAGAAGAGAAGGAGAGGAGAAGATGAGGGTGACGTGGAAGGAGAGGGAGAATAGCATACAGAGGGAGCGTCGGAGGCGAGCGATTGCGGCCAACATATTCAGGGGTCTACGGATGCAAGGAAACTACAAGCTGAGCAAGCACTCCGACAAGAATGAAGTTCTCAAGGCTCTCTGCAACGAGGCTGGATGGATCGTTGAAGACGATGGCACTACTTACAGAAAGGTACCCTACCCTACCTATTTTATTTAATATCTTTTTATTCTCTTCTCACACTAGCTAATCCATGCATGCATGCAACTGCACTGCCAATCCAGTTCCAGTGATGAGATTCATTATCAAACAGCTACCGAATGCCCGGATCCTGTGTCTGTCTGTCTGTCTGTCTGGATTGATTAGTAAAGTTGCGTTGCAGACACATTATAAGTGCGGTTGGCTGTTTTTGTGTTTACTGAACATCTTTTTGTCCCAAGTGAGCAAGCAATTGGAAGGAATGAATGAATTCCCACATTATTAATTAATTAATTAATGCCGTCACCTTTCCACGACACTGCACTCTATTTGTTAAGTTTGCCCTAAATTAGTCATTATCCGCCCACATTCTTGCTGTCTCTATCTATCTATCTATCTATCTACTTGATAATTCATTTATCATGGTATCAAACAATAATCGATGAGCTACCTAGCCTAGTCCTTGCATTTTGACAACTTTGGTTTGGATATCCATTTTGAATAACGACTCCAACAAATAAACAAGTTGTATAATGGATACAATTTAATATATATCTATATCTACCACCATAAAGTTCATTTTCTTAAAAAAAAAACACTCTTATACGTTCAAACACAATTTCTAATCGTGTTAAATCAACTCAACCTACATGCATGTGCATAAATAAGACGAATTTGTTGGATTTCATCTACAGGTTTCATATCACTTGTAGACGTTAGATATCGACTTTAATTTTTTCAATTTAGGGTTATAATATTGTACCTTTGATATTTAACTATTCTTTTATTGAACTTGTTTATAAAAATCTAATATTTAAACTTATCTGATAAAATATAATATTGGTTCATCTTGGATAATTTTTGTAAATATTTGTAAACGGTTTGATCTAAAAGTGCAATTTTTTAAATTTATTAGCTTCAGCTTTATGTCAACTCCCATTTGACACAAGATAATGTTCGTGTTAGCTCATGTATCAGGAAAATCTATTACCTAATTAGGCAGGAAACATTTTAACACGACAAATTTATAGATCCGTAGCTTGGCAAAAGGCACAATTTGCCGACCATATAAACCCTTTTCTCATCCGTAGACTTTTTTTTTATGTTATTATCATATTACGTATCCTATCTTCACTATTTATATAGAGTGTACATTACATACTGTTATTTAATTTCAAATGTATTATGAGGGAGGACCTTTACAAACTTTTAAACTTTATAATCAAAGATGTTTTTTTTTTTCACTTTCTCATTGATACTATAAAATTTTGCACTAGTAATTATTTCTTTTGATTAAAATTGACATTGTATTTGAATGTTAACCCATTATAGTAGATATCGGCAGTTTTTGTTTTTTTAAATGATATCCATTAGAATGGAGGGATTAAATATGGGAAATTTCGAGTAATTAAGAAGTTATTTTTCGTAAAAATATTTTTGTGAGTGATTATTTTCCTTAAAAAAAAAGGCTAAATTGGGTAGGCTTATTATATTCAGGGAGCATTTACAGAGGTTGAGAATTCAGTTGGTATAAATGAAAAAGCATTAACCCGCATTTCGCACTTACTCAGATAAAAACTCCCATGATACAGATTAGCTCATGTTTTGCATAAAAATCATCATCCTTTAAATTAATAGATTAAAAGGTTGGTAAATCACAACAACAGGGTAGATCAATTTATGGGTTTGCAATATGATAGATAGACCATGATTTGTGTGATTGTGATAATTGTAGTTTTGTTGATGTGAGAGTGATGAAGGTGAATATTGGTTGTTGTTATTATAGGGATGTAAACCCATGGTGGAGCAGCAGATGGAACTAGCAGGAGGATCAGCAACAACTCCTCCTCCATACTACTACTACCATCATCACCCGAAAACCCCCTCCTATGCCTCCTCCTCTTCATACAACCCCCCAAGTCCGGTCTCATCTGCAACAACAACCAACAATAACTACTACTATAACTACACCAATACTGCACCACCACCTACTCCAATACTAGTACTCCCTCCACAACAACAACTAAACTCCTCCAAGTTCCCCAAACACCTATTCCCTCTTCATCATGGTGGTGCCATCACCTATCCACCTTCCTCCTCTACCTTCAACCTCATCTCCCAGAATCCATCTCCTGCTGCTGCTAATTCCATTGCAACCGAGTTTGCATTTGAACAAGTCACTCCATGGAAAGGAGACATGATCATTCATCACCAGGAGGAGGAGGAGCTATCTGTCCCCCATTATCTCAAACTTACCCTTGGTAACTCCACCACCAGGTACCTTCTTCTTCTTCTTCAACTCCCCCCACCCTTATAAATTATACATTCACTCCCCCCCTCCCCCAATCTAACTAACAACTCTCTTCCTCTGTCTCTTCTTTCTTGCAGAAAATAAAGCATCCAAAACCATCTACTCACCCGGAGATGCAAACAGAAGCACCTGTCTTTTTTCTTTTTCTTCTTTGATATTTATCAATACCAGTACATTTATTATGTGGATGGATCATCATTTCTGCTTCCTTATATATTCAAATGTTAATCATGCTTTCAGACATCCATTTCTTATCTATCTATTTTCTCTCAGACCATCATAATAGAATATATAGTGACTCACCAGCTACTAGGTACTTCATCTATTTATTTACTTATTATGACCTCCATGGACAGGATAACATAGGACAGGTAGGGTGCTGCATGGAATAACATGTTTTTTAACTCTTCCCTTTTCCAACTATAACTTGAGTAAATAAATAATCCTGTTGAAGTTAAAATTTCACCTTTGTCTTCAGAAATTACACATTCAACAATCATGTATATAGGAGGCAGCATTAAGCACAATCTCCGCTTCTCAAGCTTCTGAGGAGGTCTAAGTAACCATGATATTCAGGTTTTATGTACCTGCCACGCCACCATTCCCATTCAAAAGCAAGTATGAGTCTAATTGCTACATATATATATACATCTTTCAAGGAAGCTTCTACTTGCGACATATACTTTCAAGTTTGTCAAATTTATAGAGGGGAAGACTCATACCCGTGTCGAAATAGAAAATCAATGATGACAAGCGAGCAGTTGGGCTTGAAGAAATTTGTCCTCCTTATGATATTTGCCACCTGGGGTACATCGATTAACTGGAAGCTTTCCACTTCTCCATCTGTTGAATAAAATCAAATGCTCAACTCTCCTTTAAAAAAAAAAAAAAAAGGAAGAGAACTGAGTATTTAGCCACAACTAGGCTTACCTTGATTACTTGGAATGAAGTCTTCAGGGAGCTTCAGATCATAACAAAATAACACATCTCTCTTGAATCGCAACCCATCTATGTCTACATATGAAACAGCTCCAACTGGTATTGCACTGCTTGTTTTAAGCACCAACCAAAACAGTAAGTACATCACAGAAACCCTCTCAGTCGGACATAATTGCCATTTGCTGTACCTGCTAGAAGTTGTTCTCGGAATTCCTGCTTCTTCTTCGCATTCCTTAATAACATTCTCTCCACAGGCAATACCATGAGGCTGCAACAAATCATCAAATCAACAAAAAAAAAGTTGTTTGTATAGGGGGAGATCAATTGCATGCAGCAGAGATTGACTATAGTTCAAGCTGATTATTAACAAGTCAATGCGTGGAAAAATCAAACTTTTCAAGCACTTCCAAAGAACTCTGCCTCTCAGTGGTACCTAACAAGCTAGATTTCTACATTGATACAAATTATATTACCTTCTTAAGCCCTCTTTCGTTTTGGAGACATGAGAGTTACAAATGTATGTATCACACAACACCACAAGGAAAGGAATAATTTTCGAAATACAAACCAGTCCTCCAGCTACAAGATGATCAAGCATCCCCGGAAATGTCGGTTTTACTTGACTTCTCTTCGCAATCCAGAGATACTCCTCACCTTCTCTTTCTGTGTAGCCATTCATGTGAATACCATATGCCTACTATAAGGAAACATCAACAAAGAAGAAGATAAGATAAGTAATAAGTTTGACCCTGTTCATGTAGTGTAGAAGCCAAAATTGACCTCCAGCACATTTTCTCAGCTAAAGGGCTATGTATTAGGCAATCAACAAAATGTAGCTGCAGCACATAGGTATATAGTACTCTTTAGCATTAACTTTTTTCTTTTTAGTGGTAAATCTTTTTCTTATCAGAAATCGAATATTAAATAAGAAACTTCAGTGTCCAGACTAGGTGAAATGTAAGTCATCTATGGACCTTTATTCCAAAATAAGGAGCTGCTGCACGTTCAAGCGAGAAAATTACTGGAGACCCAAATGATGATTTCACAGGATAGAGCTGAAAGACCAAAAGAACAGTCAGCCAAGTGAAACTCAATTGAATTGTTTGCAATGTAATTCAAACTAAACAACTACTCACTACTCCAAATTTTAAGTACCTCGTTCCTGATACCTGGAATTAGAGCTTCACCCAGGCATTGAACAACATGTGCCACTGCTCTCGTCTTCTCATCAGGTGTTGCAAGCAATGGATGTAACCCGATATGAGCACTGACCGTACCAATAGATGTAGTATCTTGATGGAAAATGAACACATCGTGGAAGTCTCTCAAATGATCTGCAAAGCTGCATCATTCAAAAAAAAATATCAATATGGCTAGAACTTTTTTTTAATCGCCTGGAATCCCTTTTTGTTATTTCTAGACAGTGAATTAAATGAGTTAAGTAGTTCCGAAGTAATGCCAGGTGAACTCAAAGCGTGCAAGAGGACGCATAGAGGACTGTAAATATGTAATTGCATAGCAATTTCAATTTGAATGGTATTCGAAAAGAATTGCATGGAACAAGTAATTACACTCCATCCAGATAATTTATCAGCAGTTCAAGTTCAATAAACAAACTACTTCACGAATTTCAGTAGATCACAATGAGACGAGCGCTAAAATGAGGTGAATAAGAATGTTACAGCTTGTGAATGTAACCGACAATCTGGCCATGGATGATAAACGGTAGAAAATCAGATTGCTTTTCCTGAAAAATAAAAATGTTGATGAGAAATTTGAGTAAGCCGAGGGTAGCAAGCAAGCAGAATAGGAGTAGATTTGTTGATTACTGAACCACGATTGCAGGAACTGATCTTGTCGAAGTAGCCACGTAGATTTGAGGAATCGGAGATGGGTGGTGGTTCTGGCAGAGAGAGTTGAACAACGTCGTCCCAGGTGAAGGTGTTGGGTAGAGCTGATATGGAGCCGTAGCCGCCGCGTCGGTAGAAATAGTTGCGACAGTTGAATGGAAAAGGAAGTGTTGATCTTTTTGTAAACTGGGAGTTGGGTAAGAGACGTGCAATTCTATTTGTGCAAACTGCAGAAGAGGCCATGATAATGAATGGAACCCCACAGCAGGGAGAGGTGAGGCAGAGAGAAAAAAAGTTGAGATGGACAACGGGAAAGGATACTGATAAGCAGCGCTTGCTGTTCTGGGTAGAGAACATTCATTGAATAACACAACGTTAAAAGGCAAATTACAAAGATAGCACAATTGGAGAATCCACTTGATTATGTGTACATAAATCCACCCTACGAAGGTATTTAGAAAATAATAATTTGTGAAGAGTAGTTTAGAAATCCATATTATACATAAGGAAGATAATTAAAGGAAAACTAGAAATTTATATTACCTAAATGGAAATAATTATTAATAATAATTTAAATTACACGGTTGTATTCTGAATTTGGTCTACATACAGAGACTAGTTCTATTCACTTATTTTGCCCCATTCATTTTTATATATTTTTGTCAAAGAAAATCTATCTTATCACGTTGGCCAAAAAAAAAAAAAATCTATCTTATCACATGAAAATAAAAAACACTTCAGTTCAAGAAAAATTTCAAATAATATATATATAAAAGAGCATTCACACAATAATAAAGACTAAAAAGTTGACTACCCCGCAAGACTGAGCATGGACCGGTCCTGGACTAGGACCGGTCCAGGACCGTTTAGGTCCATTTGAAATGGACTTTAACGGTCTTGATCTTAACGGTCCTGGACTTAATGGTCCTGGACTTAGCGGTCCTGGACTTAACGGTCCTATCGGTCCAGGTCCGTTAGGACCGTTAATACGGTCAAAGATTTTTTTTTTTAATTGATTTATTTTAAATTTTGAATTTATTTTTTAAATATTGATATATAATTATCTCATTTTTTAAAATATGTAAAGTATTTTGTAACAAATAAAAAATTATATTTATTATATTACAACCAACCATAAAAATGTCCAAAAACAACCAAAATGGATTTTAAGTTAAAAATGTTGAGGTCTCAGTTTGGAATTAAATTCGTGCAATTTTTGTGATATAATTAGTAAAGAACAAAAATTTAATTAAAAATGGTCAATAGACACGTGTGATATTTGCATTAATAGTTGTAACGTCTTTTTGTTTAATTCTTAATATCTTGGGCCAAAAAAATTAATTCTATAAAATAGGTGATTGATTATTATATACATAATGAAAGGGAACTTAGAACATTACTATATAATGAGTAAAAAAGGAACCAGTAGCATGGTGCAAACGGTCTCGCATTCGAACTGGTATACATGATTACAAACGGTCTCGCATGCGGCCTTGTATACATGATACAAACGGTCCAAACGGTTTCGCATTCGGACTCCACGGTCCAAATGGTCCCGGACCGAAATTAGTCCGGGACCGTTAAGGACCGAAATGGGAGGTCCATTGGACCTAGACTCAAACGGTCCTGGACTTTTCGGTTCGGTCCTGGGCCGGTCCCGGACTGGACTTGGACTTTATGGACTTTTTGCTCACCCCTACGCAAGAGTGGGAGTAGTGTGCTTTGATTCTAAAGTAAAAACAAAAATCAAAGTTTGACGTTTATTGAAAACATTCGAAGAAGAACAATAAATGTGAACACTTGAAGAACAATTTAGAGAATAAAAGCACATACAAACTTTTATATAGAATGAGAATTGATCAGAAAAACTCATAATACTATTGGCTTGTTGAATCTAATTAACACTACTTGGCCAAAAAAAAAAATCTAATTATTAACACTAAAACACCACTCTATGTTGATATCTATGTATTGATGTGTATTTAATATAAAATAACCGACCTTATTTATAGCGTAAACTAACCGCCCTAATATTGAAGCGGTGGGATGAGTTCATCTAACTCGTCGACACTTGGCAATATAGTTGCCAACTTGATCTTCCTTAATTGCTAAGTTATAGTTGCATTCGATTACATAGTAAGGTAGATTTATTATTTATTATTATTTGATTAAGCTTATCTACCAACATCCTTTCTTAAACTTGACTTCTATTTTTAGCATCTTCTTCACCTTGAAAAATATATTTGTCTTGAGCGGCTTCGTGAAAATATTTGCAACTTGATCTATTGATGCACAATACTCCATAAAGATCTCATAATCTTTCACCAAGTCTCGAATTTAGTGATATTTGATATAGATATTCTTACTACGACCAAGGAACACTAGATTATTTTTCAACGTAACTGCTGATTTGTTATCACAATAGATTGTCATTAGTCGATCTTGCTGGTCCTGCAATTCGTTGAGAATCCTTCGAAGCCAAACCTCTTGATTCACACAAACTACAGTTGCAATGTACTCTTCTGCTACAGTTGAAAGAGCCACAACCTATAGTCTCTTTATGACCAATAATGCTCTCAAACCAAGGTTAAATATATAACATGAAGTAATCTTTCTTTATTTTTGTATCACCGGACCAATCACTATTTGTATAACAATGATTTTCATCTTCTAATCTCTTGAATATAGTATGTCATCGTCAAACGGACTGAAATATCTCAAAATTCTCTTGGCAGCTTGCCAATAAGATTGTCGCGGTGAATCCATAAACTTTTTTATAAGTCTAACTCCATAGACAATGTAAGGTCGAGTAGCTTTCAAGTACCTTGAAGCTCCAATTGTGCTCATACAGACACTTACTGAACCTGTGATCAAGGAAATAAGTGTCAATACGAGTATACAATGCTCTTCGAGCTTGTTGGATCCAGACTCTTCGCGGGTCGTTGACTCGAAAGGCGTCGGGTCCTTGAAGTGTTGTGTAGTTATACTGACGGGTTGTTTGAGCTCGCGGATATCCGATAGTCGGGGTGTCGGACTGTCGGACTGTCGGGATGTTGGAGACTTGCAAGCCCTTAAAATGGCTATGTGTTTGAGTATCTTGTAGTGTCTGCGCATGCGTGTTCCTTACGATGTGTGCGCGTGCGCGCTCCTGGCGGTGTATGCGCGTGCGCGCTCCTAGCGGTGTATGCGCGTATACGCGCCTTGCGGGGTATGCGCGTATGCGCGTCTTATGGAGTATGCGCGTACTGCGGGGTCAGAGCTTCCGCTGTCAACTTCAAGTGATTTGAAATGAAATGGGTTAGTGGATTCCTTAAATAGGAGCTCCTAAACCCGAACCCAGTTTTGAACGGTCCAATGCCGGTTTAGTGTAAAGTACGAACCGAGCGTGGACGGGAGTAAAGCTGACATCGGTAGGATCCACACGTGTAGTGTACGCGTAGGGGTTTGCACGTCACCAAGAGGAGTAATCCGGACCGTCCCGGAATATCGCGAGGATCCCGGGAGGTCCGGAGTGTCGGGTTTGACGTGTTTGACGTGTAAACGAAGTCCGAATAATATAAAACGAACCTGAATCGGACGTATACCCATCATTTTCCCCTGAGTCATGTGGTGGCATGGCCCCGTCTTGACTCTATTTTTGATAGAGTATACAGTCGATTTAAGTCCGGGTGTTACCTCGGAGTGGACTTATTGTCCGTCGGCACGTGGACCTTATTATGATGCATCCCTCCTTGGCCTTGGACGGGAGTAATCGTTTCTGCCGACATGATTAATGCAGCAAACATGTATATATGACATATACGTATATGACAATTCTAGTCTGTATATGCGATCATGAATGTGGATGCTAACATATATGTGATCATGATGTGTGCGCGTACGAGAGTCGACATACGATACGCAATGTTATGAAATTAAATCATATAAGTATGGGCACGTATATATGCGATAGCATGGATAAGAGTATATGCATGTCGGGGTTGCAATTGTAAACACTTGACATGGGTATGCAAACGTGTGTATGTAGATGCGTGCGTGTATGCATAGATATGTAAACATGCATAAGTGTTAGGGACTCTTTCCAAAGGAGATAGAAAAAATATAGGGAGGATAGAATATTACCCACGTGTGTATATAAGGGAGTGTGTACATCTCCGTACTTAGTCTCCACATATTGGAATTGGTTTCCTCCCTATTGCTTGGTGGAAAAGGCCGTAACTGCTGACATGATTAGTGCAACGAGTATGCGTGTATAGTAAATACATATGTAATCATGCAAGTGTATATACGTAACACAGACGTACATGTTGGTATGTATGCAAACATGGTGTATGTATGCGTGAATATGTAAGCATGGGCGTATGCTGTAGATTCATAAAAAGAGTTAGAAAAATTAAGGAGAGGTAAACCTTCACCCTCACATTACACAGAGGAGTGTGTGCAACGGACGCGCAGGTCCTGAGATTGCGAGGCGTCATGCATCCGTCGTGTTGTTGACGAACGCCTTATAATAGGAGTATCTTCGCAACGTATTTGTCGAGAGACGAGGCCTTTGTCGATTAGTATTGCCCCCGGAGGGGGAGCGTTTGTAGTGACGTGGCCGAGTACGCGCATGTATGCGTCGTATAGGCGCATAATCGTATGTAAGTGCCGATTCTAATCATGGGCGCACTAGCCTCTTATTCGCGAGGTGTTTGGCCTCCGACGTGTTGTCGATGAACGCTCCATAGTAGATTCTTGTTAAGTTGCACCGACGCGCGTAGTGTTAGGTCGCGCAGACGCGCGTAGTGTTGTATAGGCTGCATAAGTGTCGGGACGAGGCCCTTACCGACATAGAGTTTCCCTTGTATAGAGGATGTTTGTTATGTAGTAGTTGTAAACTTACAAGTTCGTAGGTGTGGAGTTGCCCCCGTGTCGGGTATGTTCGCCACATAGTTGTCTTGGACGCGGGGTGTTGACCCTTTTAGGAATTCACTCAATAACCGTAATACCAACGAACCCAAAAAGGGAAATCTTAAAAGGATCTAAATCAGTAAACCTCTCGGACTTGTAGAGTATGTATATATAGAAAACAGTCTCCGAAAGGAGTGTTGCTGCATTAGAAGGGCAAGTTCCTAAGTTGAGACACAAATCTAACGACGAGAAAATAATAATAAATAAAAGAAAAGAAAATATAAAAATACAAACCGGCAGTAGCACAAGAGAGGCATGCATGCTGGATAAAAGAAAATAATAATTATTTTGCCTTTTGCTTGCCACCCACACAAGTTGTTGCCTAGGCCACCCTCCTAACAGAAAAACAAAAAAAAGGGGGGAAATGAAGACATGGAGGGAGAGATGAGATGAAAAAGATTAGCTTAGCTAGCTCTCTTCTTCAGTAGGTGTTCTGCTGCCATAGTTGTTGCTGCTGCTGCTGCTTTGGCTGTCCTTGAGATCCCATTAGGGATCCATCCCTTGCCATCTGCTGCTGCAGTTGTTGCTGCTGTTGCAATTGTTGCTGCTGTTGCAGTTGTTGTTGTAGTTGCAGTTGTTGCAGTTGTTGCTGCTGTAGCTGGAGATGTTCCATTGAGATCCCTGCTGATTGGTAGTAATTGGGGTACCCCAGTGCCCCCCCATAATGATGCTGTTGCTGCTGCTGTGACGACGCTGTTTGAGCAGCTTGCCGGAGCTGTTGCTGTTGTTGACTCTGGTAGTTGTAATAGTTATTTGTAGGCACAGCTCGTGACCCTTGATTGTGCATCCACATTGCTGAGTTGTCATTCTGCCACAAAAATAATTAAATATTTATGGCTTTTTTTTGTAACATCATAACCAACTATTATTATTGCTCACAGATAATGAATATCTGCACTGGTTCAAACATCTCAAGTATTAATTAAGGGTTAAGAACCTATGAAAGGTCTGAACTATCACCTATGTTAACGGGAGAGGTCTGAAATTTAAAAAGTTAATAACAGAGGTCTGAAATTTCTGTTTTGTTGATAACAGCGGTCTCCGTTAGTTTTTTCCGTTAAAACTAACGGAAATTGGTCACATGCTGAAATAAAATAAATTTCCAAAAATGCCCTTCTATCAAGTGTGCCCCTCACATGCTTGGAGTGAAAAGACCAAAATGCCCTTGAAGCCACCACGGTACTCCGGCGACCACCAATCGTACTCCGGCGACCACCACCGTACTCCGGCGACCACCACCGTACTCCGGCGACCACCACCGTACTCCGGCGACCACCACCGTACTCCGGCGACCACCACCAAGGCTCCGATTGGGCCAAAATCGGAGCCACCGGCCCCGATTTGGCTCCATCGGAGCCACCGGCCCCGATTGGAGCCAAAAAGCTCCGATCGGAGCTCTGTGGCTCTGGTCGGAGCCACAGAGCTCCAGATATGGAGCCTCTGTGGCCCCGACCGGAGCCACAGAGCTCCAGATCTGGAGCCTCTGTGGCTCCGACCAGAGCCACAAAGCTCCGATCGGAGCCACAGAGCTCCGATCTGGAGCCTCTGTGGCTCCGACCAGAGCCACAAAGCTCCGATCGGAGCTTTTTGGCCCCGATGGTGGCCGGAGTCGGGTCGCCGGAGCCGAGGTGGTGGTCGTCGGAGTCGAGGTGGTGGTCGCCGGAGTCGGGTGGTGGTGGCCGGAGTCGGGTGGCGGTGGCCGGAGTTGGGTGGTTTTAATTTGAATTTAGGGGTAAAATTGTCATTTCACATTTCATTAATTAAGATATTAAATAAAACAAAATATTAAAGGGGCAAAAATGTCATTTCACACAATTCTGTTAAATTTAACCCTAAAAATGGACGGAAAACCTCAAATCAACAAAATTGAAATTTCAGACCTCTGTTATTAACTTTTTAAATTTCAGACCTCTCCCGTTAACATGGGTGATAGTTCAGACCTTTCATAGGTTCTTAACCCATTAATTAAACCCAATATACATAATAAAACTACCACCTTCAGATCTTTCAAAGTTGTAAATCAAAATCTATCATTCATCCCTCAGTGTTGCATCTACCTCTATCTATATAGTTGAAGCTAGTTTGAAGTCAGTAATTCCACTTAGAGCTTTGTAATAATGAAATAAAAAGAAAAACAATACCTGCTGCTGCTGCTGCTGCTGCTGAAGAGACAATAAATGATTGGCCTCCTTGTACTGAGAAGTCAAAGGGTCATCATATCCAATTGCAGTGCCTGCCTGGTTAGCAGCAGCAGGTTGGTTTTGGGGGAAGCTCCCTCCTCCAGGAGTAGTACTACTGTTAGAACTCCCAAACCCACCATATCCAGAAGCAGCAATACCTGATTGTTGAGGCAAGCTGCTACCAGAGATGCTGCTGTTCTTATACTGCGGCAGAACTCCTCCCAATGACTGAGGAAATGTGTTATTTCCTGCTGCTGCTGCTGCAAACGCTTGCTGGAAAGCTGATGGCATGTACGAGTAACTCTGAGGTAGAAATGGGTACACCATGTTCGTAAAAGGTGCCAAAGGAAGGGCTGGCTGCGAATATGGATGCTGCATCGCAAGCTGCTGCTGTAAAGCTGCGGCTGAGGCTGCGCTTGCTGAGGGAAGGCTCTGTGCTGTTTGTTGCTGCACCGTTTGCTGCTGTCCTCCAGATATACTGCTTCCTCTAAACCCCTGAGGCATAATAGCAATACAAAAAATCCTAATATGTTACCACCACCCAATCCTTATTAGGTCACAATTGTCTGTTCAAATAAAATAAAAAAAATAATAAAAAAATCAGCTAGTGAAAATTATCGCTTTGTATTTAGTCTCCACAAATTTTGCACCATTACTGTGACTAACAGAAGACTTGAGGAAGGATTACTTAACAGAACAACCATGCCCAGGAAAGATATCGATGAGAGTAAAGGCTATTCTCATCTTTAATGAAACTCATGTATCATGATAATATCTAACGCTCCTTAACAAATAAGCTTTGCATCAATATTATAAAGAAGGAGAAGGAAAGGTTGTTACCTCTGGTGTGGATATAACCGAGCTACCTACTGAAGAAGCCACATTATTGTATTTTGGGGGCAAAGACTGTGTAACAGGGAAGGGCAAGTATTGTAGATCAGACTCTCCCCCAGTTTGAACACCGGATTGCAGTAACGCACTCGGTAATGAGCTTGTATATGCAGGCTGCAAAAAGTCAAAAATGATATGACTTCAGTCACAACAATATACCATAATGAGGCTCGGGTTCGAGTCCCTACAAAGACCGACTCGCCACCCTTGGGCGAGCTAGCCTGGGTCTTGACCCGGATCAGGACCACTTGTTGGGTCCCAATCGAGCGATATGTGACTAAATTATAACATATTGAAAAGCTTCTAGGGGTTTAATTGCGGATTTTGAAAAGGTTTTATGTTAATTTTACAATTTCCAAAACGTATTCTGTCCAAAATCGACGCAAATGTCTAAAAAGAGATAGTTTAAAAATTGTCAAACCATAAGGAGCTAAAACATACAAAATTTAGCACTAGGGGGTTCTTCAATTTTTTCATAAACTCTAGGGGGTAACGTGGCAATTCACCCTAAATTATATATATGCATCACTTCATGAGTTAAATAGATTTGGAGTTTACATTTTTTTTTATTATATATATATATATATTTTTTCATGTTCTCAGTAGAACATAATCAATCCCCAATTGGACAACTTTATAATTCTCCCCTAATATCTATCTCTTCACTGAACAAAAGAACTGGTCCAAATTATCATCAGAAAAAAGGTTACCTATTAAAGACTTGGTAGGCTTCGCAAGCCTACTACAAAAGAGCATAACAAATCCGACTTAATTTTATTTCTACATTCTTTCTTATGTAAAAGTTCATATTTCATATTGTTTGAAAGAGAGTCAGATAGATTTGTTACCAGGACATCAGAAAATGGAGACAGATTCTGCACTTGGGAGCTTGTTTGGATTTGAGTAAAAGTTTCGTTCAAACTTTGGCTGTTGTCATAGCTGTAGCCTGGTGCAGAAGCAAATGAATACTGATTTCCTGCCGGTTCAGCAGTATCTGGTTGCAAAACCTCTGACTGAGAAACTGATGTTGAATCGTAATTCGTAATGCTTGTAGCAGTTCCATGGACATCATCTGCATCAGACGTGGGTCTGAGATGCTCATCCCCATAATGCTCCGGATTTCTAGGATTAAGATGAAGCTTGTAAGTCTGAAAGCATAAATCATTATAAAGAAATAAGATTACAAAGACAGGTAACAATAACACCGACCTTATATCTGCCTGGACAACTGAGGCAGCATCTGAAGCTGGAGGGGCCTCACCGAGATTATTTTTCATAGATCTCGATGATGCTGAGCCTGAAATGGTTGCGCCAACACCAGATGCAAAACTCCCAAAGCTCAAATATTGGCAGTCTAGTGCATGGACCTGCAGATGGTCAGGGATCACCACAGCAGGACCATCTTCTTCTGCAATTGTATCCTCATCTTCCTTCTCAAGACTTAACTGCTGCAAGTTTCCAGCAGCTGCTTCAGCACTGTCTTCATCTACAAAATAGAAATGAAAAGAGTACTTTGTTCAGCAGTAAGCAAAACAAGTGTAGCCAGGCGCCTGATACATCAACATAAACATAAGACAAGCTCGAAAATCTCCGTTAAAGAGAAAGAAGAATGATTTACCATCATTTTGCATTTGAAACATCAAGAAAGAATCAATTCTAAGTCTCTAAATGTTTTTTTGCTTATATTATATATATGCCAACACTAAAATGTCTATTGAAATTCAAACAAGAAAGAAACAGAAGTTGTATTTTCATAAACCTATACAAATGTCAAGAGCACTTTCACATCTTTAGAAAATTATAAAATAGCTTAAGCAATGTATCCATTTTCTGCAAGATGCACATTAACAATTGTTCTTACTTGGAGTCACCCTAACAGTAGATGTAAGAAGTGCTACACAAAACCACAAAACTGCCAAGAAATCCAAAATAGATATCCTATTTCCTGGTTTTTGAAGTAGAGGTAAAAGCCTAAGATGATTAACATTTTATATCTCAATCCAGTGTTTACGAATCCTCTAAAAGAGGTTAAGAAAGACCATGTAGATATTTTAATCAAATTTATACTGAATTCCGTTACAATGATACTTTTCTACATAATCCAACTCAGACAAAAGAATGAATGGCTTCATGAAATGAATAAAAGAAACAAATAAAGTGGTATTATTTAACAGAGCTAAAATAAGAATAAAAAGGATCATCAAGACACAGAAACTCAATGACCAAAGGGTAAAGGTACCTTCACTATGCTCATAAGCCAGCGGATGAGACTGCAAGCTGGTGCTGTGTTTATAAACATCATTATCAAACAAAGGACCATCCTGACCTTCCTCCTCTTGCACGTTTCGACTTGATATGGAAGTAGTTGACATATAGTTTGGATTTTCTAAAGGCCTGTCATCTGGAAGTTGCCTGTCCATTTGAGAAGGTAAATGATGGCCACTTCTGTCCGAGGATATGTTAGATGGTTCTCCATATACTTTCGCTTCTGCAGGAGGCTCTACAACAGCATGTGATTGCCCAAATGAAGGCCATTCATTATTTGGATTAACCTGGGACTCATCCAAGGGCCAATCACTATTTGCAGAAACATTTTGGCTGGCACCTACTTTTGATGAAGAGTGACCTGCCAGCGAGTAGTGAAAATCACTGGGGGAAGGTACTGAAGGTGTAGCTGTGTTCTGACGACCACTATTCTGCACGTTTGATGATCCAGAAACCTTGCCGTGAGGCCTACCCATCTTGACGATATCAGCCATAGATACCTGACCTGGCATCCCAAACCATGCAGATTGAAATCCCGAGGTTTGCTGCAATGATCGCAAAGAGTCACTTTCGCCTAGAGCTGGTCCTTTCTCCATCATTGAAGAGTCACTGCAATAAATCCCCCATGTGAATGAGAAGCATTACTCCGATGAACAGACTCCTATAATGGTAATCAACTGTTTCAAACAGAAATGTCCTAAACAATCATGTATTCAAATCTTAACAAGAGGAAACACGAGTAACCTGACGGGCAACGATCTTTGGTTTCCAGTATTTCCAGATGCAACAGATGCAAAAGATGAAGACCCTGTATAAGCATGGGATCCGTTTTCCTTCTTATATGGGGTTTTCCCATGCAAAGGAGCAGATTCTGACCAAAAAAAAGCAGCACCATAAAGTAAAATCTATAAATCTACATCCACAATACAGTAGAGTAAAGTAAAATCTATAAGTTCACACCACACTAGACACAGGCTCTCATAAATTATTTGGTCAACATACCACTAGAATTCGATGCATTTGTTCGAGCACGGCCTGCATATCTGTCCGTACTAGTCCTACCACCACGACTGGATGAACTATTACGGGGCTTAGTATCTGTTGTATCCTTATTCTGCAGAAATATATATAATGATAAATATCCATGTGTCAATTACAAATTTACAATCGAAAATAAACTGGTCAAACTATAGCTCATTTTGAAGTGGTTTGAAGGATAAATCTCCATGTATCCATGTGATGGTCCATCAGAAACAGATACAACTCAGCTACGTTCCTTGCAAGCAGTTTTTGCAAAAACATGGGCATCAAAAAAATCATCGAAATTTATGTACCTAGACTTGTTAGCGAAAAGACAAAGTGACAAACTTGAAATATAAAATTCTTTTATCAGATTTTATGCCTAGGACACATAAACACGGAGAAAATGAAGAAATTCATATTCTACATAGACTCTTGACATACTTCTTTAGATAGCATTGAAAATCAAAAGGAGATGATGGCGCACGCGAAGTCTTAACTCGGAGATCTCTCTGATACATTGAATTAGACGCATCCACAATCTTCTTAATTAGACACGAAGCTGAATACAGAAAGAATCTGAACAATCCCTCGCACAATTCGAGGCTAATGAGGGAAAAAGTAAAATTATAGCCCTACAACAGGAATACCCAGTAAATATGCTTTTCAATAGGTTTCTATGATTTTTTTTATTTTGGAGCAGGGGCATTAAAGAATCGAGATGTCAAAATATGCTAATTGATGCAAATCTCTACATTCTTTGATCTTCCATTGATCCCAAACCTCCAGCATACCCTGCCTTTGGGAATAGCAACTGCTAGGTGCATTAATGATTATATATATTATTTTTGTTCAAAGCTGAGTTTTCCAACATTACTTGTGTTTACCACCTAAACTTTAAAATTCTAATTATTCACAGTGTGGAAAGGGAAAGAAAGATAGCCATAAACCACGGAGCATCTTCCATGATATCACTAGGTAAAAGGGAAACTATGCAGAAGATTGACAAACAATGTAAAGCACTAGCTAATGAAGCATAAATGCCTTGTTGACAACACTGGGAAAAACTATGGGCAAGATTATAACTCTAACAATAGAAAGATTCAAAAGTGGAATAATGCCCAATGTACCAAAAACCAAATGCACCGTAAGAAGAAGATCCACTTCAAAATATGAGAACTTAAGGAATTGAGTGGGCAATCACCTCCTTCTTCTTTTCTCGTTTACTCTTCACTTCGTGAAAAGGATCTAGACAATGAACAACTCGACATTAGAAAACCCTGAAGCGTACTGATAAATATCATATCAATCAGCTAATCAACTAAATACTAAAATGCACGTATAAATAAAACTATTAAAATTAAGAATTCTAGTCGGAAGTGCCTACCATAGCATTTATAGCTATAACTAAATACTTAATAATATATATACTACAGTTCTTCAACAAAGGAAAAATAAGGTTGCAGTTCTTTCAAAGATAAGCTCTAAATCCCCTTGGTAAAAAAACAGTAGCTAAAAAATCTACATGATAGTCTTAGGAGGAAAAAAATTGAACTTCATCCGAAAGTTATACTGGGTAAATTATAACAAACACGGCAGAAATATAAACTCGAACGACGGAAAGAGGAATTGATTCCGCCTAGACACTGAGTCTATCATCAGGCAAAGGCTTAGTCAGCTATTAAGCCCTAAATAGAAAAAATAAGTTAGGGGAAATCGAAACCCAAGAGAAAATATTCAAACTTTTTAAATAACCCTAGCTACCACAAGGACAAACAAGGAAGCCGAAGAAGGAAAAAAAACCTTGAGAGAGGAGACGGTTGACGGCTTCGTTAGGGTCCATGTTACAGTCTCTAAGAGCGGCATAGATCTCCTGCTCCGGGCAGTTGACAATCTCTTTCAAGCTCTGGACAATCTTCCTAGAGCCGGCTGGGATTGATGAAACCCCATTGTTGCCCCCACCGCCGCCGCCCATATCCGCTAAGCCTCTCTTTATCTCTCTAACTCCAGAACACAGTTACAATCCTTAGATCTAATCAGGTTCAGTTGGTTCCACGCTCGGTGGATAGGTTTCCCGTAAAGTGAAACTCTCTGCGGCAAGAAGTAACAGAGTGAAAACTCTCACGAGCGACGAGTGAAACAAAACTCTCTTCTTCTCTAATTCGCAATGAAAACCCCTCTCTCTACCTTCCTGTTCTTCTTCTTCTACCTCGAGCTCAAGCGTGCCAAGCTCTTATTTATGTTTACCAAAAAAAAAGCTTTTATTAATATATATATATATATATAGATTATATAATTTTTAGATTGGATTAATTGCCAAAATTAACAATCCAATTTTGAGTGATTTACAAAAAAAAACCAAAAAAAGGGAAAAAAATTTCTTCAAAAAATATTTTTAACTTTATAAACTAGTAAAATGCAAGTTTATTTTTATATTAAAAAATTATAAAAGCTGCACACATGCGAATCAATCATGCTTGTTAACGTTAACGTTACACATGATAGATAAATCAACATGTAGTATATTTGCTAAACACCTAAAATAATTCACACTAAATCACTACGTAAGTGCTGAAGTGCTGGTTATGAATATTTTTTCATTTCATATAAATAAAATTATTAGATTGTATGTATTTACGCTTGGCTCATTAATAAGATTGTCTCATTTATGGCTTGTTCGTATCTAGAGAAATTTAAAAGATATTTGATTTAATAATGAAATTAATATATATATATACTATAATTTTTAGATTGGATTAATTGCCAAAAATGACAATTCAATTTTGAGTGGTTTGCAAATAAAAAATCGAATTTTTTTTCTTCTCAAAAACAAATTTAACTTTACAAAACTAGTTATGTGCAAACTAAGTTAATTTTTATATTAAAAGTTATATAACCTACACACATAATATTCAAATCATGCTTGTTCACTTCACATAGATAAATCAACATGTAGCATACTTACTAACCACATAGATTAATTCTCACGGGATCAATACGTAAGGGGTAAAATCCTAATTATGAATATTTTTTCGTTCCATATAAAGAAAATTATTAGATTATATGTCTTTACGTTTGGCTCATAAATAAGATTGCCAATTTTATGGCTTGTTTGTATCTAAATAAATAAATAATTATCCGATTAAGTTAGGTAATACCATAATAACACGGGGTGATATTTATAATTTTGATATTTGAATTCATCAATTATAAAGTTTTTATCTGAAATGTGTATTATTGTATTACGTGGTACAATTAGCATTTTTAAGTTCTAAAATATAATATATATATATATATATATATATATATATATATATATATATATCATTCGATTTTTTAATATATATATATATAGATATATACTTATTGTTGCAGTATTATCTATTTTTAGATATTATTTAATTTTCAAAAAGTTTTAAGACTATCTAATATACAGACTGTTTTTCCATACATAATATCTTATATTTTAAGAAGAATTACATTTTAGGAGCCTCAATTATCGGTTGTTACTTTTGTTGGCATTTAGAGTAAATAGGCCGCCGTAATAGGAGCCCATTAATATAAGCACAACATGCTAATTCTAATTTGGGTATGGCACACAGAGGATTCCGAGTCAGGCTGAAATCCCCATGAACCATGCACGACACAAAGAGCTGGCCCAATTAGACAGAAGGTTTAGCTGAAATAGGTGAGTAACCCACCTAGGGTTTTGCTCACCTCCTCTATAAATAAGAGGTTTTAGGTATTTTTTTGGGTTGGTCATTCTCTCCATTTTAGTAATCACAAAGAAATCTCATCTCCCTATAGACACTAGATTCGGCCGAACCACTACTACCAAGAGTAGGTACCGAATTACTTCAAGTAATTCACCATGGAGATCCATCCAGCAACCAGATTGAAAGAGGCTTTGTTGTGGAGACTATTGCCTTCGGATTCCCTCTTTAACAAGAGTCAAACGAATGACATCGTTTGGAATTCCGTGAACTCCCCGTTGACATCATTGGGCTACGGATCGCGATATAGGTGTAAGCATATGGTGATAGGCGCCGTAAATGGGAGCTCATTATATGTATATGTTACCTAAGTTAATTGGGTACATGTCACATTAGAACATTAGGCCAGACCCAAATCCAAATTGACATGAGAGGCCCAAAATATGGGCCTCCCTATACACAGGCCGACCGAATATTGGTGAGGGGTGAAGTGGACGTTTGTCCACTTTAATCTTCCTATATATATGGGGTGTTAGGGTTTTTATGAGGTTAATCCTTAATCCTTCCTTGGAGTTTTTTAGAGAGAAAAACCCTCCCCCCATAACACCCTAAGTCCAGTCGAACCTACCACCACCAAGGGTGTGCCAATTTGCCTTCGAGCCACTCCGGAGATCCGTCCTTTACCAAGAATCGATCTGAGACTTTGTTGTGGAGAATATACCGCGTAGGGCTTCCTTCACAAGAACCTCTATGGGTGCCGACCGGAGGATCGTGAACTCCCTTCTGCAAGGATCTTGGGACTACGGACTACTTGTGAGGTATGTGCGAATCTTTCGCTGCGTAATATCGATTACTAGCATGTACCATGTTTATAGTATCCGTAGTGATTACTCCCTGTAATCTAACAGTGATATCAGAGCGAGGTTAGGAGTTCATGATTTTGATAAATTGGTGTTCTTGAAAATTTTAGTTTGGACCGAAAATTTTAATGTGAAAGTTTTAAAATTTTCAAATTTTTGGAGTTAACGAAATTTTCATGATGTTCTTAGTAAATTTGATTTTCATGATCTTCAAGAAAAATGTGATATTTATCAAAATCGAACATTGGATTGTAGATCTTATTAAAATTTGATCTTGAAATTTGACCACTTGTTTCCAGTTTAGTGTTTATTTCGGCCAGACCCTAAAATTACAAAGTAAAATTTTTAATTTCTTAGGCTCCAAGAAAGCTAATTTCGGCCGAAATTAATTATTATATTGTTTACCATATTTTAATTTTTTATTCTAGGTAACAATATATCTATAATCGGAAATATTAGGATAGATTCACATTAATATATAGAAATATATATAACTATCAATATATCTAGATATTTTATAGGGTTAAATATATTATTTATAGATTTAGTTTCCTAAAAGATTGAGAAAATATATTGTCAATATATGTGTTTTCATATTTAAGATATTGACAATAAATATAATATATATTTATATATATGTTCCGAATTTTAAATATCTTAATCTTAATCTTAATCTTAATCTTAATATCTTAATCTTAATATTATACTAATATTATACTAATTCTGTTAGAGGATTAATGTGGGCTTGACACCTCAATATACCCACCCTATCAAAGAGTGCCACGTCATCACTCTCCTACTCTCTCCACAATTAATCTCATCACTCTCCTATTCTCTCCACAATTAATCTTATAATAAGGCTCAATGTAAAGCTGCCACATCAGCTACATTAGCTAATTACATTTTAACACATCAACTATCGGAAGACAGAGAAATCAATAACGATTAAAATACCTAAACTTTAAATATCAAAACACATTATTTAAGAAAGATCTCTTCTAATGCTGATGGTCTTAGCTTTGAGGGTAAATCTCTGCTTGACACGTCAGCAATGAGAATAAACTAAACTGTGACACATGTCCTCACGTTAATATCTCAATCATCTGTTTCAGTTTTAATTTCTTGCTAATATACTGTTATTACTACTTAATATTTTAATTCAGTGAATTCAATTCAATCCGTTTCAATTCACTGAATTCAACACACTACAATTATCAGACCCAATTAAAATCACAAATCAAAACACCTAAAATCCCTTTATCTTCTTCAACAGATCTACATATTATATCTATATATATATATGACCCAATTAAAATCACAAATCAAAACACCTAAAATCCATTTATCTTCTTCAACAGATATATATATATATATACTGATTATGAATTTGAAAATCCGGGACCGGTCCATACGATACTTGAAATCGAGAATCATTGAATGGTCGAGATCGGCTGGAGCAGCTGGGCGGCTGTAGGAGATAGCAGGGTGTTGGTGGTGGCGCATGCAGAGGTTGAAAGTCCTCGAATAGATTCATCTGGCCGATCGGTTATTTCTTTAAATCAATAAATTAGGGTATTTACATTTGCTTGATTATTGAAGGGGTTTATTAATCTTATAATAAGACTCAATGTAAAGCTGCCACATCAGCTACATTAGCTAATTACATTTTAACACATCAACTATCGGAAGACAGAGAAATCAATAACGATTAAAATACCTAAACTTTAAATATCAAAACACATTATTTAAGAAAGATCTCTTCTAATGTTGATGGTCTTAGCTTTGAGGGTAAATCTCTGCTTGACACGTCAGCAATGAGAATAAACTAAACTGTGACACATGTCCTCACGTTAATATCTCAATCATCTGTTTCAGTTTTAATTTCTTGCTAATATACTGTTATTACTACTTAATATTTTAATTCAGTGAATTCAATTCAATCCGTTTCAATTCACTGAATTCAACACACTACAATTATCAGACCCAATTAAAATCACAAATCAAAACACCTAAAATCCCTTTATCTTCTTCAACAGATCTACATATTATATCTATATATATATAAGACCCAATTAAAATCACAAATCAAAACACCTAAAATCCATTTATCTTCTTCAACAGATCTATATATATACTGATTATGAATTTGAAAATCCGGGACCGGTCCATACGATACTTGAAATCGAGAATCATTGAATGGTCGAGATCGGCTGGAGCAGCTGGGCGGCTGTAGGAGATAGGAGGGTGTTGGTGGTGGCGCATGCAGAGGTTGAAAGTCCTCGAATAGATTCATCTGGCCGATCGGTTATTTCTTTAAATCAATAAATTAGGGTATTTACATTTGCTTGATTATTGAAGGGGTTTAGGGTATATAATGAAATAATCAGTGATCATTTTACCTCAGATCTGGACGTAGAGAGGTGAAAGGCGGATTTCGGCGGTAGCTTGAAGCCGATCACGGTGGTACAAGAGCTTAGAAGATGATCGATCAAGTTGATGTGGATGCCATGTCGATGTGATTATCTAGATGATTCATCGGAGGGCTGGACAAGCTTGGTTATTCTGTTGGAAATCTCTCTCGGAAGGCTGGACATGAGTTGTGGCGTCTCTTTTTTTTTTTAGACAAACGGGTGAATGAGGATGAAGTAGGGTTTTCCATGGGTTGCAATGAGATAGGGCATTCTGGAAGCTGATGGAGGAGATAGGCTGTAGCTGTGTTGTAGTTTGGGCTTGGGTTCTCCACATTAATTTACGAGAACGAGCTAGCTAGCAATAACACGTGCAATGAAAAACCAAGGCCCAAAACTCAAACAAAGAATATAAAGGGGGTGCTTGCCTGCCATGCAGTGAATGAAAACACATTACCAAACATATCTATATATATATTCCAATACATTTTGGTCTGAATACAATGATAAATCTATTGGGGTTGTGTGGTAATGTGGTCAGCATTGTTCGTAAGAAAACTAACTCCCTTAATATTAATTAATTATTATTTTGATGTGTTCCTTTTGAGATTTTTCATTTTATTATTAATTATTACAAATTCAATATATAATAAATCTAATAGAAGATGAATCATAATCTGTTTTTTCTAATTGATCATATATGAATTGTAAAAATAATTGATCATATGTTGGCTACAAATTCCATACATTTATTTAGGATAAACAAAATTTTTGAACTATAGTTTTTATGTAAGATTTAATTTCTATTCTACAAATGCAGAACTCTTTTTCAGTCGAAATTAATCATTCTTATTTACTACCTTATTTGATAAACTAAATTAGTTATTTAAAAAATTGAAGTTAAAACACTTTAATTATTATATTTTTAACAAAACTGTGTTGAAATATTATATATATAAAAAAATTGTTACTTTCTTATAAAAAATTTATAGGGTTTACAAGTTTAGCTGGTCTTCCCGCGTAACACGTGGATACGAAATAAAATATGCTATTTAAAATGCAATTAGCAATTTGCTTTTCAATCCTATTTATAAATCATATCAAGTCACCCAAAATTAAACCTAACTTTATTTCGAATTAATCACTTTCATTTTATGAAATATTATATATTTATAAATATCTACAATTTCACCCCGCGCTGTGCGCGGGGAGAGCACCTAGTATATATATATTGTTGATTGATTTAATCTTAAACATAGAATCTTGGCAATAAATATATATATGTTATAATATTGGCCGAAATATATATATATATATATATATATTTAATATTAAAAATTATTTTATATAGTTAATGTTACTTGGTGGCTAAGTTAAATATTTTTAATGGACTTCAAAATCCTACTTAGGCCACAAGTAAAAATTTCGGCCCAATCCTTTTGGTTTTAATTATTGGGCCGGTCCAATATGTCAAACATGGACGAATAAAACCGAACCGGATTTTCTCAATCGGTTCGACCTAATCGGGTCGGGACGGACCGGAGTAACTATGTGAATCTAACCGAACCGGTTTTGTGTGTTGAACCGAACTGAACCCTATTTCATTGGACCGGTTCGGACCGAAACATATTTTGCAATTAAAACCGGACCAAACCGAACCGGATTTTATATCGAACCGGACCCAAACCGAAATTTCTGGGCCAAACCGAGCCGAACCAAACCGGACCGAAATTGACTGAACCAAATTTTTAAAAGCGAATTCAAATCAATTAAAATAGGGAGGTCAAGTTTTAAAATCCAAATTTTTTGAACCTTAAAATGGCCTACACAGTGCTCAAGAGTTGATAACATATATGTCTTGTTTCGATTATGGGATGGATCTCGGAGATACATATTTTTGGGACTGGATTAATTAGTGGGCTGAATTTCAATTGTTTATTATTCAATATATATTTATGCATGATTAGAATTGTTGTCTTGACTGAGTCAAGTTAGCTGGATATTGCATGTTGTGGGCGGAGCCCTGGTTAAATATATGGAATGCGCACTAGAATAGACATGCTGTGATGGTTGAAAATACCTAGGATTCATGTCTAGAATGTTGCGTAATTGAATATAAGCATGAATTGCAAATCAGCCCCTAATGTTTAAAATTATTTTAAAATCAAAAACCAGTCGCCATATATGTATAATTGCTGTGGAAGTTTCATGTTTGACACATATACTAGAATGTTGAGGATGTAGCTGCATTTGATAATTTACTTGGAAGTAGAATTATATATGCAAGCATGAGTTCCTCGTAACATTAGACGCATGACGCGTAAGGATGAGTGTGGTTTGTGTGATGAATGTTACTGGCGTATGATAATTTACATGGATGGTAGAATTATATATGCATGAGTGAATTCATCGGAATATTTTTCCAAAATAAAAAAGGGCCTGGGGAAAGCCAAGATCGGGTATGCTTGTTTTAAAATCCCTGTTCCGGTAATTTGCGATTAAACCGTTTTAAAAGACTGATCTATTGGATAGAAGACGACTGTAATGTGAACTCTTTCACAGCCATCTTCCATTGGTTTAATGGTGGTCAGTTGGTTCAGATGACTGAGGAATCGTTACTTGTCGCATTCTATCTTAATAGATATCTGATGTATGCAATTATTTCTCAAAATGTTATTGTCTCCCTGATTTTTGCATAATCATCAATGTGTTAGTATGAATTGGTTGAATTAGTGCGATTCGATATTCCACGCAATCTTGATGGTATGAATCATGATGAATAAAAGGAGTACGTGTTGAACTCTCTACTACGATTCCCAAAAGTGGATAGGACAACTACAGATGAATATAGTAGTCTGTATGATTTTGACAACGGGAGACGAATGTAATAATATGTTTCACCAAACATGGGAGTAGGTTCTTTGATGATCTGAACACATATGTGGTGATACATTCAACCTTAGTAAAAGGGGGTTGAAGAAGACTTCAATTGCAACCAGGAAAAGTTGCAGCTTAGTATCCATTTGCATTTGCCTCTGTGGAAGCGAGGATACAAAAGCTAAACGTTTCGGTTAAACGTGATGGTCTTCTTTCTTCTCATGTATGTTGGCGTAAAACCCGCATCAGATCTTCAGAATGAAAGGTCAACATGGAAAAGATGTATATGGTTGTCTGATATTGACAGAACCCGATGACCTTGAGCCTAATCAAGTATAGTAACCACAGCAGTAAAAGGGAAACCTTCTCTGCTCACCATACTAGGTTCGAAAGAAGTCAACCATGATCCGCATATTATAGAGAGAACTAGACCATAAAGGTCTTATACGATAATCTGGTGGGTTAAACCATGTTGATAAAGTGCGTCTCAAGTACGCCTCGTAGGTCATGTGTATGAAGCTGTAAAATGTTTAATACATACACATATCATTTGATGTGATTCAGTCGTGAATTTACTCAGATGTGATGTTCAACATGGCTTAAAGTTCTCGACTATCTATGCAACAATCATGGATCACATACGCAAACTTCAGATCAAGAACCCTACCATTGTCAATTATCATTCGTTTGAGTTACTAAAATTTTGGTTATTTCAAGGTTTAGATTTATTGAATAAAGTAGTTGTCATTACATTCAAAATGAGATCTACTTGTCAAAATTAATCGACCCAGTTAAATGGGATCGATCCGAAACGAAATTTCGGCCAGTTAAAAGTGGTCGAATAAAACGAAACGATTCATGTACTCTGTCATCTCAGTCGGTACAACTGAACTGAACATATACATCGATTGCGTAGCTAGATCGAAAGATAGTATTTCTTAATTGTTAGTGATCCATACAATTAGTAATAATAATCATGTTCGAAACCGATTGGATTAAATTAAATTCAGAAATGAAACGATTTGACCAAGGGTTGAAGCTTCGATAAATAGCGCAATGCGCGAGTGGACCACGAAAAAAGGAACACATCGTTTCAAAATACGAGTTTAATGACGAAGTGTTTTGAATGACTAAGTGCTGAATTTTCGTTTGCATTCCTTCGGAAACAACTTATTGATAACGTTTACATCAGTTAGAAGTATGCTTCATAAGCTACCACGACCTTGTAAAAGTTTCAGTTGACGCATAGGGTGAAAACCCAGGATTCTCAGTTCAGAGATGGGATGAAATCCCTGAGATAAGTTTGCAAATGAAGAAGGATGAAGTCAGTTAAACGATTTTCCTTACATACGCCTTGAACAATAAGTCAGGTTAGGCATTCAAATCAAGTGACGCACACTTCAAGAAACACAGTTCAAGAACATAATGTTAGAGTCAATCTATCAGGGTTCCCTATGGGATGAAGAAGATGACTCACATGTATGAAACTGTGTTCCAATGAAATCGGTAAGACACGTCACCATAAAAGCTAAAGAATGATAATGAGTTAAAATCATATCATCGTGCGACATTAAATTGCGCACTAATCACGTATTTAGGACAAGAGTACGTTACCTACTCTTAGAAAATACCTGTTTAAAGCTTTTGAAAATGGTGTAAGCATATGGTGATGAGCGCCGTAATTGGTAGCCCATAATATGTATAGTTTACCTAATGAACCTGGGTAAATATCAAATTAGGGTAATTGGGCTAGACCCAAATCCCAATTGACATGGGAGGCCCAAAATTGGGCCTCCCAAAATACATAGGCCGACCGAAAGTTTATGGTGGGGGTAAAGTGGACTTTTGTCCACTTTACTCCTCCTATAAATAAGAGGTGTTAGGGAAATTTTAGGGTTAATCATAATTCCCTCACAAGAGAGTTTTAGAGAGAAAAACCCTCCTCCCCACACTATAGGTTCTGCCGCACCAAGTACTTCACCGAAGGTGTGCCAAATTGCTTTCGAGCAAACTCTCCAGAGATCTGTCCCTGTGCCAAGAATCGATCAGAGGCTTTGCTGTGGAGCTTATACCGCGTAGGGCTTCTTTCACAATGACTTCTACGGGTTCCGACCGGAGGATCGCGAACTCCCTCGAGCAAGGATCTTGGACTACGGTTACTCTTGAGGTATGTGTAAACTTTCCGCTGCGTAATTGATATTACAGCACATACCATGTTTAAGTTTCCGTAGTGATTACTCCCCGTAATATAACAGTGGTATCAGAGCCTGTGTTAGGAGTTCATGATTTTGATAAATTGGTGTTCTTGAAATTTTTAATTTTGGACCGAAAATTTTAAAGTAAGAAGATTTAAAATTTTCGAATTTTTTTAAGGGTTTTATGATGGGTCCAAAATTTTCATGCTCTTGGATAATTTGATGTTCATGATCTTTAAGAAAAGGGTAATATTTATTAATCAAACATTGGATTGTAGATCTTATTAAAATTTGACCACTTGTTCCTAATTAGGTGTTTGTGCCGAAAAAATTATCAATTTTCAAGGTAAATTTTTTAATTTTCTTGGTCACCAAGTAAAAAAATTTCAGCACAAACATATAAATTTATTAAAAAAATATTTTTTACCATTTTTTTAAGGTAACAATATATCTATAAGTAGGAACATTAGGATAGATTCACATTAATATATAGAAATATATATCGCTATCAATATATCTAAATATTTAAATAGGGTTATAAATATTATTGATAGATTTAGTTACCTAAAAGATTGAGAAAATATACTGTCAATATATTTGTTACCCTATTTAAGATATTGACAGCAAATAAATAAATATATATATATATATTATATATATTGAACCGAATTTTTCATATATATATATATATATATATATATATATTGTTGATTGATTTAATCTTATATATAGAATCTTAGCAATAAATATATATATATGTTTGTGTTTGGTCCGAAATATATATATATATATATATATATATATATATATATATTAATATTTGAAATTAGTTTATATAATTACTGTTGCTTGGTGGTCAAGTTAAATATTTTTGGACTTAAAACCCTACTTGGGCCACAAGTAAGCATTTCGGCCCAACCTTTTAAATTTTAATTATTGGGTCGGTCCAATATGTTAAACCGGGACGAAATAAAACCGAACTGAATTTTATCAATCGGTTCGACCTATACGGGTCGGGTCGGACCGGGGTAATTAAGTGGATCTAACAAAACCGGTTTTGAGTGTTGAACTGAACCGAACCCTATTTTCTTGGACCGGTTCGAACCGAACCAGATTTTAAAATTAAAAACCGGATCAAACCGGACTTTGCCGGACCGAACCAAACCGGATTTTCCAGACCGGACCGAATCGGATTTTCTTAACTGAACCGGACCAAAACGGACTGAAATTGACTGAACCGAACAATGTTTTCCAAACTGAATTCAAGTCAATTAAAATAGGGAGGTCAAGTATTAAAATCCAAATGTTTTTGAAACTCGAAATGGGCTACACAGTGCTCATAGGGTTGCTAACCTTTATGCCTTGTTTCGATTATGGGGATGGATCTCGAAGATACATGTTTTTGGGACTGGATTAATTAGAGGGCTGAATTGCAATTGTTTATTATTCAATATATATATTGATGCATGATTAGAAATGTTGTCTTGACATAGTCAAGTAGCTTGATGGGTAGAGTCCTGGTTAAATATATGGAATACGCACTAGGATAGACATGATGTGATGGTTGTAAATGCCTAGGATTAATGTCTAGAATGTTGTGTAACTGAATATAAGCATTAATTGCAAATCATCCCCTAATGTTTAAAATTATTTTAAAACCGAAAACCAGTCGCCAAATAAGTATGATTGATGTGAATGTTACAAGTTTGACACGTATGCTAGAATGTTGAGGATGTAGTTGCATTTGATGATTTACTTGGAAGTAGAATTGTGAATGCAAGCATGAGTTCCTCAGAACATTAGACGCGTAAGCATGTGTGTGTGGTATGATGAATGTTACTGGCATATGATAATTTACGTGGATAGTAGAATTATGTATGCATGAGTGAATTCATCGAAATGATTTTCCAAAACAAAAAGGGCCGTGGGGATAGAAGACGACGGTAATGTGAACTTTTTCACAGCCATCTTCCATTGGTTTACTGGTGATCGGTTGGTTTAGATGACTGAGGAATCATTATTTGCCGGATTCTATCATAATAGATATTTGATGTATGCAATTCTTTCTCAAAGTGTATTGTCTCCCTGATTTTTGCATAATCATCGATGTGTTAATATGAATTGGTTGAATTAGTGCGATTCGATATTCCACGCAATCTTGATGGTATGAATCATGATGTATAAAAGGAGTACGTGTTGAACTCTCAATGATTCCGAAAAGTGGAGAGGACAACTACGAATGAATATGGTAGTCTGTATGATTTTGACAATGTGAAACGACTGTAATAATTTGTTCCACCAAAAAATAGGAGTAGTTTCTTTGATGATCTTAACGCGTATGTGGTGATACATTCAACATTGGTCAGGGGGGTTGAAGAAGACTTCAATAGCGACTAAACAATGTTACAACTTGATATTCCTTTGCATCCACCACGGTGGAAGCAAGGATGCAAAAGCAAGAAATGTTTCAGTTGAATGTGATGGTCTTCTCTCTTTTCATGGATGTTGGCGTAAAACCCGCATCGGATCTTCAGAATGAAAGATCAACATGGAAAAGATGTATATGGTTGTTCGATATTGACAGGACTCAATGACCTTGAGCCGGTAAAAGGGAAACCTTTTCTTCTCACCATAATGGGTTCAAAAGAAGTCAACCATGATCCGCATATGATAGAGAGAACTGGACCATAAAGGTATTATACGATAATCCGGTGGGTTAAACCATGATTGATAAAGTGCGTCTAAAATACGCCTCGTAGGCCATGTGTGTGAAGCGGTAAAATATTTTACACAGATACAAATCATTTGATGTGATTTACTAGTGAATTTACTCAGACGTGATGTTCAACATGACTTAAAGTTCTCGACTATCTATGCGACAATCATAGATCAAATACGCGATCTTCAGATCAGGAACTCTACCATTGTCATTTATCGTTCGTTTGAGTTACTAAAATTTTGGT
Source organism: Clarkia xantiana subsp. parviflora (assembly GCA_036873135.1). Taxonomy (NCBI): domain Eukaryota; kingdom Viridiplantae; phylum Streptophyta; class Magnoliopsida; order Myrtales; family Onagraceae; genus Clarkia; species Clarkia xantiana. Next base: position 24,646,663 of record JAPTYO010000011.1, read on the forward strand.
TATTTCGAGATTCAGATTTAATGAATAAAGTAGTTTCTGTTCGATTCGAAATGTGATCTACTTGTCAAAATTAATCGACCCGGTTGAGAGGGATCGATCCGAAACGAAGTTTCGGCCAGGTAAAAGTGGTTGAATAAAATGAAACGATTCACGTACTCCGTCATCTCAGTCGGGATAACTGAACTAAACATACACATCGATTGCGTAGCTAGATCGAAAGATTTAGTATCTATTTTATTATTATTACTCCATTGAATGAAATAAACTATAATGATGATCATGTTTGAAACCGATTCGATTAAATTGAATTAAATTAAATTCAGAAATGAAACGATTTAACCAAGGATTAAAACCCCATAGTAAATTGCGCCTTGCGCAAGTGGACCTCTATAGATGGAACACATCGTTTCATAAAATGAGTTTAACAATGAAGTGTTTTGAATAATGATGTGCTGAATTTTCGTTTGCATTCCTTTGGAAACAACTTATTGATAACGTTTACATTAGTTAGAAGTATGCTTCATAAGCTACCACGACCTTGTAAAGTTTCAGTTGACGCATAGGGTGAAAACCCAGGATGCTCAGTTCGGAGATGGGATGAAATCCCTGAGATAAGTTTGCAAATGAAGAAGGATGAAGTCAGTTAAACGATTTTCCTTACATACGCCTTGAACGATAAGTCAGGTTAGGCATTCAAATCAAGTGACGCACACTTCAAGAAACACAGTCCAAGAGCATAATGTAAGAGTCAATCTATCAGGGTTCCCTATGGGATGAAGAAGATGACTCACATGTATGAAACTGTGTTCCAATGAAATCGGTAAGACACGTCACCATAAAAGCTAAAGAATGATAATGAGTTAAAATCATATCATCGTGCGACATTAAATTGCGCACTAAACACGTATTTAGGACAAGAGTACGTTACCTACTCTTATAAAATACTTGTTTAAAGCTTTTGAAAATGGTGTAAGCATATGGTGATGGGCGCCGTAATTGGTAGCCCATAATATGTATAGTTTACCTAATGAACTTGGGTAAATATCAAATTAGGGTAATTGGGCTAGACCCAAATCCCAATTGACATGGGAGGCCCAAAATTGGGCCTCCCAAAATACATAGGCCGACCGAAAGTTTATGGTGGGGTAAAGTGGACTTTTGTCCACTTTATTCCTCCTATAAATAAGAGGTGTTAGGGAAATTTTAGGGTTAATCATAATTCCCTCACAAGAGAGTTCCAGAGAGAAAAATCCTCCTCCCCACACTTTAGGTTCGGCCGCACCAAGTACTTCACCGAAGGTGTGCCAAATTGCTTTCGAGCAAACTCTCCAGAGATCTGTCACTGTGCCAAGAATCGATCAGAGGCTTTGCTGTGGAGCTTATACCGCGTAGGGCTTCTTTCACAAGGACTTCTACGGGTTCCGACAGGAGGATCGCGAACTCCCTCGAGCAAGGATCTTGGACTACGGTTACTCTTGAGGTATGTGTAAACTTCCCGCTGCGTAATTGATATTACTAGCACATACCATGTTTAAGTTTCCGTAGTGATTACTCCCCGTAATCTAACAGTGGTATCAGAGCCTTTGTTAGGAGTTCATGATTTTGATAAATTGGTGTTCTTGAAATTTTTTATTTTGGACCGAAAATTTTAAAGTAAAAAGATTTAAAATTTTCGAATTTTTTTTAAGGGTTTATGATGGGTCCAAAATTTTCATGTTCTTGGATAATTTGATGTTCATGATCTTCAAGAAAAGGGTAATATTCATTCATCAAACATTGGATTGTAGATCTTATTAAAATAAATTTCTTAAAATTTGACCACTTGTTCCTAATTAGGCGTTTGTGCCGAAAATTCTAACAATTTTCAAGGTAAATTTTTTAATTTCTTGGTCACCAAGTAAAGATATTTCGGCACAAACATATAAATTTATTAAAATAGTATTGTTTACCATTTTTTTAAGGTAACAATATATCTATAATTAGGAACATTATGATAGATTCACATTAATCTTTATACCATACCAATATAAAATGTGAGGGTTGTCCTCACCCCCAATAGGTACCTTTTCAACATTTTTTATTTTTTATTTTTATTAATATTATTATTATTATTATTATTATTATAATATTTAGTTCTCATAACTTTATAAAATTGATGATTTAGTCCTTATTATCTTTGAGACCCATCTATTTATCTTTACTATTACTTAAAAATCATTTCGTTAAGTTTTGTTATTTTTATTTTTTAAGTTCGCTTAATTGACATGTCGCTGTAGTTATTATTAAATCCTCAATCCAATAAACTTATCAATTAGGGATGCATATCTCCTGCCCCACTCTTCTTGTTCCAGATCGTGTCTCATCGTTAAGATTTTGACACGTGTTCTATGTGTAATTAATTTTGTGGTTTTTTTTCTCTAAAACCCTACTGAGATTTGTGAAACCTAGAAGGAAAATTAAATTTAAGGACACGTGTCAAAATCTAAATGGTGAGGCACAATCTGGGGCATGAAGAGTGGGCAGGAGATCTGAATCCATCAATTAGAATCATCCTTAACATATGATATGCATTCAATATGTGCAAATGCCAGGTGCATGCATTGTTTCATTTACCATATCACAGCTTTGGGGATGTTCCGCCCTTTGACATTTTTGTATCACATAAATCAGTCACTTGCCAACTCATATAACCTATCAAAATATGTATCAACTGTAGTTCCTGAAGTTTGACTTTACATATACCATGTTACTCAGTGTTCAATACTTATTGACTCGGACTATTGATTTAGTTATTGTGTTTGTAAATTCAATCATATTAGGTATATCCTAATTAGCAGTTGAATAAATATTTAAGGTGAATTCAATAAACTTCTGACATTAGTTATTTAAAAAATTGATGATTTAGTCCCTACTATATTTGAGTGTTACTAAAATTTTCATTAGTTAAATTGCATTAATTTTTTTGCTAAGTCACTTAACTTACATGTTACATTAATTATCATTAACTTCTTAATGCAATATACCTATAAATTCGAGTCACCCCCAACTTGTTTACACTTAGAGTACATGTTGAGATTTTTTGTATATGTGTCAACAAAGGTTCTTGAATTTTGACCTTTTACGGATAACATGTTACTCATCGTTCATCATTTAGGGTCTCGAACTATTAATTTAGTTCTTCTATCTGTCAATTTAATAAAATTGTGTACAACCTAATTAGTATTTAAATAAGTAATTGATGTAAAGTCTAGTATAAACTTTTGATTTTAATGAATTGAATTTTCCTTTGGCGTTAAATCAATTTTTCTTGGTATTATGGTATAAAATTGCATGGAACATGTATAGTTACGTTTGTATAGGTCAAACTGTTCCACTGGGTAATACGGGTTTACATTCTTCACTCCTCAAGTTGATGAGTTAGATATAACTTTGTCGTTAATAACCCACGCCATACACGATGTAACTCATTATTAGTTCTAACCGTAAATATATATACATGTAAAGCTAATTTAGTACCGTAATGGAAAACAATAGTTAAGTTTGTACATAATTATCATCTTTCAATTTTTTTCGTTGTCTCAAGTTGCCCATGTATTAATTAAATATCATCATATTAGAAAGCTTAAGATAAATTATATATCTTGAAATTTAGACGACCGATACGCGTGCAACGCACGCGTTAATAACTATTATATATAAATATATATCGCTATCAATATATCTAAATATTTAAATAGGGTTATAGATATTATTGATAGATTTAGTTACCTAAAAGATTGAGAAAATATATTGTCATTATATTTGTTACCCTATTTAAGATATTGACAACAAATAAATATATATATATATATATATATTATATATTGAACCGAATTTTTCATATATATATATATATATATATTGTTGATTGATTTAATCTTATAGATATAATCTTAGCAATAAATATATATATGTTTGTGTTTGGTCCGAAATATATATATATATATATATAATATTTGAAATTATTTTATATAATTATTGTTACTTGGTGGTCAAGTTAAATATTTTTGGACTTTAAAACCTTACTTGGGCCACAAGTAAGCATTTCGGCCGAACCTTTTAAATTTTAATTATTGGGTTGGTCCAATATGTTAAACCGGGACGAAATAAAACCTAACTGGATTTTATAAATCTGTTCGACCTATACGGGTCGGGTCGGACCGGGGTAATTAAGTGGATCTAACCAAATCAGTTTTGAGTGTTGAAAGCTACCACGACCTTTTAAAAGTATCAACTGACGCATAAGGTGAAAATCTAAAACGCTAAGTTCAGAGATGGGATAAAATATCTGAAATAAGTTAGTAAACGAAGAAGGATGAAGTCGGTTAAACGATTTTCCTTCCATAAGCCTTGAATGGTAAGTCAGGCTAGGGGTTCAAGTTAAAAGACACACTTCAAGAAGCACAATTTGTATTTACATAATGTTGGAGTCATTCTATCAAAGGTTCCCTATGGGATGATGAAAGATGATTCACATAAATGTAAAACTGTGTTCCATTGATATCGGTAAGGTACGTCGCCATTATAGTTTAAAGGTGATAATGAGTTAAATCATACCACCATGCGACATTAATTTGCGCAATAAACACGTATTTAGGACAAGAGTATGTCTGTTACTCTTAGAAAATACCTGTTTACAGCTTGATTATAAAATGGTACCAAGGTCGAACATGAGACGTTACATCACTAAGAGGGCGAATTTTCCAAATGAATGAACAGTTTCAATCAACGAAGTCATGATCAAAACGGAGCAAAATAACAATGACAATCAAGTCCCACTTAATTCGAGTGGGAGAGATTTGAACCAGCAACTCAAGTGAATGACATGGTAAATGAGAATGGGAACATTTTCATAGTAAATCAAGTGGGAGGAATAAACCCTACCACACGTAAGCACTGATGCTGTTGAGACGAATCAAGTTGAACCTGATGGTCATATAACTAAACCAGGAATGACACAACTACCTAAAATACCCATTGTTTCCAGTGGGAGTGAACCAACCATACTTGGTTCCAGATCCTAGTGAAGGAATGCATCTCGGAAGTAAAACCCCAAGACCAAGAGGTTGTCATAGGAAAGTTGCAAGTCAAGGTCCTAGCACTGCTCTTGTTCCCAATAGAGACAATGCTCCGATAAGAAGCAATGTTCCGAGTGGGAGGATCATTCCCAATAGAAATGATGCTACGATAAGAAGCATTATTCCGAGTGGGATAAACGACCAAAAAAATAAATGGGACACGCAATATCTAGACGAGAGTCAAAGGCAAGTATCCTATTGAGTAAGGTGAAAAACTGTTGACAAGCATTGGAAAGACCTCAAGTGGAGAAATGGAGGAAAACAATAAATGAGAGAGATCGCCTAAATGAAAGTCATTATAGTCTATAGTTGATTTACCTGCTAACCACGGGAGCGCAAGGATAAGGTGAGCCCTGAAGTAAGGCTCACCACTGATGGAAAAAGGTCGAACAACCCGACTTATTGCGAAAGGACTTATCCAATTCACGGTGTGGTCTTTGATAAGAGAAACTCACTGACTTTGCGTAAAACCACGGTTAGGGCCATTAATGGTCATGGTCGCAAGTCTCGATCCCGAGCTGCACTAAATGGATGTTAGGACCACATTCCTCCACAGAAACCTGGAGAATCAGATCTACATGGAGCAACAGAGGGTTTCATTACCCCTGGTAACGAACGTAAAGTTTGTAAATTCCAAAGGTCCATCTACGGTCTTAAACAGTCGTCTCGGCAATGGTACCGCAGATTCCACGAGGAAATCGTAGGAAACAGATTCGTGAATCTTCACGAGGATCCGTGCTTGTATTATAAGACTTCTGGGTCCAAGTATGTCATCTTAACCTTATACGTGGACGACATACTCATTGCTGCAAACGACATGAGTTTCATGAATAAGTCAAAGTCCTAGTTAGCATCTGTACTTGAGATGAAAGACATGAGAGAGGCCACGTATATCTTAGGCATTAAAATTGCTAGAGATCGGGCTACCCGGAAATTGTGTCTGTCTCAAGAAGCCATATCAACAAGCTGTTTAAAAGGTTCAAATTACAGGATGCCAAACCCGTGGATACACCGTTGGTATTTGGGTGCGCACTGTCAAAACGTGACGGCCCCAAGAACCTGGCAGAGCGCGAACAGATGAAGGGTGCAGAATATATAAGCATGGTTGGTAGTTTGATGTACTCCATGCAATGCACCCGTCCGGATATCTTTTATGCCGTGGGCCTAATAGCACGTTTCCAATCAGATCCTGGCTATCAACATTTAAAGGCTATAAAACGAATAATTTGTTATCAGAAAGGTACTGCTGACTATGCTCTGTGCTATGATGGCGGGAAGTTAGAATTGACCGGTTAAAGTCCCGCTGACCATGGTGGCGATCCGGATGATCGTAAGTCCACCACAGGGGGAGTGTTCCTCCTTGCTAAAGGCGCCATTTCATGGAGGAGCAATAAGCAAACCTATGTCGCGCTGTCAACAATGGAATCGGAATTCGTAGCTCTCTCTAAGAATGCACAGGTAGCAGTTTGGCTGAAAAGGCTTCTTACTGCGCTGCTTAATGGTGACGTCGAGAGTAAACCTGTGAAGGTGTTCTCTGACAGTCAGGCAGCCATTGCGGCAGTTAAGAATATGAAGTACCATAGTAGGACCAAACACATTGATGTGAAATATTTTTATGCTAAATCTATGGTAGAAGACAATATAATCACTATGGAATATGACGGGTCCGATTATAGCCGTCAGGCCCCTTTAACGGCGAGGAAACGGCAAACAGGCCCACCAGGCCCAGAGTAAGGGTCAAGATGACCTAAGGAGAAGGGTCCCGATGAAGGGAGTCCCGACGAAGCAGGGTCCCGACAGAGTCGGTCCCGACAGTGGAGCTAGAAGCTCCCGACGAGAAGCCTTTAAGTAGGCCCCGATGATGAATCCCTAAGAATGATTGGCCCTGTCACGATGACGAGGGGCCCCGAGCGGTGACACAACGAGATAACTCTGGAGTCCCCGACGGGAGTCGGGACTCGTTACCAAAGGATAAAGCCAAGATATGCGGGGCGTGGCCGAGATATACGGAACGTGGTTAAGATATACGGAACGTGGTTAAGATACACGGATCGTGGCCGAGATACGCGGGGCATGGCTAAGATACGCGAGATCGTGTACGAGATAAGCGGGATACGGGCTAACCACCCCTAACGGTTCGCCAGGTACCTGAGGCACCTCTTTGCCTATAAAAGGGCAGGAGGTCACCTCAGATCACTTACGTTGAAATTCAATACTTTTGATATCTGTTGCTTGCCAGTCAGACGAGGTACTCATTTAAGCATCGGAGAGGGATTCTTGGTCACCGCCCGGTCTATCCCCTCTTGCAGGATTGCGTGGAGCGAAGGAGTTAGGATTGCCGTCAAGATCCGTACCGGAGTTCCACCGTGATCCAACATTGGCGCCGTCTGTGGGAATCTAACAAAAAGCTGATATGCCTTCTACTCGCTCAATGGTGGCTGGCAAGAACAGAAGGGGACAATCTAGTGGTTCCCGTCACCCTGCTGCAACAAACCTGAACTCAGTACCAGAACAAGGAGAAAACCAGAATCATCCCCCGGCTGAACTCTCCCAGACAGGGGGGGCACAATGGATCACATCCCGAAGAAGTTGCCCCTCGACACCAGGATAACAGGGGGCAGGAGGCCCCCCCGACTGCAGATTTGACGAGGGCCGTGGCAGAAGCCATGCCCATGTTTCTGGCGGCTGTCGAGGCTCTTTTGGACCGAAGGGAGGCTGCGAGGAGGCAGGAGGAGATGCCCCCTCTAGAGGAAGCAACCCTACCAACAGAGGGTCAGAATGCGCAGGAAGCCCCGCCCCGAGGCCAGGACAGAGGTAGGACAACTGGTCAGCCGGAAAAGTTCGTGGTTGATGGGCCAGGACCAGTACAGAACAGGACCATTCCCCTGAATGGCCCCATTACTCCCGACCAGGTGGTAAAAATCGTGACATCTGTATGGGAGAACAGAAGCCGCTGGTATCGGAGCTGAGGGATCGATCCACTCATCCCTTCGTTCCCCGACTAATAGACACCCTCGCCCCGCCTGGGCTGGGTATCCCCGAGATTAAGGAATATGATGGCGAAGGAGATCCAGTCCGTCATGTCCAGAAGCATCTTATGGCGTGTCTGGGTAGAGCCCCGAATGAAGATATAGTGTGTACACTGTTCCCAAACACACTCGGAGAAAGAGCCTTGACCCGGTTCTTCAGCCTGCCCCCAGGCTGCATTACCTGTTGGGCAGACATGCACGACCGCTTCATTCGACAATACCAGGGCCGCAGACGTTTGTTGAAGAGCGTGAGGTCTCTAACCCAGGTGGTGCAGAAGCCCGACGAGTCGTTGGCGCACTATTACCAGCGGTACACAGCCAGCGTAGCAGAGATAGACGAGGAAATCTCGGAGGGCGAGACCATCCGCACCTTTATTCGGAACCTGACAGCTCCCTATGGTTCCGACCTGATGCACAGCGTGGCTGAGAAACCTGTGTGGAATATGGAAGCATTACAGAAGAGAGTGAAGCGGCAGATCGATGTCCAGGAGTCAAAGATAGCCGCAGGAGAACTGGAGCCCCCAGAATCGAACAAAGGGAAGCAGGCGAGCAAGCCTTTCGACGATCGTAAGTCAAAAGGCAAACCTGAAGGTAGTCGGGACCGAGGTCGCTCTGGTCGGGGGGATGATAGACGTCCTCCAAGGAAGGATAAGAAGGAAGATCTCGACATTCCTCTCAACTGCTCCATGGCGGAAGTGCTGACAGTCATGGAACGACAAGGTATCTCCAGATACCCCCCGAAGAAAGATGGAGAATTCCTGGGGTCCCGCACAGATCGCTATTGTCAATTTCACCGCGCAAATGGCCATGACACTAATCACTGTCGAGAGCTGAAGAAGGAGATTGAAAAGCTAATCCAGAAGGGAAAGCTCAAGGAGTTTGTTGGAGACAAACGATGCAGGTCCCGCTCTCGGTCCCGATCGCGGTCCCGCTCCCGATCCCGCGATCGGTCCCCGAAGAAAAAGAGAACTGATCCAGAATCATCCGGTGTTCACAAAGAAAGACGAGTCATCAATGTGATTCATGGAGGATTTGCTGCTGGAGGTGATACCTCATCCGCTCGAGAGGTTTACGCCTCTAGGATTCCTACTGCGGTGGTACTGGGTAAGAGATCTCGATCTTGGACCTTGAAAGAAGAGATGGTGATCTCCTTCTTGTCGGAAGATCTCGTAGGTGTGGAGACCCCGCACGACGATGCCTTAGTAGTAACTCTGGATGTAGACGGGTTCGAGATGAAGAGAATTTTGATTGACGGAGGAAGCTCCTCCGACATTCTATTCATGGACGCGTTGGAAGCCATGGGGAAGACGAAGAAAGATCTGAAGGAGGCAAACTTCCCGATGGTCGGGTTCTCTGGCTCAACTTCCTACCCGTTGGGAGTAATCACCTTACCAGTAAAGTTTGGTAACGGGTGGAAGTCAGAAAGGAGGAACGTGGAATTTGTCGTGGTTGATTCTGCTGGGACCTACAACGCAATTATCGGGAGAACAACCATCAATCCACTAATGGCAGTTGCCTCGACTGTGCACCAGAAGATGAAGTTCCCGACCGACCACGGAGTTGGGGAGGTCAAAGGTGACCAGGTGGCTTCCCGAAAATGCTATGTTAATGCCACCCGGAGGAGGAGGCGAGAGGCCATGACTGTCCTCCAGACAGACACAGATTCCAGAGAAGAGTTCGGACGTTCCGTCCCCATAAAAGATCTGAAAGATATGTTGGGAGAAACCGTGGAAGCCTACGTGGATGATACGCTGGTGAAGTCTCGACAAACTGAGGATCACATGCAAAACCTCACCATGGCGTTTGAGCGGATAAAGCTTCGCCAAGTTCGCTTGAACCCGATAAAGTACGCCTTTAAAGTCCATCCAGGGAAGTGTTTGGGCTCCAGGATGAACCAAAGAAGAATTGAAGTAAACCCAGAGAAACTGAGGGCAATCAAGGAAATGCAGTCTCCGATAAACCATCGGATGATGCACTTCCTGGAAAAGGCTTCTCGTATGTTGAACTTGGGCTATTACTGGCCCACGATGAGCAAAGAAGCAACGGCGTTGGTCCGATCAGGCGACGCGTGCCAGAGGTACGCCTCGAGTATTGTGGCCCCAGCTACCAACCTGACATCCATCAAGAGCGCTGGGCCCTTCGCGCAGTGGGGCATCGACTTGGTGGGACCTCTTCCACAAGCACAAGGACAATGTAAGTATTTACTGGTAGTTATCGATTATTTTTCAAAATGGATAGAGGCGAAGGCATTAGCCAGAACGACGGGGAATCAGATCATCAAATTCCTCCAAACCCACATCGTGTCCAGATGTGGGATTCCTAAGGTAGTGACCAGCGACAATGGCCCACCGTTTAACGGCTCTCAGGAGAGGAAGTATCTGGAAGACCTCGATGGTAGGGCGATAAAGCATTCTCAGTGGCGAACACTTGAAGAAACACCATGCTTGAAGAAAGTCGCCTTAAGTGGTTCCCGAGAAAGTCACCTTAAGTGGTGCCCAATAAAGTCGCCTTAGGTGGTGCCCGATGTAAAATCGCCTTAAGTGGTGTATGCTGTTTATCGTTTAATTCGATGTAAACCTATTTTATGCCAATAAATAAAGAGGTTGCTTCCAAACAAGAGTGGTCCTTAGATTTATGTTAAGTATGAAAGTCGCCTTCAGTGGTGCACGACGAAAGTCGCCTTCAGTGGTGCACGACGAAAGTCGCCTTCAGTGATGCACGACGAAAGTCGCCTTCAGTGGTGCATGATGAAAGTCGCCTTCAGTGGTGCACGGTGAAAGTCGCCTTCAGTGGTGCACGGTGAAAGTCGCCTTCAGTGGTGCACGATGAAAGTCGCCTTCAGTGGTGCACGACGAAAGTCGCCTTCAGTGGTGCACAATGAAAGTCGCCTTCAGTGGTGCACGAAGAAAGTCGCCTTTAGTGGTGCACGATTCTTAGATTTACTCTAAGTAATATAAAGTTGTCTTAAGTGATGCCCGAGAAAAGACGCCTTAAGTGGTGCACAATACTTAGGTTTATTCTAAGTATCCGAAAGTCGCCTTCAAGGGTGCACAATATTAAGTCGCCTTAAGTGGTGCGTGACCTTTAGGTCTATCCTAAGTAACGATTAAAGTCGTCTTAAGTGATGCATTCGATATTAAGTCGCCTTAAGTGGTGCAAGTTATAAGTCGCCTTAAGTGGTGCAAGTTGTAAGTCGCCTTAAGTGGTGCAAGTTATTAGTCGCCTTAAGTGGTACAAGTATCGAAGTTTCGGTATTAAGTCGCCTTAGGTGGTGCAAGTTGTTAAATAATCGGAAAGACGAAAGACAACAAAAAGATTGGAATTAAAGGAGTCTAATATTGATAAAGGGCTCGAAGGCCCGACGACGACACAAGAAGAAAGTACAAGGACTCTGAAAGATAAAAGCATTCAAGCTTGGTCCTTGTCAGCAGCAGCAGAGGGGTCCGCAGGATTGGCCTCGGGAGGATTGGCTATCGGGGCGTCTGCACTTGGAAGCTCAGAGGCATCCTCGACAACTACCGGAGTACTCCCCCCATCACTCTCCTCGGAAAGAGCGAAGTACTTCTTCGCAAAGGGAGCGAGGGAAGGAGACTTGTCGAAATTGATGGCGTCCCCGTACTCCAGGTGGAGCTCCTCAACGGCGTTGAAGAGAGTGTTCTCCACCTCCGCGCCGAAGAACTTCAGGGCGTCAGCTTGGAAGCCCTCCGACTTCCGATAGTCCTCCCGACCCTTGGCCTCCGCTTCGGCCAGCCGCGCCGAAAACCCCGCGATCAGCTTCGCCAGAGCCTTCTTTTCGAGGACCAGCTGGTCCTCGGCGGCCTTCTTCTCCTGGGTCAGCTGATCCACGACTGCCCCCCGACGCTGCTGAGGGGGATCAACCCCGCCGGTCTCCTCGGAGGAGTCCAGGGTCTCCACCTGGCGAAACTGTTCACCAGATGGTGCCTTCTCTCCAGCTGAGGGAGGCACCCCCGCTGAAGGCGGTGCATCTGTAGAAGCTGCCGCACCCGAGGAAGCTCCCGAGCGACCTGCACCTGGAGGATGAAGAGCTTCAGAAAGGTAGTCAGGAAGTTCATCGGGATTCTTACACCAAATGATACGTCGGGAGACGTATTGATCCTTCCCGCGGTAGTGATAGTAGCCTGCCTTCAAGACTCGGGGAGTTTCACCTCGAAGGATCCTTTTGACGTCAGCAATTCGGCCCTTCTTGGTCGAGGAAATCAAGTCCGACGGAACCATCCTTTTATACGATTTAATAGCGAGTCGGAGTTGTTTACCTTCTTCAGCATTCTGGACCTCGAAGAGTTGGTCCAGATCCACCCGTGGCCGCTTGGGCTGCTCCGTTGAAGGAGACCCCGACCTGGCAGCAGCAGCCTTCTTCGCCGACTTCCTCTTCCGCGAGGGGCGGACAGCGTCGGTCTCCCCCTGCTTAAGGAATAAATCGGTCAGCACAGACACCTTCTTTGCTGCAAACAATAAACGAAGAAAAAGTTAGAAATTTTACCCAAGGAACCACGCTAGAAGGGCCGTCGAAGAGCTGCCCCCCAGAGACAATACTGAGGAGTCGGACCCCGGCATGCACCAGGTCCCGCTCCACCAGAGAGTTAGCATTGAGAGGAGTGTAAGACTCCCCCCAACGATAAAGCTGGATCAATTGAAGAGTCTCGAAATCCTCATCAGCGTAGGTGTGGAAAGCAGGCGGAGGGTCTGCTGCCACCTCCCACCGAGGCCAAGGGATAGAAGAATGTTGGACGAAGAAGTAGCTCCTCTTCCAGCTACTGTTGTCAGACCCCGTATCAATCAAGAGTCCCCGACCCTTGACCACCTTCCAGGTGTCACTGGTCCAACCGTGTCGGGCAAGTTGCTGCTTACTCCATTTAGGCATCCGAGGATAGAAGGCGCAAACCCCCGCCTCATTGCACTTCAACCCATAGAAGGTCCGGAAAAGTTGAAGGCTGTATACCCACTTCTGTCGGAGACAGAGGACTTGGAAGGCGTTCCAGATGCGGATGGCATGAGGAGAGAAGGTAGTAGGGTGTGTTTGGTAATGCTGGCACAGCTCGACCAGGTTACCGCAGAAGGGGAACCTGATCCCCGCTGATATTTGTCCCGTAGAGACAAATACCTCCCCTTTCTGGGGACGAGTAACCTCAGGGTCACTCGAGGGACGATGTCGATCATACGGGAAGCGAGGTTCCCAGGTGAGGGTGATGCAACCCTCTCGGAGAGCTGCATTGTAAGCAGTGGTGGAAATTTCATTCGGAGCATAGTCAAATTTAAAAGGTTTTCTCCCCTCGGAGCTGGAACCGCTGTCTGAAAAAGCAACCAGGGCAAGAAAATACAGTGGGATACTGGAGAAAATTAAGAAGAAAAAGACGAACAAGCAACGGAGAATGTTTCCTTACCAGACATGGTGGAGTAGAGGTTGGAAGAAACAGACGAAATGTCGTCGGAAAGATGATCGGAGAAGACTCCAAGGATCTTCGAAAGCACAGAGCTTGGAATTGCAGAGGAATCGCAGAGAGCTTTTGAGAATTCGAAGACGGTAAAAGTTAAATTGTGACTGTGGCTAGGGTTTTATAGTCGAAGAAGACAGTTGAAAGGACACTTCGATCCGAATCGTCGAAGTCGAAAGGTCTTAATCTGGACCGTCGAAATGAAACGTGCAGAAGAACAACGGACGTAATGATGAAACGGCCTGAAAAGCACTTTTCAGAAAAAGACAGGCGCGAAAAATCAGGCACGTGGGTCGAAAACGTCACTCCATTATCTGCTGCATTTAATGCATAAGAGAACTGAAGAGACCTTCGGATATAGCAGTTATCCATAAAACCCTGAGGAAACGTGGAGAAGAAGACTCACAACCTTAGGTAATTGAGCCAAGGAATAGATCCCCGACTCTAGTATTGGAAAAATCGGGAGTTGGAAGACACGACGAACTAAAAGTCCCTCATGTCTTGGGGGCAAATGACGGGTCCGATTATAGCCGTCAGGCCCCTTTAACGGCGAGGAAACGGCAAACAGGCCCACCAGGCCCAGAGTAAGGGTCAAGATGACCTAAGGAGAAGGGTCCCGATGAAGGGAGTCCCGACGAAGCAGGGTCCCGACAGAGTCGGTCCCGACAGTGGAGCTAGAAGCTCCCGACGAGAAGCCTTTAACTAGGCCCCGATGATGAATCCCTAAGAATGATTGGCCCTGTCACGATGACGAGGGGCCCCGAGCGGTGACACAACGAGATAACTCTGGAGTCCCCGACGGGAGTCGGGACTCGTTACCAGAGGATAAAGCCAAGATATGCGGGGCGTGGCCGAGATATACGGAACGTGGTTAAGATACACGGATCGTGGCCGAGATACGCGGGGCATGGCTAAGATACGCGAGATCGTGTACGAGATAAGCGGGATACGGGCTAACCACCCCTAACGGTTCGCCAGGTACCTGAGGCACCTCTTTGCCTATAAAAGGGCAGGAGGTCACCTCAGATCACTTACGTTGAAATTCAATACTTTTGATATCTGTTGCTTGCCAGTCAGACGGGGTACTCATTTAAGCATCGGAGAGGGATTCTGGGTCACCGCCCGGTCTATCCCCTCTTGCAGGATTGCGTGGAGCGAAGGAGTTAGGATTGCCGTCAAGATCCGTACCGGAGTTCCACCGTGATCCAACAGAATACTTGTCCACTGATAATATGATTGCGGACCCATTAACTCAGCCACTACGCAAGGAGATATTCGAAAAGCATGTAAAACTGCTTGGATTGCGTAGGGTTTAGAAATGGCATGTATCTGTGATAACATTTTGATATTAGAAAGTTACATTTTGTAAGCAAAAGAATTGCAACCGATTTTATGGCCAATCGACGTCATAATGTTTTGATTACATCGGATTTACGATCTATAAACTAAGTCGTAGGAGGACGCAATCATCTGCCAAACTATGTCGAATGTGGGCCTTACTTAGTCACACAGGTAC
This sequence comes from Clarkia xantiana subsp. parviflora, assembly GCA_036873135.1. NCBI lineage: Eukaryota > Viridiplantae > Streptophyta > Magnoliopsida > Myrtales > Onagraceae > Clarkia > Clarkia xantiana. The sequence goes on from JAPTYO010000011.1 coordinate 24,661,778, forward strand.
GGTCGTCCTGTGGTGGAGGGAGGCCTCCACCAAACAAGACTGGCTAAGAGTCAGGGGGATAAAGCGAGACGATTATCTAGTTTCGAAGTAACTCGACGTGATCTTCATTTCGCATATCGCTGTGATGAACTTCGTTCGTCATTTAACCACATTTTGGGCCAGATGAGAATCTGTGATAGCATGATTAACATATCCCTTTCCTGTCAACCCAAAAGATTCAGGTATGCTATCAACGCGTGCTTCATACTACGCGTGCCACGTCCGACCACGGGGTCACAACTCTGTTGGGCTAGGAAGAAATCCTCGTGATTCTGGCAGGCGCAAAATTCTTCACCTTGAGCGTGTGATTGGGAGCCTTATGAAAAAGCACCCGAAGTATCCTCATGGACTCAGAATACATACCTAAGGTCAGGCTCAATGCTCGCTTCCCGGCGTACGAGCATAGTGCTGAACAAAAAGGCCCAGTGACCATGTCTTGGAAACCGGTTGGGTTTGACTAAGGGTATGAGCGATGGGGATGGTCAAGCTCACCTGTAATTCGCCGATTCTTGTATTCACTAGGTGGCCACCAGCCGGATATTAGATGAAGGTTGTGAATACTTGTACGGATGCCTTGGAGAAGTGTTCCTATGTGGAAACTAGGCAAATGGAGAATTATCAGTTGACCTAGGATACAACGCGGTACAATATATATAAATTTTGTTTATAACAGGTTGATTAGAGAAAAGGGAATCAACGTTCCGTGGGCGCTACAATACTCCTAACAGATAGGTAGCACGGTGCCAGTCGTATCCGCTGGTCGCACGGAAAACCTCGTATGAACTAATCGGAAGCATGAAGCAGATCAAATGGGAGAAATTTTGATGCGGATTTGGACAACAATACATTAACAAGCACCCTCCCATTCCGGCAAGTGGGAGCTGTAAGCATATGGTGATGGGCGTCGTAATTGGTAGCCCATAATATGTATAGTTTACCTAATGAACTTGGGTAAATATCACATTAGGGTAATTGGGCTAGACCCAAATCCCAATTGACATGGGAGGCCCAAAATTGGGCCTCCCCAAATACATAGGCCGGCCGAAAGTTTACGGTGGGGTAAAGTGGACTTTTGTCCACTTTACTGGTCCTATAAATAAGAGGTGTTAGGGAAATTTTAGGGTTAAACATAATTCCCTCACAAGAGAGTTTTAGAGAGAAAAACCCCCATACCCACACTATAGGTTCCGCCGCACCAAGTACTTCACCGAAGGTGTGCCAAATTGCTTTCGAGCAAACTCTCCAGAGATCTGTCCCTGTGCCAAGAATCGATCAGAGGCTTTGCTGTGGAGCTTATACCGCGTAGGGCTTCTTTCAAAAGGACTTCTACGCGCGAACTCCCTCGAGCAAGGATCTTGGACTACGGTTACTCTTGAGGTATGTGTAAACTTTCCGCTGCGTAATTGATATTACTAGCACATACCATGTTTAAGTTTCCGTAGTGATTACTCCCCGTAATCTAACAAATGGTGTCGTGGTCAAACATGAGACATTACATCACTTGAGGATGAATTTCCAATGCATCATCAGTTTCAAAGTAATGTAGTCTTGATCAAACCGGAGCAGGATAACACTAAAAATCAGGTACCACTTAATTCGAGTGGGAGAGATTTGAACCGGCAACTCAAGTGAATTACATGGTTAATTATAATGGAAACATTTTCATAGTAAATCCAATGGGAGGAATAAACCCTACCACATGAGATCACCGTTGCCGCAAAGACGAATCAAGTAGAACCTGATAGCCATATTGCTAAAACAGGAATATCACAACTGCCTAGACTACCCATTGTTTCCAGTGGAAGTGATCCGACCAACTTGGTTCCAGGTCCTAGTGATCAAGGAATTCATCTCGGAAATAAAACCCCGAGACCAAGAGGTCGTCCAAGGAAAGTTGTAGGTCAAGGTTTTAAGCACTGCACTTGTTCCCAATGGAAGTGATGCTACGATAAGAGGCATTATTCCGAGTGAGAGAAACGTTCAGACTTAATATGTGATTAACAAGCCTAGACGAAAGTCAAAGGCATCGAACCCATTGAGTAGGGTGATAACCTCACTCTAAACGAATATTAGTGAGCATTGGAAACCTCAAGTGGAGAAATAGAGGAAAACAATAAAAGAGAGATCGCCTAAATAAAAGCCATTATTGTATGTAGTTGATTTACCTGCTAACCACAGGGCACAAGGATAAGGTGAGTCCTAAAAAAAGGCTCACCACTGATGGAAAAGGTCGGGCGGTGCGAAACCTGACTTGTTGCGAAAGGATATACCCAATTTCACGGAGTTGATTTTGGCAAAATAAACTCATCGACTGTGCGTAAAACCACGGTCGGGACCAGTTATGGTCCTAGTCGCAAGTCTCGACCTCGAGCTGCACCAAATGGATGTTAAGACCACATTTCTCCATGGAAACCTGGAGGGGGAGAACTACATGGAGCAACCGGAGGGTTTCATTACTCCTGGTAACGAACGTAAAGTTTGTAAGCTCCAAAGGTCCATCTACGGTCTTAAACAGTCGTCTCGGCAATGGTACCGCGGATTCCATGAAGAAATCGTAGGAACGGATTCGTGAATCTTGATGAGGATCCGTGCGTGTATTATAAGACCTCCGGGTCTAAGTATGTCATCTTAACCTTATACGTGGACGACATACTCATTGCCGCAAACGACGTGAGTTTTATGAACAAGTCAAAGTCATGGTTGGCATCTTTATTTGAGATGAAAGAGATGGGAGAAGCCACGTACATCTTAGGCATTAAAATTGCTAGAGATCGGGCTACCCGGAAATTATGTCTATCTAGAGAAGCCTATATAAAAAAACTGTTGAAAAGATTCAGATTACAGGATGCCAAACCCGTGGATACGCCGGTGGTGTTTGGGTGCTCACTGTCAAAACGTGACGACCCCAAGAAACTGGCAGAGCGAGAACAGATGAAGGGTGCAGAGTATTTAAGCATGGTCGGTAGTTTGATGTACTCCATGCAATGCACCCGTCCGGATATCTGTTACGCCGTGGGCCTAGTAGAAAATTTCTAATCAGATCCTGGCTATCAACATTTAAAGGCTGTAAAACGAATAATTCGTTATCTGAAAGGTACTGCCGACTACGCACTGTGCTATGAGGGCGAGAAGTTAGAATTGACCGGTTACAGCGACGCCGACCAAGGTGGCGATCCGGATGATCGTAAGTCCACCATAGAAGGAGTATTTCTCCTTGCTAATGCTGCCATTTCATGGACGAGCAAGAAGCAAACCTGTGTCGCGCTGTCCATGATGGAATCAGAATTCGTAGCCCTCTCCAAGAATGCACAGGAAGCGGTCTGGCTGAAAAGGCTTCTTACTGCGCTGCTTGATGGCGATGTCGGGAGTAAACCTGTGAAGGTGTTCTCTCACAGTTAGGTAACCATTACGGAAGTAAAGAATCCGAAGTACCATAGTAGGACCAAAAACATTGATGTGAAATATTTTTATGCTAAATATATGGTAGAAGACAATATAATCACTTTGGAATACTTGTCCACTGATAACATGGCTGAGGACCCATTAACTAAACCACTACGCAGGGAGATATTCGAAAAGCATGTAAAAGTGGCAAGTATCTGTGATAACATTTTGATAATTGAAAGTTACATTTTTTAAACGAAAGAATTTCAATTGAGTTTATGATCTATCGACGTCATAATGTTTGAATATTACAGATTTACGGTCTATAAACTAAGTCGTAGGAGGACGCAATCCTCTGCCAAAACTATGTCGAATGTGGGCCTTACCTCGTCACACAGGTACGGTCGTCTTGCGGTGGAGGGAGGCCTCTACCAAGCAAGATTGGCTAAGAATTAGGGGGATAAACCTGATTATGCAGGACGATTATCTACTCTCGAAGTAACTCGAGATGATCTTCGTTTTGCAAATCGCCGTGATGAGCTTCGTTCGTCATTAATCCACATTTTGGGCCAGATGAGAATTTGCGATAGAATGATTGACATATCCCATTCCTGTCAACTTAAATGTTCAGGTATGCTATCGACGCGTGCTTCATACTACGCGTGCCATGTTCGACCACTGGGTCACAACTCGGTTGTGCTAGATAAGAATCCTAGTGATTCTAGCGGGCGCAAACTTCTTCACCTCGAGCGTGTGATTGATCCCGGGAGCCTTATGAAGAGGCACCTGTTGGATCACGGGCGAAGCTCCGTTACGTCCTTGACGGAAAGCTTTGGACTCCTGGGCTCCGCGTAATCCTGCAAAAGGGGATGACCTGGGTGGTGACCCAGAATCCCTCTCCGATGCTTAAATGAGTATGGTGATCAACGGGTGGTAAGCAAAAGTCTAAGTTCGTATTAGATGATGGTTTTCTGAGGTAACTTCCTCCTTTATATAGGAGGGGAAGTTACTCAGTTACCTGTTACTGCGCCTGGCAGTTTTACCCATGATTCCGTGTATCTCGCCACGATTCCGTACATCTCGGTTGGGATTCCATATATCTCGCCCCACGCTCCGCGTATCTTACCCGTACTCCGCGTATCTCGGGCACGCCCTGCGTATCTCGGGGGATTTATCTCTATCTCTAACCGTCTCCCACTACTCTATCTAGTAGGCGGGTTTCTCGGTCTTTATCCTCTGATCACAAGTCCCGACTCCTGTCGGAGACTCCAGAGTTGTCTCATTCTGGATCACCACCCAGGACCTTCAGTCTCTACGGGACAGGTCCAGCCTCTGCGGGGCTTTATTATCGGGGCCTTTACTAAGGCATATCGGGGCCTACTCAGAGGCTTATTTTCGGGAGCATTCAGCTCATGTGTCGGGGCCGCTATCGTCGGGACCCTTAATGCTGGGCCTCTGGGCCCTCCAGGCTTTTCACGATGCCCACTGGACCTACTCGCCGTGCATTGGCTGTTAACGGGGCTAACGATTACTTTGGAACCCATCATTTTCCCCCAAGACATGGGGGACTTTTAGTTCGTCATGTCTTTCTAATTCCGCTCTTCTGACCTCGTTGTCGGAGGTTTTTGTCTTTATACCTTCCGATACCACCGTCGGAGCCTTTTGCCTTATGTAGGATTGTTGTATAACAGAGTCTCTTACTCATGATTGCCTTGGGCCCACCAGGCCCCATGGGAAGTTGCCAAATCCGAGGAGACTCCTCGATTACTGTAGCATTAAATGCCTAGGGATAAGGAAACGACGCCTGAACCAGCGTGACTGTTATTTTCTGAAAAAGCAACTATGACGTCAGGCACGTCCCTTCCGTGCCTATGATCTCGGCGATTAAGATTGTGTCGTTTCTTCTCCAACGGTGCAGATCAAGCCCATCCAGCTGTCTCCTCCGTATCGTCTCCATAATTTCAACGATTGTGATTGAATCGTTGCATCTTCAATGGTCAAGATTGAGTCCCTCCAATTATCCTTTTGCTTATAAAAGCTAAAACCCTGGTACTATTCACTTCTTCTGCATTCTCTCGATTTCAGCCATCTTTGCATCCAAAGCTTCCTCTCCAAGCTCCTCCTGGTGTTCAAGTGATCCAAGGCCTTCAACCCTTCCGATCTTCCTTTACCTTACTTCTTCGACCACCGATCATGTCTGGTAAGGACTTTCTTCTAAGTTTTCATGATTTACTTGCTGTTTATTCTTCTTTTCTCAAATCCTTTCGTTTGCAATCGTTCTAGACGAAGCTAGTTCTGAGGTTAGGGCTCTTTTCGTTTTCGAGTTTGCTGTCAATGAGATATCTGAGGCTTCGTATGAGGCTGCCCTCAGAGAGGGGTGTATTACCTCGGATTGGGAGCCTCGCTTCCCATATGAGTCCCAAGCTGCTGTTAGAAGGAAGCACATTATTACGCCTCCTCGGGCAGGGGAGGTGTTCGTCTCCGCTGGACAAATAAGCGCGGGGATTCGGTTCCCCTTCTGCGGAAACATGGTGGAGATGTGCAACTTCTACAAAACGCATCCCTGTACCTTCTCTCCACACGCCATCCGCGTGTGGAATGCCTTCCAACTCTTGTGTCACCGCCAGCAGTGGACGTACAGTCTCCTGTTGTTCCGCACTTTCTACGGCATGAAGTGCAACAAAGCTGGTGTCTGCTCCTTCTCCCCTCGACTCCCCAAGTGGACAAAGGAGCAACTTTCACGTTTCGGATGGGATAGCGAAACTTGGAAGTTCCACAAGGATCGGGTGCTAATCCGTGACTCAGGATCCGACAATAGCGGATGGAAGAAGTACTACTTCTTCGTCCAGCACAGCTCTGTCCCCTGGCCTCGATGGGAGGTCGTGGCGGACCCTGCACCCAAGCTCCAGGACTACACCGAGGATGACCTCAACACCCTCCAGATGGTTCAACTCTACCGCTGGGGAGACAACTTCATACCCCTCAATGCCAACAAGCTCCAGGAGAAGAACCTGATTACTATCGGAGTTCGACTCCTTGACTCAGTTTCCAAAGATTTAGTCATCTGGGTAATATTTCTAACTATCTTATTTTTTACCTTTGCAGCCAAGAAGGCTTCTCTGTTGACTCATCTCATTCTGAAGCAGGGCGAGACTGATGCTGTCCAGAGTGGCTCCAAGCGGAAGCGCAAGCTGGTGAAGAAAGGTGCTGCCTCCTCCACTCCCTTATCTGCTGCTCCTCCGACTGAAGAGCAGGTCGGGGCCAAGAAGGCCAGGCGGGAGGAGATAGATCGGGCCTTCGGGGCCACCACCGTCGAGGAAGGTAAGCGCGTTCGTCGTGCAATTAAACAATATAAAAAATTACTCCCCAAAGAGTTTATCCCCGCTGATCGGAAAACGCGGGTTCAAGAGATCAAGTACATCCTTCGAGGAGAAATTCCCCACGTTCTTGAGGCGGGATATTACAACGTCCTTGGGAAGAATAGACATTTCGATCGTCAAATCATCTGGTTCCCTGAAGGTACTCTTCCTGACTTTATTCGTCCCGCCACCGCAGGTCCATCGGAGGCTGTCACTCCGGGGCATGCTGATACTCCAGCCCGGGCCGTGACTCCACCGGCGCCGGAGACAGAAGAAACCCCGACGGAAGCCCAGTTCCGTCAGGTGACTGATTTGGAGGCTTCTCCCTCCTCTGAAGAGCCCGCTGAAGGTGGCCTGCTCCCTCGTAGGCGTGGTCGGAGCACCTTGAGGCCCGTCGTGGAGGATGTGTCCCGGAGTCCTCCTCCCGAGTTCCGCACTCCGACTCCTGAGCCACCAGCTGAGGTGGCTCCTCCGGCTGAGAGTTCTGGGGTAATCCCCCCTCTCCCCGTGGATGAAAACCTTTACAAGGTTTTTACTCCCGACCAGGGGATGATGTCTTGGAACCCGATCGAGTCTCTCCGAGGGGTTCCACTCCGGCGGGGAAACCTTGATCCTGGATTGGCCCTGCATCTGCTGGCGGGGTCAATCCCTCCAGCTTTGAGGCGACCCCTGTCCCTGGCGCGGGAGGACCTTGAAGAGGAGATCCGCGACATGGCTATTCGTCGGATGGAGGTGAAACTTCTATCCTTGTTTTATTTTCTTCGTCACTCTTATCTCCGATTACTGTATCTTGATCTTTTCCTTCCTTCCTTCAGGACACCGCGAATCAACAGCGCTGCTTCGGCCTTATCCTGGCCCTGAAGGGTGCTTTGGAGGCGGCGGAGGCCCAGTCGAACCCTGATGCTTTAGCCAAGCTTCAGGCGGAACTCGACGAGGCAGTGGCGCCCAAGAATAAGATGGCCAAGGAGAAGGCTCTCCTCGATGATATGTCCTCAAACCTGCTCAAGAAGGTTCACGATCATGAGGCTGTCATGCGTCGGGAGCGGAAGATGGTCCAGGCGGACCAGCAGCGGAATGAGGAGGAGAAGAAGCAGCTCATTCATGAGAAAAACGTCTTCGCGGATCTCCTCGCGGAGGCCAAGGCGAAGTTTGAGGTGGAGAGGGCTGAGTTTTCTGCCAAGCTGGCTGAGGCCAAGGCTCAGGGCCTCGAGGAGGGCCGCCTGCAGGGTCGCGAGGAAGGTCTCCAGCAAGGTCGCGAGGAGGGTCGTGGGGAGTATCGGAACTCTAAAGAATTCAAGCTGGCTGCTGTGGAGTTCTGCAAGTCCGAGGTGGAGGACGTTTTGTTCAACGCTGTCGAGGAACTCTACACAGCCTACGCGGATTCCATTGACTTCACGAAGTCCGAGACTCTTGCCCCCGTTGCGGAGAAGTACTTCAACCTCCCCGCGGAGAGTGAAGAGGCTGCTGCCGTGGACCCGACTCCGCCAGCTGCGGAGCCTTCTGCCCAGGCCCTTCCAAACCTTGCTCCCTCCGATGCTGCCGGGGACCCACCTTCCAACAAGGACCAAGTTTAATGTTTACATGTTTTAGTCCTTGTTGCCTTTCTCCTTGTCTTCTTTATCTTTTGTTTCGGAACCTCTTTGGCCTTCGGGCCTTTATATAAGCAATTTCTTTTTATCTGTTTTGGCTCCGACACTTGTTTGCACTTATCTAAAGCGGCTTTAAACTCGTTACTCAGAACGTTCCGATGCACCATTCAAGATGACTTCATATGTCCCTCCGACGCTTGACTCGGGACCTTACCATTTAAGGCTTCTCGTCCAATCGGGACTTCACCATTTAAGGTTTCTTGTAAAAAATTAGGACTTCACCACTTAAGGTTTCTCGTCCAAAATCGGGACTTCACCACTTAAGGTTTCTCGTCCAAAATCGGGACTTCACCACTTAAGGTTTCTCGTCCCCGCCTTTCAAGGCCATTTTCGTACCCCTTAGGGCTTTCATTGCGTCTCTACCGGACGGCTTAGTCGTACCCTTTAAGGCTTTTTGCCGCATCATATAGACGACTTACGCGGACCTGTTAAGGCTTTTCCATACCCGTTAAGGCTTTTGGCCGCATCATATAGACGACTTACGCGGACCCATCGGGGTCTTTTCATACCTAGGCTTTTGTTTGCATCATATAGACGACTTACGTGTACCCCGTAGGGCTTTTGTCCGTACCTGTTAAGGCTTTTGGCCGCACCATATAGATGGCTTACGCATCCCCTGCGGGGCTTTCATCGTACCTCGGAAGGCTTTTGTCGCGTCACTCAGGACGTCTTACTAACAGTTAGAATAAATTTGAAAGCAATTTGATCGGAAGGCAACTTCTTTTATTCACTAATAATTCAAAGTAGGATTACATCGGATCTTATTGATAGAAAATTTGCGCCATTCGCGGCGGCTTCATATCAAACATGATACTTCTTCAAGTGTTCGCCACTGAAGGAATGCTTCAAAGTCTTGCCATTGAGGTCCTCTAGCTTGTACGCATTGGGTGCCGGCATCCCTACGATCTTGTAAGGTCCTTCCCATTTTGGCGATAGCTTGTTGATCCGATCTTGATGAACGAACTCGTTCCTCCGCCAGACAAGTTCTCCCACGAAGAATTGTCGGGACCTGACACGCCGATTGTAATATCGGGCTGTTGCCATACGCATTCGGGCCTGAACTTCATCAGCCTTCCATCTTTTCTCCTCGAGTAAGTCTAAGTCTAGACGCCTCATTTCCTCGTTTGTCAGAGGCTCGTAATATTTCGCGCGATGGGACGCCACCGCTATTTCCACGGGCGCGACTGCCTCCGTGCCATAGACCAGGCCAAACAGTGTTTCTCCTGTTGATTGCTTGGGTGTTGTTCTCACAGCCCACAGCACGTTCTCGAGCTCATCCAGCCAATGGCCCTGCAAGGCATAGACTCTCTTCTTCAAGCCATCCATCACGATCTTGTTGGCTGATTCTACCTGGCCATTGGTCTGAGCGTGGCGGACTGAAGCGGTCCGATGCTCAATGTTTAGTTCTTCCAGGTACTCCTTCAACTGAGCCCCATTGAACGGAGGGCCGTTGTCGCTGATCAACACTCGAGGAACCCCGTACCGGGATACGATCTGAGTTTGGAGGAACTTGAGGATCTGCTGCCCCGTCGTTCTAGCTAATGCTTTAGCCTCTATCCACTTTGAGAAGTAGTCGATGGCCACGAGCAAATACTTGCACTGACCCTTTGCTTGGGGAAGAGGTCCCACCAAGTCAATCCCCCATTGCGCGAAGGGCCATGCACTCCTGATGGGCATTAAGTCCGCGGCGGGAGCCACGATATTTGGCGCGTACCTCTGGCATGCATCACAGGATCGGACCATCGCGGTTGCTTCCTTGTTCATCGAGGGCCAATAGTAGCCTAAGTTCAATGCCTTCCTTACTAGAGATCGAGCTCCTTCATGACAGGCCGCGACTCCCTCGTGTAGCTCCCTCAGGATCCGATTCGTGTCAGGTTCTGCTACGCATTTTAAGAAAGGCTCTACGTACCCTTTTTTGTATAATTGGTTGTCCACCATCGCGTAGTTGTCCGCAATCCGACGCAACCTGACAGCTGCCACCTTGTCATCGGGGAGTACCCCCGTAGTCAGGTACGTGACCATCGGGGCCATCCAAGTGGGCTTCTCCTCTTCCTCCGATCCTGTCTCAATAGCACAGATCTCCGCCGGATCAATGTTTGAGATAATCACCTTCTCTAGGAAATGCACCTTTCGATTCTCCTCGGGGGCCACTCCGAGAGCGAACTTGCTCAAGGCATCTGCTTCTGCGTTTTCTTCCCTCGGGATTGCCTCGATATCAAAGCTTTTGAAGCTTCCCTTCTAAGTCTGCACCTCGTGCAAATACTTCTTTATTGTCGGGCTTTTAGCTTCATAGTTCCCCTGGACTTGGTTTACAACCAAGCTGGCATCACACTTCACTTTTAAATGATCGACCCCCGTACTCTTGGCAATCTTGAGGCCCGTGATGAGAGCCTCGTACTTCGCTTCGTTGTTGGTGGCTTTGAACGTCAACGCCAAGTCATATCGTAGGGGCTCGCCTCCACTGGGCGGTATCAATACGAATCCTGCCCCCGAGCCTTCTACACTCGATGAACCATCAGTGTACATCTCCCAAGTGTTCTCCTCATTTGGCTGTTCTGGCTGTTGTTCTGTTGTCGGGACTTCTTCCATGGTTGCCCCCTCTGCGGGACCCGTTACTTCCAGATCGGGTGCCGTAGACTCAGCTATAAAATCTGCCAATGCTTGGCCCTTAATAGCGGTTCTCGGAGCGAAATGAATGCGGAATTCCGTCAGCTCGATGGCCCATTTCACCAATCTCCCCGACGCCTCCGGTCGGTTCAAAAATTGTTTCAAGGGCTGATTAGTCAATACCGTGACTTCATGGGCATGGAAGTAAGGTCGCAGTTTTCGAGCGGCAATAATCAACGCGAAGAGATACTTCTCAATAGCGGGATAGTTTATTTCAGACTTGGCAAACGCCTTGCTTACATAATAGATAGGCACTTGGTTGCCCTTGACAATTTTAATCAAAACAGAACTAACAGCCACATCAGAAACAGCCAAATAGAGATAGAGCGGCTCGCCTGGAACTGGTTTCGCCAACGGCGGAAGGGTACGGAGGTGCTGCTTGAGTGCCTGGAACGCCTCCTCGCACTTGTCGGTCCATTCGAACTTCTTGTGGGCCCTCGGCACATCAAAAAATGGCATGGCTCGATCACTCGCCTTGGATAGGAAGCGATTCATCGCGGCCAACCGGACATTCAGCACCTGAACCTCCCGATGAGTCTTCGGGGACTGCATTTCCTCGATTGCTCGCAGCTTCTCTGGATTCACCTCGATTCCTCTCTGGCTCACCATGAACCCTAGGAACTTGCCCGAGTTTACTCCGAACGCACATTTGTCGGGGTTCAGCCGAACCTGATGGAACTTCATCCGCTCAAATGCCCCCGCCAAATTCTGGACATGGTCTCCTGCCTGTCGGGACTTCACCAGCATGTCATCCACATATGCCTCCATGGTTTTCCCCAACATGTCTCCGAACAACTTGTTCACCATCCGCTGGTAAGTTGCTCCGGCATCGATCAGTCCGAAGGGCATCACGTCGTAATGGTAGACGTCACTGTCGGCATAGAAGGCCGTATGGGGGGCATCCTCTTTCGCCATCTTGATCTGGTTGTACCCGGAATAGGCATCCATGAAGCTCAGCAGCTCATGTCCCGATGTGGCATCCACCAGCTGGTCAATCCTCGGGAGCGGGTAGCAATCCTTCGGGCAAGCTTTGTTCAAATCACGGAAATCGACACACATCCGCCACTTCCCGTTACTCTTTTGCACCAGGACTGGGTTAGCCACCCAAGTCTGGAATCGGAGCTCCTTGATGAATCCAGCATCGAGCAGTCTGCCCACCTCTTGCTGAATCGCGATCCTCTTGTCCGCGCCCATCGGACGCCTTCTCTGCGCGATAGGCTTGATCGCGGGGTCTATCTTCAGCTCGTGCACTATCACGTCGGGGCTGATTCCTGGCATATCACTCGGGGACCAGGCAAAAAGCTCCTTAAACTCCTTCAAGAGCTCGATCAACTCTCGGGCTCTTTCCTCCGACAAAGCAGACCCGATCTTCACCTTCCTCTGAGGCCCATCGATCTCCACTTCCTTCAAATCCTCCATGGGGGCGGGACGCCCATACTCCTCTCGAGGATCAGCATCAGTCTGAAGGACAGTCATGGCCTCCCTCCTTCTCCGTCGGGTGGCGTTAACGTAGCATTTCCGCGATGCCACCTGGTCACCCTTGACTTCTTCGACCCCATTGTCAGTCGGGAACTTCATCTTCTGGTGGACCGTCGAGGCGACTGCCAAGAGAGGGTTGATGGTGGTCCTCCTGATGATCGCATTGTATGCCCCCGCGGACTCCACTACGACGAAGTCCATGTTTCGCTTCTCCATCTTCCAACCACTACCAAACTCCACCGGTAAGGTAATCATTCCCAGCGGGTAAGAGGTGGAGCCAGAGAATCCCACCATCGGGAAGTCCACCTGCGTCAGGTCCTTCTTCGTCTTTCCCATGGCTTCCAGAGCGTCCATGAAGAGAATATCGGAGGAGCTCCCTCCGTCTATCAGGATCCGCTTCATCTCGAATCCGTCCACGTCCAGGGTCACGACCAAGGCGTCGTCGTGAGGGCTCTCCACGCCTACTAGATCCTCCGCCGAGAAAGAGATCACCATTTCCTCCTTCAGGGTCCACGACCGGGACCTTTTTCCTAGTACCACCGCGGCAGATATGCGGGACGCGTAGTTCTCCCGGGAAGCAGAGGTATCACCTCCTGCTGCCATTCCTCCATGGATGACGTTGATAGTTCCCCGCCTCTCCTTGCGGGAACCCGATCCTGAGGCTTCCTGCTCGACCTTCTTCTTCTTCGGGGATCGATCGCGGGACTTGGAACGGGATCGTGACCGACTTCTGGAACGGGATCGGCACCGCCCCCTTCCGACGAACTCTTTTAGCTTTCCCTTCTGGATCAGCTTCTCAATTTCCTTCTTCAGCTCTCGACAGTTTTCGGTGTCGTGACCATTGGCTCGATGGTAGCGACAGTAACGGTCAGGGTGGCCTCCTAGGAATTCGCCTTCTTTCCTCGGGGGGTATCGAGCGAGACCCTGTCTGTCCATCACAGCTAACACAGAGGTCATCGAGCTATTGATGGGAACAGCCCGACCTTCTCGATTGTCCTTCCTCGGAGGACGCTTGTCTTCTCTTTTATCGGGACGACCACGGTTCCTACTTCCTTCTGACTTGTCGCTCCCTTTGCGATCATCCGACAGTTTGGACGATGGCTTTCCTCTTCCCGATTTCGGGGGATCGAGCTCTCCAGCAGCAATCTTCGACTCCTGGACGTCGATTTGCTGTTTCACCCTCGCTTGCAGGGCCTCCATACTCCACACAGCCTTCGCAGCTACGCTGTGCATCAGGTCGGAACCATACGGAGCGCTCAAGTTCCGCAGGAAAGTACGGATTGTCTCTCCCTCCGAGATTCCTTCATCAATCTCCGCGGCACTAGCAGTGAACCGTTGGTAGTAATATGCCAACGATTCGTCGGGCCTCTGTACCACCTGAGTCAGGGACCTTACACTCTTCAAAAGACGCCTCCGACCTTGGTACTGCTTGATGAATTGATCGTGCATATCAGCCCAGCACGTGATGCATCCTGGCGGGAGGCTAAAGAACCAAGTTATGGCCCTTTCTCCCAGGGTTATCGGGAACAACGAACAGATGAGGTCATCGTTCGAAGTTCGACCCATGCAGGCCTGGACATGCCTCTGAACGTGACGAACTGGGTCCCCCTCACCATCGTACTCCTTGATGGTCGGAATACCTAGCCCAGGCGGGGCGACGGTATCGATTAGCCGCGGCACGAAAGGATGGCTGGACCGATCCCTTAACTCCGATGTCATCTGCTTCTGATCACCCATGCAGATGCTAACGATCTTCACCACCTGATCGGGGGTGATGGGGCCATTCAGGGGAATGGTCCTATTTTGCACCGGACCTGGGCCGTCGACCATGAACTTCTCCGGGTGTGCTGGTTCCTTACCCTTGCTCCTGGGCGGAACCTCCTGTTCCTCTGGGTCCACCCTCGGTGGGGGTGGTGGTAACTCTTCTCGTGAGGCAACTCTTCCGCCCTCCTGGCGGCCTCTCTCTTGTCCAGCAAGGCCTCCATGGCAGCCAAGAACATGGGCATAGCGTCTGCTACTGCCTTGGCCAACTCCGAGTTCGAAGACGACCCTTCTTCCCTGCGCGGGACTCCTTCTCCTCCATGGCCCACCGGGTTTGGGGGAGCCTCATCTTCCTCCCTACGCGGGACATCCTGCCTATTCCTCTCCGTGTCTCGGACTGAGACCTCATAACCATCACCCTGCCCCCCTGTCTGGGAAAGAGCGGGGTTCTCACCTTGTTCAGCAACACGTTCCGGCAACGGGGAATTCACAGTTCCTGCGGGACGAGAACTGCCAGCCTGAACTTGCTTCTTCTTGCCACCACCGGCCATTGATCTGGTAGAAGCTATCTTGACTTTTTTTAAGATTCCCACAGACGGCGCCAATGTTGGATCACGGGCGAAGCTCCGTTACGTCCTTGACGGAAAGCTTTGGACTCCTGGGCTCCGCGTAATCCTGCAAAAGGGGATGACCTGGGTGGTGACCCAGAATCCCTCTCCGATGCTTAAATGAGTATGGTGATCAACGGGTGGTAAGCAAAAGTCTAAGTTCGTATTAGATGATGGTTTTCTGAGGTAACTTCCTCCTTTATATAGGAGGGGAAGTTACTCAGTTACCTGTTACTGCGCCTGGCAGTTTTACCCATGATTCCGTGTATCTCGCCACGATTCCGTACATCTCGGTTGGGATTCCATATATCTCGCCCCACGCTCCGCGTATCTTACCCGTACTCCGCGTATCTCGGGCACGCCCTGCGTATCTCGGGGGATTTATCTCTATCTCTAACCGTCTCCCACTACTCTATCTAGTAGGCGGGTTTCTCGGTCTTTATCCTCTGATCACAAGTCCCGACTCCTGTCGGAGACTCCAGAGTTGTCTCATTCTGGATCACCACCCAGGACCTTCAGTCTCTACGGGACAGGTCCAGCCTCTGCGGGGCTTTATTATCGGGGCCTTTACTAAGGCATATCGGGGCCTACTCAGAGGCTTATTTTCGGGAGCATTCAGCTCATGTGTCGGGGCCGCTATCGTCGGGACCCTTAATGCTGGGCCTCTGGGCCCTCCAGGCTTTTCACGAGGCCCACTGGACCTACTCGCCGTCCATTGGCTGTTAACGGGGCTAACGATTACTTCGGAACCCATCAGCACCCAAAGAATGCTCACGGACTCGGAACTCATATCTAAGGTCAGGCTCAATGTTCACTTCCCGGCGTACGAGCGTAGTGCTGAACAAAAAGGCCTAGTGACCACGTCTTTGGAAACCGATTGGGTTTGACTGAGGATATGAGCGATGGGGATGGTCAAGTTCACCTATAATTCACCAACTCTTGTATTCACTAGGTGGCCACAAACCGGATATTAGTTGAAGGTTGTGAATACTTGTACGGATGCCTTGGAGAAGTGTTCCTATGAGGAAACTAGGAAAAAGAAGAACTATCAGTTGACCTAGGATACAACGCGACACTATATAAGTTTTGTTTATAACAAGTTGATTGGAGAAAAGGGAATCAACGTCCCGCGGGCGCTACAACACTCCTAATAGATGAGTAGCATGATGCCCGTCGTGTCCGTCGGTCACACGGCAAACCTCGTATGAACTATTCGGAAGCAAGGACGAGATCAAAGGAGTGAAATGTTGATGCAGATTTGGACGACAATACATTAACAGGCACCCTCCACCGGCGAGTGGGAGCTGTAAGCATGGTGATGGGCGCTGTAAATGGAAGCCCATTATATTTATATGTTACCTAAAATAATTTGGTACATGCCACATTAGGACATTGGGCCAGAGCCTAATCCCAATTGAGATGAGATGCCCAAAATATGGGCCTCCCTATACATAGGCCGACCGAATATTGGTGAGGGGTGAAGTGGAATTTTGTCCACTTTACTCCTCCTATATACACGGGGTGTTAGGGATTTTATGAGGTTAATTCTTCCTTGGAGTGTTTTAGAGAGAAAAACCCTCCCCCCATAACACCCTAAGTCCGGCCGAACTTACCACCACCAAGGGTGTGCCAATTTGCTTTCGAGGAAACACTCCGGATATCCGTCCCTTGCCAAGAATCGATCTGAGGCTTTGCTGTGGAGAATATACCGCGTAGGGCTGCCTTCACAAGAACCTCTACGGGTGCCGACTGGAGGATCGTGAACTCCCTTCTGCAAGGATCTTGGGACTACAGACTACTTGTGAGGTATGTGCGAATCTTCCGCTGCGTAATATCTATTACTAGCATGTACCATGTTTATAGTATCCGTAGTGATTACTCCCCGTAAAATAACAATAGGTATGTGCACCATTTCCGCTACGTATTAGTTACCTGACATGTATCTGTTTTGATATGTATTAATTCTCCCTAAAACAAACAGTGTTATTAGAGCATGTGTATGATGTTCATGACTTTAATTAAAAAAAAGTAATTTTTATCAAAATTGGGCTTTGGATTTTTTATCGAAATAAAATTAGGTCTAGAAAAATGCCCACCAAACCCTAATTGCTGCGGCATAGTGTTGGAAATATGGGATAGTTACTACAAAACAAAACACGTGTACATGCCAAGTAAACTAATTACGCAGCAGAATATGGACAGATACTAGTTTCTTGCTTCCCGTAGACCCAATATCTTGAGGGGATCTCGCGGTTCACCGGATGGCTCCTGTAAGGATTCTGTTTAAGGAATCACCTACATGGAATGATCTCCACAGCAAAGCCTCTTTCAATTCTTCGGCAGGATGGATCTTTGGGATTATTGCTCGAAGCAATTTGTCACCTCCTTTGCTAGGTGGTTCGGCTGAAAGTTGTAGGTGTGAGGGAGATGGATTTCTTTAGTCTCAACTAAAAGGGAGAAAGTGATTAACCCTAAAGAAATTCCTGACATTCTATATTTATAGAGGAGGTGGGAAAAACCCACCTTAAGCCAACACCTAATTTTGCCCGGCCTATGTGAGTAAAGGGGAGGCCCAATTTTTGTAGGATTTAGAGGATTAATACTGCGAAAACAAAACCCTAGATACATGCATGGTAACTAATACACAGTGGAATAAGGTGTACATACCTATAGTGTTTCCTATAGCTCAGGACCGTTGAGGAGAGTTCTCGATCTGCTGGACGGTTCCTGTAAATATTTCTGTTAGAGAAGCCCTACGCGGATTATGCCTCGCAGCAAAGCCTCAGTCAATTCTTTGTGGGATGAATCTCTTAGATTTAATTGCTCGACGCAATTTGGCACCTCCTAGGTGTTGCTAGGTTCGGCCGAACTATGTAGTAAATAGTGAGGAGAATAGCCTTAATAAAACCTCCTAGGACTCCCTATTTATAAGAGGAGTAAAGTGGACAAGAGTCCACTTTATCCTATTAGTAAAATCGGCCAGCCATGCTTATAGGGAGGCCCAATTTTGAGCCTCCCATATCAATTGGGATTTTAGGCATAGCCCAAAATCCCTAATATGACATTACCTAATTTCATAGGTACATGGACTTTATTAATGGGCTCCCGATTACGGCGGCACATTGTCCAAATGCTAACAGCTCCCACTCGCCGGAATGGGAGGGTGCCTAGTTGTCATCCAACACATCAGCATTTGTTCTTCGATCCAATCCCTGCTCTGAATAGTTCATACGAGATTTACCGTGCGACCGGCAGACACAACGGGCATCGTGCTACTCATCTGTTAGGAGTGTTGGAGCACCCGCGCAGCATTGATACCCCATGTCTAATCTACCTGTGAAAATAAAAGTGCCGCGCTGTATCCTAGGTCAACTGTCATTCTCCAATTGCCCAGTTTCCACATAGGAATACTTCCTCAGGGCATCTGTACAAGTATTCACAACCTTTCAACTAATGTCAGGTTGGTGGCCACCTAGTGAATACAGGAATCGGAGAATTACAATTTGACCATCCCCATTGCTCATACCCTTAGTCAAACCCAACCGGTTTCCAAAGACGTGGTCATTAGGCATTTTTGTTCAGCACTGCGTTCGTACGCGGGGAAGCGAACATTGAGCCTGACCTTAGGTATGAGTTCTGAGTCTGTGAGGATACTTTGGATGATTCTTCATATAGAATCCGGGACCAGCCACACGCTCAAGGTGAAGAGGTTTGTGCGCATCCAAATCTCATAGATTCTATCTAGCACAACCGAGCCTAACCCCGTGGTCGAACATGGCATGCATAGTATGAAGTACGCGTCGATAGCATTACCTGAGTTTAGTCAGGAAGTGAGAAATGTCATATGATATCGCAGATTCATCATCTGGCCCTGAATGTGGTTTTATTACGAACGAAGTTCGTAACGGCAATATGCAGAACTTATATCATATCGTGTTACTCCGTAAACCAAATGATTGTTCCTTAAATAGGTTTCCCACCATGGTTCTTAGCCAGTCTTGAACTAATGGAGATCCTTCCCTCCGCCAAGACGGCCGAGCCTGTGTGACGAGGCTTGGCCCACATTCGACATTATTTTATTCTGGAGGTTATCCCTCCTACGACTAGTTTATAGACCGCAAAAATCTGATGAAATTTCAAACATCATGACGTCGTAAAAATCATAAACTCAAATTATAATTCCTTTAGCAAAGTTTTAAAAGTTGTAATCACGATACAAGCTACTTAAACCCTACGCAATCCCTGCATTTTAACATGCTTTTCGAAGACATCCCTGCGTAAATGTTTAGTTAATGGATCGGCCATCATGCTTTCAGTTGACAAGTATTCTAATGTGATTACTTTGTCCTCAACCATATTCTTAGCATAATTATATTTTATATCAATGTGTTTCGTCTTGCTATGCTACTTAGGGTTCTTAACTGCTGCTATTGCTGCTTGATTGTCAGAGTATACCTTCACAGGTTTACTCCCGTTCTCAACGCCAAGCAACACAATTAAGAGCCTATTAAGCCAAACCGCTACTTGTGCGTTCTTAGAGAGGGCCACGAATATGGATTCCATCTTTGACAGCGCGACACATGATTACTTCTTGCCCATCCATGAAATGGCAGCATTAGCAAGGAAGAATACTCCCCCTGAGGTGGACTTACGATCATTCGGATCGCCACCATGGTCGACGTCACTGAATCCTAAATTCCATTTTTCCACCCTCATAGCATAGAGCGTAGTCGGAAGTACCTTTCAGGTATCGAATTATTCGTTTCACAGCCTTTAGATGTTGAGTGCAATGATCTGATTGGAATCGTGCTACTAGGCTCACAGAGTAACAGATGTTTGGACGAGTGCATTCCATGGCATACATTAACCTGCCAACCATACTTAAGTATTCTGCACTTTTCATCTGTTCACGCTCACCTAGGTTCTTTGTGCCATCATGCTTCGACAGCGCGCACCCGAACACAACCGGCGTATCCACGGGTTTGGCATCCTATAGTCGAAACCTTTTAAACAACTTGTTGATATAGGGTTCTTGAGATAGACATAGTTTACGAGCGGCCCAATCCCTAGAAATCTTAATGCCCAGGATATACGTGGCTTCTCCTATGTCCTTCATGTCAAATACAGATGCCAGCCATGACTTTGATTCATTCATGTAACTCACATCATTCGCGGCAATTGATATGCCATCGACATATAATGTCAAGATGTCGTATTTAGACTCGGAATTCTTCGTGTACACGCATGGATCCTCATGAAGATTCACGGATCCATTTCCAACGATTTCCTCGTGGAATCTGCGGTACCATTACCAGGATGAGTGTTTAAGACCGTAAATAGATCTTTGGAGTTTACAAACTTTACATTCGTTGCCACGAGTAATGAAACCCTCTGGCTGCTCCATACAGATCTATTCCTCCGGGTTACCGTGGAGGAATGCAGTCTTAACATCCCTTTGGTGAAGCTCCAGATCGAGGCTCACAACCAAAGCCAAAATGGCCCGTACTGTGGTGTAACGTACAGTAGGTGAGTATGTCTCATCAAATTCCACTCCGTGAAGTTGGGTATATCCTGTCGCAAAGAGTAGATCTTTGTATCGCTCGACAGCTCCATCAGCAGTGAGTTTCAATTTCAGAACCCACTTGACACCTATTGCTCTGCGGTTAGCAGGCAAAGCAACTAAAGACCATACCGAATTATCTTTCATAGAGGCGATCTCATCCTCCATTGCTTTCCTCCATTTTTTCGCTTAAGCTCCATCCATAGCTTGTTTAACCGTTACCGGTTCATCTACCGAAGTGAGGGTGAACAATTCACCTCTCTCGGTGGGATACTTCTTAGGAGAAGTTCGGTGCCTTAGACTGCGTCTAGGCTCGATAGTCCCATCTTGAGTTTGAACTACGCTCCCACTAGGAATAATGCTCGTTATCGGTGCAATACTCCCACTGGGAACAAGAGCGCTACTTGAACTTTCACCAAAAACTTTTCTAGGACGACCTCTCGGTCTCGGATTTCCACCTCCGAGATTAATTCTACGGTTACTACGACCAGGAACCGAGTTAGTCGTACCACTCAACTGTGTACAGTAGGTAGTTGAGGTAAAATTGGATTTTCATCCATTGGTTCAGTAACTTGATCATCAGGTCCAACTTGATTCGCACCTCCAGCAACAATGATCTGGGTTGTTGGATTGACTCCTCCCACTGATTTATTATGAAAATGTCCCAATCTTTATTTACCATATCGTTCACTGGCGTTGCTGCCTCAAATCTCTCACACGAAGAGAGTGGGACCTGATTATCATCATTCTCTAGTTTAATCAAGACTTCGTTCGTTGATGTTTACGCTATGGAAATACAACCTAAAGTATTGTAACGTCTCATGTTCGGCCACGTCACCAAACTTCCAAGCTATTGCACACATGAATGGAGATGCTTTTCAGCATTCCATCGTTACTATGTGTGTGTTTTATTTGCAACATAAATGTCGCAATTGTGGTAAGATCTCACTCATTACCAATAGCTCATATGGTGTCGCGTAACCGATTAATACATTAACTAGGTTCATCACATGATTTGTAGTTAACTACAACTTTCCTTTAGAAGGAAAAGGAAAGTCATAAGTTGAACTTGCGATATCATAGTGTTGACCTTGTTTATGAAGTGTGTGACGTTTTAATGCTTCGCCAATACTCTGTCATTTATAGGCATATGGTGGGAGACATCATTTAATAGACGTTTATTTTCATTGCTCATTCATACCCCAAGGTTTTATCCACCATGGATCGTGCATTAGGTTTTCACCTTATGCTCGTTTTGATTCTCGATGAGAATTTTGTATGAGTGAAAATTTGTTTCATGCATTAAATCAAGAACACACTATATATTGAATTTTGTAATTTGAATCGATGTGTTCCATCTATCGAGGAACACGCGTGCATGGCGCGCGCATCACCAGCCTTTACCCTTAGTGAAATCATTTTGTTTTCAAAATTCAATTTTTTTAATCGGTTTTGTACATGATCATCATTACTATTTTAATGGAGTACTAAACAATAAGGATTATCAAGTATCACACTCAAATTAGCAATGTAATGGATAATAACTATAAGATAGAGCGGCTCAAGGTGAATTAAATGAATAATTTCATACTCAATTTAAGCATTTATTACATGCCCAAAATTAAGGTTCCCGTTATTCACGAGGAAGCCTTTTTAATTCAAGAGTATTAATTACTAAAAAAAAGGCAGAATGAACTTCCAGGTCCTTGGCATTCCATTCATCATAGGATGCCTTCTGTGCATCACTGAGTTCTCCCTTTGGCCTAACTTTCTTAGTTGTTAAATGGTCCAACCCTTTCATTTCAGTAATCACTATCTTTGCTCGCTTATTCCTAATCTTATAGTTCTTATCATTCAATCTCTCTCCCTTATTTAATTGGGAGATGACATTGCTAACCACAGCCATTGAAACTAACACATTGGCGACTATGCATAAGCAGGAAGACAATGACATTTTGAAAAAGAAATTGCGTTCATCGGATATCTTTGAAATAGAGGATGACTAATAATGATCCCTCAGACATCTAACCCAACCGACCGACAGTAAACCGAGGGGAAGGGGGGTCGTGAAAGAGTTCACATTACCGTCGTCTTCTTTCTAATAGACCACTCTTTTAAAATGGTTTAATCGCTTTAACCGGAACAGGAGGTTTTAAAACACCCGATCTTGGCTTTCCCAATGCCCTTTTTAAAATGTTTCTAGGAACTCAAATTTGCACATATAATTCTACTACACAAGTAAATCATCATGCGCAGATCACATCCAAGACACCAAACACACCTCATGCATACGCGTCATGCGTCTAATGTTCCGAGGAACTCATGCTTAGCATATATAATTCTACTGCTCAAGTAAATTATGCTAATCCATCATCAACATTCATGCATACGCATCATGCTTGATCATACCATTCAAACATGCATATTTGGCGACTGATTTCCGCTTTTAAAACATTTGGGGCTGACTTGCAATTCATGCTATAAATCAATCATGCGTACTTCTAGACATGTATCCTAGGAAATTTCAACCATCACAGCATGTCTATTCTAGTGCGCAACTCATTAATTGAAAACCAGGGCTCTGCCCACAATATGCATAATCCAGCTAGCTTGACATAGTCAAAGACGACCGTTCTAATCATGCAATAGGATCAATTAAATAGAAATTGCAATTCAGCCCACTAAATGATTCAATCCCAAAATCATGCATTTCCGAGATCCATCCCCATAATCGAAGCTAGGCAACATGTTTAAAGAAATTGATGAAATATTAAACCTTTGAGTACTGTGTAGGTAATTTAAAGTATGAAAAAATTTGGATTTAAAAATTTGAACATCCTATTTTATTTAATTAATTCGGTTCGGATTAATTAATTCCGGTTCGGTTCAGACGGTCGGGTTCAGTAAAAGAGCTCGGCTGGACCGGTTCGGTTTAAAATAGGATTTCGGTTCTGTTTGTCACTCAAAACCGGGTCGATTTCACCCATATTAGTTGCCCCGGTCCGACTCGACCCGAGTGGGTCGGACCGATTGAGAAAACCCAGCTTTTGACTCGCTCCGGTTTAGACCCGTGGAACCCGACCCGGTTCGGTTGACCCGATTCGGTCCGGTTCGGGTTCCTTTGGTCACCCGGGTTCGTTGACCCAACCCGGTTGTGCTAAATTGGACCGGCCCGTTACTCAATGGGTTCAGCCGAAATTGAGACTTGTAGGCCAAGTAGGATTTTAAAATCCATTATAAACTTAACTTGGTCACCAAGTAACAATTAATCATAAAATAATTTCCAATTTTCTGCACATATATATATATATATATATCTTATGAAAATATATTTTCTCAATCTTTTAGGCAACTATATTATCAATAATACCTAGATCCCTAAAATTGTGCTAGATATATTGATAGTTTATATTCAAAATTATCTTGTGAACCTAGCCCTAATTTTGGCCTAATCCCTAGGCATGTAAAATTCGGCCGAAACCTATAGTAAAAGATTCATCAAAATTTTCGGTCACTTTAGGTTACTTTTGGACTAATAAATAAAAAATTTCACCTTGAATACCTAAAGGAAGTGGTTCGGCCGAAAACAAGAATTTATGGCTAGTGGTCAAATTTCAAGATCAAATCTTGTCATGATCAAGAATCCAAAATTTAAAACTTGATAAAAGTCTTGTTTTCCTTGAAGATCATGAACATCAAACTTCAGTATGAACATCATGAAAAACCATGGCCAGTCCGAATTTTAGCAGGATTTAGGGGATTAATACTACGGAAACAAAACCCTAGATACGTGCTTGGTAACTAATACACAGCGGAATAAGGTGCACATACCTATAGTGTTTCCTGTAGCCCAGGACTGTTGGGGGGATTTCTCAATTCCTATTGAGGTTCCTGTAAGAGAAGCCATATGCGTATTATGCCTCACAACAAAGCCTCAGTCGATTCTTCGCGGGATGGATCTCTTGGAGTAAATTGCTCGACGCAATTTGGCATCTCCTTGGTGTTGCTAGGTTCAGCCGAACTATGTAGTAAATAGGGAGGAGAATTTTCTTTTAATCTCACCACTTAGGAATAGAGGAATAGCCTTAATAAAACCTCCTAGGTATCCCTATTTATAAGAGGAGTAAAGTGGACAAAAGTCCACTTTACCCTCCTAGTAAAGTTGGCCGGCCATGCTTATAGGGAGGCCCAATTTTGGGCCTAGCCCAAAATCTCTAATAGACATTACCTAATTTCTTAGGTACATGGACTTTATTAATGGGCTCCCAATTACGGCGTCCCATTGTCCAAATGCTAACAATTTTAGGCCTCTCATGTCAGTTGATATTTTAGGCAAGACCCAAAATCCCTAATGTGATATTACCCAATTACTTAAGTGTTGTGCTTATATTAAATGGGTCCTATTACGGCGACCTATTCACTAAATGCCAACAACTCCCACTCGCCGAAATGGGAGGGTGCCTGTTAATATGTTGTCGACCAACACATCAACATTTGTTCTTCCATCCAGTCCAGCTTTCGAATTATTCATACGAGGTTTGCGGTTCGACCGGCAGACACAACAGACATCGTGCTACTCATCAGTTAAGAGTGTTGAAGCGTCCACGGAACGTTGATTCCCAACCTGTTATCAACTTGTTACCTCTTTATGCTGTGATGTATCACTGGTCAACTGTTATTCTCCAATTGCCTAGTTTTCACATAGGAACACTTCTCCAAAGCATCCGTACAAGTATTCGCAACCTTCAACTAATATCTGGTTGGTTACCACCTAGTGAATACAAGAGTAGGAGAATTACAAGTGTACATGACTAACCCATCTGCTCATGTCCTCGGTTAAACTCAACCGATTTCCAATACGTGGTCACTGGGCCTTTTTGTTCGGGCACTGCGTTCGTACGCCTGGAGGTGATCATTGAGCCCAACCTTAGATACGAGTTCTGATTTGTAAGGAGAATTCAGGCGCTCCTTCAGTAAGCATCCGGGATCAGTCACACGCTCAAGGTGAAGAAGTTTGTGCCCATCAAAACCTCGGAAGATTCCACCTAACGCAACAGAACTGACCCCCGTGGTTGAATGTTGGGACCTTAACCACTCGGGGCGTCGGGTCCCTGTACGGTAAGTAGAGGTGTTTGTCGGGTCTCTATACGATGTCTTTTATGCGCGCTCCTCCTTCGACCTGCACACGGGGCAGTATCGACACCACGAGGGAGGGGGGTGGTGTGCGATGAGCCTTCTCCGGTGCTTAAATCAGAAATCTGAAGAGAGAAAGCTAGAGAGAAGTCAGAGCTTCCTTATCAACTTAAGTTCTGAAATGGTTGGCCTAGTTTCCTATATATAGGGAAACTAAGAACCGAACCCTTTTTTGAACGATCCAATCCCGGTTTAGTAGAAAATGTGAACTGGGCTTGGACGAAGGCGAAGTTGACAACGGGAAGGCTCGTACGTAGTGTTGATATGCGGGTATACGTGTTTCTCGGGGTGTCAATTTGACCCCGGATTATACGAATAATCCGGGGGTCCGGATTGTCCTAGACAATCCAGACTATCCTGAATTGTTTTGCACAATCCGGACTATCCCAGATTGTTTTGCACAATCCGGAGTAGTCCGGATTGTTTGGACAATCCGGACGGGTCACGGTCCGAATACGCGCGTATCATGCGTTCAGACCTTTCTAACCCGTGAATAGGCGTTGTGAACCGTTGGTGGGTTTTACGTGTTAACAAGGCCTGAATGTAAAACGAACCCGAATCAGACGTATATCCATCATTTGCCCCCGAGTCAAGTAATTGTGTGACCCTTGGTTGACACTATTTTTCGATAGGATAGACGTCCGATTTAAGTTCGGGAGTTACCTCATAATAGACTTACTGTCTGTCGGCGCATAAGCCTCAATATCAAGTTTTCCATCCTTAGCTTGGCGAAGGAGTCCGTAACTGCTGACATGGTTAGTGCAGCGAGTATACATGTATAACGGATGTATGCATGGAAATGTATGTGTACGTACGTAACATGGACGTAAACGCTGACGTGTATGCAAACATGTTATATGCACGTGTATAAGTAAACATGTGACACATGATGATTATGTAATCAGTGATATAAATATAGAAATGCATATTTGATTATATATCAGAAGTATATATTTAACATGGCCATGCCAAAAAATATATGTAGTGTATGTATGTGTTTAAGAGTATGTAGGTGTGTATGTAAGGGTGTGTAGGTGTGTATGCATGTTGTCAACTCATACAAAAGAGTTAGAAAAAATTAAGGAGAGGTAAAGCCTTATCCACACCCTATATAGAAGAGAATATAAACACCTCCCATACTTAGTCTCCACACCAAGAGTTGTCTCCTCCTTCTTTCTTGAAGAGTAAGATACTTGGGGTCCTGCTTTCTTGAAGACTAAGAATCTCCGGCCAACTACTCACCACCCACAGCGGCGAAACCACCTCCGGCAAGGGAGATAGCAACGGCAACGGGCGTGATAGCGGCGGCAGACACGGCAGCTGCAACTTTTTTCCGGCGACGACGACATTTTTCACGGTGGTCGGGGTTCCCGAGTTGATTAAGGACCATTTCCAGGAATGGCAATGTCTTGAACCATCTTAATTTGGCCAATCCTTAGCTTGGATAAAACTTGGTTTTTCACGCACACCAAGTGTTCGATGAAGTTCCTAACACACATTGACATAGAGTAAAATGCATGAAAAATGACTAAGTGTTTAGAAATGCTGTATGCATAGTCAAGAGTGTTACTCCCCTTGTCGATTGCATGCGTTAGGTGGTCAAGACCTTGTCGTTCTTGAATTGCTTAGCCAATTTTTGACCGAAATTGTCGATCGATGGAATCCATGTAGTAATTTGTCTTGTGACACAACTTGTACGTACATGCTCATTAACACGACAGTGTTTATAATTGTGGGCATATCTCGCATTCCGCTTGTTAAGGATATACGCATGCGTATGTATAACATGTCAACATAGAATGATATACACACGTAGGTGTTAGTGTCATAATTGCATTTACATTGTTACCTCCATCATTTGCGGTAAGTCATGTAGCTGAAAGTAGGTGCGCGTTGGCACGGGTAGGTGCACGTAGATACGAGTAGGTGCGCGTAGACACAAATAGGTGTGCGTAGGCATGAGTAGATGCGCGTAGAAACGAGTAGGTGCGCGTAGGCACGAGTAGGTGTACGTAGGCACGAGGAGGTACATGTAGGCACATGTAGACTGCATAATTGTTGGGAAGAGGCCCTTACTGACATAGAGGTTCCCCCATATAGAGGATGTTCGCTATGTAGTAGTTGTAAACTTATAAGTTCGTATGCGTGGAGTTGCCCCCGTGCGGGATATGTTTACCCCATAGTCGTTAGTCACGCGATCATTATGCGCACACTTGCTGAGTAGACTGTTACTTTTGTCATTGCAGGACTTGCATTTCGAGAGTTACGGAGTGACTTGTTGAGTAGATACGACCTTGCTGTCGCATCTTTCTTTGGGATTACCTTCTCGATTTACAGGATACTATAAAATGAGTAAGTTCTTCATCCCTACTCCAGGAGTTAGGTACTGTTCAGATTCTGATTTTGATTCTGAGTCGGATCCCGCAGCATCCGCTGATTCGGGATCTGAGGATAACACAGACTCTTCTCCTGAGTCGGTGTCTGGTTCGGGGTCGGAACATATGTTCCAAGCTTTTCCTGGGAACCAGTTGCAACACAAGGATTACAGGCGTTATGGGGAGCAGTCCGGACTCTGTCTATAGAAGTGTATATGAAGACTATATTCAATACACTATGCATACACTTAGTTTCACTATGCATATACCCTGCCACTATGTATGCACCCGGTTATGTTATGCAAACACTATGCACCTGGTTTACAACTCTTTGTATAGTGTTAGTTGGTGAGCCTAGTTTCACTTAGTATATATATTGTATCATCTTGATTGTAATCCCTAGTGATCAATGAAGTAAATTTCCAGCTTATATGGTATCAGAGCCATGAAATGGCGGCGCAAACTTGGAGATGAAGCAACCTAGTTCTTCTTCATTTCTACTTGTGATTTTCCATTGATCCAACTTGGATTCAGCTTGGATTACTTCTTGGTTACTCAATTCAGCTTGTATTAACCTTTCTTTTGCTTAAGAAAGTCTTTGGGTAAGTTTCATTCTAAGATTTGAGCTGCGTATGAACCATTTTGGTGATTTGAACTAGTCTTCAAGCTGATTTGCCTAGTTCTTCCTGGATTGAGCTATGGATTGCTATTTGCGTGGATTCTCTTGTTGAATTCTTGGGTTTGCACTTGATTCCTGGTTATTATAGTGGATATATTTCACTATTGAGCTGTGCTTATAGCTTGATCTCCATTGTTTCTCTGCGTTTTGAGCTTTGATAGTTCATTGCTCGACTAAGGTGTTCTTTCAGCTTGTTGAAGAATTTTGCATTGAGATTGTGGATTTCTGCTTCCACAATCATCGGAGATTGTTCAGATTTGATTGTTGGTGGCTTCTCTTGATTGGTCTGCTCAGATTTGTGGGCGGATTTGTACGAATTCAGTTGGATATTGCTAGCTGATTCTTTGTCCTATTGCAAGTTTGGTTGTGTACCAGTTTTGTCACTTTGTGGTAGCTGGTTCATTTCGGTTTTCTTGGAAATCTGCTGATTATATTCCTTGGATTCTCCCCTGTTTGAATCAAGTTTCTGAATTGCAAGATGGCTAATGAGTATAGCATTGATGATCCCCTTTACATTCATCCCTCGGATACAACTGGCCACCTCCTTATCCCTTTTCAATTGCAAGGCATTTCCAACTATCATGCTTGGAGCACTTCAATCAAAGAAGGCTTGTTGGTCAAAAACAAGTTGGGTTTCATTGATGGAACTTTCACAAGGCTCAGTGTTCCACTTGATCAAAGGGTGAAATGGGATAGAGCCAATGCCATTGTAAAGGCCTGGCTCAGAAACACAGTGGCAAAGGTCAAGGAACCAACTACTTACAAGCAAGCCATCAAGGATCCTAACTGGATTATGGCAATAAAGGAGGAGATACAAGCTCTTCAAGACAACAACACATGGGAATTGGTGGATCTTCCTCTAGACAAATCATCAATTGGGTGCAAATGGGTCTTCAAAGTGAAGTACAATTCAGATGGATCAATTGAGAGATACAAGGCTAGATTGGTTGCCAAGGGTTTTACTCAAATTGAAGGGACTGATTTCAATGAGACATTTTCACCTGTGGTCAAGATGGACACAGTGAGGATTGTCTTAGCATTGGCAGCTGCCAAATCTTGGGGTCTATATCACATGGATGTTAACAATGCATTTCTTCAAGGTGATCTAACTGAAGAGGTGTATATGGATATTCCCCAAGGTTTTGATCATTCTAAATCCAATGATGGGTCTCCTAAACGTGTGTGCAAGCTTATCGAGTCATTATATGGCCTCAAACAAGCATCAAGACAATGGAATATAAAGCTCACACAAACATTGGTGAAGAATGGATATAAGCAATGTGCCTCTGATCATTCCTTGTTCACCAAGATACAAGGTGTTGACAAAGTCTTCTTGCTCATTTATGTTGATGATTTGCTAATCACAGGTTCCAATGCCAAGATGATCAATCAATTGAAGTGCATTCTACAAACACACTTCAAGTTGAAGGATTTGGGGGAATTGAGATATTTTTTGGGATTGGAAATTGCAAGATCCAATCAAGGACTTGTGATTAACCAAAGAAAGTATGCTATGGAATTGATTGAAGATGTAGGCCTAGGAGCAGCTAGGCCTATTGATACACCAATGGAATTTAATGTCAAACTCACAACATATGAGTATGACAAGGCAACCAACTCAAATTCAGATGATCCTCTTTTAGAGGATGCCACTTCTTTTAGAAGATTGGTTGGTAAGTTACTATACCTTACCATGACTAGGCCTGACATTAGCTTTTCAGTGCAAAGGCTTAGTCAATTTGTGGACAAGCCTAAGAAATCACACTACAATGCAGCCATTAGAGTGATCAAATACATCAAGGGCACCCCTGGCCAAGGGTTAATCTATCCCTCAAACAACAACCTCAATTTGAGCTTGTTTTGTGATTCTGATTGGGCTGCTTGTCCTTTTAGTAGAAAATCAGTGAGTGCCTATTGTGTAAAACTTGGAGCAGCTATGATAGGTTGGAAGGTCAAGAAACAAGATACCATTTCAATATCAAGTGCTGAAGCAGAGTATAGATGCCTAAGAGTTGCAATTCAAGAGGCACTTTGGGTAGGCAGAATTCTTAAAGAACTTGGTTTGCAAGTAAGCCTTCCTATTCCCATATACACATTTAGTCAAGCAGCTGTGAAGATTGCTAAAAATCCAATGTTTCATGAGCGTACAAAGCATATTGAATTGGATTGTCACTTCACAAGGCATCACATTGAACTTGGGATGATTGGTGTCCATTACATTCCTTCAAAGGATCAACTAGCTGACTTGCTTACCAAGGCTTTAGTGAAGAACCAACACTTAGCCTTGTTGAGATTATATGGAATTAAAGATGTCTTCCAAAAAAGAAAAGAAGAGGAAGAAAAGGATGGGAGAATATAGAAGTGTATATTAAGACTATATTCAATACACTATACATACACTTAGTTTCACTATGCATACACCCTGCCACTATGTATGCACCCGGTTATGTTATGCAAACACTATGCACCTGGTTCACAACTCTTTGTATAGTCTTAGTTGGTGAGCCTAGTTTCACTTAGTATATATATTGTATCATCTTGATTGTAATCCCTAGTGATCAATGAAGTAAATTTCCAGCTAATATTGTCCACTTGTGGAGGCGGTTTTCCCTTTTGACATACTCCCTAGAGTTGCTCGAGGTGAGCCTACTGTGCCCCCCACTGAGATGGCGACGATGTATACTGGACAAATACGGGAGGGGTTATGTTTTCCCTATTGTCGTGACTTGGTAAGACTTTGTCGCTATTACAAGATTTCCCCTCTTGATCTTTCACCCGCCGGAATCCGGTACTGGGTTTGCTTCCGAGTGTTATGCCACTAGCAGTCGTGGCGCTACTCCACACTGCTTTTTTGATGTTTCTTCCGACTTCAGCGCCAGGAATCTGCCGGCCTATCTTCCATCTCTATTCGCTGGCCTTCGTTGAAAGGGTGAGATTTTGCAAGTCTTAACTTGGGAGAAGTGAGGTGGGATACTACACTTCGTTTTGTGACTGCTGCTGATCGGTCGAGGAGTCACTGGGAAGAACATTATTTCTTTGCCCATGACGTCGGGGTAACGTGGCCAGTTTCCCATATTACTGAGACTGATCCTATGCCGACATATGCTGAGTTCTCTGATTCAGACAAAGCGACCATGAAGGCTATATATCGGGCTCACAAGGCACGCGCCTATTGTGCCTTGTCTTGTGTGACGGAGCAGGAACTGTGTGAAATCTGGGATTCGCATAGCTCCTACAGGAGGTCCTTCAGTATGTTATGGACTTTTATAACTCCTATTATGTTGTGATGTAGGTTGGTTTCATGGCAGAAACTCACGATTGTTGGCGAGTCTACAGGGGAACTTTGTTGCCCCCGGACGAGGTGCCTCTGCTGCTGTCACGGATGCGCTTCGGGTTATTAAGCCTGGGCGCGGGAAAGGGTCTATGCGTGAGTTTCCTTTCTCGTAAATTTGTTTTTCTCGTGATCGTGTTGAATGTCGTTGTTTTCATCCTGTTTTGTTCTATTTTGTAGGCCACTCGCCCAACGTGACTGATCGCATTGTGGCTGTTGCTGATAATCTGCCTCAACACCCGAGTCTGAGGTACGTCTCTCGAGCGATCCCAAGCAATCGAATTCTGCAGGAAGCGGGGCGTTGAGGACTCCTTCCCGTGAAAAAGGGAAGAGCGTTGAAGGCCAGGCTCGCGCGCCTGTTATGTCTGCCCCCGGACGAGGGATCGGACCTTAGAGGAGGTGGCTCCTCATGCAGGGATGTATTTTACTTTTACTTTCCTGCTATACTTGTAATATTTTTCCTTTCTTGTTTACCTGTGTATGTATTCACAGGTGTTGCGCCTCTTTCCGCGCGCTGATTTGGTATGTCCTGTTGGGGATGACTTCGTTGGAGATGAGTGGGCGCCCTTTGGTGATGGGGAGCCTCGTTTTGCTAAGGAGGCGAGCTTGAGTACTCCTGAGGTGGGAGTACGCGTATTTTAGCGGGTTATCCCTCCAGGCGATCAGAGAGTTCGCCCTAGTGAGCCTGAAGATGCGCGCGCCTGAGGGTTCACGTGTTGCTCCAATGAGTGTTCATCCTTACTCTTTTATAGCTTGTATATGTATTTGCATTGTTGTTACAACTAGCTTGTTGTATTGTGCTATATGTTTGTTGTTGATGTGGCGAACCTTTCCTCCTTCGTGATTGAACTCACTGAGGAGAAGAAGGCTCTCCAGTAGAAGTGCGACATGCTTTGTCGCGAACTTGCGAGTGCAAAGGAGAAGGCGCGTCTCTCGGATGCAAAGGTCGTCGAATTTGAGGCGGGTGCCTTAGTTTGCCAGGCTCGAGTTGCTACGCTCGAGTCTGAAATGACTGCCCTTTAGAAGAAGGTGGCTGAGGATAGCGATATACACACCCTTGCATTGCAGTCTGTGCAAGAGAGCGCGCATGAAGAGGGGATGGTTGCTGGAGTTGCAGAGTAAAGGGGCTCCCAGTCCTTCCGTGATGATGTTCGAGAAGGTGCCAATGACCTTATGTATGACTTTTTAGAGGGTTTTATCGAGCAAGTATATACCATTGGCCCCGACTTTCGCTTTGATTATTTGGGTGTATACACTGAGTTTAACATTTGACATGTGGCGGCATTGCGCCTCCGAGATGCGATTACCCCTCAGATTGATGTTGTGTTTGGTGATGATGGTGATGTCCGTATAGTGGTTGAGACTAAACAGGACGAAGTTGTGGCTGAGCCATCTGATATTGTCGATGCGCCTGATGTGGCGTCGGGTTGATTGCTGGTTACTTTCGAACCTTTGTATATAGTTTTGCTCCCCGTGTCGGGTTGAGGTTGTCTTTGGGGTGTTGTTCTCTTGAACCTTTTATCCTTTTCACTTTTGATGTTTGACGTTGTCATATAGACATGTCATGGATGTTTAGTAATGCATGATAACTTATTAGTAATCTTTCATACATTTGTTACCGTAGTTATCCATATGGTTTGGACTATAGAGTAGAGTTGAGACTCGTCATCTATGTAGATATAGTATCCTTAGTTGTAGTAAGGAGACGTGCGTCCCTGTGTTTGCGCCCCTCTTGGGTATCCCAAGGTATGGCATAATGTGTAGGTTCGAGTTGAATAGGTGAGTAGTATGCTTGTCGTATTTCATGGGTAGTAACGCTCAAGGCTTTGTAATGACGCTTGTCATTTATGAGTAGTAATGCACAAGGACCTTATGAGAAGAAGAAGCCCACGGAGCAGGAATACAAGAAGGAGAAGCCCAGGAAGTCAGAGACAACGGAGGAAGAAGCCCACGAAGTAAACTCGTGTGCAAACACTGGCGCCGTCTGCAGATTCAAGCAAAAAGAACGTAGCCTACTATTTGTGCTCGATGGCAATAAATAAGGGGGTCTAAGAGAACAAGAGGGCGGCATATTAAGGTACCTACCGTGGGTCTCCAAGAGCCTAGCATCCGGAGGCAACAACCAAAGGATCCTAAGCAATCGTCGTCCAATGGAGAACAACACTCCTTGGATAACACTCCACCAAGCTCCAAGACACCATGGTCGGTATTCAATCAACAACTACCAACCTCACCCCTAATAAAGGACAAGCCTCTGGTTGGGGCAACAACCAAATACCCAAGAACAGGCCAGAAGGCTAAAGAAGTGGCTACAACAAAAATGCATCAATGGCAGCTCTTCCAGAGTATAACAAAAATGCATCAATGGCAACAACAACCTCTCCACAAGGATGAGCACCATCCTCACATCCCTTCATGAATGCACCTAGAGTAGCTCTTTCAGAGCACATCCATAGGAGGCAACTGGAAGTGACCACTGAACAACAGCCACTCTGTGAAGGATATGGCAACACTAAGGAGGGAGAGATGAACAATAACTCCATCCCCAGAAGAATATAGAATTAGTAAGAGAAACCACATACACTGGGGGGGCAAGCATCGCCAATGATAGCAGAGAGGGTGCATACATGCACATCCCCCCCCCCCCCCCCCCCCACTATGAGCAAAATGATAACCTTACAAGGAGGCCCGCTACAACCAGGAGGGCCTGTCGCGCCTACTTTAAGAGAATGCCATCCAAGGGGTTCTAATACGATATGTCTTTCCATGGAAACCATATGGAATGCCATCATATAGAATCCCATCCTGCAATATACCTATGTACATCAGTTACACCCACCAGACGACCACCGCCCAAGCGACGGGACAACACGCTGCAAAAGCAGGAAATACCACTTCAACCCAGTTTGCAAGGCAAACACCTCCCTCTCCTCCTACCTAACACAATACTCATTTTTGAGCAAAAAGTCACTTCTACATCCAAGGAAGGGTAGTACTAAAGGAGGGGGCAGCACCAAACCTATGCTCATCGCAAGGGTCATTAATGACTTCAATATTAAAAGGATAGTGGATTTGCAAAACAAATTTCCTATACATGAGGAGTAGTCATATTAACCAAGATGCTATGAATATCATCACTCCCTGCTTGATAAAAAAGTAGCGGTGTCACTGCAAGCAAGAACCGCTCAAGAGTAATATAACGTTAAACAATGTCAAGCGGCAAAATGATGAGACACTCCGAACAAAAATCACTACCGTCGTCAACCAAAATTGTTAAAAGTCATCACTGTAGCGACAGATCTACGGTCAATCATTCAATGGCCATGCCAAGGAAAAGTAAAACCACCCCTTGAAGGACACCCCTTATCAAGCATATTACACTTAAAAGTTCGTGGAAACCAACATTCTACACCTAAGGGTGCGAACAACACAGGGATGGGGGCACCGTGCCAAACCAACACCTACAAAGATTCAATGGAAGAAACAGTAACGAAGATCAAAATTGAAAAGCCCTCCTAACCCCCTCGCCAATTCTGGAAGATGCAGATGAGAAAGGCATGCTCAAGGAGCAAAAAAGAGTAAGGACACCGAGCAACTTGGGGGGCACCAAACGAACAAGTGTTCGACAACCAACCGAGAAATAGGAGGATAAGCCTTAACAGGCTAAACAAGAACAAACGGTGCAACTACCAAGCAACTAGGGGGCACCATGTGATCTAATGCTTGATAGTCCACCCGAAAATAGAAGGCCACGGGAATATGTGGCATGACTCCTTCCAATGGAAGCCACAAATGACAGATACAACATAAACCCACTACAAGGACTCGCTCCTGTGTTGGAGGCAACAGTGACTTCCCTCATAAGGCGACATCCACAACTTATACCGACTGGAAGGTGCGGAAGGGCAGATATCAACTAACACTTTCAGTGGAGAACATTCGAAGAAGTTCTACACTCGAAGGGAAAAGGGAATATCCACTTCTATTATCTAATTTATTATTACTAAGGGTTAACTGGTCTTTTGGTCCATGATGTTTGACCACTTTTGGGTTTTGGTCCATGATGTTTTTTTTTGCCTAGTTTTGGTACCATATGTTTGCAGATTTTTCTAGTTTTGGTCCGACCGTTACATTCCGTCCATTTTTTCCGTTAAGTGACATGTGCAAGTCACGTGATCCACCCTAAACTTTCAATTTTGGGGAATTGACCCATTGAACTAGGTTTAGGGTGTCAATTCCCCCAAATTTGACCCGTTAAAACCTAGTTCAATTCGCCCAAATTGACTAGGTTTTGGGTGTCAATTCCCCAAAATTTGAACAAAATTGAAAGTTTATGGTGGATCATGTGACTTGCACATGTCACTTAACGGAAAAAATGGACGTAATGTAACAGTCGGACCAAAATTAGAAAAATCTGCAAACATATGGAACTCCAAGCGGCGGAAAAGCGCATTTGCAATTAGCACCTTGCCAAAACGCTATCTCGAGGCATTGAATAAGCAGAATAAAACGTTTCAAACCAAACAAGCAACGTTTGCCATAACGTCAAATCTTGGAACTTCAAGCGACGGAAAATGCGCTAACTTTAGTAATTAGGATTGCGAGTCGCGTCTCGCCACAACGCTACCACAAGTCATTGTGTAAGCGGAATAAAACGTACCAAATTAAGCAAGCAACGTCTTGCCTCAAACGCCACCTTGAGTCATCAAGTGGACGGTAAATTGCATATCGCAAGTTGCGTCTCGCCCCAACTATCTAAAGGCATTGAGTAAGCGGAATAAAACGTACCAAATCATGCAAGTAACGTCATGCCTTAACACTACCACGAGGCATCGGGTAAGTGGTTAAAACGCGCCAAACTAACAAGTAGCATCTTGTTCACAACGCTATCCTGAGGCATCGGATATGCGGTCACAAAACGTGCAACACAACGCAAGTAGCGTCTTGCCAACAACACTATGTCGAGGCATCGACTAGTGGACGAACGTCATGTACCACTTACGATGAACAACAAGGGGAAGATCCAAAAGAACAACTCTGAAATATGATAAGGGGAAGATCCACGGGATAACCCTTACATATGGAAAGAGGAAGATCTATAAGGACAACCCTTCCAACCGAAAAGGGACATAAGACCTATAGGGTCACCCTTCCAACCGAAAAGGGGAAGATCCAAAAAGACAACTCTGAAATATGATAAGTCGATCGACAACCCTTACATATGGAAATAGGAAGATCTATAAGGACAATCCTTACAACCGAAAAGGGACATAAGACCCATAGGGTCACCCTTCCAACCGAAAAAGGGGAAGATCCAAAAAGACAACTCTGAAATATGATAAGGCGATCGACAACCCTTATATATGGAAAGAGGAAGATCTATAAGGACAACCCTTACAACTGAAAAGGGACATAAGACCCACAGGGCCACCCTTCCAACCGAAAAGGGGAAGATCCAAAAAGACAACACTGAAATATGATAAGGCGATCGACAACCCTTACATATGGAAATAGGAAGATCTATAAGGACAACCCTTACAACCGAAAAGGGACATAAGACCCATAGGGCCACCCTTCCAACCGAAAAGGGGAAGATCCAAAAAGACAACTCTGAAATATGATAAGGCGATCGACAACCCTTACATATGGAAAGAGGAAGATCTATAAGGACAACCCTTACAACCGAAAATGGACATAAGACCCACAGGGCCACCCTTCCAACCGAAAAGGGGAAGATCTAAAAAGACAACTCTGAAATATGTTAAGGCGATTGACAACCCTTACATATGGAAAGAGGAAGATCTATAAGGACAACCCTTACAACCGAAAAGGGACATAAGACCCATCGGGCCACCCTTCCAACCGAAAAGGGGAAGATCCAAAAGGACAACTCTAAAATATGATAAGGGGAAGATCCATAGGACAACCCTTACATATGGAAAGAGGAAGATCTATAAGGACAACCCTTACAACCGAAAAGGGACAAAAGACCCATAGGGCCACCCTTCAAACCGAAAAGGGAAGATCCTAAAGGACAACTCAGAAATATGATAAATGGAAGATCCATAGGACAACCCTTACATATTGAAAGAGGAAGATCTATAAGGACAACCCTTACAACCAAAAAGGGATATAAGACCTACATGGCCACCCTTCAAGCATGATATGAGAAGTAGGTTTCACAATCAAAGGGCAACTCATCCAACAAGACATGATAAGTAAGTCCCTCAATCAAGGGCAACCCTTCCAACAAGATATAGAACGTAAGTTCTTCAATCAAAGGAGGATACTACCTCCCTATACTTCAACAGGTGACTATCACGTCCATATATCAAAGGAGGACACCATCCCCCTATACATCATCAAATGGCTATCATGCCTATATATATCAAAGGAGGGTATCACCCCCTATACATCAACAAGGGCTATCATGTCCATATATACCAAATGAGGGCACCAATCCCCTTGTACATCAGCAATGGCTATCATGTCCATCTATCTCAAATGAGGGTACCGTACCCATATATAATCACCATAAAGACATCCATCTAGGTTACAAAGTCCAACAACCGCAAGATCGGAGGTCGAAGAGACAAACTAAGGAAAGAGCCTCCACCAAGCTTTCAAACGACTTTCAATAGCCTAACCGGACGCCTATCCGACCATCATAGAGTCAAGCAAATGTTAAGGCCATTGCTTAACTCGGGGGGGGGGGGGGGGGAAGCGGGATACACTCCCAATTAAGCAACAAATATCCTCCAGCCCACCTCACAAGCAAATAAGGAAACTTTAAGGAAGTAGCAATCAAACACAAGGAGACCGTCAACCAAAGCAAACCAGGGGGAAGAAGCACATAGCAAAAATTACCCCAGGAAGAGAAGCAATAACACATCAGGTACTATTAACCCTGCCGCGACGCACTATGTTAATCCATCAACGCCAACCTACCCAGTAGTACGTCCCAAAGTGCGCAAAGATCAAATGCTCACTACGGGGGCAAAGACACGTGGATGGATGATACTACTTGCTAAAGGAAGGACTATGGTGGATAAACAAACATCATAAGCACCCCTAAGGGCGAGACAAGCAAAATCATCCCAGCGCTACCCAAGATAGTCGGGGGAGGGACGAAACACCTACAACAAGTTATGTATCAACCAGTAGCATGAGCTACCAAGCGTAGTTAATATAAGGAGTATCCCCTTATATACAACAACGTGTCCACTACGGGGGCACTCACATATTCATCAGTTACCAAGCATGACCAGCACAAGGAAAAACCCCTACATTTAAAGATATCAAAATACTCGCTACGGGAGTAACGATACATACATAGACTGCCAAGCGTAATCACCTCAAGGGCTAACCCCCCGCGTCCAAAACGCCAAACACAACTTCTGTAAGGGACAACTATATATATACAATCTCAATACACGCAGGTCTCGCAATTAACGCAAGGGCTAATTCCCCAGCTTCCGAAGCATGCCCACTACGGGGGCAACCATACACATACAATTCTATATGCACAGGTCACAGAGCATGAGTAAAGCAAGGGCCAAGCCCCCGCATATGGAGGTGCAAGGTATGCATACCGTGGAAGTAACCTCAGCACTGAGACACGAAGGCAAACCCGAGTATCTAGCGAAAAACAAGGACATCTCCAAAAGAACCAGGAGAAAAACGCAAAGATGCAACGATAAAAACACCAACAAAGGGGGGGATCATCCTCTCCTGCAGGAACTTGTGAAGAGGTGGAAACCTTAACATCGCGAGTAAAAGCCACATCATTGTTCTTCGAAGAACGGTCGGAGACAACCTATCCGACGACAATCCATCAAGCGAAACGCTCCGCACGCTTGTTAAGGCAACCCACAACATCCAAGCATTACCCTTAACATCACCAATGATAGGTCGGATGAGATCCTCAGGAAAGATCAAAGGCAACTTGATCCTACCTGGAAAAACAAATGTAAGACACGACAGGAGCATGATAAATACATATATACAAGAGGGGAACATCATCATATACCTGGCACTGGAGGTCTATGATCGAAGGTTGCAATCCTCGGGGGGGGGGGGGGGGGGGGGGGGGAGGAGACAAGGACCCGCCGGCATCATTCGAAGCCTCCATATTCTCCGGTGCAATAGGAGAATCATCAGCTACGTCCTCAAAAGCAACCTATCTATCTTCATGACAAGAGGAAGACCTGGATGGAGAAAGGAACCAGGCTATTTTCTGAGCCTTACAGTTAGAGGCTTCCACCTCCAAGCTAGACCTCTTCGATTTGATCTTAGTTAAGATCTGCACGGCAGAGATAGAAGGGGACTTCCATAAGAAACAACAAAACACAGAAACAGCGGCCAGATGATCAACCACTGGCAAAGGGAATAGGAGAAGCAACCGAAGCTTCTCTCTCTGAAGGGACATCTTCATCAAAACCGTCGTTCTCCTGAAACAGGGAAGGCCGATATTGAAACCAACCTACAAGGAAAAGCAATAAAGTCACAAGTATTAAAAACTCAAAGTCTTGCATACCAAAGATAAGACGGGGGGCGTCATTCGAATCCCCGTAGCATATAGCTCTTCCCCCAAGATGCGGTGCACGGACTCGAAGGAGGCCGTCATGTTCCCAATATATATCAGCTTCAAAGCCTGCCTATCGGACGTGGAAAGTTCAGAAAACTGGGACGCGCATCCGTCAATAGGGGGAGTCCAGGGACCAAGAAACACACCGATCCTCAACGAAGAAGTAGTATTTCTCCCAATAATAACTACCATTTTCAAAGGTAAGGACGAACCGACGTTTTCTATTCCATTTTGCATCACCCAATCCAGAGAACCCCTTATGAGACAACAAGGTGTACCGGATCACTAAGGAAGAGAACCCTGACTCACCACTGTGCTGGATATGATAGAAGCATCGGAAGGGACGAAGGGAGTAAGCCCAGAGTTTGGCTGTGGCAAAACAGTCTAAATCCGACCCAAGCACAGATAAAAGAGGGGGCAAGATCAAGAGGGGAAATTTGGTAACTTGTAAA
Source organism: Clarkia xantiana subsp. parviflora (assembly GCA_036873135.1). Classification (NCBI taxonomy): domain Eukaryota; kingdom Viridiplantae; phylum Streptophyta; class Magnoliopsida; order Myrtales; family Onagraceae; genus Clarkia; species Clarkia xantiana. Next base: position 24,702,901 of record JAPTYO010000011.1, read on the forward strand.
GATCCCGAAATTCCGCACAAAAAGGGAAGCGAAGCCCCGCCTTAATCTGACTAATATACACCACCGCCATCCCATCCGGAGGTGGGGTAACGGAGCTACCAGTACATCAATGTGGCACGGAGAAGGAGTAAAATGACCTCCCCAAACCAAACAATCCCGCCGTCTTAGCATGGGAGAGAAGCCCTTTCCTACTCAACAAGTTCTCACGGTAGCACGGGGTCATGAAGAAAAGCCAGCTCATCCTCAAGGATGGGCTACAACTTGACCTTCGACTCTGAATTTGAATCGGACATCTCCGGGACGTAGTGTAGGCTCAAGTCAGGATGTAGAAACGGCCCTCCCATAAAAAACTTCTTTTGCGGATAACAGATTATGGGAGCATTAGAAGCAAGGCCACCACGTGAAGCCTTAGGACAAGAAGGCTTACTCGTTTTGAAGGGGAAGTGAAACGACGCTCCTTAGCCCAGAAAAAGCTCCAAAAGCACGCCTGGAAATAGAATGAAAAAACGATGGTCCGTCAGAAATTACCAACCCCACCTCAAGGTACCCTACAAATCCATCAAGACCGACCTACCCAAGAGTACGTCCCAAAGTGAACAAAGATCAAATGCTTACTACGGGGGCAAAAGACACGTGCATGGACGATACTACTTGTCAAAGGGGGGACTATGATGAACAAAGCATGGAAAACACCCCTAAGGGGGTAGAAAAATAAGATCACCTCAACACCACCTAATGTAATTAAGCGTGGAACTAAACATCCTCCATGAGGGCATGTATCAACTATACAAGCAAGGTATGACCTAGGCAAAGCACCAAAGCACCCAAACAACAAGCAACTACCAAGTTCCTAAGGGGGCAACATCTATATCAAACACTCACCTCAAAGATGCTCCAAAAATCTCCAATTAAAGGGAGACACGAACAAAAGGACACAGTCCCGAAGGCTAAGTAAAACGAGACCAAGGCTCGTAATTCATACCCTCATATAATATCATAATATGACGTGAATTTGCTTAAATCTAATAAAAGAATTTTCTATATATGTATTAAGCTTCTCTAAAGCAGGGGGCATGAAAAATCACGACGCGTCTCGAGTACTCGATAAAGGCCGAGATCGTCACATAGGTACGCCTCACTATTTGCTTGGGCCATATTCCTCGAAAATAGAGTCAAGAAAAGGTTAAACCATTCCTTGACTCGGGGAAAATGTTGGATATACGCCCAAGCTATCATGAATTGGACCCGATAAATGGGTCATAAGCGAATATAATTAGAAACTTTGATCACGGACACGCGAGGCCCAGCACATAGGCCCGAAACACACCCCGAGTGGCGAAAACACTCGGGAAGGTCCCGAGTGGAAAAACCACTTGAGGGCAATCCATGCAAGGGCCCCCTTGCTCGGGTAGCCCGAGCAAGACCTTAGGGGTACCCGGGCGGGTACCCCCTCCATCCGGACGAGTCCTCCATGTCCGGACCCCTACCCCCGGACAATATTTCTCTCGGGGCTCTCCCTTGTAGGTTACACACCGATAAACTTACCTACGGTCAAACCGGGGTCAAATGCACCTTATTTACGGTCAATGCCAACTTATATTACGAACCTGCCACAACCGGAACAGGAAACCATTGGAACTGGGGCGGTTCAATAGGAGCTCTATAAACAGAGACTTCATCCCCTCATTTGAAGGTAATCTCTCACTCTCTCTCTAAGCTCCCTCCCTCTCTCTAAAGCATATACTCATTTAAGCATCGAAGAGCGCACGCCGAGCACTACCCCCCCTTTGGTCTCAGTATCGCCCCTTTTTCAGGTATCACGAGGAGAAGGAAGAGCGGAGGTCCGAGGAAAGAAGGCACTCAAGACATCGTATAGAACAGTGAGCTTACCGGGAACCCCCTCCCCGGTGCCCATCTACAGGTATATGAGAAGAAGAAGCCCACGGAGTAGGAATACAAGAAGGAGAATCCCAGGAAGTCGGAGTGAACGGAAGGAGAAGCCCACGAAGTAAACTCGTGTGCAAACAGTACCTACGAGAATACATTAACTTCATTAGATTGTTGTACAGTTTACAAAGTTGCAAATAAATGGAGTTATTAAATCTCCTTCAAGTAATGCATGTAATAGATAGAATAAAATAGCTTGATACGAAGGCTCTTTTAGTTGCGTATGTGGTGTGTTCCGCCATGGAACTTTTTCAAGTGTCCCCCGCTGAATGTGTTTGTGGATATATTTTCGTCTCCATCCTCCAAACGATACGCGTTGGTATACGATACCGATGCTATCTTGTATGGTCCTTCCCATTTTGGTGATAGCCGGTTAATTTGATTGTGTGAATTCGTTCTTTCTCCACACCATTTCGCCAACATGGAATTGTCTTCCTTTGTCTTTTTGGTTATAGTATCTTGAGGTGATTAGGCGCATCATTTCCTGACACTCTTCTGACTTCCACCATTTTTCATCGGCTAAGTCTAGATCCAGACGTCTTTCTTTGTCGTTCATCTGAGTGTCGTAATGAGTTATTCGGTAAGATGAGACGACTCTCTCCACTGGCGTGACTTCCTCTATACCTTACACCATGCTGAATGCTGTTTCTCCCGTTGTTAGTTTAGGCGTTGTGCGTACAGCTCATAGGACGCTGCTTAGCTCTTCGGCCAATCCTCCCTTTAGTGCATATACTCTTTTCTTGAGACCTTCAAGGACGATCTTGTTCGCTGACTCGACTTGGCCGTTAGTCTGTGCATGGTGCACTGACGCGAAGCGTTGTTCTATGTTCAGGCTGTCGCAGTAGGTTTTTAGTTTACCACTTTTGAATTGTGGACCATTTTTTCTTATGAGTATCTTCGGGACGCCATATCGAGCGACAATGTGGTTTCAGATGATGTCGATGACTTGGGTATCCTTCGTTCTTGCTAAGGCCTTGGCTTCTATACACTTGGAGAAATAGTCGATATCTACCAATATGTATTTTGTTTGCCCCTAGGATTTTGGGAGTGGACCTACGAGGTTGATACCCCATTGCGCAAAGGGCAATGAGCTTGCGATCGGGCTTAGTTCCGCAGCTGGTGTCGTGCTGCTCCTCGAGTATTGTTCGCAAGAGTCGCATTCGGTGACCATGTGTGTTGCTTCACTTTTCATAGATAGCCAATAGTATCCCAAGTGTAAAGCTTTACGGATTATTGATCTCGCCCCCTCGTGACAGGCTGCCTGACCTTCATGCAACTCCTTCAACACCTTCTGTGTTTCTGGATATGCGATGCATTTTAGGTATGGGGACGAGAAGCCTTTTTTGTATAACTCACCTTCTATGATCGCATAGTTGGCGTCGACCCTTTGTATTTTGTTCGCCTGTGTCTTATCCTCAGGACGTGCCATTTTTTAGGAATGCGTGGATTGGTGTCATCCATGTTGGCATTGAGTCAAGGGTTAGCATCTCGAATTGATCGATTACTGACAGGAGTCTGTGTTTGACAAAATGTGTTTCTTTGCCTTGCCCATTGCCTTGCGCGAACTTGCTCAAAGCGTCTGCCTCTTGATTTTGATCTCTCGGGACCGATGTTATGTCGAAGGTCTCGAAACTGTTAACTAGTTCCTTTGCTTGCTTCAAGTATTTTTACGTGTTTTCGGACTTTGCCAAGTATTAGCCTTTCACTTGGTTGACAACCAACTGTGAATCACATTTTACCCTTAGGTGTCTGACGCCTACACCTTTGGCGATCCTTAGTCCTGTTATCAAGGCTTCGTACTCTACCTCGTTGTTTGTTGCTCTGAACACTAAAGTTAGAGCATAGTTTAAAGGCTCCGACCCATCTGGCGGTATTAGGAGGAGTCCTGCCCCCGACCCTCCTACGTTTGATGACCCATCTGTGTACATCTCCCATACGTTGACGGGCTCTGTGGCATGCAGTGTCTCTTCCTGAGTTGTTTCATCAGGGGTGATCCCTATGAATTCTGTAATAATCCGCTAAGGCTTGCCCTTTGATTTCCGTTCGTGGGGCGAAGTGGATGCGGAACTCGCTTAGCTCGACCGGCCATTTTGTCAGTTTTCCTGACACGTTCGGTTTTGCCAATATGTTTCAGCGGCTGATCAGTGAGCAGCGTTATTTCATGTGCGTGGAAGTACGGTATCAGCTTTCTTGCCGCAATGATGAGTGCATACAAGTGTTTCTATATTGGCATGTAGTTTACCTCATACTTTGCCAAGGTCTTGCTGACATAGTACACTGGTAACTGAGTACTGCATTTATATCTGACAAGCACTGAACTGACTGCAGTGTTGCTTACTGATATATAGAGATAAAGAGGCTCTCCTTCTATTGGTTTCGCTAATGCTGGCAGTGTTTGCAAGTGTTGCTTTAACTGCTGAAAAACCTCTTCGCATACTGGCATCCATTCGAATTTCTTGATGGCACGCAAGACTTCGAAGAAAGGGAGTGCTTTGTCGCCAAGCTTTGCCAGGAATCTGTTTAAGGCTGCTAAACAACCATTTAGCTACTGCACCTCCTTGTGTTTTGTAGGAGACGCCATCTCTTCTATTATCTTTACTTTCTCCGGGTTCGCCTCTATTCCCCTTTGGCTAACCATGAAACCCAGTATCTTCCCTGATTGTACACCGAAGGCACACTTTGCTAGGTTCAGGCGCACTTGAAATTCGCGCATCCTTTGGAACGTCGCGCGTAGGTCAGCAGCATGGTTGTATTTCTTTGATGACTTGACGACCATGTCGTCGACATATGCCTCCATCATCTTTCCAATCTAGTCCCACAAATATTATGTTTACCATCCGTTGGTATGTCGCACCCGCGTTGATTAGACCAAACGGTATTACCTTGTAGTTGTATATGTCGCTATCTGCATAGAATGCAGTGTGCGGTGTGTCCTCTGGAGACATTGGAATATGGTTATTCCCTGAGTATGCATCCATTATTGTCAGCAATTCATGTCCTGCAGTGGCATCGACCAGTTTGTCAATTCTTGGTAAAGTTACGAATCCTTGGGGCACGCATTGTTGAGGTCCCTGTAGTCGATACACATCATCAACTTGTCGTTTGGCTTTGGTACCAATACTGGGTTTGCAAACCATTTTTGGAACCTTGCCTCTTCGATGAATCCCGCTTCTAAAATATTTCCTACTTCCTCTCGGACGGCTACTTTCTTGTTGCCCCCAAGCGGTCGTAGTTTTTGCGTGATCACTCTGGTTCCTGGTTTGATGTTGAGCTTGTGAGAGATTATGTCTGGGTTTATCCCATGCATGTCACTCGGGGACCATGCGAATAGGTCTTTGTACTCCCTCAGGAGTGCTGTGATCTCTATCACCTCCTCTTTGGATAATGACGCACCTATTCGGACAATCCGACCAGGCTCGTTAATCTTCTCCTCTCGTAACTCCTCTATTGGAGTTGGACGAGCGCGCTCTTTTCTAGGGTCCTCGTCAATGGAAGGGATGTCGTGTTATCTTCTTTGACGTTGTATTGGAGCGCTGTGTCGTAGCACTCCTTTGATAGCTGTTGGCCTCCTTTAACTTCACCAATTCCCGCGATGGTTGGAAATTTCATCTTTTGGTGGGCAGTTGAAGCTATTATACCACACGCATTCATAGTTGTGTAGCCTAGGATGTCGTTGTATGCATCTAGTTTTTCCACTACTAAGAATGGTATCTCCATGCGCAGTTGTCTGTCACCAGTCCCCTAATGTTACTGGTAACTTGATTGTTCCCACCGGATACTTGGTGTCACCCATGAAACCTACTAGTGGTGAATGCATTGGCTTGATACTCTTTTTCCTTCCCAAGGCGAGGACCATCTCCTTGGTTAGTATGCTGGGGGAGCTTCCTCTATCTACTAATATGCGCTTGATATCCATGTTGTCTACCTCCATGGTTATGACTAGAGCATCGTCATGTGGGTACACTATATGCTCCTTGTCCTTTGCTGAGAAGTATATGACATCTCCATGGGTTCGTCATCTTGTTGGTGCTCTTTAGCCTGTCGCACTCTGTGGGATGCATATGCTTCCATTGCATACGATGTTTCACCTCCGGCTCCGAAACCACCATGTATTACGTATGTGTTTTCCATGTAGCTACTGTAAACACCTAATTTTGGACCACGCGCGACATGCGTGACATGTGGCGTGCTAAATGAGGAAATGTCTAAATATGGCGAGTCGAGAAGCTTCCAAGAATGCTTCAGTGCAAAATTAGGATAGTTTATATATTTATTGCAGTGTATATTTTCTGAATATTTGTATTAAGTATTTAGAATATTTAGAGTATATTAGGAGAATAAATCAGCAATATTTGTTGCTTTGATTAGACTAGGCCTAGATTGTTATAAATAGATGGTCATATTACATGTAAAAGGGGGGGCAGATGAAAAATATATTAATAAGGCTCTCGTTCTGATTTTGAATTCATGTTGTTGTTAGATACGCGTTATTATTTGGTTAGATTATATTTTATATTTTACAATTTTTTAATTGATATTCATGCCTCCATCTTCTCCATCCTCAAGAACAGCAACAGAAGATAGAGAACAGCGTCCCGCATGCTCCAACTCCATCCAACCATCCAATTAGCTCCGACGTCGATCTTGCCTTTAGTGTCCTTCGATCAGCCACTCATCATCGTCCACCAGCAACCAAGCCACCTGCCTGCATCAAGTCGTCGTTCCGAGCTCCGACCGCCCGCATCCACCCCTCCATTTCGTGGTTGCTGTAAGGGATGGCAACGGGTCACGGGTACCCGCCGACCCGCGGGTACCCGACCCGATTTTGACCCGACGACCCGCCGACCCGCGACCCGCGGGGCGGGTTCGGGTTTGGGTTCACGGCGACCCGCCGACCCGACCCGACCCGAGCTTTCATTTTACATATATATTTAATATATGTATATTATATAAAACTATACGGGTAATATAACACATAGTCAAAATAACAATTATTCTAATGAATGTGGTGATTTATACTTGGATTATGAGTTAATTTAATAATTTATGATTTAAATTTGTAGTTGAATTTGGATACGGTAATATAGAATTTAGAATTTAAGATTTAAAATGATAAATTATATCTCACACGGGTCGACCCGCGGGTCGACCCGACCCGACCCGAAAGTGCATGGGACGGGTCCGGGTCGACCATATTGACCCGCGGGGCGGGTCCGGGTCTGGCGATACCCGCCCCATTGACATCCCTAGTTGCTGTCCCGTTTGTTGCATGGGTTTGCCGTAGGCCCGTAGCAGGTCCAGGATTCAAGTTCACGTCTATCCTGTGTTGTGTCTCAATATCAGATTCCCAAGGTGAATTCTTTGTATATCATAATATTTTAATAATGTTATGATATAATAATGTTTAATATAGATAATTCAAGTGTTGATAACTGTTAGGTTAGGTCTTTTTTGGGAATGAAATATAGCTATATTTGCATCGGAGTTTAGGGTTTAACACTTCTTTGATTATTTTTTCTAATGTAATAAAATTTTGTATATATTAGACTAATGGCAATTTATGAATTGAGTACCGAAAGGACGAGATTAATTCCGTGCAATTTAATTCGTAATAGAACCCCCGAACTCGAATTTCTGATCGTAGACCGATTTTATACCTAGGTGTTTAATTCGTTATTCACTTAGGTACCTTAGGATTCTAGTTAGCCTTAATTAACTAGTGGCGACTCTTTTCAAAATCCACGTTTTCAAAACGTAATTCGCCATAGGTCAGATTTTAGGTCCGACAATTAAGCTGTAAACACCTAATTTTGGTACGCGCTACACGTATATAACACGTTCAAAAATGTTATGTGTAACGCGTTTAAAAAAGGAAGTATTTAAATATGGAAGGTCGCGAAATTTCCAAAGATAGGACTAGCTTAAATTTAGGATAGTTTATGTATTTATTGCATAAAAATATTTGTTGAATAATTAGTATTAATTTCTGAATATTTAGCATTTATTAGCAAAATAAATCAGCAATATATGTTGCTCAAATTAGACTAGACTTAGGTACTATATATAGATTACTATATTGTAATGTAAAGGGGACGGAAACAAGAAAAAAAGGAAAATAACTGATGCTCTCGTGCTTCTTACCTCTTAAGGCCTCGTTCTTCTTTAGTTTTATTATTATTATTATTATTATTATTATTATTATTATTATGTTGATAAATGAAGGAAACAAGAGAGATGAAGGAATCGACTACGCCTATCTCCGATGTCCATCCGATAATGATTTTCCGTTCACCTCGTTCCAGCTTCGCTTATTATCCTATACGGGTGTCTCGATCTTGCTATTGCTCTCGATCCGGTTCTGACCGAGTCAGCTCCTCCGACATCCAACATGCCCGAGTCAGCTGCTCCGGCAACTCACGAGCAACCACCGGAGTCCAACCTCGCTGCTCCAATCCGCCTAGAGTGTCGTTGGTCGCTGCTGTACTCATCCCATCCACCATCGCCGACATCGTTCCGGTTCCTGCCGCTGCTTCTTCGTCCTCCAGCCAGCATCGACGCTTCCGATTGGTCCTCCGCCTCTGTCCGGTCCAGTTATCATCGAGTCCCGACCAGCGTCTCCATTCGCGAGCCGGACTCGTGCCCGTACCGAAGTCGATTTGTCTTTCTCTCGCACTACTTGCTTTTGTTCTCCTCCACCTGCTGTCGTTCGTATTTGCCGTAGGTAAGTTGCTGCTAACATTATTTTTGTCCAACAATTGCTGTCTTTAATGTCCTGCTTCGTTTTCTTATTTTTATTATATTATATATATATTTCATGTTAGGCTGACTTTTAGTTTAATTATAGTCAAATAATTATAATTTAATTGTATGTTGCAGTGTCATCATTATAAATACATGTTATTATATTATATCTAATTTAAATGGTTTAAATTTAATTATTTGGGTTAATAAATAGTAAAAGGGTAAATTATATATATCCAACATATTAGGTTTTGTTTGTGTTTAGAATTGATTTGTAGTTAACTAATGATGAAATTGGCAAATTAAGTGAATTGAGTACCGAAAGGGCGTGATTAATTCCATGAGTTTTAATTCGTAATAGAACCCCCGAACTCGTATTTCTGATCGTAGACCGATTTAATACCTAGGTGTTTAATTAGTTATTCGCATAGGTAATTTAGGATTCTAGTTAGCCTAATAATTAACTAGTGGCGACTCTTTTCAAAATCCACGTTTTCAAAACGTAATTCGCCGTAGGTCAGATTTTAGGTCCGACAATTTGGCGACTCTGCTGGGGACGTTTAGAGGGTTCGGGCTCATTGTATTCGCTTATTGCCATGTTTTTTGAGTTTTCATATTTTATTATCTTCACCATCCTAACTTTATTTTTTTTTTTTTGTGACAGGTACATATTTTTAGAGTAATTAATTGACATTTTTTTTTTGTGGCATTATTTGAATTCGCACACCCACTTTAGTGTAATATCCAAAATGCCTAAATCCCAGGGCAACTAGGAACCCCGGAGAGTTAGTAAGGGTACGACCGCGCGGCCGAGCCGCCGGAACGACTCAGAACAACTCCACTCACTTGTGAAGGTCTTATGATCCCTGTGATGGGGTGAGGAAACCACCATGTCGGGAACCTATCAGTGGAACCTACCTTGTAGAGCAAAGCCACACATTTTTTTACCCCCTAACATGTTGTGTTTTACCCGTGTTTTTTTGTTGTTGTATAAAAGAGTCGTCAGGAAAACTGTAAGTTTTTTTTAACTGTGTAATTTTTATTCTCATGCATTCATCTTCTTGCATTTTTTAAAAAAAAAAAACTTTTTTTTTCCAGCCAAGTGGTCGGACATTTAGAAATTTTCTTTCCGAACATGCATTTTGTATGCATTGTTTTTTTTTTTTAAAAAAAAACCTCTTACCTGAATTTTTTTATTTCAAACTTGCGTTTCATACGCATTATTTTTTTTCTTAAAAAACTCTTCAGGCAAGTTGTGATTTTGGTTAGCGCGTTGCGCATGCAAAAAAACATTTTTGGAAATTTTAATTCCCCTTTAGCTATTAGAGCTTCTAATTTCGAACGTGCATTCCACATGCATCATTTCAAAAACTTTTTACCTGAATTGTTTTATTTTAAATAAGGGTTAACAGGTCTTTTGGTCCATGATGTTTGACAACTTTTGGGTTTTGGTCAATGATGTTTTTTTTTACCTAGTTTTGGTACCATATGTTTGCAGATTTTTCTAGTTTTGGTCTAACTGTTACATTCCGTCCATTTTTTGACATGTTCAAGTCACGTGATCCACTCTAAACTTTAAATTTAGTCCCTCTAATACTTAACCTTTTTTTTGTTCAATTTAGTCCCGAAGTTTCAAAATTGACCCCAATTGGACAATAGGTCCAATTGAATTTTTGAAACTTCGGGACGAAATTGAACTAAAAAAAGGTTAGGAAAGTATTAGAGAGACTAAATTGAACAAAATTGAAAGTTTAGGGTGGATCACGTGACTTGTACATGTCAAAAAATGGACGGAATGTAACGGTTAGACCAAAATTAGAAAAAATCTGCAAACATGTGGTACCAAAACTAGGTAAAAAAAAACATCATTGACCAAAACCCAAAAGTTGTCAAACATCATGGACCAAAAGACCTGTTAACCCTTTAAATAATGCATCCAGTATGCATCAATTTAAAAAAACTTTTTAGATAAATCGTAAGCTCTCTTAATTTTAGGACTCTTTGTTTAAAAAACCTTTTACCTGATTTTTTTTAAAGATGTGCATCTCATATGCATTATTTTCGAAAAAACCTTTCAGGTAAATTGTAATTTTTCTTAGTTGTAGAACTTTCATTTTTAAGTTTGCATCTTGTATTTCTTTTTTTTGTGCATCTCATATGCATTTTAAAAAAAAAAAAAAAAAAAAAAAAAAAAACTTTTCACCTGATTTTTAAATCTTGAGCAACCAAGATGCATTTTTTTTTCCTCGTTAAAAAAAAAAAAAAACAAAAAAATATTTTCAGATAGCTTGTAAGTTTTCTTAACTGCACAACTTTCATCTCATGTACATCTCATAGTTGTTGAACTTTTGATTCCAAACATGCATTGCATTTGCATTTGTTTTTATAAAAATTTACCTGGATTTTTCATTTTGTACATATGTATTATTCAGGTAAACTGATTGTAAGTTGTAACTTTCTTAACAATAGAACTTTAACTTTCAAGCATGCATGAGCATTTTAAAAAGAAAAACCTCAAAGTGTCATTCGTTTTTATCCAAGGTGTATTGCACTTTTTCGGCAAGATCGTTGCAACCTTTGCATGAGCTAGCATTTTGAAAAAGAGATTTGATTCTGATTTTTATTTTTTGAAAAAAAATAGCTTAAATGTTTAGTTGAGTGTGACTATTCGAGCTTAAACAAAGGACGAGAAAATTCTTTTGAAAAAACTTCATTTTGAACATCTATCGTGCGTTCGAGCCATATAGTGCACTCAGCGAACTCATTAAGCTCCAAGCTAGTGAAAAACACCTTAGATCATGAATTTTGATTCTTTCTGAAATGTAATCAAAATTATGAAATGAATGACATTAGAAGTTTTCCGAAAAATCATGCATGACTCATTTGATTCTTTATACTAACTTTCGTGTCTGGTCTTTTCAGGTACCCTTGGATTGCTATGTTGTACATACAAGTAGTGTCGGCCAAATGGGGCAACATAAAAAGAACGTGCAGCCATTCAGTTGCACGAAGCACAAACTGCGCACTCGGGATATCCAACGCTCAGGTACGATGAATTGTACTTGATTTTTCCTTAAGATTTGAGTGTCCCTACTCTTTTGCAGATCAGATGACCACTTCGACGAGGTCGCATCCACGTGAAACGTGACTGCTTCAAAGAACTTCCATGCCAAAATTTCACCTACCATGTGTGGAATTCATACGCGTCCCCGAACCAAGCCGTACATTCGTTTACGGTGAGGTTTAAACCGGTCGGTGGTAACCAAGGGGCATCTCCCGTTGAGATTGGACATGTTCGAATATGGAAAATATCAAGAGATCATCGAGTGTCCCCAGAAGATTCAATGTGCCGATCAATGATCGTTTAAGATGTCAAGCAAATGAAGCATTATTGTTTGTGCCTTCCGTCAGAGGTTCAGGGGCATTTACTTTCCGGCAGGTGTTCATATACAAGTTGTGATTTTTAGATGGAGCAGGAAAATCAGGACATGCAACAGATCCATTCACATATGGAGCAAATTTCCATTAAAGATGTCAGGCACCCAGGTAAGAGAAGTCATGATCAATTTTCTCCCCGAAATTTGATTTTTTTTTTCCTTACTCATTGTGCAGCTCGGATAATCATCCCAATAAAAGTCTCTGAAGAGCACATCTCGTGCACGGCCCTTTGCTCACCATTCTTGTGCCAGTTGCCGAATTTATCTCGCGCAATATCTGTGCCCCAATGCGGACTACTCCACATCATCCATGTGTGTTCATTGGCCAGGCCATTCATCCTGCATGCGACAAGCCTAACCCGGTAGGTGCTAGCCATGGGGCATCCCCAGACGAGATTGAGCAATAACCGGGGCACTTGAGAAGCCGAGATTAGAAATCACTGGCTACGTCATCCATTGGTTGTAAGGTCCATCCAGGGCGTCGACACGATCGACATATTTTAACTCAATCAAGTGAGTCCTTCTCTAGAAGATGTTTTGAATTAGAAATTTCAGATTTGCCACTAGGGCCATGTACATAATTGTTGTTGATTATTTTCGTTAAATTTTCTTTTCCAAAAAAGAAGCAAAAAAAAAAAAATAGCAAAAAAAAAAATAGCAAAAAAAAAAAAAGAAGAAGCAAAAAATCGTTTTCTTTAGGTTCACAGCCGCCCTTTAATCGGCTACAGAAAAATAAAGGGAGTTTTCACGTAAATTTTGTGAGAGCAGTGGAAAATAGAAGGATCACAGTTGTCCCTAAATCAACTACAGATAAAAAGGGTCTCATTCGTCCCTAAAACGGCTATAAAGAAAGGGCCGCAGCCACCCTTCAAATGGCTACAGATAAAGAGCGCTCCTGCAACATCAAAAGTGGGAAATAGGTGAAAGGGCCACAGCCACCCTCCAAACGGCTACAAATAAAAGAGTGACCCCGCGAACCCTGTGAGAGCGGGAGAATAAAAAAGGGCCACAGCCACCCTTAAAATGGCTACACAAAAAGAGTGATCTCGCGAACCCTGTGAGGGCGGAAAAATAAAAGAAAGGGTCACAGTCGTCACTCAAACGACTACAGTCAAAAGAGCGATCCCGAAACATCGATGGCGGATATTAAGTGAAAGGGCCACAACCACCCTCAAAATGGTTACATACAAAGAGTGTTTCCCGGATCAGAGACGAGGAATGAAGGGCCACAGCCACCCTCCAAATGGGTACAGTCAAAAAGCTCCCGCAACATCGAAGACGGTGACAAAAGGGTCACAGCCACCCTCCAAAGGGCTACAAATACTCCCGCATCGAGGCGGAAAATAAAGTACGGGTCACAGCCACCGTTTAATTGGCTACCAAATAAAGAGTGCTTCCGCTAGGTTGAAAACCCGAAAGGGCGGCCTAGGCAAAATCAGGAAATGAGGGGCATCGTTGCAAATTCAGAAATTGCAATCATGGCAAAATGAGAGAAAATAAAAAACCGAGGGGCACGGTCGAAAATCTCTCAATCGGCCGTGGCAAAAGGAGAGAAAAAAGAGAAATTCTCAACAAAAAAAAAAAAAAGAAAAAGAAAAAAGAAAAAAGAAAAAAGAAAAAGAAAAGAAAAAGAGAAAAAAAGATCCCGCTAGGTTGTCGCACAATGCACAATTTAGGCAAAAATTAGGGACAAACACTCATGCGCAAGCAGCGTCTTCCAGAGTCAACTTCACGGCAAGCGAGACGGTTACAGTCTGCTCTCGCATGTCGAATTCCAAGGATGAGTAGGACTGTTACAGTCTGTTCCTACGAGTCAACTTCAGGGCAAGCGGGATGGTTGAAATCTGCTCTCGCGAGTCACCATTCAAGGATGAGTAGGACTGTTACAGTCTGTTCCTACAAGTCACAGCCGACAATCAGGATCTGAAGTTTTCCAGCTTCCTGAGAGTCAACCCCGACGAACGAAGCCTTAGCATTCAGCCTTCGCAAGTCACGCCACTAGAGGCACTTCTCCAACGGACGCCACTAGAGGCTCTTCTCCGACATACGCCGCTAGAGGCATCGCCAAAGGGTCTCCGGTACGGTCTGACGTAGAGGTCTTCCGCCACCAGAGATATCACCAGAGGTTTTCCGGTACGGTATGACGTAGAGGTCTTCCGTTACCACTCGCCACTAGAGGCATCACCAAAGGGTCTCCGGTACAGTCTGACGTAGAGGTCTTCCGCCACAAGAGATATCACCAGAGGTTTTCCGGTACGGTATGACGTAGAGGTCTTCTGTTACCACTCGCCACTAGAGGCATCACCAAAGGTTCTCCGGTACGGTCAGACGTAGAGGTCTTTCGCCACCAGAGATATCACCAGAGGTTTTCCGGTACGGTCTGACGTAGAGGTTTTTCCGTTACCACTCGCCACTAGAGGCGTCACCAGAGGTTGTTGGTACTGTCTGACGTAGAGGTCTTCTGTTACCAATCATCACCAAAGGTTTTACTTTATTGCACGCCACTGGAGGCTTTTCCTTGTCGCTCGCCACTGGAGGCAACGTCGATTGAGGTTTTACTTTACTGCACGCCACTGGAGGCTTTACTTTTCCGCATGCCACTGGAGGCTTTACTTTTTCCGCACGCCACTGGAGGCTTTACTTTCTGCACTACCAATGGAGGCACCGCCAACAGGGGCACCGCCGACGGAGGTTCTACTTTCTGCGCTACCAATGGAGGCACTGCCAACAGGGGCACCGCCGACGGAGGTTCTACTTTCTACATCGCCAACAGGGGCACGCTAATAGAGGCACCGCCTACAGGGGCACTGCCGACAGAGGCTCTACTTTTTTTGCACTTTCCGAAATAAGCCAGGAGTTTCCTTGAAGATTCGAAGACTCGAAAGAAGATATACTTCCCAACCAAAATTAGTGTTTACTCGTCTTTGGACAAATCCCCTCGAACTTGTTCTACGGGAATTCGCCCAAAGAGGGGCAAACTGTAAACACCTAATTTTGGTACGCGCTACACGTATATAACACGTTCAAAAATGTTATGTGTAACGCGTTTAAAAAAGGAAGTATTTAAATATGGAAGGTCGCGAAATTTCCAAAGATAGGACTAGCTTAAATTTAGGATAGTTTATGTATTTATTGCATAAAAATATTTGTTGAATAATTAGTATTAATTTCTGAATATTTAGCATTTATTAGCAAAATAAATCAGCAATATATGTTGCTCAAATTAGACTAGACTTAGGTACTATATATAGATTACTATATTGTAATGTAAAGGGGACGGAAACAAGAAAAAAAGGAAAATAACTGATGCTCTCGTGCTTCTTACCCTCTTAAGGCCTCGTTCTTCTTTAGTTTTATTATTATTATTATTATTATTATTACTAGCTACTAACCCCGCGCACCGCGCGGGTAAAATTTATCGAAATGAATCTAAGTTAAAATACTTAATTATGCCAAAAAAAATTAAAAAACTAATAAATAAAAAGTTCCCGTTTATATAGTAAATCTATACCGTTTGTCTGCGAAAGACCATAGTCCGCCGCGTAGGCATTTTATTTTTAACAATTTAAATATAACATATAACAAATAATAGAAACGGAGCACCTTATAATATATATATGTATATATATATAGGAAATGCTGACTGGGTGAACCGTCCACACTTATATATATATATATATATATATATATATATATATATATATATATATATA
The DNA here is from genome assembly GCA_036873135.1 of Clarkia xantiana subsp. parviflora. NCBI lineage: Eukaryota > Viridiplantae > Streptophyta > Magnoliopsida > Myrtales > Onagraceae > Clarkia > Clarkia xantiana. The sequence continues at coordinate 24,718,739 of JAPTYO010000011.1, forward strand.
TATAAAACCTCATTGAAAACTATTTGATAAAATTAAATATATTATGTATACTTTTCTATCATCAATAAAAAATAGACTAAATAATTTTTTTAAAATGTACCAAAATATAACATGAAAAATAAGTGTAAAGTAAAATACTAAAAAATTATTAGAAAAAGTACCACAATTTATTATCATCCAATAGAAACATATATACTATCAAAAATATGTTTTCTTTATATTTTTACTGATATTGAAATCCAATGTAAGAAAAAAATTATAATCAAAATTAATGAAATAAAGTGATAGAAATATACAATATCTTTACTTAAACATTCATAATAAATTTTCTAAAACACAAATGAATGAAAAACAAAGGTTGTATAAAAAACATCATAAAATAATTAATGAAAGAATGGTCATGGCATGAAAATAGTCACGATCACATTAAAATGCATCCATAATTCTAATTTGAGTTATATATATATAGCACCACACAGTAAATGTTTAATTTTTTTTTAATCATCTAAAGATAAATATTTGTGATTAAGAGAAATATTTTTGCACTTTTAATTTAAGTAATTTAGGGATATCTCATTAATTTCCTTAACAACTAATTGGAAATAATTTTTTTTTGTTCTCACTCCATGTAATACCTAAAATACATATTAATTTCATGTTTATTCTAGAAAAAAAAAATACAATATATGCAATATATTTATGCAATTTCATAGGAATAAATTTCAAAATCTAACAAATGAAGAAACTGGAATTCATCAAATTGGAGGTGTAAATTTAGTTCATTACCTATTCTAGTGACTTGATCATACCACAACACCTCGGTGGAGTACCTGAAAAAACTCATCACTAATTTAAAATGGAAGAAATTTATTTGTGAATAAATTCGTGAAAAAAAAAATGCATCGCTAATTTAACCATTACGTATTAATAGAAGAATTGAATTGATGTTAAGTGTATTATCTAATGATTTAAAATAATAATCGTTTAACAACATCCATAAAATCACCATGCATATAATTATATCAAGGCTACGGAATTTTAGTTGTTATACATGTACTAACGCATATATATAATTTATATACTAAATCCTAAACATTCAATTCCATATTTAAACACTGAATAAATAAATATATATATATATATATATATATATATATATATATATATATATATATATATATATATATATATATATATATATATATATGGTGATGGTGGCTATGGAATTATTTTTTGTGCAAGGTTACAGAATTTTGTGTGGCTATATATGTACTATGACATATATATACATATATCTCTAAACCCTAATATTCAATAGTAAAAAATTAAAGATTGATCAGTTAAGCGTTAAATATAGTTTAAAGATGTAAAATTGTTGAAATTGGATTTGAGGAACAAAATTGAAGATTTTTATACATATTATATTGAAAATTTTATCTATTTTAACCATAAATCTAAAAGAAAAAATATAGATTTTATATTTATGTAATCGACGATATTAAGTTTATATAATACTTTTCGGATAACTAACATCCGCGAATCTTGAGGACCCAAAAATTGGAAAATAACTCATCGTAAGGACATAATCTATAGCAAACTGAATTTAAGAGAATAGAGAAGGTGAAATACGAACCGGTAACATCGATCTTTAGAAAGCTAATTGACTCCATCCACAGTTCCACACTGGTCCTGATGCTCTATATCACCGAGGTAGTGAAGAATTCCTCCATCTGCTTACATAAATCAAAATATGAGCTCAAGTTTGCCTCGTTGGTAATCAAGTCGTAAGATGGATAAAATCTAGTGCTTAGAAGCATAATCGTCATAACTCATAACATGTCTTATTCTATATATATGATTCTAATAATCCAAGGTTATACATGCTCGTGACATTAAAACTACGATGCGTATATTTTCATCGAATTCTTTGTGAGAAAAAAAATATCAATACTAACACAAATAAACAAAAATAAAGAGTACTTTGGGCATGCATAGACTCTGTGTAGCCGATGTAGACAAAATTGATTAAGGGTTTGTAAAATTCAAATATATATGATATTCTCAAATGTAAATTTGGCAAAAAAAATATATATTATATAAGTTTATATATTTTAATTATGTATATAATGTATATATCTTTTTTAAAAACCACCATTTATAGTCCACCCGTCCATGTTGTTTTTGGTTATTTAGAAGGAAATTGTTTTTATATTTGGCCGTGAGTTTTTATTTTTTATTCTTCTTAAATTCTATATTTTTTATCCAAAATTCCTAATAGGGTTTTATAGTACATAATTTTTTTTTTATATAATAGTATATTGTTTTATATTATTTGTTTATATAGATAATTTTATAGTTTTTTTTTTGTGCCCTGAGTAATTTCTAATAGAGTTTTATATTTATATATATACAATTAGGAATGTTTCTATATAATAATACATTGTTTATATAGATAATATTATAGTATCAAATTTTCTTTGCTCGTGAGTTTTTTTTCATATATATTTCTAAATTAAATATTGTTTATTATTTTTTTTTTACATATATATGTATTGCTTACGTGGCGGCCTACGGTCTTCCGGAACCAAACTGTATAGATAATGAATTTAAAAGGAAACTTTTAATTAATTTGTTTCTTTAAATTGCGTAGAGACTAAATTAGGAAATAAAATTACTTCTTAATTTTCAACCAATCAATATTATGTATCTAAATTTAGAGAACCCCTAATAAATTCCGATTAGATTAGGAAACGATGACTACGTGGACTGTCCACGTGTCGGACAGAGGGCTTCCGATACCGAATTAATATAATATAGTAGATTATTATTATTATTATTATTATGTTGATAAATGAAGGAAACAAGAGAGATGAAGGAATCGACTACGCCTATCTCCGATGTCCATCCGATAATGATTTTCCGTTCACCTCGTTCCAGCTTCGCTTATTATCCTATACGGGTGTCTCGATCTTGCTATTGCTCTCGATCCGGTTCTGACCGAGTCAGCTCCTCCGACATCCAACATGCCCGAGTCAGCTGCTCCGGCAACTCACGAGCAACCACCGGAGTCCAACCTCGCTGCTCCAATCCGCCTAGAGTGTCGTTGGTCGCTGCTGTACTCATCCCATCTGATGGGCCCCGGCGGAGGCAGTTAGGCCCCTTAACGATTGACAAACGGCATTTAGGCCCGTTGGGCTAGGAGCTGGAGGGCTAAGGGCTCCGACAGAAGGAGGCTCCGACATCAAAAGACCCCGAGCAAGTATGGCCCCGATAGGGGAGGGCATTGAAAATATCGGACCTGGACGTAGTCGGTCTCGATATAGGAGTTGAAGCCACTCCCCGAAACCGAATCCTTAAACGACTTAACTTGGGAGCCTCCGATAACGATCGAGGCTCGCCAGTAAAAGCACAATCCCGGAAATCTCGCCACGATTACAGTAGTGGCATAATGGGCGAGATTTGGGGGATGCGAATAACCGCACGAGATACATGGCCAGATACACGGCGAAATATGTGGGATAACGGATCACGATCCAACGGCCTAACCAGGTAACTGGGGTAACTTTTCCTCTATAAAAGGAGGGAAGTTATCCCAGATTAGGGTTACGTTTTACACACACATTTATTGCTTACTTGCGCTGTTGGCCACCATACTTACGTTAAGCATCGGAGAGGGATTCTGGGCCACTGCCCTCTATCCCCTTCTGCAGGATTGCGAGGAGCTAAGGAATCCGTCACCGTAACCGGAGTTCCGCCGTGATCCAACATTGGCGCCGTCTGTGGGAAACGCAACAAAAAGCCAAAAAGTAAGTTTGCTTTCCTTTGATTCCTTGTCATGGCTGGCAACAGACCGCAGCGTTCAGGCAAGCAGGTACCGGCCGCTAGCAATCCTCCCGAGGATGCTGCCCAGCATCAGGATCTGAGAGATGAGGGCGACAGCACTCGCCGGAACGAAGCACCTTCCCCGAATCCGGAGTTGGCCAGGGTAGTGGCAGAGGCCATGCCCCTATTCATGGAGGCCATGGAGGCCCTCCTAGACCGAAGAGAAGCTGCCAGAAGGCAGGCTGATTTACCACCGCTCCCTCCGCGGCGAGACAATCCCAGAAGGCAGGGGGACGACAATTTGCCTCCACCTCCTCCGTTAAGGGAACAACCTATTCCCCCCAATCCAGCACCGGCGGAGAATTTTGTGGTCGATGGACCGGGGCCAGTGCAACAAAGGACCATTCCCCTGAATGGTCCCCTCACTGCCGACCAGGTGGTGAGAATTGTGGGTATCTGCATGGGAGACCAGAAGCCCATGATGTCGGAGCTGGGAAGTCAGGAAACCCATCCCTTCGTGCCCAGGCTGATTCATACCCTGGCCCCTCCAGGTTTGGGTATCCCGAAGATAGACGAGTACGATGGGGACGCAGACCCGGTTCGCCACGTACAAAAGCACTTGACAGCATGCATGGGCAGGACCCCGGATGAGGATGTTATCTGCGCTCTGTTCCCAAGCACCCTCGGGGAGAAGGCGATGACGTGGTTCTACAGTCTGCCCACTGGATGTATCACCTGCTGGAAGGATATGCATCAGCGATTCATCGCCCAATATCAAGGACGTCGACGGCTCCTAAAAAGTGTTCGGACCCTGCATGAGGTGGTCCAGAGGCCTGACGAGTCGTTGGCTCAATACTATCAGCGTTACACGGCTGGCATGACTGAGCTGGATGAGGAGATATCGGAGGGCGAGGCCATCCGTACCTTCCTGAAGAACCTCAAACCCCCTTACGGTTCCGACTTACTGCACAGCATCGCGGCCAAAAATGTCTGGAACATGGAGGCGCTCCAGGCAAGGGTGAAACAGCAAATCGACGTCCAGGAGTCGAAGATTGCCGCCGGGGAACTGGCTCCTCCCAAGGGGCATGAAGGAAAACACTTGTTCAAACCATTGGACAACCGGCACAAGAAGGATAACTCCGAGGGTAGTCGGAGTCGAGGACGTTCTGATCGGAGGGAAGATAAGCGTCCGAGCAGGAGGGACAGTCAAAAGGAAGAGTTTACCCCTCTCAACAGACCTTTGAAGGAGGTCTTGGCAGTGATGGAGAAGCAAGGCCTAGCCCGTTTCCCCAAGAAGAAGGAAGGAGAAAAATTGGGCTCCCGCACCGACCGTTACTGCCGATTTCATCGGGCCTCCGGTCACGACACTGACCAATGTCGAGAACTGAAAAAGGAAATAGAGAAGCTTATCCAGAGGGGTAAGTTGAAGGAATTCGTGGGGGACTCACGCTGCAAGCCCCGCTCACGATCTCGGTCGAGGTCCAAATCTCGATCGAGGTCCCCCAGGAAGAGAAGGTCCGACGTAGAGCCTTCGGAGGGCCCATCCGGGTCCCGACAGAAGAGGATTATTAATGTGATCCACGGAGGGTTCGCCGCAGGAGGAGACACATCATCCTCTCGGGAACGTTATGCCAACCAAGTACCAGTCGCAGTGGTTTTGGGGAAGAGATCGCGGTCGTGGACCCCAAAGGAAGAAATGGAGATCACCTTCTCGGCGAAGGATCTGGAGGGAGTAGAGACCCCCCACGAGGATGCCCTAGTAGTAACACTGGATGTAGGGGGATTTGAAGTGAAGAGGATCCTCATTGATGGAGGGAGCTCCTCCGACATCCTCTTCTCCGACGCCCTGGAACAGATGGGAAAGAAGAAGAAAGATTTGCGGGAGGTTAACTTCCCGATGGTAGGATTTTGTGGCACGACCTCTTATCCGTTAGGGGTTATCACACTACCCGTGTGGTTCGGCAGTGGCTGGAAAATGGAGAAGCGAGATGTGGAGTTCGTGGTGGTCGAATCCACAGGAACGTACAATGCAATCATCGGAAGAACCACCATCAACCCCCTAATGGCGGTAGCCTCGACCGTCCACCAAAAACTGAAGTTCCCGACCGAGAATGGGGTAGGCGAGGTGAAAGGCGACCAAGTGGCGTCGAGACGGTGCTATGTCAACGCCACCAGGAGATCAAGGAAGGAAGCTATGTCAGTGCTCCAGACGGACACTGACCCTCGAGAGGAGTTTGGGCGTCCTGCCCCCATGGAGGACCTAAAGGAGGTCGAGATAGACGGACCCGAGAGGAAGGTGAAAATCGGATCTGCCTTATCCGATGAAAGGGCCCAGGAGTTGATCGCGCTCTTACAAGAATTTAAGGAGCTGTTTGCCTGGTCCCCGAGTGATATGCCAGGAATCAGCCGGGACGTAATCGAGCATGAACTGAATATCGACCCTGCGATCAAGCCAATCGCGCAGAAGAGACGTCCGATGGGGGCAGACAAGAGAATTGCAATCCAGCAGGAGGTTGGCAGGTTGCTCGACGCTGGGTTCATTAGGGAGATCCGATTCCAGACGTGGGTAGCCAACCCAGTGCTGGTAAGGAAGAGCAACGGGAGGTGGCGGATGTGTGTCGACTTCCGCGACCTGAACAAGGCCTGTCCGAAGGACTGTTATCCGCTCCCGCGGATCGATCAACTAGTGGATGCTACATCGGGACATGAGCTGCTGAGCTTTATGGATGCATATTCTGGTTATAATCAGATAAAAATGGCGGAGAAGGATGCCCAACACACCGCCTTCTACGCTGACAGCGAAGTCTTCCAGTACGATGTCATGCCTTTTGGCCTGGTAAATGCGGGGGCGACCTATCAGAGAATGGTGAACAAGCTGTTCGGGGATATGATCGGAGATACCATGGAAGCTTATGTAGATGACATGTTGGTGAAATCCCGACAAGCATCAGACCATGTCGGTAATTTGGCTATGGCCTTCGAGAGGATGAAGCTCCACCAAGTCCGACTGAACCCAGCTAAATGCGCTTTCGGAGTCCATTCCGGGAAGTTCTTAGGCTTCATGGTGAGCCAGAGGGGGATCGAGGTGAATCCCGAGAAGCTGAGGGCGATAGAAGAGATGCAGTCTCCGACCAGCCATAGGGAGGTGCAAGTGTTGAACGGTCGACTGGCTTCCATAAATCGCTTCTTATCCAAAGCCAGTGACCGATCGATGCCATTTTTCAAGGTGTTAAGGGCCAACCGACAGTTCGAATGGACTACTGAATGTGAGAAGGCGTTCCAAACGCTCAAACAACACCTCCGCGACCTCCCGCCATTGGCGAAGCCAACTCCAGGCGAGCCGCTCTATCTTTATTTGGCCATTTCTGCATTTGCAATAAGCTCTGTTCTAGTTAAAGCTGTCAAAGGCAATCAGATTCCTGTCTATTATGTAAGCAAGGCGTTTGCCAAGAGTGAAATGAATTATCCTCCGATTGAGAAGTATCTCTTTGCGTTGATTATTACTGCTCGAAAGTTACGGCCCTACTTCCATGCGCACGAAATTACGGTGTTGACTGATCAGCCATTGAAACACTTCTTGAACCGACCCGACGCGTCGGGGAGACTAGTAAAGTGGGCCGTGGAACTTAGCGAGTTTCGAATTCATTTCGCTCCGAGAACAGCTATCAAAGGGCAGGCATTGGCTGACTTTATAGTTGAATCTACTATTCCCGATCCTGAAGTGACGGAAACAGTAGAGGGGGCAACCACCGGCAAGACTGACGAGGTCCCGAAGAACACCTGGGAGTTGTACACAGATGGCTCCTCAAGCTCAGACGGATCGGGTGCAGGATTCGTATTGATTCCACCAGGTGGGGCGGAGCCGCTTCGATATGCATTGGCCCTGACATTTAAAGCCACCAATAACGAGGCAGAGTATGAAGCTCTTATAACAGGACTGAAAATCGCCAGGGGTACTGGAATCGAGCATCTGAGAGTGAAGTGTGATGCAAGCCTGATTGTAAATCAGATTCGGGGACAGTATGGAGCAAAGAATCCAATCATGAAGAAATATCTTCAGGAGGCTCAAACGTTAAAGGAGAGCTTCAAAAGTTTCGATATAGAGGCGATCCCAAGAGAAAAGAATGTGGAGGCCGATGCCTTGAGCAAGTTTGCCTTGGGGGCACCTTTGGAGGAGACTCGGAGGGTACACTTCTTGGAGAAGGTGATTCTATCGACGACCGATCCATCGGAAGTATGCACTATCGGGACAGGATCAGAAGAGAAGCCCACGTGGATGACCCCGATAATTGTGTACCTAACCACGGGGGCACTGCCTGAAGACAAAGTGGCAGCAGAGCGACTCCGACGAATGTCAATTAACTACGCGATGGTGGATAACCAGTTGTACAAGAAGGGTTTGCTCTCGACACCTTTCCTGAAATGCGTAGCAGAACCTGACACGACCCGAATTCTGAGAGAACTACACGAAGGAGTCGCAGCCTGTCACGAGGGCGCCCGATCCATCCTGAGAAAGGCGTTGAACTTGGGATACTATTGGCCTACGATGAATAAGGAGGCAACAGCGCTTGTTCGATCCTGTGACGCGTGTCAGAGATACGCCTCGAACATCACAGCCCCCGCCGCTGATCTGACGCCCATTGGGAGTGCTTGGCCCTTCGCACAGTGGGGCATTGACCTGGTGGGACCCCTTCCGAAAGCAAAGAGCCAGTGCACACATCTGCTGGTTGCGATTGATTACTTCTCGAAGTGGATCGAGGCTAAGCCCTTAGCCAAGACAACAGCGGGACATATCATTAAGTTCCTCCAGACCCGAATCTTGTCAAGATATGGGGTGCCGAAGGTGATCATCAGTGACAACGGTCCTCCATTTAATGGGGCCCAGTTGGAGAGATTCCTAGACGAGTTCAATATCGAGCATCGGACGGCATCCGTTCGTCACGCCCAGACCAATGGGCAGGTGGAGGCTGCCAATAAAATCGTGATGGAGGGCTTGAAGAAAAGGGTCTATGCCCTGGATGGAAAGTGGCTAGATGAGCTGGAGAACGTGCTGTGGGCGGTCCGAACGACACCCAAGCGGTCAACAGGTGAAACCCCGTTTGCACTTGTTTATGGGACAGAGGCGGTCGCTCCTGTAGAAATCGCAGTGGCGTCCCATCGAACCAGAAGCTATGAGCCCTCGACGAGTCCAGGAAAAGCCAAGATAGGACCTTTGACGAATGACGAAACCAGGCGCCTGGAGTTATCCTTGTTAGAGGAAAAACGGCTAGAGGCCGACATAACGCAAGCTCGGATGCGTCTGGCGACGGCCAGGTACTATAACCGGAAAGTCAGGTCGCGACAGTTCTATGCGGGGGAGCTGGTCCTACGTCGGAATGAGTTCGCTCTCCAGGATCGGATCAACAAGCTGTCTCCGAAATGGGAAGGACCTTACAAGATCGTAGGCATGCCGGCCTCAAATGCTTACAAGTTAGAAGACCTCGACGGCAAAGTATTACGAAACACCTTTAGTGGCGAACATCTGAAGAAATGTCATGTTTGACAAATAAGTCGTCCGTAGAGGCGCAACGATGTAATCAAGTCGCCCTGAGTGGTGCATATCCTGTTAAAGACATCAATCAATAAAGAGGTTACTTCTGATCAAAGTGTTCCTAAGTTATCCTTAAGTTATTAAGGTCCGATTAAAAAGCGTCATTGGACGTCCGAAAAACCCTTAAGTTATTAAGGTCCGATTAAAAAGCGTCATTGGACGTCCGAAAAATCCTTAAGTTATTAAGGTCCGATTAAAAAGCGTCATTGGACGTCCGAAAAATCCTTAAGTTATTAAGGTCCGATTAAAAAGCGTCATTGGACGTCCGAAAAATCCTTAAGTTATTAAGGTCCGATTAAAAAGCGTCATTGGACGTCCGAAAAATCCTTAAGTTATTAAGGTCCGATTAAAAAGCGTCGTTGGACGTCCGAAAAATCCTTAAGTTATTAAGGTCCGATTAAAAAGCGTCATTGGACGTCCGAAAAATCCTTAAGTTATTAGGGTCCGATTAAAAAGCGTCATTGGACGTCCGGAAAATCCCAAGTTATTAAGGTTCGATTAAAAAAGCGTCATTGGACGTCCGAAATGTCCTTAAGCCTTTAAAGTTCGCTTTTAAAAGCGTCGTGAGACAACCGAAGGCCTTAGGATCCGATAAGAGAGTCACGGGGAGCATAACCGAAAAAGAAAACATTCTTAGAAGGCTCGAAGGCCCAAAAGGTTCGGTACAAAAAGGATAATAAAAAAGAAGCACAAGGACTTAAATTTTAAACACCAGGGGCTGAATCTTCGGAAGGCTTTGGAGGGGCAGACTCATCGGCGTCTTCGGAGGAGCTTTCGGAAGGAAGGTTGAAATACGCTTCTGCGGCTGGGCCAAGAGTCTTGGACTTTCTCAAGTCGATGGAGTCCCCATAAGTCTCATTGAGCTCTTCAACAATATCGAGGATGGCGTTCTGTAGGTCTTCTTGACAATGCTTCGCCGCATCCTCCTTGAAGTCCTCCGAGCTTCGGTACTCCTCGCGGCCTTGGACCTTCGCGTTTGTTAATTGGGCGGAGTGATCCGCCCTTGCCTCTTCTAGCTCCGCGATGGCCCTCTGCTTCTCGAGCTTCAGCCGCTCCGCAGTTTCCTGCAATGCTGCCTTCTCGAAAGCAAACTGGCCCCGATCCGCCATGGCCGCCTCCTGCTCCCGCTTGAGCGAACTCTCAAGACTTAGAATCTGTCTCTGCTGAGATTGAACCTCTCCAGCAAGCTTAATCCTGCCCTCCTCGGCCTGCTGACCAACCTCTCTGGCCCGCTGCCAACTCTCTTCGACCCGCCTTTTCTCCTCTTCCGCCTTGAGCCTTGACGCCTCGGAGGCAGCTAGGTCCTCCTGGAGCTTGGTCAGGCTCTCGAGGTTGGAGTGGGCCCGCTCTCGCTCCAAAGCCTCTCGCAAAGACAGGATGTAGCCGAAGCAACGATCCTGGTCCGCGATTTCCTGAAAAGAAAAAGTAGCTTAGTACTCATAAATCGGAACGCCCCCAGATGAACAAAAGAAAAATTCATTTACCTCTACCCGACGAACAGCCATCGCCCGAATATCAGCATCGATGTCGTCCCCTTCCAGAGAAAGGGGACGCCTCAAAGAGGGCGGAACCGAACCCGACACCAAGTGCAAGGCCAGGTTCTTCTCCTGGCACCCCCGATGTAGAGGGACCCCCTGGAGGGACTCCACCGGTCTCCAAGGCTCGGAGCCCTGGTCCGAAGAGAAGGCCCGATAGTAGTCCCCGTCCAAAGGGAACGGGGGTACTACCAGGCGAGGCTCTTCAGCCTCCTCACTCACTCGAGCTTCGGGGGTTGCACCCCTAGCTGGCGAAGATGGTGGTGGCGAAGATGGCGGGGCGGAAGACGACGCTGGCGTGGTAGGAAGTGGAGAAGCCTTCCCACCAGATGACTTCACGGGAGTCAGCCTCGACTTCCCTCGGAGGGTGAGACCTTCCTCCTCAGCTCGGTCATCAGAAGGGGAGTCCTCCAGACTGGTCACCCGACCAAACTCACCCCGAGCTTCCGTCGGAGTATCTTCTACCACCGGCTCCACTGCAGGCGCGGAGTCTGAGGCAGGCATAGCAGGGGCGACGTCCGCAGGACCTGCAGCGGGGCGAATAAATCGAGGGATTAGTTTGATATCGGTGTGCCAGATTAGACGACGCTCCATATATCTCTCCTTGCCGAAAAAATCATAATAGCCCGCTTCGAGGACATGCGGAGTCTCCCCTCGAAGGATATTCTTGACATCCCTAACTCGTCCTTCCATATCGGAGGCCTGAAGATCCTGAGGTACTAACTCCCTATATCTCTTTATAGCACGAAAAACTGCCTTACCTTCTTTTTCGGAGCGAACGCCGAAGGCGGTCCTGACCACGTCTGCATTAGTCCGCCCCTCGGAGGTGGGGGCAGACCTGGGAGCCTCCGAGGTCCTCGCCCTCTTCTTGGATGGCCCCGACGGGGCAGAAATCTTCCGGTGGGAAGATTTCTTCTTACGCTTCAGTGAGTGGGAGGCATCGGTCTCCTCCTGAAATAGACGGGCAGTCAGCGATGTTCGAGGAGCTGTAAGCAGTGAAAAAGAAACAATTAGAAAATTACCCAGAGAATTACATTGGAAACACCGTCGCGAATTTTTCCTCCGGAAGTAGGGTCGATCAGCATAACCCCAACTTTGAGCCGCTGCTGGTCGGTGACGGAGGTAGCTTCGAAGGGTTGGTAACCCTTCTCCCAGCGGCGAGCCTGGATAAGCATCAAGGCTCTCTTGGTCTGTTCCGACCACGAACGAAAAGGCACGGGGGGATCAGCCTCCACGACAGTCTTCGGCCACTCGATGGGACCAGGCTGGATGAAGAAATACTGCCCCTTCCAGTTAGCATTATCATTCCCCTTGTCAGAGATGATGGCCCGTTCCTTGCAGGGCCTCCAGGACGTCTTCTTGTCCCAGCCTAGCTCCCTATACTGCTCCTCGGTCCCCTCGGGCTGGCGGGGGGTGAAGGAGCAGATTCCATCCTTGTTGCAGGTCATCTTGTACAAAACCCGCCAAAGCTCCAGGGAATAGCTCCAGTCTTCCCTATTAATGTCACACCACACTTGGAAAGCAATCCATGTACGGATTGCGTGTGGAGAGAAGGTCGTAGGGTACGTCTTGTAATGATTGCACAACTCAACCCAACTCGGACAGAAGGGCAGTCGAATTCCTGCACTGATCTGCCCTGGGGAGATGAAGACCTCATCTCCTCTGGGGAGCGTAATCTCAGGATCACGGGAATCAAATTTGTCATAGGGGTAACGGGCTCCGAAGGAGGATTCAAAAATGCCACACTCTCTAAGGGCCCTATCAAAGCTAATGGGGGCGAGGGTGTTCTTGAGGTACTTGAAGATGAAGGGTTGGCCAACAGTAGCAGATCCCTCGGCTGAAAAATCGTCGAAGGAAGGAAAGAAGGACAAAATTGAAGCCTAAAGGAAAACAAAGACGAAAAGGAAAGGAACAATAAAAGGAAGAATCTTACCAGACATAGTGACTGAGTCCTGATCGGAGAAGCTTGAAGTGCCTGAAACCCTGGTAAAAACCTGAATCGCCGGTGAAAACTTGAAATTTGGAGAATCAGAGCTCTAGGATCACAAAGAAGGAGAGGTAAAAGAAAGGTGAAACAGTGCCTAGGGTTAAGGTTTTATAAGAAACAAAAAGGAGCTGAAGAGGCGGGCAATCAAAGCCACGGGACTCAAAACGACTCAATCATGACCATCCAAGGTAAAACGTGCGAATTCAGAAAATGGGAACGGTTTTAATCTGAACCGTCAGGACGCATAGGACGAATAAGACAAGAAATAATGACGTATTGGAACGGTTGAAAAGTGCTTTTCCGGCAGATAAGCGTGCAGAGCCCGAAACGTTCCCTCATCTCCCATCAGCATTAAATGCTGGTCTGATCAAGAAATCCTTTTGAGTACAAACAAGATCCCAGAAGATCTCGAAAAGATCAAGGCAATGGCCTCCGACATTCCACACAAAGGCTTCCGATAAAAATACGAAAAGCCCGATGTTGGAAGACGCGACGCACTAAAAGTCCCTCACGTCTTGGGGGCAGATGATGGGCCCCGGCGGAGGCAGTTAGGCCCCTTAACGATTGACAAACGGCATTTAGGCCCGTTGGGCTAGGAGCTGGAGGGCTAAGGGCTCCGACAGAAGGAGGCTCCGACATCAAAAGACCCCGAGCAAGTATGGCCCCGATAGGGGAGGGCATTGAAAATATCGGACCTGGACGTAGTCGGTCTCGATATAGGAGTTGAAGCCACTCCCCGAAACCGAATCCTTAAACGACTTAACTTGGGAGCCTCCGATAACGATCGAGGCTCGCCAGTAAAAGCACAATCCCGGAAATCTCGCCACGATTACAGTAGTGGCATAATGGGCGAGATTTGGGGGATGCGAATAACCGCACGAGATACATGGCCAGATACACGGCGAAATATGTGGGATAACGGATCACGATCCAACGGCCTAACCAGGTAACTGGGGTAACTTTTCCTCTATAAAAGGAGGGAAGTTATCCCAGATTAGGGTTACGTTTTACACACACATTTATTGCTTACTTGCGCTGTTGGCCACCATACTTACGTTAAGCATCGGAGAGGGATTCTGGGCCACTGCCCTCTATCCCCTTCTGCAGGATTGCGAGGAGCTAAGGAATCCGTCACCGTAACCGGAGTTCCGCCGTGATCCAACACCATCCACCATCGCCGACATCGTTCCGGTTCCTGCCGCTGCTTCTTCGTCCTCCAGCCAGCATCGACGCTTCCGATTGGTCCTCCGCCTCTGTCCGGTCCAGTTATCATCGAGTCCCGACCAGCGTCTCCATTCGCGAGCCGGACTCGTGCCCGTACCGAAGTCGATTTGTCTTTCTCTCGCACTACTTGCTTTTGTTCTCCTCCACCTGCTGTCGTTCGTATTTGCCGTAGGTAAGTTGCTGCTAACATTATTTTTGTCCAACAATTGCTGTCTTTAATGTTCTGCTTCGTTTTCTTATTTTTATTATATTATATATATATTTCATGTTAGGCTGACTTTTAGTTTAATTATAGTCAAATAATTATAATTTAATTGTATGTTGCAGTGTCATCATTATAAATACATGTTATTATATTATATCTAATTTAAATGGTTTAAATTTAATTATTTGGGTTAATAAATAGTAAAAGGGTAAATTATATATATCCAACATATTAGGTTTTGTTTGTGTTTAGAATTGATTTGTAGTTAACTAATGATGAAATTGGCAAATTAAGTGAATTGAGTACCGAAAGGGCGTGATTAATTCCATGAGTTTTAATTCGTAATAGAACCCCCGAACTCGTATTTCTGATCGTAGACCGATTTAATACCTAGGTGTTTAATTAGTTATTCGCATAGGTAATTTAGGATTCTAGTTAGCCTAATAATTAACTAGTGGCGACTCTTTTCAAAATCCACGTTTTCAAAACGTAATTCGCCGTAGGTCAGATTTTAGGTCCGACAGCTACTGCTGGTTAGCGAGTGCTTGCTTGTTTCAATCTCGTGGACGGTGCCAAAATATTGGGACCTTAACCACTCGGGGCGTCGGGTCCCTTTACGGTAAGTAGAGGTGTTCGTCGGGACGTCGGGTCGCTATACGATGTCTTGTATGTGCGCTCCTCCTTCGACCTGCACACGTGGCAGTATCGACACCACGAGGGGGGGGGGGGGTGGTTTGTGATGAGCCCTCTCCGATGCTTAAATCAGAAATATTGAGAGAGAAAGCTAGAGAGAAGTCAGAGCTTCCTTGTCAACTTAAGTTCTGAAATGGTTGGCCTAGTTTCCTATATATAGGGAAACTAAGAACCAAACCCGGTTTTGAACGGTCTGTTCCCGGTTTAGTAGAAAATGTGACCCAAGCATGGACGAAGGTGAAGTTGACATCGGGAAGGCTCGTACGTAGTGTTGATATGCGGGTATACGCGTTTCCCAGGGTGACAATCCGAACCCCCGGATTATACGAATAATTCGGGGGTCCGGATTGTCTAGAAATCCGAATAAACACTCCGGATTGTCGGAAATCCTAATTATTCTGGATCGTTTTGCACAATCCAGAGTAGTCCAGATTGTTTGGACAATCCGGACGGGTCACAGTCTGAATACGCGTGTATCATGCGTTCGGACCGTTCTAACCCGTGAATAGGCATTGTGAACCGTTGGTGGGTTTTACGTGTTAACGAGGCCCGAATGTTAAATGAACCCGAATCGAAAGTATATCCATCATCGAACATGGCACGCGCAGTATGAAGTGCGCGTCGATAGCATAGCCTGAACTTACATATTGTCAGGAGTGGGAAATGTCATATGCTATCGCAGATTTTCATCTGGCCCAGAATGTGGTTTCCGATGAACAGATTTCATCACGGCGATACGTAAAACAATGATCATGTCTTGTTACCCCGAAACAAAATCATCGTTTTGCTTAACCATGTTTATCTTTCGAAATACCGTGGTTCTTAGCCGGTCTTGACATCATAGAGGTTCCCCCTCCATAAAGACGACCGTGCATGTGTGACGAGGCAAGGCCCATATTCGACATATTTTATTGGGAGGTTTTACATCCAATGACGAGTTTATAAACTGTAAATCTGATGTAATTCAGTCATCATGATGTCGTAAAAATCACAAACTCTAATTTCAATTCTTTTATTTAAAAGATCAAAAATATTATTGACACAATACAAGCCTCTTAAACCCTACGCAGTCCAAGCTCTTTGACATTTTTTTTCGAAAACTTCTCTGCGTAAAGGTTTGGTCAATGGGTCTGCCACCATACTCTCAAAGGACAAGTATTCTAATGCGATTAATTTGTCTTTTACCATAATTTTTGCATAATTATATTTAACTTCAATGTGTTTAATCCTACTTTGGTACTTTGGATTCTTAACTGGCGCTATAGCTGCTTGACTGTCAGAGTAAATCCTCACGGATTTACTTACGTCCTCGACTTCAAGCAGAGAAGTCAAGAGTCTCTTTAGCCAAACAGCCTCCTGTGCATTCTTAAAGAGGGCCACGAATTTGGATTCCATTGTAGACAGCGCGACACAGGATTGCTTCTTGCTCATCCATGAAATGACGGCATTAGCAAAGAGAAGTACTCCTCCTGAGGTGGACTTACGATCATCCGGATCGCCACCATGGTAGGCCTCACTGAACCTAGACAATTCAATCTTACTACCCTCGTAGCATAGTCTATAGTCGGCAGTACCTTTTAGATATCGAATAATTCGTTTTACGGCTCGTAAATGTTGATATCCAGGGTCTGATTAGAAACGTTCTACTAAGCCAACGACGTAACAGATATCTGGACGAGTTCATTGCATGGCGTACATGAGACTGCCAACCATACTGAGGTATTCTGCACTTTCTTCTGTTAACGCTCCTCCTGGTCTTTTGGGCCCTCACGCTTCACCAGCGCGCACCCAAACACGACTAGCGTATCCACATGTTTGGCATCTTGGAAACTGAACCTCCTCAACAATTTGTTGAGATAGGCTTCTTTGGAAAGACATAGTTTACGAGCAGCCCGATCCCTAGCAATCTTAATGCCCAGGATGTACGTGGCTTCTCCCATGTCCTTCATCTCGAATACAGATGCCAGCCAGCACTTTGATTCATTCAAATAACTCACGTCGTTCCCGGTAATAAGTATGTCGTCGACGTATAACTTCAAGATAACATACTTAGACTCGGAGGTCTTGGTGTACACGCAGGGATCCTCGTGATGATTCATGAATCCGTTGCCAACAATTTCCTCGTGGAACATGCGGTACCATTGCCGAGACGATTGTTTTAGACCATAGATCGATCTTTGGAGTTTACAAACTTTACGTTCGTTCTCACGGGTTATGAAACTCTCTGGTTGCTCCATGCAGATATTTTCATCCAAATTTCCATGAAGGAATACAGTCTTAACATCCATTTGATGCAGCACCAGATCGAGGCTAGCAACCAGGGCCAGAATGCCCCAAAATGTGGTGTAACGCACAGTTGGTGAGTATGTCTCGTCAAAATCCACTCTGCGGAGTTGGTTATATCCTTTCGCAACCAGTTGAGCTTTGTATCGCCCAATGTTTCCATCAACAGTGAGTTTCAATTTCAGAACCCACTTAGCCCTTATGGCTCTGCGGTTAGCAGGCAAATCAAAAAATGACCATACCGAATTGGCTTTCATAGAAGCGATCACTTCCTCCATTGCTTTCCTCCATTCCTTGAGGTCCTTCCAAAGCTTGTTTAACCGTTATCGGTTCATCAACTGAAGTCAGGGTGAATAATTCACCGTTCTCAATGGGATACATCTTTGGAGATGTTATGTGCCTTTGACTACGTCTAGGCTCAACATTCCCATCTTGAAATTGAACTATACTCCTACTAGGAACAATGCTCCTACTAGGAACAATACTCCTACTGGGAACAAGAGCGTTGCTTGAACCTTCACCTACAAATTTTCTTGTGCGACCTCTTGGTCTCGGGATTCTACCTCCGAGATGAATTTCACGCACACTAGGACCAAGAACCAAGCTGGTTGTCCCACTCCCACTATTACTAGCAGGTAGTTGAGGAATTATAGCATTCTTATCCAACGGTTCAACAACATGATGATCATGTTCCACTTGATTCGCACCTGCAGCAACAGTGATCTAAGTGGTTGGATTGACCCCTCCCACTAGATTTATTATGAAAATTTCTTCATTCTCATTTACCATGTCGTTCACTGGTGTTGCCTCCTAAAATCTCCCACTCGAAGTAAGTGAGACCTGACTATCATCATCATGTTCTAGTTCAATCAAGACTTCATTCGTTTTAATGTTACCAAGCTTAGGAAATTCGTCCTCAAGGAACGTAACGTCTCTGGACTCATGTTCAACCATGCCACCATTCTCCTGAGCTGCAACAAACACGTAACCCTTAGAGTTCTCAAAGTAGCATATAAAGATACTTTTCAGGCCTCTAGGTCCGAACTTGTCGAATTGGCTTTCGATTTGATGCGCGTATGCTGCGCAACCCCAAGGTTGCAGCCCAGTAAGATTCATATTTTTACCAGTTGACAACATATATGTGTCGAGTCAACCGATTTTGAAGGAACAAGGTTTACTACATGAGTGGAAGTCAACAACGATTCATCATAGAATGAGATCGGAAGTTGAGCTTGCGACATCATGGTTCTGACCATGTCCATGAAGTGTGTAATTAAGATGCTCTGCCAATCTGATCTGTTAGAGGCATAATACGGATCGTCATTTAACATACAATTACTTTTTCATTGCATACTCATATTCGAGGTTTTGTCCACCTCAATTCATACATTAGCTTCTCACGTTTTCCTCGTTTATAATTCTCTACGAGAGATATGAGTAAGACCTGAAATGGGTATTTATACAAATGAAAATTTATTTCAAGTATCGAATTAAACACTTCACATTAAATTTGTACTTTGAATCGATGTGTCCCGCCTGTCGAGGGACAAGCGCGCTACGCGCGTGACGCCAGGTGTAACCCAAGGCGTAATTGTTTCGTTTCCAAAATTTAATTTAACCGATTTCGCACATGTTCATCGTTACGATTTATTTTATTTTCATGGAGTATTAACAAATAAGGAATTTTAAATCTAATCCCGTTCTAACTACTCGATCGACGGGTTTATAATAATTATGATGGAGTATGTTAATCGCTTCGTTTACTCAACCAAATGTCCTGGCCGATATTTTTTTTGTTCCTAAACCGTAGGTTTGGATTTTTGTTTCAGTATCGTTCCCTTTGATAGGGCCGAATAATGATAAGTAAATTGCACTTCGAATCAAATAACAATGACTTTATTCAATAACTCCGAATCTCAAATAACCGAACAAATTTAATTATTTAAACGAACAACGAAATATGCAACAACGACAATTACAATAATAAGGTCCCATACCAAAATGAAGTAACAAAAAGGAATAAAATAGACGAGCAATCATTGCCATTCTTAGCACCACACCTGAAAAATTCATAAGTGAATCATGTCAGATGATTTGTGTTCGATAAAGCGTTTTACAACTTTATATGGAAAACAAGGCGTACTTGTGATGCACTTTCATTGACGGTGTTTGACGCACTGTATCATCGTTTATACCTTTTGTTGACGAAATTACTCAACAACTCGTTCAGGCAAATGTTAATGTCTAGCGACTCAACGGGTTCATTGGAGAAACTTTCTTCTTTATGGTCGGCTTCGAACAGGTCTACAGATGTCCTGATCGATTTGATCAGACATGTAGGCCCATATCGTCAGCAAACCATGAATGGGGAAACATCCTCATTATTTTGTGAATCCTTTGCCATGTGTCTATCTTATCATCGGGATCATTAACGTCTGTGACACCACCATCTGTGCAAAGAATACCTTGATATTCAATTATTAGGTCTCTTGCTTCAGCATCCTTTCATCCGCCGTAGCGAAGGTGTAAACACTCGATTTTGACCCGAACATAACGACGTTACACATGATACGTCAAATTCCGGACGCGTCAAGCCACAAAGTCTCCAAAAATGCTTAAGGGCACATTAGGGAAATTATTATAAAATATATTTTAAATTATTTCGAATATATTTAATAAATATTTAAAAATATATATATAATAATTAGTTTTTTTTTATTTGTAGAAAATTATCTGTAAGATATTTATCTCCAGATATTATTTTTTATTCAAAAAATAATTATCTATAAAGATATATATCCTTAGGAATATTCTCTAGAATAATTATCTGTTAGCAATTTTTTATTTAAATTTTATTTGTAACTAGGCTAGGTTTTTGGTATAAATAGGGGTCTAGGGTTACATTGTAAAGGATAAAGACACCACAATATCAATAATACATTATTTCATCGGGATCCGTGCGATTTTTGTCTCATAGTGCAAAAGTTTTAGTTTTTTTTTTTATTGTCTGCCAAGTTCCAGACGTGAATCCCTCCTCCGGCCACTTCCGGTCCGGCCACCGGTGGTCGGACCATAGCCCTCGCTGGTCCGCTGCCCCGCCTGGCTCGCCGGTGGCCGCCCTCAACTCCGCCCAGCAGCCCTCTCTCTCTCTCTCTCTCTCTCTCTCTCTCTCTCTCTTTTCCTATCTCTCTCGCGCAGGTACCCGACGTCCGCAGCCAGCCAGCCACCACGCCTGGCCATGGCAGCCACCGCCCTTGCCGCTGCTCATGACGCATCGAAGGCCAGCCCCTCGACCCTACCGGAGCCTTGCCCATCTCTGAGTCGACCTCGCCGGAGCTTCATCCGTTTCAGCCCCACTGTCGCTGTCATCCCCGAAGCCTTCTTCCTCGCCGGACTATTGACCACGACCGCCAGAGACCTCCCAATCGCCTCTGTCTGCCTCACTCTCGACCCCAGAACCAACCCGAAGCTTTCTGCTTCCGCCTTGATCGCTGCGCCCTACTGCCACATAGCCCCGTCCGCCTCGTTTCGTCCGACACCGGACCACCGTCCGCAACTGCCGGTGACCTCCCATTTGCATGTCGTTGCTTCGCCCTGCCCTATCCCATTGTAGGTTGGCCAGCCGAAGTGTTCGCCTATCCCTGCGCCGTCGTCATCATCCCAGTGCTGGTCCCGTTCTTGTTCTCTTTTTGATTATTTATTTATTTATTTATTTATTTATTTATCATTAAATATGTTATTATTATTATTATTATTATTATTATTATTATTATTATTATATTGAATAATTTAAATGTAGTTATTTAATTAGTAGTTTAGATATAGTTTGATTAAATTTAATTAGGTAGCATGTTCAATTGCTCAGGTTGTACAGATGTTAAATGTATATCAAGCAGTGTGTGGGTTTAAGCATGCTTAATGATTTTGATGTTTTAGATTTCGTCTTAATTAAGGGGATATAGATTATAATTAGTTTTAGACCTATGTTAATATTTAATAATAATTTTGCATAGGATAAGAGTCTAAGTCTTGACATCATTAGATAAATTTGACGTAACATGTATTTAAATAATAAATTAGCAAATTAAGCGAATTGAGTACCGAAAGGGCATTGTTAAAAAGTTATATTTTTTAATTCGTAATAGAACCTTCGAACTCGAATTTCTGATCGTGGACCGATTTTATACCTAGGTGTTTAATCCGTTATTCGCTTAGGTAACTTAGGATTCTAGTTAGCCTTAATTAACTAGTGGCGACTCTTTTCAAAATCCGCGTTTTCAAAACGTAATTTCGCCGTATGTCAGATTTTAGGTCTGACAATTTGGCGACTCTGCTGGGGAAGTTTTAGAGGGTTCGTGCTCATTATATTCGCTTATTTGCCATGTTTTTTTATTTAATCTAATCATTTTTTTCTCTTGATTAATCTAACTTTGTTTTTCTTTTTTTACAGGTACAAAGTGTAGAATTTAAACTAATTCTTTTCTTTTTTTGTGGCATTGTTTGAATTCGCACACACCACTTTAGTGTAATATCCAAAATGCCTAAAATCAGGGCAACTAGGAACCCCGGAGAGTTAGTAAGGGTACGACCGCGCGGCCGAGCCGCCGGAACGACTCAGAACAACCCCACTCGCTTGTGAAGGTCCTATGATCCCTATGACGGGGAGAGGAAACCACCTTGTCGAGAACCTATCAGTGGAACCTACCTCATAGAGCAAAGCCACACATTTTTTAACCCCCTAACATGTCGTGTTTTATCCGTGTTTTTTTTTTTTTGTAAAAAAGTTGTAAGATAAACTGTAAGTTTTTCTAGTTGTGTAACTTTATTTCTCATGCATTCATCTCTTTGCATTTAAAAAAAAAAATCATATTTGCACCATTTCTCGTAGAATTTTCCTTTTCCAACATACATTCCTTATGCACGGTTTTCAAAAACCTCTCGTACATGATTTTTTGTTCTAAACATGCGTTTCATGCGTATTATTTAAAAAAAAACTTTTCAGGTAAGTTGCAATTTTGGTTAGTGCGTTACGTATGTATTACTTTAAAAAAAACATTTTAGGAAAAATTATAATTCCTCTTTAGCTACTAGAGCTTCTAATTTCAAACGTGCATTCTGTATGCACCATTTAAAAAAACCTCTTGCCTAAATTTTTTATTTTTAAACATGTGTTTCAAACGCATTATTTAAAAAAACTCTTTAGGTAAGTTGTAATTTTAGTTAGTGCGCTGCGTATGCAAATAAACAAAAAACAAAAAAAATTTAGGAAAATTTGTAATTCCGCTTTAACTGTTAGAGCTTCTAATTTCGAACGTGCATTCCATATGCATCATTTTAAAAAACATTTTAACTTAATTGTTTTATTTTTAATAATGCATCCAATATGCATTAATTTAAAAAAACTTTTTAGATAAACTGTAAGCTCTCTTAGTTTTAGGTCTCTTTGTTTAAAAAAGATCTTATCTGAATTTTTAATAAAAAACGTGCATATCATATGCATTATTTTCGAAAAAACCTTTCAGGTAAATTGTAATTTTTCTCAGTTGTAGAACTTTTATTTTTAAGTTTGCATCTTGTATTTATTTTTGTGCATCTCATATGCATCCTTTAAAAAAAAAAAAAAACTTTTCGCCTGATTCTTAATTTTGAGCAACCAAGATGCATTGATTTTTTTTCCCTCGTTAAAAAAATAAAAAAAATCTTTTCAGATAACTTGTAAATCATCTTGACTGTAGAACTTTCATCTCAATTATGCATCTCATGTTCATCGCATGTGCATTGTTTTAGGAAAAATAATATGTTGATAGACTGTACACATTCTTAGTCGTAGAACTTTTAGTTTCAAACATGTATTCCATGTGTTGTTTTCAAAACTACTTACCGGAATGTTTTATTTCAAGTATGTGTTTCATACGCATTATTTTTTGGAAAAAACTTTTCATGTAAGTTGTAAAATTCTGTTAGTGCATTCAATGTGCATCATTTTTTTTTAAAATTAGGAAAATTTGTAATTATTTTTTGGCTCTTAGAGTTTTTAAATTCAGACATGAATTGCATATGCATCATTTTCAAAAAACCTTGTTACCTGATTTTTTTAGCATGCATTCAATATGCATTATTATTTTTTTTTTTTATAAAAAATATTTCAGGTAAATTGTGAGTTATTTTTAGCTATAGATCTTTCAAATTCACGCATGCATCTCAATTGCATTATTTCAAAAAAATCCACCTGAAATTTTCATTTCAAAATATGCATTTCATATGCATTATTCAGGTAAACTGTTGTAAGTTGTGAATTTCTTAGAATAGATTTTTAACTTTAAAAAATGCATTTCATATGCGTCATTCAGGTAATATGTTGTAAGTTGTAACTTTCTTAACAATATAATTTTAACTTTCGAGCATGCATGAGCATTTAAAAAAAAAACTCAAAGTGTCATTAGTTTTTATCCAAGGTGTATTGCCTTTTTTTTTTGGCAAGATCGTCATTTGAACATTCGCATGAGCGAGCATTTAAAAAACGGGAGTTTTGATTCTTTTTGAGAAAATAGTTTAACTGTGCAGTTGAGTGCTACTATTCGAGTTTATACAAAGGACGATAAAACCTTTTTGAAAAAAACTTTGTTTTGAGCATTTGTCATGCGTTCGAGCCAGATAATGCACTCAGCAAACTCAGTAAACTCCATGATGACGCAAAACACCTTTGATCATAAATTTTGATTCCTTTTTCAAAAAAGTAATCAAAATTATGAAATGAATGACATTAGAGTTTTCAAAAAATCATGCATGATTTCTCATATTCTCTACACTGATTTTTCATTCACTCTTTTCAGGTACCCTTGGTTAAGGTATCATGTACAAATAAGTTATGCCGGCTAAATGGGGCAACAAAAAAAGAACATGCAGTCATCCAGTTGCACAAGGAACAAATTGCACACTCGAGATATCTAACGCTGATGTGCGTTAAATTGTACTTAATTTTTTCCTTGAGATTTGAGCGTCCCTACTCTTTTGCAGGTCGGATGACCACTTCAACCAATGCCGCAACCGTGTGAAACGTGAGCGCTTTGAAGAGTTTCTATGAAAAATTGTGAAATTCACACGCTTTCCAAGACGAGGTATACAACCGTTATGTGGCCAGGTTTAAACCATTCAGCGGTAACCATGGGGCATCTCCCATTGAGATCGGACATGTCGGGAGATGAGAAAATTTCAAGAGATCATAGAGAATCCCGTGAAGATTCAATGTGCCGATCAATGTAGCTTGACTCGATCAACCGAATTCCCATAGCGAGCACATTGCCCACTGAAAAATCCAATTCCCAGGTAAGAGAAGTTGTGATCATTTTTATCCCCGAAATTTATGTTTTTCCTTAATCATTGTGCAGCTTGGATAATCATCCAAATCAAAACTCCTGAAGAGCACATCTCATGTACGGCTATTCGCTCGCCGACCATTCTTATGCCAGCTATCGAATTTATCCCAGATACCTCGGACGATATCTATGCCTAAGTTTACCATTTGCGGACTACTGTGCCAAACTCAAAACCATCCATGTGTGTTCATTAATCAGTCCATTCGTCCAGCATGTGACGAGCCTAACTCGACAGGTGTTAGCCATGGGGCATCCTCAGACGAGATCGAGCAATAGTCGGGGCATTTGAGAAGCCGAGAGAAGAAGTTATTATCTATGTCATCCATTGATCGTAGGATCCATCCAGGGCGTCGACACGACCGACGTATTTTGACAAATCAAATGAGTCATTCTCTAGAAGATGCTTTGAATTAGAAATCTCCAATCTGCCACTAGGGGCATGTAAATAATTGTTGTTAATTATTTGCGTTAAATTTCCTTAAAAAAAAAGAGAAAAAAATGAATTCCCGCTAGGTTGAAAACCTGTAAAGGCGACCTAGGCAAAAGTCATGGAGAGGGGCATGATCGAAAACCCATAGGGGCAGTCATGGCAAAAGGTGAGATGAAAAAATAAGAAAAAAAAAAAATCATTAGGGTCACAGCCGCCCTTTAATCGGCTACAGAAAAATAAAGAAAGCGTTCGTACAAATCTTGTGAGAGCAATGAAGCAATAAAAGGGTCACAGTTGTTCCTAAATCAACTACAAATAAAAGGGTCACAGTCATCCCTAAAATGACTATTGAAAAAGGGCCACGGCCACCCTTCAAATGGCTACAGATAAAGAGCGCTCCCGTAACATCAAAAGCGGAGAATAAGTGAAAGGGCCATAGCCACCCTCCAAACGGCTAAAGATAAAAGAGTGACACCGCGAATCCTGTGAGGGCGGGAAAATAAAAAGGGCCACAGTCATCCCTAAAACGACTACAAAATAAAGGGCCATAGCCACCCTCCAAACGGCTACAGATAAAAGAGTGACCCCGCGAATCTTGAAAGGGTGGGAAAATAAATAAGGGCTACAGTCGTCCCTAAAACGACTACAAAATAAAGGGCCACAACCACCCAGATAAAGAGCGCTCCCGCAACATCAAAAGCGGAGAATAAGTGAAAGGGCCACAACCACCCTCCAAACGGCTAATGATAAAAGAGTGACCCCGCGAATCCTGTGAGGGCGGGAAAATAAAAAGGGCCACACTCGTCCCTAAAACGACTACAAAATAAAGGGCCACAGCCACACTCCAAACGGCTACAGATAAAAGAGTGACCCCGTGAATCTTGTAAGGGAGGGAAAATAAAAAAAAAGGGCCACAGTCGTCCCTAAAACGACTACAAAATAAAGGGCCACAACCACCCTTCAAACGGCTACAGATATAGAGCACTCTCGCAACATTGAATGCGGGAAATGAGTGAAAGGGCCACAGCCACCCCTAAAATGGCCACCTACAAAGAGTGTTCCTCGAATCCTGAGAGGATGGGAGATTGTTGAAAGGGCCATAGCCACCCTCAAAATGGCTACATATAAAGAGTATTCTCGTGAATCTTGTGAGGTCGGGAAATCATTTGAAAGGGCCACATCCACCCTTAAAACGGCTACAAATCGAAAGAGCGCTTCCGGAACATCGACGATGGAAATAAATAAAAGGGCCACAACCACCCTCCAAATGGCTACAAATCAAAAGAGCTCTCGCGACATTGAAGACGGTGAGCAAAGGGTCACAGCCACCCTCCAAATGGCTACAAATACTCTCGCATCGAGACGGGAAATAAAGTACGGGTCACAGCCACCATTTAATCGGCTACCAAAAAAAAGAGTGCTTCCGTTAGGTTGAAAACCCGAAAGGGCAGCCTAGGCAAAATTAGGAAATGAGGGGCATGATAGCAAATTCAGAAATTGCAATCATGGCAAAAGGAGAGAAAACAAAATCCCTATGGAATGAAAATCCCAAGGGGCAATCCATGCAAAAATTAGAAAAACCGAGGGGCACGGTCTAAAATTTTGACCGTGGCAAAAGGAGAGAATATGAGAGATTAAAAAAAAAAAACCTGCTAAGTTGTCGCGTCATGCGCAACTTAGGCAAAATTTAGGGACATGCATTCAAGTCGTCAAGCCACTAGAGGCCCTTATCCAACCAACATCACTAGAGGCTCTTCTCCAACGGACGCCACTAGAGGCTCTTCTCCGACGGACGCCACTAGAGGCTCTTCTCCAACGGACGCCACTAGGGGCCCTTTTCAAAATACCCGCCACTAGAGGCTTTTCCTTGTCGCACGCCACTGGAGGCATCACTGATCGAGATTTTACTGGAGGCTTTACTTTCCCCGTACGCCACTGGAGGCTCTACTTTCTGCATCACCAACGGAGGCACCGCCGACAGGAGCACCACCGACCGAGGCTTTACTTTCTGCATCGCCACTGGAGGCCTTACTTTCTGCATCACCACTGGAGGCTTTACTTTCTGCATCGCCAACGGAGGCACCGCCAACAGGGGCACCGCCAACCGAGGCTTTACTTTCCCGCACGCCACTGGAGGCTTTACTTTTCTGCACGCCACTGGAGACTTTACTTTCCCGCACGCCACTGGAGTCTATACTTTTCTACACACCATTGGAGGCTTTATTTTCCCGTACGCCACTGGAGGCTTTACTTTTCTGCACGCCACTGGAGGCTTTACTTTCCCGCACGCCACTGGAGGCTTTACTTTTCTGCACGCCACTGGAGGCTTTACTTTCTGCACCGCCACTGGAGGCTTTTCCTTGTCGCACGCCACTTGAGGCATCGTTGATCGAGGTTTTTACTTTTCTGTACGCCACTGGAGGCTTTTTACTTTTCTGCACGCCACTGGAGGCTTTACTTTTTCTGCACGCCATTAGAGGCTTTACTTTCCGCACGCCACTGGAGGCTTTACTTTCTGCACCGCCAACGGAGGCACCGCCAATAGGGGCACCGCCGACCGAGGCTTTACTTTTCCGCACCGCCACTGGAGGCTCTTCTTTACCGCACCGCCACTGGAGGCTTTACTTTCTGCATCGCTAATGGAGGCACCGCCAACAGGCGTCCCGCCGATAGATGATTTATCTTTCGGCACCAGAATAAGCATATGAGCCACCTTGAAGACTTCGAAGAATTGGAAGAGAATATACTTTCTGGTCAAAATCAGTGTTTCTTCATCTTTGGACAAACCCCTTCGAACACGTTCTACGGGAGTCCGTCCAAAGAGGGGCAAACTGTAAACACTCGATTTTCACCCGGACATAACGACGTTACACATGATACGTCAAATTCCGGACGCGTCAAGCCACAAAGTCTCCAAAAATGCTTAAGGGCACATTAGGGAAATTATTATAAAATATATTTTAAATTATTTCGAATATATTTAATATTTTTGGAATATTTAAAAATATATATATAATAATTAGTTTTTTTTTTTTTAGAAAATTATCTATAAGATATTTATCTCCAGATATTATTTTTTATTCAAAAAATAATTATCTGTAATGATATATATCCTTAGGAATATTCTCTAGAATAATTATATGTTAGCAATTTTTTATTTAAATTTTATCTGTAACTAGGCTAGGTTTTTAGTATAAATACGGGTCTAGGGTTACATTGTAAAGGATAAAGACACCACAATATCAATAATACATTATTTCATTGGGATCCGTTCCAGACGTGAATCCCTCCTCCGGCCACCGGTGGCTGGACCTCAGCCCTCGCTGGTCCGCTGCCCCGCCTGCCTCGCCGGTGGCCGCCCTCAGCTCCGCCCGGCAGCCTCTCTCTCTCTCTCTCTCTCTCTCTCTCTCTCTCTCTCTCTCTCTCTCTCTCTCTCTCTCTCTCTCTCTCTCTCTCTCTCTCTCTCTCTCTCTCTCTCGCGCAGGTACCCGACGTCCGCAGCCAGCCAGCCACAACGCCTGGCCATGGCAGCCACCGCCCTTGCCACTGCTCATGACGCATCCAAGGCCAGCCCCTCGACCTTACCGGAACCTTGCCCATCTCTGAGTCGACCTCGCCGGAGCTTCATCCGTTTCAGCCCCACTGTCGTTGCCATCTCCGGAGCCTTCTTCCTCGCCGGACTACTGACCACGACCACCAGAGACCTCCCAATCGCCTCTGTCTGCCTCATTCTCGACCCCAGAACCAACCCGAAGCTTTATGCTTCCGCCTTGATCGATGCGCCCTACTGCCACATAGCCCCGTCCGCCTCGTTTCGTCCGACACCAGACCACCGTTCGCAACTGCCGGTGACCTCCCATTTGCCCGTCGTTGCTTCGCCCTGCCCTATCCCATTGCAGGTTGGCCAGCCGAAGTCTTCGCCTATCCCTGCGCCTATCCCTGCGCCGTCGTCATCAGCCCAGTGCTGGTCCCGTTCTTGTTCTCCTTTTGATTCTATTTGATTTTATTTATTTATTTATCATTAAATATGTTATTATTATTATTATTATATTGAATAATTTAAATGTAGTTATTTAATTAGTAGTTTAGATATAGTTTGATTAAATTTAATTAGGTAGCATGTTCAATTGCTCAGGTTGTACGGATGTTAAATGTATATCAGGCAGTGTGTGGGTTTAAGCATGCTTAATGATTTTGATGTTTTAGATTTCGTCTTAATTAAGGGGATATAGATTATAATTAGTTTTAGACCTATGTTAATATTTAATAATAATTTTGCAAAGGATAAGAGTCTAAGTCTTGACATCATTAGATAAATTTGACGTAACATGTATTTAAATAATAAATTAGCAAATTAAGCGAATTGAGTACCGAAAGGGCGTAGTTAAATAGTTATATTTTTTAATTCGTAATAGAACCTCCGAACTCGAACTTCTGATCGTGGACCGATTTTATACCTAGGTGTTTAATCCGTTATTCTCTTAGGTAACTTAGGATTCTAGTTAGCCTTAATTAACTAGTGGCGACTCTTTTCAAAATCCGCGTTTTCAAAACGTAATTTCGCCGTATGTCAGATTTTAGGTCTGACAGAAGGCGTATGGCACACCAAAGATGTAATGCATTGACGTTCATTAATCCTTCTTTTACTTCATCCATTAGGGTTGCACGAATCAAATCATGTGCAAATCGATCTCTATGTGACCTTTTATTGTTGTTGTATAACAGACTACCATATTCATCTGTATGCATTCTCTTTGCTGTTGGATTTATTCGATCATCATTAATTGCAGCATCGAGGATATCAGTAACATAATCCTCCCATTCATCATAATTACTACCATCATGTGCAGTATAGAACGATTTTTATCATCCATATAATTTCACACATTCACAATCAGGGAGACAATAACATTTTGAGAATGAATTGCATACATCGGATATCTATGAGATAGAAGGCGAACGACAATAATTCCTCAGCCATCTAGCCAACTCGACCACCAGTAAACCAATGAAAGGAGGCCGTGAAAGAGTTCACACTGCCGACGTCTCCTTTCTAATAGACCAGTCTTTTAAAACAGTTTAATCGCTTTCACCGGAACATGGAGTTGTTACATAAACACGATCTTGGCATTCCATGGCCTTTTTTTAAAACGTTTCGAGGAATTCATGCAAGCACATATAATTCTACTACACAAGCAAATTATCACATGCAACCACATCCTCAAAAAAAATCATGCATACGCGTCATGCGTCTAATGTTCAAAGGAACTCATGCTAGCATATATAATTCTACTACATAAGTAAATTTTTACATGCGGCTACATCCTCAACATTCATGCATACACATCATGCGTGATCACACCACATCAAACATGCATATTTGGCGTCTGAATATTGATTTTAAACATTTGGGGCTGACTTGCAATTCATGCTAAAAATCAATCATGTGATCTTCTAAACATGGATTCTAGGCAATAATAACCATCACATCACGTCTATCCTAGTGTGCAACTCATTAATTGAAATCCAAGGCTCAGCCCATAACATGCAATATCCAGCTAGCTTGGCATAGTCAAGACACAATTCTAATCATGTAATAATATCAATTAATATAACAATTGCAATTCAGCCCACTAAATGATTCAGTCACATAATCATGCATTTTCCGAGATCCATCCACATAATTGAAACTAGGCATCATGTTTGATTAAAACGTGAAAATTTCAAACCTATTGGCGCTGTGTAGGTAATTTTAAAAGTTCGAAAATATTAGGATTTTAAAATTTTACCATCCTATTTTCAGTTGAATCGGGTCAGTCCGACCAAAGCGGTTCAGTTCAGTCAATTTCGATCTGACCAGTCTGGTCCGGTGAATTTGGTCTAACCGGTCTGGTTCAGTATAAACAGGAATTCGGTTCGGTTCTTCACGCAAAACCGGGTCGGTTTGGTTCAACCCATTAGTTACCTGGTCCGACCCGGATGGGTCGGACCGATTGAGAAAATAGGATTCAGTTGACCCAACTGGTTTTGACCCGTAGAGCTCGACCCGGTTCGGCCGGTTCGAGTTGACTTGGTTATCTGGGTCGGTCGACCCGACCCGGATGTGCAAATTGACTCAATATGGTGCGGCTGAAATGTTTACTTCGCGGCTAAGTAGGGTTTTAAAATCCACAAAAAATTAACTTAGCCTCCAAGTAGCATTAATTATAGATATAATTTCCAATATTTGCACAATATATATATATTTCAGCCAAATTATAGATATATATATATATATATATATATATATATATATATATATATATTTATTTATTGTCAAGATTCTATATTAGGGATATAAATCTATCAACAATATATTTTCTCAAGGGAAAAGAACCTAAAAACTGTCTGAATTTTACACCATGTGTCAGTTTGATGTCTGAGGTTTAGAATGACTGTCTGAATTTTCATATATGTTGCTATTTGGTGTCTCCATCTATTTTTGGGGTTAAATTGGACGGAACCTGGTCACGTGATGGTCACGTAAGTGGCCAATTTTCAAAATTCCAAAAGTACCACCGATTTCTAGCCAATTCCCGGCCGATTAAGGCCAATTACGGCCGATTTAGGGTTGAGCATCTCTGATTCCGGCCTATTGCGGTCAAACCCAGCCCGATTCATGCCGATTACAGCCAAACCCACCCCGATTCCGGCCGATTACAGCCAACCCACCCCGATTTTGGAAAATTACGACCAAACCCACCTCGATTCCGGCCGATTACGGCTTATTCCAACTGAGTTCGTCACGACGATACGCGAAACAAGATCATGTCATGTTACCCCGAAACCAAATGATCGTTTTGCTTAACCAAGTTTTTTGAAAGCACCTTGGTTCTTAGCCGGTCTTGAAATAGTGGAGGTTCCTCCTCCGTCAAGACGATCGAGCCTGTGTGATGAGGCTGGCCCACATTCGACATATTATATGAGAGGTTTTACTCTCCAACGACTAGTTTATAGACCGAAAAATTTGATGTAATCCAACCATTATGACTGTTTGCACACGGTCTTCAAGTGCCTACCTCTTCGCGAATCCTCGCTCTCCTTTCGCCTCGAGTACCTACAAATGGGAACCGGGGGGGGGGTTCCCGGTAAGTCCACTCCGATGCTTAAATGAGTATAGGCTTACAGAGAGAAAATAAGCTTAGAGAGAAATTGATTAACTTCAAATGAGGGATTGAGAGCTCTATTTATAGAGTTCATATTGAACCGCTCCGGTTCCGGTGCTTTTCAGGTCCGGTTATGGCAGTTTAGTAACATAAGTCGGTGTTGACCATAAATATAGTGTATTTGACATTGGTTCAACCGTAGGTGAGCTATATAGCTTAAGTGTCCCAAATATGGAATCTGAAGGCGTGCCTCGGGTGAAATATCGTCCGGGGTAAAGGGTCCGGACAAGTTTCACTCGTCCGGATGAAGGGGGGGTACCCGGGTAGGTACCCTTATTGGAGCACTCGGGTTACCCGACTGCTCCGCTCGGGTACTCATGAGTGGTTTTTACCACTTGGTGTCTTGCCGAGTGGATTTTGCTACTCGGGGTGTTTTTGGGCCTATGTATTTTGGGCCTTGGGTGTCCGTTTTCCAAGTTTCGAATTATAATCGAATGTGTCCTAATTATAGAGCCCAATTTGTGATAGTTTGGGCGTATATCCAACATTTGCCCCCAAGTTAACAAATGGTTTAACCTTTACTTGACTCTATTTTTGCGGAGTATCGCCCAAGCGACTTGTGAAATGTACATTTATGACGATCCCGGCCATTATCGAATGCTCGAGGAACGTCGTAATTTTCCTTGCCCCCTGTTTAAATAAGCTGGATACACAAAATGCTATTGTTAACTTAAGCAAATTTATGCATTCTCACGTGTATAAGGGTAAGAATTACGAGCTTTGGTCTCGTTTTACTTAGCCTTTGGACCGTGTCATTTTATTGATGTCTCCTTTTTATTGGAGTATTTTTTCTTGAAGAAAACCCCTAACATATCTTTATTTAAGATATGCTATAGGTTTTTCCTTAATTATTTACCTCCACCTTAATTTTTCTAGAGCACTTCTCCTTTTTTAGACCTATGTCTCCTTCCCCATCTTCATTTTCAATTTTACTACCCAATCAAGTCACCAAATCTTAGATGGAGATTTAATTGGTTTTATTTTGGTTTGGGTAGGATTCGTGGGAGCTTTGGCCGGCCACTTCAATCGACTGGAGCGGAGGAGACCGAGGCAGGCGGCCACCACGACGGACGGAGCGGGGTGGAGCTGTTGGTTGTGGTGAGACGGGTGGAGGACGCCGGTGGGTCTTCGGGTGGAGTCTCCAGGCGGGTCGTGGTGAGGAGATTCGGCAGGCGGTAGCACGACGCTTTCGTCGGGGGCGGCAGCTGAGAGGTCTGGACCGGCTCCGGCTTGGTCCGATTTCTGTCTGGTGGTCTGATTTTTGATCGATCAGGCCCAATTTCTTCAAAGGTTCAATTTTTTTGGCTCTTTCATGTGTTTTTACTATCTTTTTTTCTTGCTATAAAAGCTAGAGCTTATCAAAGATAATTGAGTTGCTTCATTTGCATTGTTGATTGTGAAATAGAGGTTTTTTTTTCCTATTGTTGAGCTTGGAGCCCCTTTGAAGTAAGTATTCGATCGTTCAACTTTGATATTGGTGTTTTTCCCTTATGAGTTGGTAGTTTCTCCTTGTCTTGGTGCCTTAGTACTTTGTCTAGGTGACTCCATGCTTGTGTAGTTAATTCCTAGCTCGTTGTAGGTGTTTGGTTCCTCCATTGACTACACTAGGTAGTGTTGGGGTTGTTTTGTTTGCCCCCCTTTTGTGAGCATTCTTGATAGTGGCGTGGCATATGCCTTGTTTCCCTTCCCATAATGAGTATCTAATATGCATGCAGGTGTCTTTCCCCTTAGTAAGCATTTGATCTCCATACATTTTGGGATATACTATCGGGTAGGTTGTTCTTAAGGGCTTTCCTGACGCCTTAGTGTGTTGATTGCTTTTCTATCTGTATGTCATGGTTGGTGGCTTATGATGTGTTACTGCTCGTTTTTTCCCTTTGTTGGCAGGTGGTTCTTTGGAGTTTACTAGGTGTCTGCAGATTAAGATGAGTTGATATCACTCCTTAACCATCATGAGTAAGTCATCTTCATCTAAGGCTTCTTGTGGTGGTTCCTCTCATAGATCTTCTTTTATATGGGAAAGAATTTTTCGGATCCCGACTTAAGTCCGTATTATGTTCCGGAGGTCTCTGATCCTGAGTCGGATTCTGATTCTGACTTAGAGCCG
Organism: Clarkia xantiana subsp. parviflora; assembly: GCA_036873135.1. Lineage (NCBI taxonomy): Eukaryota > Viridiplantae > Streptophyta > Magnoliopsida > Myrtales > Onagraceae > Clarkia > Clarkia xantiana. The sequence goes on from JAPTYO010000011.1 coordinate 24,753,196, forward strand.
ACTCTTGAGGCTGAGTTGGCTTTTCTTCATCACTCGGAGCGTCTACTCCGTGAAAATCTTGAGGAAGAAAGAGTTTAGCCTATAATTTAGGACGATTAGGCTTTGTGATTTAGATCAGCCCACTTTTCCCTTCTCGTTGCATGACTGCAACCATCGTAGCTCTATCACCGCTCCCAACGAGATGGTGGCGGTTTATACTCATCAGGTCAAGGAGGGACTGCGTTTCCCGTATTGTGTAGGGCTTAGAGAGCTTTGTTCTTATTATCGGATTTCCACTGTTCGTTTGGCCCCCTCTTCCATTCGAGCTTGGGTCAGATTCAGGCTATTGTGCAGTAAAGAGTCTTGGGCTTATTTCCTTACTCTTTTTCGATGTTTTTATCGCATCTAATACTTTGGTGGCTCAGGGTTCTTTACCGTGGTGATTCGTCACACTTTGCTGAAGAGAGATGGATTTTCCAAGCTAGGTGACGTGGAATGGGATAAAAAGCTTCGTCCTAGCTTATGAGGGTGGCAGAGGTCATTGGGAGAACCACTACTTATTTATTGTGGATCGGGGCGTCACCTGGTCTGTATCCTCTCCCCGGGAGAAGGATGGAGTCCCTGCCTTTTCCCAGCTTTCTGTTTCCGATCGTCAAGCCTTGAAACTGATATATGTTAGGAACAGAACGACCTCCTTTCGCTCGATATCTCGGTTTACGGAAGAGGATCTAAGTGAAGTGGAGATTCTATTGGCCTCTCCTCCTCCCTCCTTGGTATGTGATTCTTGGGTTTTTTATTTTTGCAATTTTATTGCTTTACTTTGTAGGTTGGTTTCACTCTAGACCCTCCCGGTTTCAGGAGGATGACGACGGCTCTGATGGTGGTGTAGAAGGCATTCCCGCGGAAAATGATGTTTTGGACGTCCCTTCCCCTACCCCGAATATGGTGAAGCCCTCGGTCACTGACTCCAAGGCTTCTAGAGCTGTAAAACCTTCCTTTTAGAAGAAAGTACATGAGGATTCAGGTATGGCAATATAGTACTTATGCTCTTTTTACAAATGTCTCATTTTCTTTATACTCTTTTGATATCTCCTTTGTATTTTCAGGCAGGTCCTCTATAGTCCTAGCCGCGAGGATTCTTGCTAAGATCAAATCCATGGGATCTGAATTGGGGTTGCAAGCCTCCATGCCTAAAGAGAGGAAGACAACCTCATTTACCTCCCCTTCGAAGTCCTCCTCTTATTTTAAAGATAGTGAGGTTGTTGCTGAAGATGCTACTGAGGATGACCCTCCCGTTGTTTTGGAGGATATGGGTAAATCTCATATGGAAGACTATGAAGTTCCTGTAAGGCTGACGGGTCATTGTCTCCCTCCCCGGTTTCCCCTCCAAGGGTTTCATCCTCCAATGAAGGGTCTCCGGTTCGTCGCCCATGTATGTGATCGTGGCTTCTGCTCATATATATATTATGGTTTTGTGATGCCTTAATTTTTCTTTTTCTGGCTTGATTAAATTGCCCTTGATTTTTCCGGAGGATCTTGTTCGCCCAGTTGCTGGTGATATGAAGGGTAACAGTTGGATTCCCTTCTCTTCCGGTGATCGACAAGCCTTTTGACTTGTCTTCCTCCCTCTCTAATCCTGATATGGCTATCCCCCTTATGGATGCCATTATTCCTCCTGCCGATCGTTCCCTTCCGCCATTGGATCTTGGAGAGGTTCTCCATATTATGAAGGGTGCCTTGTCTCAGTTTGCACCTGTAAGTACTTATGTTGGCTATTGTATTATTTTGTATATATGAGTTTTCCCATGTGTTGGATCATAAAAGTCCGGCTAAGCCTGACGAGGCTTTTATGGTTCTCGCCTTGGTGTCTCTTTGAAGTTGGAAAGCTTGTGGGTTAGCTTGTTCTTCATGGCGACACTGCTCCTGGCGAGACCTAGAAAAGGCGGTGCTATTCCCCTGGTTCAATTTTGAAGCTTAAGTTAGTATAGCATTCTGGTAGTGAGAAATCTTAATGAAATGAATATAGAGAGCTTACTATTTATAGGGGTCTCAAACTCACTTACAAGGGTGGTGGCCGCCTTTTCTTATTGGTTGACAAGGGTGGTTGCCGCCTTACTCTCATTGGTGGAGATGGGAGGCACTTGTGTCAGCAGGTGACAAGCAGGTCGCCGCCTCTTCTTCCTTAGGAGGAGGGGTTTTCTTCTAAGCAGGTGATAAGCAGGTTACCACCTATTCTTCCTTAGCAGGAAGGGTTTTCTTCTAAGCAGGCTGCCACCTGGTCTCTACTTTGGTGGTCCTGCCTTGACGACTTGACGACTTTTGGGTTGACGCCTTAACGACTGGTGACTTCTGGGTTGACGCCTTAACGCCTAGATGACACTTCAGGTTGACACCTTAGCTCCTTAATGATATTTCAGGCTGAAACCTTAACGCCTTGATATTTCAGGCTGACACCTTAACGTCATCCCTAGAGGTGCCGCCCGTTCAACTCTTCTGAGAGGTCCCAACTTTAGTGGTCCAACTTTGTTGTTTGAGGGTCCCGACTTTAGTGCTCCCAACTTTGTGGTCTGAGGGTCCCGACTTTAGTGGTCTCGAATTTAGTGGTCCCGACTTTGTTGTATGAGGGTTCTGACTTTAGTGCTCCTGACATTAGTGGTCCCGACTTTGTCGTCTGAGGGTCCCGACTTTAGTGGTCTCGATTTTAGTGGTCCCGACTCTGTTGTCCGAGGGTCCCGATTTTAGTTCTTCTGAAATTAGTGGTCCCGACTTTGTTGTCTGAGAACTTTGCCGTAAAATGGTACGCTCTTGGTTGGTCGTATGTAATAAATCATGATCCAACTCTGGCCCCCGAGACTTGGGTGATGTCGTTTCGGCATTATCCGAGTCGAGATAAAAAGAATGACCCAACACTAGCCATTTTAGAAGTGACGACTTTCTTAGGCCAAGGGTCAGTTTTATGACTGATTCCTTTTGGCCTTGTCGCCGAATTTTTGGAGTTGACGAATTTTCGGAGACGACGAATTATTGGAGTCGACGATTTTTTCGAATTCGACTACTTTTCGGAGTCGACGACTTTTCAGAGTCGACGACTTTTCGGAGTCGATGAATTTTCGGAGCCGACGACTTTTTTCGAGGCGACAATTTTCTTAGGCTAAGGGTCAGTTTTAGGACTGATCCCTTATGGCCTTGTCGCTGACTTTTCGGAGTCAATGACTTTTTCAGAGGTTGCAACTTTCTTAGGCTAAGGGTCCGTTTTATGACTGATCCCTTTTTAGCCTTGTCGCCGACTTTTCGGAGTCGACGACTTTTTCCGAGGTGACAAATATCTTAGGCTAAGGGTCTGTTTTATGACTGATCTCTTTTGGCATTGTCGCAGAATTTTCGGAGTCAATGACTTTTTCAGAGGTGGCAACTTTCTTAGGCTAAGGGTCTGTTTTATGACTGATCCCTTTTTAGCCTTGTCGCCGACTTTTCGGAGTCGACGAATTTTTTCGAGGTGACAAATATCTTAGGCTAAGGGTCATTTTTATGACTGATCCCTTTTTAGCCTAGTCGCCGACTAGAGTCAACGATTTTTTCCGAGGTGACAGTTTTCTTAGGCTAAGGGTCAGTTTTATGACTGATCCCTTTTTAGCCTTGTCGCTGACTTTTCGGAGTCGACGACATTTTCCGAGTCGACGACTATTTGGAGTCAACGACTATTCGGAGTCGACGACTTTTCAGAGTCGACGACTTTTTGGAGTATACGACTTTTCGGAGTCAACGACTTTTTCTGAGGTGACAATGTTCTTTAGCTAAGGGTCAGTTTTATGACTAATTCCTTTTGGCCTTGTCGCCGACTTTTCGGAGTCGACGACTTTTTCCGAGGTGGCGACTTTCTTAAGCTAAGGGCCAGTTTTAAAATGATCCCTTTCTTAAGCTAATGGCCACGACATTTTTGGCGACGAACTTATGGCGACGACATTTTTGGCGATGACCTATTTTGAATTTGAGGCGCCATGACTTTTTGATCGGGTTCCCACATACGACGCCAAATGTTGGATCATAAAAGTCTGGCTAAGCTTGGCGAGGCTCTTCTGGTTCTCGCCTTGGTATCTCTTTGAAGTTGGAAAGCTTCGTGGGTTAGCTTGTTCTTCATGGCGAGACTGCTCTTGGCGAAACCTGGAAAAGGCGGGGCTATTCCCCTTATTCCACTCCGAAGCTTAAGTTAGTATAACATTCTGGTAGTGATAAATCTTAATGAAATGAATATAGAGAGCTTAATATTTATAGGGGTCTCAAACCCACTTACAAGGGTTGTGGTCGCTTTCTCGTATTGGTTGACAAGGGTTGTGGCCACCTTACTCTCGTTGGTGAAGATGGGAGGCACTTGTGTCAGCAGCTGACAAGCAGATCGCCACGTCTTCTTCCTTAAGAAGAGGTGTTTTATTCTAAGCAGGTGACAAGCATGTTGCCACCTCTTCTTCCTTAGGAGGAAGGGATTTCTTCTAAGCAGGTTGCCACCTGGTCTCTAATTTGGTGGTCCTGCCTTGAAGACTCGAAGACTTTTGGGTTGACACCTTAACGACTTGGCGACTTCTGGGTTGACGCCTTAACGCCTAGATGACACTTCAGGCTGACACCTTAGCGCCTTGATGATATTTCAGGCTGACGCCTTAATGCCTTGATGATATTTCAGGCTGACAACTTAACGCTTTCCCTGGAGGTGCCGCCTGTTCTGCTCTTCTGAGAGGTCCCGACTTTAGTGGTCCCGACTTTGTGTCAGAGGGTCCTGAATTTAGTGCTCCCGAATTTGTTGTCTGAGGGTCCTGACTTTAGTGGTCTCGACTTTAGTGGTCCCGACTTTGTTGTATGAGGGTTCCGACTTTAGTACTCCCGACATTAGTGGTCCCGACTTTAGTGGTCTCGACTTTAGTGGTCCCGACTTTGTTGTCTGACGGTCCCAACTTTAGTGCTCCCGAATTTAGTGGTCCCGACTTTGTTGTCTGAGAACTTTACCGTAAAAATGGTACGCTCTTGGTATGGTCGTATTTAATAAATTACGATCCAACACCATGCATAACCCTATTGTTTTCCTTGTAGGGGATATCCGCTATTGTTAACCTTGGTTTGCATCTAGTGAACTTGGCGAAGGAAAGGGAGGTCCTTCGCAAAAAGCTGAAGCAGACCGAGGCGGATCTTAGGAAAACTGAGGATCTTTTTGATGATGAGATAGAGGCTCTCAAGGTATCTGAGGTTACCCTCACGAGCCGTATTGCTGTCGTTCAAAGGGATCTAGATGCTCTCCGAGCCTGGAAGGCTGATGATGATCTCTTAGCTGCTTTGAAGATAAAGAATGTTGTACAACTTTCCTTTGAGGAGGGTAGGCTGTCTGGATAAAAGGAGGGTAAATATTTTGGTATTCAAGAGGTCAAGTCGGTTGGAGTGCATGAATTTCTGGCCTCCAAAGACTTTGTGAGTAGAGCTGAGGAGCATGCAAGGATGTCATGACTTCCTTTGGAGAAGGCATGGTTGCAAAGATCTTTTACCTTGACCCCTCCTTCCCTTTTGATCGACTTGGGGAATATGCTATGTTTGCTTCTGGGCAAGCTAAGCATCTGGCTAAGCGGGAGGCGAGGACCAAGATGACTGCTGAGGCGAGGACCAAGATGACTGCTGGGAAGATGCCTTGTGTTGAGGCGAAGGTTGTAGCTCCTGTTGATGCTATCAAGTCTGCCACTTCTAGACATGGTTCTGGCGAAGAAGATGGTCCCCCCTTGTGAAGGGTGGTTGAGATGATATCCTTTCTTATTTAGTTGATCTTCCGGTTTGCTCTTATTGATGTTTATGAATTAGTTTTGCTCCCACCTGTTTTGGAGAGACTTGTCTTTATGCTTGAGCTTTATTTGCTATGTTTAGACACTTGGATGTCTATTGCACTTGTCATGATATTCTCCTGTGGAGATTTTAGTATATGTGGACAACTTATCATGTGTTTGGTACACTTTTTCTATTGTCCATATGATATCTTGTTGGGATGACCTTTTTTTTTGGCCAAGAATAATAATTTTATTCGAATAAAAGAAAGCATCAGTCTGGATTACAATCTAATAATAAAAGAGAAATAAGAGGAGATGGGGGTACAAAGACCCAATTGATCGGGCACATCTTCTTTCTGGATTGCAAAGCGATCAATGATATTTCGGGTACTTGTTCAGCAAGTCTTCTAATGGTGGACACAATGTTGTTTATCCTCCAATCACCAGGTTTCTGCGGTCCTACGGATTTGGTTGACTACATACTCCGAATCAGATTCTATAATCACCGATTGCCATCCGTTGTCGACCGCAAGTTGGATTCCCATAAGAATGGCTTTTGCTTCTACACTAGGTATGTTCATATCATGGAAAAAGGTATTTCTCCCATCAATAAGGTCCCCATTGGAGTCCCTCGCCACGACCCAATTCCACTTCTCTTCGACGTCGCCACCCATGAAGCATCACAATTAACTTTGATCTTCCCAATAGGAGGCTTAACCCATGTCGCCGGCGTGATGAGTGTGGAAGTTCTCGTCGTCGGCCGACTCCGGATACTGATGCGCCATGTTTCCTCCACAAGACTAGTCACATGTTAAACCACAAGGGAAGGACGTAGTCGATCGCGGCTATGAACCGCTTGACACCTCTCCTTCCAAATTACCCACGCGAGAGTTTCAACTCTTAATCGTACCATCGCGCCCGTCGATCCCAACGTATTCTCCATGTCAATTAGCTCCTCAATCCAATCGGCCATCGGGGTTCATTACCTTCTTCCCATCTAATGCCCGCCCCCGCTAGCCATATTGGTTTTGTCCATTTACATTGTAGTAAGGCATGATCAATGGTTTCACATCGATCACAAAATGGACACATTGGAGATACATTGATTCCTCGTCGATTCAATTCATCGAAAACCGGTATGGCACGTGCACATGATCTCCAAAGAAATTCTTTTACCTTAGGTAATGCATGTCCCTTCAAAATTCGGCCCATACACTCTTGGATACCATGTAAGACGTCGATGATATCGCGGTTGATTGTGGTGGTGCTTTCTCACGAAGTTTATGGTACACAAGCTTGGGCTTTGCGTCGCCCTCCTTCGACGAGGGCCAAATGATCCGATCAGAAGAGATAGCCGGGGATACATGTACCGCGCGGATTGCATGTATCATATCCATCGTTAATATATTCTCGATCGGTTGCAAGTTCCATTGGTTTTCGGGTGGTCGTAGAAGCTCCGATACCATCATATTTGCATTGGTTCTTCAATCGTGTTGATATTCAGCTTGTACCCATCCATACCCGGCACCCACGCATCCCGAAACACTCGAACGGTGATCCGAACCTATCCGCCACACACATTCTTCCGCAAGTACATCACACCCCTCTAATATACTTGACCATGCCTGTTGGATCACGATTGGAACTCCGGCACGTTCTTGACGGAAGTCTGAACTCCTTTGCTCCAAGTAATCCTGCAAAAAGGGATAGACCGGGCGGTGACCCAGAATCCCACTCCGATGCTTAAATGAGTATCTCGATGTAGGCAAGTATGTATGAGAGTATGAGTGTCAGTGTCCGTTCTGAGGTAATTCCATCCTTTATATAGGGGAGGAGTTACCCATGTTACCTGTTGAGATAACTGCCAGGGGCAGTTAGCCCACGTTCCATTTATCTCGGCCACTTGCCCACGTTCCGTCTTTTCAGGCCACTTCCCCACTACGCTGATAGTGGGCGTGTTTCTCAGCCTCATCCTCTGGTGGCAAGTCCCGACGGATATCGGGGACTCCAGAGTTATCTCCTTTGGTCACCGCTCGGGGCCCCTCGTCATCGGGACAGGGCCAACATCCTTAGGGATTCAACATCGGGGCCTACTCAAAGGAATTCCATCGGGAGCGTCCAGCTCATATATCGGGACCGACCTTGTCGAGACCCCTCATATTGGTCCTCTAGGCCTCTTTTGGAGCCCAGTGGGCCTACTCACTGTTTACTCGTTGTTAATGGGCCTAACGGCTATATCGAAACCCATCATTTGCCCCCAAGACATGAGGGACTTACAGTTCGTCGTGTCTTCCAACTCCGGACCTCCCGATATTGGCATCGGAGGCTTTTAACTTTACAAAAAATCTTCTGACGCGGATCTTCTCATCCACGATTCCCCGATATTTCGAGGATAACCACCAAATCCGAAAATATTTCTCGGTTACTCAACTATTAAATGTAGTGGGTGATGAAGCGACGGCTTGGGTACCCGTGTCTGCTATTTCTGAAAAAGCACTTTTTAGCCGTTTTGTCGTTAGCGTCTCAACGACTCAGGTTGAAACGTTTCATCTTCAATGGTCCGGATTGAAACGTCTCTTCGGCTATCTTCTCTCCTATAAAACCCCCAAATCTTGGCACTATTCACTTCTCCTCCACCGCTTCATCCACTGCAATTTCAAAAGCTCAAGCTCTCCTTCCTGATTTCTGATCAGCGCTCCGGCTGCCAGGATCTCCGACCGTCAGGATCATCTTTTCTTCCCCAACACAACAGCATTCGCCGGTTTTGAGCCTAACTCCTGAAGGGACGACTGGGTCTCACGGCGGCTCGGAGGCACGCACCTCCGATACTCATGTCGTCCTTCCCCCTCTCCCCTTAGACGGGAGTTTCTATCAGCTCTACACCCCCGACCAAGCGGTGGCTCCCTGGACCCCGATCGAGTCACTGCGAGGGGTCCCGCTCCGTCGGGGCGATGCACCACCGGAACTGGGTCTGCACTTGCTGGCAGGTTCAGTTCCGCCATCTCTAAAGCTTCCGCTCTCCTTGGCTCGGGCGGACATCCACACGGACATTCGCGAAATGGCCATTCGCCGCGTGGAGGTAAGGTTTCCTGTTTTTACACTTAGCAAAATATTCTCATGTACTAACCTCTTCCTTTCTTTTTCACAGGAAATGGCGGACCAACACCGCTGTTTCGGGTACATCCTGGCCCTTGAGGAGGCCCTTGAGCGGTAGCGAGCCAAGGCGGCCCCCGAGGTCTTGGCCAAGCTCGAGGAGGATTTGGCTGCCTCCGAATCGTCGAAGAGCAAACTGGTTAAGGAGCAGACCCTCCTTAGCCAGAAGACTCGGGACCTCCAGAAGAGGGTCCACGACTTCGAGCGATTGTTGAAGCAGGAGCAGCAAAAGCTCTAGGAAGAGCAGCAAAAGCACGCGAAGGATCGGGACAGGCTCGTCCTCGAAAAGAAGGCTCTCGAGGACGTCAAGGCGGGACTGGAGGCTGAGAAGGTCCTTCTCACCAATCGGTCCCAACAGATGGAGCGGGAAATCGCTAAGTTTCCCACCAAGCTGGCTGAGGCTGAGGCCAAGGGTCGGGAAGATTACCGGGGCTCCGAGGATTTCAAGGTGGAAGCGGTGAGGTTCTGCAACGCGGAAATGGAGACCACCTTGCTCAATGTTGTTGAGGAACTCCATCTGGAGTATGGAAATGCCATTGACTTCACCAAGTCTCAGACTCTCGCCCCCTTCGCGGAGAGGTATTTCAACCTTTCAGAGGAGAGCGATGAGGCCAACACCCCCGAGGGAATTGCGGGTGCCGAAGGCACGGTGGAGCCTCCAAGTACAGACCTCCCGACAGCTGATCCCCCGACAATCGACCCTTCGGCAGCTGACCCTTCACTGGCTGGCCTCCAAGGGTCCGATCCTCCCTCGGCCAATCTTCGGGGGTCCGATCCTCCGATCGCGGAGCCTTCTGCCACGGATCTCGTGGACTCTGCTCCCATCAATGCTGTCAAGGACCAAGCTTAACGCTTTATTTTTGGAATCCTTGTAATTTCCTTCTCCTGTCATGAACCTTCAGACCTTTATAATATCAATTTATTTTGGTTCTGATTATCATTGCACCACTTAAGTTGATTTAACCACGCCACTTAAGGCGATTTGACCATACCACTTAGAGTGATTCAACACGTCACTTAGACGTTTTAACCACGCCACTTAGGGCGATTTAACTACGCCACTTAAGGCGATTTAACCACACCACTTAAGGCGATTTAGCCATGCCACTTAAGGCAATTTAACCACACCACTTAAGGCGATTTAACTACGCCACTTAAGGCGATTTAACCACACCACTTAAGGCAATTTAGCCATGCCACTTAAGGCAATTTAACCACACCACTTAAGGCGATTTAACTATACTTAGAATAATAAATCTAAGATCAATCTGATCAGAAGCAACCTCTTTATTCATTGATGGCTAAAAACCTGTTTACATCGAATCAAAACGATAAACAACTTGCACCACTAAAGGCAACTAATATCAGGCATGACATTTCTTCAAGTGTTCACCACTAAAAGAATGCTTCAACACATTGCCATCGAGGTCTTCCAACGTATACACATTTCGAGCTGGCATCCCCACGACCTTATAAGGTCCTTCCCATTTTGGTGACATCTTGTTGATCCGATCCAAAAGGGTAAATTCGTTCCGACGCCAGACCAGTTCTCCGACAAAGAACTGTCGAGACTTGACTCGTCGATGGTAATATCTGGCCGTTGCCAAGCGTATCCGAGCCTGGGCCTCATCGGCATTCTGCATCTTCTCTTCAACCAAGTCCAAGTCCAGACGCCTCATTTCATCATTCGAAAGAGGTTCATAATACCTCGTCTGATGGGATGCCACAGCTATTTCAACGGGAACGACTGCTTCCGTGCCATAAACAAGGCCAAACGGAGTCTCCCCAGTCGATTGTTTGGGTGTTGTTCTAACAGCCCAAAGCAAATTTTCCAGCTCGTCCAGCCATTTGCCCTTCAAGGCATGGACCCTCTTCTTCAGGCCATCCATCACGATCTTGTTGGCTGACTCCACCTGTCAATTGGTTTGAGCATGATGGACAGAGGCTGTCCGATGCTCAATTTTCAGTTCCTCCAGGTACTCCTTCCACTGGACCCCGTTAAACGGAGGGTCGTTATCACTGATCAACACCTTAGGGATCCCGTATCTGGATATAATACAGGTCTGGAGGAATTTGAGGATATGATTCCCACGTTGTCTTGGCCAATGCCTTAGCTTCTATCCACTTCGAGAAATAATCAATAGCCACAAGCAAATATTGGCACTGACCTTTTGCAATTGGAAGGGGTCCCACCAAATCGATTTCCCATTGCGCGAAGGGCCAAGCACTCTTGATGGACGTCAGATCGGCAGCTGGAGCCACGATATTCGGGGCATACCTCTGGCAAGCGTCACAGGATCGGACTAGCATCGTTGCCTCCTTGTTCATCGAGGGCCAGTAATAGCCCAGGTTCAGCACTTTCCTCACGATGGATCGGGCACCTTCATTACAAGCCGAGTATCCTTTGTGCACCTCCCTAAGGATCCGATTTGTATCGGGCTCAGCCACACATTTCAAGTAAGGAGTTGAATACCTCTTTTTATACAGCTGATTGTCCACCATCACATAATTGACCGCAATTCGGCGTAATTTGCCAGCTGCAACTTCATCATCGGGGACTACCCCCGTAGTCAGGTACGCGGCTATCGGGGTCATCCAAGAGGGCTCCTCAGATCCGGTCTCAATGGCACATACATCCGATTGATCGGTGGTTGACAGGATCACCTTCTCCAAGAAGTGCACCTTCCAACTTTCATCGAGGGGTGCCCCCAAGGCGAACTTGCTCAAGGCATCTGCTTCCACATAATCCTCCCTCGGGATCGCCTCAATATCGAAACTCTTGAAACTCTCCTTCAAGGTTTGCACCTCACAAAGGTACTTTTTCATCATCGGGCTCTTTGCTTCGTATCGCCCCTGGACTTGGTTCACAATCAGGCTAGCATCACACTTCACCTTTAAGTGACCAACTCCCGTTCCTTTCGCAATCTCGAGTCCGGTGATGAGAGCCTCATATTCAGCTTCATTGTTGGTGGCCCTAAACGTCAAGGCCAAGGCATATCGAAGGGGCTCGCCTCCACCTGGCGGTATCAGTACGAACCCTGCTCCTGATCCTTCTGAACTTGAGGAGCCATCGGTATACATCTCCCAAGTGTCTTCATCATCGGGCTGTTCTGACTGCTCTGCCATCGGGACCTCCATGGTTGCCCCCTCTACAGGGCCCGCTTCTTCTAGATCGGGGGCTGTAGACTCTGCTATGAAATCCGCCGACGCCTGGCCCTTAATAACCGTTCTCGAAGTAAAGTGAATGCGGAAATCACTAAGCTCGACTGCCCATTTCACTAATCTCCCCGACGCATCAGGTCGGCTCAAAAAATGTTTTAAGGGCTGATTCGTCAAAACAGTAATCTCATGCGCATGGAAGTAAGGTCTCAGCTTCCGAGCAGTAACAATCAACGCATAAAGATACTTCTCAACGGCGGGATAATTCATTTCAGACTTGGCAAATGACTTGCTTATATAATAGACGGGGACTTGGTTACCCTCTACGACTTTCACTAAGACAAAGCTAACAGCAAATTCAGAAACAGCCAAATACAGATAGAGTGGCTCGCCTGGAATGGGCTTCGCCAACGGCGGGAGGGTGCGGAGGTGCTGCTTGAGTGCCTGGAACGCCTCTTCGCACTTGGCAGTCCACACAAACTTCTGGTTGGCCCTCAGAACTTCAAAGAACGGCATGGATCGGTTGCTTGCCTTGGACAGGAAGCGATTCATCGCGGCCAATCAGCCATTCAACACCTGCAACTCCCGATGGTTCGTCGGGGACTTCATCTCCTCGATCGCCTTCAGCTTCTCAGGGTTCACCTCGATTCCCCTCTGGATCACCATGAAACCCAAAAACTTCCCCGAGTGCACTCCGAAGGCACACTTGGTCGGGTTCAAGCGAACTTGATGAAGCCTCATCCGCTCAAACGCCGTGGCCAAGTTGTGAACATGATCCTCGGCCTGTCAGGACTTCACCAGCATATCTTCCACATAGGCCTCCATCGTCTTCCCCAGCATATCCCCGAAAATCTTGTTCACCATCCTCTGATAAGTTGCACCGGCATTGATCAGTCCAAAGGGCATGACATCATAGTGATAGATGTCACTATCAGCATAAAAAGCGGTGTGGGGGGCATCCTCCTTGGACATTTTGATCTGATTGTAGCCGGAGTAAGCATCCATAAAGCTCAGCAACTCATGTTCCGATGTGGCATCCACCACTTTGGGAGCGGATAGCAATCCTTCGGGCATGCTTTGTTCAGGTCGCGGAAATCAACACACATCCGCCACTTGCCATTGCTCTTCTATACCAGGACTGGGTTGGCGACCCAGGTCTGGAATCGGAGCTCCTTAATAAATCCAGCGTCGAGCAACCTGCCCACCTCTTGCTGGATAGCGATCTTCTTGTCTGCACCCATCGGGCGCCTTCTCTGTGCAATCGGCTTGATCGCGGGGTCAATCTTCAGCTCATGAGTGATCACATCGGGGCTGATTCCTGGCATGTCACTCGAGGACCTGGCAAACAGCTCCTTGAACTCCTTCAACAAATCAATCAGCTCTTGGGCCCTCTCCTCAGACAGAGCGGACCCGATTTTCACCTTCCTCTGAGGTCCATCGATCTCGACCTCCTTCAAATCCTACATCGGGGCGGGACGCCCAAACTCCTCTCGGGGATCAGCATCTCTAGAAAATAGTCATAGCCTCCCGATTCTTCCTTCGAGTGGCATTGACATAGCACTTCCTGGAGGCCACCTGATCGCCCTTTGATGGATATACGCCCAATTTGAACCCGTTGACTTCCGAATCGTTTTATTTTGATCACCCCGTCAATGATTGTAAATCGAAACTTCGACCAAAACACCCCGCGAAAACGCCAACGGTCCGGACGAGGCCAAAATACTCGTCCGGGCCGAGGTAGACTCACCTAGGTGAGGTCGGGTGGCCACACCTGACCTCCCCTAGGGGAGATCGGGTCAGCCAACCCGATCTCCCCTAGGGAGGGGTTGGGTGGCCACACCCAACCCCTACCCTTGGGGGTCGGATTTTCTCCCCCCCCAAGGGCCCCGGCACCGCTTCCCGACTCCGATACTCAGTTTATTTCCGCCAACCTCTCCGTGCTTTAAGGTTTTAATTACGAGATTAAGGGCTAATTAATTGTGTTTAAAGGTTAACGATGTCATTAAGCCACCTTAATGACACCGTTGCCTATAAATACAACCTTTCCACCATTCATTTGAACATCTTGGCCAAACATACAATTTAGCTCTGACATCTCTCTAAGTTTTATCTCTCTAAGAAACGTATTGACTTAAGCATCAGAGAGGGTACATCAAGCACCAGCCCCCCCTCCGTGCTTGGTATTGCCCCTCTTGCAGGGCACGTGGAGAAGAGAAGGCGAAGGACAGAAGGACACGGATCGGAACGACAGGATTTAGAAGCACCGAACCCGTAGTTTCTCCAGTGAGGAATAAGGCTTAGGTCGACCGCCCGTTGACCTGAAACTTAGAACCTAACACTTGGCGCCGTCCGTGGGCTTCGAACAGAAAGCCTGGCAATAACAAGAGCGATGACGAACAGCTTAGCATCTAGGCATCACCGCCCACCTGGGGGCAATAGGCGAGGGAGACAGCCTATACCTCCAGCAAGGCAGCCTAACCCAGAGAAACAGCTTGTACACCCAGAGCCTCAAGTAACCCCACAGGCACCCCAGCCTAACAACCAGGAAGGAGGACCCTCACGCCCAGCTGGGGCTGAGTCTTCCACAGCCTCAACTCCAATGGCAAGGAGGCCACAAAGAGAGGGGGAGCAACAGGGAGTGCCATCCCAATATACGGCACCTCCTCAGGGATACTACTATGAGGCGCAACCTCAAGGATATCCATATGGGATGCCGGCTCAAAGGAACGACAATTGCACCCACACAACCAACACAAGGCCAGCATACACACAAGGAGCACATACAGTGACTCCGGGGTTGATGAGCGCATTGGATGAGATGCTATCCTATAGAGAGACTCTGAGGAACAGGCAGGGAAGGCAACACCACTCGCACCCTCGAGCAGGACAGCGAGAAGAACAAAGGAGAGATAACCAAAGGCCACCCTCAGAGGGAAGGCAGCATTTTGTGCCTCCAAGGCAGCAACAGACACAGCAAGACACCAGGGCTTACACCCAACTGAGGGCAGACAGACAGGCAAGACCTCCAAGGAGGCAGGAATTCCACCAAGTACCCCAGCTGGGATATCAAGGATACGCCTACAGTCCGTACCAGCACGGACAAGGAATCCAAGCAAGCCCAATGTATAACTACGGAGGATATCAGAGAGACTATACTCCATCGCCGGTGATGATTACCCCGGAGGAGATAGAAGCCATGATAGTGAGAAAGATGAGTGAGTCAAAGAGAAATGGACTGCATTGCCTGAGTGACAACACGAACCACCCCTTCACGAGGGAATTGGAAATGAACAAAGTGCCAGACTCCTTGCATACAATACAGATAGCAAAGTACAATGGCAAGGGAGACCCTTTGGAGCACATTCAACAGCATGAAGCTTCTCTATTCGGGAGAACTACTGATGACCGATACAAGGCACTCCTATTTCCAAACACCCTATCAGGGGTGGCGTCACACTGGTTCTTTAGCCTACCTACCGAGAGCATCCACTCATGGGCGCAGCTAAAGGTGAAATTTCTTCAGAGATATCTAGGAGAAAGGAAGCTACTTAAAGGAACAGGCTCCCTAGATGATGTGAAGCAAGAAAATGATGAATCCTTGGCTGATTACTACACTAGGTTCAACCAGAACATAGCAGACATACAGGGCGATATCACCGAGGGTGAAATAATAAGAGCCTTTATAAGAAACCTAGGCCGCTTCAGGTCCACACTGGCAGAGAAGATGGCCAAGAAACCGGCAAGCACCTTAGAGGAGCTAGTAGGGAGAGTAAAAACTCATATAGACCTGGAAAGGCACATGGTGAGTAAGAAAGCCAAGATTCAAGCAGCTAAGGAGGACAACACAAAGAAGAATAAGGGAAAGCCACCTCAGGTACCTCAACCCATAAGGCAACAGGAATGGCGTCCGCCTCAGCAAAGAAATCAGGTGGGTGAGCCACTGAAGGCTAGGGAAATAAATGTCATCAAGTTCATACCATTGAACACCACCCCAGCAGTGGTCCTAAGAGAGATGAGAAATCAGAAACTGTGGTCGCCCCCCGGAAGATGGAGAGCGCCAATGGTACGGACACACAAGGATAGATGGTGTGATAACCATGAGGCATACGGGCATGATACAAACGAATGCTTTAGCTTGAAGCTAAGCATCAACAATATCATCCAGAGGGGGGAGCTAAAACAGTTTGTTGATCACGGTGGCAACAGCATACAGCTAGGGCCATCATACAAGGATAAAGGCAAAGCTGAGGTTTGTTGGATCACGGTGGAACTCCGGTACGGACTTTGACGGCAATCCTAGCTCCTTTGCTCCACGCAATCCTGCAAGAGGGGATAGACCGGGCGGTGACCCAGAATCCCTCTCCGATGCTTAAATGAGTATCTCGTATGACTGGCAAGTAATAAACTCAGAGTGTATTCAACTCAACGTAAGTCTTTCTGAGGTGATCTCCTGCCCTTTTATAGGCAAAGAGATGCCTCAGGTACCTGATGAACCGTTAGGGGTGGTTAGCCCGTATCCCGCATATCTCGGACGTGATCTCGCGTATCTTAGCCATGCCCCGCGTATATCGGCCACGCTCCGTGTATCTTAACCACGTTCCGCGTATCTCGGCCACGCCCCGCATATCTTGGCTTTATCCTCTGATAACGAGTCCCGACTCCCGTCGGGGACTCCAGAGTTATCTCGTTGTGTCACCGCTCGGGGCCCCTCGTCATCGTGACAGGGCCAATCATTCTCAGGGATTCATCATCGGGGCCTACTTAAAGGCTTCTCATCGGGAGCTTCTAGCTCAGCTGTCGGGACCGACTCTGTCGGGACCTTGCTCTGTCGGGACTCCCTTCATCGGGACCCTTCTCCAAAGTCATCTTGACCTTCACTCGGGGCCTGGTGGGCCTGTTCTCCGTTTCCTCGCCGTTAAAGGGCCTGACGGCTATAGTCAGACCCATCATTTGCCCCCAAGACATGAGGGACTTTTAGTTCGTCATGTCTTCCAACTCCCGATCTTCCGATACTAGAGTCGGGGATCTTTTCCTTGGTCCAGTTATTCAGTTTATCAGTCTTCTCCTTCACGTTCCCTCAATGTTTTGTAGATAACTTTTAAATCCTAGGGGTCTCCTCGGTTCCCCAGTTCATTAAATGCAGCAGATAGTGAAGTGACGTCATCGGTACCCGTGTCTGATTCTCTGTGTCTGCTTTTTCTGAAAAGTACTTTTCGGGATATTTCATCATTGCACCTGCTGCCATTCCGCACGTTTCATCTCAACGGTCCAGATTAGAACGCTTCAACTTCGACGGTTCAGATTAACGCGCCCCTTCGACTGTCCTCTTTGCCTATAAAATCCTTACCCAGGGTTCAGTTTCCTCTCATCATCTACGAATTTTCGAAGGCTTTCTGCAACTCTTGAGACCTTAGTGTTTCTTCGGCCATTCTTCCAGCAATGTCAGGTTCATCCTTTCAGCCTTCAATTATCATGTCAGGTAAGGGTTTCTTCTCTATTGTTCGCCTTCATCTTCGCTTAGTTTGATTGTAATTTTCCGGGAAGACCTAACATCCCTTTTCAATGACTGATTTTAGACAGTGGATCTGGTTTCGAGGGAAGGAAGCTCTTCAACTTCGACTATGCTATGAACGAAATTTTCAGCACTGCTTATGATGCAGCTCTCCGGGAAGGATGTATCATTTCCGCCAAAAAAGCCGATGCTCAAGGCCGGAAATGCATACCACAAGTTCAGAGTGAAGAGGAACTACTTCTTCATCGGAAACTCCTCGATCCCATGACCCCGATAGCCAATCCTCCAACGGCTGACCCTGTGGAGCCTTCTGCCCTAGACCTTGCGGACCTTGCCCCCGTTGATGCCGCTATCAAGGATTAGGCCTAACTGCTTATCGCTAGAATCTTTGTATTCTTCTCCTTTTGTAATCATCGGACCTTCGAGCTCTATTAATATCGGACTTTCTCAGTTCTGATTCTTTTATTGCACCTCTCCTAGTGGCTTTATTATACTTTCTCAAGTCGAAACCTCGATACTTAAGACATTCTCGTACGTCCTTCCCGACGATTTAATAACTTGCACCACTTAAGGCGACTTAATATCGTGTGCATCACTTAAGACGACTTAATTATTACTTAGGATAAACCTAAAGATCGTGCACCACTCAAGGCGACTTAGTATCGTGCACCACTTAAGGCGACTTAACATCGTGCACCACTCAAGGCGACTTTTTGATACTTAGAATAAATCTAAGGATCGTGCACCACTCAAGGCGACTTAGTATCGTGCACCACTTAAGGCGACTTTTTGATACTTAGAATAAATCTAAGGATCGTGCACCACTCAAGGCGACTTAGTATCGTGCACCACTTAAGGCGACTTTTTGATACTTAGAGTAAATCTAAGGATCGTGCACCACTCAAGGCGACTTAGTATCGTGCACCACTTAAGGCGACTTTTGGATACTTAGAATAAATCTAAGCATTGTGCACCACTCAAGGCGACTTAGTCCCGCGCATCACTTAAGACGACTTTGGGATACTTAGAATAAATCTAAGCATTGTGCACCACTTAAGGCGACTTTTCTCGTGCACCACTTAAGGCGACTTAATATCGTGCACCACTTAAGGCGACTTTTTGATACTTAGAATAAATCTAAGGATCGTGCACCACTCAAGGCGACTTAGTATCGTGCACCACTTAAGGCGACTTTTGGATACTTAGAATAAATCTAAGCATTGTGCACCACTCAAGGCGACTTAGTCCCGCGCATCACTTAAGACGACTTTGGGATACTTAGAATAAATCTAAGCATTGTGCACCACTTAAGGCGACTTAGTCCCGCGCATCACTTAAGACGACTTTGGGATACTTAGAATAAATCTAAGCATTGTGCACCACTTAAGGCGACTTTTCTCGTGCACCACTTAAGGCGACTTTTACACTTAGCATAAATCTAAGAACAACTCTTGTTTGGAAGCAACCTCTTTATTTATTGATGGCACAAAATTGGCTTACATCGAATTAAATGATAAACAGTATACACCACTTAAGGCGATTTTACATCGGGCACCACTTAAGGCGACTTTATCGGGCACCACTTAAGGCGACTTTATCGGGCACCACTTAAGGCGACTTTCTCGGGCACCACTTAAGGCGACTTTGTCGGGCACCACTTAAGGCGACTTTCTTCAAGCATGGTGTTTCTTCAAGTGTTCGCCACTAAAAGAATGCTTTAACGTTCTGCCATCGAGGTCTTCCAACTTGTATGCGTTCGGAGCTGGCATCCCCACGACCTTATAAGGTCCTTCCCATTTTGGTGACATCTTGTTGATTCGATCCAAAAGGGTGAACTCGTTGCGACGCCAAACCAGCTCCCCGACAAAGAATTGTCGGGACTTCACTCGCCGATTGTAATATCTGGCCGTCGCTAAGCGCATTCGAGCTTGGACTTCATCGGCTTCCCGCCTTTTCTCTTCGAGTAGGTCCAAGTCCAGACGTCTCACTTCATCGTTCGTTAGGGGCTCGTAATATCTCATCCGATGGGACGCCACAGCTACCTCCACAGGGGCGACAGCTTCCGAGCCATACACGAGGCCAAACGGAGTCTCCCCTGTTGATCGTTTGGGTGTCGTTCTAACAGCCCAAAGTACATTTTCCAGTTCGTTCAGCCACTTGCCCTTCAAGGCATAGACCCTCTTCTTCAGGCCATCCATCACGATTTTGTTGGCTGACTCCACCTGGCCATTAGTCTGAGCATAGCGTACAGATGCAGTCCGATGCTCAATGTTCAGTTCTTCCAGATATTCCCTCACCTGAGAGCCGTTAAATGGTGGGCCATTGTCGCTGATTACCACCTTAGGAATCCCGTATCTGGATACGATGTGGGTTTGGAGGAACTTGACGATCTGGTTCCCCGTTGTTCTTGCCAATGCCTTCGCCTCTATCCATTTCGAAAAATAATCGATAGCTACAAGTAAATACTTACATTGTCCTTGTGCTTGTGGAAGAGGTCCCACCAAGTCGATGCCCCACTGCGCGAAGGGCCAAGCGCTCTTGATGGATGTCAGGTTGGCGGCCGGAGCCACGATACTCGGGGCGTACCTCTGGAACGCGTCGCATGATCGGACCAACGCCCTTGCTTCTTTGTTCATTGTGGGCCAATAGTAGCCCAAGTTCAACACCTTCCTCAAAATGGATCGGGCCCCTTCGTGACAAGCTGCGACCCCTTCATGCATTTCCTTTAGGATTCGATTGGTGTCGGGTTCTGCTACACACTTCAGGTACGGGGTCGAGAACCAGCCCTTCTTGTACAGCTGATTGTCCAGCATCACATAATTAGACGCAACCCGACATATCCTGTCTGCTGCTACCTTGTCCTCGGGGGCTGCCCTCGTAGTCAGATACGCGACTATCGGGGTCATCCAAGTGGGCTCCTCCTCCGATTTTGCTTCAATGGTGCATACCTGCGTGGGGTCGATGTTTGATAAGATCACCTTCTCCAGGAAGTGCACCTTCCGATTTTCTTCCGAAGGTGCCCCCAGGGCGAATTTGCTCAAGGCGTCTGCCTCTACGTTCTCCTCCCTTGGAATAGCCTCGATATCGAAGCTTTTGAAGCTCTCTTTCAGGGCTTGTACCTCTCGCAGATACTTTTTCATTATCGGACTCCTTGCTTCGTATCGCCCTTGAACCTGGTTCACGATTAACGCTGCGTCGCACTTCACTCTCAAGTGATCGATTCCAGTGCCTTTAGCGATTTTTAGGCCCGTGATAAGAGCTTCATACTCCGCTTCGTTGTTTGTGGCCTTGAATGTTAAAGCCAAAGCATATCGGAGTGGTTCGCCTTCGCCCGACGGTATCAACAAAAAACCTGCTCCTGATCCGTCTGAACTCGCGGAGCCATCCGTGTACATCTCCCAGGTATTTTCCTTGTTTGGCTGTTCTGATTGCTCTGCCCTCTCTGGTTGTTGTTCTTCTGTCGGGACCTCTATGGTTGCCCCCTCTACAGGGCCCGCTTCTCCCAGATCGGGGGCTGTAGACTCTGCTATGAAATCTGCTAATGCCTGGCCTTTAATGGCTGTCCTCGGAGCGAAGTGTATGCGAAATTCGCTAAGCTCTACTGCCCATTTCACTAATCTCCCCGACGCATCTGGTCGGTTCAAAAAATGCTTCAAAGGCTGGTTCGTTAGCACAGTGATCTCGTGTGCGTGGAAATATGGCCTTAGCTTCCGAGCAGTAATTATCAACGCAAAGAGGTACTTCTCAACGGCGGGATAGTTCAATTCAGATTTGGCAAATGCCTTGCTTACAAAATAGACGGGGACTTGATTACCCTCGACAACCTTTACTAACACAGAGCTAATGGCAAATTCAGAAACAGCCAAATAAAGGAAGAGCGGCTCGCCTGGAACCGGTTTCGCCAGCGGCGGGAGTGTGCGAAGGTGCTGCTTTAGTGCTTGGAACGCCTCTTCAAATTTGGCGGTCCATTCGAATTTTATGTTGGCCCTCAAGACTTCAAAAAACGGCATTGATCGGTCGCTGGCTTTGGACAGGAAGCGGTTCATTGCAGCTAGTCGGCCATTCAGTACTTGCACCTCCCGATGGTTTATCGGAGACTGCATCTCCTCGATTGCCCTCAGCTTCTCAGGGTTCACTTCAATTCCTCTTTGGCTTACCATGAAGCCCAAAAATTTCCCTGAGTGGACTCCGAAGGCGCATTTCGTCGGGTTCAGGCGAACTTGATGGAGCCATATCCACTCAAATGCCATGGTAAGGTTGTGCACGTGATCCTCGGCTTGTCGGGACTTCACCAGCATATCATCCACGTAGGCTTCCATGGTTTCTCCCAGCATATCTCCAAACAGCTTATTCACCATCCGCTGGTAGGTTGCCCCGGCATTGATCAACCCGAAAGGCATGACATCGTAGTGATAGATGTCGCTGTCTGCATAGAACGCTGTGTGGGGGGGCGTCTTCTTTGGCCATCTTGATCTGGTTGTAGCCTGAATATGCATCCATGAAACTTAACAGCTCATGTCCCGATGTGGCATCCACCAGCTGGTCAATCCTCGGGAGTGGATAGCAATCCTTTGGACAAGCCTTGTTCAAGTCGCGGAAGTCCACGCACATTCGCCATTTCCCGTTGGTCTTCTTCACCAGCACTGGGTTGGCAACCCAAGTCTGGAATCGGGGCTCCTTAATGAACCCAGCATCGAGCAACCTGCCCACCTCCTGCTGGATCGCGATCTTCTTATCCGTGCCCATCGGACGCCTTTTCTGTGTGATAGGTTTGATCGCGGGGTCTATCTTCAGCTCGTGGACGATCACATCGGGGCTGATTCCTGGCATATCGCTGGGGGAACAGGCAAACAGCTCCTTGAACTCCTTCAACAACTCTACCAATTTTTGGGCTGTCTCCTCAGTCAGAGCAGACCTGATTTTCACCTTCCTCTGGGGTCCGTCGATCTCGACTTCTTTCAGATCTTCTACAGGGGCGGGACGCCCAAACTCTTCTCTGGGATTTGTGTCTGTCTGGAGGACAGTCATAGCCTCTCACCTCCTCCTTTGGGTGGCACTAACATAGCATTTTCTGGAAGCCACCTGGTCGCCCTTGACCTCTCCGACTCCGTGGTCGGTCGGGAACTTCATCTTCTGGTGCACAGTCGAGGCAACCGCCATCAGGGGATTGATGGTGGTTCTCCCGATAATTGCGTTGTAGGTCCCCGCGGAATCAACCACGACAAACTCCACGTTCCTCCTTTCTGATTTCCACCCACTACCAAACTCCACTGGTAAGGTGATTACTCCTAGCGAGTAGGAAGTTGAGCCAGAGAACCCGACCATCGGGAAGTTTGCCTCCTTCAGATCTTTCTTTGTTTTCCCCATAGCTTCTAGCGCGTCCATGAACAGAATGTCGGAGGAGCTCCCTCCGTCGATTAGGATTCTCTTCATTTCGAACCCATCTACATCCAGGGTTACCACCAGGGCATCGTCGTGCGGAGTCTCCACGCCTATGAGGTCTTCAGACGAGAAGGAGATTACCATCTCTTCTTTCAAGGTCCAAGATCGGGACCTCTTACCCAGTACCACCGCCGTAGGGATTCTAGAGGCATAGACCTCTCGGGCGGATGAGGTATCACCTCCAGCCGCAAATCCTCCATGAATCACGTTGATAACTCGTCTCTCTTTGCGAGCACCGGATGACTCTGGATCAGTTCTCTTCTTTTTCGGGGACCGATCGCGGGATCGAGAACGGGACCGTGATCGGGACCGAGAGCGGGACCGGCATCGTTTGTCCCCAACGAACTCCTTGAGCTTTCCCTTCTGGATTAGCTTTTCAATCTCCTTCTTCAGCTCCCGACAGTGATTGGTGTCGTGGCCATTTGCGCGGTTAAACCGACAATAGCGATCTGTGCGGGACCCGAGGAATTCTCCATCTTTCTTCGGGGGGTACCTGGAGATACCTTGTCGTTCCATGACTGTCAGCACTTCCGCCATGGAGCAGTTGAGAGGAATGTCAAAATCCTCCTGCTTGTCTTTTCTTGAAGAACGTCTGTCGTTCTTCCGATCCGGACGTCCTCGATTCTTACCACTGTCGGGTTTACCTTTTGACTTACGATCGTCGAAGGGTTTACTCGACTGTTTCCCTTTGTTCGACTTTGGGGGCTCCAGTTCTCTCGCGGCTATTTTTGACTCCTGGACATCGATCTGCCGCTTCACCCTCTTCTGCAATGCCTCCATATTCCACACAGCCTTCTCAGCCACGCTGTGCATCAAGTCGGAGCCATAGGGGGCTGTCAGGTTCCGAATGAAGGTGCGGATGGTTTCGCCCTCCGAGATTTCTTCGTCTATCTCTGCTACGCTGGCTGTGTACCGCTGGTAATAATGGGCCAGCGATTCGTCGGGCCTCTGCACCACCTGGGTCAGGGACCTCACGCTCTTCAATAAACGCCTCCGACCCTGATACTGCTGAATGAATCGATCGTGCATGTCTGCCCAGCAAGTGATGCAGCCTGGGGGTAGACTAAAGAACCAAGTTAGGGCCCTTTCTCCTAGTGTGTTCGGGAACAATGTGCACACTATGTCTTCACTTGGGGCTCTTCCCAGACACGCCATGAGGTGCTTCTGGACGTGGCGAACTGGGTCTCCTTCGCCATCATACTCCTTTATCGTGGGGATACCTAGCCCAGGCGGGGCTAGGGTGTCAATGAGTCGGGGAACGAAGGGATGAGTGGATCGATCCCTCAGCTCCGACACCAGCGGCTTCTGTTCTCCCATACAGATGTTCACGATCTTTACCACTGTTGGATCACGGTGAAACTCCGGCACGGATCTTGACGGCAATCCTAGCTCCTTTGCTCCACGCAATCCTGCAAGAGGGGATAAACCGGGCGGTGACCCAGAATCCCTCTCCGATGCTTAAATGAGTACCTCGTCTGACTGGCAAGCAACAGATATCAAAAGTATTCAATTTCAACGTAAGTGATCTGAGGTGACCTCCTGCCCTTTTATAGGCAAAGAGGTGCCTCAGGTACCTGGCGAACCGTTAGGGGTGGTTAACCCGTATCCCGCTTATCTCGTACACGATCTTGCGTATCTTAGCCATGCCCCGCGTATCTCGGCCACGATCCGTGTATCTTAACCACGTTCCGTATATCTCGGCCACGCCCCGCATATCTTGGCTTTATCCTCTGGTAACGAGTCCCGACTCCCGTCGGGGACTCCAGAGTTATCTCGTTGTGTCACCGCTCGGGGCCCCTCGTCATCGTGACAGGGCCAATCATTCTCTGGGATTCATCATCGGGGC
Organism: Clarkia xantiana subsp. parviflora; assembly: GCA_036873135.1. Lineage (NCBI taxonomy): Eukaryota > Viridiplantae > Streptophyta > Magnoliopsida > Myrtales > Onagraceae > Clarkia > Clarkia xantiana. The sequence goes on from JAPTYO010000011.1 coordinate 24,778,085, forward strand.
CTACTTAAAGGCTTCTCGTCGGGAGCTTCTAGCTCCACTGTCGGGACCAACTCTGTCGGGACCCTTCTTCGTCGGGACTCCCTTCATCGGGACCCTTCTCCTAGGTCATCTTGACCCTTACTCTGGGCCTGGTGGGCCTGTTTGTCGTTTCCTCGCCGTTAAAGGGCCTGACGGCTATAATCGGACCCATCATTTGCCCCCAAGACATGAGGGACTTTTAGTTCGTCGTGTCTTCCAACTCCCGATTTTTCCAATACTAGAGTCGGGGTCTATTCCTTGGCTCAGTTACCTAAGGTTGTCAGTCTTCTTCTCCACGTTTCCTCAGGGTTTTATGGATAACTGCTATATCCAAAGGTCTCTTCAGTTCTCTTATGCATTAAATGCAGCGGATAATGGGGTGACGTTTTCGACCCACGTGCCTGATTTTTCGCGCCTGTCCTTTTCTGAAAAGTGCTTTTCAGGCCGTTTCATCATTTCGCCCGTTGTTCTTCTGCACGTTTCATTTCGACGGTCCAGATTAAGACCTTTCGACTTCGACGATTCGGATCGAAGTGTCCTTTCAACTGTCTTCTTCGAGTATAAAGCCCTAGCCACAGTCACAATTTAACTTTTACCGTCTTCGAATTCTCAAAAGCTCTCTGCGATTCCTCTGCAATTCCAAGCTCTGTGCTTTCGAAGATCCTTGGAGTCTTCTCCGATCATCTTTCCGACGACATTTCGTTTGTCTCTTCCAACCTCTACTCCACCATGTCTGGTAAGGAAACATTCTCTGTTGCTTGTTCGTCTTTTTCTTCTTAATTTTCCCCAGAATCCCACTGTATTTTCTTGCCCTGGTTGCTTTTTCAGACAGCGGTTCCAGCTCCGAGGGGAGAAAACCTTTTAAATTTGACTATGCTCCGAATGAAATTTCCACCACTGCTTACGATGCAGCTCTCCGAGAGGGTTGCATCACCCTCACCTGGGAACCTCGCTTCCCGTATGATCGACATCGTCCCTCGAGTGACCCTGAGGTTACTCGTCCCTAGAAAGGGGAGGTATTTATCTCCACGGGACAAATATCAGCGGGGATCAGGTTCCCCTTCTGCGGTAACCTGGTCGAGCTGTGCCAACATTACCAAACACACCCTACTACCTTCTCTCCTCATGCCATCCGCATTTGGAACGCCTTCCAAGTCCTCTGTCTCCGACAGAAGTGGGTCTACAGCCTTCAACTTTTCCGGACCTTCTATGGGTTGAAGTGCAACGAGGCGGGGGTTTGCGCCTTCTATCCTCGGATGCCCAAATGGAGTAAGCAGCAGCTTGCCCGGCACGGTTGGACCAGTGACACCTGGAAGGTGGTCAAGGGTCGGGGACTTTAGATTGATACGGGGTCTGACAACAGTAGCTGGAAGAGGAGCTACTTCTTCATCCAACACTCTTCTATCCCTTGGCCTCGGTGGGAGGTGGCAGCAGACCCTCCGCCTGCTTTCCACTCCTATGCTGATGAGGACTTCGAGACTCTTCAGTTGATTCAGCTTTATCGTTGGGGGGAGTCTTACACTCCCCTCAATGCTAACTCTCTGGTGGAGCGGGACCTGGTGCATACCGGGGTCCGACTCCTCAGTATTGTTTCTGGGGGGCAGCTCTTCGACGGCCCTTCTAGCGTGGTCCCTTGGGTAAAATTTCTAACTTTTTCTTCGTTTATTGTTTGCAGCAAAGAAGGTGTCTGTGCTGACCGATTTATTCCTTAAGTAGGGGGAGACCGACGCTGTCCGCCCCTCGCGGAAGAGGAAGTCTGCCAAGAAGGCTGCTGCTGCTGCCAGGTCGGGGTCTCCTTCAACGGAGCAACCCAAGCGGCCACGGGTGGATCTGGACCAACTCTTCGAGGTCCAGAATGCTGAAGAAGGTAAACAACTCCGACTCGCTATTAAATCGTATAAAAGGATGGTTCCTTCGGACTTGATTTCCTCGACCAAGAAGGGCCGAATTGCTGATGTCAAAAGGATCCTTCGAGGCGAAACTCCTCGAGTCTTGAAGGCCGGCTATTATCACTACCGCGGGAAGGATCAATACGTCTCCCGACGTATCATTTGGTGTAAGAATCCCGATGAACTTCCTGACTTCCTATCTGAAGCTCTTCATCCTCCAGGTGCAGGTCGCTCGGGAGCTTCTTCGGGTGCTGCAGCTTCTACAGATGCACCGCCTTCAGCGGGGGTGCCTTCCTCAGCTGGAGAGAAGGCACCATCTGGTACCATCTGGTGAACAGTTTCGCCAGGTGGAGACTCTGGACTCCTCCGAGGAGACCGGCGGGGTTGACCCCCCTCAGCAGCGTCGGAAGGCGGGGCAATCCCCCTTGAAACCAACCCCTCAGGGGCCGCCTCCCTCGTCTTCTCCACAGCAGCGGGAGCTTTCTCCTATCCATGACTTCTCTCCCTCTCCTGTCCGGGCTGAGACGGAGATGTGCCCTTCTCTTCCCCGTCCCATCTCTCCGATGGCTCTCGATGGGGACTTCTATAGGCCCTTCAACCCTTCGCAGGCCGATGCCCCCTGGGCTCCGATCCAGACGCTCCAGGGAGTCCCGCTCACACAAGGGGAACAGGACCAAGAGCTAGCCCTGCATCTTCTGGCGGGTTCCATCCTGCCTTCTATGCGACATCCGATTCACCTCAATCGGACGCATATGCAGCGGGACGTCAGGGGTATGGCCGTGCGCCGCATCGAGGTGAGACTTCACTTTTTCTGGTTAGTCGATAGATCGGGTCTTCTGTCCTTCTAACACTTTTTCCCCTTTGATTCCAGGAGCTCGGGGACTACAATCGCCTCATCGGGTATGTCATTGCCTACGATGAGGCCCGGGAGCGGGACCGCGGAGTCCGGGAGCAGCTTCAGGCGGATCTCAAGGCTTCCCAGTCTTCGCAGGGGAAGCTGGCCAAGGAGCTGGCTGCCCTCAATGAGAAGATTCGGGGTCTTCAGCAGCAGATCGCGGACTTCGAGGGGCTCTTGAGGCAGGAGCGGCAGGAGCGGGGGGCAGTCGTGGATCGGCTGACCCAGGAGAAGAAGGCCGCCGAGGACCAGCTGGGCCTCGAAAAGAAGGCTCTGGAGGAGCTGATCGCGGGGTTCCCGGCACGGCTGGCCGAAGCGGAGGCCAAGGGTCGGGAGGACTATCGGAAGTCGGAGGGCTTCCAAGCCGACGCCCTGAAGTTCTTCGGCGCGGAGGTGGAGAACACTCTCTTCAACGCCGTTGAGGAGCTCCACCTGGAGTATGGGGACGCCATCAATTTCGACAAGTCCTTCCCTCGCTCCCTTTGCGAAGAAGTACTTCGCTCTTTCCGAGGAGAGTGATGGGGGGAGTACTCCGGTAGTTGTCGAGGATGCTTCTGAGCTTCCCAGTGCAGACGCCCCGATAGCCAATCCTCCCGAAGTCAATCCTGTGGACCCCTCTGCTGCCAGCTCCGTGGATCCAGCTGCTGCTGATGCTGCTGACAAGGACCAAGCTTGAATGCTTTTATCTTTTTAGAGTCCTTGTATCCTCTTCTTTTGCGTCATTGTCGGGCCTTTGAGCCCCTTTATCAATATCAGACTTCTTTTATTCCAATCTTTTGTTGCACTTCTCCGAGTGACTTCTTTAATTCTCATACGTCCTTCACGACGATTTAATAACTTGCACCACTTAAGGCGACTTAACGTCGAGTGCATCACTTAAGACGACTTAGTGCTTGGCTGTCGAAACTTCGATACTTACGAATTTCTCAGACGTCCTCCCGACGATCTAATAACTTGCACCACTTAAGGCGACTTAATATCGAATGCATCACTTAAGACGTCTTTAAAAGTTATTTAGGATAGACCTAAAGATCACGCACCACTTAAGGTGACTTAGTATTGTGCACCCTTGAAGGCGACTTTCGGATACTTAGAATAAACCTAAGTATTGTGCACCACTTAAGGCGTCTTTTCTCGGGCATCACTTGAGACAACTTTATATTACTTAGAGTAAATCTAAGAATCGTGCACCACTAAAGGCAACTTGCATCGTGCGCCGTTGAAGGCGATTTTCATCGTGCACCACTGAAGGCGACTTGCATCGTGCGCCGTTGAAGGCGACTTTCATCGTGCACCACTGAAGGCGACTTTCATCGTGCGCCACTGAAGGCGACTTTCATCGTGCACCACTGAAGGCGACTTGCATCGTGTGCCGTTGAAGGCGACTTTCATCGTGCGCCACTGAAGGCGACTTTCATCGTGCACCACTGAAGGCGACTTGCATCGTGCGCCGTTGAAGGCGACTTTCATCGTGCACCACTGAAGGCGACTTTCATCGTGCACCACTGAAGGCGACTTGCATCGTGCGCCGTTGCAGGCGACTTTCATCGTGCACCACTGAAGGCGACTTTCGTCGTGCACCACTGAAGGCGACTTTCATCGTGCACCACTGAAGGCGACTTTCATACTTAACATAAATCTAAGGACAACTCTTGTTTGGAAGCAACCTCTTTATTTATTGGCATAAAATAGGTTTACATCGAATTAAACGATAAACAGCATACACCACTTAAGGCGATTTTACATCGGGCACCACCTAAGGCGACTTTATTGGGCACCACTTAAGGCGACTTTCTCGGGCACCACTTAAGGCGACTTTCTTCAAGCATGGTGTTTCTTCAAGTGTTCGCCACTGAGAATGCTTTATCGCTCTGCCATCGAGGTCTTCCAGATACTTCCTCTCCTGAGAGCCGTTAAACGGTGGGCCATTGTCGCTGGTCGCCACCTTAGGAATCCCATATCTGGACACGATGTGGGTTTGGAGGAACTTGACGATCTGATTCCCCGTCGTTCTGGCTAATGCCTTCGCCTCTATCCATTTTGAAAAATAATCGATAACTACCAGTAAATACTTACATTGTCCTTGTGTTTGTGGAAGAGGTCCCACCAAGTCGATGCCCCACTGCGTGAAGGGCCCAGCGCTCTTGATGGATGTCAGGTTGGCAGCTGGGGCCATAATACTCGGGGCGTACCTCTGGCACGCGTCGCATGATCGGACCAACGCCGTTGCTTCTTTGCTCATCGTGGGCCAGTAATAGTCCAAGTTCAACACCTTCCTCAAAATGGATCGGGCCCCTTCATGACAAGCCGCGATCCCCTCATGCATTTCCTTCAGGATTCGATTGGTGTTGGGTTCTGCTACACACTTCAGGTATGGAGTCGAGAACCAGCCCTTCTTGTACAGCTGATTATCCAGCATCACATAATTAGACGCGATCCAACATATCCTGTCTGCTGCTACCTTATCCTCGGGGATTTCCCCCGTAGTCAGATACACGACTATCGGGGTCATCCAAGTGGGCTCCTCCTCCGATTTTGCTTCAACGGTGCGTACCTGCGTTGGGTCGATCTTTGACAAGGTCGCCTTTTCCAGGAAGTGCCTCTTCCGATGGTTTATCAGAGACTGCACCTCCTTGATTGCCCTCTGTTTCTCTGGGTTTACTTCAATTCCTCTTTGGTTCATCCTGGAGCTCAAACACTTCCCTGAATGGACTTTAAGGGCGTACTTTGTCGGGTTCAAGCGAACTTGACGGAGCTTTATCCGCTCAAACGCCATGGTGAGGTTGTGCACGTGATCCTCAGTTTGTCGGGACTTCACCAGCATATCATCCACGTAGGCTTCCACGGTTTCTCCCAACATATCTTTCAGATCTTTTATGGGGACGGGACGTCCCAATTCTTCTCTGGGATCTGTGTCTGTCTGGAGGACAGTCATGGCCTCTCGCCTCCTCCTCCGGGTGGCATTAACATAGCATTTTCGGGAAGCCACCTGGTCACCTTTGACCTCCCCGACTCCGTGGTCGGTCGGGAACTTCATCTTCTGGTGTACAGTCGAGGCAACTGCCATTAATGGATTGATGGTTGTTCTCCCGATAATTGCGTTGTAGGTCCCAGCAGAATCAACCACGACAAATTCCACGTTCCTCCTTTCTGACTTCCATCCGCTACCAAACTTTACTGGTAAGGTGATTACTCCCAACGGGTAGGAAGTTGAGCCAGAGAACCCGACCATCGGGAAGTTTGCCTCCTTCAGATCTTTCTTCGTCTTCTCCATGGCTTCCAGCGCGTCCATGAATAGAATGTCGGAGGAGCTTCCTCCATCAATCAGAATTCTCTTCATCTCGAACCCGTCTACATCCAGAGTTACTACTAAGGCATCTTCGTGCGGGGTCTCCACACCTATGAGATCTTCCGACGAGAAAGAGATCACCATCTCTTCTTTCAAGGTCCAAGATAGAGACCTCTTACCCAGTACCACCGCAGTAGGAATCCTAGAGGCGTAAACCTCTCGAGCGGATGAGGTATCACCTCCAGCAGCAAATCCTCCATGAATCACATTGATGACTTCTTTGTGAACACCGGATGACTCTGGATCAGTTCTCTTTTTCTTCGGGGTCCGATCGCGGGATCGGGAGCGGGACCGCGATCGGGACCGAGAGCGGGACCTGCATCGTTTGTCTCCAACGAACTCCTTGAGTTTTCCCTTCTGGATTAGCTTTTCAATCTCCTTCTTCAGCTCTCGACAGTGATTAGTGTCATGGCCATTTGCGCGGTGAAACCGACAATAGCGATCTGTGCGGGACCCCAGGAATTCTCCGTCTTTCTTCGGGGGGTATCTGGAGATACCTTGTCGTTCCATGATTGTCAGCACTTCCGCCAGGGAGCAGTTGAGAGGAATGTCGAGACCTTCCCTCTTATCCTTCCTCGGAGGACGTCTATCATCCCCCCGACCAGAGCGACCTCGGTCTCGACTACCTTCAGGTTTGCCTTTTGACTTACGATCGTCGAAAGGCTTGCTCGACTGCTTCCCTTTGTTCGATTTTGGGGGCTCCAGTTCTCCTGCGGCTATCTTTGACTCCTGGACATCGATCTGCCGCTTCACTCTCTTCTGTAATGCTTCCATATTCCACACAGGTTTCTCAGCCACGCTGTGCATCAGGTCGGAACCATAAGGGGCTGTCAGGTTCCGGATAAAGGTGCGGATGGTCTCGCCCTCCGAGATTTCCTCGTCTATCTCTGCTACGCTGGCTGTGTACCGCTGGTAATAGTGTGCCAGCGACTCGTCGGGCCTCTGCACCACCTGAGTCAGGGACCTCACGCTCTTCAACAATCGTCTGCGGCCCTGGTATTGTCGAATGAAGCGGTCGTGCATATCCGCCCAACAGGTAATGCAGCCTAGGGGTAGGCTAAAGAACCAGGTCAGGGCTCTTTCTCCAAGTGTGTTTGGGAACAGTGTACACACTATATCTTCATTCGGGGCTCTACCCAGACACGCCATAAGATGCTTCTGGACATGACGAACTGGATCTCCTTCGCCATCATATTCCTTAATCTCGGGGATACCCAGCCCTGGCGGGGCGAGGGTGTCTATTAGGCGGGGAACGAAGGGATGGGTGGATCGATCCCTCAACTCCGACACCAGCGGCTTCTGTTCTCCCATACAGATGTTCACGATCTTTACCACTTGGTCGGGAATGATGGGGCCATTCAGGGGAATGGTCCTGTGCTGAACTGGTCCTGGCCTATCAACCACGAACCTCTCCGGCTGACCGGTCATCTTACCTCCTTCCTGGCCCTGGGGTGGGGCTTCCTGTACGTTCCGACCCTCTGTTGGTAGGGTTGCTTCTTCCAGCGGGGGCATCTCCTCCTGCCTCCTTGCAGCCTCCCTTCGGTCCAAGAGAGCCTCTACAGCCGCCAGGAACATGGGCATGGCCTCCGCCACGGCCCTTGTCAAATCTGCAGTCGGGGGGGCCTCCTGCCCCCTGTTATCCTGGTGTCGAGGGGCAACTTCTTCGGGATGCGATCCATTGTGCCCCCCTGTCTGGGAGAGTTCAGCCGGGGGATGATTCTGGTTTTCTCCTTGTTCTGGTACTGAATTCAGGTTTGTTGCAGCAGGGTGACGGGAACCACCAGATTGTCCCCTACTGTTCTTGCCAGCCACCATCGAGCGAGTAGAAGGCATATCAGCTTTTTGTTAGTTTCCCACAGACGGCGCCAATGTTGGATCACGGTGAAACTCCGGCACGGATCTTGACGGCAATCCTAGCTCCTTTGCTCCACGCAATCCTGCAAGAGGGGATAGACCGGGCGGTGACCCAGAATCCCTCTCCGATGCTTAAATGAGTACCTCGTCTGACTGGCAAGCAACAGATATCAAAAGTATTCAATTTCAACGTAAGTGATCTGAGGTGACCTCCTGCCCTTTTATAGGCAAAGAGGTGCCTCAGGTACCTGGCGAACCGTTAGGGGTGGTTAACCCGTATCCCGCTTATCTCGTACACGATCTCGCGTATCTTAGCCATGCCCCGCGTATCTCGGCCACGATCCTTGTATCTTAACCACGTTCCGTATATCTCGGCCACGCCCTGCATATCTTGGCTTTATCCTCTGGTAACGAGTCCCGACTCCCGTCGGGGACTCCAGAGTTATCTCGTTGTGTCACCGCTCGGGGCCCCTCGTCATCGTGACAGGGCCAATCATTCTCAGGGATTCATCATCGGGGCCTACTTAAAGGCTTCTCGTCGGGAGCTTCTAGCTCCACTGTCGGGACCGACTCTGTCGGGACCCTTCTTCGTCGGGACTCCCTTCATCGGGACCCTTCTCCTAGGTCATCTTGACCCTTACTCTGGGCCTGGTGGGCCTGTTTGCCGTTTCCTCGCCGTTAAAGGGCCTGACGGCTATAATCGGACCCATCAACCACCTGGTCGGGAGTGATGGGAGCATTCAGGGGAATGGTCCTGTGCTGTACTGGTCCTGGCCCGTCAACCACGAACCTTTCCGGCTGACCAGTTGCCCTACCTCTGTCTTGGCCTCGAGGCGGGGCTTCCTGTGCGTTCCGACCCTCTGTTGGCAGGGTTGCTTCCTCCAACGGGGGCATCTCCTCCTGCCTCCTCGCAGCCTCTCTTCGATCCAAGAGAGCCTCTACAGCCGCCAGAAACATGGGCATGGCCTCTGCCACGGCCCTCGTCAAATCTGCAACTGGGGGAGCCTCCTGCCCCCTGTTGTCCTGGTGTTGAGGGGCAACATCTTCGGGATGCGATCCATTGTGCCCTCCTGTCTGGGAGAGCTCAGCCGGGGGATGGTTCTGGTTTGCCCCTTGTTCTAGTACTGAATTCAGGTTCGTTGCAACGGGGTGACGGGAACCACCGGATTGTCCCCTTCTGTTCTTGCCAGCCGCCATCGATCGAGTAGAAGGCATATCAGCTTTTTGTTTGTTTCCCACAGACGGCGCCAATGTTGGATCACGGTGGAACTCCGGTACGGACTTTGACGGCAATCCTAGCTCCTTTGCTCCACGCAATCCTGCAAGAGGGGATAGACCGGGCGGTGACCCAGAATCCCTCTCCGATGCTTAAATGAGTATCTCGTATGACTGGCAAGTAATAAACTCAGAGTGTATTCAACTCAACGTAAGTCTTTCTGAGGTGATCTCCTGCCCTTTTATAGGCAAAGAGATGCTCAGGTACCTGGTGAACCGTTAGGGGTGGTTAGCCCGTATCCCGCATATCTCGGACGTGATCTCGCGTATCTTAGCCATGCCCCGCGTATCTCGGCCACGCTCCGTGTATCTTAACCACGTTCCGTGTATCTCGGCCACGCCCCGCATATCTTGGCTTTATCCTCTGATAACGAGTCCCGACTCCCGTCGGGGACTCCAGAGTTATCTCGTTGTGTCACCGCTCGGGGCCCCTCGTCATCGTGACAGGGCCAATCATTCTCAGGGATTCATCATCAGGGCCTACTTAAAGGCTTCTCATCGGGAGCTTCTAGCTCAGCTGTCGGGACCGACTCTGTCGGGACCTTGCTCTGTCGGGACTCCCTTCGTCGGGACCCTTCTCCAAAGTCATCTTGACCTTCACTCGGGGCCTGGTGGGCCTGTTCGCCGTTTCCTCGCCGTTAAAGGGCCTGACGGCTATAGTCAGACCCATCAAGGTTGATTATAATCCCCCACCTAACAAGAGGGGGACTATAAACATGATACATGGAGGAGTGGCATCAGGTGGCCCAACAGCTAATGCAAGGGAAGTTTATGCATCCAAGCTAGGCTCAGTACCAAAGTGGAGAAAGAGGCCATGAGAAGGAGAAGAAATGAAGATTGAGTTTTTAGAGAAAGATAAGAGCCATATTGTCTTCCCGCATGATGATGCTTTAGTCATCACAATGGACATCGATAACTTCGATGTAAAAAGAATACTGGTAGATGGGGGCAGCTCTGCAGACCTCCTAAGCCTAAGGGCCCTGGAAGAGATAGGAAAAACAAAGGCAGACATCAAACCAGTCAATTTCCCTTTGGTTGGTTTCTCAGGGGCAACAAGCTATCCCCTGGGAATGATAACCCTCCCAGTGACCATGGGCCAAGGATGGACACAGCTGAGAGTGAACGTCAACTTCATGGTGGTTGAAAGGCTAGGAGCCTACAACGGGATCTTAGGAAGAACAACCATAAATCCATATGAAATTGTGTCTTCTACCGTGCATCAGAAGCTGAAGTACATCACTGAAAACGGAATTGGAGAAGTATTGGGTGATCAACGCACGGCAAGGCAGTGTTACGTCAACTCCATGAAACGTGGATCACACAAGTCAGACACAGTGGCTATGGTCATGATGGGGGCCAACCAAGACAAAGAGAAGGTGATGAAGAGACAAAGGAAAATAAAGATGAAGAACGGAGTTGCACTCCGCCTGAGTAGGCAGCTTTTTCAAGGACTACCTAAGAAGACACAAAGGGGTAAGGCTGTAAAGGTAACAAGCATACCTTGGCAGCCAGAGAGTGTAGAAGGAAAGAGAACAAGGGACTCCATCATAAGAGGTTTCCGATACATAGATGACATCAAGCAAATGCCGAGGGAGTCCATGTCAAGCTACTTGGAGAGATTCTTCAGTTATGGTGCCAACATGGACATCACAAGAATAGAGGCCGTCAGGGCCTTCCTTAGAAACATGCATCCGACCTCATTTGAAGCATATGGAGGGCTCTATGAGATGGTCATGACAAGCACAATGAGGGAGCTCAAAGAAAAGCTGGACAAGGCGTTTGCAAAAGAGATAGTGCAACCGGAAGAAGTCCTCGAAATAGAAAGAGAGACTGACACACTGGAAGGAGGTGTAAATTTCAAATTCACACCCCTTACAGTGAAGATAGAAGTAATTTTTCAGAAGTACCTCAAGGAAGAGCTACCCACATACAAAGAGGAGGGCAAGGCCTTCCTAGGAAGAGATGCACAGGGTTGGTGTGAGTACCATGGGACCTGGGGGCATCAAACCAATGATTGCATGGTGTTGAAGATAGAAGTGGAGGAAATGATTCACAAAGGAGGCCTAAAAGAGTACGTGACAACAGACGCACTCACCACCCCATATCCTTAGTTTCATATTCAGCACTTAGCATGTTCAAGCATTTTAAGTTTTCCAAAAACAACTTTTGAGAAGGAGAACTCAAGAAGTTACTCCAACTCTACAACTATCTTTGATTTCCTCCAAAGGGTATCTTGATCCACCCAAGACACCCCAAGTGTACATAAAGCATGAATACTCCTAATGAAGTAGAAGTTACTCAAAAGTATCTTTCAAAGAAGGTGGTGATACAATCATTATGTTATCCTTACACAGATATGACTTCAAAGTCAGCAACACCCTCAACGCCCCCAAGAGCGTATCTTGAGAGTAGTTTTCATACTACGACCTTCGACGCCCCCAAGAGCGTATCTTGAGAGTAGTTTTCATACTACGACCTTCGACGCCCCCAAGAGCGTATCTTGAGAGTAGTTTTCATACTACGACCTTCGACGCCCCCAAGAGCGTATCTTGAGAGTTGTTTCCAAAAACTACGAACTTCGACGCCCCCAAGAGCGTATCTTGAGAGTGGTTTCCAAAAACAACGAACTTCGACGCCCCCAAGAGCGCATCTTGAGAGTGGTTTCAAAAAACTACGAATTTCGACGCCCCCAAGAGCGTATCTTGAGAGTGGTTTCTAAAAACTACGACCTTCGACGCCTCCAAGAGCGTATCTTGAGGTAGATTTCAAACTACCAGATTCGACGCCCCCAAGAGCGTATCTTGAGGTAGATTTCAAACTACCAAATTCGACGCCCACCAGGAGCGTATCTTTGGTCTAACTTGTGCCCTCCGGGAGCCTATCCTGTGAAACGTTAAGTGCCCTCCGAGAGCCCGTCTCGTGAACAGATTCGACGCCCACCAAGAGCGTATCTTTGGTCTAACAATATCATACACACAATTCAAAGGGTATCAGAAGAGATCATTGCACCATACTAAGAAGGATCCCATAAGAAAATACTGGCAAAGTAAAGTTGTATAAAGAACACATAATGTTTTTTCTTGATGAGATAGCAGGTATGACATGAAGGAAAACACAAAAGAAGGATAAGTAAAGGAAAACACACCAAAGGAAGAGTCCATGATCAAAGGAATACATACAAAAGCATACGAAGTACCCATCAAAAGGCAAGTGATCCACACTGCCAACAACGCAATACGAAAAAGGAAAGCAACACAAAATCCTACAGCAATCCCAAAAGATACTCAACCCATCAAAGGGGAGGAAAAGTATGGTCGTATATACAAAGATAGAAAGATGTCAATACATCAACCAGAGCCCTCTGGGGAGTCCCCCTGACCCCCTGAGGACGAACCACCAGCAGAGATAGAGGAAGAGGAGGAAGAGTCTGAAGTGTCAATATCCACAGGCAGCATCCACCTGTGCAGGGGCAGGCTCGTCAGCAACAGCAGCCTGACCCCTAAGGACAGCCATGTAACCAGTAGCGTACGGTCCAAAATCACCCAGATCGTCAACCGGAAACTGAGGATCAATACTAAAAATATGGTCAACAAGATACTCGCCAAACTGGTTAATCTCCTGAGTAAGCCGCACACTGTAATCAGCAGTAAAGGCAGAGGAAGCCTTGTACTCAGACACTGCAACAGCCCTCTCCTCTGCCCGGCACCTTGCCTCAAGTTTCCTCAACTCCTCAGAATGGAGTGAAGATGCGACCTCAGCCTCACGGTGTAAGCTACCTACGGTAGTCTCAAGTAAAGACACTTGGTCCCTGAGCTCCTGCATCTTCAGATCGGACAGGCGAGCCTTCTCAGTAGCAGTGGCAAGCTCCGCCTTCAGGGATACCTGGCTATCCTCAAGAGCCTTCTTCTCATCGGATAGCTCAAGCACAAGGGACGATATGTTCACCATGTCAGACATACCCTGAAAATTTAATAAGAGATGAATAACTGGAAAAACAACCACATGAAAAGTAAAAAGGGGAAGTGAGACACCACTCACAGGCACATAACGGGATAATACACCCTGAACGAAACGCCGGGTCTCCCTAGGAGACTTAGGCTGAGCAGCACGATCACCAGGAGGGATGGCACCGCGAAGCACACGGATGCCAACCTCCGGAGTGCGCAAGGAAGATCCGCTATCAAGGTGGAACTCCTTCAACCCAGCAAAATGAGTCCACTCAGACCCAACGATATCCTCGTCAGTAAGGCGCGTAAAATCCTTCCGACTCAAAGCCGGAGGCCCACCTATACAAACAAAGCAAGATAAAGAAAAACACAAACATAGAAGCATCAGTGACATGGAGAAGATCGAACCTGACGACCGTGCCCTCGTCTGGGGGGCAGGGGATGGAGAACCAGTGACCACTCCACCATCACCAACAGGTGGCTTCCCTTTATCGGCTCGGGAAGGCGCCTCTTCGACCACTATCTCTTTGTCGCGAGACAGGGTCGGGGGACGAACACCAGGGGGAGGAGGATCTGCAGCCTTCTTCTTCTTGACAGCCGAGGCCCCGGCCTCAGAGTCGGACCTCCGTGACTTGGACTTAGAAGGTCCAGAGCCCTTGCCCACAGAGACAACTCTCTCGCTCACCAAAGGAGAGTGCCCTAACAATACAAGGAAAACAGCGTAAGAAAAAACACAAGTATACCATAAAAGGAAAAGAGAAGGAAGCATACCAGAGGCCCCACCAGTCTTCCCAAGCATAGGGGACTTCTTTGGAGTAGAGCTGGAGGGAGCCCTCCTCTTGCTCAGATCGACCGGAGCTGCCTACACGTTATACGTTTTCCCGTGAAACCAACCTACAAGGGAAGAGCAGAAAGTAAATGTAGATGAGAAGACTAAGTAACATACCGAACCCCCGGAGTCAGGAGTCAAACTAATCCCTGCCTCATAAAGATCTGTCTCGGTCACCAAGGACACGGGGCAGTATGACTGGATCCTGTTGCTCTCATAGATGGTCTTCATAGTCTCTAAGTCCACAGAAGAGAACTCCCCAAAGGCAGGCCAACCGTCTGACCGATCCTCATTCAAAACCGGCCAGGTAACATATCGATCCGTAATAAAGAAATAATGTTTGGCCCAGTGGCTCGCCGAGTTATCGCTCCGGGCCACGAAACGAAGAGAAGTATCCCACTCAACCCCGCTCAACCCGAAATCAGCAAATCGGGAATCTTTGAGGGACGGATGGCGAGTTACAAAACTCGCGAAGCCTACCTTCCTCTGATACTGGAATCGATAGAAGCACCGGAACAAGACCAATGAATACTTCCAGGAGTACCAGTGGCATAACACCCGGAAGCCCACCCAGACACGGATAGCACTAGGGGCAAGGTTCACAGGGGAGATCCTAAAGAATCTACTCAATTCTACAAGATCATCACAGTAAGGTAGCCGCAATCCAAACCGAATCTGGGAAGGATAAACAACAACCTTCCCCCTGGGGGGTTCTGTCACTATCTGGCGGGTATTTCCCAAAGAAGGAAGGAAGGGATACAAAGGCTCATCTAACGGACAAATGTCACCTAAGGTAACATGCTCGTTATAGTCAGACCTAGTCAGGTAGTTCTCCGACAAAGCAGCGAGACCTAAATCAAAGGCAGTGAGAAATTCCAAGCTTGAATCAGGCTCCGACTAACACCCCGGCTCAGCATACGGCTCAGAATTCGACACTAAACTAATGGCAGGAAAGAAAGCAATGCGATGAATAGAAAGAAAGAGAAACTTACTCATCCTTCGAAGGATGTAACGCCTTCGCAAAGTTTGCGTACGAGGACACCACCACGAATACAGTACCTGCCACGGCATGACAGGTGTCAAGACAGGAAGATTTCCGGAAAGACCGGGCATACCCCGGCACCCCACAAACAACAAACAAAAATTCAAAGGTAACAAACACGCGCCAAGGACACCCCAACGATAAAATCGGACAATTTTGCTCGAACCAAAAATCAGTTCCCGGGTAAAATTACAATTACGCCCCTCAACGGGAATCAACACACAAATGGCGTCCCAACGTCAAATTCAAACGGGAATAGTTTAAATGGACAAAAAAACTATCTCCGGACGACCGGCCAAAAAAAATTTCCCCAAATTTGCGGCTATCTACGGCAATCACATATTCAATCAAGAACCGGCAATCGAATATCGGCAATTCAAGTATTGACATTTTTTACGATAATGGAAAGGAAAAGATCGGACCTTCGGAAAACCCGACCCGATATGATAAACGGGTCCGGAATTCGAGTTTGAAGATCGCCGGAAACCAGGCCCCTCCGTCGCCGGAAGCCGCCTCAGGTCACGCCGGAGCTGCGCCGCCTCGCTGTCGCCCACCCCCGCCGGACCAGGTGCTGTCGTCGTCCGGGACAGCTTCGCCGTCGACCACCGTCTCCGCCTTGGTCCACACCGCCTCGAGCTGTCGGACCGCCTCGCCTCCGCCGTGCCGCCGGGAGCTTCCGTCGCCGTCCTAGAACCGTGCCGCCATGTCCGTGCATGCCAGAATTCCACTCCCTCGTCGGAATTTCTGGCCGGCCCTCTCCCTTGGTGTGCAAGAATTCCTCCCTTGGTCTCCAAGTGTGAGGAAAAAAGGAAAAGATGACAATGGTGGCTAAGTGAGGTAATTTCTTTAGTCCTCTATATATTTGAAAAGGTGTAGGGTTTTTTAAAGTGACATAATCACAACCCTCCATTTAAAATTAGAAGAGATCCAAAGGTTAAAGGGAAAACTATCATCTTTACCCCCCTTAGACTATGGTTAGGCATATCTCCACTCAAGTTAACACCCCATGGGTTTATTTTTAAGTATCCCATACTTAGAAAAATTTTAGACCAAAATTAAAATTTTTCTCCACTTAGACTTATCCCGGCATGAAATTGAATCATGGACTCGTTTAGCTGTATTCATATTGAATCCCCACGCGAGCGTATATTTTCCAAGTATACACCCATGGCGGGGATAGATTTATTATTTCCATCTCAGACGGACACGTGCTTGGACACGTGTCCGTGCTATTCTAACATTTACAATCCCTCTATCTTATAAGACAGGGGGCAGAGTCAGAGACACACATCCATGGGTAAGTAAGGATTCCGACAAAAGGTAAAATCCCGGCTTCAAATTGCGCGTTTCATACCATCCTAAAATAGAGTCAATCAAGGGTCAGGCCATTGGTTGACTCGGGGGCATGTGATGGATGTACGCCCAATTTGAACCCGTTGACTTCCGAATCGTTTTATTTTGATCACCCCGTCAATGATTGTAAATCGAAACTTCGACCCAAACACCCCGCGAAAACGCCAACGGTACGGACGAGGCCAAAATACTCGTCCGGACCCGAGGTAGACTCACCTAGGTGAGGTCGGGTGGCCACACCCGACCTCCCCTAGGGGAGATCGGGTCAGCCAACCCGATCTCACCTAGGGGAGATCGGGTTGACTCAGTTTATTTCCGCCAACCTCTCTGTGCTTTAAGGTTTTAATTACGAGATTAAGGGCTAATTAATTGTGTTTAAAGGTTAACGATGTCATTAAGCCACCTTAATGACACCGTTGCCTATAAATACAACATTTCCACCATTCATTTGATCATCTTGGCCAAACATACAATTTAGCTCTGACATCTCTCTAAGTTTTATCTCTCTAAGAAACGTGTTGACTTAAGCATCGGAGAGGGTACATCAAGCACCACCCCCCCCCCCCCCCTCCGTGCTTGGTATTGCCCCTCTTGCAGGCCACGTGGAGAAGAGAAGGCGAAGGACAGAAGGACACGGATCGGAACGACAGGATTTAGAAGCACTGAACCCGTAGTTTCTCCAGTGAGGAATAAGGCTTAGGTCGACCGCCCGTTGACCTGAAACTTAGAACCTAACACCCTTGACCTCCCCGACTCTGTGGTCGGTCAGAAACTTCATCTTCTGATGGACAGTTGAGGCAATTGTCCCCATCGGGTTGATGGTGGTCCTCCCGATAATTGCATTGTAAGTCCCCGCAGACTCGACCACCACGAACTCCACGTCCCTCTTCTCCGACTTCCAACCACTACCGAACTCAACCGGCAAGGTAATCATCCCCACCGGGTAAGAGGTAGAGCCAGAAAATCCGACCATCGGGAAGTCCACATGCTTCAGATCCTTCTTGGTTTTTCCCATGGCCTCCAGCGCATCCATGAACAAAATGTCGGAGGAGCTCCCTCCATCAATCAAGTTTCGCTTCATCTCGTACACATCCACGCTCAGGGTCACGACCAAAGCATCATCGTGCGGGGTCTCCACACTTATCAGGTCCTCCGCTAAGAAGGAAATCACCATCTCTTCCTTCGGGGTCCAAGATCGGGCCCTCTTGCCCAGCACCACAGCAACAGGAATTCGAGAAGCATAGACCTCTCGAGATGCCGTGGTATCACCTCCTGCAGCAAATCTCCCATGGATCACATTAATGGTCCCCCGCTTCTCCTTGCGGGTATCGGAAGACTCCTTGGTCGAGGGCTCCGGCTCGGACTTCTTCTTCTTCGGGGACCGATCGCGGGATCGAGAACGGGACCGCGATCGGGACCGGGAACGGGATCTGCTCCGTCGCCCAGCCACAAATTCCTTGAGCTTCCCCTTCTGGATCAGCTTCTCAATCTCCTTCTTCAACTCCCGACAGTGGTTAGTGTCGTGACCGCTGGCGCGGTGGAAACGACAATAACGATCGGTGCGGGCTCCCATGAACTCTCCATCCTTCTTCGGGGGGGTACCTGGCGATACCCTGGCGATCCATCACCGCCAACACAGCACCCACGGAGCAAATGAGATGAGTGTAACGGTCCTCCCGCTTGTACCTCTGGTAATAATGCGCCAGCGACTCATCGGGCCTCTGTACCACCTCAGCCAGGGACCTCGCGCTTTTCAGGAGACGCCGACGGCCCTGGTACTGCTGGATAAAACGGTCATGCATCTGGGTCCAGGTAGAGATGCACCCTGGAGGAAGGCTGAAGAACCACGTCAGGGCCCTCTCACCAAGTGTGGCCGGGAACAGAACACGCACTATATCATCATCCTTAGCTCTGCCTAGAAAAGCCATAACATGCTTCTGGACATGGCGAACTGGATCTCCTTCGCCATCATACTCCTTGATCGTCTGGATACCAAGTCCTGGCGGGACAATGGTGTTCAGCAATCAGGGAACAAAGGGATGAGTGGATCGATCCCTCAGCTCCGACACCATCTTCTTCTGGTCCCCCATACAGATGTTCACGATCTTCACCACCTGGTCGGGGGTGATAGGACCATTAAGAGGGATGGTCCTATGATGCAATGGTCCAGGCCCATCAATCACGAACTGCTCCGACTGAGCAGGCTCTTTGCCCTTGTCCTGGTGCTCGGATTGGGCCTCCTGCCCGTTCCGATCCTCCCTCGGCGGAGGTGGAGGCAACTCATCCTCCTTCTTCTTGGCAGCCTCCCTTCGGTCCAGGAGAGCCTCCATGGTCTCCAGGAATGTCGGCATGGCGTCCATCACAGCCTTCGCCAAGTCCACCTTTGAAGGAGCATCCTGGTCCCTCCTCGGGATCTCCTCACTGTCCTCCAACGAGTCTCGAACGGAATCCTCGTGATCGTCATGATGCCCCCCCTGTTTGGGAACCAGCAGGGGGAGGATCATTCCGATCAACACTGCGCTCCGGCAGCCCCGAATTCAGAGTTCCATCAGGATGGCGGGAACCGCCGGATTGCCCTTGCTTCTGCTTCTGCTTTCCAGCCATCGATTGGGTAGAAGCTATCTTTGCTTTTTGTTACGTTCCCACAGACGGCGCCAATGTTGGATCACGATTGGAACTCCGGCACGTTCTTGACGGAAGTCTGAACTCCTTTGCTCCAAGTAATCCTGCAAAAAGGGATAGACCGGGCGGTGACCCAGAATCCCTCTCCGATGCTTAAATGAGTATCTCAATGTAGGCAAGTATGTATGAGAGTATGAGTGTCAGTGTCCGTTCTGAGGTAATTCCTTCCTTTATATAGGGGAGGAGTTACCCCAGTTATCTGTTGAGATAACTGCCAGGGGCAGTTAGCCCACGTTCCATTTATCTCGGCCACTTGCCCACGTTCCGTCTTTTCAGGCCACTTCCCCACTACGCTGATAGTGGGCGTGTTTCTCGGCCTCATCCTCTGGTGGCAAGTCCCGACGGATATCGGGGACTCCAGAGTTATCTCCTTTGGTCACCGCTCGAGGCCCCTCGTCATCGGGACAGGGCCAACATCCTCAGGGATTCAACATCGGGGCCTACTCAAAGGCATTCTATCGGGAGCGTCCAGCTCATACATCAGGACCGACCTTGTCGGGACCCCTCATATTGGTCCTCTAGGCCTCTTTTGGAGCCCAGTGGGCCTACTCACCGTTTACTCGTTGTTAATGGGCCTAACGGCTATATCGAAACCCATCAATGCCCAAGAAGAACGTGCACCCTTTTGAACATCCATGAACTCACCGCGCGGGAAGTAGATGCCTTTCAAAACTCTCACCCAAAACGCACTTGGTTCATTTTGTAATCGCCAAGCCGTCTTAGTGAGCAAAGCAATATTAAAAATTTGTAAGTATCGAAAGCCCATACCTCCTTCCTCTTTAGGTACGGTCATGCGGCTCCATCGTCGCCAATACATTTTCCGTTCATCACCTCGTTGACCCCACCAAAATTTTGCGACCAAGCTCGTGATTTCTTCACACCAAGACTTAGGTAGCTTAAAAAGAGTCATCGCATATGTGGGAATCGTCGTTATAACCGACTTGATGAGAACTTCTTTCCCCGCTTGATTAAGGGAGAGACTTTTCCATCCATTGAGCTTGGCCATCACGCGGTTCCTAAGAAACGCCAAGGCCTCCTTCTTTGACTGTCCCCATATTGTCGGTAACCCCAAATACTTACCTGTATTATCAACCGCACTAATTCCCAACACATTAACGACCGCTTCTTTGGTTGTCTCCCCCATATTGGAGCCGAAATAAATACCAGATTTGGAGAGGTTAATACTTTGCCCCGACGCCCGACTATAAGTTGTTAAGACGTCCTTTAAAGACCTCGCATTTCGCTCATCGGCTTTTATGAAGAACAAGGAGTCATCCGCATACAAGAGATGATGAATAATCGGGCACGATCTCTTGATCATCATTCCAACTAACGATCGTTGTTCTATGGCTCGCAATATTTGTCTTGACAATACATCAGCCACAAATATAAATAGATAAGGCGATAACGGGTCACCTTGGCGAATACCTCGTGTCGGTTAGAATCGGTTTGTCTTCTTTCCATTAACCACCACAAAATAGCGCACTTTGGGTATACACTCATTGACCCATCGTATCCATCGCTCGTTAAATCCATATACCCGCAGTAACTCAAGCAAAAATTCCCATTCAACACGATCATAGGCCTTGTCCATGTCAATCTTAATGGCTGCCTCCTCTCTCTTCCTTCCATTCCGCATCCGTAAATGGTGGAATGCCTCATGTGCGACAAGAATGTTGTCGTGTATGAGCCTGCCAGATACAAAAGCACTTTGGAAAGGTGTAATAAGATTAGGCATAATGGGCTTTAACCGGTTAACAAGTACTTTCGAGATAATTTTGTAACTGAAATTACAAAGGCTAATAGGTCTAAACTGTGTGGTGTTTACCAGGTTAGGAACTTTAGGGATTAATGTAATATCGGTATAACAAAAGCTAGGAAGGATAGTACTTGTCTCAAAAAAGGTTTTGACTGCATGGATTACGTCACATCCAATCACATCCCAGAACTTTTGATAGAACATACCAGAGAAACCATCCGGACCGGGAGCCTTTGCACCTCCAAGTTGAAATACCGCTAATCAAACTTACTCATCCGCAATAGGCCTAGTGAGGGCCACATTCTGCTCGTCTGTGATAAGTTTAGGAACACAACTCAATGCGTCGTCCCACCCAGATGTCCCTTCCGTCGTGAAAAGCCCTTGAAAAAACTGATTGCACTCATCTAAGATGTTCCTCTCCGTGTCCACCCATGATCCATCAGCTTGCTGCAATCGGAGAACTTTATTGCGACGCCGTCTTTCAATAGTGGTTTGATGAAAGAAACGTGTGTTCCTATCTCCATCACCTAGTCATTGTATTCGAGAACGTTGCCTCCAATAAGTCTCTTCTCTTTGCCAAGTCTCCGCCAACTCAACTTTCATTTCAGTTTCCTCATCACGATTATGCTCCTCGTTTGGCAAGTTTTGAATTGTGGCCAATCGATCTTGGAGCTGCCCTATTTTAACTTTGTTATTTGGGAACTTCATCTTGCTCCATCTTTTTAGAGCATCTCAACACCTTGACAGCTTATGTTGAAAACCTGGTAGTGCTTACATCCCCACGTCATCACCCCAAGTCGCCCGAACCGTCTCGAAACATTCAACATCAGATAACCACATTGCCTCGAATTTGAAATCTCTTTTCCCACTTGAATCACGATGGTCAAGCTCAAAAATAAAAGGACAATGGTCCGAACCAATGGCCGTCATATGGAATATCGTTGAGTTCGGGAATGCATCAAACCAAGCCTCATTAATCAACCCCCGATCAAGTCTTTCACGTATCCGATAACTCCCGCTTTGATTGTTACACCACGTGAATTTCTGACCTTTAAAACCCACATCTACGAGTCCTGTATCCATCATCATCATGTTGAAAGCTTCCATTTTCCTTGGATCCTTCATTAGTCCACCATCTTTCTCGAAATTAAAGGAAATGTCGTTGAAATCTCCCATGCACAACCACGGCCCTTGTCTCCCCCTCGCTATTCGTCGTAACTTATCCCAAATCCGCAAACGCTCATCCCAATCCACAGATCCGTAGACCCAAGTAATAAAAAGAGTACCATCAAATGAAGCATGCTTAATGGTAGTATCGATAATGTGATTGCATTTAGACAAGACATGTAAATCAACGTCACAATTCCACAAAAGAGCCAACCCCCCATATCTTCCCCTCAGATCTACATAACAAGATTCATCCATCCTCATTGTTATCCTAGCCTTTCACAGACGTCACGCTTATTCTTTGTCTCCATTAGAAACACCACTTCCGGTTGATGCTTCCTCCCGAGATCGGTTAGATTAGGAACTATCAGTTCCGATCCCAAACCCTGACAGCTCCATGCAAGGAGACTCATGGATACCGTGTGGCTGTAGCGGGACAGCCACCAGAACCCTTAGAATTAGTATTTTTAGCATCGACAGCACGTCGCTGCCCTAGAGCATGCCTTGGCGAAGTTTTTCCTCTTCCATATTGCTTACGCCCATTAGCTTTACTACGAATAGCATTAAAATTCCCATCACTTGAGGCACCTTTATTATCCTCTGTATATATTATCCTCCGCTTACTCATTCCTTGCTCAAAAGGCTAAATCAACACCCTCGTCTTCCTCCGGAGCTTTCCGCTTAACCTCCATCTTCTTAAAGAGTGGGCTTAAGCCCGTATTCAAAGGGACCAAAGCACATTCCTTTCTTAGTGAGTCTTCATCTGATGGAAGCTCCACATAGTAGTCTGTGGACGGTGTAGGTTTAGAAAATTGGGTTATCGGTGGGGGTGGGGATGGGGATAGTGGTGGGGATGGTAATAATGGACTGGTATCTTCATGGCTTAAATGTGAGGCGGCCAAGTCAACGGTGGTATGATGATGGTGGGTAGGTGGCGTGGGGGTAGCTGCTGCATGAAGTGTAGGAAAATGAGAATTAGGGAGGGGAGGGTTCAAATTGAACAGAATTGGCTCAACTAAGGGAATGTGTTGGGTTCTAGGTGGGGTTTGGACAGTATGGTAACTTGTTTGGGTTCCATTATCAGCTCCAAGAGGGGTATTATCAGCTTTGTCCCTTACAATATCCCTCCAACGACGACCCGACTGATTCGGTGGCGATTCGCCCTTCTCCCTTTCAATTGTTATCCAGCTGGAAGCTCTCTTCCTTAGGCGCTCAGTACGAATTTTAGGGCCATACATTGGTTCATTCACATTCTCCTCGGCCATGACTACTTTACTCTTGCGAAACCCCGATCAAAATTACGACTTCCCATGGCATTATCCTCTTCGACGAACCTTCCCAAAAACTGACCAATATGACGAGCATTATCATGATTTATTTTATTTAGTTCTAAACCATGAATTTGTGCCCAAAATTGGATTTTTCGAAAGTTAAGTTCCTCCAAGTGAGTTCCATCATTCCACTTCTTGGTAGATAAACAATGTCCATTGACTGCCCAAGGACTATAATCCATTATATCATCAAAGTCTTTTTCACTTTCAAACTCAAAGAGAACCACTGCAGAATTGAGCTCCATAATTTTGATCCCAGTGTATCTAGTCCAGGCATGTTTGAGCACATTACGAATGGCCGCAACCTTAATCACCTTATCGCTAATGACTCGCCCCGCACAACGGAATCCAACTCTTTATGTGTATCAACGTCCCAGGTCTCGATTAACCCCTCTAGAAATGTTCTATTAATTGTTCTGGTCTAATCATGAAAAGGCAGCTGCCCATGACGGTCTTCCATACAGTCGCAACCTGAAATTTGACAGAAATAGAATTCCAGATGAGGCAAAGGAGCTTGGTGTGGAGTTACGGGACGACTTCAACCATTGCGGAGTAGCGGAAATATGCGTGGTGATTCCAAGGGAAAGGCGTACTTGCATACGCCAAAGAAGTTTTTTGCTCGCGGACGAGTTGAAGCATTCCACAAAGTTAAGTGCTTGGAAGTAGCATATTCATCAATTTTTCATGAATACCGTTGCGAGGCTTACATGAGGTTTGATGGTGCAGATGAGACGACGCGATTTCGAAGGGAGTATGGGCCCCGGGTTGAAGAGTGTCGTGAATCTGTGTCGACGAGGGCGTCAGCTTCGAGTGGTTGGGAGGTTTGTCACACCCCTAAAATGTGAGTTGTTAGGAAGCATGAATTTGGCTATGATAGACATGCTTCCCAAGCCTAACAAGTGTTTGGAAGGCGAAAACAGTGAATCGTAGCGGTATGCAACGTGTTTTGGGTGATTTGGAATAATTGGCAGCAAAGAGGAGTTGGTTGGATTCGATCCATGGACAAGATTTGTCCCGCGTCCGTCAAAATTTTGTCCGCGTCATCGAGTGTTTTTCCCGTGTCCATCCCGAGATTGTCCCGTACCAGCGAAGGGTTTTTCCTGTACCAGCCTCAGTGTTCGTCCCATGCATTTAGTGTGTTCGTCCGTGCATTTTGTGTGTTTGTCCTGTGCTTGGTGAGTGCCAGCCCCGTGCCCAGCAGATGTTCCAGATGAGCTGCTCAAACCGTGCTCAGACACTGCTTTGCCCGTGCTTTTTGTGTGCTTGGCCTGTACTTTTTGTGTGTTCAGCCCGTGCTCCGCAAGTGCCCTGCACAGAAAGGCTGAATTGGACTAGAATGGCTGTAAACCCATGTTTGAAGGAAAGGATAAGCCCAGGCCTGCGAAATTGAAAGGGAATCCGAGATTTAGGGTTGCCAACTTGTTTCTTAGCTGCTAAGGAAGATCAAATATGCCCAAGATATGTGCAAATCCTATCTATAACTATATTTAAGGGAACTAGATATATTTGTGAGCTTTGTAAATTAGTTATAGATATATATGTGTGTTATAAATATATATATATATCATAACTAATATAGCTATATATATAAGGGAACTTAGATATATTTGTGGGGTTTTGTAATAATTATGGATATATATATGTTATAAATATATATCATAACTAATATAGATAGGGTTGGATATATATAGATATGGATTTCTCCTAGGAGTCTAAGGAAATTCAGATCTATATAAAGGGAGAGTTCCCTTGTGTTGTAATCAGTTTTTGTCACCCAACTAGGTCAAAACCGAGGAGTGATTATGAGCGTTAAATTGTGTGGGTGTAAATCAGGCGCGTAGCCTTCATTGAGTAATAAAGGCAAGTGTTACACATATTTATCTTGTTTGCTTGTCGATTTAATTGGTGTATTGCTGTGTGTTGGTCCTTGTGTTCGAGATTCTTGTTTGTTTCTGGTCCCATGTTCGTTTTGGCTTGTTTGTGAACTTCGTCCGCTGCGTTGGATCTGTGTTTGGCTGGCGGTTTTGAGGAGTGAATAACGCCAGCAAGTGCTTTACTTAGGCGAAAAATAAGCTCTAATTTATCCACTCATCTCCCTATACTATTCTGTTCACGTTTCTCTCCCCACCATTCCTTCCCCATCTTTCCTCCCTTCCACTCCACCAACGAACTGATAGTCAATTTATGTATAGCAGAATCAAAGAATCCCATAAAAAAGGTAGATTGACCCAATCAAGAACTTCCCTCACGCCACCCTTCTTCAACACACAGAAGCCAACAATTGAAAAAAGATAAGAAGGGAGGGGGTTTTAGTGCATTGGAGTTTAGAAACTCAGCAACGATGAAGAGCACTTGCTTGCCAAATGAAGAAGATCAAGACATTCCGATCGGTGAAGCATGGATCTGGAGTAGGACAGAGCAACTGCGTCGTGAGGATTCGCGTCGTCGGGCAGAGTTGTGGAGCCTGTGATTTATGCCGACGAAGGCGGAATCGAACCTAGGATGCGGGGAACTTGACAGCTAGCTGGCGGAATCGTCTCGGAGGGTGTAGCGGCGGCAAGGCTCTGTTCTGGATGTTTGTTAGCCTAGGCTTAGGGTTTCTATCTTAAAGTGAAAACGATTTAAGTTTTTTTGTTTTTTGCTTAGTTTTTTTTTTTTAATTGTTCTTTTTTTGTTATGGGCACCGAACCGGTGAACCGGCCGGTCCGCTAAGAATCGGCCGATTACCCTAAAAATCAGTTGTTGAACCGGACTCGCTTACATCCATCAGAATTACTCGAACCGGACCGTTGGAGATACCGGCTCCGATTCGAACCCGGTCGGACCGCCCGGCCGATCCGATTATGATAAGACTGCTTCCTACATCATCTTCTGGCCCTACTACGAATACGAACTCTCACTCCTTACCTGCAGTTCAAGAAGGTTCACCCAACACTGGCAAGAGAAGATGAGGCTCTTCTTGCTCTGCCACTCTGCAATTCCAAAACCTCAACTTTCAGCGCCGCAAGTCCCAGCATCTCCTCTCCTCTCCATAACGTCCACTCTCAGCACCGCCAAATTCAACTTCACAGGTTTCGCTCTCTCCGGAGCTCTCTCCCTCGGCCTCCTCTTAACCCCTTACCCTTCCAATGCGATGGATTCTTCAATCAATCAACTTCCTCCGGTTGGAATTCCCCCGGTTGAAGATTGCCGTGAAGATTTCGGAGAAGGGGGGGAAGACGCCGCGCCCGAAAGGATCACCAACGAGAGCATCGTTGAGGAAGCTTGGGAGATTGTCAACGACAGTTTCCTCGATACTGGTCGTCGTCACTGGTCACCAGAGTCATGGCAGGCACGAACCTATTTATTTCATCACTTATACTTTACATTTTAGTAGCATATACTTATACTCATAGTGGAAATTGACTCTCTACATCTAAATTATCAACTTTGTCGTTGTCACTCCACTTAGCCTTCATTTCTATTCTAGCCCTAGCACGAGGGTACTCTGACATGGTATTTAGGGAAACTTTCATCTGTGACACTACATTCATTCCAGGCCATTTATATTATATATATATATTGCTAAATCCTATGGGATTCCGTTTTGATTCTTAAAGAGTATATTGTGACAATATCTTGTACTGAGTTATAGTTGTACCTTTTGGGTGCAATTCCTGTATGCAGCAAAAGAAGAAAGACATAATGAGTACTAAGATTCAAAAGAGATCCAAGGCTCATGAAATAATAAGACGCATGCTATCCAGTTTGGGTGATCCTTACACACGTTTTCTTTCTCCTGATGAGGTAATTAGTTCCGATTTTGGGGTCACCTTGAACCGAGGCTGTGCATCTCGTATAGAAATGGCTCAATAAGAACTAGCTCAAGCAGAACTTTCTTCTAATGATTATGGAAGCTGTGTTTGTTACTTCCTGATATTTTTTTTATTAAAACATTGAATTCCAAGTGTGCAAGTGAATATTGATTGCACTTTCATGGTGGTTTGGATGAAACTATATATTATTCTTATGCCGATTTAAAAGCAAACATACTATATCCCAGGTTTGCAATTAAATGGTTGTATTGATTCGCAAAGTTAAGCGGATCTGTAGATCATCAGATGTATCTAAAAGCATTAAATTTGGGTTAATAGAGATCGTAATGTATGTCTCACATCAAAGCTTGTTGAGCTTAAATTTTTTCTTATTGTTTACTTCTAACAAGTTTTTCAGTTGTTACATCCCATGAAATATGTCCCTTTTGTTGCTGATGGAAGTTCTCCAAGATGGCACGGTACGACTTGAGTGGTATTGGAGTCAACCTTAGAGAAATTTCAGGAGATGATGGCTATGTTAAGCTAAAGGTTTTAGGCCTCCTCTTGGATGGACCAGCCCAGGCTGCTGGGGTCAGACAGGTAGAGAGATAACTCTAATTACAGGCGGAATCAACTTACATGCAGTATTTTTTCCTCTATAGAGGAACTTTCAACTCTTCCTCTTCCCAATATTTCCACATAAGCTGTAAGAGGTCTCCCAAGCCATCACCTTTAGATTTGTGGTGGACTTGTATTTGAATGTAATTAGTTTGAACCACCATTTGGTTTTAAAAGATCTGAAGGTTTGATAAAAACAGCTTTGAAGAAACAGTTTATAGGTCTGAACCCATACCAAAGTAGTTTTTTTTACCTGGACTGGAGTTTACTACATTTACTTTCTTTGTTATGTTGGAGATATCTTAGAATGAAGTACTAACATCAACTATTAGGATATAATTATCAATATTGTATTAGAATATATTATTATTAGTGATAATGTTAGATCTAGTGATAAGATTAGATTTTATATTTCGTATTGTTATCTATTAGAATATCCTATCTATTTAGATTGTACTGGTCTAGTCCTACATAAGGGACGCAGTTATTGAATAAGAAGATAAGCCTAAAAGTTATTTCAGTTATCATGTTATTTCAATTATCTAATTCTTAGGTAGATTAGTTGTTAGGGTTATCAAGACCCATAACATCAACACTTCTCTTCGCTAGCACACGCCTGAAATCCAGTTTGGTCTAAACATGTTTTGTGTGGGACCTATAAACTGAACAGCATACATGCCCATATTTACAGTAACGAAGAATATAATTTTTTATCTTTTTCTTATCTTCTATACAAGGGAGATGAAATCCTGGCAGTTAATGGAGTTGACGTGAGAGGAAAGTCAGCATTTGAAGTATCATCTTTGTTGCAGGGACAAAGTGGAACTTTCGTAACTGTTAAGGTTGGAATATCTATCAAGTTCTGTGTTTGACCTGTTCTTATATACGCCGTATGCTTCTGAAAACTTTGAACTATTGGTACTAGGTTAAGCATGGAAAATGTGGACCTGTTCAATCCCTCGAAATCGAGAGACAACTTGTTGCACGAAGCCCAGTTTCCTATCGTTTAGAAGAAGCGCAAAATGGCACATCTGTGGGATATATTCGTTTGAAGGAGTTTAATGCATTGGCTAGAAAAGATATAGTCACTGGTGCGTTTCTTCTCATTTGAAGATTCGAAGAGTTAAATTTAGTTATTTATGTTTAAGCCTGAAGATGCACTAACATTTGCAGCAATGATGCGTCTCAAAGACATGGGTGCCTCCTACTTCGTCTTGGATCTCAGAGATAATCTAGGTGGACTAGTTCAGGTTTGCATTCTGCAGCTGCTCATTTGTTCCATCGAGTTCAAACTTTTGTTTTGGATTTGTTAAATGTGCTTTGATTGAGATAGATTCTTTGGCCTGAAAAAGAAAAGAAAAAGAATGAGATAGATTCAACTTCAACCATGGCGATTGCTTGAATATTTTTTTTTTTTCTCTTGTATAAATTGCATTCCATTTTTCCTTCTGGCTTTGGATCAGATGTCCTAGCAGCACCACCAGGCGACAGATCTCGTTTTTTGGCTTTAGCAACAGAATCAACTCTAAGATCTACATGTTTCTCTTGATGGAAAAGTCTTTGGTAGATATCCATGACAGATCACTTTCTTTAGGCCATTTACTTGTTTACCCTGCAGCCTGGCTCTATTATATTTAAATCATTTAGCATGTCATTCTTGAGAGTTTTTAGTTATTTGCATTTTATGCAGTGTTCTGAAATTTGCAACGCTGATAATTCCTTCTTCTTTTTTTCAGTCTGGAATTGAAGTTTCTAAGCTCTTCTTAGATCAAGGAGAAACGGTATGCAAATAATCATGAACCTATTGGGCAGTTTAGGATGAATTCAGTTTCTATTAACTTCACTTATCATACCACTGGGTTCTTTATTTCTTGTGAATAGCTCATAAATTACATTCTCATGGAAGTGAAAAAAAATTACATATCACTAGATACTACTCTAGGCATAATGGGATTGTGGATGAAGTATCTAGGAGAAATTTTATGAGGGAAAAAAACCTATTTGGTATTTGGTGTCCCACGATTCAATCTTGTTGCGATTTGGTGTCCTCGTCAAATCTGGGGTTAAATTTAACAGAATTCGGTCATGTGACCAGCACATGACCAAATAAAATTGAAAACGCCCAAATTACCCCCTAAACCCTAAATCAGGTCACTGCACCGGCACTCATCAACTGCTCCACCGCCGGAACCCTAAATCCTAAATCGGAATCGGTCGGAATCGGCCGGAAACGGTCAGAGTCTGCCGGAAACTGGACAACCGCACCTCGACCTACACAAATGTCGCCGGACTGGAAGAAGGGTGATCCAGGGCGGTGGGTGGCCGGAATTGGAGGTGGGTGACCGGAATTGGAGGTGGGTGGCCGGAATCAGACGGGTGGCTTTGCAAAAAATAAAAAAGTATAATGGGCAAAATCGTCTTTTCATCTGACTCTGTCAAATTTAACCCTGAAAATAGACGGAAAACCAAATCGCAACAAAGTTGAAACCTAGGACACCAAATATTAACATAAAAAATATAGACACCAAACTGACACATGTGGTAAGCCTAAGACACCATATAGGTTCTTTTCCCATTTTATGATGACTTAATAGTTTTATTACGTAGCTATTTGTAAAATAAGTACCGATTGGCTCAGATTATAAGGCCATTGAAAAAGAAGATGGACAATTTAGTGAGTTGGTTGGTTCTATTTTTTGGTGTGCCCTGCTGAATGTCTATGAGTGATAGTTTTTAATAGTTGATGTGTCTGTTCAGGTGATTTCCACTACTGGAAGAGATGCTCAGTTCCAGAAGAGAGTCACATCAGATACTACCCCACTTGTTACTGCACCTGTTGTTGTATGATTCCTCTGCACATTATTATGTTATTTATTTGTGGTAGTGATTGCTTCTCTTAATACTTTAATGCCAAAGCCTTGACCCGTTGAATAAATAGCAGCAGTTGGTCTTGTTTCTACTCATCATAATTAGCACCCAAGTTGTTTGTTTAAAAAGGCTGTGCTGCTAAATTGTCTGACTTATTGTTCAGGTATTAGTGAACAACAAAACGGCAAGTGCGAGTGAAATAGTGAGTGTGTTAATTAATTTGGCATGCATACATTTTCTATTGCAGGGGGTTGACATTGATGGTATTGGAATTTCAGGTTGCTTCAGCACTTCATGACAATTGCAAGGCTGTTCTGGTGGGGGAGAAGACGTATGGCAAGGTATCTCTATTATCCCTTAAAAAAATGAATGAGGGGATTGGAAATAGTTGTGTAAGACTAGGAGTGGTTGATGATGAAACAGGGTCTGATTCAATCGGTATTTGAGCTTGATGATGGGTCGGGAGTTGTGGTGACGGTTGGGAAGTACGTCACTCCAAACCACGTGGACATAAATGGGAATGGCATTGAACCAGATTATCGTAATCTTCCCGGTATGAATGAATAATGCTTGTTTCTTATTAGGGTAAGGCAAAGGCAGGCCACCAATTAATTTTCCTGTCTGTGTTGTGAAGGTTGGAGTGATGTGACGAAGCGTCTCACTAGCTGCAACACCCTTCGAAAGGGTTGATGATGATTGGTTTAGCTCTCAAAACCCTCCGACCATCACTACTATTCTAGTTGATAGAATAGATTAGATGGAAAAAAAGAAAGAAGATGGTATAGTATCGATGAAGCAGCAGTTTTGACACCAATTTGATTGATTGGGGTGGGTTATGGGCAGTATCATATATCATCAGTTGCGTGTATACATACTTATTGCCTTAACTTTTGGCTATTAAATGAGATTATTCATGCTTGAAAGAAAGATAGATAGATGTAACTGTGATTACATTTCTACATAGATAAATGGTAAGTGGGGAGCTTTTTGTTTGTCTTTTTAAGTTAGGCGGTGGTTCTTTTTTTGGCACATGTTTGACCTTAGTGAAACATGTTTTTTTTTTTATTACTTTTGTTAGTTGATCGTTATATTTGATCGTTAAAAACCAACTTGACTTGACCCTAGGTATGTCAATTGTGACCTAGGTTCAATTGGAAATATTTAGGGACTAAATTGAAAAAGTAATATGTTAGCAATATAATTTGGAGATTAAACTAAATAAAATACAAGTTGGAGGTTAATTACGTGCAAGTCACGTATGCATTTAACGGTCAAACGTAACAGTCAACTAACTAATGAAAGTCAATTAACTGATGAATTGAAAGTGTACAAGTTTTAAACTTATTACACTAAAAGTATGCAAATAAAAAAAAAGAAATTGTTGCACTAAAAGTTAATATTTATCAAAAATACTGTATTTAAAGACCTATTAACTCTTTTACTACTAATAATAATAATAATAATAATAATTTAATATAGCGATAAGTTTTTATAAAACATTGAGGTCATTTTATCTTTGGGAAAAGTATGTAAAACATGCAACATGTTTGAAAAAGATGGTTTTATGGACCAATATGTTTTAAAACGTACAACATGTTTGTAAAAGATGGTTTTATGGACCAAATTTTTTTAAAATGTACAACAAGCTTGCAAAAGATGTTAAATGGCATACCGTCCACTTGTTATCAATAGTCTCATTAAGTGGACACGTGCGGAACATATTTTTAGAAAATAATAATAATAATTACAACTAGAAATTAATTTATACATAGCAATGATTATTAATGGGTGGATGTAGATAATAATAATAATTATTATTATTGTTTTTTAAAAACGTGATCCGCACGTGTTCACTTAATGAGACTGGTGACAACAAGTGGACGATAGTCATTTTACCATCTTTTGTAAGCTTGTTGTATATTTTAAAAAATTTTGGTCCATAAAACAATCTTTTTCAAACATGTTGTACGTTTTAAAACATATTGGTCCGTAAAACCATCTTTTTCAAACATGTTGCATGTTTTAAAAACACGACGGAGTTAACTTTTTGTTAACTATACATAAAGTTCAGCTAATAATAATTTGTTGTAAAAAAAAAGTTGAGTTTGTTGTAAAGAGAAGTTGAGCTAATAAATTGCAAAGTTATTGTTCTGCCCAAAAGTTCCTCCAAGGCTCTCCCATGAAAGGAGGTCCTCCAGTGAAGTGTTGTCTAAGAGGTTGTCTATACTTTAAGTACATACAACGCTGAAAGCGTTGTCTTACTTCAAATATAAGCAACGTTTTTATCGTTGTCTGTATTTCAATCACAGGCAACACTGTTTGCCTTGTGTAAACACCTAATTTTGGTACGCGCGACACGTATGTAACATGTTAAAAATGTTACGTGTAACGCGTTTAAAAATGAAATATTTAAATATTGAAGGTCATGGGATTGCCAAAATAGACTCAGTTTAAATTAGGACAATACATATGCAATAAATGATGTAATAATAGGAAAATATATAGTATATATTTATGGCAAAATTCATAAACATATATATATATATAATTTTCGGATTTATTGAGTGCATATTAGAGAAAATATATTTTTTTTCCTAATTTTTGGGTCTAGGTTAGCTATAAATAGTCCCTAGTGTCTATGTAAACACAGAAGAAAAAAGCTGGACAGCAATAAAGTATTATATTTCTCGAAATTCGTGTTTTTTTATTTTTTTATTATTTTTTCCTTCGCTGCTTGTTTTCCCACCGGAGGTCCTGGTGGTTGCCGGCGCCGCCCCGTCCCGGCGAACCCCGAGTCTTCCTGACGTGCTTTCCGAGTCAACGCCTTGCCGCTGTCCCTGCTCCGGTCTGCCCAGGACGACGCCATCGCCGTGCTCCGGTCGACTTCCAGCCCCCTGCTGCTGCCCTGTTTGCTCCGGCCTACCTGCCCGCCGTCGTGCCCCGTCCGCCTGCCTGGCCGCCGTCGGTGTCGCCCCTCCCTGTCCTCCCGGTCGCTCGTCTCGCCGGAGCCTGCCCTGCTGTCCCTGCTCCGGTCTGCCCAATCTTGACGCCACCTCCGTCCCTGGCAGGTAATCCCGTACGCTCCGCTGCTAGTTTTTTTTTACTGATATTATTATTATTATTATTATTATTATTATGGGTATTATTGTACCATGTTAATTAGATAGTAAAAATGTAAATTTAATTAGATACCATGTTTTTTTTGTAAATATGTGTATATGACATGTAATTTTTAAATTGTATCATGATTTTGAGCATGCTTAACTCCATTTAGATTTTAACTTAATTAAGAGTTTTTAGATGTTTAATAGTTTTTTTTCTCCATGCTTAGATTTGTCGTTAATAATGGTTTCGCATAAAAATTAGTTTAGTTTTTTTTTTATAACGTTAGATTAACTTGACGTGACACATGTTTAAATTTAAAAATTGGTAAATATGTTAATTAAGTACCGAAAGGGCGTGATTAGAAAAATATTTTTTTTGAATCCATAACAGAACCCCCGAACTCAAATTTTGGATCGCAGACCGATTTAATTCCTAGGTGTTTAATTCGTTATTCAC
Organism: Clarkia xantiana subsp. parviflora; assembly: GCA_036873135.1. NCBI lineage: Eukaryota > Viridiplantae > Streptophyta > Magnoliopsida > Myrtales > Onagraceae > Clarkia > Clarkia xantiana. The sequence continues at coordinate 24,812,316 of JAPTYO010000011.1, forward strand.
ATAGGTAATTTAGGATTCTAGTTAGCCTTTATTAACTAGTAGCGACTCTTTCAAAATCAATCACGTTTTCAAAACGTAATCGCCTTAGGTCGGAATTTAGGGTCTGACAATTTGGTGACACTGTTGGGGACCGTTTAGAGGGTTCGGGCTTTGTATATTTTCTTATTTGCCATTCTTTAGTTTATTTGTGTATAACTATGTTATTCTAACTTTGGGTTTTTATGTGATAGGTGCGGAACTTTTTATTTTACTAACTTATGTTTCTTTGATGAACCCGCACACACACCACTTTAGAATAATCTCCAAAATGCCTAAAACCCAGGGCAACTAGGAATCCCGGAGAGTTAGTAAGGGTACGACCGCGCGGCCGAGCCGCCGGAACGACTCAGAACAACTCCACTCGCTTGTGAAGGTCCTGTGATCCCTGTGATGGGGGTGAGGAAACCACCTTGTCGGGAACCTATCAGTGGAGCCTACCTTGTAGAACAAAGTAAAAACACACACCTAAAGCTTCGATCCTGCCGCTATGCGTACTTGCGTGTGTTCTTTTTCTAATCGTTCTCGACCCCTAGACTTTTTTCATGTATAGGACATGGGTATCGATGTAATCGTTTTTTTTTACCATATGTACAACGCATATTAATGGAAATTTACGTTACAAGCAATGCATCATATTTTCTCAAAAAATGTGTCATTCGAATCGTCGTTTTCAAAACGCTTTACACGCCATTTTCGGTAAGAATGGAACGACTGCTTAATTTCACTCATATCAAGGCCCTTCAATTTCCCCAAGGTCGACGTTGACCAGATTCAGACCAGCATGATAGACGCAAAACGAGACTATTAAAGAAATACCGTGTAATGTGGAGTGCTGCAATTGTTCAACATTGAAAATAGAAACGTCAGGGTTAAGTGCACGCTCCAAAATCCGAACAAGTGAAAAGAATTGAATCCATTTTGAAAAACCTTACCTCGGATTATGGGGCAAGCACTCGACACGTTTTGATCAAGTTTCGCAGTTTTATAAAGCGTCTTAGAAACATATTTTAGTTACAAAACATTTTTTCAAAAGATGATGAGTTGAATGACACATTACTTTCAAAACAATCATGCATGATATCTTGTGTTCCATATTCTGAATATCACATTTTTCGCTGCAGGTATTACTGGCCATCACACGACAAACCACTAACATGGAGGACGCTCAGAAGATCCAGCAACAAGAGGAACGAATAGCCGAGATCGAGACGGCTAATGCTAAAATGCATTAGGATATGGCATCCATGTTGGCAAACATGGAGCGCATCATGGAACTCCTCGGGGCTCGATCAACCAACAATACTCTAAAACCGGCCTTGCTGACAGCGACCTCGAGTCCAGAATCCTCCACAACACCTGTGGCGAATACTGGACCTCCAATGCCAGCTGCAACCGTGCTTCCCGACGCCACGGTAGAACCCCCTCATGATCAACCCCCTGTTTTGGTCATTCCTGATCAATCTACATCAAAGATGCATGTCCTTCTGAAACCGACGGTAATGTATGGCCAAGTTAACCAAGGAGGTGCAATCGGCACAAATGCGGCTACATCATCACCTGTCATCGAATCCGAACAGGATCGCCGCTTGAAGAAAATGGAGGGAAAGATGAAGGTTTTGTCCGGACTTGAGCAGTATGGAGGCATTGGTTACTCCGACTTATGCCTTTTCCCCGACATGTCAAGACCGGAGAAATTTAAAGTCCCCGACTTTGAGAAGTATGATGGCACCGGTAACCCCATTGTTCACTTGCGGATTTACCTCACAAAGATGGCCCCTTACCGAAGGTATGCGAAATTCTTAATCCAGACGTACCAAGAAAACTTGAAGGGAGCGGCTTTGGTTTGGTTCGTCAACTTAAAAGCCGGTGACATTTCTACGTGGGAAGAGATGGCTGACGCTTTCGTTCGCCAGTATAAGTTCAACTTGGATACAGCTCCGACCCGCATAGACCTCCAAAGCATGGAGATGAAAGGGGGGCAATCATTTAGAAGCTATATGCAGGCTTGGAGAGAGAAAGCCGCTGAAGTCCGACCACCACTGGAAGACGCAGAAGCGGTGTCCATGTTCATCGGCACTCTTAAAGGGGCATATTACTCCCATTTGTTAGGGCATGTTTCAGCAAACTTCGCTGATTTGGTGAAATCCGGAGAAATGGTAGAGCATGGTATTCGAACTGGAAAACTTGAAGACCCCTCCAGGAGTCAACAAGAGGATATAACCAAAAAGGGAGGCTCCAAGAACTGGTCATCCAAAGACGCAACGGTAGGTGCAGTCTACCAGACACAAGCTCCGCAAACCCCCGTTGTGGGTGGACCTGAAAACCGGATTGTGAACAAGATGCGGGAGTCTAGAAAATTCACACCTTTACCAGTATTGGCCACCGAAGTATATCAGAAAGCACTTGATCAGGGTCTCATTGGTCCTGAGGTTTGGAAGACTACTTCAAGGATACCCAACAATGATCTGAACTCGAAGTGTGAGTTTCACATGGGGATATTTGGTCACTCAACTGAGGATTTCTCGCGTCTGAGGCATAGGATCCAGGATCTCATTGACCATAAGCTTTTGATTCTTAACGCAGTTCCGTCAGCTGACGCCAACACCCCTTCGGTCTCATCCACCTGATTTCTCTTAACGCTACATCCATTTCTTTTAGCAATGAATAAACTGTTCAGTTATGTACTCCTTGCGCGGCAAGATCATGAGCCCCGCATAGGAAAGAGGGATATTGTCATGATCTAATCAATATAAATAAATCCCTATGTTTGAGTTTGTTTAATTGGTTTTTTTTTTAGGAATGATGCAAGTCGATTGACAATTCAGTCTTTTCTTGAGTCGATGTTCCTAACGAAGCACTCAAAAAAAATAAAGTCATGCATGCGCCTTCACGAACCAAGCCGTACATTCATTTCATGGTGACATCCAAACTGGTCAGTAGCAACCAAATGGCATATCCCCGTTCAGATCGAGCACAACCGCCACATGAAGAAAAAGACGGAACATGTAACAGATCCATTAAAGATGTCAGGCACCCATGTAAGAGAAGTCGTGATCAATTTTCTCCCCGAAATTTGAGTTTTTTCCTTACTCATTGTGCAGCTCGGATAATCATCCAAATCAAAGCCCCTGAAGAGCACATCTCGTGCGCGGCCCTTTGCTCGCTGCGAGCTTATCCCAGATACTACGGACGATATCTATGCATTTACCATCTGCGGACTACTGTGCCAAACTCTACACCATCCATGTGTGTTCATCATAAAGGTCATTCATCCTGTATGCAACGAGCCTAAACCGGTAGGTGCTAGCCATGGGGCATCCCCAGACGGGATTGAGCAATAACCGGGGCACTTGAGATGCCGAGATTAGAAATCACTGTCTACGTCATCCATTGGTAGTAGGGTTCATCCAGGGCGTCGACACGATCAATCAAGTAAGTCCTTCTCTAGAAGATGTTTTGAATTGGAAATTTCAAATTTGCCACTAGGGGCAGGTACATAATTGTTGTTGGTTATTTCCGTTAAATTTTCGGTTCCAAAAAAAAAAAAAATTAGGGTCATAGCCGCCCTTTGATTGGCTACAGAAAAATAAAGAGAGTGTTCGCGCAATTCTTGTGAGAGCATTGAAGAAATACAAGGGTCACAGTTGTCCCTAAATCAACTACAGATAAAAAGGGTCACAGTCGTCCCTAAAACGACTACAAAGAAAGGGCCACGGCCACCCTCCAAACGGCTACAAATAAAAGAGTGACCCCGCGAACCCTGTGAGGGCAGGAGAATAAAAAAGGGCCAGAGCCACCCTTAAAATGGCTACACAAAAAGAGTGATCTCGCGAACCCGGTGAGGGCGGGAAAATAAAAGAAAGGGTCACAGTCGTCCCTCAAACTGCTACAGTCAAAAGAGCGATCCCGGAACATCGATGACGGATATTAAGTGAAAGGGCCACAACCACCCTCAAAATGTGTTTCCCGGATCAGAGACGAAGAATGAAGGGTCACAGCCACCATCCGAAGGGCTACAAATACTCCCGCATCGAGGCGGAAAATAAAGTACGGGTCACAGCCACTGTTTAATCGGCTACCAAATAAAGAATGCTTCCGCTAGGTTGAAAACCCGAAAGGGCGGCCTAGGCAAAATCAGGAAATGAGGGGCATGATTGCAAATTCAGAAATTGCAATCATGGCAAAAGGAGAGAAAATAAAAAACCGAGGGGCACTGTCGGAAATCTCTCAATCGGCCGTGGCAAAAGGAGAGAAAAAAGAAAAATTCTCAACAACAAAAAAAAAGAGAAAAAAAAAGAAAGAAAAAAGAAAAAGAAAAAAGATCCCGCTAGGTTGTCGCACCCTGCGCAATTTAGGAAAAAATTAGGGACAAACATTCGTGCGCCTGGTACAGCGTTTTCCAAGTCAACTTCATGGCAAGCGAGACTGTTACAGTCTGATCTCGCAGGTCGCATTCCAAGGATGAATAGGACTGTTACAGTCTGTTCCTACGAGTCAAATTCACGGCAAACGGGACGGTTACAGTCTGTTCTCGCGAGTCACCATTCAATGATGAGTAGGACTGTCACAGTATGTTCCTACAAGTCACAACCGACAATCAGGATCTGAAGTTATCCAACTTTCTGAGAGTCACCCCCGACGAACGAAGCCTTAGTATTCAGCCTTCGCAAGTCACGCCACTAGCGGCACTTCTCCAACGGACGCCACTAAAGGCTCATCTCCGACACTCGCCACTAGAGGCATCACCAAAGGTTCTCCGGTACGATCTGACGTAGAGGTCTTTCGCCACCAGGATATCACCAGAGGTTTTCCGGTACAGTCTGACGTAGAGGTCTTTCCGTTACCACTCGCCACTAGAGGCGTCACCAGAGGATGTTGGTACTGTCTGACGTAGAGGTCTTCTGTTACCAATCATCACCAAAAGTTTTACTTTACTGCACGCCACAGGAGGCTTTACTTTTTCACACGCCACTGGAGGCTTTACTTTTTCGCACGCCACTGGAGGCTTTACTTTCTGCACTACCAATGGAGGCACCGCCAACAGGGGCACCGCCGACGGAGGTTCTATTTTCCGCACGCCAACGGATGCACCGCCAACAGGGGCACCGCCGACCAAGGCTTTACTTTTCTGCGATACCAATGGAGGCACTGTCAACAGGGGCATCGCCGACAGAGGCTCTACTTTTTCGCACCATAAAGCCAAAGGCCACTTTGGAGACTTGAAGACCCGGAAGACGACATACTTCCTAGCCAAAATTAGTGTTTACTCGTCTTTGGACAAACCCCCTCGAATGCATTCTACGGGAGTCCGTCCAAAGAGGGGCAAGCTGTAAACACCTAATTTGGTACGCGCGACACGTATGTAACATGTTAAAAATGTTACGTGTAACGCGTTTAAAAAAGGAAATATTTAAATATGGAAGGTCATGGGGTTGCCAAAAGTAGGCCAGTTTAAATTAGGACAATACATATGCAATAAATGATGTAATAATCAGAAAATATATAGTTTATATTTATGGCAAAATTCATAAACATATATATATATATATAATTTTCGGATTTAGTGAGTGCATATTAGAGGAAATATATATTTTTCCTAATTTTTGGGTCTAGGTTAGCTATAAATAGTCCCTAGTGTCTATGTAAACACATAAGAGAAAAGCTGGACAGCAATAAAGTATTATATTTCTCGAAATTCGTGTTTTTTTTATTTATTATTATTATTTTTTCCTTCACTGCTTGTTTTCCCACCGGAGGTCCTGGTGGTTGCCGGCGCCGCCCCGTCCCGACGAACCCCGAGTCTTCCTGACGTGCTTTCCGAGTCGACGCCGTGCCGCTGTCCCTACTCCGGTCTGCCCAGGACGACGCCATCGCCGTGCTCCGGTCGACTTCCAGTCCCCTGCTGCTGCCCTGTTTGCTCCGGCCTGCCTGCCCGCCGTCGTGCCCCGTCCGCCTGCCTGGCCGCCGTCGGTGTTGCCCGTCCCTGTCCTCCCGGTCGCTCGTCTCGCCGAAGCCTGCCCTACTGTCCCTGCTCCGGTCTGCCCAATCTTGACGCCACCTCCGTCCCTGGCAGGTATCCCGTACGCTCCATTGCTTTTTTTTTTTTTACTGATATTATTATTATATATTATTATTATTATTATGGGTATTATTGTACCATGTTAATTAGATAGTAAAAATGTAAATTTAATTAGATACCATGTTTTTTTTGTAAATATGTGTATATGACATGTAATTTTTAAATTGTATCATGATTTTGAGAATGCTTAATTCAATTTAGATTTTAACTTAATTAAGAGTTTTTAGATGTTTAATAGTTTTTTTTCTTCATGCTTAGATTTGTCGTTAATAATGGTTTCGCATAAAAATTAGTTTAGTTTTTTTTATAACGTTAGATTAACTTGACGTGGCACATGTTTAAATTTAAAAATTGGCAAATATGTTAATTAAGTACCGAAAGGGCGTGATTAGAAAAATATTTTTTTTTAATCCATAACAGAACCCCCGAACTCAAATTTTGGATTGCAGACCGATTTAATTCCTAGGTGTTTAATTCGTTATTCACTTAGGTAATTTAGGATTCTAGTTAGCCTTTATTAACTAGTGACGAATCTTTCAAAATCAATCACGTTTTCAAAACGTAATCGCCTTAGGTCGGAATTTAGGGTCTGACACCTTGTTTAGTGCAAGTATGGACAACGCAAAAAACTTTGTTTAGTGCAAGTATAGACAACGCATCTTGCGTTACCTAAACCTGAAATGCTATAGCATTTATTAATGGGTTAACAGGTCTTTTGGTCCAAGATGTTTGACAACTTTTGGGTTTTGGTCAATGATGTTTTTTTTTTTACCTAGTCTTGGTACCATATGTTTGCAGATTTTTTCTAGTTTTGGTCCGACCGTTATATTCCGTCCATTTTTTGACATGTACAAGTCACGTGATCCACCCTAAACTTTCAATTTTGTTCAATTTAGTCCCTCTAATACTTTCCTAACCTTTTTTTTCTTTCAATTTAGTCCCGAAGTTTTAAAAATTCAATTGGACCTATTGTGCAATTGGGGTCAATTTTAAAACTTCGGGACTAAATTGAACAAAAAAAGGTTAAGAAAGTATTAGAGGGACTAAATTTAAAGTTTAGACTGGATCACATGACTTGAACATGTCAAAAAATGGACGGAATGTAACGGTTAGACCAAAACTAGAAAAAATCTGCAAACATATGGTACCAAAACTAAGTAAAAAAAACATCATTGACCAAAACCCAAAAGTTGTCAAACATCATGGACCAAAAGACCTGTTAACCCTTTATTAATTGGATATTTTTATCCAAATATAATATTCCCAATTATAATAAATTCATTGAATCCAGAGTAATAGACTTAAGTCATCATAAACAAAGTAGTTGATAGTTTTTTACATAAACATAACAAAAGTTCACAACTAAAGTAGTAGATAGTTGTCAAAATATAATAACTCACAAGTAGACTACTAGATAGTCATATAAGCATAATAAGAGCTTATATCTTAAGAAGGTTGGCTCAGTCCAAACCCCTTATCGAACATCTCTGCTCGTGCATCTGCTCGAACACTCTCTAGTGCCTCTGCTTGCTCAACCTTGACAAGCTCAAGTGCATCCGCCTGTTCAACACGTGCACGCTCAAGTGCCTCCGCCTGCTCAGCTTGTGCACGTGCAAATGCCTCTGACTGTTCAGCAATGGTTGCTTGGTACTCCCTAAACATTGCCTCATAATGCCCGTTCCGACCTGAACTAGTACTCCCTCCATTTAGCTCGGATGTGGTAACGCCCAACCCATATCATCTTGTGTGACCAAACCTATCTACATCAACCATCTCCTCATAAACATCGTTCTTGAAGGCAATCTTCTTTGATTCAAAAATGACAAGTACAAACCTTGTAACAACTAGTTCTGATGCTTTGTACTATGACATAAAAACACAACAACCCATGAATCATAATTTCATATATTTAAGCATTTTGATCTATATTACTATTTTCTAGCAAAGCATTTAGGTTACCATCATTTGGCGTGTGACCTCATTCACAATATCCTCAATAACACATTTATGTTGGTAACCAAAAGCTTCAATTCTTGATGGTGACCTATTATACTTTAGGTGTTGTAACAACTTAAACCAAGGTAAAACCAATCAATAAATGATTCTGATTAAATGATAAACGTATCTGATGATAGATTCTACAAAAATTCTAAGATGTCTTACAAACTGATGTCGTCGCTGAGTAAAGTTGGTCGAACCCGATGTGTGCAATGTAGTCATATTACTCCTAGCTCATCTCCCAAACTCAAAAGCTTTCTATATTATAATTAAATACTATTCTCTTATTATAGCTAGATACTTGTTTCCTTATAGATATTATGTAAACATTTTTAGTCTCCTAGATTTTAGTCTATCAGAGATTCTAATACCTTATTTGTAAATTGTAATTGTCTATAAGAAGAAATACAAAACACAGTCTAGGTACGCAAGACTGTTTTCTCAATCTCTATTCCATATCGTCACATGGTATCAGAGCGGTAACGATCTGGTTTTCCTATAGCGAAATTTCCTCTTGCTCTATATACTATTCATCTTCCTTAATGGCGGCCTTAGGCAACGAAAACGGCTCCAATCCGTTCTTCATTCATCAATCGGACAATCCCGGAACTATCTTGGTCACCACGTTGCTCACGTCAGATAACTTCAACACCTGGCGTCGAGCAATGGTGATGGCCCTTTCCGCCAAAAACAAACTTGGCTTTGTTGATGGATCAATCACCAAACCGGACTCGTCCTCTCCCGATTTTTCTGCCTGGGTTCGATGCAATAACCTTGTATGTTCTTGGCTCGTGAATTCCGTCTCGAAGGACATAGCCACCAGCATCCTATACCATGACTCTGCAGCGGCCATATGGGATGAATTAGCTGAAAGGTTTCAGCAAATGAATGGTCCTCGATTGTTTCATCTGAAACAACGCCTCTCCGAGCTAAAACAAGGTCAGTCAACTGTAACAACATATTACACGAACCTGAAAATTTTGTGGGACGAAATCTATACCTCCAAACAGGTTTGTAAGTGTTCCAATTGCACCTGTGATGGCGTGAAGTCTATGCTGGATGACATTAGCACTGAGCATGTCATGTTGTTTTTGATGGGACTGAATGATTCATTTGCTGCTGTGCGCGATCAAATTCTTCTCCGAGATCCTTTGCCTCCAATCAACAAGGTTTTTTCTTTGGTCGTCCAAGCTGAAAACCAGCGATCTGCTGCAATGGCAGGACCTGTTGCCGATGCGGTGGCTCTGGCTGTTGAAACAGAATCATCCAAATTAGGTTCTCAATCTAATGCCATTAACCTTGCTGCAAAATCAAATTTTCGTCCAAATGCTGCAGGTGGACAGAATTCACGCCGCACCAGACCTCAATGCACTCACTGCGGTAATTTTGGCCATGTGGAGGCCAAGTGCTTCAAAAAATGGGGTTACCCACCTGGTTATCAAGCAGGAGGACGGCAGCAGCAACTCTCGATGATGAACCAACAACAACCACAACAAAGAGGAAACATGATGATCAATTCGGTGGGCTCTTCGCCGGACAACAACATTGATAATGTCTCTGACTCACTTACCTTGAAGCAATGCCAGCAGCTCATTGCCCATCTGACAGCCCAGATGAATTCCATCCCGATCAGCGAGAATTCCAGCAGCATTAACTCCATGATGCAGGGTAAAATCCTTGCTCATTTATCTAAATTTGATGTTCCTATTTCCAACTTCTGGATTATCGACTCTGGGGCTGCACGTCATATATGTTGTGACCGAAATTTGTTCACGAATTTTCATCGTGTTCATGATGTATTTGTCTATTTACCAAACCAAACCAGAGTAGCTGTCGAATTTGCAGGATCAGTGCAGCTCAGTCCACTACTTTCTCTGCGCGATGTGTTGTTTATTCCTGACTTCATATTTAATCTATTATCTGTCAGCTGTCTATTGCAGCAATCAACCCTCACTATGTTCTTTTCAAACACTCATTGTCTAATTCAGGACCTACAGCAAGTGATTGGGAAGGGTGATTCATATCAGGGTATTTATCTGTTGCAAATTCCTCGGAATGACGTTGCTGCACTAAGTGTTCTTTGGCACAATAAGCTTGGACATCCAAGCCCTGCTGTTTTAAAGTTATTAAATAATGTTATTCCGTCTATTGATTCTTGCTTGACGGATCCTTGTTCAGTTTGCGCTATGTCAAAACAAAAACGATTGCCTTTCAATAAAGAGAGCACTACTATTATTAATAAACCATTTGAGATTGTGCATTGTGATATTTGGGGACCTTTCCATACCCCGACTCATTCTAAACAACGTTATTTTTTAACTATCGTGGATGGGTTTTCTCGTTGCACATGGACATATCTTCTGGTCTTGGGTTATTTTTTCCAAGCAATTCATCTCCCAAGATAAGTGCATTTGTTGATTCGGATTATGCGGCATGCTCAGACACTAGACGATCAGTTTCTGGTTTTTGTGTTTTTCTTGGTAGCTCTTTAATATCTTGGAAGTCCAAGAAACAACCTACGGTTAGCCGATCATCCGCTGAAGCAGAATATCGCGCTATGGCCTTGGGTACTAGTGAACTTGTATGGATCGCTTCTCTTGTACGTACTTTTCATCACGATGCTTCTCAAGTTTCACTTTATTGTGATAACAAGGCAGCAATTCATATTGCTAGCAACCCAGTCTTCCATGAACGAACAAAGCATATCGAGGTCGACTGTCATTTCGTACGTGACAAAGTTCGGGAAGGATTTCTACGTTTGTTTCATGTTCGTTCAGATAACCAATTAGCGGACGTCTTTACCAAGCCATTGCATCGACCTCAGTTCGACAATATGGTTGTCAAGCTGGGTTTGCGTAACATACATTCGTCCGCAAATCCAGCTTGAGGGGGGCCTATTATAATTAAATACTATTCTCTTATTATAGCTAGATACTTGTTTCCTTATAGATATTATGTAAACATTTTTAGTCTCCTAGATTTTAGTCTATCAGAGATTCTAATACCTTATTTGTAAATTGTAATTGTCTATAAGAAGAAATACAAAACACAGTCTAGGTACGCAAGACTGTTTTCTCAATCTCTATTCCATATCGTCACATTCTAAAATAAGAATAGAATTTAGAAAGTGAACAATACTTCTACTAAATGTGGAAACTTACAAGAAGTTATCTCATTTGCATCTGTAATTAAAAATTCATATATAAATTTGTTACCTAACTTGCATCTGTATTCCAAATGAGTACCAAGTCCTTCCATTGATGAACATTGACATTTTCAGGAACATTACTTATAATTTCCACCAAGGAAAATTGCTCTTTCTTGAAGTATTTCCCTTTTAGTTTGCACTTGTATTTCTTCCACTTTTGATCCACATATTGCAGGATAAACCTATTAGATTTTGCAGTGTTTGTGGTGTTCACTATTGTGAAACATGCATGTCAATATTCTATCAATCATATAAACAGTTAGTTATTAGTGATAAAATTAATTCAAATAAGATATATCATGCATTCAATCTACCTTAACCGTGTCCTGGATCTCTTTTTCTTTCATCCACCTGGAACTTCCTCCAATCTGGGTAATGTAAGGGGCATAAATTATCATTCCGAGCTATGGTTCTAAGAAAATCAGTTACAATAGATTCACCATCTCCTTCCGGCTGCCCAAAGTCATTGAATTCAACTTTTATTCGATAGTCTTTTGGGAGTTCCCAAACATTCTTTGCACGTGAAGGTCCCCTTGTATGATGAACTTTAGCTTGGATCCCTAAAGTTAAAACAAAAACAAACTACATTACTATAACTTTATTTTTGAAAAAAAAAACTACATTACTATTACTTTGCAATAAATAAATAGTGCAGAAATGCTAACCAGTTTGAACATTGTTGACACTATTAGCAGATTCCCTGTTATCTTCTTGATCAGCAGGTCCTTTAGGAAGTGTTGTAATTTGAAATCTTCGTAACCTTTTTGATCTTTTGAATGTCATTCTAACATTGAGTTGGATCGGCACTGAGCTGGAAATTCGTAATCAAATACATCTAAATCTAGTTCAAATCTGAACCATAACAAAGTAGAACAAATGACATAGTTGTGAAGTTTGTACAACCTGGGAAAAGATGATCATCTAAATCACCTAAAAGATCATTTAACAAATCTCCTTCAGTGACATTCTCACTAACAAAAGATTCATCATTCTCACTAACATGTGTTTATTCTAGATATAAATTCTTCAGTGTGTGAAACACTTGATCCTTCCCTTATGATACTAGTCCTTATCTCTTGATAATTTTCTTCTAGGGTCTCAAGTTCTAGCTCTACACCATCTCTCTCCCCATGGAACACCCAAAGTTGTTGGTCATAAATCGGTATGAACCCTACACAAATAAGATGTTCCTCCACCAATTGTGGAGTCTTGGTATATCGGTGTAACAATTCTTACATGGGCAATAAATATTCCCATTAACCGGAGCTTTCTCAAGGGAAAATTTAATGAAAGCTTTCACACCATTTTTATAGGTCGAGCTTGATCTAGATAACTGAACCCAACTTTTATTATTTTCTGTCAAATCAGCACCATAAAACAATCAACACTAGAAATAAAAAATGGAAAGATGACAACATGAAATACAAATGGCTTTTTTTCTTTTATCTTACTGCATTTCTTTCGCTATATATATATGGTCAGAATACAATATTCACATTCAAGATTCTATTTATTTAACGCTAAGTTTATTAACTCTTTGTCATAAGCTTTATTGGTTACTCCCCAAGTCAAGGTCCAACCCACATTAATAAGTCGCTCATGCTAATCGACCTTCTTTTGTACTTTTCTGAAATTAAATAAAATGGTGAAGGGAAATCCCCACCTCAGGTGAATGCCTAATTGTTTCTAATTCTTAGAAGTTCCAGTATATTTTTTTTGGGGCAACTTAGAATGTCATTTTCAAGTTTTTGAAGTTAGGTGTAAAGTTATTTCCACAAAAGTCATTTCTAGTATAGGGGCATCTGTTCCTCAACCTTAGCAGCAGTCGTAACTTCTCCAACTATCAATTATTTCTTAAAAAGTCGATACGACTTGTGACTTAGATCATTAAGAGGTACATGCTTGAAATCCTAAAGTAAGTTCCTAGCTATGATACTTGTAGTGTGTATCTCAACTATTTTTTACCAGCAATATGACATACATGGTTTTACCTATGCATGACATTATTATTTCGAAATTATACTTATTTGTGTGTTATCTCTATTGTATTTGTTATCCAACAAAGATAAGAATAAAATAGGCAATCTCTCTCTACTAGAATTGATCTTAGGTCGCACATGGGTCTCTTTAACAACTTTATTTGCTTTATTGGTATTGTAGTGCCTAGAATATAAGATTAACATCACACTCAAATTGTTATATTGTCACTAGAATTTCAGGAACTAATGCAAAGTGATGCTTATAGCTTTGTTTGTGCTTTGTAGAGTGCATTTGTTTGACATCTTGGTGTTTGTTTGTGGATCAAAAGTAGTAATACATGCTCTAAGATTAGTGATCGATAGAGCATTTGACATAGTTGCACCTTATCTCAAATATAATCATTTTAAAAAAAAAATCTCATAATTTCTGAAACTTTCGTAAACCTTGTCAGTTGTTAACCCTAGAACCAACATATATGAGCAACATTGAAATTTGAATGTGAATTTGGTAGCAAAGAATGGAGATGTTAGGGAATGGGAAATTACCAGGTAGCTTAAAAATCAACTAATATAGGCTTGTCTGACTTGGCCAAGAGCTCATCAAAGGAAAAATCAGTGTGATTCTTCACTTGAGCCTGCATAAATTGAGTTGACTACTAAGCATATGATTGTCGGTTTTAAATGCAGGGGAAAAACACTTCAAGGGGAAAAAAATTCTCCATATCAAGTGATATGTTACTGTAACCTTAGATCAAATTCTCATGATCAAATTCGATAGCAGCTCCAACCTTCCTAGAGACCAGTTTCGGACCGATTTGGTACCGGAATCCGAAAATGGCGGAAAACAAAATTTGCTCAGAAAAACCTAAAACTTAATCCAAGTAGCATAAATAGCTAACAAATAAGACGTGGACAAAAGAGATGAAGCAACTAACAAAGACGAGATGAAGGATACCTAGAAGAGACGCAAGGTAATATCAGTAAAGCCCTTCTCGGAATTGGTAACACAGAGTGGTAGTGCGGAGACCTAGACGAGATGAAGCACGGTTTCGTGGTGCGGAGTCCTTCAACCCTCGCTGGAGTCGTATCACGGAGACCTTCAACCCTCGCTGGAGTCGTAGCAGGGAGTAGTGGTATCCATCGAGCAGAGTAGTGTGAAAGAGTATGGTTAGAAAGAAAGAGTGGGTAGAAGGCACCGCACGAGATTTAGAATAAATGAAATATATTTATTTTTATTATTTTTTTAAAAGCGTTGTTTAAACATGCTTAGCTAAGCAACGCAAATATGAAAAAAAAACGTCGCCTAAACCCTAGGCTTTAAACATCGTAAAGAGAAAGCGTTGCTTAATATCTACTTTAGGGCGGCGTTTGCCATGCGTTGTTTAAAACTAAACCATTAAGCAACTCTTTAGTAAAATGCGTCGCCTAAAATCCGAGGCTTTAAACAACGTCAAGAGAAAGCGTTGCTTAATATTCGTTTTCAGCCGACGTTTGAGAAGCGTTGTTTAAAACTAAGCATTAAACAACGCTTTAGGAAAAAGCGTCACCTAAACAAAACTTTAAACAACACTAACGGTTGGCGTTGCTTAATATAAGTATGTTAAGCCGACGTTTCCTGAAACACTGCCTAAAACCTGCGCGCTAAAAAAGTTTGCAACGCTTTTAGAAACGTTGCAGCTTTCAAACCAGTTTTCCTGTAGTGTATACTATTATTGATATATATATATATATATATATATATATATATATATATATATATATATGGGTTAAAGGTCATTTTGGTACCACATGTATGTAAAAATTACACTGTTCATACCACTAGTATTTTTTCGTACCGAATTGGTACCATATGTTTCCAAACCTTACTGTTTTGGTACCTCCGTTAGGGTTCTGTCAAAAACAGCCGTTAAATGGCATGTGCCATGCACGTGACCAGCCCAAAACTTTCAATTTTGTTACAATTTAGTCCATCTAATACATCCCTAACTTTTATTTTGTTCAATTTAGTCCTAAAACTTCAAAACCAAACCATTTTCCCAAATTGACCTAGCCGGACTTAGCCTAGGGCTAGGTCCGACCCTGGGTCATGGTCGACGGACCCAGGCGACCCCGACCCAGGGTCAGACCTAGCCCATGGCTAGGTCATTTTGGGGAAATTGTTTTATTTTGAAGTTTTAGGACTAAATTGAACAAAATAAAAGTTAGGGATGTATTAGATGGACTAAATTGTAACAAAATTGAAAGTTTTGGGCTGGTAACGTGCATGGCACATGCCATTTAACGGCTGTTTTTGACAGAACCCTAACGGAGGTACCAAAACAGTAAGGTTTGGAAACATATGGTACCAATTCGGTACGAAAAAATACTAGTGGTATGAACAGTGTAATTTTTGCAAACATGTGGTACCAAAAGGACCTATAACCCTATATATATATATAATCTCTTCCTCCAACTAAATAATTTAATTATTTCGAAATATGAATATATATATATATATTATATTCCTCCAACCAAATAATCTACCATGTCCTCCTTCACAATATATATATATAGTCGTATCAGTGGCGGAGCCACCAATTTAGAAATGGGGTTCTTTATTTAAAATAAAGACTACATTTAAAATTTAAAAATGCATAGTATATATATATTAGTAAAATCTATACCAATGCATTACAGTTAAAAAACGCAAACACTAAATTTACAATTCTCCAAGATAAGAGTTTTCATATTTTGAAATAAAAACGATTTGAATAACGTTCTATATCAGTTTAATTCTAAAATTATTATATCAAACCAAATCAAACATAAAATTATAGATAATACTAATACAAAACACAATCTAAAATTTACTAGCTCAAGAAATCAAATTGATCGATCTGAATAAATCAAGTTGTCTATAATCATAATAGTGAATTTGCACCAAAATGGAGTAAAATTAGACTTGTAGAATTCTTTTATTTATATTATTATTCAAATATTTTTGGAACAAAGATGGATGATAGAGTAATTGAATTGAATTGTAATTATGTATATAAGAAATGGTGAAGGAAGAGTAAAGTAGGAGAGAGAATGGTGAAGAGGGAATGAGTTAAGAGTTAAACTTAGAAAAAGAAAGTAAGATATTAAGAAAGATGAGAGTAGGAGAATATCTATAATAGAGGATCAATAATTATTTATGGGTATATGTATGCATGTATATAGCGTGAAAGAACAGAGAATGAGGAACACAATGTTCCTCTTTCTCTAAGATAACTTCGCCCCTGAGTCGTATGATATGTTTCTTTGAACCACTTCATTAATTGTGGAGCTGTTGACACTTGTAATAGCAAAAGAATTAGGACTATAAGAGACCAAACCCATTGGTCTTTTCTTGATGAAGTAAAACCATATTCCTAATTTCGTAGAAGAAAACAGGAAGAGAAAATATGAACTGCGTTTTGTAGCTCATCAAACTAAGGTTTTAACCCTAATCCTCATTTATATATATGGGCAGTTCCTAAGTTAATAAATCAACGGTCCCCTAGTTTGTCAAACCTCCTCCAAATAAGTCCTTAATAAACAAACGATTTTTTTTCTCACAACCAACAACCGACCCATCAATTCAATGAGCCAACTGGGCTAAGCCCACCAACAAACCAAAAACCAACAAGTCATATGGACATAGAATAAACTCAGAATGACCAAACCCCAACACTCCCCTTCAATATGGAATGTAAAACCAACATAGAACATGATTAGAATACTCCCCCTGACTCAGAACCCGGTTCATCATTGTCATTACCATCCAACTTTTCACCAACACCAGGGAAGATGTTCATCATCCTCAACTTACCAACAAGATAACTAAGCTGCTTACCAGGAAACCCCTTAGTGAATATGTCATCCACCTGTTCACCAGTCTTGCTATGAGCAGCCTGCATAGTGACATTCAAAATCTTCTGTCTAACAAAATGACAGTCAATTTCAATATATTTTGTCATCTCATGGAAATTGGATTTAAGGCTATCTATAAAGCAACCTTATCATCACAATATAACATGCTCGGACCCTTTTGAAGAAAACCAAGCTCAGTCAACAAACCACGCAACCATATAATCTTAGAAACAACATGTCCAATACTACGATACTCTGCTTCTTTGCAGAGGACTTAGAAACTGTATCACGCTTCTTTACTTTCCAATAAATAAAAGACTCACCCATCTTAACACAATAACCAGTGAGTGACCTCCTGCTTTCAACACAATTACCTCAATTTGAATCGCAATGCAAAATCAATTCAGGGCTGCTAAAAGAAGAAAGCAGAACTCCCTTACCGGACTCACCTTTAACATATCTAACCACATGAAGTGCAGCCTCATAATGAGACTGTTTTGGACATTCATGGATATTCTTCGTACCAAGATCGGCGTTCTTGTCATAACGTTCGTCTTGCGGAGACGTATTAGCGATAAATATATTATGAATAAATATTTAGGAAAATATGTTTTATTATACGCAATTTATATTAGGAATAGATATATTATCGAATTATATATTTCCTTATATATATAGGTACATGTACTCAACCCTAAACAAGTTAATATACATTCTCATTCTTTTATACAAAGTAATGAAAGAGAAAAGTGAATAGGTCATCTTATTTTTATACTGTTATGCACATGTCTCTTTCTTTTTATCCTTAATTATTGGTCATGGTTTCAGTCCGATATCGAGAAGACTGTAAAAGACCAAAATCAGACTGAATCAAGTTATAAAAAAATGTTGTAAACTAATGGAATCAATAGGAGAAATGATAATGGATGATTTATTCTCATACATATGTTTCATTTATATATGGTTTACAAAGTTGTAAAAATGAAAAGACTATACATCATTAATATGGTAATAAATGAACATCCAATAAATATATCATATTTGTTTATATAAAATCACCTAGTTTTTTTTTTTTGGGTAAAAAGGAATAAAGAAATCTATGTAAAGGCGATTTTCAGCCACACCGGCAGAATCATAAAACAAATAAATACAAATACTCCTTGAAGAGATAATATTGTTATGATGTTAAGTTCCATATTGGCAGGTTTCCTTCGCGGACACGCTATTATCTTGCTAGCGACTCCGAAAATGTAACGCACTTTGCATTTTCGAATGTTTGGATTAACTTTCTATAGTAAAAAAGTAAATACATTAGAGTTCTTTCATTCACATCATCTTTAGTAATGAGGTTGATTGATTCTTTAATATCAATTTTAACATGGATTGAATCTATGTTTAATTTTTTAGCTAAAAGCAATTCATCCTAATGCCCACAATTCTACAATAAGACTATTTGTAAAGCCAAAGATCTCTTGTGAAAACCTGCTACCCAAACTGCCAAAATCATTTCTTAAAATACCTCATCCCGCAATTAGATCAGGATTCCTGATAATAGAGTCTTCAATGTTGAGTTTAATAACCCTACTGTTTGAAGGTGGGAACCACTTAACCTAAATAAATGAAGACATTCTAAATGAGGTTTTTGTAGATATCAAAATAGTACTCCATTCAATCCCGGTTTAATGATCCGGTTGGCTCTTGCATTTGAAGAGAGTCGTGAGAAAAATGTGAATTGAAGAAGTCCTGAATGTCATTCCTATATAATTACATCCATATTATCCTTGCAATGACAAAATCTCAAAGAAACTGTGCAACAACTTTCTCATATTGCCAATATATCGAGCACACAGGGTCAACATTAAGACCTATCTTGAGTAAATGTTGAGCAATTAGAATTTTACGATGATTGCAAAACCATAAATTTTTTTTATTCACGAAGTGGTTTTGCAAGACCAAATTCAGGTTCAGCTACCCTTAGAAGCTGTATCAGTATGAGATTTCGGCTCAAAATCAATTTATAAACATCTGCAACACTTATGATGATTTTTTTATTTCTTAAACATATTAAGTTTGGTGAACGATTAGCCAGGTTAGCCTTAGATGATAAACCTATTTAAACCAATTTTCCATTAAATGTTCACGCGATCAAAATGTTTAGTCAACCAAATTGGATTTTAGAAATAAACGATTAAAACTACATAAATTCTAAAACTAACTAAATCAATAAAAAAAGAAACGTGTAAAAAGTATGTACTCGAATTTGAATCGGTATATGTGAAGACAATTTTTTTTTAACTAACTTAATTACATTAATTATTCATAAACTGTGGGTATAGTGCACAAGATAGTAGCATTGAGCCCAGTACGTAAATGAGAGTTGCGTACTTGGATATAATTTAGTCAACTTAATTAACAAATCCAAAATTTACTTATTATCCATTTAATTTAATGCACCAATCTCAAGGAAGAAGAATATACATTATCAAT
Organism: Clarkia xantiana subsp. parviflora; assembly: GCA_036873135.1. Taxonomy (NCBI): domain Eukaryota; kingdom Viridiplantae; phylum Streptophyta; class Magnoliopsida; order Myrtales; family Onagraceae; genus Clarkia; species Clarkia xantiana. Next base: position 24,831,979 of record JAPTYO010000011.1, read on the forward strand.
TAATCAACCAACGTGTTTGGATAGATGTAATGTGAGATTACCCGAAATATGAGATTACAAGTAATATGAGCTAAATAATATAATTTATATTGTTGTACATGATTGTACTCTAATGTGGAGTGTAATGTTAGATTACAATATTTGATATGTTTTATAATGTGACTTTATTATTATTATATTAACTTATATGAGAGTATACTAAATCTTATATGATAAGATTTAAACGAATATTTATTTTGAGAACAACTAATTTACTTTTTTAAATTTATATTTTTTTTATTACATATAATCTATTCATTAATTATAAAAACTATATATTTAAATTAAATTCGCAGAGCTTTTTGTTAATTAAAACATTTTGTATTATTTTATAAAACTTTAGTTATTTTAAACGAACATCTAGTGCATTATTATTTGTATGTGCATTATTATTTGTTATAATAAAGAGTCCTGAAATAAATTAAAAAAAAATAATAACAATAGCAAAATAAACTATAAAAATCATACAAAATACTTTATTCAAAGTATAAATATTAGGGGTGAGCAAATATCCCGAGAGGCTCAAAATCCCGCCCGTCCCGCCCTAGCCCGTCACAAAAAGCCCGTCCCAAAAATGTGCCCAAGTCCTAATGGGCGGGACTTTTCTTCTCAATTAGGGTTAGGACTAGGACTTTTTTACAAAGTCCCAAAAGACCCGTCCTGTCCCTTTTTGCTAATTAATCAGCTATAGATTATAGTTAGTTAACTTTAGTGATGGCTCGGGTTGAAGTTCCATTTGATCTGGGATTTGCATTTATAACTTGTTATGTCAGAATTGTTGGTGACTTTGTGTTAGAGTCTTGGTAAAACTTAGTTTTGGAGTCTTTGGTGAACTATTTTGGAGAACCGAATTATGTGTAAAACTTGGTGTTCTTACAAGTGACAAAATGTTTAGTGACTTTATGTTTTATGGTGAACTTTGTGGTATGTAGTGAACTTTGTTGTTGTTCTGTGTTTAGTTATGATTTAAGTAAATTGAGTATGATTTTTTTTTTTTTTTTTGAAGATGGGAATTTGGGTTTGTCCCTAGTCCCTGTAGGCCCGTGGCGGGCGGGCCTTTTCCTACTAGCTAGGGCTTGGAATAGGGCTCGGGACAGCCTTTAAGTGGCCCTAGTTTTAGGGCTTGGGCCATTTTTTAGAAAAGCCCGCCATCCGTCCCATGCTCAGCCCTAATAAAAATCATACAAAATACTTTATTCATTTAATAAATATAATAATAAAATCATAATCTTGTATCTAATCTCACATTAGATCCATTTTTTTTTTAATGTAATCTCACATTAAAATAATCTCTTAGCGTGACGTATGTGTAACTAATGTAGGATTACATCCTACATTACTAATATTGATCTGATTACCAAACCTATCTGTACATTTCCAATGTCTTTCGACAGGTACAACATAGTTTGGGCAGGCAGTTTGACGACATTAATTTTGCAGACAAGAGACAGTTCTGTTCAAGGAAACTACTTAAAATAAAACTACCAAAAAAAAAAAAAAAGCTCCAAAAAGCCTCATGTTTTTACTTTTTATTATTATTATTGGCTTCTGAGCTCTTGAACAGGTAAGATTAACAAGAAGACATAGCTAGTGGTAGTGGTAGCAACAAACTATACAGACAACCCATCCATCATCTATCTCCTCTCTTATATTTCTTCTATGGATTGAGCTTAAGAAAATGCAGATTCTGACCTCCCAAGTGTTTGAAGGTGAAGCTCTGTCTGAATGTCCAAACTGGGAAGAAATATGTCCTGGAAATTACAGACATTTTCCTCAAAATCAAAAGACAACTAACTAAATATTCTTCAATCATTGGATAAGCAAGTTATGTACCTGATTAATAGGTCCGGACCCATCCGAGTAAAAAAGTAACGGGCGGCATCGTTTATCTTCATTCATCAAGCTTGAGTTTTGAAAGTGGGAAATTAGAGCTGCTTTCCCTTGTATTCTTGCATATGCTAGATAAGCTACTTTCTCACTGTTAAATTTCTCCCATCTCTTCCCGTTAAATTCCTGGACGTCAAATCAACAATTTTTTTGTGACTTCATCGAACTGATTGGATGTCATATGTTTTAGGGTTAATTAGCTACTGAACTTGGGGAGTTTTGACAATTTGCTAACCCAACTTTTGAAAAGTAGCAATTTACTAGCTCCCCGTCTACTTTACTGTAAAATGTTCCAAAAATCAGTTAGCAAATTACAAATTTCTCAAAGTTCATCTAACAAATTGCAAATTTTTGCAAAGTCCAACTAGCAATTTGAACAAAGTATAGAACCAGACAACAAATAAGATGCAAGTTTTCTTTAACATCAAAATAGATGGATCTAACCTACTTTCTAAAAGTTCAGGTAGCAATTTGTTAAGAAAAAAAATCCAGCTAGAAAATAATATGTTGCTAACTAACTAACCCAATGTTTTTTTTTTCATTTATAAGACAGAATGCAGTAGAGACAGAAAACTAACCTCATAGAAGGGAATTATGTGGGAGGGAGAAAGCATATTTATAAACGCGTAGCCCACATTGCATTTGTTCTGCACCAGAAATGATGATCAAGAACCTATTTATAAATTACTCTGAAGGAACGCCAAAATATTACAGCTTCAGCCAGTCCAATCTATATACCTTGAAATCAATTGGTAGGTACAGGAAGTCGTAAGTGCCTTTATGGTTTTCATCAATGGAAGCAAGCAACATCTTCGATGTGTACCTGAAGTATATTTAAAACATGACATGATAAGAAGGAGTTGTGACTATTCATTCATTCAAGGCCTGCCCTGTTCTGGAAACTAGTCACTACCAGCAGTATTTGTGCAAAAAGAGTATCAAGTAGCAAAATTTAGTAGCTTACTTGTTAGGAATGTTTTTTATCATCAAGGTCGTACGACTATCTTCAGCAATCAAAATCTTCTCCAAGTCGATGTGAAAGAGTTTCCTGCTCTCTACTTCACTCCGAGCACTCTCCATCCGTCGAGCCCTGTCCATGCCCACTGGTGAAAATGACGAGTACAACCCTCCACCTAAGAAGACAGGACTCGGCCTTGGCGGGGACAGAATCGGGAAATGACTAGTACTCTCAAATAAGTTCCCTCCACGAGGATTCACCTTCACAGAGGATCCTCCTCCAAAGGAAGCAGCAGCAGAACCCATGAATGAAGCTTCGGGCGACTCAGAGAAATGATCAAACTGCCTATGCAAAGGGTACCCAGATGGTGCAGAGCCAATGACATGGTGGGACTGAGTCGAAGTAGTAGTCTTCCCAAGGAAAGATGTGAAATGAGAAGACAAAGACACATTATGGTTGTTTGAAGAAGAACCGGTACTGTCCATGTACGGGTTTGGGTTTCCCCAGAGGAACTGAGGGCCCGAGAGTGTTTCCACTGACCCATTGGAGGTTGAGAGACCAAGTGAAGATACAGATCCATGATATTCATTCAGCTTCTGAGTTGGAAGTGAATGGGCGTGTTGGAAACCACCGTACTGCTGCTTCATTCCAATGGGAGCAATTTTCAAGGACTTTGATACTTGAGAAGGTAGAATTGAAGCAAGTCCTGGTAAATGGCTGCTGTTGTAGGTAGGACTGTTACTACTAAACCCCCCAGGAATTTGACCAAGATTTTGCAGAGCTCTGTTCTCAATAGGACTCCCAAATTGCATCCAGCTACCTATTATCATCAGTGCAAACCAAATGTTTGAAAAGAACATACATAGTATGTGGTTTGTCTCACAATGAATACAAGACATGAGTCGGTGTAGTATGTAACAAGGAAAGACTAACAACTCACTAAGAAGTTAGGTTTTTGGGTTGGATATCGACTTTCTTGCTTATATGCTCACTTATACTTTAAAGTTCTAGATTAACACTTCATTGGAGTTGATTTCCCAAAAGTAAAATTCACTTGGCCGGGCCGCAAGTTTAACCTCTCTAGATCCTATCTTCTTAGATTGTACTGCTCTAGTCCTACATAAGGGACATAGTTATGAATAAAATGATAAGCATAAATTTAATCAGAAACTTAAGTTTCTAAATCTCCTATCCTGTGTGTGACCATAACAACTCATGAATTACATCAGCACTTAGTATACATATTTAATTTCAAGTGATGCATTTCCTTTAAATCCAATGAAACTTTAGAAGGACAACAGTACAAGCATTCATGGAATTCCAACAGTTGACCAATTTAAAATCAAGATATATCTTAGTATGCTGCTTCGAAATAATTCAACCAACTTATATCTTCCAATCGATTTTGATATAAAAAAGGAAATCAAATAACAAGTTCCACTTAGGTTGAGAGTGAAAATACTGTGATTAGAAGCCCAATTACCTGGAGGAGAGTTTGCAATTGGTGAGTTCATCTGATGAAGGAAACTCCTATAATCATCCTGTTCAAGCTCTGAATTCAACTGGAACATTGTGCTGAAAAGGAAGAAGAATATTTCTTCAAGTTCCAATTTCATCACTATGTATGCACATTATTAGCATATTCAACTCAAAGGTGAATTTATATATTGAGTATTTTCCTGGGGAACTGCAATACTAGAAGGACAGAATGGATATAAGAGGCGGAGAAGGAGCACATACGTTTTACGTGCTCCACCAGGGCGACTTGGCTCAAGCTTTATGCGTTTTCCAGCAATCTCACACCCATTAAGCGACTTCAACGCAACTTCAGCAGCTCTAACATCATAATATTCAATGAATTTGTGATGCCTTTTCTGTGGTGTTTCCCTTATCTGCTTTTTTTTTTTACAGAAGTTCATTACGCAGAACATTTAAATAAAAAAAGAGACTATCTAGTAGATGATAAGTTATCTCACCTCTTTAACCTCACCACATGTGCTGAATATCTTAAGTAGCTCTTCACTTGAAACTGATGGATCCAAATTGAATATTACCAAAGTTCCCTGATTAATGTCCTTTTCTGATGGATTATCCTGTTGATTAATTAAATGAGAAAATTATAGAGAAAGGATCCATAAAAGACAAATCAACAATCAGAGAAAGATACATAGATAATGGGATATGTTTACAACCTTTGGAATAGAGAAGTGAATGTCAAGTTTCCTTCGTCTAAGGGGCTTGTTTTGTAATGCACGCATAGCATTTCGAGCATCACGGATATCATAATACGATATCATCACAAACCCCCTGTGTTTACATGCAGTATACATATTCCTAATAGCACCGTATTGCTGACCCCCAAGAAAAAAAAATCTATCAGTCAATATTGGAAAGTATTGTAACGAATATGATATAGACAGCAAAAGGATAAATATTTATACCTCAAAGAGAGATTGAAGCTCCAAATCCTCAACATTACTGTTGATATTCCGAACAAATAAAGTCCGAGAAGGATGTTCACCAAAGGGATGTTCTCCACTTATAGCTGCTCCTCCTGTGCCATTTGCGAAAGCATACTGTGGGACAGCATTATTCCTAAGACCACCATCAGACATGCTCATTTTCGAGATTTCCTCACTCAAACTCTCTTGTTGGTCTGGTTCTAACTCCATGCCTCCGCTGCTATCAAAGATGTCATCATCATCCAAATCCTCCAGAGACACAGGTAACCCACTTAGATCAAAGTCATCCATTACTCCAGCTAAAAGCTCCTTCTCATCATCAGGAAGAAACCCCGAGGATAGAGCAAGATGATCATGTCCACCGTTCAGGTTCCCACATGAAAGATCATCAATAGATGTAGAGGAGCCATTTTCTCTGTAGTTCAACTTCACTGCATAGGGGCAGATAAGTTAGAAGGTTCATATGCCCTCAAGAGGAAAGTACTCATTCTTGAAAGGTTTAATTAGCAAATTGCTAGATGAACTTTGAGGATTTGGATAATTGGCTAGCTGAATTTTTTTTTCACCACCAATTATTAGCTTTACTTATACAAAGTTGCTATGTGCAAATTCAGCTCTATTTTCTGTTAGATGTAACTGAAACTTGCAGTTGAGAAGTACCTGTACTAGGAGAGGAACTGCTGGTTGTGATATGATTCATCTTCCAATCTTTTTTTTTTTTTTTTTCTCAAGTTTCATCCATGAATGTAAATTTATGGATTAGCTGTAGCTGGAGACTTAAATCTAATGACTCTTTTAATTGTTTATTTCACTAATAGATAACTACAGACAAAAGTAACGCAACTAAATGAAAATGTCATGGTTGAGGATGAAAATAGCAAAGATGTATGTATCTGAATATCTCCCATAAGATAGATAACTAAGCTCACATTTTTCATGGGGGAGGACAGGCAGTGAGCTTGAGAAGAAGGAAGCATCCCATGAAGTCGTCTCTGATTTGGCAACAGATTTCCAAGGATCAATTGTTCCCATGTCTGTCTTGTCTTTCAGGGATATGAGGAGTTGTTCCAAGCAAAGACCTACTCAAAAAAACAAATTTGCATAAAAAAAACCGCTTACTTCAAGATTTCCTTCATACTACAGAAATTAAAACAAGGTAACCTAATTTCATTGTCGTATTCAGATTTCCAAAAGAAGAAGATATTTCATCAGAACAATACTTTCCATAATCAAGACATGCAGACAGGAAAAGGCCACTAGATTAACAAGTTGATTAAAAATTATCAAGAAAAAATGGGCAAAGCAACTCTATTCTTGGAACAGGTAATGTTAGGGGAAAAATGAACTTTTTTACCAAATTTGAACGAAAGAAGAGATAGTAGACCAACTCAAAGATGTCACACATTATTACTGTCACACTCTCGAGTTCTTACCTTGAGCACAAAAGCAGCAAGTTGCTGCAGAGTACAGACTCAACTCAACCGAAACAACCATGCACATGCACAAACACTTTTTCTACAGATTAAAGAAAAGCAGAGAAAAGCCTTAAATTAGAGAAGGATTAGATTAGAGTTTGATCGAACCCAACAAAAAAAAAATTCCACTTTATTCATTTCATAACCCAGTCAGAAACTTGGAATAACAATCAACCAATATAATCTGAAAATATACGCACAACTTCAAAAGGTTGCAAATTGGTAGCAGTACTTTCAAGAGATTAGCTTTTAGAAGCTTGTGTGTAGTAGTGATTGGAAGACCCAGAAAAGAAAAGCTGGAAAATTTCAGCTAGGAAGATGGATTATTATTATTATAACAGAGAAGAGAGGACAAAAAAGTCAAGCGATACCAAACTGAGAATCGTGTCAAAATGCACATATTAATAACTAGTCACTCACCCTCTGCGTACGATCACAAATAGAGACGTGGAAGCAGAGAAGATTCTTGCTTTCTAAGGTGGGATTGTCCACGAATTTGCCCACGAAAGCTCAAAACTTCAAACTTGAGACTAATTAAGTGAAACTCTGAAGAATACAACAAACACCGCCGCAAGCAAGAGCTGCACAACTTTCTCCTTCTGCACACTGAGAAGAAAAGAGAGTATGGAAAGGAGACGATGAAGAGAAGAGGAAGTAAAAAGTTGCAGAGAAAATAGAATGATTGAGAGAGAGAAGAGTTTCTTTCCTTGGTTGATAAAATAAAACTGTATTTAAATGCAACTTGCAGTCCATGAACACTCATATTATTATAAATAAATAAATTAATTAAATAATGAATTGGTGTCAAAATATGATTTTTTTTCCTAAAAATGCCAAGAAAAAGGTTCCCCTGGCCCTTTGGATATAATTTCGTCCGACTCTTATCCTCCTCATGTTGGTAAACCCTAACGAATCTTCACACGGAATAGTTAATTAATTGCCCAACGAATTAGTAAGGTAGGTGAGTGAGTGAGGAGGCTGCATCTAGACCAATTCAAAGATTCAAACAACAGTGTAACGAGAATCTCTTATTGGCTATCTATCTATAACTTGGGTTCATCAATCAACACTACTTTTATTTCTCTATCAGTTGTACGTACATTTTTGGTATCTTGTATTCATTTGCTTTTTGGGAAATAAATGATATAAATTAAGATGTCATCACTTGACCAACCAAACCAAACCAAACCAAAGACGCCAGGCAGAGATCGTGTTTTTGATAGATAGAATATAGATATAACAGAGAGAGTATCTCCTGCCTTTCAGAACATATATATCGTACTTAGTCATTCTCCACCAGATTATAACGTCTGGATACGCTAGCTAATACTATTTTCTTTCTATTGATTGGTTGTAGTGCGTGCGTTTTCATCTTCTTTCTATTTTCCTTTTCTTTTTAATATTTATATTTATTATTTAACAAGAATGGCCACCCGATGGAGTTATCACTTTATATCCCGACACACTAATATCCACTCAAGTAGAGTGACTATTAAAATAAAATTCTTACATATGTATAGTTGTCTGGGTTGTTTACGGGAACTGAATCAGATGTACTACACATTCTATCTCAAATTGTGTCTTCAGACATTAATATGTGTTGGATCACGGTTGGAACTCCGGCTCGTTCTTGACGGAAGTCTGAACTCCTTTGTTCCAAGTAATCCTGCAAAAAGGGATAGACCGGGCGGTGACCCAGAATCCCTCTCCGATGCTTAAATGAGTATCTCGATATAGAAGAGTATGTATGAAAGTATCAGTGTATGAGTATGTATATATCAGTCCTGAGGTAATTCCTTCCTTTATATAGGGGAGGAGTTACCCCAGTTACCTGTTGAGATAACTGCCAGGGGCAGTTAGCCCACGTTCTGTTTGTCTCGGTCACTTGCCCACGTTCCGTCTTTTCAGGCCACTTCCCCACTACGCTGATAGTGGACGTGTTTCTCGGCCTCATCCTCTGGTGGCAAGTCCCAACGGATGTCAGGGACTCCAGAGTTATCTCCTTTGGTCACCGCTCGGGGCCCCTCGTCACCGGGACAGGGCCAACATCCTCAGTGATTCAACATCGGGGCCTACTCAAAGGCATTCCATCGGGGCCTACTCAAAGGCATTCCATCGGGGCCTACTCAAAGGCATTTCATCGGGGCCTTCCAGTTCATATGTTGGGACCGACCTTGTCGGGACCCCTTATATTGATCTTCTAGGCCTCTTTTGGGGCCCAGTGGGCCTACTTCACCGTTTACTCGTCGTTAATGGGCGTAACGGCTATATCGAAACCCATCATTTGCCCCCAAGACATGAGGGACTTACAGTTCGTCGTGTCTTCCAACTCCGGTCCTCCCGATATTGGCATCAGAGGCTTTTAACTTTACAAAAATCTTCTGACGCGGATCTTCTCATCCACGATTCCCCGATATTCAGAGGATAGCCACCGAATCCGAAAAGATTTCTCGGTTACTCAACTATTAAATGCAATGGTTGATGAAGCGACGGCTTGGGTACCCATGTCTGCTTTTTCTGAAAAAGCACTTTTTAGCCGTTTTGTCGTTAGCGTCTCAACGACTCAGGTTGAAACGTTTTATCTTCAACGGTCTGGATTGAAACGTCTCTTCGGCTATCTTCTCTCCTATAAAACCTCCAAATCTTGGCACTATTCACTTCTCCTTCACCGCTTCATCCTCTGCAATTTCAAAAGCTCAAGCTCTCCTTTCTGATTTCTGATCAGCGCTCCGGCAACCAGGATCTCCGACCATCAGAATCATCTTTTCTTCCCCAATTCAGCATATCTGGTAAGATTTCCTCCTCCGATTCCGAAAAAACTATTAGCATAGTTTTTCTTTTATCTCAATCAGCTTACCCAGACTTTTCCAAAAACCAACTGTGCCTTTTCTTGCCATGGTCATTTTCCAGACGGTGAATCCAGTTCTGGGGGGGAGAAAACCCTTCAAGTTTGATTATGGTTGTAATGAGATCTCGGAAAACGCTTATGACGAAGCTCTCCGGGAAGGATGTATCACTTCCACCTGGGAGCCTCGCTACCCCTATCCTCGCCCTCGCGTCCCGGGCGACCCTGTGGTTACTCGTCCCCAGGAAGGGCAGGTATTTGTCTCCACTGGGCAAGTATCAGCGGGGATCTGATTCCCTTTCTGTGGGGATCTAGTCGAGATGTGTGATTATTACAAAACACATCCGACTACTTTTTCCCCCACGCCATCCGTGTGTGGAACGCCTTCCATGTCCTTTGCCTCCGCCAGAAGTGGACCTATAGCCTCCGACTTTTTCGGACCTTCTATGGAATGAAGTGCAACGATGTCGGGGTCTGTGCCTTCTATCCACTTCGAGAAATAATCAATAGCCACGAGCAAATATCGACACTGACCTTTTGCAATTGGAAGGGGTCCCACCAAATCGATTCCCCATTGCGCGAAGGGCCAAGCACTCTTGATGGACGTCAGATCGGCAGCTGGAGCCACGATATTCGGGGCATACCTCTGGCAAGCGTCACAGGATCGGACTAGCATCGTTGCCTCCTTGTTCATCGAGGGCCAGTAATAGCCCAGGTTCAGCACTTTTCTCACGATGGATCGGGCACCTTCATGACAAGCCGAGTATTCTTCGTGCACCTCCCTAAGGATCCGATTTGTATCGGGCTCAGCCACACATTTCAAGTAAGGAGTTGAATACCCCTTTTTATACAGCTGATTGTCCACCATCACATAATTGACCGCGATTCGGTGTATTTTGTCGGCTGCTACTTCATCATCGGGGGACTGCCCCCGTAGTCAGGTACGCGGCTATCGGGGTCATCAAGTGGGTTCCTCCGATCCGGTCTCAATGACACATACCTCCGATTGATCGGTGGTTGACAGGATCACCTTCTCCAAGAAGTGCACATTCCGAGTTTCATCGAGGGGTGCCCCCAAGGCGAACTTACTCAAGGCATCTGCTTCCACATTATCCTCCCTCGGGATCGCCTCAATATCGAAGCTCTTGAAACTCTCCTTCAAGGTTTGCACCTCACGAAGGTACTTTTTCATCGTCGGGCTCTTTGCTTCGTATCGCCCCTGGACTTGGTTCACAATCAGGCTAGCATCACACTTCACCTTTAAGTGACCAACTCCCGTTCCTTTGGCAATCTTGAGGCCGGTGATGAGAGCCTCATATTCAGCTTCATTGTTGGTGGCCCTAAACGTCAAGGCCAAGGCATATCAGAGGGGCTCGCCTCCACCTGGCGGTATCAGTACGAACCCTGCTCCCGATCCTTCTGAACTTGAGGAGCTATCGGTATACATCTCCAAAATGTCTTCACCATCGGGCTGTTCTGACTGTTCTGCCATCGGGACCTCCATGGTTGCCCCCTCTACAGGGCCCGCTTCTTCTAGATCGGGGGCTGTAGACTCTGCTATGAAATCCGCCAACGCCTGGCCCTTAATAGCCGTTCTCGGAGCAAAGTGAATGCGGAACTCACTAAGCTCGACTGCCCATTTCACTAATCTCCCCGACGTATCAGGTCGGTTCAAAAAATGTTTCAAGGGCTGATTCGTCAAAACAGTAATCTCATGCGCATGGAAGTAAGGTCTCAGCTTCCGAGCAGTAACAATCAACGCATAAAGATACTTCTCAACGGCGGGATAATTCATTTCAGACTTGGCAAATGCCTTGCTCACATAATAGACGCGGACTTGGTTACCCTCTACGACTTTCACTAAGTCAGAGCTAACAGCAAATTCAGAAACAGCCAAATACAGATAGAGTGGCTCGCCTGGAATGGGCTTCGCCAACGGCGAGAGGGTGCAGAGGTGCTGCTTGAGTGCCTGAAACGCCTCTTCGCACTTGGCAGTCCACTCAAACTTCCTGTTGGCCCTCAGCACTTCAAAGAACGGCATGGATCGGTCGCTTGCCTTGGACAGGAAGCGATTCATCGCAGCCAATCGGCCATTCAGCACCTGCACCTCCCGATGGTTCGTCGGGGACTTCATCTCCTCGATCGCCTTCAGCTTCTCAGGGTTCACCTCGATTCCCCTCTGGCTCACCATGAAGCCTAGAAACTTCCCTGAGTGCACTCCGAAGGCACACTTGGTCGGGTTCAAGCGAACTTGATGAAGCCTCATCCGCTCAAACGCCGTGGCCAAGTTGTGAACATGATCTTCGGCCTGTCGGGACTTCACCAGCATATCGTCCACATAGGCCTCCATCGTCTTCCCCAGCATATCCCCGAATAGCTTGTTCACCATCCTCTAATAAGTTGCACCGGCATTGATCAGTCCAAAAGTCATGACATCATAGTGATAGATGTCACTATCAACATAAAAAGCGGTGTGGGGGGCATCCTCCTTGGATATCTTGATCTGATCGTAGCCGGAGTAGGCATCCATAAAGCTCAGCAACTCATGTCCCGATGTGGCATCCACCAGCTGGTCGATCCTTGGGAGCGGATAACAATCCTTCGGGCATGCTTTGTTCAGGTCGCGGAAATCAACACACATCTGCCACTTGCCATTGCTCTTCTTCACCAGGATTGGGTTGGCGACCCTGGTATGGAATCGGAGCTCCTTAATAAATCCAGCATCGAGCAACCTGCCCACCTCTTGCTGGATCGCGATCTTCTTGTCTGCACCCATCGGGCGCCTTCTCTGTGCAATCGGCTTGATCGCGGGGTCAATCTTCAGCTCATGAGTAATCACATCGGGGCTGATTCCTGGCATGTCACTCGGGGACCAGGCACACAGCTCCTTGAACTCCTTCAACAAATCAATCAGCTCTTGGGCCCTCTCCTCAGACAGAGCGGACCCGATTTTCACCTTCCTCTGAGGTCTATCGATCTCGACCTCCTTCAAATCCTCCATCGGGGCGGGACGCCCAAAATCCTCTCTGGGATCAGCATCAGTCTGGAAAATAGTCATAGCCTCCCGATTCCTCCTTCGAGTGGCATTGACATAGCACTTCCTGGAGGCCACCTGATCGCCCCTGACCTCCCCGACTCCGTGGTCGGTTGGAAACTTCATCTTCTGATGGACAGTTGAGGCAATTGCCCCCATCGGATTGAAGGTGGTCCTCCCGATAATTGCATTGTAAGTCCCCGCAGACTCGACCACCACGAACTCCACGTCCCTCTTCTCTGACTACCAACCACTACCGAACTCAACCGGTAAGGTAATCATCCCCACCGGGTAAGAGGTAGAGCCAGAAAATCCGACCATCGGGAAGTCCGCATGCTTCAAATCCTTCTTGGTTTTTCTCATGGCCTGCAGCGCATCCATGAACAAAATATCGGAGGAGCTCCCTCCATCAATCAAGATTCGCTTCATCTCTTACCCATCCACGTTCAAGGTCACGACCAAAGCATCATCGTGCGGGGTCTCCACACCTATCAGGTCCTCCGCGGAGAAGGAAATCACCATCTCTTCCTTCGGGGTCCAAGATCGGGCCCTCTTGCCCAACACCACAGCAACAGGTATTCGAGAAGCATAGACCTCTCGAGATTCCGTGGTATCACCTCCTGCTGCAAATCCCCCATGGATCACATTAATGATCCCCCACTTCTCCTTGCGGGTATCGGAAGACTCGGACTTCTCCTTCTTTGGGGACCGATCGCGGGATCGGGAACGGGACCACGATCGGGACCGGGAACGGCATCGGCTCCGTCGCCCAGCCACAAATTCCTTGAGCTTCCCCTTCTGGATCAGCTTCTCAATCTCCTTCTTCAACTCCCGACAGTGGTTAGTGTCGTGACCGCTGGCGCGATGGAAACGACAATAACGATCGGTGCGGGCTCCCATGAACTCTCCATCCTTCTTCGGGGGGTACTTGGCGATACCTTGTCGATCCATCACCGCCAACACAGTACCTATGGATCAAATGAGAGGAGTGTAACGGTCCTCCCGCTTGTCCGACTTCGAGGGACGCTTGTCTTCCCTCCGATCAGAGCGGTCTCGACCCCGACTGCTCTTGGGTTTATCCTTCCTCCTGCGATCGTCCGATGGCTTGGACGACTGCTTCCCCTTGATCGATTTCGGAGGATCGAGCTCTCCGGCAGCTATCTTCGACTCATGTACGTCGATTTACTGCTTCACCCTCTTCTGCAGTGCCTCCATGTTCCACACAGCCTTCTCAGCCACGCTGTGCATCAGGTCGGAACCATATGGTGCTGTCAGGTTCCGAATGAAGGTGCGGATGGTCTCTCTCTCCGACATCTCCTCATCAACCCCGGCCACGCTGGCAGTGTACCTCTGGTAATAATGCGCCAGCGACTCATCGGGCCGCTGTACCACCTCAGCCAGGGACCTCGCGCTTTTCAGGAGACGCCGACAGCCCTGGTACTGCTGGATGAAACGGTCATGCATCTGGGTCCAGGTAGAGATGCACCCTGGAGGAAGGCTGAAGAACCACGTCAGGGCCCTCTCACCAAGTGTGGCTGGGAACAGAACGCACACTATATCATCATCCTTGACTCTGCCTAGACAAGTCATAACATGCTTCTGGACATTGCGAACTGGATCTCCTTCGCCATCATACTCCTTGATTTTCTGGATACCAAGTCCTGGTGGGACAATGGTGTTCAGCAATCGGGGAACAAAGGGATGAGTGGATCGATCCCTCAGCTCCGACATCATCTTCTTCTGGTCCCCCATACAGATGTTCACGATCTTCACCACTTGGTCGGGGGTGATAGGACCATTAAGAGGGATGGTCCTATGCTGCACCGGTCTAGGCCCATCAATCAAGAACTGCTCCGACTGAACGGGCTACTTTCCCTTGTCCTGGTGCTCGGATTGGGCCTCCTGCCCGTTCTGATTCTCCCTCGGCGGAGGCGGAGGCAAATCTTCTTCCTTCTTCTTGGCAGTCTCCCTTCGGTCCAGGAGAGCCTCCATAGTCTCCAGGAATATCGGCATGGCGTCCATCACAGCCTTCGCCAAGTCCACCTTTGTAGGAGCATCCTGGTCCCTCCTCGGGATCTCCTCCCTGTCCTGCAACGAGTCTCGAATGGAATCCTCGTGATCGTCATGATGCCCCCCCTGTTTGGGAACCGGAAGTTGGAGGATCATTTCGATCAACACTGCGCTCCGGCAGCCCCGAATTCAGAGTTCCAGCAGGATGATGGGAACCGCCGGATTGCCCTTGCTTCTTCTTCTGCTTGCTAGCTATCGATCGGGTAGAAGCTATCTTTGCTTTTTGTTACATTCCCACAGACGGCGCCAATGTTGGATCACGGTTGGAACTCCGGTCGTTCTTGACGGAAGTCTGAACTCCTTTGCTCCAAGTAATCCTGTAAAAAGGGATACACCGGGCGGTGACCCAGAATCCCTCTCCGATGCTTAAATGAGTATCTCGATGTAGGCAAGTATGTATGAAAGTATCAGTGTATTAGTATGTACATATCAGTCCTGAGGTAATTCCTTCCTTTATATAGGGGAGGAGTTACCCCAGTTACCTGTTGAGATAACTACCAGGGGCAGTTAGCCCACGTTCCGTTTATCTCGGCCACTTGCCCACGTTCAGTCTTTTCAGGCCACTTCCCCACTACGCTGATAGTGGGCGTGTTTCTCGGCCTCATCCTCTGGTGGCAAGTCCCGACGGATGTCGGGGACTCCAGAGTTATCTCCTTTGGTCGCCGCTCGGGGCCCCTCGTCATCGGGACAGGGCCAACATCCCCAGGGATTCAACATCGGGGCCTACTCAAAGGCATTCCATCGGGGCCTACTCAAAGGTATTTCATCGGGGCCTTCTAGCTCGTATGTTGGGACCGACCTTGTCGGGACCCCTTATATTGATCTTCTAGGCCTCTTTTGGGGCCCAGTGGGCCTACTTCACCGTTTACTCGTCGTTAATGGGCCTAACGGCTATATCGAAACCCATCAATATGTATTCTGTCTTAAGACATTAATATGTATGCGGGGTGTTATTATTGGAAATTGTGAATTCTTAAAGGAAAATATTAAATTTAAAGACACGTTCTAAAACTTTAATGGTGAGGCACAAACTAGAGTTGGAAGAGTAGGACAGGTGATCTGAATCTTGTTTACGGAGGCGATTAAACTGAAATCTAAACCTGAATTTAAATTTTTGTGATTTTTTTATAATAGAAATGTTTGAATTGACTACAAATCATAACTAAAAAAAATCAAGTTTTTTATATAATCAAAATTATTAATTAACTAGATGTCTTAGTTTAAAACTCCAAATAGATAAATACTCAAAATTAGCACTTTACCTCGTACAAGCTAACTCGGTATGAGTGAAAAATATTCTAACTATTAAACAAGCATGCTATAGTGATATTGTCATCTTGATGAAGCTTTGTAATACACCCGCAGAAAAAATAATATGTTTACTCAATTTTGTTTAAGATTTCATATTCATTTGATAATGTAGCTAATGATTTAACATTTCTAGAGATATAGTTGATGTTATAATTTAAATGTTAGAAAGAAAAATATTAACATTATAATAAGTTAAACGTTAACATTATATTTAGTTGATCTTTTTTCTAGGTCAACCTCTTGGTCTCGAAATTCCACCTCCGAGATTACTTTCGCGGTTACTATGACCAGGAACCAAGTTGGTTGTATTATTCCCACATTTTCCAGTAGGTAATTGCAGCATCATAGGATTTTCATCCAACGGTTCAGGAACATGATTATCAGGTTCGACTTGATTCGCACCTGCAGCAACAGTGATCTTAGTGGTTGGATCGACATCTCCCACTAGATTTATTATGAAAATGTCTCCATCTTCATTTACCATATCGTTCACTTGTGTTGCTGCCTCAAATCTCCCACTCGAAGTAAGTGGGACATGATCATCATCATCATGTTCTAGTTCAATCAAGACTTCGTTTTTTTATGTTGCCAAGCGTAGAAAATTCGTCCTCAAGGAGTCTCTGGACTCATTTTCGACCACGCCACCATTCTCCTGAGCTTTTATAAACACGTAACCCTTAGAGTTTTCAGAGTACCTTATAAAGATACTTTTCAATCCTCTAGGTCCTAACTTGCCATAACGGCTGTCGGTTTGATGCGTGTATGTTGCACAACCCCAAGGTCAAAGCCTGGTAAGATCCATCTCTTTACCAGTCCGTAGCTCATATTGTAAGCGTTTGGACTATGAGCCGTCATAATTGGGAGCCCATTAATTAAGTCCATGTACCTAAGAAATTAGGTAAGGTCACATTAAGGATTTTGGGCTAGGCCTAAAATCCCAATTGACATTGGAGGCCCAAACATTGGGCTTCCCTATAGCATGGTCGGCCGAATATTACTAGAGGGGTAAAGTTGACTTTTGTCAACTTTACTCATCTTATAAATAGGGACCTAAGGTTGGGTTTTCATTATGCTAATTCTCTCTTCCTAAGTGGTGAGATTAAAAGAAAACCCTCTTCCCTAAATACCTAGTTTCGGCCGAAGTATACACACACCAAGGAGGTGCCAAATTGTGTCAAGCAATTTACTCCACGAGATCCATCCCTTGAAGAATCGACTGAGGCTTTGCTGTGAGGCATAATCCGCGTAAGGCTTCTCTAACAGGAACCTCTACGGGAACCGTCCGGCGGATCAAGAACTCCTCTCAACGGTCCTGGGCTATAGGAAACATTGTAGGTATGTGCACTTTATTCCGCTGCGTATTAGTTACCATGCACGTATCTAGGGTTTTGTTTCCGTAGTATTAATCCCCTAAATCCTACAGTGGTATCAGAGCATGTGTTAGGAAGTTCGTGTTTTTGATAAAATTGATGTTCTTGGTTTTTCTTGATGTTGGCCGAAATTTTAAAGGTTTTAAAATTATTTTTTTTTGAATTTTTGGTGATTTTCGGACTGGCCATGGTTTTTTATGATGTTCATAGTGAAGTTTGATGTTCATGATCTTCAAGAAAAACAAGACTTTTATCAAGTTTAAACTTTGGATTCTTGATCATGATAAGATTTGATCTTGAAATTTGACCACTTACCCTAGTTTTGGTGTTTTTCGGCCGAACCCTCCTATAGGTGTTCAGGTGAAATTTTTTATTTCTTAGTCCACAAGTAACCCTATAGTGACCGAAAATATTGAGAAAAGTATTTTATTAATTTCGACCGAAATTTTAATCTTAGGGATTAAACCAAAATTAGGGCTAGGTTCATAAGATAATTGTGAATAGAAACTATCAATATATCTAGCACAATATTAGGGTTCTAGATAATATTGATAATATAGTTGCCTAAAAGATTGAGAAAATATATATTATTGATGAAATATATATCCCTAAATATTGAATATTGACAATAATATATTTTCTAAAAGATACATATATATATATATATATATATTGTTGCCAATTATATATATATATATATATATATATATATATATTGTTGATTGATTATATATCTCTAAATATAGAATATTGACAGTAAATATATATATATATATAATTGTGCCGAAATATATATATCTTTATACCAATATAAAATGTGAGAGTTGTCCTCACCCCAAAAAGTACCTCTTGAACATTTTTATTTTTATTTTAATTTATTATATATATATATACTATATTTAGTTCCCACATATTTTTATTTTATTATATATATATATATATATATATATATATATATATATATATATATATATATATACGTGTTATTTTTAGTTCCCCTATTTTTATAAAATTGGCGATTTAGTCTTTTTATCTTTGAGACTCATCTATTTATCTTTACTATTACTAAAAAAACCATTTAGTTACATTTGTTATTTTTAGTTTTTTAGGTCGCTTAATTGGTAGGTCACCATAGTTATTATTAATTTCTCCATCAAATATACTTATCAATTAGAGTCAACATGCATTCAATAGGTGCAAATGTCAGGTAGATGCATTTTTCCATTCACTATATCACCGATTTAGAGATGTTCCGCTTGTTGAAATTTTTGTATCAAATAAATTGGTCACTTGCTAACTCATATAACATATCAAATATGGATCAAACGTGGTTCTTGAAATTTGACTTTACATATAACATGTTACTCAATGTTTAATACTTATTGACTCGAACTATCGATTTAGTTCTTGCGTTTGTAAATTCAATCTTACTAGGTATCTCCTAATTGGTAGTTGAATAAATAGTTAAGTTGAATTCAAGTATAAACTTTAGACATTACTGTTTTAAAAAAATTGATAATTTAGTCTGTATAACATTTGAGTATTACTAAAAATTTCATTAGATAATTGCATTAATTTTTTTGTTAAGGTCGCTTAACTGACATCTTACATTAATTATAATTAACTTATTAATACAATTTTACCTATAAATTTGAGCCACCCATAAACTAAGATATGTACTCAACTCGTGCAAACTTCGAGTACATGTTGAGATTTTTTTCGTATCACATAGATCAGTCACTTGTCAAATCATATCAATTGTTAAAATATGGGTCAACCACGGTTCTTGAATTTTGATCTTTTAACCTGGTACTCATCGTCCAACATTTAGGGTCTCGAATCATTAATTTAGTTATTCAGTCTGTCAATTAAATCAAACTGTGTACAACCTAATTAATAGTTAAATAAGTAATTGACATAAAATCAAGTATAAACTTTAGATTTTAATGAATTGAAATTTCCTTTAGCGTTAAATCAATTTTTGTTGGTATTATGGTATAAAATTGCATGAAAAGTGTATAGTTACGTTTGTATAGGTCAAACTGCTCCACCGATGACTCTAAGTGGTTAATTACGGGCTTACATTCTCCACTCCTCAAGTTGATAAATTAGATACATATTTGTCGTTAATAACTCACATCATGCTCAATCCAACTCATTATTAGTTATAAAAGTAAATTAGTATCGTAATTTAAAAAAATAGTTAATTTTTTGACTTAATTATGCTCTTCTATTTTTCCCGTTTTGAATTACTTTGTGTCGTTATTTTCGATCACAGATTCATTTCTCGCAACCCCTAAACTTGGCCATGTATTAATTACATGTTAAAATATTAGAAAACTGAAGATAAATTATGTATTTTAAAACTTAGACGATTAATACGCGTGCAACGCACGCGTTAATAACTAGTATATATATATATATATATATATATATATATATATATATATATATGTGCAGAAAATTGGACATTATTTAATAATTAATTATTACTTGGAGGCCATGTTAAGTTTTTAGTGGACTTTAAAACCCTACTTGGCCCACAAGTAATAATTCGGACCCAACCCTATGAGTTATGGACCGGTCCAATTTTAGCACATCCGGATCGGGTCAACCAACCCGGAATACCGTGTGAACCGAATCGGATCGAATGGGTCGGACAAGACCGAACCCTAAACCCTAAACCCATGGTTTACACGGGTTCCGGAGCGGGTCAAACGCCGAATTTTCTCAATCGGTCCGACCCATTCGGGTTGGGTCGGACCGCGGCAACTAATATGGTTGAAACGATCCGGTTTGAGTGACATACCGAACTGAATCCTATTTTAAACCGAACCGAACCGGTCCGACCGAACGTTTTATTGAACCGGACCGGTTCGAACCGGTCTGAGCCAAACCAAAAATTAATAATCCGAACTAATTATATAAAATAGGATGGTAAAATTTTAATCCAAATGTTTTTCGAAATTTAAATTACCTACACAGTGCTCAAAGGTTTAATATTTCATCGATTTATTTAAACTTGATGCCTAGTTTCGATTATGAGGATGGATCTCGGAAATGCATGATTTTGGGACTGAATCATTTAGTGGGCTGAATTGCAATTGCTATTTAGTTGATATTATCGCATGATTAGAACTGTCGTCTTGACTATGTCAAACTAGCTGGATTATGCATATTGTTGGCAGAGCCCTGGTTTTCAATTAATGACTTGCGCACTAGGATAGACATGTTGTGATGGTTGAAATTGCCTAGGATATGTGTCTAGTAGTACGCATGATTGATTTATAGCATGAATTGCAGGTCAGCCCCAAATTTTTTAAAAGCAAATATTCAGTCGCCAAATATGGATGTATGTATGGTATGATCATGCATGATGCGTATGCATGAATGTTGAGGATGGATTAGCATGTGATAATTTACCTCAGCATTAGAATTATATATGTTGAGCATGAGTTCATCTCAATATTAGACGCATGACGCGTATGCATGAGGTGTGTTGGTTTCTTGGATGTGATCTGCGCATGATAATTTACTTGTGTAGTAGAATTATATGTGCAAACTTGAGTTCCTAGAAACGTTTTTAAAAAGCACCTAGGGAAAGTCAAGATCGGGTGTTTTAAAAACCTCACGTTCCGATTGGTGCGATTAAACCGTTTTAAAAGACCGATCTATTAGAAAGAAGACGACGGTAATGTGAACTCTTTCACGACCCCCCTTTCCTCGGTTTACTGTCGGTCGTTTGGGTTAGATGTCTGAGGGATCATTATTAGTCATCCTCTATCTCATACATATCAGATGAACGCAATTTTTTTTTCAAAATGCCATTGTCTTCCTGCTTATGCATAGTTATCGATGTGTTAGTTTAAAATGGTTGCGATTAGAAATGCCATCTCCCAATTGAATAGGGGAGTGAGATTGAATGGTAAGAACTATACGATCTGGAATAAGCGAGCAAATATGGTGATTACTGAAATGAAAGGGTTGGACCATTTAACAACTAAGAAAGTTAGGCCAGAGGGAGACCTCAGTGATTCACAGAAGGCATCCTATGATGAATGGAATGCCAAGGACCTGGAAGTTCGTTCCGTCTTGATGTCGATGCTGGAAGATGACATACTCTACGAGTATGATCATACTGAGTCTGCTAAGGACCTATGGAATGGTCTCAAAGCAGGTTTGGTGTTTACACCACGGCCCAGAAGCGACCGTGAAACATCGCTTTACACTCATACAAGATGAATCCTAAGCATACGATGCAGGAGCACATTAGACAAATGTCTAACATGCTTGCTGAACTCAAGGAAGCAGGAGAAATTCTGTCTGAGGAACAGAAGGTTCAGTGTGTCATCCGCTCTTTACCGGACTCTTGGAGCAGCATGAAAATGCACCTTACCCATGCCACCCATCTCGATACCCTCGAGAAGGTGCGAGCTCATTGTAAACACGTAATTTTGGTACTTGCGACACATATATAGCACGTTAAAATTGTTATGTGTAACGCGTTTAAAAAAGGAAGTATCTGGATACAGAAGGTCAAAGGCTTGCTAAAAATGGGTTTGGCTCAAATTAGGACAGTATATATGCAATAAATATTATGTAAAATTCAGAAAATATATAAAAAATATTTATGGCAATGTTCATAAATATATATTGTATAATTTTCGGAATTTATAGAGTATGTTAGAGAAAATATTTTTTTCCCTAATATTAGGGTCTAGGTTAGCTATAAATAGTCCCTAGTATCAATGTAAACAACACACAGAATTGAGACTACAAAAAGGTATTATCATTTCTAGAAAAACGTGTAAAAAATCTGCTTCTCTTTCCTGAAGTCCCGCTCCTAGTCTCTGGCAGTGCCGTTGTCATTATCTCGCCGGAGTTCTAAGTCCCGTCGCCCAGAAATCCAACGGTGACGTCCCCCCTCCAAACCTCGACGACCAGAATCGCGTCGCGCCGCCCTCTGCTGTCCTGGCCCGACCAAGACTGCCTGCTGCTGCCCTGGTTCTCCGACCAGCACCGCCAGTCTCCTGCTGCTGCTAATTCCGGCCGTCCTGCCGCCGCGGAATTCGTTCGCCCGCCCAGCTTCCCTGCCGGCCGTCCTCCCAGTCGCGGTTGCCGTCCGCCCCTGCCCTTGCTGGTCCCGTCGCTGATCAGCTGGGTTGCCGCTGGTCCTACAGCTGCCGGACCTTTTGAATTCAAATTCGCCGGAGCTGCCACATCGTAATCGGAGCCAAGACTCACCGGTCCTTCCTTCCCGCCGGCAACAGACGACCCTGCAGCTGCTGACTCGCCGAAGCACCCTCTCGTCGCCCTCGCTGAAGCTGTGCCCTGTACCGCGCCGGAGCTGCTGTCCGCTGTTGACCACACCAGAAGTCGCCGTGATATCGCCGTCTCAGACCACCTCCGGTGCCATCGCCATCGCTTGCTGTTGCCGGACGTCGAAGCTGCTGCCGCTCTCTACCTCGCTGTCGACTCAGATCAGACACGAGGTGAGTTTTCCCGCCTCTGTTTCTGTTTTTATTTTTATTTATTTATTTATTTATTTATTTATATATATATTTAATTCTTTACTGATATTATTATTATACATTGTTATTATTATTGGTATTATTGTACCATGTTAATTGGATAGTTAGATGTAAATTAATTAGATAGCATGTGTTATTGTACATATGTATGTGACATGTAACTGTGTGTCATAATTTTGAGCATGTTTAATTTCGTTTAGATTTTAATGTAATTAGGAGTTTTAGATGCTTAATAATATTTTAATGCTCAGATTTGTCGTTAATAATAGTTTCGCATAAAAATTAGTTTAGTTTTTTTTTTTATTTTTATAATGATAGATTAATTCGTCATAAAAGCATGCTTCAATTTTTAAATTGGAAAATAGGTTAATTAAGTACCGAAAGGGCGTGATTAGAATTTTTTTTTTTTAAAATTTCGTAACAGAACCCCCGAACTCAAATTTCAGATCGCAGACCAGTTAATATGCTTAGGTGTTAATTCATTGTTCACCTAGGTAATTTAGGTTCCTAGTTAGCCGTAATTAGCTAGTGGCGACTCTTTACAAAAATCACCTTTCAAAAAAAGTAATTGCTTAAGTTAGATTTAGGTCTGAAAATTTGGCGACTCTGCTAATGACGCATTTTTTAGAGGGTTCGGGCTTGTTAAAATTGCTTGTTTTCCATGTTTTAGTTTTATATAGATGTTACTCTAATTTTATTCTTTTTTGTGTAATAGGTACAAGTTTTTTTTTTTTTCACTAACGTTTGTTTTTTTTATTAAAACCTGCACACACCACCCTAGAATAAGGACCAAACGCCTAAAACCAAGGGCGACTAGGAACCCCGGAGGTTTAGTACGGTACGACCGGAGCGGCTGGGCCGCCGGTACGGCTCGGAAAAACTCTACTCGCTTGTGAAGGTCCTATGATCCCTGTGATGGGGTGAGGAAACCACCTTGTCGGGAACCTTTCAGTGGAACCAACCATAGAGCAAAGCAAAAAACACACTACCCGAAGCTTCAATCCGGCCGATATGCGTACATGCGTGGTTTTTGTTTTCGCTTTGTCATTCTCGACCCTTAGTTTTTATGGTGTATAGGATATGGGTCCATGTGTAATCTCACTTTTATAATGTTGTAATTGTAATTGTGGCATGGATATTAGTGGAAACTTTACTTTTAAAGCATGCATCATCATTTTTCAAAAATTAAGTGCCATTCGTTTCACTTACTCTAAAACGCTTTATACTCCATTTTTGGTAAGGATGGAAGCACTGAACAAATGCCCGCACATCACGACTTTGCCGGCCCTAAGGAAGATATCAATCGCATCTGCCAAGCACGGAACAAGAGTACGTCACCAAGATCATTGGCAGAATTCAACGTCTCCCTGATTATCAAATAGAGTGGCATATGATTGAAGCCTTAACCAACTTTTGGGACCCGGAAAAGGCGGTGTTCGTCATCAATGGCACAGAGCTAACCCCCATGCTGGAGGAATACGGACAAATGGTCCAAGGCGTCGATTGGAATAGGAAGATTATACTGCCACAATTTGGAGCCCCGGAGAGATGTATCATGTCTGCCCTTTTACGAGCTAAAAAAGGGAGGGTAGCTAACGAGCTTATGGTGAATGTAGAGCATGGCATATCTATCGAGCGCTTAATAAAATGGATCGAATTTAGAATGAAAGATGATCGAACGATCCGAGGAGCAACTCACGCCTATCTCTTACTATTCTTTGGGACTGTCTTATTCCCCCGCTCCAAAAGCCATATAGACGTGGCCCTGGCACACGTTGTCCTTCAGGTGGTCGAAGGTAGAGGTTACACAGTGGCGTTGCTTGCTGAAACAATCATGTCACTAAATCTCATGAAGGCTAAAGGAAAAGGGGTAATTAGGCAAGTCCAGCTTTACTACAAATATGGTTTTTAAGTCACTTAGTTGAGATTGACGCGGGTTTCCCCAAATTTCGTTTCCTCATTGACCAACAAATTATATCAAAGATGATAAATTATTCTCGCCATGTAAATAGAGGATGGAGTGCCCTTGAGTGGAAAAAAACATTTTTCGAAACTTTTACCTAAAGATATTTTGTGGGTAGCTCGTTGGTTTACACCGAAACCCGTATTTTTAAAATGCAAAGATTTCAAAGGTATTCCTCTTATTAGTCACCTAGGCTCAGTAGTCACCTACCCGGCTCGAGTTACACGACAACTTGGGGGCCTCCAAGGTATACCAACGAGCGCAAAGGGATATTCTCTGATTTTCAACTGGCACGACAACCAAATCACTCAAGCCGCACTCAAGAAAGGTGCGAGCAGATTCAAAAGATTTGGGAGAATCGAGATGAGGAGAAAGTCCAAATGCCAAATGATCTAGGAGAAGAGGAGAGGATGTATGGCGCCACCAAAGAATACATTTACCGGTTTCATACTACCCCAAGGGAGTCACTCATTGACCCTACAGAGATCATCGGACAAAAGCCGCAAGCTCAAAACCCCTCTAATGAAGATGTGTACGATACACTGGCGGCTCGGGTAGAAATGCAGTGCGCAACATGGGTCCAAGATTGTGGAAGAGCCAAAGAGGAGGTCATGAAGTTAACGGAAGACCTAGCCAAAGCAAATGCCACCGTCATGCACCAGCAGTGGGCTATTAAAGTGAAAGAGAGACAGAAGACGCGGTTAAGCGCTGATCTTGAAAAGTTCAAACGAAGAGCAAGAATACTGAAACTTTTTTCAAAACATTTGTCTATGCATTCGTTAGGACTAAAGAACAAGAACTCGACGCACTCGGCCAGATGCGCAATCATGCAAAGCGTTTTAGAGTTTAAATATTATTTGTAAAACTATCTCCTTCATGAATAAAACGCTGAAATGAATGACACCTTTTTTTTTAAAAAAAAAAACAATCATGCATGGTATTCGGTGTCCACATTTTGAATCGTCGATTTTCCCAACGCAGGAAAATTTAGCTAATACTGGCGATCACGAGATTAACAACCAATATAGAAAACACTGAGAAGATTGAGCAACACGACAAGCGAATGGCCGAGATCGAGGCAGCCAATGCGAAGATGCATCAGGATATGGCCGACATGTCATCTAGCATGGAACGCATCATGGCACTACTTGAAGCTCAGTCAGCTCACCGCGCCCCATACCCAGCTTTGCTGACAGAAATCACAAGTTTAACCTCCTCCAAAACACCCGTAGCGATTACCGGACTGACAGCGCCAGCTGCCGCCGTGCTTCCCGAGGTCACGGTAGAACCTCCTCATGACCAACCCCCGGCTTTAGTCATACCGGACCAATCCGCACCAAAGCCGTATGTCCTTCCGAATCCAACAACAATATATAGGCACATGAACCAAGGGGGTGCTACCGGTACAAATGCATTCACATCTTCACCGGTCATCGAATCTGAGCATGATCGCCGCTTGAAGAAAATGGAGGAAAAGATGAAGGCTCTGTCCGGACTTGAGCAGTACGGGGGCATTGGTTACTCTGACTTATGCTTGTTCCCTGACATGTCAAAACCAGAGAAGTTCAAAGTGCTTGATTTCGAGAAATATGATGGCACCGGAAATCCCATCGTCCACCTGAGGATTTACCTTGCAAAGATGGCCCCTTATCGGCAGTACGTGAAGTTCTTGATCCAGACGTTCCAGGAGAGCTTTGGTTTGGTTCGTCAGCTTGAAGGCCAGTGATATCTCAACCTGGGAGGAAATGGCTAACGCTTTTGTTCGCCAATACAAGTTTAATCAGGACACTGCTCCGACCCGCATGGATCTTCAAGGCATGGAGATGACTGACGGACAATCTTTCAGAAGCTACATGCAGGCGTGGAGAGAGAAGGCCGCCGGAGTCCGACCACCACTGGAAGACACAGAAGCAGTATCTATGTTCATCGGAACTTTAAAGGGAGCTTACTACTCCCATTTATTGGGACATGTTTCTGCAAATTTTGCCGACCTGGTGAAATCCGGAGAGATGATTGAGCAAGGAATCCGAATGGGGAAGATTTAAGATTCTCTCAAAGGCTACCAAGGAGACGGTCTAAAAAAGGGTGGCGCCAAAAAGCCGCTCCCGAAAGATGCAACTGTAGGCGCAGTCAACCCGATGCAGTTGACAACCCCCACGGCTCAGCCAGTGACTCAAGTACCCCCGACTCCACAATCCTCATTTACGGGCGGACAAGCAAATCGAGCTAATTTCAGGCAGAGAGAAACAAGGGCTTTCACCCCTTTACCTGTGTCAATGCCTTAGGTGTACCAGAAGATGTTGGAACAAAACCTCATCGGCCCCGAGTTCATGAGGCTAGATTCGAAAGTACTCAATGACGATCCAAACTCGAGATGCGAGTTCCACATGGGAGTAGCTGGACACTCGATAGAGAAACACCCGTCTGAGGCACAAGATTCAAGACCTCATTGACAACAAGCTCCTTATTCTCAACCCAATCCCTCCTCCTAATGTCAAGACAAACCCTTTGCCGCTACACAATGCTGGTTCATCATCATCCATTAACATGATATGTCTTGAAGAGGAGTCGTCAGAAGATGTCGCTATTGCAGTAATCACGCTGTTCGTACTTGATTATGTGCCTGATTAGTCAGCCAGCTTGCCGCTAGTGATGCAGGGCCCGACTCCTTTCCAATATGAAAGCAACAAGAAGGTCCCTTGGAGTTACGAAGCTCGGATAGTCGGGGCAGCAAAACCAGACGATCATGTTATGATCATGACACGTTCGGGTCGTTCGTACATGGAGGATGTTGCTAAAGATAAGGCTGTAGAAGTAGCACCGAAGAAGAAGGTGACTGACGAAGAAATTGTGGAGTTTGTAAAGTTCATGAAGGAAGGAGAGGACAAAGTGATTGATCAGCTCCGCAAGACTCCAGCTCAAATTTCTTTTCTTGCTCTCCTCTTAAGCTCAGAAAGTCACCGTGAAGCTCTCATGAATGTGTTCAAAGAAGCGTTAGTGCCGAAGGAGACCTCTGCTGAACAGATGGGCAATATTATTGGCTCTATATTCTCGAACCAGATCTATTTCGAGGATGATGATCTAGGAATCGACGGTCAGAACCATGTGAAAGCCCTCCACATCGTCTGCAAGTGTAACGGATTTGTGCTTTCGAAGGTTGATGGATATACGCATGATTCGGGCTCGGTTTTAAATTATTCGGACCTCGTACACGCACGAAACCCACGAAAAACCCGATTTCGAGCTAACCCGGGGAAACCGGGCAAGTCGCAAACTTGCCCGGCACCCCCGGGGGGCTTACCCGGAATTCCGGGCAAGCCTAGGCTTGCCCGGAATTCCGGGTAAGCTTAGCACCCCGGGGGTGTCGCGCACACCCCCCATTTTGTCTCGAATGTATAGGAGACCCGATTTTTAACTAACTCCTATGTGTCCGAGACCTATGTTTCAAAGGCGCGCGCGTCCTGCTCGGGACGACCGCCTGAGACGAGCGTCAGAGCCCTCTTCCCAAAGCTCTCCCCTGCAGCCCGGTTCACATTTCCACATTGAACCGGGTTAAAACCGGCTTACGGTCCAAGGTTGCCTATAAATAGCCACCTTGGGGGTAAACATTTTCAAGTCACTTTGGGTGAGAATTGGGAAAAGCTCTGACCTCTTTCTAAACTTTCTCTCTCTAGAACTGTCTAATGTTGATCGTCGGAGTGAGCGCACCAAGCACCCCCCCTCTCCACGGGAGTTGCTCGGTAATGCTCCTCTCGCAGGTACGGACGGACAGTCAGCGAGAGAGCCTGAAGGACTTAGTGCGATCTTGAAGACGAAGCCAAAGGCCCGTGCACGACCCTAGGAGACGGACTTGGCCCTAACAAGCTCGCACCCAACCCGAAGACATCGACAAGTTACTCAGCGGACAGCCCGCGTTAATTTGGTCGAAACACTTGGCGCCGTCTGTGGGAAACGCAACGACAAGTCATGGCGTACCACTGTTATTCTAAGATCATCAGTTTACAAGATTTGGGAGAGCCGTGTGAAGCGCGTACACCTCCTACCAAACACGCACATCTTCGAAGCGCGTACGCCTCCTACCAAACACGCGTGCATCGACGCTCTAAGAGGAGGAGTAACACCTCTCGCTCAGAAACTAAGTATAGTAGCAGCGGACACTAGGTGCAGCACTGCGTGCACAGCATCGCACGCGCGTACACGTCGACATGGCAATGTGAGATCTACCACCTCACATACGAAGAACCTAACAGATACACTAAGTGGCTATCATGTCCACGCATCTCGAAGTAGCGGTCGCTAGACACACTCTACCTTGGGGAAAACCAAGTATCGGTCGCTAGACACACTCTACCTTGGGGAAAGCCAAGTAGCGGTCGCAGAATGCACTCTACCTTGAAAACGCCAGGTAGCGGCAACAACATGGATAGGCAGTCGCCTCGCCGACCTTTGACCGACGCCATGGAAGGACACGTCGCCTCGCCGACCCCTGGCCTTCTCCCTACCTCGGAAACATCAAGTAGTTGTCGCTGAATGCACCCAACTTAGGAACAACCAAGTAGCAGTCGTGGAATGCACCCAACTTTGGAACAACCAAGTAGCAGTCGTGGAATGCACCCAACTTTGGAAAAACCAAGTAGCAGTCATGGAACACACCCTACTTCGGAAGATCCCAGTAACCATCGACATGGGAGACAACTACATATCTACGAGACTCGTTAGTCTCTACTTATCACATAGCGAACACCCCACGAGGGGGGCAACCCCCTGTACATATCAACCACTATGACGACACCTACTCTACGTCGACATCAAGCCTATAGTGACAACATGCATGGCAACAGACAAAGAAAAAATTCTAAGTGTTGGAACAAGCGCGCACATACAAGCGCACACATACAAGCGCGCACATACAAGCGCACGCATACTCAGCTAGCACGCATATGGATGGTAGTATGGTCATGAAAGAAAGAGCCAATCAAGGAACATTTTTTAAGTGTTCCACCATGTCAGCAGTCGACATGTGACGAGGTGTCGACTATCAAGGAACATTTTCTAAGTGTTCCACCATGTCAGCAGTCGACATATGACGAGGTGTCGACTATCAATGAATATTTCTAAGTGTTCCACCATGTCAGCAGTCGACTTATGACGAGTTGTCGACTATCAAAGGATGTTTTCTAAGTGTTCCACTGTGGCAGCAGTCGACATATGACAAAGTGTCGACCATCAAGAAATACTTTCTAAGTATTTTCCTATGACGGCAATCAACGACAGTTGACAAAGATCAAATAACGACAACCATGGTAACGAGTCATTAGGCTAGCGCTATCACGTCACTACAAGCACCTCTACTCCGGGGGCAATACTATATCAACAAGGGCCTCGTCTCTCGACATATACGTTGCGAACATACTCCGTTCGTCAACGACGCGGCGGATGCATCACACCTCGCAAGCTTAGGACCCGCGCGTCCGTGATACACTCTCCCTCATAAGTGTGTGGGTAACCCTTTACCTGTCTCTATTTTTTCTAAAGTCTTTTAGTACATGACTATGCATCCTTTACACATACGTCATACACACGTCATCGTCATGCATTGCACACATCCATGATTTACATATTACACGTACATGAGTTAATTGTCGTCATATCATTTATTCATGCTATGATTTATATTTCCGTCATTGCATGATCAATTGCATGACAGTACGCTGTTATCTTCTTATTACAACACTTACTATTTTCTAGACTCATTTTTAGCAATCATGACTACATGCTATGCGCACATAATCTAGCGCGCACTATGTCATCTCAAAATGCATGATTCATGTTTTTTATTATTACATGATTACTTTCATGATTCAATTATTGATTATGTGCTCACATCATATATATCATGTCATCACATTCATATTAACATCATAAACCATGATTGCACATATTCATGAGAATTATTGCTTAAGTCCATCACTTGTGATTTTCCAAACCCGGCATTATTTCATTTACTAAAACCGTCGTCTCGCCGTCAAGACGGCCGTCTCGGACGACGGGCTCCCGAAGACCATCATATTGCATGAAAAACGTTTTATCAAAACTTTCATGATTTATTATCATTTTGATACAATTAGTCGTGGCATGAACGTTCCATATTTATTTGATCATCTTACAAACCCGAAAAATTTCATGTGCGCTCACGCCTTACTTCTTCCAAAATCACATTTAT
The DNA here is from genome assembly GCA_036873135.1 of Clarkia xantiana subsp. parviflora. Lineage (NCBI taxonomy): Eukaryota > Viridiplantae > Streptophyta > Magnoliopsida > Myrtales > Onagraceae > Clarkia > Clarkia xantiana. The sequence goes on from JAPTYO010000011.1 coordinate 24,863,147, forward strand.
CATATTACTCGTAGTCCGTTGTGCTACTAACCCTTTGCGCAGTTATCAAGCATGACCAACTCAAAAAACTAAGGCAAGGAGCTCGTCTGAGCCGCGCGTATCCACCCTTGGTAAGTCAAGACCCAGGGTGAGCAGACGACCCGAATCACGCGTACACCCTATCTTAAAATAGAGTTAAATAAAGGTCAAGACATTATTTAACTCGGGGGCAAGTGATGGATATACGCATGATTCGGGCTCGGTTTTAAATTATTCGGACCTCGTACACGCACGAAACCCACGAAAAACCCGATTTCGAGCTAACCCGGGGAAACCGGGCAAGTCGCAAACTTGCCCGGCACCCCCGGGGGGCTTACCCGGAATTCCGGGTAAGCTTAGCACCCCGGGGGTGTCGCGCACACCCCCCATTTTCTCTCGAATGTATAGGAGACCCGAGTTTTAACTAACTCCTATGTGTCCGAGACCTATGTTTCAAAGGCGCGCGCGTCCTGCTCGGGACGACCGCCTGAGACGAGCGTCAGAGCCCTCTTCCCAAAGCTCTCCCCTGCAGCCCGGTTCACATTTCCACATTGAACCGGGTCAAAACCGGCTTACGGTCCAAGGTTGCCTATAAATAGCCACCTTGGGGGTAAACATTTTCAAGTCACTTTGGGTGAGAATTGGGAAAAGCTCTGACCTCTTTCTAAACTTTCTCTCTCTAGAACTGTCTAATGTTGATCGTCGGAGTGAGCGCACCAAGCACCCCCCCTCTCCACGGGAGTTGCTCGGTAATGCTCCTCTCGCAGGTACGGACGGACAGTCAGCGAGAGAGCCTGAAGGAGTTAGTGCGATCTTGAAGACGAAGCCAAAGGCCCGTGCACGACCCTAGGAGACGGACTTGGCCCTAACAAGCTCGCACCCAACCCGAAGACATCGACAAGTTACTCAGCGGACAGCCCGCGTTAATTTGGTCGAAACAAAGGTCATGATTGACGGTGGCTCGGTAGTCGATGTTTGCCCATTATCCACGCTCAAGAAAATGAAGATTGACCTGTCCCATATGCGTACGAGCAAGTCGGCGGTTCGAGCTTTCGATGGTAAGAAAAAGGAAGTTTATGGAGAGATTGAGTTACAGCTCGAGATTGGTCCGAATGTTTTTGATGTCACTTTCAGGGTCATGGATATCCCGAATGTTTTCAGTCTTCTCTTGGGAAGACTATGGATCCACGCGGCTGGGGCGGTTCCATCCACCCTACACCAGAAGCTGAAGTACGTGATCAACAACCGCCTTGTGGAAATCAGGGGAGAAGGTGATCACAACATCTATCAAGAAACGGCGGTCCCTGTCATCAACACTATTGGAGATGAGCCACCCGCATACCATTCCTTTGAGCTAATCTCCGTCATCAGGGATTGGTGAGAGCCAACGCTGAGCAAAGCAGACATCATGGTAGGAAGGTTCATGTTGAAGAATAATTTTGTCCCGGGTCAAGTCCTGGGTATCAGGTGTCAAGGAATCCCGCGTCCACTCTAGCTGAAGGAAAGTGTATGCAGATACGGGCTAGGGTATTCCCCGTTCCAAGAAGATGATCAAAGTGCACATGGAGAGCAATAACTGATGGATTTCTAGAGGGGACGATTCGCTAGAAGGAGGAGGCCTATGAACATTCCGCCACTGTCAGTCACTTTCCCAGGGCCAGCTTAGGTCATTCGAACTGATGAAGATGAAGCATTACAAGCAATGGCCGGACTATTCATCGTTGACACCACAGTTGGAGCCATCCTCGAAGAAGTTCCCCCCGGGGTTTATGTCCGACCGTTTGTTGAAGGAGAAGCAATCATCAATTGGTTTTCGATTCCAGTTTATGCTCTTTCGCTTAGCGATGAGTAAGATTTATGAGTTTCTGTTGTACTCCTTTGCGCGGCAAGATCATGAGCCCCGCATAGGAAAGAGGGATATTGTCATGATCTTATCAATATAAATAAATCCCTTTATTTCAGTTTTACTCATTTTCATTTATTTCCCGTCAAATTCGCATTGATTCCGGTTATTTTCCTTACCGTAGGAAAAATACAAGAAAACACGAAAACCATGACGATGTGATTCCATCAGAGGAATATAACGATGACCATTTTCCGATCGAAATAAGAGAGAACCACGAGAGATTCGAAGAGAGAAAGCCATCAACTGCCGAAACTATCGAAATAGTTAACATCGGTACGAAGGAAGAACCCTGAGAGCTCAAAATTGGGGCAACTCTTGATCCTTCTCAGAAAGCCCAGATGATCGAGCTACTAGACGAGTACAAGGAGATCTTTGCTTGGTCATATTCTGACATGCCAGTTTTAGATACAGCAATTGTGCAACATACTCTGCCCATAAATACTGAGAAGTTCAAGCCCAAAAGACAACATTTAAGGCGGCAGAGTCCAGAGCTTCTCCTCAAGATCAAGGAAGAGATCATCAAGAAAATTAATGCGGGGTTCCTTGAGGTGTGCAACAACTCCGAGTGGGTCGCCAATATTGTCCCTGTACCGAAGAAGGATGGTCGTGTTCGAGTCTGTGTTGATTATCGAGATCTCAACAAGGCTAGTCCGAAGGACAACTTTCCACTCCCTCATATTTACATGTTAGTCGATAACACGACACGGCACAACATGTTCTCATTCATGGATGGGTTCTCTGGATACAATCAAATCAAGATGGCAGAAGAGGACAAGTCAAAAACTACCTTCATCACAATGTGGGGCACGTTTTGCTACAAGGTCATGCCTTTTGGACTCAAGAATGCGGGGGCAACTTACCAGAGAGCAATGGTGACATTGTTCCATGACATGATGCATAAGCAGATAGAAATGTACGTCGATGATATGATTGCAAAATCCCGCGAAAATGAGGACCACCTTGTCAACTTGCGGATGCTCTTTGAACGGCTCAAGAAGTTTAAACTCAGGCTAAATCCAGCAAAATGCACATTCGGAGTAACATTCGGTAAGTTGCTGGGCTTTATAGTCAGCAAGAAGGGTATAGAAGTGGATCCCGACAAGGTCAAGGCGATACTAGACCTTCCAGCACCGTCTAACGTCAAGGAGGTCAGAAGCTTGCTCGGACGTTTGAATTACATCGCGAGGTTCATCGCCAACATGACGAACAAGTGTCAGCCTTTGTTCCGCCTCCTGCGGAAAAATGCATTGATTGAATGGGATGAAGAGTGTCAGCATGCCTTCGATTCAATCAAAGAATATCTCGTCAATTCACCAGTCCTGGTCCCACCCATTCCGGGTCGGCCGCTTATTTTGTATCTGGCGGTTCGAAAAGGCTCATTGGGATGCATGTTGGGGCAACTAGATGAAGATGGCCAGACAGAGCACGCCATTTATTACCTCAGCAAGAAGTTCACTAAAGGAGAGGCCAAGTACACGGAGGTTGAAAGGACAAGTTGCGCGTTAGTATGGTTGATGCAGCGACTCCGACAGTATACGTTGTATTACACCATACATCTCATTTCTAAGTTGAATCCCTTGAAATACATACTAGAGAAGCCGACATTAATGAAGAATGTCGCCAAATGGCAGGTCCAGCTTGCTGAGTACGACATACAGTTCATTCCTCGTATTTCTATAAAAGGGCAGGCTATTGAAGATCATCTAGCTGAGTTTCCCATTGATGACGATCATCAAGCAAGTCACGAGCTTCCGGATAGCGACATACTTCACGTGGAAGAAGAGACAGAAAATGGAAGCATGTGGAGAATGTATTTTGATGGAGCTGCAAACTCCACCGGCTGTGGTGTAGGTGCAGTACTCGTATCCCCAAAAGGTCAACATTTTCCTGTAGCAGCAAAGATTACTTTTCCATGCACCAACAACGTGGCGGAATACGAAGCGTGCATTCTCGGGTTGCGAGCGGCAATTGATTTCAAGATACATGAACTGGAGGTTTATGGAGATTCCATGCTGATCATTCTCCAAACCTTGGGAGAATGGAAAACAAGAGATCCCAAGTTGCAACCATATCATCAGCATATCGAAGAGTTGAGCGAGAATTTTGAGGAAATAACATTCACGCAGATGCCTCGGAGTAAAAACCAATTCGCAGATGCGTTGGCGACCCTCGCATCAATGGTGAATATCTCAGATGGGAATTCCATAGAGGCTCTCGAGATTGAGGTAAACAAGCGTCCTGCATATTGTTGCACACTTGAAGAATCAGATGGCGAACCCTGGTTCATTGATATAAAGAGATACTTGCAGTCAGGCGAGTTTCCCGAGGGTGCAAGTAGCAAGGATCGGAAAACCATCCGCAGGATGGCATGCAATTACTTTCTTAGTGGTGAGGTTCTTTATAGAAAATCTTTTGATGCTACCCTTTTGAGATTGTGGACCGCACATGAACGGTCACATGCTCGTGAGAAAAATCATGAGGATGGGCTATTTTTGGACTACCCTGATGACAGACTGCGTGGAGCACGTTCGGCGATGCCACTTATGCTAGGTATACTCTAGTCAGATTCATGCGCCGCCAAATGAGTTGCATCCGATGTCTTCTCCGTGGCCTTTCTCAATGCGGGGAATTGACGTGATCGGTCCCATTTCACCAGATGCATCTAACGGCCACAGGTTCATTTTGGTGGCAATTGATTATTTCACCAAGTGGATAGACGCTGTCACACTTGCGTCAGTTACTGCAAAAGCGTTTGAGCATTTCTTACGAAGAGACATTGTTGCCCGTTACGGGGTGCCCGAGACGATAATCAAAGACAATGCCAAGAACCTCAACAACAAGTTGATAAACAATTTATGTATTCAACTCAAGATCAAGCACCTGAATTCGTCCCCATACCGCCCTTTGATGAACGGCGCGGTGGAAGCAGCGAATAAAAACATAAAGAAGATAGTTGAGAAGATGACAGTCACATACAAAGATTGGCATAATATGCTACCTTGGGCACTCCTGGCATACAGAACTTCGATCCGTACTTCAAACGGGGCAACTCCGTTTTCTCTCGTATACGGAACTGAAGCTATTCTACCCGTGCAAGTGGAGATCCCCTCTGCAAGGATCTTGGCAAAATCAGTGCTCGACGAGGCAGAATGGGCTAGACAAAGGTATGAACAGTTGAACCTCATCGACGAAAAGAGGCTCATGGCACAATGTCATGGGCAATGTTACCAACAACGGATGGCTAGGGCCTTTGACAAGAAGGTGCGACCACGTAATTTCCAACCGAGGGACTTGGTGTTGCGTAAAGTACTGCGTATCAATCCTGATTCGCGAGGGAAGTTCGCGCCAAAGTACGAAGGACCCTACGTGGTCAAAGAGGTGTTCAAGGGAGGTGCGCTGATCATCACGGATATGGACGGTCAAGACCTTCCTAGTCCAATCAACACGGACACACTTAAAAATGTACTATGCCTGAAAAGAGCATTTTCTCCGTGTAAAAAAAAATAAAAAAATTCCCGCTAGGTCGAAAACCTGTAAAGGCGACTTAGGCAAAAGTTAGGGATGAGAGGCGTGATTGAAAATCCGAAAGGCAATCATGGAAAAAGGAGAGTTGGAAAAAAGAAAAAAGAGAAAAAAAAAAGAAAAAAAAAGAAAAAAAAACCAGGGCCTTAAGTAGCGATGACGACAAGCTTCATAGCGACCTGAGCTACTTACCTGAGATTTTCAAACTGCATTCTTGAAAGGGCCACAGCCACCCTCCAAATGGCTACAAATCAAAAAGGGCTCGCACATCATCAAAGAAGCGAGGAAAGAGTCTCAGCCACCCTCCAAACGGCTATAAATTAGAGTACTCCTGCATCGAGACAGGAAGTAAAGAGCGGACCACAATCAACCCTAAATTGACTATTGAAAAGAAGAGCATTCACGATGAAAAAGTGGAAAACAATTGAACGGGTCACTTCCACCCAGCAATTGGCTACCACAAAAGAGAGTGCTTCCGCTAGGTTGAAAACCCGAAAGGGCGGCCTAGGCAAAATCAGGAAATGAGGGGCATGGCTGCAAATTCAGAAATTGCAGTCATGGCAAAAGGAGAGAATATGAGAGATTAAAAAAAAAAAACCTGCTTAGTTATCGCATCGTGCACAACTTAGGCAAAAATTAGGGAGAGACGTTCAAGTCGTCAAAACCACTAGAGGTTCTTCTCCGACGGACGCCACTGGATGCTCTTCACCGACAGACGCCACTAGAGGCTCTTTCCCGACAGACGCCACTGGAGGCTTTTCTCCGAAGGAAGCCACTAGAGGCTCTTCTCCAACGGACGCCACTAGAGGCTCTTCTCCCATGGACGCCAGTAGAGGCACTTCTCTAAAAGACGCCACTAGAGGCTCTTCTTCAACAAACGCCACTGGAGGCTTTTCCCTGTCGCTCGCCACTGGAGGCATCATCGATTGGGATTTTTCAATACCACATGCCGCTGGAGGCTTTTCATTACCGCACGCCACTGGAGGCTTTTCATTACCGCACGCCACTAGAGGCTTTTCTTTACTGCACCACCACTGGAGGCTCTTCTTTATCGCACCGCCGCTGGAGGTTTTATGTTTCACACTACCATTTGAGGACTTTCTTTGGCGCTGTCCGTCAATAAAGCCAAAATCTACTTTGGAGACTTGAAGACCCGGAAGACGACATACTTCCTAGCCAAAATTAGTGTTTACTCGTCTTTGGACGAACCCCCTCGAACGCATTCTACGGGAGTCCGTCCAAAGAGGGGCAAACTGTAAACACCTAATTTTGGTACTCGCGACACAGATATAGCACGTTAAAAATGTTATGTGTAACACGTTTAAAAAAGGAAGTATCTGGATATAGAAGGTCACAGGCTTACTAAAAATGGGTTTGGCTCAAATTAGGACAGTATATATGTAATAAATATTATGTAAAATTCAGAAAATATATAATAAATATTTATGGCAAATTTCATAAATATATATTGTATAATTTTCGGAATTTATAGAGTATATTAGAGCAATATTTTTTTTCCTAATATTAGGGTCTAGGTTAGCTATAAATAGTCCCTAGTATCAATATAAACAACACACAGAATTGAAACTACGAAAAAGTATTATTATTTCTAGAAAGACGTGTAAAAAATCTGCTTCTCTTTACTGAAATCCCGCTCCTAGTCTCCGGCGGTGCCACTGTCATTATCTCGGAGTGATGGAATTTTGACATTTGAAATAATATTTCGATTGAATAAAAGAATTGCAAATTGAGTATATGATCTATCGACGTCATAATGATAAATAACTTTGGATTTTATCAGTCTATAAACTAAGTCGTAGGAAGAAGTAAAACTCTTCCACCAAAATTATGTCGAATGTGAACCATATCTCGTCACACAGGCACGGTCATCTTGTAAGGAGAGGGGGACCTCTACCACAACACGATTGGCTAAGAACCAGGGGGATAAACCTTGTTAAACGAAACGATAACCTTGTCACGCTTAATGCATGACTTAATCTTCATTTTGTACATTGCCGTGTTGGACCAAGTCCATCATTAAAATCACATTCAGGGCCAGATGAAAGATTCTGCGATACCATGATTGACATATCCCAATCCTGGCTAGTCCAGGTGTGTTATCGACGCGTTCTTCATACTGCACGTGCCATATTTGACCACGGGGTCATGCTCGGTTGTGCTAGCTAGAATCCTAGTGATTCAAAGGGCGCATACATCTTCACCTTGAGCGTGTGATTGATCCCGTATGTCTTATGAAGAGGCATCCAAACTATCCTCTCGGACTCAGAACTTATACCTAAGGTCTAGCTCAATGTTCGCTTCCCGGCGAACGAGCGTAGAGCCAAAGAAAATGGCAAAGTGACCACGTCTTGGAAACTGGTTGAGTTAGACTAAGGGTATAAGTGATGGGGATGGTCAAGTTCACCTATAATTCACCGACTCTTGTGTTCACCAGGTGGCCGCCAACCGGATATTAGTTGAAGGTTGTGAACACTTGTAACGGATGCCCTGGAGAAGTATTCCTATGTGAAAAACTGGGCAATTGGAGAATTATCAGTTGACCCGGGATACAGTGCGGTACATGTTTTATTTTAACAGGATTGATTTACAAAGGGAATCAACGTTCTGCGGGCGCTACAATACTCCTAACAGATGAGTAGCACAATGCCCGTCGTATCCGCCGGTCGCGCGACAAACCTCGTATGAACTATTCGGAGACGGAGACAAAGACTGAAGACTGAGATGTTGATGCTATTAGATAACTATATATTAACAGACACCCTCCCATTCCGGCGAGTGGGAGCTGTTAGCATATGGTGACGTGGCGCCGTAATTGGTAGCCCGTTAATGCTAAGAAAATTACCTAAGTTAATTAGATAATTGTCACATTAGGCTAATTGGGCCAAACTCAATCCCTAATTGACATGGGAGGCCCAAAATTGGGCCTCCCCCTTAGTAGCATAGGTTCGGCCGAAACAAGTCCCACATTGGTTGGAGTGGACTTTTGTCCACTCCACCAATCCTATATATAGGGGACTCACCTAAGGGGTTTATAGATCATTCATAATAAGAAGTACCTCCATTGAGGAACTTGAGAGAAACCCTCTCACCCCCTCAGTTGAGATTTTCGGCACATCTTAGTCCGAGGTTCTGTCCCCGTTGAAGAATCGATCGGAGGCTTTGTTGTGGAGCTTACACCGAGTAGGACTTCTTCTCACGAAGAACTTGTACGTTGTTCTGACCGGAGGATCAGAACTCCCTCCACGACGTTCTTGGGCACGAAAGCTAATAGGTATGTGTACACTATTCCGCTGCGTAGTTAGATTACTTGCATGTACACGTTTAACATTCCATAGTATTACGTCCCCTTAATCCAACATGTTTGATTTTGATAAATATTGCACTTTTCTTGTAGATCGTGAACATCAAATTAACCAAGAACATCATGAAAATTTTGGATTCACCAACAACCCCAAAAAATCGAAAAATTTAAAATTTTCTTTAAAAATTTCGGTTTTTAATTTTAAACTTCAAGAACACCAATTTATCAAAATCATGAACTCCTAACACACGCTCTAATACCACTGTTAGATTACAGGGAGTAATCACTACGGATACTAAATCATGGTACATGCTAGTAATCGAAGTTACACTTCGGAATATGCGCACATACCTAAATAATGATCTGTAGTCCCTAGATCCCTCTGCAGGGAGTTCACGATCCTCCGGTCGGGACCCGTAGAGGTTCTTGTTAGAGAAGACCTACGTAGTACAAGCTCCAAAGCAAAGCCTCTGATCGATTCTTGGCACATGGACATATCTCTGGAGTGTTTGCTTAGAAAGCGAATTGGCACACCTTGGGTGACTATAGGTTCGGCCGAAATACCTAGGTGTGGGGCGGAGGTTTTTTTTCTCTAAAACAATCTAATGAGGGAATCGCTATTAGCCCTAAAAATCCCCTAACACCATGTATTTATAGGAGGAGCAAAGTGGACAAAAGTCCACTTTGTCCTCACATATTATTTCGGCCGACCATGCACAGGGGAGGCCCATAATTTGGGCCTCTCATGTCAATTGGGATTTGGGTGTAGCCCAATTACCCTAACGTGACATTTACCTAATTTCCTTAGGCAAACTATACATATTATGGGCTACCATTTACGGCGCCCATCACCATATGCTTACACTAATCACTACGGAAACTAAATCATGGTACATGTCAGTAATCGAAATTACGCAGCGGAATATTCATACAAACCTCTACAGTTATCCGTAGACCCAAGATCTTCGCAGGAGGGAGTTCATGATCCTCCAGTCGGCACCCGTAGGGGTTCTTGTGAAGGAAGCCCTATGTGGTATATTCTCATCAGCAAAGCCTCTAATCGATTCTTGGTAAGGGACAGATCTCCGGAGTGTTTGCTCGAAGTCAAATTGGCACACCCTTGGTGTTGATATGGTTCGGCCGAAACTAAGTGTGGGGAGGAGGGTTTTTCTCTCTAAAACACTCAAAGGAAGGATTAACCCTAAAAATCCCCTAACACTATGTATTTATAGGAGGAGCAAAGTGGACAAAAGTCCACTTTACCCACCTTAATAATTCGGCCGACCTATGCATAAGGAAGGCCCATATTTTGGGCCTCTCATGTATATTGGGATTTGAGTCTGCCCATATTTCCTAATGTTACATTTACCCAATTAACTTAGGTAACATATACATATAATGGTCTTCCATTTACGGCGCCCATCACCATATGCTTACACTAGGAACCCCGGAGGTTTAGTACGGTACGACCGGAGCGGCTGGGCCACCGATACGACTCCAAAAAACTCGGCTCGATTGTGAAGGTCCTTGATCCCTATAATGAGGAGAGGAAACCACCTTGTCGGGAGCCTATCAGTGGAACCTACCTTGTAGAGCAAAGCCTCATATTTTTTACCCCCCTAACATGTCGTGTTATATCGTTTTTTTGTTGTAAAGGTTATCCTGTAAATAGTACTGTTTGTATATATTTTATTTACCATGCATTCATCTCATTGCATTTAAAAAAAAACAAAAAACTTTTTCAGTTAAGTAGTTATTGATTTAGTTGTAGAAATTTTCTTTCCAAACATGCATTTCGTATGCATTGATTTTTTTTAAACTCCCTACCTGATTTTTTTTTAACAAATGTTTCATATGCATTATTTAAAAAAAAAAAAACTCTTCAGGTAAGTTTTAATTTTGGTTAATGTGTTAGTTATGCATTACTTTAAAAAAAAAATTAGAAAAAATTGTAATTATACCTCTTTAGCTATTAGAGCTTCTAATTTCGAACGTGCATTTCATATGTATCATTTAAAAAAAAATTATCGTAATTTTTTTATTTTTAATAATGCATCCAGTATGCATTAATTTAAAAAAATTTAGATAAATCGTAGTTTTAGGGCTCTTACGTTGAAAAAACCTTTTACCTGAAATTTTTAATTAAAGACATGCATCTCATATGCATTATTTGTTAGCATATGGTGATTGGGCGCCGTAAATGGAAGCCCATTAATATGTATATGTTACCTAAGAAATTCGGTAAATGTCAGATTAGGGAAACTGAACTTGACCCAAATCCCAATTGACATGAAAGGCCCAAAATTGGGTCTCCCTTACACATAGGCCGGCCGAAATAATAAAGGGGCAAAGTGGACTTTTGTCCACTTTTCTCCTCCTATAAATAAGGGGTGTTATGGTTTTCATTAGGGTAATTCACAAATCCTCCTAAGTGGTGATTTGAGAGAAAACCCTCATCCCTAACACACACATACTTCGGCCGAACCTCACCTTCACCAAGGGTGTGTTAGATTACGGGGGAGTAATCACTACGTATACTTAAACAAGGTACATGCTAGTAATTAGAATTACGCAGCGGAAGTTTCACACATACCTTTTGTTAGATTACGGGGAGTAATCATTACGGAAACTTAAACATGGTATGTGCTAGTAATATCAATTAAGCAGCGGAAATTTTACACATACCTCAAAAGTACCGTAGTCCAAGATCCTTGCTCGAGGGAGTTTGCGATCCTCCAGACTAGACCCGTAGAGATTCTTGTTAGAGAAGCCCTACGTTGTGCAGCTCCACAGCAAAGCCTCTGATCGATTCTCGGCACAGGGACAGATCTCTGGAGAGTTTGCTCAGAAAGCAATTTGGCAAACCCTAGGTGACTAATGTGGTTCGGTCGAAACACTTTGGTGTGGGAGAAGGGTTTTTCTCTCTAAAACTCTCTTGTGAAGGAATTATAATTAACCCTAAAATTTTCCTAACACCTCTTATTTATAGGAGGAGTAAAGTGGACAAAAGTCCACTTTACCCATACTATTAGTTTCGGCCGGCCTATGTAATTGGGGAGGCCCAATTTTGGGCCTTCCATGTCAATTGGGATTTGGGTCCAGCCCAATTACCCAAATGTGACATTTACCCAAGTTCATTAAGTAAACTATACATATTATAGGCTACCAATTACGGCGCCCATCACCATATGCTTACACCTTTAAGAAGATCTGTAGACCCAAGATCTTCTCAAGAGGGAGTTCACAATCCTCCGGTCGGGACCCGTAGAGGTTCTTGTTAGAAAAGCCCTACGTAGTGCAAGCTCCACAACAAAGCCTCTGATCGATTCTTGGCACGGGGACAGATCTCTGGAGAGTTTGCTCGAAGGCAATTTGGCACACCCTTGTTGAGGGATATATGGTTCGGCCGAAACTAAGGTTTATGGGGGGGGGGGTTTCTCTCTAAAACAATCCAATGAGGGAATTGTGATTAACCCTAAAAATCCCCTAACACCTCTTATTTATAGGAGGAGTAAAGTGGACAAGTCCACTTTACCCCACTCTATATTTCGGCCGGCCTATGTAACTGGGGAGGCCCAATTTTGAGCCTCCCATGTCAATTGGGATTTGGGTCTAGCCCAATTACCCTAATGTGACATTTACCCAAGTTCATTAGGTAAACTATACATATTATGGGCTACCAATTACAGTGCCCATTACCATATGCTTACAGCTCACACTCGCCGGAATGGGAGGGTGCCTGTTAATGTATTGTCGTCCAAATCTGCATCAACATTTCTCTCCCTTGGTCTGCTCCTTGCTTCCGAATAGTTCATACAAGGTTTGCCCTGCGACCGGCGGATACGACGGGCATCGTGCTACTCATCTGTTAGGAGTGTTGTAGCGCCCGCGGAACGTTGATTCCGTTTTCTCCAATCAACTTGTTATAAACAACATTATATTGTACTGCGCTAAATCCTAGGTCAACTGGTAATTCTCTATTTGTTTAGTTTCCACATAGGATACTTCTTCAAGGCATCCGTACATGTATTCACAACCTTCAACTAATATCTGGTTGGTGGCCACCTAGTGAATACAAGATTCGGTGAATTATAGGTGAACTTGAACATCTCCATTACTCATATTCTTAGTTAGACCCAACCGGTTTCCAAAGACGTGGTCACTGGGCCTTTTTGTTTAGCACTACGCTCGTGAGGATATGAGTTCTGAGTCCGTGAGGATACTTTAGGTGCCTTTTCATAAGGCTCCTGGGATCAATCACACACTCGAGGTGAAGAAGTTTGCGCCCGCCAGAATCACGAGGATTCCTTCCTAGCACAACTGAGTTGTGATCCCGTGGTCGAACGTGGCACGCGTAGTATGAAGCACACGTTGATAGCATACCTGAACCTTTTGGGTTGACAGGAAAGGGATATGTCAATCATGCTATCACAGAATCTCATCTGGCCCAGTATGTGGTTAAATGACTAACGAAGTTCATCAGGTTTATCCCCTGACTCTTAGCCAGTCTTGTCTGGTGGAGGCCTCCCTCCACCGCAAGACGACCGTACCTGTGTGACTAGGTAAGGCCCACATTCGACATAGTTTGGCAGAGTATTGCGTCCTCCTACGACTTAGTTTATGGACCGTAAATCTGATGTAATCAAAACATTATGACGTCGATTGATCATAAACTCAGTTGTAATTCTTTCGCTTACATAATGTAACTTTCTAATATCAAAATGCTATCACAGATACATTCCATTTCTAGACCCTACGCAATCCAAGCAGTTTTACATGCTTTTTGAATATCTCCATGCATAGTGGTTTTGTTAATGGGTCCGCTAACAAATTATCAGTGGACAAGTATTCCATAGTGATTGTAATGTCTTCAAACATAGATTTAGCATAGAAATATTTCACATCAATGTGTTTGGTCCTGCTATGGTACTTCAGATTCTTAACTGCTGCAATGGCTGCTTGACTGTCAGAGAAGACCTTCACAGGTTTATTCTCAACATCACCACCAAGTAATGCAGTTAGAAGCCTTTTGAGCCAGACCGCTTCTTGTGCATTCTTAAAGAGAGCTACGAATTTCGATTCCATTGTGGACAGCGCGACACAGGTTTGCTTCTTGCTCTTCCATGAAATGGTGGCATCAGCAAGGAGGAACACTCCCCCTGTAGTGGACTTACGATCATCCGAATCGCCACCATGGTCGACGTCACTGTAACCGGTCAATTCTAACTTTTTACTCTCATAGCACAGCGCGTAGTCGGTAGTACCTTTCAGATAACGAATTATTCATTTTACAGCCTTTAAATGTTGATAGCCAGGATCTGGGAAACGTGCTACTAGGCCCACGGCGTAACAGATATCCGGACGGGTGCATTGCATGGCATACATCAAACTACCGACCATGCTTAAATACTATGCACCCTTCATCTGTTCACGCTCTCCCAGGTTCTTGGGGCCGTCACGTTTTGACAGTGCGCACCCAAACACCACCGGCGTATCCACGGGTTTGGCATCCTGTAATCTGAATATTTTCAACAGTTTGTTGATATAAGCTTCTTAAGACAGACACAATTTCTGGGTAGCCCGATCTCTAGCAATTTTAATGCCTAAGATGTACGTGACCTCTCCCATGTCCTTCATCTCAAATACATATGACAACCAGGACTTTGACTTAATCATAAAACTCATGTCGTTTGCGGCAATGAGTATGTCGTCCGCGTATAAAGTTAAGGTGACATACTTAGACCCGGAGGTCTTGTAATACACGCATGGATCCTCGTGAAGATTCACAAATCTGTTTCCTACGATTTCCTCGTGGAATCTGAGGTGCCATTGCCAAGACGACTGTTTCAGACCGTAAATGGACCTTTGGAGTTTACAAACTTCATGTTCGTTGCCAGGAGTAGAGAAACCCTCTGGTTGCTCCATGTAGATCTTTTCCTCTAGGTTTCCGTGGAGGAATGCGATCTTAACATCCATTTAGTGCAGCTCGAGATCGAGACTTGCAACCAAGGCCAAAATGGCCCCTACTGTGGTGTAACGCACGGTTGGTGAGTATGTTTCGTCAAAGTCCACTCCGTGAAGTTGGGTGTATCCTTTCGCAACTAGTCGGGCTTTGTATCGCTCAACATTTCCATCACTAGTGAGTTTCAGTTTAAGAACCCACTTTGCTCCTATGGCTCTCGATTAGCAGGTAAATCAACTAAAGACCATACCGAATTGGCTTTCATTGATGAGATCTCTTCCTCTGTTGCATTCCTCCATTCCTTTGCTTGAGGTCCTTCCAACGCTTGTTGAACCGTTACTGGTTCGTCAAAAGATGTTAGAGTGAAGATTTCTCCTCTCTCGATGGGATACTTCCTAGGAGAAGTTCGATGTCTTTGACTACGTCTAGGCTCGTTCCCCCCATCTTGATTTTGAACGCTACTCCCACTCGGGACAATGCTTCCATTCGAAGCATCACTCCCACTGGGAACAAGAGAAATGTTAGAACCTTGACCTACAACCTTTCTCGGACGGCCTCTTGGTCTCAGGATCCTATCCCCGAGATGAATTCCTTGATCACTAGGACCTGGAACCAAGTTGGTCGAAGTACTCCCACTGGGAACAATGTGTAGTGTTGGTGGTTATGGTGTTGGTCCAACTAAATGATTATCAGGTTCAACTTGATTCGTCTCTGCGGCAATAGTGATTTGTGTGGTAGGGTTTAATCCTCCCAATGGGTTTATAATGAAAATGTTTTCATTATCATTAACCATGTCATTCACTTGTGTTGTCGGCTCAAATCTCCCACTCGAATTAAGTGGGACCTGATCATCAATGCTATCCTGCGCTAGTTCAGTCAATATTTCATCTGATTTAATTTCGCCAAGCATTGGGAATTCGCCCTCAAGGAAAGTTACATCTCTAGATTCATGTTCGACCACGTCACCTTTTTCTTAAGCTGACACAAATACGTAACCTTTAGAGTTCTCTGAGTACCTTATAAAGATACTCTTTAGTCCTCTTGGTCCTAACTTGCCAAAACGGCTGTCAGAGTCGTAGTTAGTCTCAATCAAAAGCTCATCAGCACACGATGATCCCATCTAGGCTGTAATTCGTTACTTAACACGTTGATTATTATACAAATTCAGGGAGACAATAAAATTTTGAGAAAGAATTGCATACATCAGATATCTATTAAGATTAATGATTCCTTAGTCATCTAAACCAACCTACCACCAGTAAACCAATGGAAGATGGCTGTGAAATAGTTCACATTATCGCCGTTTTCAATCCAATAGATCAGTATTTTAAAACGGTTTTACTCGCAGATTACCGAAACGAGAATTTTAAAACAAGCATACCCAATCTTGGCTTTCCCAAGGCTCTTTGTAATTTGGAAAATATTCCGATGAATTTACTCATGCATATATCTACTAACCATGTAAATTATCATACGCAGGTAACATTCATCAAACAAATCATACTCATGCTTACGCGTCATGCGTCTAATGTTCCGAGGAACTCATGCTTGCATATATACTTCTACTTCCATGTAAATTATCAAATGCAACTACATCCTCAACATTCTAGCATACGTGTCAAACATGAAAATTCCACAACAATCATACATATTTGGCGACAGGTTTTTGGTTTTAAAATAATTATAAACATTAGGGGCTGATTTGCAAATCATGCTTATATTCAATTCCGCAACATTCTAGACATGAATCTTAGGCATATGCAACCATCACAACATGTCTATCCTAGTGCGCATTCCATTTATTTAACCAGGGCTCCGCCCACAACATGCAATGTCAAGTTAGCTTGACTATGTCAAGACAACATTTCTAATCATGCATTAATATATATTGAATAATAAACAATCGCAATTCAGCCCATTAATTAAACCAGTCCCAAAAACATGTATCTCCGAGATCCATCCCCATAATCGAAACAAGGCATAAAGGTTAGCAACCCTATGAGCACTGTGTAGTCCATTTAGATGTTCAAAAACATTTGGATTTTAAAACTTGACCACCCTATTTTATTTAATTGACGTGAATTCGGTTTTAAAATCATTTCGGTTTAGTCAATTTTGGTTCGGTTTGGTCCGGTTCGGTCCGGTTCAGAAAATCCGGTCCGGTCCGGAAAATCCGGTTCGGTTCAGTCATGTTTTAAATTTTAAAATCTGGTTCGGTCCGAACCGGCTCAATAAAATAGGGTTTGGTTCGGTTCAACACACAAAACCGGAAAATTCATGAAATTGCCCTCCTATGAAGTTGTAATTTGAAAAATGCCCTTCTAAAGATAAAATTTATGGAAATGCCCCGTCCCGCTGATATTATCAGCGGGATGAAAACGACGTGTCAGCGGGATGTGACGTGTCCCGCTGACTGACACGCGTGATGGTAAGTCATCACGCGTGTCAGCCGTCCCGCTGATAATATCAGCGGGATGGAGTGACGTGGCAGCCGTCCCGCTGATATTATCAGCGGGATGGAGTGACGTGTCAGCGGGACGTGACATGTCCCGCTAACTGACACGCGTGATAATAATGAAGTGTCGGAATTTGCGGTATGAATATAGGTTTTCGAGTGAAAACGGCAATATGAGCAAGACCAATAGTATACTATTGGGTATGACGTTTATTGGCAAAATTCCTTCGTTTAGAGGTCGAAATTTGCAGTTTTATGTTTCTTCGGTTCTTTTTGTAATTTATCGGTTTTGTTAGGGTATGTTAGCAAGTTTCGGTTTTTGAGCTAGGGTTAGGGTTTTTCTTTTCAGTATTTAATCTATGTTAGCCGTCATTTACATTCAGATTGTTGATATATGGAAAAAAAAAATGAGGTTTTCCTCTACCTTGCGTCAATTCCTCGGGTATTCTTAGAATCAACGAATTATTGCGCCCTCTATCCATCAAAATTTCGGTATTCCCCTAGAATCAACGTGTTTTGATCCATCTATGTCGGCATTCTAGTTGATTCTAGGGGAATACCGAAATTTTGATGGATAGAGGGAGCAAGAATTCGTTGATTCTAAGAATACCCGAGGAATTGACGCAAGGTAGAGGAAAACCTCATTTTTTTTCCATATATCAACAATATGAATGTAAATGACGGCTAACATAGATTAAATACTGAAAAGAAAAACCCTAACCCTAGCTCAAAAACCGAAACTTGCTAACATACCCTAACAAAACCGATAAATTATAAAAAGACCCGAAGAAACATAAAACTGCAAATTTCGACCTCTAAACGAAGGAATTTTGCCAATAAACGTCAAACCTAATAGTTTACTATTGGTCTTGCTCAGATTGCCGTTTCCACTCGAAAACCTATATTCATACCGCAAATTCCGACACTTCATTATTATCACGCGTGTCAGTCAGCGGGACACGTCACGTCCCGCTGACACGTCACTCCATCCCGCTGATAATAACAGCGGGACGGCTGACACATCACTCCATCCCGCTGATAATATCAGCGGGACGGCTGACACGCGTGATGACTTATCATCACGCGTGTCAGTCAACGGGACACGTCACGTCCCACTGACACGTCATTTTCATCCCGCTGATATTATCAGCGGGACGGGGCATTTCCATAAATTTTATCTTTAGAAGGGCATTTTTCAAATTACAACTTCGTAGGAGGGCAATTTCATAAATTTTCCCACAAAACCGGTTCGGTTAGATCCACTTAATTACCCCGGTTCGACCCGATTAGGTCGAACCGATGTAGAAAACCTGGTTCGATTTAAATTCGTCCCATTTAAACATATTGGACCGGCCCAATAATTAAAATTTTAAAGGTTGGGCCGAAATGTTTACTTGTGGCCCAAGTAGGGTTTTAAAGTCCAAAAATAATTAACTTAACCACCAAGTAACATTAATTATATAAAATAATTTACAATATTAAATATATATGTATATTTATATATATATATTCCGTCCCTTATAAAAACATATATATATTTATTGCTAAGATTCTATCTATAAGATTAAATCAATCAACAATATATATATATATATGTAAAAATCGGCTACTATATATATATATTTATTTATTGTCAATATCTTTAATAGGGTAACAAATATACTGACAGTATATTTTCTCAATCTTTTAGGCAATAAAATCTATCAATAATATCTCTAACCCTATTAAATATTTAGACATATTGATAGTGATATATATTTCTATATATTATTGTGAATCTATCATCATGTTCCCAATTATAGATATATTGTTACCTTAATTAAAGATTAAAATATGGTAAACAATATGTGTGTGTGCCGAAATTTGGTTACTTGGTGACCAAGAAATTAAAATATTTACCCTGAAAATCAATAAATTTTTCGGCACAAACACCAAATTAGAAACAAGTGGTCAAATTTCAAGATTAAATTTTAATAAAATCTATAATCCAATGTTTGATTTTGATAAATATTACACCTTTCTTGAAAATCATGAACATCAAATTTACCAAAAAATATCATGAAAATTTCGGACCACCCTATACATAAAAATTCGAAAATTTTAAAATCCTTCCATTAAAATTTCGGTCAGAAAATTTCAACTTCCAAGAACATCAATTTGTCAAAATCATGAACTCCTAACACAGGCTATGATACCACTGTTATATTAAGGGGGAGTAATCACTACGGATACTTAAACAAGGTGCATGCTAGTAATTAGAATTACGCAGAGGAAGTTTCACACATATCTTTAAGATGATCCGTAGACCTAAAATCTTCTCAAGAGGGAGTCCGCGATCCTACGGCCAGGACCCGTAGATGTTCCTGTTAGAGAAGCCCTACGTGGTGCAAGCTCCACAGCAAAGCCTCTGATCGATTCTTGGCACGGGGACAGACCTCTGGAGAGTTTGCTCGAAGGAAATTTGGCACACCCTTGGTCAGGGATATTTGGTTCGGCTGAAACTAGGGTTTTTGGGGGGAAGGGAGGGGGGGGGGGGCTTTTCTGTCTAAAACACTCCAAAGAGGGAATTTTGATTAACCCTAAAAATCTCCTAACACCTCTTATTTATAGGAGGAGTAAAGTGGACAAAAGTCCACTTTACCCCACTCTATATTTCGGCCGGCCTATGTAATTGGGGAGGCCCAATTTTAGGTCTCCCATGTCAATTGGGATTTGGGTCTAGCCCAATTACCCTAATGTGACATTTACGCAAGTTCATTAGGTAAACTATACATATTATGGGCTACCAATTACGGCGCCCATTACCATATGCTTACAGGGTGTGCCAATTTGCTTTGAGCAAACACTCAGAGATCTGTCCCTGCCATGAATCGATTAGAGGCTTTGTCGTGGAGCTAATATAAATGTAGGTCTTCCTTAACAAGAACTTCTACGGGTTCCATCCGGTGGATCATGAACTCCCTCAGCAAGATCCTTGGAGCTACAGAAAAGGTATAAGGTATGTGCACATCTCCCGCTGCGTAATTCTGATTACAAGCATGTACCTGTGTTTATGTTTCCGTAGTAATCTGCCCCGTAATCGAACAGTGGTATCAGAGCCTGTGCTAGGAGTTCATGATTTTGATAAATTGATGTTCTTGAAAATTTAAAATTTCGGCCGAAAATTTTAAGAAGTGAAATTTTAAAATTTTCGAATTCTTTATGTTAATGATGCCGAAATTTTCACGATGTTCTTAGTAAAGTTTGATGCTCATGATCTTCAAGAAAATCGTGACTTTTATCAAAATCAAACATTGGATTGTAGATCTTATTAAAATTTGATCTTGAATTTTGACCACTTGTTTCCAATTTGATGTTAGTTTCGGCCAAACCCTAGAATTACAAGGTGAATTTTTTTATTTCTTAGTCCACAAGAAAAGTAATTTTCGGCCGAAACAAATAAAATATTGTTTACCATATTTTAATTTTTATTAAAGGTGACAATATATCTATAATTTGAAATATATGGATAGGCTCACATTAATATATTGAAATATATATAACTATCAATATATCTAGCGAATTTATAGGGATAAAGATATTATTGATAGATTTAGTTACCTAAAAGATTAAGAAAATATATTGCTAGTATATTTGTTTCCGATTAAAGATATTGACAATAAATATATATATATATATATATATATATATATATATATATATATATGTTAGGGCCGAAATTTATATATGTATATATATATTATTGATTGATTTAGATCTTATAGATAGAATCTTGACAGTTAATATATATATATATATGTGACCAAATTATATATATATATATATATATATATGCAATATTGGAAATGGAGGATAAGTTAAGTTTTTAGTGGACTTTAAAACCCTACTTAGCCCAAAAGATTATTTCGGCCCAACCCAATTGGTTTAATGGGCCGGTCCAATTTGTAAAACCGGATAGGATTAAAACCAAACCGATTTTCTTAATCTGTTCGACCTAACCGGGTTGAGTCGAACCGGGGTAGCTAAAAGGACCTAACCGAACCGGTTTTGTGTGTTGAACCAAACCGAACCCTATTTTATTGGACCGGTTCGGACCGAACCAGATTTTGAAAATAAAACCGGACCAAACCGAACCAAATTTACTGGACCCGAACCCAACCGAAATTGACTGAACCGAACCAGATTTTCAAAATCGAATTCAAGTCAATTAATAAAATAGGATGGTCAAGTTTAAAAATCCAAATGTTTTGAACTTTAAATAGTCTACACAGTGCTCGAAGGTTTAAAACTTTCATGTTTTGATTAAACCTTAATGCCTAGTTTCGATTATGGGGATGGATCTCGGAAATGCATGATTTTGGGACTGGATTAATTAGATTGCAATTGTTTACTTTTCGTAACAAATATTTATTAGAACGGTTGTCTTGACTATGTCAAGCTAGCTGGATGTTGGGGGCAGAGCACTGGTTTAATATATGGTATGCGCACTAGGACAAACATGTTGTGATGGTTGCGATAGCCTAGGATTATTCATGTCTAAAAACACGCATGATTAATTGTAAGCATGAATTGCAGTCCATCCCTTAATATTTAAAATGTTTTCAAAACAAAAGCCAGTCGTCAAATATGCATGTTTGATGTGGAAGTTTCATGTATGACACGTATGCTTGAATGTTGAGGATGTAGCTGCATGTGATAGTTTACTTATTAAGTAGAATTATGTATATGCAAGCATGAGTTCCTCGGAACATTAGACGCATGACGCGTATGCATGATGTGTGGTTTGGTTGATAAATTTGACTTGCTATGATGATTTACTTGTGAAGTAGAATTGTATATGCATGCGTAAGTTCATCCGAACATTTTTCAAATACAAAAGGGCCTTGGAAAAGCCAAGATCGGGTATGCTTATTTTAAAATTCCATTTTCGGTAATTTGCGAATAAAACCGTTTTAAGAGACTGATCAATTGGATTGGAGACGACGGTAATGTAAACTCTTTCACGGACCCCCTTCCCTCGGTTTGCTGGCGGTCAGTTGGTTTAGATAGCTGAGGAATCATTATTTGTCGTATTCCATCTTAAAAGATATCTGATGTATGCAATTCTTTCTCAAAACGTTATTGTCTCCCTTATTATGCATGATTTTCGATGTGTTCATATGAATTGGTTGAATGAGTACGATTCGATATTCGTCGCAATCTTGATGGTGTGGATTATGATGAATAAAAGGAGTATGTGTTGAACTCTTTACTACGATTCCGAAAAGTGGAGAGGACAACTATTGAGAATATAGTAGTCTGTATGATTTTGACAATGAGAGATGAATGTGATATTTTGTTTCCCCAAGAATGGAAGTAGGTTCTTTGATTATCTGAACGCGTGTGTGGTGATACATTCAAATCTGGATAAAGGGGTTGAAAAAGACTTCAATTACAACCAGACAATGTTACAGTTTGGTATCCCATTGCATCCGCCTCAGTGGAAGCAAGGATGCTAAAGCTAGAAATGTTTTGGTTGAATGTGATGGTCTTCTCTCTTTCCATGGATACTGGTGTAAAAGCCGCTCGAGACCTTCGTGATGAAAGGTCAACATGGAAAAGATGTATATGGTTGTCTGATGTTGACGGGACTCACTTACCATGAGTCTAGTCAAGTACAGTAACCACAGTAGTAAAGGGACAACCTTCTCTGCTCACCACAGTGTGTCGACAGAAGTCAACCATGATCCGCATATCATGAAGAGAACTGGACCAAATAGGTCTTATACGATAATCTGGTGGGTTAAACCCCGTTGATAAAGTGCGTCCCAAGTACGCCTCGTATGTCATGAGTATAAAGCTGAAAAACGTTTTATACGTACACAAATCATTTGATGTGATTCACTCGTGAATTTACTCAGGTGTGATGTTCAACATGACTCTAAGTTTTCGACTATGTGTGCAACAAGCATGGATAAAATACGCGAATTTCAAATCAAGAACCATACCATTCTCATTTATCGTTCGATGTTCGTTTGAGTTACTAAAATTTTGGTTATTTCAAGATTTGGAGTTATTGGATAAAGTAATTGTTGCTCGATTCGAAGCACAATTTTCTTATCAATTTAACGGCCCAGTAAAAGGGAACGATCCAAAACAAAAATTCATACCCACGGGTTTGGAACCAATTTTTTCGGCCAGGTAAAAGAGAATGAATGAAACGAAGCGATTCACTTACTCCGCCATTTCAGTCGGGACAACTGAACTGAATAAACCCATCGATTGCGTAGCTAGATCGAAAGATTTAGTATTTCTTATTTGTTAGTACTTCATTATATGATAAATTATGTAATAATGAACATGTGCGAACCTGATTGGATTAAATTAAATTGAATATTGGAAACGAAACAATTTATACTATGGGTTATACTTGGAATAGGCGCCACGGGCGCGTGTACCTCGAAAGATGGAACACATCGTTTTCAGAGTACGAATTTATTGATGAAGTGTTTTAATGAACGAATTTTGAAATTTTCATTTGCCTCCCTTTGGGAATAATTCATTCAATACGTTCACGATGAAAAGAGGTACGCTCCACGAGCTACCACAAACTTGTAAAGTATCAACTAACGCATAAGGCGAAAGTCCAATGGACAATTCAAAGGTTGATAAGTCTTTGAGATGAATTAGCTAATGAAAATGATGATGTCGGTAAAATAACTCTCCCACTAAATTCGTTGAACGAGAAGTTTTGCAAGACATTCATATTGATAACACACTTCAACTGGCATAGTTTGAAAACATAATGTTAGAGTTCAACGACGTACGTTCCATGAGGGATGAAAAGCAGTTGACTCACATCAATGTAGAACTATGTTCGAACAAAATCGGTCAAACATGACGCCATAAAAACTAAAAGGGAATGATAACGAGTTAAATCTTATCATCATGCGACATTAAATTGCGCATTAAACAAGTATTTGAACCGAGAGTATGATAACTACTCTTAGAGGATACATGTTTAAATTAGCTTGTGATAATGGTTCCGTGGTCTAACATGAGACGTTACATTCCTTGAGAAAGAATTTCCAACGCTTGGTGAAATGAAAACAGACGAAGTCTTGATCGAATTGGAGCAGGATAACGATAGTATGGTCCCACTTACTTCTAGTGGGAGATTTGAGGCATCAACGCAAGTGAATGAAATGGTAAATGAAGATGGGGATATTTTCATAGTAAATCCAGTGGGAGAAGCCAATCCTACCACACAAATCACTGTTGCTGCATGTGCAAATCAAGTTGAACCTGATAATCATGTAGCCGGACCGCTGGATAAAAATCCAATAATGCCACAACTACCCTTTGTTTCCAGTGGGAGTGGATCAACCAGCTTGGTTCCAGGTCCTAGTGATCAAGGAATTAATCTCGGAGGTAGAATTCCGAGACCGAGAGGTCGTCCAAGAAAAGCTGTAGGTCAAGGTTCTAACACTGCCCTTGTTCCCAGTGGGAGCGATGCTCTGATAGAAAGCATTATTCAGAGTGGGAAAAACGTTCAGACTCAAGATGGGATTAACGAGCCTAGACGGAGTTAAAGGCATCGAACTTCTCCCAAAAAGTATCCCATCGAGAAGGGTGAAGTATTCACGCTAACTTCTGTTGAGGAACCTGTAATGGTTCAAGAAGCGTTGAAAGGACCTCAAGCAAGAGAATGGAGGAAATCAATGGAGGAAGATATCGCCTCAATGAAAGAAAATTTGGTATGGTCTTTAGTTGATTTACCTGCTAACCGCAGGGCCATAGGGGCTAAGTGGGTTCTGAAACTGAAACTCGCTGCTGATGGAAATGTCGAGCGATACAAAGGTCGATTGGTTGCGAAAGGATAAACCCAACTTATTGGAGTGGACATTGATGAGACATACTCACCGACTGTGCGGTACACCACAGTCAGGGCAATCCTAGCCCTTGTCGCATGCCTCGATCTAGAGCTGCACCAAATGGATGTTAAGACCGCATTCCTCCACGGAAACCTGGAGGAAGAGATCTATATGGAGCAACCGGAGGGTTTCATTACACCTGGTAACGAACGTAAAGTTTGTAAACTCAAAGATCCATTTATGGTCTTAAACAATCGTCTCGCCAATGGTACCACAGATTCCACGAAGAGATCGTTGGAAACGGATTCGTGAATCTTCACGAGGATCCGTGCGTGTATACAAAGACCTATGGGTCTAAGTACTTCACCTTAACTTTATACGTGGATGACATACTCATTGCTGCGAACGATGTGAGTTTCATGCATGAATCAAAGTCCTGGATGGCATCTGTATTTGAGATGTAAGACATGGGAGAGGCTACGTACATCTAGAGCATTAAGATTTCTAGAGATCGTGCTGCCAGGAGATTGTGTCTATCTCAGGAAGCCTACATCAGCAAACTGTTGAGAAGGTTCGGATTACAAGATGCCAAACCCGTGGAAACTCCTGTAGTATTCGGGTGCGCGTTGTCAAAGCGCGACGACCCGAAGAACCTGCAAGAGCGTGAACAGATGAGAAGTGCAGAGTATTTAAGCATGGTCGGAAGTCTCATGTACTCCATACTTTTCACTTGTCCGGACATCTGTTACGTTGTGGGCCTAGTAGCAAGATTCCAATCAGACCCTGGCTATCAACATTTAAAAGCTGTAAAGCGAATCATGCGATATCTGAAAGGTACTGCCGAATACGTACTGGGCTATAAGGGCTAGAAGTTAGAATTCACCGGATTTTGTGACGCCGACCATGGTGGTGATCCAGACGATCGTAAGTCCACCAAAGGAGGAGTATTTATCCTTGCTGATGCCTTCATTTCATGGACGAGCAAGAAGCAATCATGTGTCGCGCTGTCTACAATGGAATAAGAATTCGTTGCTCTCTCCAAAAACGCACAGGAAGCAGTCTTGCTGAAAAGGCTTCTTACTGCGCTGCTGGGTGGCGATGTCGAGAGTAAACCTGTGAAGGTGTCCACTGACAGTCAAGCAGCTACTGCGGCAGTAAAGAATCAAAAGTACCATAGTGGCGTATAATTTGTGATAACATTTGGATAATTTAAATTTACATTTTGATAAATGAAAGAATTGCAATTCAAGTTTATGATTCATCGACGTCATAATGTTTGAATACATCGGATTTTACTGTCTATAAACTAAGTCATAGGAGAACGCAATCCTCTGCATAAATTATGACGAATGTGGGACTTGCCTTATCACACTGGTACGTTCATCTTGTAGGAGATGGGGACCTCTACCGAAGCAAGACTGGCTAAGAACCATTTGGGAAACTTGATTACGCAAAAGGATCATTTGGATTCGGAGTAACATGACGTGATCTTCGTTTTACACTCCGCCTGTGATGAACTCCGTTCGTCATCAACCACATTTTGGGCCAGATGAAATTCTGTGATAGCATCCTTGACATATCCAACGCCTGACGTTGTTCGGGTATGCGATCTACACGTGCTTCATACTATGCGTGCCATGTTCGACCACAGGGTCATGCTCGCTTGTGCTAGGTAGAATCCTCGTGATTCGGATGGTCGTAAACTTCTTCACCTAGAGCTTGTGATTGATCCCGGGAGCCTTATAAAGAGGCACCCGAAGTATCCTCATGGACTCATAACTCATATCTAAGGCCAGGCTCAATTTTCGCTTCCCGGCATATGAGCGTAATGCTGAAGAAAAAGGCCAAGTTGCCACGTCTTTGGAAACCGGTTGGGTTTGACTAAGGGTATGAGCAATGGGGATGGTCAAGTTCACCTGTAATTCACCGACTCTTGTATTCACTAGGTGGCCACCAACCGGATATTAGTTGAAGGTTGTAAATACTTGTACGGATGCCCTGGAGAAGTATACTTATGTGGAAATTTGGCAATAGGAGAATTATCAGTTGACCTAGGATACATTGCGATACAAATTGATGTTTTTAACAGGTTGATTTGAGACAGAGAATCAACGTTCCGCGGACACTACAATACTCCTAACAGATGAGTAGCACGATACCCGTCGTATCCGCCGGTCGCACGGTGAACCTCGGATGAACTATTCGGAAGCAGGGGCAAGATCAGAAGAGTGAAATGTTGATGCGATTTGGACAACAATACACTAACAGGACCCTCCCATTCATGCGAGTGGGAGCTGTTAGCGTATGGTGATTGGGCGCCGTAAATGGAAGCCCATTAATATGTATATGTTACCTAAGAAATTCGGTAACTGTCACATTAGGGAAATTGGGTTTGACCCAAATCCTAATTGACATGAGAGGCCCCAAATTGGGCCTCCCTTACACATATAGGCCGGCCGAAATAATAAAGGGGCAAAGTGGACTTTTGTCCACTTTGCTCCTCCTATAAATAAGGGGTGTTAGGGTAATTCACATTTCCTCCTAAGTGGTGATTTGAGAGAAAACCGTCCTCCCTAAGACACACATACTTCGGCCGAACCTCACCTTCACCAAGGGTGTGCCAATTTGCTTTGAGCAAACACTCCGGAGATCTGTCCATGCCAAGAATCGATCAAAGGCTTTGCTGTGGAGATAATACCGCGTAGGGCTTCCTTAACAAGAAATTCTACGAGTTCCGTTCGGTAGATCGTGAACTCCCTCAGCAGGGTCCTTGGAACTACGGAAAAGATTTAAGATATGTCCATATCATCCGCTGCGTAATTTTGATTACAAGCATGTACCTGTGTTTATGTTTCCGTAGTAATTTGCCCTGTAATCCAACATTATTTTCGAAAAAAACTTTCAGGTAAATTTTAATTTTTTTTTTAGTTGTAGAACTTTTATTTTTAAGTTTGCATCTTATTTTTGTGCATCTCTTATGCATTCTTTAAAAAAAAAAAAAAAAAAAACTCACCTGAATTTTTTATTTTGAGCAATTAGGACACACTGATATTTTTCCCCTCTTTAAAAAAAAAAAAAAATCTCAGGTAGCTTGTA
Organism: Clarkia xantiana subsp. parviflora; assembly: GCA_036873135.1. Classification (NCBI taxonomy): domain Eukaryota; kingdom Viridiplantae; phylum Streptophyta; class Magnoliopsida; order Myrtales; family Onagraceae; genus Clarkia; species Clarkia xantiana. The sequence goes on from JAPTYO010000011.1 coordinate 24,891,281, forward strand.
AATTTTCTTAACTGTACAACTTTCATTATGTACATCTCATAGGCATTGTTTTAGGAAAAAAAAGTTTTTAGATAGATTGTAAATCTTCTCTTAGTTGTTGAGCTTTTAATTCCAAACATGCATGCTTAGCTCCCGTTGGTCGCTCCTTACGTTCTAATCCGCCTTAGAGGGAATTCGTGCATTTGCATTTCTTTTTATAAAAAAACTTTACCTGGATTTTTTTCATTTCTTACATACATTCCATATGTACCATTCAAGTAAACTGGTTGTAAGTTGTAAGTTTCTTAACAGTAGAACTTTAAGTTTCGAGCATACATGAGCATTTAAAAAAAAAAAAAAAAACTCAAAGTGTCATTCGTTTTTATCCAAGGTGTATTACACTATTTGGCAAGATTGTCATTTCAACATTCGCATGAGCAAGCGTTTAAAAAATGGGAGATTTGATTCTAATATTTGAAAAAATAGTTTTAACAGTTCAATTGAGTGCGACTATTCGAGTTTAAACAAAGGTCGAGAAAATTTCTTTGAAAAAAACTTTGTTTTAAGAATATGTCCTGCGTTGGAGCCATATAATGCATTCAGCCAACTCAATAAACTTCATGATGGTGCAAAACACCTTAGATCATAAATTTTGATTCCTTGTGAAAAAGTAATCAAAATTATGAAGTGAATGACATTAGAGATTTCAAAAAAAAAATCATGCATGATTTTTCATATTCTTTACAATGATTTTTCATGCATTCTTTTAAGGTACTCTTGGTTAGGTATACTGTACATCTAAGTTCTACCGGCCAGATTGGGCAACAAAAAAAGAACATGCAATCATCCAGTTGCACGAATAACAAATTGCGCACTCGGGATATCCAACGCTCAGGTGCGATGAATTGTACTTGATTTTTATTCTTGAGATTTGAGTGTCCATACTCTTTTTGCAGATCAGACGACCACTTCGACGAGGTCGCAACCACATGAAACGTGACTGCTTCAAAGAACTTCCATGCCAAAATTCCCCTACCATGTGTGGGATTCATACGCATCCCCGGACCAAGTCGTACATCCATTTTACAGTGAGGTCTAAACAGGTCAGTGGTAACCAAATGGCATCTCTCGTTCAGATCGAGCACAATCGCCAGATGGAGAAAAACTGGAAACATGCAGCAGGTCCATTCACATATGGAGCAAATTGTCATTAAAGATATCGGGCACCCAGGTAAGAGAAGTTGTGATCAATTTTAACCCCGAAATTTGAGTTTTTCCTTGCTCATTTTGCAGCTCAGATAATCATCCAATTCAAAGCATCTGAAGAGCACATCTCGCGTGCGGCCCTTTGCTCGCTGATCGTTCTGAGTTCAACCACAAGGTTTGTCTCAGATATTTCAGACAATTTCCATATCTGGCCTGCCTGGCTAAACTCCATGTCATCCATGTGTGATCCTCAACCAAGTCATACATTCGGCAATGTCTAAACCCGCCAGTGCTAACTGCGGGGCATCCCCATCTGAGATTGAGCAATGGTCAGGGCACTTGAGAAACCGAGAGAAGAAGACATTATTGTCTATGCCATCCATTGGTCGTAGGGTCCATCCAGGGCGTCGACACGCTAGACGTATTTTGACTCAATCAACTGAGTCATTCTCTAGAAGATGTTTTGAATTAGAAATTTTCAATCTGCCACTAGGGGCATGTAAATAATTGTTGTTGATTATTTTCAGTAAATTTTATTTTTCAAAAAACAAAAAAAAAAAGAGAAAAAAAATGAATTCCCGCTAGGTTGAAAACCTGTAAAGTCGACCTAGGCAAAAGTTACGGAGAGGGGCATGATTGAAAAACCGCAAGGGCAGTCATAGCAAAATGTGAGCTGCCAAAAAAATTCATTTTTCTTTAGGGTCAAAGCCGCCCTTTAATCGGCTACAGAAAAATAAAGAGAGTTTTATTGCCGATCTTATGAAGAGCAGAGAATAAATAAAAGGTTCACAGTTGTCCCTAAATCAACTACAAATAAAAATGGTCACAGTCGTCCTAAAATGACTATAAAAAAAGGGCTACAACCACCCTTCAAATGGATACAGATAAAGAGCGCTCCCGCAACATCAAAAGCGGGAAATAAGTGAAAGGGCCACAGCCACCCTTCAAACGGCTACAAATAAAAGAGTGATCCTGCGAACCCTGTGAGGTTGGGAAAATAAAGGAAGGGGCCACAGCCACCCTCAAAATGGCTACATATACAGATTGTTCCCGTGAATTTTGTGAAGCCGGGAAATTATTTGAAAGGGTCACAGCCACCCTTAAAATGGCTACATACAAAGAGTATTCACCAAATCCTGAGAGGATGAGAAATTGTTGAAAGGGCCACAACCACCGTCCAAGCGGCTACAAAAGAGAAGTACCCCCATATCAGAAACGGGGAATAAAGGGCCACAGCCACCCTCTAAATGGCTACAAATCAAAAGATCTCCCGCAACATTGAAGATGAGAAAAGGGTCACAGCCATCCTCCAAACGGCTACGTACTTCCGCATCGAATCGGAAAATAAAGTACAGATCACAGCCACAGAGCAATTGGCTATCACAAAAAAGAGTGCTTCCGCTAGGTTGAAAACCCGAAAGGGCGGCCTAGGCAAAATCAGGAAATAAGGGTCATGGTTGCAAATTCAAAAATTGCAATCATGGCAAAATGAGAGAAAATAACAAATAAATAAAAAACCGAGGGGCACGGTCGGAAATCTCTCAATCGACCGTGGGAAAGGGAGAGAATATGAGAGATAAAAAAAGAAAAAAGAAGGATCCCGCTAAGTTGTCGTGTCATGCACAGTTTAGGCAAAAATTAGTGACAAACATACATGCACATGTGTATTTTCTACAACACAACGCCTTCCTAGTCAACTTCACAGCAAGCGGGACGGTTACAGTCAGCTATCGCAGGTCACCATTCAAAGATGAGTATGACTGTTACAGTTTATTCCTACAAGTCAATCGACAATCAGGATCTGAAGTTTTCCAGCTTTCTGAGAGTCGCAACCCGACAAACTGAGCCTTTGATGTTCAGCATTCGCGAGTCACAACCGGCAATCGAGATCTGTAGTTTTCCAGCTTTCCAAGAGACACAACCAGACAAACAGAGTCTTTGGTCTTCAGCCTTCGCGAGTCACAACCGACAATCAGGGCCTGTAGTTTTCCAACTTTCTGAGAGTCACAACCCGACAAACGGAGCCTTTGATGTTCAGCCTTCGTGAGTCACAACAGACAATCGGGATCTGTAGTTTTCCAGCTTTCCGAGAGTCACAACCAGATGACCGGAGTCTTTGATGTTCAGCCTCCGTAAATCACCATCGACAATCAGGATCTGTAGTTTTCAAGCTTTCTGAGAGTCACAACCTAACGAATGGAGTCTTTGATGTTCAGCCTTCACAAGTCACAAACCGAAAATCAGGATCTGTAGTTTTCTAGCTATCTGAGAGTCACCTCCGACGAACGAAACCTTAGTATTCAGCCTTCGCAAGTCACACCACTAGAGGCATCGTCGACTGAGGTTTTTCGTTACTGCACACCATTGGAGGCTTTACTTTTTTGCACTGTCCGAAATAAGCCAGGAGCTCCCTTGAAGACTCGAAGAGTCAAAAGAAAGACAGACTTCTCATCCAAAATTCGATGTTTCCTTGTCTTTGGACGAATCCCCTCGAACATGTTCTACAGGAATCTGCCCAAAGAGGTGCCAACTGTAAACACTTAATTTTGGACCGCGCGCGATACGCGTAACGTGTCGCGCACCAAAATTAGGAAATATCTAAATATGGCAGGTCGAGAAGTTTCTAGGAAATGCTCCAGCGTATATTATGACATTACATGTATTTATTATTAATAATAAATCAACAGTATTTATTTTCTTATTAGATTAGAATATTTAGCATTTATTGGGAAAATAAATAAATGTAATTTACTACTTAATTAGTTCAAGTCTAGATTATTATAAATAGCTAGTCTTTTTACACGTTATAGATAGGCAAAACAGAAAAGAAGATGAAAAATAAATAAAAGGGACTCTCGTTGTGATTTTGTCAATGAATGTTGTTTAGTTCATGATGTTATTGTTTGATTAGATTAGATTTTTTTATTATTATTATTATTATTTACACATTCATCTTCGTCTTCCTAAAAGCAACAGCCATCCATCCAGTCCAGCGTCTTGTTCCTCGACCGGAGACTCCAAGGCGGTCGGACCTCCATCTTGGCCTTCGACATCACCCACACCCGTCTTCGATCCAGCGATTCCGCCATATCCGGTCGTTCAGTGACAACGACAGCACTCCGGATTTACCCGACAATGCACCGTCTTCCTGATTTCATTCACCAGCCGCTAACAGCCGTTGTTCCGCCACCCAGGATCCTCGTCACAGTCCTTAGCTTCTCAGTTCTCAGGTATTGGACGAATGAACTCGGTTCCCGTTGTTGATCTTTGTATGTATGTCATTTATAGCTTTAGCCTTTAGGTGTTTTTCTTCATTGATGAATATTGGACCGTAGTTTATATTATTAGCAAAACATGATCTTAGAATTAGCCATATTATTATTCAAGTGTGTATAGTTAATCCAATTTTGGGTATTTGTGATTTTCTTTCTCAATTGGGGTTTGATTTGGCTTTTATTTCTAAATCAATTGCCAGGTGAATTTGTATTGCCGTGGTGATTGTTGGATCACGGTAGAACTCCGGCACGATCTTTGACGGCGATCTTAGCTCCTTCGCTCTACGTGATCCTGCAAGAGGGGATAGACCGGGCGGTGACCCAGAATCCCTCTCCGATGCTTAAATGAGTATCTCGTATGGACTGGCAAGCAGTAATCTCAAGTATCGTGTCTAAAACGTAACGTGCTCTGAGGTAACCTCTGCCCTTTTATAGGCGGAGAGGTACCTCAGTTACCTGGTGAACCATTGGGGTGGTTAGCCCGTATTCCGCGTATCTCGAGCACGATCCCGCCTATCTAGGCCACGATCTCGCTTATCTCGGCCACGCCCCGCGTATCTCGGCCACGCTCCGCGTATCTTAGCTACGCTCCGCGTATCTCGGCCACGCCCCGCGTATCTCGGCCTCATCCTCTGATAGCAAGTACCGACCAATATCAGGGACTCCAGAGTTGTCTCATTGTGTCACCGCTCGGGGCCCCTCGTCATCGTGACAGGGCCAATCATTCTTAGGGATTCGTCATCGGGGCCTACATAAAGGCTTCTCATCGGGAGCTTCCAGCTCACCTATCGGGACCGACTCTGTCGGGACCTTTGATCATCGGGACTCCCTCTGTCGGGACCCTTCGCCTGGGTCATTTTGACCTCTATTGAGGGCCCAGTGGCCCTATTCACCGTTTCCTCGCCGTTAAAGGGCCTAACGGCCACAACGAAGCCCATCAGTGATTAGTAGTTATTAGTTTTGTGTAGATGATTATTTTATTTTATTAATATTTGTATCTTCTTTGTTATTTTCATTATAATAGCAAATAATTAAGTGAATTGAGTACCGAAATGGCGTAGTTAAAAATTATATTTTTAATTTGTAATAGAACCCACGAACTCGAATTTCTGATCGTAAACCGATTTTGTACCTAGGTGTTAGACCCTAAAAATCTGACATAAGGCGATTACGTTTTTGAAAACGTGGATTTTGAAAAGAGTCGCCACTAGTTAATTAAGGCTAACAAGAATCCTAAATTATCTAAGTGAATAACAGATTAAACATCCAGGTATAAAATCGGTCTTCGATCAGAAATTCGAGTTCGGGGGTTCTGTTACGAATTAAAAAATATAATTTTTAACAACGCACTTTCGGTACTCAATTCACTCAAATTGCCAATTTTATTATTTAAATACATATTTCATCAGATTAATCCAACAATGCCGAGATTTAATTGAAATTTTTATTATACACAAAGATATTATCAAATATAAACATAATTAATCTATAACTTCTAATTAAGATGAAATCTAAAACACAAAAACTATCAAACATGGTCAATTTCATACACGATCTAATACACATTCAGCATACATACATGACTTGGACAATTAAACATTCTAACCACTTGAATTAAATCAACTATATTTAAAATACTAATTAATTTTAATATAATTTATTTAAAATATTCGAATAACATAATATAATATAACAATAACAGAATTAACAAAAATAAATAAATAAATAAATAAATAAAGAACGGGCCTTACATGCTGCAGGGATGACAGAACCGGAAGGCCGGCAGACGGGACCAGCGGCGACAGACGGAGCTCCGACGGTTGGACTAGCCAGTAACTCCTAATTGCGGCTCCGGGATGGGATCGACAAGAAAGCTTTGACGGGCAGTGTGGGCGGAATCAAGCACCAGGGCCGGCGAGGTGGGACGAAGTCAAACAGCAGGGCTGGCGGAATGGACTGCGGCAAAGGCAAAACACGGCGGATCGTCAGGCGCCGGCGGGCTCGGTGGTCGTAGCAGGCTGTCACAGATGAGAGGGAGAGGAAGAAAGAGAAAGCGTGAGGCGGTCGGGGCTGGTCGCCGGCGGGGTCGTGGCGGTCGAAGGCCGGTGGGTGAGGCGAGGCGAGGCCGGCGCGGTGGCTGGCTAGGAAGGCCGGCCGGATTCCATGGCCGGTGGAGGGAGAAGACGATGGGCCAAAAAAAAAAACTTACACTACAGGACAAAAATGCACAGGTTACGAGAAAAGTAGTATTATTATGAATGTTCTCTTTTTTTTACATGTAAAATGACATTTTTTACACGTAAGAGGACCTTATTTTTTACACATAATATATTTTCTAAATATTTTACAATAAATAATGCATATACACTATCATATTTTAAGCCAGTCCTATCTTTAGAAACTTCGCGACCTTCCATATTTAAATACTTCTTTTTTTTTACGCGTCACATATGACATTTTGAACGTGCTACGCGCGGACCAAAATTAGGTGTTTACAGCTTGCCCCATTTTGGGCAAATTCCCGTAGAACAAGTTCGAGGGGATTTTTCCAAAGACGAGTAAACACTAATTTTGGTTGGGAAGTATATCTTCTTTCGAGTCTTTGAATCTTCAGGGAAACTTCTGGCTTATTTCAGAAAGTGCAAAAAAGTAGAGCCTCTGTCGGCGGTGCCCCTATTGGCGGTGCCTCTATCAGCGTGCCCCTGTTGGCGATGTAGAAAGTAGAACCCCCTTTGGCGGTGCCCTTGTTGGCAGTGCATCCATTGGTAGTGCGGAAAAGTAAAGCCTCCAGTGGCGTGCGGAAATATAAAGCCTCTAGTTGGCAGTGCCCCTATTGACGGTGCCTCCGTTGGCGGTGCAGAAAGTAAAGCCTCCAGTGGTGTGCGGAAAAGTAAAGCCTCCAGTGGCATGTAGTAAAGTAAAATCTTGATCGACGATGCTTCCAGTGATGAGCGACAAGAAAAAGCCTCCAGCGGCGTGCAAAATCCTTAATCGATGATGCCTCCAGTGGCGAGCGATAAGGAAAAGCCTCCAGTGGCGTTTGTCGGAGAAGAGCCTCTAGTGGCATCCGTTGGAGAAGTGCCTCTAGTGGCGTGACTTGCGAAGGCTGAATACTAAGGCTTCGTTCATCGAGGGTGACTCTCAGAAAGCTGGAAAACTTCAGATCCTGATTGTCGGCTGTGACTTGTAGGAACAGGCTGTAACATTCCTACTCATCATTTAATGGTGACTCGCGAGAGCAGACTGTAACCGTCTCGTTTGCCGTGAATTTGACTCGTTGGAACAGACTGTAACAGTCCTACTCATCATTGAATGGTGACTCGCGAGAGCAGACTGTAACCGTCCCGCTTGCCGTGAAGTTGACTCGTAGGAACAGACTGTAACAGTCCTACTCATCCTTGAATGGTGACTTGCGAGAGCAGACTGTAACCGTCCCGCCTCCCGCCTGTCATGAAGTTGACTCGTAGGAACAGACTGTAACAGTCCTACTCATCCTTGAATGGTGACTTGCGGGAGCAGACTGTAACTGTCCCGCTTGACTTTAAAGACGCTGTATCGTAGAAAATACGCATGCGCATGAATGTTTGTCCCTAATTTTTGCCTAAACTGCGCATGACGCGATAACTTAGCGGGATCTTTCTCTTTTTTCTTTTTTCTTTTTTCTTCTTTTTTTTTTTTTTGAGAAATTCTATTTTTCTCTCCTTTTGCCACGGTCGATTGAGAGATTTCCGACCGTGCCCCTCGGTTTTTTTATTTTCTCTCCTTTTGCCATGATTGCAATTTCTGAACTTGCAACCATGCCTCTCATTTCCTGATTTTTTCTAGGTCGCCCTTCCGGATTTTCAACCTAGCGGAAGCACCCTTTATTTGGTAGCCGATTAAACGGTGGCTGTGACCCGTACTTTATTTTCCGCCTCGATGCGGGAGTATTTGTAGCTTTTTGGAGGGTGGCTGTGACCCTTTTCTCACCGTCTTCAATGTTGCGGGAGCTCTTTTGACTGTAGCCATTTGGAGGGTGGCTATGGCCTTTCATTCCTCGTCTCTGATCCGGGAAACACTTTTTGTACGTACCCATTTTGAGGGTGGTTGTGGCCCCTTTTTATTCTTCCGCCCTAACAGGGTTCGCGGGGTCACTCTTTTATTTGTAGCCGTTTGGAGGGTGGTTGTGCCCCTTTCACCTATTTCCCGCTTTTGATGTTGTAGGAGCGCTCTTTATCTGTAGCCATTTGAAGGGTGTCTGTGGCCCTTTCTTTATAGTCGTTTTAGGGTTGACTGAGACCCTTTTTATTTGTAGTTGATTTAGGGACAACTGTGACCCTTCTATTTTTTCACTGCTCTCACAAAATTTACATAAAAACTCTCTTTATTTTTCGGTAGCCGATTAAAGGGCGGCTGTGACCCTAAAGAAAATGATTTTTTTGATTTTTTTTTTTGAAAAAGAAAATTTAACGAAAATATCAACAATAATTATATACATGCCCCTAGTGGCAAATTGAAATTTTTTAATTCAAAACATCTTCTTGAGAAGGACTCAGGTGATTGAGTCAAAATATACTGGTCGTGTCGACGCCCTGGATTAACTCTACGACAATGGATGACATAGACAACAATGTATTCTTTGTTGGACTTGGTCAAGGAAATTGGCTGCAATCTTGACAATAATGTATTCTTTGTTGGACTTGGTCAAGGAAATTGGCTTCTCAAGTGACCTTGCCATTGCTCAATCTTAGCTGGGGATGCCCCATGGCTGGCACCAATCGGGTTAAGCTCGTCACATGCTGGATGAATGGTCTGGTTGATGAACACACATGGATGGTGTTGAGTTTGGCACAGTAGTCCGCATTAGGGCACAAATATTGTGCGAGATAAATTTGGCAGCCGACACAAGAATGGTTGGCGAGCAAAGGGCCGTGCACGAGATGTGCTCTTCAGGGGCTTTGATTTGGATGATTATCCAAACTGCACAATGATTAAGGAAAAACTCAAATTTCGGGGATAAAAATGATCACAACTTTTCTTACCTGGGTGTTGGATTTTTTTCTAGTGGGAAATGTGCTCGCTATCCGACTGGACCTGCTGCATGTCCTAATTTTCCTGCTCCCATCTAGAAATCACAACTTGTATATGAACACCTGCCGGAAAGTAAATGCCCCTGGACCTCTGATGGAAGGCACCAACAATAATGTTTTCTTTGCTTGACATCTAAAATGTTCATTGATCAGCATATTGAATCTTCACGAGACTCTCGATGATCTCTTGATATTTACCCATATCTAGACATGACCGATCTCAATAAGAGATGCCCTTTGGTTACCACCGACCGGTTTAGACCTCACCGTAAAACAGATGTACAGCTTGGTTCGGGGACGCGTGTGAATTCCACATATGGTAGGTGGAATTTTGACATGTAAGTTCTCTGGAGCAGTCACATTTCACGTGGTTGCGACCTCGGTCGAAATGGTCGTCTTATCTGCAAAAAGAGTAGGGACACTCAAATCTCAAGGAAAAATCAAGTACAATTCATCGTACATGAACGTTGGATATCCCGAGTGCGCAATTTGTTCTTCGCGCAACTGGATGGCTGCACGTTCTTTTTTGTCGCCCCATTTTTCCGGCAGAACTTATATATACAGGATATCTAACCAAGGGTACCTGAAAAGACCAAACACGAAAGTTATTATAAAGAATAAAAGAAGTCATGCATGAATTTTCGGAAAACTTCTAATGTCATTCATTTCATAATTTTGATAACATTTCAGAAAGAATCAAAATTTATGATCTAAGGTGTTTTGCACTAGCTTGGAGTTTACTGAGTTTGCAGAGTGCACTATCTAGCTCGAACGCATGACATATGCTCAAAATAAAGCTTTTTTCAAAAAGATTTTCTCATCATTTGTTTAAACTTGAATAGTACTCAACTGCACAGTTAAAATATTTTCGAAAATTAGCATCAAAACTCTCATTTTTTAAACGCTTGCTCATGCGAATGTTGAAATGAAGATCTTGCCGAAAAAGTGTAACACCTTGGATAAAAACGAATGACACTTCGAAATTTTTTTGTAATGCTCATGCATGCTCGAAAGTTAAAGTTCTACTATAAAGAAACTTACAACTTACAACCAGTTTACCTGAATGATACATATGAAATGTATGTACAAAATGAAAAATCCAGGTAAATTTTTTTTTTTTTTAAAAATAACGCAAATGCGATGCATGTTTGGAATTAAAAGCTCAACAACTAAGAAAATATTTACAATCTATCTAAAAACTTTTTCCTAAAAAAATGTATATTAGATGTACATGAGATGAAAGTTGTACAGTTAAGAAAATTTACAAGTTATCTGAAAAGATTTTTTTTGTTTTTTTGTTTTTTTCGAGGAGAAAAAAGAATCAATTCATCTTGGTTGCTCAAAATTGAAAAAAATCAAGTGAAAAGTTTTTTTTTTAAAGAATGCATATGAGATGCACAACAATAAATACAAGATGCAAACTTAAAAATAAAAGTTCTACAACTAAGAAAAATTACAATTTACCTGAAAGGTTTTTCGAAAATAGTGCATATGAGATGCACATCTTAAGATTAAAAAAAATCAGGTAAAAGGTTTTTTTAAACAATGAGCCCTAAAACTAGGAGAGCTTACGATTTATCTAAAAAGTTTTTTTTTTAATTAATGCATATTGGATGCATTATTTAAAAATAAAACAATTCAGGTAAAAAGTTTTTTTGAAATGATGCATGTGGAATGCACGTTCGAAATTAGAAGCTCTAATAGCTAAAGATGAATCACAATTTTTTCTAAAATGTTTTTTTGCATGCGCGGTGCGCTAACCAAAATCACAACTTACTTGAAGAGTTTTTTTTAAGAAAAAAATAATGCGTATGAAACGCAAGTTTGAAATTAAAAAAAAAATTCAGGTAAGAGATTTTTTTTTTAAAAAAATGCATACATGTTCGGAAAGAAAATTTCTAAATGACCAACTACTTAGCTGAAAAAGTTTTTTTTTTTTTTTTTTAAAATGCAATTAGATGAATGCATGAAAATAAAAGTTACACAGTTTAAAAAAACTTACAGTTTTCCTGACAACTCTTTTTACAACAAAAAAACACGGATAAAACACAACATGTTAGGGGGTAAAAAAATGTGTGGCTTTGCTCTACAAGGTAGGTTCCACTGATAGGTTCCCGACAAGGTGGTTTCCTCACCCCATCATAGGGATCATAAGACATTCACAAGCGAGTAGAGATTTTCCGAGCCGTACCGACGGCCCAGCCGCTCTGGTCGTACCGTACTAAACCTCCGGGGTTCTTAGTCGCCCAGGGTGTTAGGCGTTTTGGAGATTACGCTAAAGTGGGTGTGTGCGAATTCAAATAATGCCACAAAAATGAAAACGTTAGTTAATAACTCTAAAAATATGTACCTGTCACACAAAAAACAAAGTTAGAATGGTGAAAATAAAAAAATAAAAAAAATCAAACTCAAATAAATATGGCAATAAGCGAATATAATGAGCCCGAACCCTTGAGGGTCCCCAGCAGAGTCGCCAAATTGTTAGACCCTAAAAATCTGACCTAAGGCGATTACATTTTTGAAAACGTGGATTTTGAAAAGAGTCGCCACTAGTTAATTAAGGCTAACTAGAATCCTAAATTATCTAAGTGAATAATAGATTAAACACCAAGGTATAAAATCGGTATTCGATCAGAAATTCGAGTTCGGGGGTTCTGTTACGAATTAAAAAATATAATTTTTAACAACGCCCTTTCGGTACTCAATTTGCCAATTTTATTATTTAAATACATATTTCATCAGATTAATCCAACAATGCCGAGATTTAATTGAAATTTTTATTATACACAAAGATATTATCAAATATAAACATAATTAATCTATAACTCCTAATTAAGACGAAATCTAAAACACAAAAACTATCAAACCTGATCAATTTCATACACGATCTAATACACAATCAACATACATACATGACTTGGGCAATTAAACATTCTAACCACTTGAATTAAATCAACTATATTTAAATTACTAATTAATTTTAATATACTATATTTAAAATATTCGAATAACATAATATAATATAACAATAACATAATTAATAAATAAACATAAATAAATAAATAAATAAATAAAGAACGGGCCCTAACCTGCTGCAGGGATGACGGAACCGGAAGGTCGGCGGACAGGACCAGCGGCGACAGACGGAGCTCCGACGGTTGGACTGGCCATTAACTCCTAGTGACGGCTCCGGGATGGGATCGACGAGAAAGCTTTGACGGGCAGTGTGGGCGGACGGAGGTTGCAGCGGATCGGAGATGGGTTTCGAAGGCTAGGGGCGGCGCAGGGCGGAATCAAGCAGCAGGGCCGGCGAGGTAGGACGAAGTCAAATAGCAGGGCTGGCGGAATGGACTGCGGCAAAGGCAAAACAAGGCGGATCGTCTGGCGCCGACGGGCTCGGTGGTTGGAGGTGGTCGTAGCAGGCTGTCAGCGATGAGAGGGAGAGGAAGAGAGAGAAAGCGTAAGGCGGTCGGGACTAGTCGCCGGCGGGGTCGTGGCGGTCGAAGGCCGGTGGCTTACGGCGCCGGTGGGCGAGGCGAGGCTAGCACGGTGGCTGGCTAGGAAGGCCGGCCGGATTCCATGGCCGGTGGAGGGAGAAGACGATGGGCCAAAGAAAAAAAAAATTACACTACAGGACAAAAATGCACAGGTTACGAGAAAAGTAGTATTATTATGAATGTTCTTTTTTTTTTTGCATGTAAAAGGACCTTATTTATAGCTAAACTATGACCCCTAAACTAGGAAAAAAAATCTGAAAAGTATAAGCATTTAATATTCCGAAAATATACATATATATTTATGTATTTCACCATAAATACACATAATATATTTTCTAAATATTTTACAATAAAAAATGCATACACACTATGTTATTTTAAGCCAGTCCTATCTTTAGAAACTTCGCGACCTTCCATATTTAAATACTTCCTTTTTTTGACGCGTCACATATGACATTTTGACGTGCTACGCGCGAACCAAAATTAGGTGTTTACACTAGGTGTTTAATTCGTTATTCGCTTGTGTGATTTAGGATTCTAGTTAGCCTTTAAATTAACTAGTGGCGACTCTTTTAAAAATTCACGTTTTTCAAAAAACATAATCGCCTTAGTTTAGATTTAGGTCTGACAATTATCCATTATTTCGACTAGTGGTATTAGAGCTAGTATAGGTTGTGGTTACAGTTTGTGATTGTTATTCGATTTTGGAATTGGGGTTCATAAGCATATTAGTTTTAACTGGGGTAAAAAGATATTTCTTAGTGTCTAAGAAACTGATGAATCAGTCCAAGATTCTAAACCAATTTCGGCTAAGTCGAAACCAGCGAGTCACGCCGTGATTCGGATTCACGTCGCCAAGCTGTGCAGAGTCGAAGCACCTCGCCACGGTCGCGAGGACCACAACACCCGGTGGTTCTTCCTCTGCTGTCCGGCATGCTTGGCCCATCCAGTGCAGGTGCCGCCGTACCAATGGATGTGTAATCACAAGTTTCTCATCCCAAATCCCTAATTACTAGTGGACCATAATTTAATGAATATTAATCTTGATAATTAGGGTTTTTGTTTATTGGTAGATCATATCAACATTTTTATTATCAAACTCTTCGTATAAAATTGAATAATGATTTAAGCAAAATACTGAATTTTGAACGAAAATAAACTTGTAAGATTGAATCTTGATTTAATAAGTTTGAAAATATTGAATATTTATCTTGGTAGCTTGCTTGGGATGGAAGTAATCTAGGGTTCTTGGATTAATTGAAAAACAAATTTCGTGGCTAAAACCAGATTAATTAGGGTTTAATTAAAGTTGAGTATGAATTATACTAACGTTAATTTCTACATGTTTATGATGCTATTAGTGTTGAAGTAATAGAAGCCCATTAATATAAGCCCAACATGCTAAACACAATTGGGGTATGACACATAGGGGATTTCGAGTTAGGCCGAAATCCCCATAGGCCATACACGGCCATGTTGGCCGGCCCAATTGAGCATATAGGTGTGACCGTAATTACCCATATAGGTTGCTCATTTATTTGAGTTTTATGTTCCCATATCATTGTGAGTTAGGGTTTCCCATTAGGTCTTATGTTCCTTCGGCATTTTCGGGTTGTTCATCATGTGAGTCTTATGTCCCTTCGGAATATGTGAGGGTTTTGCTCACTTCGTGAGTCTTACTTCTCGTGCTTTGCAAGTTATAGAGTGTTTTTCCTATATCTCTGCAATGGAACATCAAAGTCTGCATTAGCATTAAATTATTTTTTGTAAAACTTACAAGTTGTGGAGATCGTCTTAAGATGACGGTTCTTATTGCCTCCATCATGGGAGTGAATTCATGTAGTGAGTTTGTGTTGTGTCCTTCTTTTGTAGTTTGCTTTGAAAGAGTTATCCCACGTATTTGCATGGCCCTCCAATTTTGGGTAGAGTGTTAAGCATTAGCTCATATGGTGCCCCTCGTTTCTTGGTAGTTGCACCGTTTGTTCTTGTTTGGCCTGCGAATGCTTATTTCTTCATTTCTCGGTTGGTTGCCGAGCACTTGTTAATTTGGTGCCCCCAAGATGCTAAGTCTCCTTACTCTTACATTTTGCTTGAACATATTTTTCTTAGATGAACCTTTCAGAATTGGTTGTGGGGCTTATTGCCATTGGGTGCATGTAATTTTGATTCTCTTTACTTAATTTGTCTTCAATGTTTCTTCCTTTGACTTTTCTTAGGTGTTGGTTCGGCGTAGTTCCTCCGACCTTGTGCTAATCGCACTTGGTTAATAATGGTTGTTGTTACCTCTCGATGAGTGCCCCTTCTTGTTCATCTTATTTCGCTCTTCGAGTAGAATGTTGGTGCCTACACTTCTTACTCAATTTTTTATATAGTCATGCTGACCGTGGTCATGTTAGGTTGTTCTGCAGGTGCAAGATGAGTTCCCACACACCCTTGGGTGTAATATGCTTGATAAGAGGTGTTCCTCAGGGAATGATTTTACTTTTCCTAAGCATGGCCGTTAAATGATTGAGTGTAGGCCTGCCGCTGCCCCTAGTGATGACGGTGGTGATTTTGCTTTGAAGGGTCTCCTCATTTCGCTTCTTGACATTGTTTAGTGTGGAATCGCTCTTTAGCAGTTGTTTTTCTCTCCCGTATTGTTGAAAGAGTGGTAACTCAACTGTTTTGTTCTACTTTCTTCCGGAAGGATTAATGTGATGTATCCACGAATCTTCCAGTTTCAATGCATTCTTCAATATCATTGAAAAGCATTAGACATCTGTTGGTGTGGTACCCTTTCATGGCGAGGTTAGGGCATCATTCCCAATTTTGGCCCCAGGAAGACTTATTCCTCCTCTCGGGGTGTTATGAATGTAACACTGAGTACTCTTCAGTACAGTTCTTCAACTTTACACTTGAGAGGTGTGAAGGTGACTTGTAGTCTCATGCTCAAGGAGTATATGTTATTGTTATGGACTTCCTCCCATTATAGCATGTGTATACTTGTTTTTGAAATCTCAAATTGAACTTATGGTGACAATACCCAGGGTACCCCTGCAGTACCTTCCGTTGGATTTCCTCAAGCTTCGATAGGAAGACGGATGAGCTCCGTCTTTTTTGATCAAGTTTCAATTGCAGCCTTCGCGGGTCGAACGAAGTAGCTTCGCATCGACTTTACTTCATCATGTGTCACATTACCAAGGTTGTGTGCGCGCTTATGGGCACGTGTGGACCCTTTGAAAGCATGCACTTCTCGTACATGTGTTTGTGCATTGGACGGACGTGTGCCTATTGGGGGCCAGCGATGATGTTCGGTGTCGGCGCTTGCCGATATCGGCCTTTTTCAGCATCGACGCATCTCGACGTCAGTATGTTGCGACGTCGACGTGTTTCCTCTTCGATTGTAGAGTTAGATGCATCTCGATTGCTTCATTCGTCTTCCATGAGCGACCTTGTTTACTTCTTGGTATTGATGCATAGAGCGATGTTATAAACACTCCTTGATAATGTATGGTTTTTATTCATGTCCCTTTGGTTGGGAAATCCTATTGGTACATGGTCGGGGCGGATATATGGGTGGCAATATTCCTTTGTGTAGAAGTGGCTTTTGGCTCAAAATGAGTATTGTGTTGGTGTTTTCTCCCATGAATGAGATGGATGTATATCTTTATTCTTGAATAGTATAAGATCGAATCACATTTAAGGCGTGATCGCATTGTTGGGTAGTAGGAGGGGGAGGTGTTTGCCTTGCAGGCTAGGGTGAAAGTGTATTCTCTACTTGCGCAACGTGTGGTTTCGTCCCTGCGGGAACGTAATAGTGTTGTTGTTGGTGGAACTTGACGGCCTCTCATTGCATTTTTGTAAACCAACAGGTTGTGTATAGATGACATAAAATTAGATGTTACCGGCGTAATACATTAGGCGGGCGGACGCCTCATGAGTGTGACGGTTGTTCATGGGTATGTTGTAAGATGAGATTTCATAAGATGGTATTTCATATGGTTCTTCATGGGAAGGTATACCGTATTGGGACCTCTTAGATAGTGCTTGAATGCGCGGTGGAAAACGACGTCGATGACACGTCTCAAGATAAGCGCGACAGGCCTGGGTGGTTGTAGTGGCGACTGTTAGATATCTGTCCAATTCGGGTTCGTATTCACATTTCGGGCCTCGTAAAATATCCCAAAACCTGTAAGAAACCCTTTCGTGGACACTCAAGTCTGAAACGGTCCGGGATACACGTAATTCCCGGACTGAAGGACTTCCGGATTGCCCTAAGACGATCCGGAGGTCCGGATTGCCCTATCCGGATTGCCTTAGGCAATCCGGGTAGGTCCGGATTACCATTTTACCTCGTACGTTTACTCCGATTAATTCGCCAAGTACGGGAAGTCGGTGCATACATAGTCCGCCTTGATGACGGTATACATCTTCTTTACATACCGACATCAAGTACTTCAAAACTGAGTAGGGTCCTTAGGTTCCCTATAAATAGGGGCCTAGGTCTCTCATTTGAAAACCACCTCACTTTTGGACCTGAAATGCTATGACTTCTCTCTAAGGCTTTCTCTCTCTAAAAGTGCTAACTTGAGTGTCAGAGTGGGCCCAACCAGCATTCCCCTCTCCCCACGCTGGTTACTGCCCTTCGTGCAGGACCCGAAGATCAAAAGTCCAAGGTTGAGGATTGAAGTCTAGCTCGGTGATTGTGTATTAAGGATTGCGGCGTTCCCGTCCTTATACATAATCTCGAGCCCGATCGTGAAGGAAAAAGCTCGTTCGTGAAGGAAAAAGCCCGAAGCAGCCCAAGTGGTGAAGCGAACCCAACATTTGGCGCCGTCTGAAGTGATTCGAACAAAAAGTCGTGCTGCAAGCCATGATAGGAAGACGACCAAAAAAGGCGGGTGCAGGCAAGCCAATGCCAACCAAAATCCAGCCAGGACGTTCTCGCATGCCAAATACGAGATCCACCACTTCAACCATACTATCCACAAATGTGCACGTGATTCACGGAGGCTTTGGAGCTGGTGGAAAGACGTCATATGAGCGAGAAATATACGCTACAAAGCGCATAAGCCAGGACGCTGACATAAGGGATACTATCATGATAGATGCTGACGAAGAGGATGATCGCGCAGAAGACGTCATTGGCTTTTCGTCAAGAGACAAAATCCACGTTGTGCTCCCACACACCGACGTGCGTTGGTTATAACTATGACAATTGATGGCATGGACGTCAAGCGCATTAGGGTAGATGGTGGAAGTTCGCCCAACATCATTACAAAGGCTATTATTTTAGCCCTGGGGAGAAAGAAGCTCGTCAAAAGAATGGACTCACCCTTGGTGGGATTCATGGGAGATGTAAGCTACCCGTTAGGATTCGTAACCTTGCCAGTCATCATGGGAGAAGGAACGCAACAACTTCAAATAGACGTACCATTCGTGATCGTAGAAAAGCTTGATGCGTATAATGGAATCTTGGGATACACCACCATGAACAAATGGGGTATGATAGTGTCAACATCACACCAAAAAGTCAAGTTTCCAACAAAAGCAGGAGTCGGTGAAGTAAAGGGAGATCAGCAGTTGTCAAAAGATTGCTACAAGGTTGCACTCCAACACGGTGACAAGGCAAATAATTGTGGAATTCCCATAATTGATGAAGACCCGAGGATGGATCATGCACGTCCCGCTCCTGTAGAAACATTGCAAGAAGTCAAGATTGATGAGCCAGAGAGGATGGTTCGAGTGGGGGCATCACTGTCAGAAGATGAAATGATAGAAATCAAGGCACTTCTAGAAGAATATAAGGAGTTTTTCGCATGGTCACCAAGCGATATGCTAGGAATAAGCCCAAACATAATCTCTCATAAGCTCAACATCAAGCCAGGATCCAGACCTATAACACAAAAGTTACGTCCATTAGGGGGTGAAAAAAAGCTCGCAATACGAGAAGAAGTGGGCAAGTTGCTGAACGCAAGATTCATTGAAGAGTCGCAATATCAAACATGGGTGGCGAATCCAGTTTTGGTACCCAAACCTAACGGCAAGATGAGAATGTGCATCGATTACAGAGACCTCAACAATGCATGCCCAAAGGTTCATATCCACTGCCAAGGATCGACCAACTAGTAGATGCCACTGCAGGACACGAGCTAATGTCAGTAATGGACGCGTATTAAGGATACAACCAAATTCCAATGGCGAAACAAGACGCACCTCACACTGCATTCTATGCAGACAGAGAGATCTACAATTACAAGGTCATGCCATTCGGACTAATTAATGCCGGAGCAACATATCAACGAATGGTCAACACAATCTTCGTAGATGACATGGTCGTGAAGTCGACAAATAGGCGTAACCATGCTGATGACCTCTGCCAAGTGTTTAAAAGAATGCGAGAATTACAAGAAAGATTAAATCCAACAAAGAGTGCCTTTGGCGTGCAATCAGGAAAAGTTCTCGGCTTCATGGTCAACGAGAGAGGGATCGAAGCAAACCCGGAAAAAGTAAAGGCGATAGAAGAAATGGAGTCCCCAAAGAAGCACAAAGAAGTCCAACAACTAAATGGACGTCTAGCAGCTCTTAACAGGTTCCTCGCAAGAATAGGCGACAAAGCCCTTCCATTCTTCCAAGTACTTCGTGCAAACAAGAAGTTCGAGTGGACACCAGTATGTGAAGAAGCATTCCAACAATTGAAGCAGCATTTGCGGACGCTCCCAGCGTTAGCAAAACCAATCCAAGGCGAACCGCTCTACATGTACATATCCGTAAGCAACACTATGGTCAGCTTTGTACTCGTCAAGCAAAAAGGGACTACACAGCTTCCAGTATATTACGTGAGCAAAATTTTGGCAAAGTACGAAGTGAATTATATGCCAATTGAGAAGTACCTATATGCTCTCACAGTTGCGGCAAGGAAATTGAGGCCATACTTCCATGCACATGAGATAACAGTCTTAACGGACCAACCCTTGAAGCATATCCTGTCAAAGCCAAACATGTCAGGAAAATTAACAAAGTGGTCAATCGAGCTAAGTGAATTCCGCATTCACTTTGCACCACGAACAGCAATCAAGGGACAAACATTGGTAGACTTTATCGCGGAATTCACAGGAATAACCCCAGAAACTGATATCCAAGATGGGACACAACAAAATGAAGAACACACTGAGGTGTGGCAAATGTACACTGATGGTTCCTCAAACGTGGAAGGATCAGGAGCTGGATTCCTCATAATTCTGCCTGATGGGTCAGAACCGTTGAAGTATGCTCTAAGCTTAACATTCAGTGCAACGAATAACGAGGCAGAATATGAAGCCTTGATAACAGGCTTAAGGATTGCAAAAGGCCTCGGAATCAAACACTTAAGAGTCAAGTGCGACTCACAGCTGGTTGTAAATCAAGTCAAAGGGGAGTACGTGGCCAAGTCAAAGAACATGCAGAAATACTTGGGACAAGCAAAAGATCTCATTGCAAGCTTTCAAACTTTCAACATAACGTCTGTCCCAAGGGAAGAAAATCAAGAGGCAGATGCGCTAAGCAAGTTTGCACAAGGGAAGGAACAAGGCCAAAAAACACACTTCGTCAAAAACAGGATCATATCCGTAATCGACAAGCTAGAAGTGTTAAATATCAACACAGAGCCAACCTGGATGACTCCAATTCTGGCATACCTTACGGATAACGTACTACCAGAAGAAAGACTTAAAGCGCAAAAATCAGAAGAATCGCTGTCAACTATACGTTGATTGAAGGCCAGTTGTACAAGAAAGGATTCTCGACGCCATACCTTAAGTTCTTAACTTTCCCAGAGGGCATGGCAGTATTGAAGGACTTACACGAAGGCCAAGCAGCTTGTCACGAGGGGGCAAGATCCTTAATCCGAAAAGCGCTTGGTCTAGGATATTATTGGCCAACAATGAGAAGCCAAGCAACAAACATGGTCACGGAGTGCGAATCCTGTCAACTATAATCAAGGAACATAACGGCTCCTGTGACGGATTTGTGTCCAATTGCAAGTTCCTGGCCTTTCGTACAATGGGGAATTGTATTGGTAGGACCACTTCCACAATCCAAGGGGCAAACAAAGTACATTGTAGTAGCCATCGAATACTTCTCCAAGTGGATTGAAGATAAGGCATTAGCACGTACAACAGACGCACAAATAATGGATTTCATATGAAACCACATCATTGCACGATATGGCGTACCAAAGGTACTCATCAGCGACAATGGGCCACAATTCAGAAGTTCAAGACTGCAAGCGTTCTGTGAAAGACTCAACATAGACCACCGTTTCGCATCAGTGCGTCATGCTCAAACCAATGGACAAGTCGAATCCGCCAACAAATCGTCTTGGATGGTCTTAAGAAGAGAGTTCATGCTTTGAAAGGAGGATGGGCAGAAGAACTTAGCAGTGTCCTATGGGTTGTACGTACAACCCCGAAAGAGTCAACAGGCGAAACACCGTTTAGCCTGGTATACGGGACAGAAGCTGTAGGCCCAATCGAAATCGCCGTCTCATCATACCGCACAACTCACTTCGACACCCAAACCAAAGAAGCGGAGATGCATTTAGACCTGGGCTTGGCAGATGAAAGAAGGCGAAACTCGGAGCTAACCCAAGCACGTATGCGCTTAATAACTATAAGATACTACAACAGGAAAGTGAAAGAAAGACAATTCCATGTAGGCGAAATGGTGTGGAGAAGGAATGAATTCTCACACTTGGATCAAATCAACAAGTTATCTCCAAAGTGGGAAGGCCCGTACAAGATTGTCTTAATTCCCTATGTTAGCGCATACCGCCTCCAAGACACCGAAGGCAACATCCTTCCAAACACATTCAACGGGGGACACTTGAAGAAATTCCACGGTTAAAGGAAGAACATTATATCACAAATGAGCTATTGTATCAAGTTCTTTTGTCTTAAACTCTTATATAAAAAGAAGATAGATTTACTAACTCCAAGTTTGTTTACAATCATGTAATCACATCAATCATTTAATAAAGTCAATCTACTCTCGTAGGTACCTTCCCACATTATGCACTATACTCGGGATTAACATCAAGTAGAAAACAACTGCATACTACACAAAATCATTACGCCATGCAACTTATAATAGGTGACATCAACAAGTGCATCTTCAACAAATTCAAAAGCAATATCATGCAATATTCCAAAAGTGACATGGTGCAACATCCTTCTCAAAAGGACGGTACCCATGTTCACATCTATCAAAAGTAACATGTTGCGACATCGTTTACAGGATGCTAAACCTCACGTTTACTTCTAAAAAATGACATGTTGTGAAATCCTTCGGGCAAATCCTCATGTTCATAGCCATTCCCTGAAATAAAACAGGATGCGGCAAATGCAATGATGGGATTGATCTCCCCACCGTGGCGGAAGTTCTCTTGTTAGATGACAACCCCACACACTAAAAGTATGCATACTCTCTTAAGGGTTCATACACCATGAAGACTTAAGCCCGAAAAGGGATAGCTTCATGTTATACGCTTTTTTAAGTAAACCTTGTACAAAACTCATCAAACTTACAAGTCGAGTCTTGTATAACGTTATCTTGCTATTTAGCATTTAACGCAAAAACAACAAAATAACAAGAGGAATCTTGTAACAACGTCGCCTTAGAGTGGAACTAAGAGACGGTATAAACTTAAGTCTTGCTTCGTCAAGATGATACTGCTACATGTCAAGTGCCAGTGCCGAGTGCCAAGTGCCAAGTGCCCGCGCCAAGTACATTACTACTTACAACACTACAAATACCTAGCATACACATCTTGCCATGCCTTATAATCTAACTAAGAGGGACACTCATAACACTCAATAATGCGCAACTACGGACATCATGTTCATCATCTAAGGATATCTATCTTATCTTCCAAGTCCAAATCATATGGACAGCATAGATAACTCAAGGTATGAAATATTACTAACAAGTTATCATATAATTATTATTATTGAAAAACAAGTCCAAAGGACGAAGTTCCAGACAAAGCAAATACACAAATAAAGGTTTTGGACAAAACCCTCAAACATATCATCATCTCCAAAGGACTAAGACAGCATGTCCAGAAAATCAACACCAAGGACAAACATCAACTCAAAGACACATGAGAAGTTCCACTATCCCCAGTAAGCTGTGGAGCAACATCCATAAGTTCGGGAGGAGTAGCAAGGATATAAGCACCTTCTCCATCCTCAATCATATCATAGGCAGTCTCTTCAAGCCCCAAAATGTGCAATGCCTTAAGATAATTAACGGCATAGTCAGAACAAGGCCCAAGCTTGTCAAAAGGAAAGTTGGGGGCAAGCGCGTTGACACGACGAAAGTAATCCTCGGCACGATTTCCCATCATGGTATCAGTTATCTTTTTAGCTGCAAGCCCAAAAACAGGAGTACTCAAGTACTGGGAAAAACCCGCTTCAATTCCAAGTTCATAATGTTCCTCACGTGCGGCAATCAAAGCAGCTTCTCGAGACGTGATGTCATCAGAAATCTGTTTCTCAAGCGCAATCATCTCAGCTTCAAGATCAAGAATTCGAGTCTCCTGCACCTGATATTGGGTCTCGGAATCGACTACCTTCAAACCAAGTGCACACACCTTCTCCTTAGAACGAGCAAGTTCATGACTAATGGTGTTACATTTGTTGACAGCAGTTCTTCTAGCACTAACAAGCTCCACAACATACGACGACATATTAACCATCTGAGACACAGCCTGAAAACCATACAAAAGCACAAAGCCATAAATATTACACAACAAAGACATACAACACGTAATTCGTCAAGGAATAGAACTTGTTAACTTACAGGAGCAAAGTTGGCCAAAGCATGTTCAACACACTCTTCAGCTTCTTCATCAGTCCTCGGACAGACACGTCAATCACCGGGGGGCACACTCCTATGCAGCACGCGAACACCAACCTCTGGCATATTAAGCTTCACCTCCTTCGGAAAGCGAAGACCGCCTCTACCAAGAGGTCTCCAAGCATCACCAGATATATCACCTTCCAAGGGGCGAAGAAGATGATCACGCTTCAAAGCTAGGATAACTTCAAGGGAAAGATAAGGAATAAAAACTAAGTGTGTAAAATCGGAGTGTAATGAGAAATGCGAGGAACATCTCATACCAACAGACGAGGAGCGATCCTCTGCAAGTCGATCTCTCGATTGGGGGGCAGAAGATACCATCGTGCATTCAGTGACTTCCTTTCCCTTATCAACATTGGAAGGAGGAAAGGCAGCATTCGTTCTTACACGCTTGGGATCACTCGAGACATGCGACACCACCTCGGATCGCTTGACAGGAAGTTGATAATCATCCACAGAAACATCAAGAGCAGGGGAACGTACTGGATAATAAAAAAAGACAAAGTAAATGATGAGTTAAAGAAATTAAAAAGAAAAGTTACTGGGAGAAACATCTTACCCATGAGCCCTTTTCCACGACCATATCCAGAAGTCACGGGGGCAGCAAGAACAAGTGGTGTAGCGCACGTCTCGGTTGGAGGTGTGTGGCAAATAGACTCCGCGTGCAAGGAAGAGTTCTTGCCAATAAACCAGTCTACAAGGATGATATAAACAAGGGATATGAGAATCATCAATATGTAACTCATCACCAACATCTGAACATAATGTCACTCGTGAAATGAGGATAGAAGACTTATTCATGATAACCATGAGAAGAAGACTAACTCTGAAAAGAAGTCTGCGCAACTCAGAATCCTGAAAATTACAAGTAACAAGTTAATCAGTGTACAAGCTCTATGTATGTACATGCATATCGACATGAGTACATGATTCCAATGGCGAAATATTTTCTAAGTGTTTTGCTCAAGATGACAGTCGGCATATGGCAAGTGGACATCACACTACTATGTGTCAAACATATTGCTAAGCGTTAGCATACAACAAGGTGTTGACATACAACCTGCATTTACATCAAGTACATGGGTATAGCATTCATGTCGACAAGGATGCACGTCGACGAGTGAAAAATATTTTCTAAGTGTTTCCATGTACGTACATACATGTCGACAATAGGAAAATATTTTCTAAGTGTTTCCATGTACGTACATACATGTCAACAAGGATGCATGTCGACGAGTGAAAAATATTTTCTAAGAGTTTCCATATACGTGCATACATTTCGACAAGAGGAAAATATTTTCTAAGTGTTTCCATGTATGTACATACATGTCGACAAGAGGAAAATATTTTCTAGGTGTTTCCATGTACGTACATACATGTCGACAATGATGCATGTCGACGAGTGAAAAATATTTTCTAAGTGTTTCCATGTACGTACATACATGTCCACAAGAGGAAAATATTTTCTAAGTGTTTCCATGTACGTACATACATGTCGACAAGGATGCATGTCGACGAGTGAAAAATATTTTTTAAGTGTTTTCATGTACGTCCATACATGTCGACAAGAGGAAAATATTTTCTAAGTGTTTCCATGAACGTACATACATGTCGACGAGTGAAAAATATTTTCTAAGTGTTTCCATGTACGTACATACATGTCGACAAGAGAAAAATATTTTCTAAGTGTTTCCATGTACGTACATACATGTCGACAAGAGGAAAATATTTTCTAAGTGTTTCCATGTACATACATGTCGACAAGGAGAATACATTTTCTAAGGGTTTCTATGTACATACGTACATGTCGACAAGGGTGGATCGCATATATCAATTAGCTACTATCGACTTCTACACAATGCCTCTTGAATATTCCTACGACGCTTATCGGTAAGGCTCATACGACAACATCTATGCTATCATTACCAACATACAACCATGGACGACCATGCACGTGCAACCATCAATCATCAATATCAAGCATGCTAGACAAACGACTAAAGCATGGGAGAATATGTCAACAACGAACGCTATGTGTAAGGGAAGTATAACGATTCATTTACACTTTTCTAAAATTTTCAGCACTTAGAAAATTTTTGGCCGATTTGAGGCTAAGTATTCTAATGCATTTCATCAAACACCTTGTATGCATGATAAGATAACTAGGTACATGATTATTTCAAGTCTAAATCAAGGCCAAACGGAGTCACGAAAGGTCTAACCATATACGAAATTAGACTCACCAACACGAAACAAGTTCGAATTGCTACTCGCCCTCACCCGAGGATCCACGCGCCGTCCGCACGCGCCGCCACCACCGCCCTCACGCACCGTCGTCGATTGTCTCACGCGCCGCCGTCGATTGCTTCACGCGTCGTCCCTCTTTGCTTCACGCGCCGCCTCGGTCCCCTCCTTGCCCGGATTCGATCTTGATCGATGTCAAATGTGATGTGATTACTCCAAATTCACACCTCCAATAATTCCCTCTTCATCAAGAATGGAGAGCTTCTTGAAGATTTATCTATTAAGGATGTAAGATAATGGGTATTCTCTCTCCTAATTCTCATTAATAGTGCCTACACCATGTGCTAAGGACTAAACTAATATTTATTTTCACACAAGTCCTTAGTATCACATACTTGCATCTCTCCTATGCTTGTTTTACATACATGCTCTCTAGTATTACATAGCGCATTTCATAGATCGTCATGCATGATTATCGCCTGTATACGTATATAATACAAATTCATGATAGTCGCGTGATTACTTTTATAATCTAAGTATGAATTGAATGATTGCATCATTTTCCATGATTACATCATACTACATGCTTGCATCATTTCATATTTACATCATGATTCATGATTACATACATGTTCTCCAATTTCATATTACTCTAAGTGTTCTGCTTATTGCATAATTGCGTCATTCATCTACTACACTATCATCATTTATATATTGACAACATATTATATGCTTATTTCATACACCATGATATTATCATAAAGCATATCATTGTACGCATATTGTCTGTTACGCTAACCTTGTAAACAGATAACGTACGTATGGCGGAAAATTAAAAGTTGGTCAAATTTATGATCCCAACATTCGAATTGACAAACAGGCCACCCCTGAGGTCAGTACCGAACCTAAACTGGACCACTACTGGTTTTGAACCACTACTTGACTCGGGGGCAAGTGTTAGATATCTGTCCAATTCGGGTTCGTATTCACATTTCGGGCCTCGTAAAATATCCCAAAACCCGTAAAAAACCCTTTCGCGGACACCCAAGTCTGAAACGGTTCGGGATACACGTAATTCCCTGGCCGAAGGACTTCCGGATTGCCAATCCGGACCCATCCCGGATTGTTAAAACAATCTGGGTAGGTCCGGATTACCATTTTACCTCGTACGTTTACTCCAATTAATTCGCCAAGTACGGGAAGTCGGTGCATACATAGTCCGCCTTGATGACGGTATACGTCTTCTTTACATACCGACATCAAGTACTTCAAAACTGAGTAGGGTCCTTAGGTTCCCTATAAATAGGGGCCTAGGTCTCTCATTTGAAAACCACCTCACTTTTGGATTTGAAATGCTCTGACTTCTCTCTAAGGCTTTCTCTCTCTAAAAGTGCTAACTTGAGCGTCGGAGTGGGCCCAACCAGCATTCCCCCCTCCCTACGCTGGTTACTGCCCTTCGTGCAGGACCCGAAGATCAAAAGTCCAAGGTTGATGATTGAAGTCTAGCTTGGTGATTGTGTATTAAGGATTGCGGCGTTCCTGTCCTTATACATATATCTCGAGCCCGATCGTGAAGGAAAAAGCTCGTTCGTGAAGGAAAAAGCCCGAAGCAGCCCAAGTGGTGAAGCGAACCCAACAACGACGGAGTAGCACAACGTACCACACTATTGTCTGTCCTTGATATGTCATACTGTAGTGTCATGGAGTAACACTCATTTACATCTATAGATAGGGCCTTTGCTTTGAAGCGTAAAGACACCCTATTCAAAATGCATGGCTTTTCATATATCGCTTTCCTTGGTTGGGGTCATCTTTTTGTGCATAGTCCGGGGGGGGGGGGGGGGTGCGTGCATGCACTCTCCCTGCTATCACTGGTGATGTGCTTGTCCCCCAAGTGTATGAGTTTCTCTTGCGAATCTCTTGCGAATACAGTATCCTTCTGTTGTTGAAATAATTACTTACCTCTCCCCCCTTAGTGCTGAAATATTCTTCAAAGAGTGGCTTTTATTCAGTGGCCACTTCTAGTTGCCCCTTCTTGATGTGCTCTTGAAGAGCTATTATGGGTGCATTAATATTGTTACCAGTCCTCTGGCTTTCTAGCCTGTTCTTAGGTGTTGTCATCGAGTTTAAATACTAGGCTACGTGCTTCCTGCTCGAATCCGTAAACGACGCCAAATGTTTGATCTGATCTCGATGTCTCCTTGAAAGGGCTCGAGGTTATCTACGTTGTGCTCACTTCTCGTCTCCACCTTCTTTTCTCCTTCGTAGACTTGCAAAATGGCACCTGGGGAGTCCAGTAAGCCCACTCCGATGCTAAAATGAGTTTCCGTTGTAGAGAAAGAAAGTGCTAGAGAGAGATAGCAAGATTACCCCTTATTGATGATAAGAGAGCTCTATTTATACAGTTTTTTGAGAACCGCTCCGGTTCCGGGCTATTCTGGTCTGGTTGTAGCGGTTTGATGGGTGAAAACCGGGATAAACCTCAACTAGGGTGGTTTAACCACGGGTAGACCTACATGGTTTATGTGTCTCAAAATGTCCTCTAAGGGCGTGCCCCAAACAATATTTCGCCGAGGAAGCCCGAGTGGGGTGTACCACTCGGGTACCCCCGAGGAAGCCGCTCGGGTACTCCGAGTGGTTTTTACCACTCGGAGTATTCCTAGTGATTTTTACCACTCAGAGTATTCCGAGTGGATTTCTCCACTCATGACGTTTTCGGCCTTGGTGTTGGGCCTAGGACGAGCCCCTTGGGCTGCGTCTTGGATCTCGGGATGTCCAGATTCGAAATTTCGGATTATAACCGAATATGGCTCGATACGGTCACGATACCGAGTCTAGTTTTAGCTTGGGCGTATATCCAACACAATTGATTACTAATTGTTACACATTTCAGCAACTCGACAAATTATATATATTGATCATGCATTTAGATCTTTTCAGAATTACATTACAATCTTTATACCAGTATATAAAGTGAGAGTTGTCATCACCACCAATAGGTACCTTTTGAATATTTTCATTTGTATTACTATTATTTTTATATATAATATATTTAGTTCTTAGATTTTAAAAAAATGATGATTCAGTCTTTATTATCTCTGAGACCCATATATTTATCTTTATTATTACGAGAAAAAAATCATTTAGTTAGATTTTGTTACTTTTTATTTTTTAATGTCGCTTAATTGACATGTCATAGTAGTTTTTATTAACTTCTAAATTCAATATATTTATCAATTAGAGTCAGCCTTAACATATGATATGCATTCAATATGTGGAAACGTCGAGTGCATGCACTTTTCCATTCACCATATCACAGATTTGGGGATGTTACGCATGTTGACATTTTAATATCACATAAATCAATCACTTACCAACTCATATAACATATCAAAATATGGATGAAACGTGGTTCTTGAAGTTTGACTTTACATATAACATGTTACTCAATGTTCAATACTTATTGACTCGAACTACTGATTTAGTTCTTGTGTTTGTAAATTCAATCATATTAGGTATATCCTAATTAGTAGTTGAATAAATAGTTAATGTGGATTCTTATTCAAGTATAAACTTCAGACATTAGTGATTTAAAAAATTGATGATTTAGTCCCTACTATATTTGAGTATTACTAATTTTGGGGGTGAGAGTTGTCCCCGCACCAATAGGTACATTTTGAATATTTTCATTTGTATTACCATTATTGTTATATATATAAATATATATATATTATATTTATTTCCTAAAATTTTAAAAAACTGATGATTCATTCTTTATTATCTCTGAGACCCATATATTTATTTTTAGGGTTTATAGGTTTTTTGGTACCCTATGTTTGCCCACTTTTGGCTTTTGGTATCAATGTTTGGTTTTGCCTATTTTTGGTACGACGCGTTTGCAAATTGTATACTTTTGCTCCGACCGTTAGTGGACCATTAGAGTTGACCGTTAAATAGATACGTGACTTGCACATGCCTAGCCATAAATTTTGAATTTTGTTTAGTTTAGTCCTCAATTTTTTTGTCCAAACTTTTTATTTTTGCAATTTAGTCCTTAAAAATTTTCAACCGCACTCTAGGACTAAATTGACCTAGCCATAGTCTGACCCATGGCTTGGTTAGACCATGGTTAGGGTCGCCCGGGTCCGTCGTGTAAGCATATGGTGATGGGCGCCGTAATTGGTAGCCCATAATATGTATAGTTTACCTAATGAACTTAGGTAAATGTCACATTAGGGTAATTGGGCTAGACCCAAATCCCAATTGACATGGGAGGCCCAAAATTGAGCCTCCCCAAATACATACGACGACAGAATTATTAAGGTAGGGTAAAGTAGACTTTTGTCTACTTTACTCCTCCTATAAATAAGATGTGTTAGGGAATATTTCAGGTCTAACCATAATTCCCTTATAAGAATGTTTTAGAGAGACAACTCCTCCCACAACTTGAAGTTTCGGCCGAACCACCACTCTCACCGAAGGTGTGCCAAACTGCTTTCGAGCAACTCTCCGAAGATTTGTCCCCGTGCCAAGAATTGATCTGAGACTTTGCTGTGGACCTAACACCACGTTGGGCTTCTTTCATCAGAACCTCTACGGGTTCCGTCTGGTGGATCGAGAACTCCCTCATACAAAGGATCTTGGACTACGGTAACTGTTGAGGTATGTGTAACTCTTCTGCTGCGTAATTTCGATTACATGCACGTACCATATTTTGTGTTTCCGTAGTGATTACTCCCCGTAATCTAACAGTGGTATCAAAGCCTGAGTTAGGAGTTCATGATTTTGATAAATTGGTGTTCTTGAAAATTTAAAACTTTGGACCGAAATTTTTAAAGAAGATTTTAAAAAGTTTCGAATTTTAGGGTTTTGTGAGATAGGTCCGAAATTTTCATGTTCATGGTAAAGTTGATGTTCATGATCTTCAAGAAAAGTGTAGTATTTATCAAAATCATACATTGGATTGTAGATCTTATTAGAATTTGATCTTAAAATTTTACCACTTGTTCCCAATTAGTGTTTGTGCCGAAATTTTAATTATTTTTCAAGGTAAATTTTTTAATTTCTTGGTCACTAAGCAAAGAAATTTCGGCCAAACATATAAAACTGTTTAAAATTATATTGTTTACCATATTTTAATTTTTAATTAAGGTAACATAAAGATAGATTCGCATTAATATATACAAATATATATCGCTATCAATATATCTAAATATTTAATCAGGGTTAAAGATTTATTGATAGATTTAGTTACCTAAAATCTTGAGAAAATATATTGTCATTTATTTGTTTCCCTATTAAAGATATTGACAATAAATAAAATATATATAATATATAATGTGACGATTTTACATATATATATATATATATATATATATATATATATATATATATATATTGTTGATTGATTTAATCTTAGAGATAGAATCTTAGCAATAAATATATATATATGTTTTATATAGTGCCGAAATATATATATATTTTTTAATATTGGAAATTATTTTATATAGTTAATGTTACTTGGTGGCTAAGTTTTATATTTTTAATGGATTTAAAACCCTACTTGGGCCACGAGTAAAAATTTCGGCCCAACCTTTAAAATTTTAATTATTGCGCCGGTCCAATATGTTAAACTGGGAAGAAATTAAATCGAACCGGATTTTCTCAATTGGTTCGACCTATTCGGGTCGGGTCGGACCGGGGTAACTAAGTGGATCTAACCGAACCGGTTTTCAGTGTTGAACCGAACCAAACCCTATTTTATTAGACCGGTTCATACCGAACCAGATTTTAAATTTAAAACCGGACCAAACCGGATTTTTGTCGGACCGGACCGAACCGGATTTTCTGAACCGGACCAAAACGGACTGAAATTGACTGAACCAAACAATTTTTTCTAAACCGAATTCAAGTCAATTAAAATAGGGAGGTCAAGTTTTAAAATCTAAATGTTTTTGAACCTCGAAATGGACTACAAAGTGCTCATAGGGTTGCTAATCTTTATGCCTAGTTTCGACTATGGGGATGGATCTCGGAGATACATGTTTTTGGGACTAGTTAAATTAGTGGGCTGAATTGCAATTTTTTATTATTCAATATATATTTATGCATGTTTAGAACTGTTGTCTTGACTGAGTCAAGCTAGTTGGATATTACATGTTGTGGGTGGAGCCCTGGTTAAATATATGATATGCACACTAGAATAGACATGCTGTGATGGTTGAAAATGTGTAGGATTCATGTCTAGAAGCTTCTGTGATTGAATATAAGCATGAATTGCAAATCAGCCCCTAATGTTTAAAATTATTTTAAAACCGAAAGCCAGTCGCAAAATATGTATGATTGATGTGAATGTTACATGTTTGACACGTATGCTAGAATGTTGAGTAATGAGGTTACGTTTGATAATTTACTTAAAAGTAGAATTATAAATGCAAGCATGAGTTCCTCGGAACATTAGACGCATGACGCGTAAGCATGTATGTGGTATGAATGATGAATGTTACTAGCATATGATAATTTGCATGGGTTGTAGAATTGTGTATGCATGAGTGAATTCATCGGAATGATTTTTCCAAAACAAAAAGGCCTTGAGAAAGCCAAGATCGGGTATGCTTATTTTAAAATTCCTGTTTCCGGTAATTTGTGATTTAAACAGTTTTTAAAAGACTGATATATTGGATAGAAGGCGACAATAGTGTGAACTCTTTCACAGCCATCTTCCATTAGTTTACTGGTGGTCGGTTGGTTTAGATGACTGAGGAATCACTATTTGTCGAATTCTATCTTAGTAGATATTTGATGTATGCAATTCTTTCTCAAAATGTTATTGTCTCCCTTATTTTTGGATAATCATCGATGTGTTAGTATGATTTGGTTGAATTAGTGCGATTCGATATTTTTCGCAATCTTGATGGTATGAATAATGATGAATAAATAGAGTACGTGTTGAACTCTCTACTACGATTACGAAAAGTGGAGAGGACAACTACAGATGAATATGGTAGTCTGTATGATTTTGCCAATGTGAAACGAATGTAATGATTTGTTCCACCAAGAATAGGAGTAGGTTCTTTGATGATCTCAATGCGCATGTGGTGATACATTCGACCTTGGTAGAATGGGGTTGAAGAAGACTTCAATAGCGACCAAAAAATGTTACAGCTTGATATTCCTTTGCATCTACCACGGTGGAAGCAAGGATGCAAAAGCAAAAAATGTTTCGGTTGAATGTGATGGTCTTCTTTCTTTTCATGGATGTTGGAGTAAAATCCGCATCGGATCTTCAGAATGAAAGGTCAACATGGAAAAGATGTATATGGTTGTACAATGACCTTGAGCCTAATCAAGTACAGTAACCACAGCAGTAAAACGAAAACCTTCTCTGCTCACCATACTAGGTTCGAATGAAGTCGACCGTGATCCGCATATTATAGAGAGAAATGGACCATAAAGGTCTTATACGATAATTCGGTGGGTTAAACCATGTTGATAAAGTACATCAAGTACGCCTCATAGGTCATGTGTATGAAGCGGTAAAATGTTTTATACAGACACAGATCATTTGACATGATTCACTCATGAATTTACTCAGATGTGATGTTCAAAATTGGTTAAAGTTCTCGACTATCTATGCGATAATCATGGATCAAATACGCGATCTTCAGATTAAGAACCCTACCATTGTCATTTATCGTTCGTTTGAGTTACTAAAATTTTGGTTATTTCGAGATTCAGATTTATTGAATAAAGTAGTTTCCATTTGATTCGAAATGTGATCTACTTGTCAAATTAATCGACTCGGTTAAGAGGGATCGATCCGAACGAAATTTCAGCCAGGTAAAAGTGGTCGAATGAAACGAAACAATTCACGTACTCCGTCATCTCAGTCAGCACGACCAAGCTGAACTGTATAAACCCATTGATTGCGTAGCTAGATCGAATAATGTAACTCTTTCTTTATTATTATCACTCCATTGAATGAAATAAACTGTACTGATAATCATGTTTGAAACAGTTAAAACCGATTAAATTGAATTAAATTCAGAAAGGAAACGATTTAACCAAGGGTTTAACCCCAGAGTAGATTACGCAACGCGCAAGTGGACCTCGATAGACGGAACACATCGTTTCATTACATGAGTTTAATATTGAAGTGTTTAAATGATGATGTGCTGAATTTTCGTTTGCACTCCTTCGGAAATATGACTTATTGATAACATTTACGTCAATAGAGGCTTCGGAGACTGTCACGACCTTGTAAAAGTATCAACTGACACATAAGGTGAATACCTAAGATGCTCAGTTCGAAGATGGATAAAATATCGGAGATAAGTCAGCAAACGAAGAAGGATCAAGTCAGTTAAATGATTTTCATTCCAGAAGCCTTGAACGAAAAGTCAGGCTAGGCATTCAAGTTAAAATGACACACTTCAAGAGACACAGTTTATTTACATAATGTTGAGTCGTTCTATCAGAAGTTCCCTATGGGATGATGAAAGATGATTCACATAAATGTAAAACTATGTTTCAATTAATATCGGTAAGGTAGGTAACCATCATAGATGAAGGGTGACAATGAGTTAAATCATATCACCACGCGACGTTAATTTGCGCAATAAACACGTATTTAGGACAAGGGTACGCCAGTTACTCCTAGAAAATACCTATTTCCAGCTTGGATTAAATGGTACCGTGATCGAACATGAGACATTACATCACTAAGAGGGCGAATTATTCAAATGCATGAACAGTTTCAATCAACATAGTCATGATCAAAACATAGCAGAATAATGATGACAATCAGGTCCCACTTAATTTGAGTAGGAGAGATTTGAACAAGTAACTTAAGTGAATGGCATGGTAAATAAGAATGGGAACATTTTCATGATAAATCCAGTAGGAGGAATAAACCCTACCACAAGTAATCACTGTTGCTGTTGGGACGAATCAAGTCGAACCTGGTGGTTAAAATTGCTGAACCAGGAATGACACAACTACCTATATTACCCACTGTTCCCAGTGGGATTGATCCAACTATACATGGTTCCAGATCCTAGTGATCAAGGAATGCATCTCGGAAGTAAAACCCCGAGACCAAGAGGTTGTAATAGGAAAGTTATAGGTCAAGGTTCTAGCACTTCTATTGTTCCCAACAGAGACGATGCTCCGATAAGAAGCATTGTTCCGAGTGTGATGATTATTCCCAATAGAAATGATGCTACGATAAGGAGCGTTATTCCGAGTGGGAGAAAAGATTAGACTAATTAGTGGGACTCATAATGCCTAGACGAGAGTCAAAGACAAGTATCCCATTGAGCCTAGTGAAAACCCCGCTCAAACTGTTGTCAAGCACTGGAAAGACCTCAAGTGGAGAAATGAAAAGAAATAATAAATGAGAGATATCGCCTTAAATGAAAGCCATTATACTCTATAGTTGATGTACCTGTTAACCACATGGCATAAGGATAAGGTGAGCCCAGAAAGAAGGCTCACCACTGATGGAACAAGTCGGAGAACCCGAATCGTTGCAAAGGTCTTACCCAATGCTTCACGGAGAGGACTTTGATAAGAGAAACTCAATGACTGTGCGTAAAACCACAGTTAGGGCCATTCATGGTCCTGGTCGCAAGTCTCGATCACGAGTTGCACCAAAAGGAATGTTAAGACCGTATTCCTCCACGGAATCCTGGAGGAAGAGATCTACATGGAGCAACCGGAGGGTTTAATTACTCCTGGTAACGAACATAAAGTTTGTAAACTCCAAAAGGTCCTTCTACGGTCTCATACAGTCATCACGGCAATGGTACAGCAGATTCCACGAGGAAATCGTAGGAAACGGATTAAGTGAGTCTTCACAAGAATCCGTGCATGTATTATAAGACCTCCGAGTCTAAGTATGTCATCTTAACCTAGTACGTGAACGACATACTCATTGCCGCAAACGACATGAGTTTCATGAATAAGTCAAAGTCCTGGTTAGCATCTGTATTTGAGATGAAAGACATGGGAGATGTCACGTATATCTTAGACAATGAAACAGCCAAAGATCGGGCTACCCGGAGAATATGTCTATCTCAAGAATCTTATATCAAAAATCTGTTGGAAGTAGGTTGAGATTACAGAATACCAAACCCTTGAATATGTCGGTGGTATTTGGGTACGCACCGTCGTAACGTGACAGCCCCAAGAACCCGGCAGAGCGTGGACAGATGAAGGGTGCTGAGAATTCTAGCGTCGACAGATGAAGGGTGCCCGGAGGATATGTCTATAAATTTTAGATTTTAATGAATTGAATTCTCCTTTAGCGTTAAATCAATTTTTGTTGGTATTATGGTATTAAATTGCATGAAAAGTGTATATTTACGTTTGCATAGGTCAAACTGCTCCACCTATGACTATAAGTGGTTAAGTACGATTTTACATTCTTCACTCCTCAAGTTGATGAGTTAGATACAACTTTCTCGTTAATAACCCATGTCATTCGCGATCCAACTCATTATTAGTTCTAACCATAAATATATATATACATGTAAGGCTATTTTAGTAATGTAATTAAAAACAATAGTTAATTTTGTACCTAATATCCTTCTTCTGTTTTTCCCGTTTTGAATTACATTGTGCCATTCTTTTCTATCACACAGATTCATTTATCGCAACCCCTTAACTTGCCCATGTATTAATTAAATATTATCATATTAAAAAACTTAAGATAAGTTATGTATGTTGAAACTTAGATGATCGATGCGCGTGTTGCACGCGTTAATAACTAGTGTAGGTAGGCCACGTGATAGATTGACTAGCTTGCATTGAAGAGAAAACACATTCATCGTATATAAGAGAAGTAGAAGTTGAAGAAGACAGATATATAGATAGAAGTATAATTAAGACAGATAATATTATATGAAGGCATCTAGCATGAAGGGAGCAGTTGAGGAAGATTGCCATGTAGCAAGCTAATCAATTAAGTTTCCGACAATTGGTACGGATCTGACCGTTAGATCCGGTTAGGAGAGTGAGGTTGGCCATCTTGATCATGGCTTTGGCAAAGTCAGCATAGAAGATAATTGGAATCTTGCTATAAAGAGCAACCTGAGAGTCGGTGGAGCCGCCAGTGAAGAGCTGCTGATCTGAATGGAGGAGACCTTTGTTGGAGATTAAGTTGTTGTAGTAGGCATTATCAAATACGAACTGGGTGGTCGTATCGAGGGGAGCAAGCTGATCGGCATCGAGGTCGTTTAGAGTGGCAGAACAATTTGACTGCAAAGACGTTGCAAATTCAGCGTTGATGTTGGTTTCGTTATGTATCCTGTTCCTGAAGAGGAAGCACCGGGCTTGGCCTATTGTGTGGGATCCTGCTAAAGCCACCATCTCTTTCTCACTGAAGCCCTTGTCGGAGAAGGCGGATATAAGATCCTTGAGATCCATTAATGGTGAAGGGATCTGATTGTTTGCATCGCTTAATAAACTTGCTGTTGTTGAGTCTCTTCTTCCCAGTTGCACTGGCCACGATGGCCCTCCTACCTGCATATATATAATATATCCATGCATCTTAGTTTACTGTTTAACCTTTATATAATAGATATAAATAGTTTTTGATATTATAAGTTAAACAATGTTGACCTTTCGTTATATATTTTTTTTATTTATAGATTTTTTGTGCAATACGTTGTGCATTTGTTTGTCAACACCGTCAAGTTTGACCGTTAAATGTCAGTGTACAAGCCACGTGACTTTTCCTAAAGTTTCGTTTTTATTCAATTCAGTCCCTGATTTTTATCCTTAGTTTCAATTTTTGCAATTTAGTCTCAACTAGGTCGGACCCTATCTGGGTCAATTTAGGGTTAGAGTGAGGTTGTATTTGTTTAGGGAATAAATTGCAAAAATTAAAATAAGAGTTATAAATTGGGGGACTAAATTGAACAAAAATGAAACTTAGAGAGAAAGTCATATAACTTTCACATGGATACTTAACAGTCAAACTTGACGGTTGACTAATATATAAAATGCAAACGTATGATACTAAAAACCATAATATATATATATAAACCAATTTTGATCAAAAGACAAATATATGGAAAAAATATATATAACCCTTAATAACCTATGAAGCCCCATGTTAACCAGAGAGGTCTGAATTTTCAAAAGTTAATTTGGAAGGTCTGAATTTTCAACTTTGTTGAACTTTGGTTTTCCGTCCATTTTTATGGTTAAATTTAACAGAATTGTGTGAAATGACACTTTTACCCCTTTTTCCGGAGCTTTGGGCGGCCTTGGCGGTCACCGACGGTGTTTTCCGGTGAAGGATAATGTTATTTTTGCTTTAAGGGGCATTTTTCGTTTTTTCAGGTCAAGCATGTGAGGGGCACACTTTGGTCGGAGGGCATTTTCGGGATTCAAGTTTATTTCCGGTTACATGCCAAGCATGTGACCAAATTCCGTCTGTTTTAACGGCAAAAATCTATGGAGACCTCTTATATCAACAAAGTTGAAAATTCAGACCTTCCAAATTAACTTTTGAAAATTCAGACATTTCCGGTTAACATGGATCAAAATTCAGACTTTTCATAGGTTATTATAAAAAATAAAAAAATAAACCATTTAACCTTATATATATTACTTATATATATTATATAGGGGCGGTTCAATTTTTATGAATATATATATGTAGTACTAGCTAGCTAACTAGCTACTTAATTATTGTTTAAAAAAAAGTAGTTAATTATTAACTAGCTTACAAGAGATACAGCGTCACGAGCAGCAACAGCTAATATATCGGCACAAGAAACGAGTCCTGGGCAACTACTCTCCAGTTGGGACTTGATGGTGTCGATCACTTCGAATCCACGCAACGAACCTGCGTTTGGACCTGCCGATTTCTCCCCAGTAAAACTAGCTGTATCATCTAGCAATACAGATGCATCACAACCCTACAAATTAATAAGATTACTATTATTATTCAAGGAAATGGATGGATATATATATGATATACGGAGAGTGAGAGAGAGAGAGAGAAACATGCATTAACAAAACAGTCGTGAAAATGGAGTCGAAGCAAAGAAGCGGCCATGCGATGGTCCTTAGAGACAACATTAGCAACAACGCTTCTAATGGTAGAGAGTGCTTTGGGACATGTTGTTGCGTAGTAACTGGGGCTCATTAACTGCTCTGCTGCATCTACGTCCCTTAAACCCATAACCAATATCGTCACTAAGACGCTCCATGTAAGCAATCTAACATGGTTGCATTTGTATAACAAGTAGCAGAAACCCATTTGTTTATGTGATAACCTAGCTAGCTAGGTTTAAGTAATTCTATTATATATATGTGTTTGAAGCTCTGTACGTTGTATTTCACAAGTATATATAGGTAGCTAGTGTAGCTAATTTATGGTAGTTAGTACACGCACGACACTTCATTTCTTCTCTTAATTTATCCAGTGGGAAGTTCACCTTCTGTGTTTTTCTGATTATTATTATTATATACGCAGTAAAGAAAATCTTGTGGTCCAAAGTGTCAATGAGTAGACTAGACAATTTTGACATTTTGTTCATCAATGTAAGTAAAATGTCCAGGTTGGCCCTTGAAGTATTAATTGTTTATCTAATATATTAACTAATTCAATGCCCACAAACTAGAGATCAATCCAAATATTAAGCCTTTCAAGGAAAATTGTTGAGGTCGAGGTTGAAACAGATCAGTGGACCATTTACGATTGGAGATCAAGTTTAATTTGTCGGAGCTCGAATGATATGATACCCAGTCGAGTTTAAACTTAAAAAATAAAGGTTCGGTCGAATTTCTATTTGAGTTGAATTGAACGTTAAGAGATATTTGTTTCAATTTGGTTTGTTTAGGCCCAAGGTAACTACCGAAACCTCTAAGTATTTATTGTGTAGACTTAGTGTTTGCACTAAACTATTTTTTGAAGTGATTTCTAAAACCTTAAAAATAAACTCTAAACTACCGAAAGTTAAAGACACTTCTTATATATAATAAGGGAAATGATTTAAGTTCCGATTTTCCCATTCCTATTTGTTCCGACTGTTAGTGCCTTTACATAAACCCAAAAAGTTGCTTAAATTTACAAGTGTGCCATCTAGTCACACATCGGAATGTGTAGGAATAGGAAGTCGGATCGTGTATCATTGCTGTTAATTTATATTTATTTAAGGTGGACAGCACGTCTAAGAATTTTCCGAAGCCTCTTTAGTGTGAACACTGAAAACAGGGTAGTTGATGAGAATCTTAATTGTGGAATAATGGTGGATTTTGTACGTAGTATAGTATTGCAACTTCCCCTAACTGAATGGAATATTACCCGAACTTTTCCATTAATATCAACCGTCATGACGTAAAATAATAGTTAATTCAACACCTTATCCTACTGGCGAATTTCACGATCTCGTACTTCAGAGAAACTGTATGCTGTTATGGGGTTCTAATTTCTCCATTATCTGTGTTTGGTTTTGCGAGAGTAACTAAACCCTTGGAATAAAGTGTTCGCTATAAATATTGTTAAATTCCACATTGAGCCGAGCTAAACTAAACAGACCAAAAGAGAGCAATTATTTATATAAGTGGGGTTCCATCTTAAAACTAATGGGTTATAGGAGGAGGTAATCCACTTACTTATATGGTGCCAAATTTAACTCACACCACCGGTGTGTGATTTTATTCACGGTGCAAATCATGTTGACTAATAAAAATGTTTGCTTTATGTTGGCCCGTTGGGTTTGACTCAACCCAATGTGAAATTTTACATGGTATCAGAGCTCATGGGATCGATTCATGGTGATGCCACTTTAATGAAAAGTTATTACCTCCTACTAAAAAAGAGTTTAATGCCCAATTATTTGACCCTTAATAGGTTAAGGACGAGAATACCGGGAGGATGTTGAAGTATAAGAGGGTGCTGGATGCCTTCCCCGTAAGTTCGGACTTATGAAACAGTTGGTTAAGGCGCACACCTTATTTTCTACAAATATTTTTTTCATTTACAGTGTCTTAGAGGATATGAACCTTATACTTATTAATTAATGGGTGACGTATTAAACCAATACACTATATTGTTGGTTTATTAGTTGTGATTGCTATTGAAGAATCCATGGACTTATATGTCAAAGTGGTCAACAATTCAATTATATGGTGTAGTGTTTTAACGCTTCATTCCTAACTAGAGGTCTAGGGTTTAAAATACGCTAGAGTCCTAAAAATGGCAAAATATTCATACCAATCACTTTTTTTTTAAATGCATGCTAATAAAGATTATTCTAGATGTGGTGAATCAAACATGCTATGGGTGCTGCTGTAAAACAAGTGGGACAGACGCGTAAGACACAAGCTGGACCGGACACGTCCGCAGTGTTCTTAATGGGGCGTTTTATGATCGAATGAACTTACCTCGAACACTTAGTCAAATTTACTTCTCTTCGGGTCGCGTAAGTGGGTCGTTCCGCTACCGAGTTAGTTCGTTAATATCGTAATTATGCGTATATCCATCATTGAACTACTCAATTTTTGGGTAGAATAGTTCTGTGACATTGGTTGGTTGCTGCCAGATTAGACTAGCTGTAATTTGCGTGGACAAAATTCATGAAGAGGGTTTTGTTGGATATACGCCCAAGATATCAAAAATTGGGCTCTATAATTAAGCCACATTCGATTATAATTTGAAACCTTAGAAAGTGGACACCCGATGGCCAAAACACTCAGGCCCAAAAACACCCCGAGTGGCGAAATCCACTAGGGAAGACCCCGAGTGGTAAAAACCACTCGGGGGTGATGGAACAAGTGCGTCGATGATCGTCCTATGTAGGTGTCTTCGAGCCTTGTTCCGGAATTGTGCTCTTCCTTCGCTCCTTTCCTCGAATCCTGCACAAAGGATTACGCTGGAGGGAGGTGTTTCCGGCGAACTCTGATGCTTAAGTAAGTGCTTGGTTTTAGAGAGATAAAATCTAGAGAGAAGTCAGAGCTACAAATTTGCAATCAAACATATTGAAGAATGCAATGTCCTATTTATAGAGATTGTAGGTTTGGCCACGAGGAGCCCACAAAGATGCCGTAGGGTCCGTGGAATATTCCATATAGGATAGTGAAAACAGGGATGTTCGTAGTTCATATATACGTACGTCGGGTGTGCGTACGTCGAAGGTGTGTCACCTGGACGTAGGAGACCGACTGCCGGAGCGCGTTGGCCCCGTTTGGCCGGACTAGTCTGGTTGAAGGTTCCCCCTCGACCGGACTTAGTACGGTCGGGGTCCTTCAAGGGCGGGTTTTGGTCGGGTTTCCACTTTCTAAGGTTTCGGTTTATAACCGTGTCTAGGGTCGACGTTGCGACTAAGGTGAGCCTATTCGAGGTCCAATTGGGTGTATATCCATCATTTTCCCTCGAGTCAAGTAATGGTGTAACCCTTCATTTACTCTATTTTTGACAGGATTTATACCCGAAATGGGACCTCATGCGATACATTACCTCTTATTTGAGTTTGTCTTTGTCGGTGCGTAGGGCTCAATTTATTTCCCTTTTCTTGTAGGGATCTAAATTTGTGTCATTCGTCAAAATCCTAGATTCAAAATATGTACAAGTGTTTGGTAAGTCACGAGTGTAATATTTTATTGTATGTAGGTGTATATTCTATGTATGTAATGCGGTGCATTGTACGGCGTGTGTTCGTATGTAGTGTTATCATGTATTTGTGTGAAACACTTAGTAAAAAATATGCTTATAACAGTTTATGTGAGTGTATATCTATCCATCATGTAATTATGAGGAGGGTACTCATGTGCGTGTAATAAGATAATGACATTTGATGCAATACATGCATATGTGTCTATTGTTGTGCAAAAAAATTCTAAGTGTTAGAAAACACTAATATTGATGTATGTGAGTCTATACACAAAACACTGGGATAATTTCTAAGTGTTGAGACAACACTAGTAGCCATGCTTATGGATGTATGCATGTAAATAATGATCCATGAAAAAATTCTACGTGTTGGACAAACACCTAATAGTAATGCATATGGATGCATATATGTTATGGCCATTGAAAATTAAGTGTTGGTAAAACACTAGTGGTAATGCATATGAGTGCATGCATGTATATAGTGGTCTCATGTATGGATATGTAATGATGTATAAATATTAATGCAACTAGGTGCAAATATATAAAGTATGAGCATATATATGCCTAATGTCACGTGCCAGGAGTTTTGACGCTCCCAGCAGAATCGGCACGCGGGGCATCCGGCACTCCCACGTCCGGATCAACCATCTTCTCTCCCAAGATCAGTTCTCGAAGCCCAACTCGCACTGCGCATACGGACGGAACGGGTTGTGGTTAGGGGTCTTTGCTCCGGAGAGCAGCTTAACTGGTTTTCGGCCTGCCCTAGCCATCATCAGGAGAGCGGAATTAGCTCCCGAACCAGCAAGATCCCGAAGGATGTGCCTCGCCGGTCGAGCCGAACCGAGCCGACGCCGGACCGAGCCGGTCGACGCACAGAACCGGTTCAGCTTGAACCGGACCCGATTCAGAATCAAATCCCCTTCCTCGCCGGAACCACCTCCGCCACGGCCAGGATCGTCACTGGAGTTCGTCGTCCGCCTACGAGGCCGCCACAGACCGACTCGCCAGAGCACCGCCTCCCCAGTCGCACCCCAAGCCCGACCGACCGCCGCCCGTACCGCCGTCCCAGAGCCGAAACGCTCCGCGGAAGCCCTGTCGCCGTCGAAGCCTGCCGTCGTGCAATCCGCCGCAACAACCACCGTTGTTCGCCTCGCCCGGACCTCCTC
Source organism: Clarkia xantiana subsp. parviflora (assembly GCA_036873135.1). NCBI lineage: Eukaryota > Viridiplantae > Streptophyta > Magnoliopsida > Myrtales > Onagraceae > Clarkia > Clarkia xantiana. Next base: position 24,935,222 of record JAPTYO010000011.1, read on the forward strand.
CTGCTTTCCTGGCTGGCGTCACGGCCAAAGGAGCCACCGGAGCTCCTCCACGAACGAAGGAGCCCCCCGACCGCCGAGCTGAAGCCGCCACGCGAGCCACCCCTCCGGCGAGCTGATTTCGGACCAAACCAAGGCCAAAATCTGACCAAACCAAACCAATTCAAGGTCCAAAACTTGACTCCATGGCAATTTCTTGCTATTTAGCTACAATGGAGGTAAACCTAAAACCATTTCTAGACCAAAATTCAAATTTTGAGTGAAAGTGGATGATAAATGGTGTTGGTGGCAAAGGAGAGGTGAAACATTACACCAATATATATAGGCAATACACTAGAGTTTGCTAATGAGATGAAATCTCAACCGTCTATTTTTAATATAGCAAAATCCAAGGGCTATAGGAAATGCCATAGTTTTAGATTATTTACATAACAATATACTCACCCACACACATACATGTACGTAGTCACATCATGAATAGTGCAAAGCACTTAGTACGCATTTAAGCATATTACACTTCGAATCCTCTGTCGAAAAGCAAAACACATTAGCACACATATACGTTAAATATCGCACCAACACGAGCGAAAACAAACTTTGACATGAATACCACCTGCTGGGAATAAAGCGGAATACCATAGACATATGCACAGACAGGGACGAATTACTAACATCTAGTATGTAGATATATAGTAATGCCCGTAATATCATGAAGGTTACAGCTTGGCCTCCCGAAGGGTAGAAGGGATGGGCACTAGACCACACATTGACAATGAAAAAACTCACCAAGAAAAAGTACGACATCCCCAAAAGATCCCAACTCAGGTGTAAATCCACTCAAAAATAGAGTCAAGAAAGGGTTACACCATTTCTTAACTCGGGGGCAAGTGATGGATATACACCCAGATGGACCTTATTGGGGCTCACCTACATTTAAACACGGCTAAAAACCAAGACAGACACCCCGAACAAGCTAATCCAGTCGAGACCGGACTAGTCCGGTCGGAGGCACCAGACTAGTCCGGCCGGAGGCACCAGACTAGTCCGGCCCAAAGCACTGAATTAGTCCGACAAAATAGGGCCGATGCACCCCAGCGGTGGGCCCCTTAAAACCGGGTAATACCAAGAAGCCCTCGGACATCCACACGCCCGATTTACGTATTCCCGACCTTTGGGCATATCTTTTCTCCCTATCCTAAAGTGAATATTCCGCGGACCCTAAATCCTAGGTATTGGAGAGGGTTTGTCGGAAACCACCCCTCCGGGGCAATCATTTTTGCAGATCTACGGGAGCATAAGAAAAAGGCGAGCACGTTCACAGATCAAGACCTCGAAGGCACACTCTACAGACGAATCTCGACGGGCTTAATTCAATACATATAGTAGCAAAAGTCTTATTTATTAACGCTAGAGATAATAAACTCCAATATAGCCGGCCGGATGTTTGAGTTTGAACTTTGAAGCGAGGTGTTAAGAGTGAACTACTTCTGCTGCTGAATCAGATTTGTAGACGAAATCTATGTGAAGCTAAAATAATCCTCCCGGCCACGTCGATGTCTTTGCTACTGGCACTGCTGCTGCTTAGTTTTGTTGAATAAATAAATGTTCTTTCTCATTTTGAGATTCCGGCCGGGAGGGAAGGAAACAACAACCAAGAAGGAAGGGTATTAAGATATTTATATATTATATTATTTTGGATTGGACGACCATGGTGATATTAATAAAATATCATCTCCGTCTTGACTTTAAATCAGAGAGGACTCAGAAAAAGGATGGTGGATTTTATTCTTGAGGTCTATGTCACCGTGTCTTTGGGCCCCATAACTTTCTTGCGTGGTGTCGTTAACGAGCGAAGTATGCTTGCTTCTTCCTTATCTCACTCAGCTGCTGGGCTGCTGCTTTGTACAGAAAGAGAGATCTTCTTCTCCTCAGAAAGGGACTTGTTCTGTTTTGTTAAATTCTGAAAGTGTCGGTGGTGGTGCCTTGCTTAGCTGCTACATTTTCGCCGGCTCTACATTTCTTTTTTCGGTCTAAGCCTGTTTCTTTTCAACTGACTTTACGATTGACTGACTAGTGTTAAGTTGGCTGTAAATTTTGGCCATCTTCGGGAAACAACAAGTTGGTATTGGCTGAGTTGCGTTTTCTGCGGATTGGAAGATTCTTTGGAGATGAGATTTGTGGGGTTTTGATCTGATGATTAAGGAAAATGTATGTCCCAGTCCAACTCACATGTAAATTGTAATTGATTGATTGATGTTTGAATCAGCAACGATTGATGACATCTTCTCCATCTCCAAATTCATCTACTCCTTCTGCTGTGCCACCAGCAACGCCCACTACTCCATCACCATCAGCTGCTGATGTCGATGCTACACCACCACCGTCTTCTCCACCACTTGACACACCATCTCACACCCATCCGCCAGATACTGCTTCTCCTCCTCCCTCAGCTCCACCCCCGCAGATGCCTCCTCCTCCGCCGCCAACAGCTCCACCACCTAGTACTACGCCACCACCACAGTCTCCTCCTCCACCAATAACAGTAAGTCCATGTTGAGACCGGGGTTGTTATCTGGGCTGATTTGTATTGTATGTGGGCTTGTTTATATGTTGAAGCCTTTGTATCTGGCCCATTTAGTTTGCAGCCCAGTCTAAAGTCCGGTGATGCAATCTGCAACATAGCTGAAAGTCTGAGGACTTGTTTTGTTATGTTTTAAACATTGAAGTCTGTTGTATAGACTCTACTTTGTAGGGTTTTATATATATTTGCTTATTTTGAGAGGGATGAGGGCAGATGAATAGAAACCCTTGCGTGAACTCTCCAAATCCTTTCCAGTTGATTCCTTCGTCTTCTTCTTCGATATCACGACCGGTTTTCACATGGTATCAGAGCTGAAGCTCTGACTGCTTCTCCGATCCGTTCCGCATCTCCGCTGCACGATTGCTCTTTGGTAACATCTTATCTCTGTTGAGGAACTGATTCGTTTTCATGAATCTGTTGATTTTTTGATTCTTAAATCCTCTTATCTGAGTTGAGATGTTGCGATCCGATATTTTGCTTTGATTCCTCGACTGTGACGATTCATCTTCTCAATTTTAATTTTCAGAAAATTGATTATTCCTTGCAGAAAATGATTTCATGAGAGTTTTCTTTGATTATGAATCTGATTGATTTTTTTCAGATCCGATTCTTAATTAGGTTTTGACCTTAGCGATTTTTTGTCTCTCGGAGTTCTTTTTCCTTTACATGCATGACTATCGCCGATGATGATCTCCATAGATCCGAGGTTCTAAACCACAGATCCACTGCTCTTTGTTGCATGCATGTGAATCTTCTGTGAAGATTCTTTTTGAATCTGAGAAACACGATTTATTTTTGTGGATCTTTTTTTCTTCTATCTGAATCTTTGTTTGCTCTGTCATCAATCTGTAGATCTTTTGATCTCCTTTGCGAAAATTTTATTCGATACTTCACGATGACATCTGAAGCGGACAAGAATCAGGAAATTGATCCATCAAAATTCTCTGAGAGCTCTTTGACCAATGTAGTTGCTGAGGTCGCTCCTAAGATCGATCATAATCATCCTTTATATCTGCACTCTTCTGATTCTGCTGGATTATCTTTGGTATCTGAAAAATTGACTTGTTCTGAGGATTACGGTTTTTGGAGTAAAGCGATGAGGATCTGTCTCATTTCAAAGAACAAGCTAGGTTTTGTAACTGGAGCTTGCAAGAAAGAGAACTTTGATCCAAGCTTACATGACCTTTGGGAGCGTTGCAATGCTCTTGTGCTAGCCTGGATAATGAATTCTGTTTCACGTGAACTGATGTCTGGAAATATATACACTGAGAGTGCTTTCTCTGTTTGGAATGATTTAAAGGAAAGGCTGCACAAGGTCAATGGTTCACGCATTTTTCAATTACATAGGGACATTTGCCTAGCCCAACAGGGAGTTGAATCAATTTCTACATATTTTGCGAGACTCAGGACCATGTGGGAAGAATTTGATGCTATCTGTAATTTGCCAAACTGTGGATGTCCTGAGTTTCAAAAACACATTGTCCACGCAAGCAACCTAAAATTGTTTCAATTCCTCAACGGGCTCAATGATTCCTATTCTAATGTGCGCACAAATTTGGTTATGCGTGAAACTTTGCCCACTGTCTCTCAAGCATATGCTGTTCTCATTCAAGAAGAACATCAAAGGTCCATTTCTGGTGGCACTGCTGCCAACTCTGTCTCTGAAATTAAAACTGTTTCTGATAACAACACAAGCAAGTCAAGGGGCCAGAAAAGAAACCTTAACTTGCTCTGTGATTTTTGCAAAATGAGGGGACATGATTATGAACACTGCTTCAAAAGGAAGGGCTACCCTCCCGGTTGGAAGTTTCGTACCAATCAGGGCCAGGGCAGTACTCCTCAAGCATATGCTGTTGTTGAAAACAAATCTGATGCTTCTGCCAAGGATGGAGGAGGTCATTCCAAATCCACTCCTCTCGATGTTGGTAAGAGTCAGCCTATGATGATTACCACAGAACAGCTTGAGTATCTTGCAAAGACTATGGCAAGGTCTCGACATAATGATTCTGAGGCCGAGATGAAAGCAAATGCTGCCTCTTCCACCACAGGTATAACTCTTGTTAACTTTGCTTCTAATACCTGCCATGATTGGATTCTTGACACTGGTGCCAGTCACCATATGACTTGCAGATCAGATTGGTTAGTAAATGTTAAATCCATTAACTCAAATGTTCTATTGCCCAATGGCTTGAAATCTAATGTTGCAGCTATTGGTGATTTTGAATTCAGTCCCAAAAGATTCTTGAGAAATGTTTTATACTTACCTGAATTCAAGTACAATCTGATGTCTATTAGCAAATTGGCTAAGGATTTATCTTGTTCTGCCATATTTACCCAAATTATGTTATCCTGCAGGAAATTTGCAATGGAGTGGTGTTGGGGAGTGGACATGAAGCTGCAGGGCTTTACATTTTCAAGCCCAAAACTTCAGTCCCTGCAGCTCTTCAATCCTCAATAAGCCACCCTCAAACCATTTTATGGCATAAACGTTTAGGCCACATCCCTTTCTCTGTTTTGAATAAGATTGAATCCTTACAATCAGTTTGTTTTCAGAATAAAGGAATTCAGGATTGTAGTATATGCCCTATGGCAAAACAATCTAGACTACCTTTTCCTCACAGTCATTCTGTTACTAGTGAGCCTTTTGAATTGTTGCATATTGATGTATGGGGACCATATCATACTGTAACCCACGATAATAAGAGATATTTTCTTACTATAGTGGATGATTTCACCAGAACCACTTGGATTTATTTGCTAACTCTTAAATCTGATGTGATTGTCATATTGAAACATTTTTCCTCAATGGTTAACACGCAATTTTCTAGAAAAATAAAAAAAATTCGTTCAGACAATGGTGGAGAATTTTTTAATGAGCATTGCTCTAATTTTTTTCTCAACAATGGAATTATTCATGAAAGCTCCTGTGTTTATACACCCCAGCAAAATGGAATTGTTGAACGCAAACATCGTCATCTTCTAGAAATTGCTAGAGCTTTAAAGTTACAAGGTTCTATACCTGATAAATTTTGGGGTGAATGTGTTTTGACAGCCTGTTATTTGATTAATTTGCTGCCAACTGATGTGTTAAAAGGAATGTCTCCTTTTGAAAAATTATATGGCAAAGTCCCAAGCTTGGATCATTTAAGAACTTTTGGATGTTTATGTTATGCTAAAGTTTTACCTTCTTCTGACAAGTTTGCATCCAGATCAATAGCCTCTGTCATGATGGGTTATTCAATGACTCAGAAGGGATACAGACTTTACAATTTGAGCAACAAGGCCTTCTTTGTTAGTAGGGATGTTAAATTCCTTGAATCTGTATTTCCATTCTCTTCAAAAACAACTGAATTGCCACTTTTTGCTCCTAATGTTCCTAATCCCTTACCTGATTTTGCAGATACCTCCCAGGATGATACATTTGATATTGCTGATAAACTCAATATACCTGAGGAATTACCTGATGATGATACAAATTCTGACAATCATGTTGAAAATCTGGTAAGTGATTCCAATATGGACCACTCTTTAGAAGGTAATGATGTTGATAATCAATATCATGATGTCCCTGATTTAAATGAGATTGTCACTGAACCTATGCCCAGGTCTAGACCTGCTAGAACCATCAAACCACCTGCTTGGACCAAAGATTTTGATATGTCTAATTGTTCCTCTTTGTATCCTATATCTGATTATTTGGGTTATGGTAGAGTGACTAGTTCCTACAAGTCTTTTCTAAGCACTATTGATAAAATTCTTGAACCTTCCTCTTTCTTTGAAGCTTGTAAAAATGATAATTGGATTAATGCAATGAAAGAGGAAATCAGTGCATTAGAAAATAACAAAACTTGGTCTCTAGTTACTTTGCCCCCTAATAGGAAATCTATTGGATGCAAATGGGTTTTTCGGGTCAAGTACAATTCTGATGGTTCTTTGGAAAGGTATAAGGCTAGATTAGTTGCAAAAGGTTTTAAACAAAAGGAGGGAATTGATTATGATGAAACCTTCTCTCCTGTTGCCAAAATTGGAACAGTTAGAACAATTCTGTCCCTTGCTGCTTTTCATAAATGGCCCTTATTTCAAATGGATGTCTATAATGCTTTTCTTCAAGGTGACTTATTAGAAGAGGTTTATATGGACTTACCTCCCGGATTTGGCAATCAGGGGGAGTTGTGTGTTGTTCCTTCAGGTCTTGTTTGCAGATTGCACAAATCCTTATATGGGTTGAAACAAGCCTCAAGACAGTGGAACATCAAACTAAGTGAAGCTCTTCTTAACAATGGATACAAACAAAGTCACTTGGATTATTCTCTTTTTACAAAGAGAAGAGGTCAGGAAATTGTTATCCTTCTTGTTTATGTAGATGATCTGCTTATAACTGGAAACAGCTCTTTTCTAATTGATGAGTTAAAGGCCACCCTTCAAACTAATTTTAAAATGAAAGATTTAGGGGATTTAAAATACTTTCTAGGCATAGAAGTTGCAAGGTCTAGTGAAGGCATTGTGCTCTGTCAGAGAAAGTATGTCCTTGAATTGCTTTCTGATGTTGGTTTGTTAGGAGGTAAGCCTTGCAGTACTCCAATGGAGCAAAATGCCAGGTTTACATCAATTGGATATGATGAGAGCCTAAGTCTGAATTTGGATGACAAATTGCTTTCTGATCCTAGTATCTATAGAAGCATAATTGGCAGACTTTTGTATTTGGGGATTACTAGGCCAGATATTGCATATTCTGTTCAGTATTTGAGCCAATACATGCAAAAACCTAAGAAATCCCATTTTGATGCTGTTATTCGAATTTTGAAATATCTGAAGCAGCAACCTGGATTGGGAATTTTGTTGTCTTCTACTGGCAGTTTTAATGTCAGTGCCTTTTGTGATTCAGATTATGCTCGATGTATTGAGTCTAGGCGTTCAGTTACTGGTTATTGTGTCTTTATTGGTAATTCGTTGGTTTCTTGGAAAGTGAAGAAGCAACCCACTGTATCATGTTCTTCAGCAGAAGCTGAATATCGTAGTATGCGTGAAACTTTGACTGAGTTAATTTGGTTGGATGGATTGCTTTCTGAGTTGGGTTTTTCTTCTGGTAAGCCAATTGTTTTACATTGTGACAATAAAGCTGCAATACAAATAGGTAATAATCCTGTTTTTCATGAACGTACAAAACATATCGAAGTTGACTGTCATTTTGTTCGAGATTGTGTATCCTCAGGATTTCTCAAGTTGAAGTATTTGCATACAAAGGATCAGTTGGCGGATGTGTTCACGAAGGCTCTTCCTACAGCACAGCACAATCGATTACTTGCAAAGCTTGGAATGATTGATATATTTCAGCTAAGTTCAGATTGAGGGGGAGTGTTGAGACCGGGGTTGTTATCTGGGCTGATTTGTATTGTATGTGGGCTTGTTTATATGTTGAAGCCTTTGTATCTGGCCCATTTAGTTTGCAGCCCAGTCTAAAGTCCGGTGATGCAATCTGCAACATAGCTGAAAGTCTGAGGACTTGTTTTGTTATGTTTTAAACATTGAAGTCTGTTGTATAGACTCTACTTTGTAGGGTTTTATATATATTTGCTTATTTTGAGAGGGATGAGGGCAGATGAATAGAAACCCTTGCGTGAACTCTCCAAATCCTTTCCAATTGATTCCTTCGTCTTCTTCTTCGATATCACGACCGGTTTTCACAGTCCACCTCCCACTACTCCACTTCCGGTAAACCCTACCCCTCCTCCGCCTACTGTAACTCCATCTCCACCTTCTTATCCTCCCCCTTCACCACTCAATCCAACACCACCAGTGTCTTCGCCTCCACCACCCTCGTCCAAGCCAACACCACCACCAGAGTCTCCGCCACCACCATCCAAACCGGTACCATCTCCCGTTCCTCCGCCACTTGAAGAACCACCTGAGTCTACTACTCCGCCGCCACCCTCAACACCTACAATAACCCCACCCACATCAAAAGTTTCACCTCCACCGCCCACTTCATCATCAAAGTCACCTCCCCCTGTCCACCCTTCTTCGCCACCTTCGAATGTTACCACAAGCCCACCACCTCCGGCTCCAACCCTTGTTTCCCCACCTTCAACTCCTCCTCCTGCTTCTAATGCTCCCTCTCCAGTAGCTAATTTAACTGACAGGGAGGGTAGTACCCCTAGGGGACTTGGAACTGGCGGTGAGGTGGCCATTACTATTATTGCAGCGTTACTTGTTCTCAGCATTGCTCTATTTTCTTTCTGGTATACTAAAAAGCCAAGGAGAAAAGTAACTGGACTTAGTGGAGTTTATGTAGTCCCATCCAACATTTCCCTCTCAGCTTCTTCTCCAAATCCAGGTAAAAACTGAAGCCACTTCCTCCTAGTTCATCTAGTTTTCCATGTACTGGAGCAGTTGATAATTTTATAAGATGTATGTACCCAGATTCATCTCCTAAGAAAAGCCATTCATCTGCACCCCTACTTGGGTACAACTTGGGCAGTGATGTTGGGCAGTCTCTTAGGCAGCCTAGTGGATTAGGAAATTCAAGGCCGTGGTTTACGTATGAAGAGCTTATGGAAGTTACAAATGGTTTTTCATCACAAAATCTTTTGGGAGAAGGGGGGTTCGGTTCGGTTTTTAAGGGAAACCTTCCCGACGGTAGAGAGATTGCTGTGAAGCAATTAAAAGTAGGTAGCAGCCAAGGGGAGCGAGAATTCAAGTCTGAAGTTGAGATCATTAGTCGTATTCATCACCGCCATTTGGTCTCACTTGTTGGATATTGCATTGCTAACAGCCAAAGGCTTCTTGTGTATGAATATGTGCCGAATAACACCCTCTACTTTCATCTTCATGGTAAGGCATAGCTATACAAGAGTTGCTTTATATAATAATAGTGATAGGCCCGACTGTTGTGATTTTGAAAATAGAAATTATCATTGTGTTTATGCAGGAAAAGGCAGGCCAGTCCTCGAATGGGCAAAACGGGTCAAAATAGCTGCTGGTGCTGCTCGTGGATTAGCTTATCTTCATGAGGACTGTGAGTTTCTGTTCTGCTATTATTATCCAACTACTTTATTGTTTAGCCCCATTATTAAATAAACTAATACCTACAGATTAACTATCTTAATTAGCTAACCTAGAGTAGAAAAGAGAAGAGTCTTCTACATAAACTGGTCACTAGAGAGCGGATTGTGGTCATGTTTTAATTTTGATAACAACTTGTTTTGAAACAAAAGCCTTTCGTCAACAGCTAGGCTCAGGTAGTGCAAGAATTCCTTACAACGAAGACCATTAAATCAATGCACATTTATGTATTTCTTTAATGACAGTTCTCTTGCAAATAGATGGGAGCTTTAAACAAACTGCAGAATCTACTTCCCATGAGTTTATATAATTTATTATTGTGTTTATTTTATGCGGGATGGGGTCCGGGTGCTGTATTTCCATCTAGTCCAGTTCTCTTTCCCAAATTGTATTCCTCCAAACTGTCACATAAAAATGTGGGTTCCATTTATACACAATTTAACTAATGTCATAAGTGACATCCAATTAAATAATAATTTGGTCTATAATTCACCAAAACTGCCATTCCTTAAACATTTTATTAAGGAGAGGAAAAAGTAGATAGTTGTGACATCATGGCATATAGTGCACTGTGCAATCCCTCATGCACTATTGGAACATAAGCAGAGTTGATTGACTTTTAAGGAATTCTATATTTTGGAGCAATATTTGCAATCCTTAAACGATAAAGTAATATGGGTCCACAATTATTCTACGTACTATTATGTAATATGCATTTGTGGAGATGCTCTTAGGCTCTCCCTATATGAATGCTTCATCTTTAGTTAGCTTCTGGTTGTGTTTGTTTTAATAGATTGTGCTTAAAGGTTTATATAAAAAAATAAATGCTGATATCATTTAAAGAAGAAATATGCTTGGTGAATAAGCTCAGACTGATGGCAAAAAAAAAAAAAATAGAGAAAGAAGCTCAGAACTATTTCTAGTTATTATGATAAGATCTTCCTTGCCTTCATCATTGCTCTCTCGTCACATATCACATGCATTCGAACTATTGGTGTTACAGGTCATCCTCGTGTTTTTCACAGGGATATCAAGTCATCAAACATTCTTTTAGATAGCAACTTTGAAGCTAGGGTCTGCTTTCTGTTCCTTATTAGTTCTGTACATACATTGTATATTGACTCTTAATGGTATTACAGTGTAACTGAATGTGGTTATTTTGGTCCATACTATAAACTTAGGTTTCAGATTTTGGACTTGCTAAGTTGGCCCTTGACGCAAAGACACACGTGACTACACGTGTAATGGGAACGTTTGGGTAGGCATCTTATCTATGATATTCTGATCTGTTGGTATTTTAATGGGAAAAAGTATAAGTTGTTACATTGTTAAAACTTGACTTGTAAATCATTTCAGATACATGGCTCCAGAATATGCCTTGAGTGGAAAATTGACAGAGAAATCAGATGTTTACTCTTTCGGAGTTGTTATTCTGGAGCTAATAACTGGACGAAAGCCTGTGGATACGTCGCAGCCTCTAGGAGATGAGAGTCTAGTGGAATGGGTAATTAATTCTGCAAATCCACTATTGTGCACTCGGTTGATGGCATCAGAGACCTACTTACTAACTTACCCCCTCAAATACAAAAAGGAAAAGTTATTAAAGAACGTAAAAAATAATGAAACAGATGTAATTTGAAAAAGAAAAGGCTAACCAGGTGCAGAATAAGTAAAAGTAAAATTGTTATTGACAGGCACGGCCTTTGCTGAGTAATGCTCTAGATAAAGAAGAAATTGAAGGCCTGGCAGATACAAGACTGGACAAGAATTATGTGAAGAGTGAAATGTTCCGAATGATTGAAGTTGGTGCAGCATGTGTTAGGCATTCTGCTGCCAAGAGACCACGAATGGGACAGGTGATTAAAGCATATATATATATATATATGGTTTCTTCAACAGTATTCTGAATGAGAGAATTGTATGTATGTATGTATGGGTAGTGCAGGTGGTGAGAGCGTTTGATAATTTGGCAACTGCGGACCTAACAAACGGAATGAAAGTGGGGGAGAGTGAAGTATTTAACTCAGCAGAGGAATCTGCAGAAATTAGAGTGTTTAGGAGAATGGCATTCGGAAGTCAAGACTGCAGCACCGATTATTTTAGCCGAACCAACTCTAATATTTGATCAACCTCATCTCATCTCATAAACACCGAGGACTCATGGATTTAATTCATCAGTTAGTTGTAGCAGAAGTAGGCGGCAATGCAGCAATTTTTCTTGTCAGGTAATATTTGGCTTTGTGTAATTGTTGTTGTTGTTGTTTATCAATCATCCCCATTCATCCATCCATCCATTATATTATTATATTACTGGGGTGATGGTGACAATATTGTTCATTCAATTCTATTCTATTCTATTCTTTCCCATCCGAAAAAGAAAGGAGGAGATCTGTGAATAATAATAATGTGATGAGAATAAGAGGTGAGGAAGATAAAAAGAAGAAGCGTGACAGAAGCACTACATATCTGGGAACCAACACATGTGGTTTTTCTTTGCAAAAGTGAGAAAGTGGTTCGTGTGGAGTGTAGGATGATGGATGGAATGTTTCTAACACTACTAATATACTCTACTACTACTACTCTTGGATACCAAAGCCCGGCCGAGACACAACCTTACCTTAGGTCCTGGTTTGGTCTAGACCAACCAGGACCATGTAAGACCATTTGAAAATAGTCCTCCTCTAAATGGTTTAAGACCAAACTAGGACCATTTAAAATGGTCTTGGTCTTTTTGGTCCTGGTTTTGGTCCAGATCATTAGGATCATTTATGACCATTTTTATTTTTTATTTATTTTTTTAATTTATACAATATTACATTTATAATAATCATATCATAAATTAAAAATGCACTTATTATAATTATATATAATATAGTGGAGTGGAAAAATGATAAACTAATTATTAAATGTTTTTTCTTGTGGGATAATTTTAGAGAAAATTATTATAATTATTTTAATTATTATATAAACATAAGGATTTCAAATGATGTTGATGTAAATAGCACAACATTTCATAACAAGAAGAAAGAATACTGCGTTAGTCCATTACTACGCATCGAATAATTTAGGTCTGGAAAAATTATTAAAACTTCGGCCTGGATCCAAATCATTATAGATCCAAATCTATATTAGGTCTACGTACGTGGAAACTAAGATCATAAAATACATTCTTGGCAATAAAAAATGCGTTTGAAAAAATGAGGCTTTTGGTACATCCGTTAATTGGCCGTTAAATGACATGTGCAAGTCACGTGACCGACCCTAAAGTTTTGATTTTTTTCGTTTTTGGTCGCTCAAATATATTTCTAACTTTTATTTTGTTTAATTTAGCCCTAAAACTTCAAAATCGGACCCCAAAATGAACCTAATTGAACTAGCCGGACGTAGCATAAGCTTAGGTCCGACCCTGGTCGGGGGTCAGCGGACTCAGCCAACCTGGACCCAGGGTCAGACCTAGCCTAGGGCTAGATCTGGCAAAGTCAACTGGGACATAGCCCCAATTGGGGCTAGGTCCGATCCCGGGTCGTAGTCGCCAGACCCAGCCGACCCTGACTCAGGGTCGGACCTAGCCCATAGGCTAGGTCCGGCTTAATCAATATGGTTCAATTGTGTTCGATTTTGAAGTTTTAGGACTACATTTAAAAAAAATAAAAGTTATGAATATATTTGAGGGACTAAATTTAAAAAAGCAACCGTGACTTGCACATGTCATTTAACAGTCAAAATTAACGGCTTACTAAAAGATGTACCAAAAACCACATTTTTTTTTCAAAGGTTTGGTACCAAAAGTACACAAAGCCAAACATACAGTAGTACGGTACTAAAAGACACATTTGGTCAAATATGTGTGAAAAGTATCTTTACCCAAGATATATATCTATATAATAATAATTCAGAAGGAGATATACTAAGTCAAACACCCTCAACAAGATACATAAGCAACATCATTATATTACATTTACCGACCAAATTATATTTAGTCGGCGAAACATATAAATCTCAAAATTTTCAGATCTATTTTTTTTTTTTGTTATTAACCTTCACTTTATTAGATTTTTTTTTTTAATTTTCAATTAATTTTAAAAGAAGCGACACTTTTGCTTGCGTTAGCAGTTGATGCAAGTGACTACCCTACTAAGCGTCATTGCAATAACAATTTTTTCTTGAAAAGTACTACATAAATTAAAACATAATAAATCTTTAAAAATCTTAGAAGTAGTAGAATAAAAAACAACACTACTATAGAAAGTCGTAGAATTTATAGTATTAGAAGGATATCTGCTACGCTTGAGCATGGATGTATGATAAATTATCTAAACTGTATCTTTTGTATAATTTCACATACGTTTGTTGAAAAACTATGACTATTAGGTCCCATCCAGTGATGATTTAAAGTTACCAATGAAAAAAATCATCACGCATAACCATGGTAAAAACTCAATCCTAGTATTGTGTTATATCCCTCAACAATTATTCATTCACTTAGGATACATATAACAAGTTGCATTGCTCACTATAATTTTTCCCCCTATCTAACACTATTTTGAAAATCAAATCAAAATATCAAGTGATGCGGGGAGCGACAAATCCAAATTCAAGAAGCTTAGGTTTAAGAAGATCAAGCCCAGAAGATATTCGTGAGATATATATTTGCAATATATATTTCTGAATATCTTCATCTTAATATTCTTATTTTACCACAATATATGCGCTCCAATGATCCCGTCCTAAAGTAGATATTCTTACTTTCACTACGACATGAATATATGGAGTAGTTGGATATGGTAAATGAATTTTTCAAACATATGAATGTTCCAGATGATAAACTGGTTAAATTAGTAAAATAAAGGTTGAAAGGAGTGATACAAACCTCGTGGAAATAGTCACAAACCACCTTGTGAAATAAAGGAAGACAACCATTCATGAGTTTGTCGATAATGAAATAGTTATTGCGAAAAAGATTAATACCCCCGATGACGATGACTACAGATAGTATCAGCTTCAACAGCCGAGAAGATCAAAATTTACGGTACGCTACAAGGTCCACCAGATTACAAGAGCACAAATCTATCATCTAAAGTTTCACTACTACCATCGTTATGTTGGCATTTGGTGAATGAAACGTCATAATAGGAGCCATTTAATATAAGCCTAACACCTAAGTAATTATGTAATGTCACATTAGGGATTTTGGGCTAGGCATAATATCCCAATGGACATGAGAGACCCAAAATTGGGTCTTCCCTTTCTTCAATATGGCCGGCCGAACTTGTGAGAGTGGTGAGGTGTGGGTTTTTGCCCACCTCCTCTTATAAATAGTGGGTGTCAAGATTTCTTTAGGGTTAATCAATTAATGAATTAATCACTCCTTATCCTAAGTGTTGAGAAAAAAGAAATCCCTCCTCCCTATCACACAAGTTTCGGCTGACCCTATAACTTGGAGGTGCCAAATTGCTTTGAGAAACTACCCCAGAGATCCATCCCTGCAAGAAATCGAAAAGAGGCTTTATTGTGGAGACCATTCTGTGTAGGCGATTTCTTAACAAGAATCCTTACAGGATCCGTCCGCGCGATAAGGGGTGAATATAAGAGGAGGTGGGCAAAACGCACTTCACCCCTTATTAAGTTTCAGCCGGCCCTATAGTGAGAAAGAGAGGCCCAATTTTGGGCCTCTCATGTGCATTGGAATTTTAGGCCTAGCCCAAAATCCTTAATGTGACATGTCAGACCTAAAATCTAACATACGACGATATACGTTTTGAAAACGTGCAATTTTGAAAGAGCCGTCACTAGTTAATTAAGGCTAACTAGAATCCTAAATTTACCTAAGTGAATAATGAATTAAACACTTAAGTACAAAATTGATCTACGATCAGAGTTTTGGGTTCGGGGGTCTGTTACGAATAAAAAAAAAACTATTTTTTATTACGCCCTTTCGTTACTCAATTCACCTAATTTACCATTAAATTCTTTAAATAAAATCAGAAAAAAATATAAATTAAAACACGACGCACATGTTCAAGGTTAAACAAACAAAATTAAGAAAATGATGCATACATTAATATATATATATATATATATATATATATATATATATATATATATATATATATATATATGATGGGTAACACACTGTTAGTATCTTCACCAAAAATGTACTAAAGTGTGATATTAACTCCTTGGCAAAAGGACATTAGCTCTTTGACAAAAGGACAAGTCATAATGATATATAAACTAAAATAAGTTAAAATTAAATTAAATCAAGATAAAAGGGTTAAGAAATAATAATTATTAAATAACAAACTATGCAAACCGTAGGAAAGCTTCGGGAAAGGACAGCCTGGCAATGATGAACAGAAGACGAAGCAGATCGGAGAAAATCGGTGTAGTGAGTACGACAGGAAGAGCGGCTGGACGGAGGCGTGGTCGATTGGAGGTGCGGTCGGAGAGCAGAGAGGGTCAAGGTCAAGCTTGGTAAAGGTCAGTCGGTGAGGAACGTGGCCGGGAGAGATGAAGCGCTGGTGGCGAAACAAGGTGGCGCGTAGGACGGCGGTAGCGAGCTTCGGACCAGAAGGGATGGGCGGCGTGAGGCGGAGCCGAAGGCATGTGCTGGAGATCAAGCTAGGACGAGCTCGGTGGACGGAGCTCCTTTCTGGTCGGGCTGATCTGCGAGAGAGAAAAGGGCCGACTGTGTGTGTGAGAGAGAGAGAGAGAGAGAGAGAGAGAGAGAGACAGGCGACGGCAACCGGTCACCGGTGAAGGGCAAGGCACCAGCGGGGAAGGATAATTTGCACCGGTCGGAGTGGATGGTCGGAAGATGGACGATGCTGTGCCATGGATGGGTGACGATGGAAGGAGCTCTGTTGCTGGGTTGAGGAAAGGAAAACGACGATGACTTTTCTAAATAGTAATAATGATAATAAAAATAATATAGTAATAATAAAAACTAATTTGAACAGTGATTGCACGAATTTCAAATGAGAGCTTTATATTATTTTTTTGTGTTTTTTTTCTGTGTGTATTACAATGTAAACCCAGACCCCTATTTATACTAAAAACCTAGTCTAGATTAGAGATAAAATTTAAATAAAAAATGCTAATAGATAATTATTCTAGAGAATATTCCTAAGGATATTTATCTTTATAGATAATTATTTTTTTGAATAAAAAATAATATCTGGAGATAAATATCTTACAGATAATTTTCTAAAATAAAAAAAAACTAATTATTATATATATATTTTTAAAAAATTCCGAAAATATTAAATATATTCGAAATAATTTAAAATATATTTTATAATAATTTCCCTAATGTGTTCTTGAGCATTTTTGGAGACTTTGTGGCTTGACGCGTCCGAAATTTGACATATCATGTGTAACGTCGTTACGTCCGGGTCAAAATCGAGTGTTTACAGTTTGCCCCTCTTTGGACGGACTCCCGTAGAACGTGTTCGAAGGGGTATGTCCAAAGACGAAGAAACACTGATTTTGACCAGAAAGTATATTCTCTTCCAATTCTTCGAAGTCTTCAAGGTGGCTCAGACGCTTATTCTGGTGCGAAAACGATAAAACTTCTGTCGGCGGGACGCCTATTGGCGGTTCCTCCATTAGCGATGCAGAAAGTAAAACCTCCAGTGGCGGTGCGGAAAAGTAAAGAGCCTCCAGTGGCGGTGCGGAAAAGTAAAGAGCCTCCAGTGGCGGTGCGGAAAGTAAAGCCTCCAGTGGCGTGCAGAAAAGTAAAGCCTCCAGTGGCGTTCGGGAAAGTAAAGCCTCCAGTGGCGTGCAGAAAAGTAAAGCCTCCAGTGGCGTGCGGGAAAGTAAAGCCTCCAGTGGCGTGTGGGAAATTAAAGCCTCCAGTGGCATGCAGAAAAGTAAAGCCTCCAGTGGCATGCAGAAAAGTAAAGCCTCCAGTGGCGTGCGGGAAAGTAAAGCCTCCAGTGGCGTGCGGGAAAGTAAAGCCTCTAGTGGCGTGCGGGAAAGTAAAGCCTCCAGTGGCGTGCAGAAAAGTAAAGCCTCCAGTGGTGTGCGGGAAAGTAAAGCCTCCAGTGGCGTGCAGAAAAGTAAAGACTCCAGTGGCGTGCGGAAAAGTAAAGCCTCTAGTGGCGTGCAGAAAAGTAAAGCCTCCAGTGGCGTGCGGAAAAGTAAAAGCCTCCAATGGCGTGCGGAAAAGTAAAGCCTCCAGTGGCGTGCAGAAAAGAAAAACCTCGATCGACGATGCCTCCAGTGGCGTGCGACAAGGAAAAGCCTCCAGTGGCGTACAGTAAAGTAAAAACCTCGATCGACGATGCCTCCAGTGGCGTGCGACAAGGAAAAGCCTCTAGTGGCGTCTGTTTGGAGAAGAGCCTCTAGTGGCGTCCGTTGGAGAAGAGCCTCTAGTGGCGTCCGTCGGAGAAGAGCCTCTAGTGGCATATGTCGGAGAAATGCCTCTAGTGGCGTCCGTTGGATAAGGGCCTCGAGTGGCTTGACGACTTGAATGCATGTCCCTAATTTTTGCCTAAACTGCGCATGACGCGACAACTTAGCGGAATCTTTTTTTTTTTTTAATCTCTCATATTCTCTCCTTTTGCCATGGTCAAAATTTTAGACCGTGCCCCTCGGTTTTCCTAATTTTTGCACGGATTGCCCTTTGGGGTTTTCATTCCATCGGGATTTTATTTTCTCTCCTTTTGCCATGATTGCAATTTTTGAATTTGCTATCATGCCCCTCATTTCCTAATTTTGCCTAGGCTGCCCTTTCGGGTTTTCAACCTAACGGAAGCGCTCTTTTTTTTGGTAGCCGATTAAACGGTGGCTGTGACCCGTACTTTATTTCCCGTCTCGATGCGAGAGTATTTGTAGCCATTTGGAGGGTGGCTGTGACCCTTTCCTCACTGTCTTCAATGTCGCGAGAGCTCTTTTGATTTGTAGCCATTTGGAGGGTGGCTGTGACCCTTTCATTTATTTCCTTCGTCGATGTTCCGGGAGTGCTCTTTCGATTTGTAACCGTTTTAAGGGTGGCTATGGCCCTTTCAAATGATTTCCCGGCCTCACACGATTCAGGAGAATACTCTTTATATGTAGCCATTTTGAGGGTGGCTATGGCCCTTTCAATAATCTCCCATCCTCTCAGAATTCGAGGAACACTCTTTGTTGGTAGCCATTTTAGGGGTGGCTGTGGCCCTTTCACTCATTTCCCGCCTTCAATGTTGCGAGAGTGTTCTATATCTGTAGCCGTTTGAAGGGTGGTTGTGACCCTTTATTTTGTAGTCGTTTTAGGGACGACTGTGGCCCTTTTTTATTTTCACGCTCTTACAAGATTCGCGGAGTCACTCTTTTATCTGTAGCCATTTGGAGGGTGGCTGTGGCCCTTTATTTTGTAGTCGTTTTAGGGACGATTGTGGCCCTTTTTTATTTTCCCGCTCTTACAAGATTCGCGGGGTCACTCTTTTATCTGTAGCCACTTGGAGGGTGGCTGTGGCCCTTTATTTTGTAGTCGTTTTAGGGACGACTGTGGCCCTTTTTTATTTTTCCGCCCTTACAAGATTCGCGGGGTCACTCTTTTATCTGTAGCCGTTTGGAGGGTGGCTATGGCCCTTTATTTTGTAGTCGTTTTAGGGACGACTGTGGCCTTTTTTATTTTCCCGCCCTCACAGGATTCGCGGGGTCACTCTTTTATCTTTAGCCGTTTGGAGGGTGGCTGTGGCCCTTTCTTTTATTCTCCGCTTTTGATGTTGCGGTAGTGCTCTTTATCTGTAGCCATTTGAAGGGTGGCCATGACCCTTTTTATATAGTCATTTTAGGGATGATTGTGACCCTTTTATTTGTAGTTGACTTAGGAACAACTGTGACCCTTTTATTTCTTCACTGCTCTCACAATATTAGCACAAACACTCTCTTTATTTTCCTGTAGCCGATTAAAGGGCGGCTGTGACCCTAAAGAAAACTGAGTTTTTTTTTTTCTTTTTCATATCACCTTTTGCCATGATTGCCCCTGCGGGTTTTCAATCATGCCCCTCTCCCTGACTTTTGCCTAGGTTTTCAACCCAGCGGGAATTTATATTTTTCTCTCTTTTTTCTTTTTTCAAATGGAAAGAAAATCTACAGAAACTAATCAACAACAACTATGTTACATGCCCCTAATAGTAAATTAAACCTTTTAATTTCTCGGAACTTCTCCGGAGGAAAACTTGTCAAATAAGTTGTTTATGTCGATGTCTTGAATGGAGGATCCTTTCGATGGGTGGACGACACCGACAATAATTTCTTATTTTTCTTCCTCTCAAATGCTCTTTCATTAGCACGGTCGATCTTCATGGAATCTCAATCTTTTTTAATAGGAAGATCTCTGAGTGTCTTCTATCTTCAACCATGCTTGATCTTAACAGGAATGCCCACGGCTACATCTGACTGGTTCATAATTCGTCGCATGCTGGACGAATTGCCTGATTAATGAACACACATGGATGGTGTTGAGTTTGACACAGTAGTCCGCAAATGGTAAACTTAGGCATAGATATCGTCCGAGGTATTTGGGATAACTGGCATAAGAATGGTCGGCGAGCGAAGGGCCGTACATGAGATGTGCTCTTCAGGAGTTTTGATTTGGATGATTATCCAAGCTGCACAATGAGTAAGGAAAAACTCAAATTTGGGGGATAAAAGTGATCACAACTTCTCTTACCTGGGAGTTGGATTTTTAAGTGGGCAATGTGCTCACTTTGCGACTGGACCTGCTGCATGTCCTGATTTTTCTGCTCCACAACTTGTATATGTACACCTGCTGAAAAGTACATGCCCCTAGTGGCCGACTGAAAATTTCAGAACTTTTTTTGGAAAAGGATTCGGTTGATCGAGTCAAGCTACATTGATCGGCACATTGAATCTTCACGGGATTCTTTGATGATCTCTTGAAATTTTCTCATCTCCTGACATGTCCGACCTCAATGGGAGATGCCCCATGGTTACCGCTGAATGGTTTAAACCTGGCCACATAACGGTTGTATACCTCGTCTTGAAAAGCGTATGAATTTCACACATGCTAGGTGAAATTTTCCATAGAAACTCTTCGAAGCGCTCACGTTTCACACGGTTTGCGGCATTGGTTGAAGTGGTCATCCGACCTGCAAAAGAGTAGGGACATTCAAATCTCAAGGAAAAAATTATGTACAATTTAACGCACCTCATCGTTAGATATCTCGAGTGTGCAATTTGTTCCTTGTGCAACTGGATGACTGCATGTTCTTTTTTTGTTGCCCCATTTAGCCGGTATAACTTATGTGTACATGATACATTAACCAAGCGTACCTGAAAAGAGTGAATGAAAAATCAGTGTAGAGAATATGAAAACTCATGCATGATTTTTTGAAAAACTCTCTTGTCATTCATTTAATAATTTTGATTACTTTTTTGAAAAGGAATAAAAATTTATGATCAAATGTGTTTTGCGCCATCATGGAGTTTACTGAGTTTGCTGAGTGCATTATCTGGCTCGAACGCGGGACAAATGCTCAAAACAAATTTTTTTCAAAAAGGTTTTCTCGTCCTTTGTTTAAACTCGAATAGTAGCACTCAACTGCACATTTAAACTATTTTCTCAAAAAAAGAATCAAAACTCTCATTTTTTAAATGCTCGCTCATGCGTATGTTGAAATGACGATCTTGCCATGAAAGTGCAATATACCTTAGATAAGAACGAATGACACTTTGAGTTTTTTTTTTTTTTTTTTTTTTTAAATGCTCATGCATGCTCGAAAATTAAAATTCTACTGTTAAGAAAGTTACAACTTACAACATATTACCTGAATGATGCATATGCAATGCATTTTTGAAAGTGAAAATTTCATGTGGATTTTTTTTAAAATAATGCGATTGAGATGCATGCGTGGAATTGAAAGCTCTATAGCTAATAGAAAAACTCACAATTTTTCTGAAATGTTTTTTTATAAAAATAATGCATATCTTGGCCAAAAAAAAAAAAAAAATAAAAATAATGCATATTGAATGCATGCTTTAAAAAAAATTAGGTAAAAAGGTTTTTTGAAAATGATGCATATGCAATTCATGTTTGAATTTAAAAAAAAACTCTAAGAGCCAAAAAGGAATTCCAAAGTTTCCAAATTTTTTAAAAAAATGATGCACATTGAATGCACTAACAGAAATTTACAACTTACATGAAAAGTTTTTTTCCAAAAAAATGCGTATGAAACACATGCTTGAAATAAAACATTATGGTAAGTAGTTTTGAAAACAACACATGGAATACATATTTGAAACTAAAGGTTCTACGACTAAGAATGTGTACAATCTATCAACATATTATTTTTCCTAAAACAATGCACATGCGATGCACATGAGATGCATACTTGAGATGAAAGTTCTACGGTCAAGATAATTTACAAGTTATCTTAAAAAGATTTTTTTTTTTTTTTTAAAGAGGAAAAAAAAATCAATGCATCTTGGTTACTCAAAATTAAGATTTAGGCGAAAAGTTTGTTTGTTTGTTTGTATTTTTTTTTAAGGGATGCATATGAGATGCACAAAAATAAATACAAGATGCAAAATTAAAAATAAAAGTTCTACAACTGAGAAAAATTACAATTTATCTGAAAGGTTTTTTTCGAAAATAATGCATATGACATGCACGTTTTTTTTATTAAAAATTCAGATAAAATGTTTTTTTTTTTTTTTATAACCAAAGAACCCTAAAACTAAGAGAGCTTACGGTTTATCTAATTTTTTTTTTTAAATTAATGCATATTGGATGCATTATTAAAAATAAAACAATTCAGTTAAAAAGTTTTTTTTGATACATATGGAATGCACGTTCGAAATTAGAAGCTCTAATAGCTAAAGAGAAATCACAATTTTCTTAACATTTTTTTTTTTGCATACGCAGCGCACTAACCAAAATTACAACTTACCTAAAGAGTTTTTTTTTTAAATAATGCGTATGAAACGCATGTTTAAAATAAAAAATTCAGGCAAGAGATTTTTTAAATTGTGCATACAGAATGCACGTTTGAAATTAGAAGTAGCTAAAGCAGATATTTTTTTTGTTTTGTTTTTTTTAAGCAATGCATATACAATACACTAACCAAAATTACAACTTACCTGAAAAGTTTTTTTTTTTTTTTTTTTTTTTTTTTAAATAATGCGTACAAAACACATGTTAAAAATAAAAATTTAGGTAAGAGGTTTTTTTTAGAAAAAAAATGCATATGAAATGCATGTCCGAAAGGAAGCTCTAATAGCTAAAGAAATTAATTTTTTTGAAATGTTTTTTTTTTAAGTAATGCATACGTAGCGCACTAACAAAAATTACAACTTACCTGAGATTTTTTTTAATAATGCGGATGAGACGCATATTTAGAATACAAATTTAGGTAAGGTTTTTTTTAAAAAAAAATAAAAAACAATGCATCTGAAACACATGTTTAGAAATAAAAATCTATAACTAAAGGACTAACTACTTAGCTAAAAATGTATTTTGGTTTTTTCTGAAAGTAACGTATATAAAATGCATTTTAAAATTAGAAGCTCTAATAGCTAAAACGGAGTTAAATTTCTCATGAAAATATTTTTTTGAAAATAATGCGCGAATGATGCGTTCATTATGAGTTACAACTTACCTGGTTTTTTTTTTTTTTTAAATAATGCGCATGAAACGCATATTTAGAACAAAAATTTAGGTAATAAGTTTTATTTTTATTTTTAAATGCAATGAGATGAATGCATGAGAAATAAAAACTATACAAACAGTCGTATGATAACATTTACAACAAAAAAAACAGATCATTTTAGGGGGGGTAAAAAAATGTGTGGCTTTGCTTTATAAGGTAGGTTCCACTGATAGGTTCCCGACAAGGTGGTTTCCTCACCCCATCATAGGGATCATAAGACCTTCACAAGCGAGTAGAGTTTTTCCGAGTCGTACCGGCGGCCCAGCCGCTCCGGTCGTACCGTACTAAACCTCCGGGGTTCCTAGTCGCCCTGGGTTTTAGGTGTTTTGGACATTACACTAAAGTGGTGTGTGCAAATACAAATAATGCATAATCCAACAAAGAAAAATAGTCAGTCATAAAAAATTAACTCCACACCTGAAATTACACAAAAACAATCAAGTTAGAATAACAAAGTCAAATATGAATAAAAACTAAAACATGGCAAATAAGCAAATATAAAGAGCCCGAACCCTCTAAAACTTCCCCAGCAGAGTCGCCAAATTGTCAGACCTAAAATCTAACATACGACGATATACGTTTTGAAAACGTGCAATTTTGAAAGAGCCGCCACTAGTTAATTAAGGCTAACTAGAATCCTAAATTTACCTAAGTGAATAATTAATTAAACACTTAAGTACAAAATTGATCTACGATCAGAGTTTTGGGTTCGGGGGTTCTGTTACGAATAAAAAAAAACTATTTTTTATTACGCCCTTTCGGTACTCAATTCATCTAATTTACCATTAAATTCTTTAAATAAAATCAGAAAAAAACCTGAAAATATAAATTAAAACACGACGCACATGTACAAGGTTAAACAAACAAAATTAAGAAAATGATGCATACATTAAATATATATATATATATATATATATATATATATATATATATATGAGTGATGCTACAAACTGTGAAAAATCTTGTGAAATTTTCATAGAAAGTGGAATGGACCCACACCAAACACCAACACATTTGTTTCTTTACTTTCTCTTTCATACTTTCTATTGAAATTTCACAAGAAATTTCACATTTTAAAGATTTACTCTGTATATATACATGATGGGTAACACTGTTAGTATCTTCACCAAAAATGTACTAAAGTGTGACATAAACTCCTTGGCAAAAGGAAATTAACTCTTTGAAAAAAGGACAAGTCATAATGATATATAAACTAAAATAAGTCAAAATTAAACTAAATCAAGATAAAAGGGTTAAGAAATAATAATTATTAAATAACAAACTATGCAAACCGTAGAAAAGCTTCGGGAAAGGACAGCCTGGCAATGACGAACAGAAGACGAAGCAGATCGGAGAAAATCGGTGTGGTGAGTGATGGGTTCCGATGTAATTGTTAGCCCCGTTAACAGCCAATGGACGGCAAGTAGGTCCAGTGGGCCTCGTAAAAGCTTAGAAGGCCCAGAGGCCCAACACGAAGGGTTCCGACTCTAATAGTCCCGATGTAGGAGCTGAATGCTCCCGATGAGAAGCCTCTGAGTAGGCCCCGATATGCCTTAGTAAAGGCCCCGGTAATAAAGCCCCGCAGAGGCTGGACCTGTCCCGTAGAGACTGAAGGTCCTGGGTGGTGATCTAGAATGAGACAACTCTGGAGTCCCCGACATGAGTCGAGACTTGTGATCAGAGGATAAGACCGAGAAACCCGCCTACTGGATGAGAGTAGTGGGAAGACGGTTAGGATATAAATAATCTTCCCCGAGAATACGTAGGGCGTGCCCGAGATACGCGGAAGTATGGGTAAGATACGCGGAGCGTGGGGCGAGATATACGGAATCGTGGCGAGATATACGGAATCGTGGTTATAACGGCCGAGCCTGGCCTCAGGTAACTCTGGGTGACTTCTCCTCCTATATAAAGGAGGAAGTTACCCCAGAAAATGATTCATTCTGATACGAACTTAGACTCTGCTTACCACTCCATTGATCACCGTACTCATTTAAGCATCGGAGAGGGATTCTGGGTCACCACCCAGGTCATCCCCTTTTGCAGGACCACGCGGAGCTTAGGAGTCCAGTCATTCCGTCAAGGACGTAACAGAGCTTCGCCCGTGATCCAACATTGGCGCCGTCTGTGGGAAGCTTACGAAAAGTCAAGATAGCTTCTACCGGATCAATGGCCGGTGGTGGCAAGAGGAAACAAGTTCAGGCTGGCAGTTCTCGTCCCGCGGGAACTGTGAATTCCCCGTTGCCGGAACGCGTTGTTGAACAAGGTGAGAACCCTGCTCTTTCTCAGACAGGGGGGCAAGGTGATGAGGTCTCAGCCCGAGACGCTGAAAGGAACAGGTAAGAGGTCCCTCGTAGGGAGGAAGATGATGCTCCACCAAACCCGGTGGACCCTGGAGCTGGAGGTGTCCCGCGAAGGGAAGAAGGGTCGTCTTCGAACTCGGAGTTGGCCAAGGCAGTAGCGGAGGCTATGCCGATGTTCCTGGCTGCCATGGAAGCCTTGCTGGACAAGAGAGAGGCCACTCGGAGAGCGGAGGAGTTGCCCCCGCAAGAGGAGTTGCCGCCACCCCCACCGAGGGTGGCCCCAGAAGAACAGGAAATGCAAGAGGTTCCGCCCCGGGACAAGGGTAAAAAACCTATGCATTCTGAGAAATTCGTGGTCGACGGCCCAGAACCAGTGCAGAATAGGACCATCCCCCTGAATGGTCCACTCACCGCTGACCAGGTGGTAAAGATTGTTAGCATCTACATGGGTGACCAAAAGCAGATGACGTCCGAGCTGAGGGATCGGTCCAGTCATCCTTTCGTACCACGATTGATCGACACCATCGCTCCGCCTGGGATAGGCATCCCGACAATCAAAGAATACGATGGGGAAGGAGACCCAGTCCGCCATGTACAGAGGCATGTTCAGGCTTGCATGGGTAGGACTTCAAACGAAGATCTCATATGCTCGTTGTTCCCGATAACTCTGGGAGAAAGGGCCATGACTTGGTTCTTCAGCCTTCCGCCAGGGAGTATCACGTGCTGGGCTGATATGCACGACCGCTTTATCAAACAGTACCAAGGTCGGAGACGCCTCCTGAAGAGCGTGAGGACCCTAACCCAGGTGGTGCAGAGACCCGACGAATGGTTGGCGTATTATTACCAACGGTTCACTGCCAGCGCTGCGGAGATTGATGAAGAAATCTCAGAGGGAGAGATGATCCGCACCTTCCTGCGGAACCTGAGTGCTCCGTACGGCTCCGACCTGATGCACAGTGTAGCCGCGAAGGCTATATGGAGTATGGAAGCCCTGCAGGCGAGGGTGAAACAGCAAATCGACGTCCAGGAGTCGAAGATCATTGCGGGAGAGCTCGATCCCCCGAGGACGGGAAGAGGAAAGCCGTCGTCCAAGCTGTCGGAGGATCGCAAGGGGAGCGACAAGACGGAGGGAAATAGGAACCGTGGTCGCCCCGAGAAGAGGGAGGACAGACGTCCTCCGAAGAAGGATAATCGTGAAGGTCGGGTCACCCCCATCAACAGCTCGATGGCCTCTGTGCTAGCTGTGATGGACCGACAGGGTCTCGTCTGGTATCCCCCGAGGAAAGAAGGCGAATTTCTAGGAGGCCGCCCGGACCGTTACTGTCGCTACCATCGGGCTAATGGTCACGACACTGAGAACTGTCGGGAGCTGAAGAAGGAGATTGAGAAGCTGATCCAGAAGGGGAAGCTGAAAGAGTTCGTCGGGAAGGGACGGTGCCGATCCCGTTCCAGAAGTCGGTCCCGATCCCGTTCCAAGTCCCGTGACCGATCCCCGAAGAAAAAGAAGGTCGAGCATGAGGCTTCAGGATCAGGTGCCCGCAAGGAGAGGCGGGGAACTATCAACGTCATCCATGGAGGAATGGCAGCGGGAGGTGATACCTCCGCTTCCAGAGAGAACTATGCCTCGCGCATATCTGCCGCGGTGGTGTTGGGGAAAAGGTCCCGGTCGTGGACCCTGAAGGAGGAGATGGAGATTTCTTTTTCAGCGAAGGATCTAGTTGGCGTGGAGAGCCCTCACGACGACGCCCTGGTCGTGACTCTGGATGTGGATGGATTCGAGATGAAGCGGATCCTGATAGATGGAGGGAGCTCCTCTGATATTCTTTTCATGGATGCTCTGGAAGCCATGGGAAAGATGAAGAAGGATCTGACGCAGGTGGACTTCCCGATGGTGGGATTCTCTGGCTCCACTTCCTACCCGTTGGGAATGATTACCTTACCAGTAGAGTTTGGTAGTGGCTGGAAGATGGAGAGGCGAAACGTGGATTTCGTCGTGGTGGAGTCTGCGGGGGCATATAACGCGATCATCGGGAGGACCACTATCAACCCTCTTATGGCAGTCGCCTCAACCGTCCACCAGAAGATGAAGTTCCCGACTGATAACGGAGTTGGAGAGGTCAAGGGTGACCAGGTGACGTCGCGGAAATGTTACGTTAATGCCACCCGACGAAGAAGGAGGGAGACCATGACTATTCTCCAGACGGATACTGATCCTCGAGAGGAGTATGGGCGTCCTGCCCCCATGGAAGATTTGAAGGAAGTGGAAATCGATGGACCTCAGAGGAGGGTGAAAATCGGCTCTGCTTTGTCGGATGAAAGAGCCCGAGAGTTGAACAAGCTTTTGAAGGAGTTTAAGGAGCTGTTTGCCTGGTCCCCAAGTGATATGCCAGGAATCAGCCCCGACGTGATAGTGCACGAACTGAAGATAGACCCCGCGATCAAGCCTATCGCGCAGAGAAGGCGTCCGATGGGTGCGGACAAGAGGATCGCGATCCAGCAGGAGGTGGGCAGGCTACTCGATGCTGGATTCATCAAGGAGCTCCGATTCCAGACTTGGGTGGCTAACCCAGTGCTGGTGCGAAAGAGTAACGGAAAGTGGCGGATGTGCGTCGATTTCCGTGACCTGAACAAAGCCTGTCCGAAGGACTGTTACCCGCTCCCGAGGATTGACCAGTTAGTGGATGCTACATCGGGACATGAGCTGCTGAGCTTCATGGACGCGTACTCTGGGTACAACCAGATTAAGATGGCGAAGGAGGATGCCCCCCATACGGCCTTCTATGCTGACAGTGATGTCTATCATTATGACGTGATGCCCCTCGGATTGATCAATGCCGGAGCAACTTACCAGAGGATGGTGAACAAGCTGTTCGGGGACATGCTGGGGAAAACCATGGAGGCATATGTGGACGACATGCTGGTGAAGTCCCGACAGGCGGGAGACCATGTCCAAAATTTGGCGGCGGCATTTGAGCGGATGAAGTTCCATCAGGTCCGACTGAACCCCGACAAATGTGCTTTTGGGGTGAACTCGGGGAAGTTCCTAGGGTTCATGGTGAGCCAGAGAGGAATCGAGGTGAACCCCGAGAAGCTGCGAGCAATCGAGGAGATGCAGTCCCCGAAGAATCATCGGGAGGTCCAGGTGCTGAATGGCCGGTTGGCCGCGATGAATCGCTTTCTATCCAAGGCGAGCGATTGAGCTATGCCATTTTTTGATGTGCTGAGGGCCAACAAGAAGTTCGAGTGGACCGACAAGTGTGAGGAGGCGTTCCAGGCACTAAAGCAGCACCTCCGCACCCTTCCGCCGTTGGCAAAACCAGTTCCAGGCGAGCCGCTCTATCTCTATTTGGCTGTTTCTGATGTGGCTGTTAGTTCTGTTTTGATTAAGATTGTCAAGGGCAACCAAGTGCCTATCTATTATGTAAGCAAGGCATTTGCCAAGTCTGAAATAAATTATCCCGCCATTGAGAAGTATCTCTTTGCGTTGATTATTGCCGCTCGAAAACTGCGACCTTACTTCCATGCCCATGAAGTCACGGTATTGACTAATCAGCCCTTGAAACACTTCTTGAACCGACCGGAGGCGTCGGGGAGATTGGTAAAATGGGCCATCGAGCTGACGGAGTTCCGCATTCATTTCGCTCCGAGAACCGCTATTAAGAGCCAGGCATTGGCAGATTTTATAGCTGAGTCTACGACACCCGATCTGGAAGTAACGGGTCCCGCAGAGGGGGCAACCATGGAAGGGAACCCGACAACAGAACAGCAGTCAGAACAGCCAAATGAGGAGAATACTTGGGAGATGTACACTGATGGTTCATCGAGTGTAGAAGGCTCGGGGGCAGGATTCGTGTTGATACCGCCCGGCGGAGGCGAGCCCTTACGATATGCCCTGGCGTTGACATTCAAAGCCACCAACAACGAAGCAGAGTATGAGGCTCTCATCACAGGCCTCAAGATTGCCAAAGGTACCGGGGTTGACCATTTAAAAGTGAAGTGCGACGCTAGCTTGGTTGTAAATCAAGTCCAAGGGAATTATGAAGCTAAGAACCCGACAATGAAGAAATATTT
Source organism: Clarkia xantiana subsp. parviflora (assembly GCA_036873135.1). Lineage (NCBI taxonomy): Eukaryota > Viridiplantae > Streptophyta > Magnoliopsida > Myrtales > Onagraceae > Clarkia > Clarkia xantiana. The sequence continues at coordinate 24,964,894 of JAPTYO010000011.1, forward strand.
GCACGAGGTGCAAACTTTGAAGGGAAGCTTCAAAAGTTTTGATATCGAGGCGATCCCAAGGGAAGAAAACGCGGAAGCAGATGCCTTGAGCAAGTTCGCTCTGGGAGTGGCTCCCGAGGAGAATCGGAAGGTGCACTTCCTAGAGAAGGTGATTATCTCAAATATCGATCCGGTAGAGATCTGTGCCATTGAGACAGGATCGGAGGAAGAAGAGAAGTCCACTTGGATGACCCCGATGATCACGTACCTGACTACTGGGGTACTCCCCGATGACAAAGTGGCAGCTGTCAGATTGCGGCGGATTGCGGACAACTATGCAATGGTGGACAACCAGTTGTACAAAAAAGGGTACGTAAAGCCTTTTCTAAAATGCGTAGCAGAGCCTGATACAAATCGGATCCTGAGGGAGTTACACGAAGGAGTCGCGGCCTGTCATGAGGGAGCCCGATCTCTGGTAAGGAAGGCATTGAACCTGGGTTATTATTGGCCCTCGATGAACAAAGAAGCGACTGCGATGGTCCGATCCTGTGATGCATGCCAGAGGTACGCCCCAAATATCGTGGCTCCCGCCGCGGACTTAACGCCCATCAGGAGTGCATGGCCCTTCGCGCAATGGGGAATTGACTTGGTGGGACCACTTCCCCAAGCGAGAGTTCAATGTAAGTACTTGCTCGTGGCTATTGATTACTTCTCAAAGTGGATAGAGGCCAAAGCATTGGCTAGAACGACGGGGCAGCAGATCCTCAGGTTCCTTCAGACTCAAATCATATCCCGGTACGGGGTCCCGCGAGTGTTAATCAGCGACAACGGCCCTCCGTTCAATGGGGCTCAGTTGAGGGAGTACCTGGAGGAATTAAACATTGAGCATCAGACCGCTTCAGTCCGCCACGCCCAGACCAATGGCCAGGTAGAGTCAGCCAACAAGATCGTGATGGATGGCTTGAAGAAGAGAGTCTATGCCTTGCAGGGCCATTGGCTGGATGAGCTCGAGAACGTGCTATGGGCTGTGAGAACAACACCCAAGCAATCAACAGGAGAAACTCCGTTTGGCCTGGTTTATGGCACGGAGGCAGTTGCTCCCGTGGAGATAGCGGTGGCATCCCATCGCGCGAAATACTACGAGCCTCTGACAATGAGGAAATGAGACGTCTAGACCTAGACTTGCTCGAGGAAAAGAGGTGGAAAGCCGACGAAGTCCAGGCCCGGATGCGTCTGGCAACAGCCCGATACTATAATCGGCGTGTCAGGTCCCGACAATTCTTCGTAGGAGAACTTGTCTGGCGGAGGAATGAGTTTGTTCATCAAGACCAGATCAACAAGCTGTCACCAAAATGGGAAGGACCCTACAAGATCGTGGGGATGCCAGTGCCCAATGCATACAAGTTAGAGGATCTCGAAGGCAAGACGTTGAAGCATTCCTTCAGTGGTGAACACTTGAAGAAGTATCATGTTTGATATGAAGCCGCCACGAATGGCGCAAATTGTCTATCAATAAAATCCGATGTAAGCCTACTTTGAATTATTAGTGAATAAAAGAAGTTGCCTTCCGATCAAATTACTTTCGAATTTATTCTTATTGTTAATAAGACGTCCTGAGTGACGCAACAAAAGCCTTCCGAGGTACGATGAAAGCCCCGCAGGGGATGCGTAAGTCGTCTATATGACGCGACCAAAAGCCTTAACAGGTACGGACAAAAGCCCTACGGGGTACACGTAAGTCGTCTATATGATGCAACCAAAAGCCTAGGTATGAAAAGATCCTGATGGATCCGCGTAAGTCGTCTATATGATGCGGCTAAAAGCCCTAACGGGTACGACTAAGCCGTCCAGTAGAGACGCAATGGAAGCCTTAAGGGATATGAAAATGACCTTAAAAGGCATGGACGAGAAACCTTAAGTGGTGAAGTTCCGATTTTGAACGAGAAACCTTAATTGGTGAAGTTCCGATTTTGGACAAGAAGCCTTAAGTGGTGAAGTCCCGACTTTGGATGAGAAGCCTTAAGTGGTGAAATCCCGATTTTTGATGAAGAGCCTTAAATGGAAAAGTCTCGAATAAAACGTCGGAAGGACGTATGAAGTCATCTACAAGGGTGCAGCGGAACGTTCTAAGTAACGAGTTTTAAAGCTACTTTAGATAAAGTGCAAGCAAGTATCGGAGCCAAGACAGATGGAAAGAAAACTATTCATATAAAGGCTCGAAAGCCAAAGGAGTTCATTACAAAAGATAAGGGAAAAAGATAACAAGGACTAAAAGATGTAAGCATTAAACTTGGTCCTTGTTAGGAGATGGGCCCTCAGCGGCGTCGGAGGGAGCAAGGTTTGGAGGGGCTTGGGCAGAAGGCTCCGCAGTTGGCAGAGTCGGGTCCACGGCAGCAGCCTCTTCACTCTCCGCGGGGAGGTTGAAGTACTTCTCCGCAACAGGGGCAAGGGTCTCGGACTTCGTGAAGTCGATGGAATCCGCGTAGGCTGTGTAGAGTTCCTCGACGGCATTGAATAAAACGTCCTCCACCTCGGACTTACAGAACTCCACAGCAGCCAGCTTGAATTCTTCAGAATCCCGATACTCCTTGTGGCCCTGAAGGCGGCCCTCCTCGTGCCCCCGCAGGTGGCCTTCCTCGAGGCCCTGAGCCTTGGCCTCAGCTAGCTTGGCAGAGAACTCAGCCCTCTCCACCTCAAACTTCGCCTTGGCCTCCGCGAGGAGATCAGCGAAGACGTTTTTCTCATGAATGAGCTGTTTCTTCTCCGCCTCGTTCCGCTGATGCTCCACTCGGGCCATCTTCTGATCTCGACGCATGACAGCCTCATGGTCGTGGACCTTCTTGAGCAGGCTTGTGGCCATGTCATCGAGGAGAGCCTTCTCCTTGGCCATCTTATTTTCGGCCGCCACCGCCTCGTCACGCTCCATCTGGAGCTTGGCTAAGGCTTCAGGGTTCGCCTGAGCCTGGGCCTCCACCAAAGCACTCTTCAGGGCCAGGATAAGGCCAAAACAGCGCTGCTGGTTGGCGGTGTCCTGAGAAAAAGAAGAGATCAAGATGTAAACAATTGAAGATAAAAGTAGTGAAGAGAATGAAATGAGAATAGAAGTTTTACCTCCATCCGTCGGATGGCCATGTCACGAATCTCCTCCTCAAGGTCCTCCTGCGCGAAGGACAGAGGCCGCTTCAAGGCCGGAGGAACTGACCCCGCCAGCAGATGCAGGGCCAAGCTAGGATCAAGGTCTCCCCGCCGAAGTGGAACTCCTTGGAGAGACTCGATCGGGTTCCAGGGCAGCATCCTCTGGTCGGGAGTAAAAACCTTGTAAAGGTTTTCATCCACAGGGAGCGGGGGGATGACCCTAGAACTCGAAGCCAGAGGAGTCACCTCAACGCGCGGCTCGGGAGTCGGGGTACGAAGAATAGGAGGAGGACTTTTAGACACGTCCCTAGCAGCGGGCCGTGCTCTCCTGGACCTCGACCTGCCACGAGGAAGCAGGCCCCCCTCTTCAGGCTCCTCGACGGAAGGAGAAGCTTCCAAGTCGGTCACCTGGCGGAACTGAGCTCCCGCCGGGGCGTCCTCCAGCATCAATTCTTGCGGAGCCACCGTCTCCACATGAATAATAGCCTCCGTCGGGGGAGGGATCTCCAAAGGACCTGCGGCAGCGGGACGAATGAAGTCAGGAAGAGTACCCTCGGGGCACCAGATGATCTGACGATCGAAATATCGTTTCTTCCCAAGGACGTTGTAATATCCCGCCTCAATAACGTGGGGAATCTCTCCTTGAAGGACGAACTTAATCTCTTGAACCCGTGTCTTCCGATCAGCGGGGATAAACTCCTTGGGAATTAATTCTTTATATTTTATAATTGCACGACGAACGCGCTTACCTTCCTCGACGGTGGTGGCCCCAAAGGCCTGATCTATCTCCTCCCGTCTGGCCTTCTTGGCCACGACCTGCTCCTCAGTCGGAGGAGCAACAGCTAGGGGAGTGGAGGAGGAAGCCCCTTTCTTCACCAGCTTGCGCTTCCGCTTGGAACCGCCCTGGATGGCATCAGTTTCGCCCTGCTTCATAACGAGATGAGTCAACAGAGAAGCCTTCTTGGCTGCAAAGGTAAAAATAAGACGGTTAGAAATATTACCCAGACGACTAAATCTGCAGAAACGGAATCTAGGAGCCGAACTCCGATGGCAATCAGATGCCGCTCTTGAAGCTTGTTGGCATCCATAGGTATGAAGTTGTCCCCCCAGCGGTAGAGTTGAACCATCTGGAGGGTGTTGAGGTCATCCTCGGAATAATCTTGGAGCTTGGGGGCAGGGTCCGCCACAACCTCCCATCGAGGCCAGGGGATAGAGCTATGCTGGATAAAGAAGTAGTACTTCTTCCAGCCACTGTTGTCGGAGCCCGAGTCGCGGATCAGAATCCGATCCTTGTGAAATTTCCAAGTTTCGCTGTCCCAGCCGAAACGGGAGAGTTGCTCCTTTGTCCACTTGGGGAGTCGGGGAGAGAAGGAGCAGACACCGGATTTATTGCACTTCATACCGTAAAAAGTGCGGAACAACAAGAGACTGTATGTCCACTGCTGGCGATGGCACAGGAGCTGGAAGGCATTCCACACGCGGATGGCGTGTGGAGAGAAAGTACAAGGGTGCGTTTTGTAAAAATTGCACATTTCCACCATGTTTCCACAGAAGGGGAACCGAATCCCCGCATTTATCTGTCCAGTGGAAACAAACACCTCCCCGGCCCGAGGAGGCGTGATAATGTGCTTCCTCCTACCAGCAGTTTGGGACTCATAAGGGAAACGAGGCTCCCAATCCGAGGTGATACACCCCTCTCTAAGGGCCACCTCATACGAACCCTCGGATATCTCATTGACAGCAAACTCAAAGAAGAAGGGGGCCCTAACCTCAGAACTAGCTTCGTCTAAAACAATTGCAGACAGGAGGAATTGAGAAAGGAGGAGTAAACAATAATCAAATTACGAAAACATGGAAAAGAAGTCCTTACCAGACATGATCGGTGGTCGGGAAGTGAGGAAAAAGAAGATCGGAGAAGTCGAAGTGGCCTTGATCACTTGAAGCACCAGGAGAATTTAGGAGAGAACTTCGGATGCAAGGAGGTCTGAAAGCGAGAGAGTGCAGAAGAAGTGAATGGGACCAAGGTCTTCCCTTTTATAGGCTAAAGGGCAACTGAAGGGACATAATCGTGACCGTGGAAGGCGAAACGATTTGATCATGACCGTTGAACTGGGGAGACGATACGGAGGAGACAGCTGGATGGGCTGGATCTGCACCGTTGAAGAGGAAACGACACGATCTTAATCGACGAGATGATAGGCACGGAAGGGACGTGTATGACGTCACAGTTGCTTTTTCAGAAAACGACAGTCACGCTGATTTAAACGTCGTTTCTCTATCCTCAGGCATTTAATGCTGCAGTAACCGAGGAGTCTTCCCGGATTTGCCAACTGCCCATGGGGCCTGGTGGGCCCAGAATAATCATAAGAAAGAGACTCTGACATGTAACGATCACACGCGAAGATCAAAACCTCCGACGGTGGTATCAGAAGGTATGAAGACAAAAGCCTTTAACTGAGACATCAAAAATTGCAAAGGTCAAAACCCCCGACGGTGGTATCGGAGGGTGCGAAAACGAAAACGGAAACCTCCGATAACGAGGTCAAAAAGCATGAATTAGAAGACACGGTGAACTAAAGTCCCCCATGTCTTGGGGGCAAATGATGGGTTCCGATGTAATTGTTAGCCCCGTTAACAGCCAATGGACGGCAAGTAGGTCCAGTGGGCCTCGTAAAAGCTTAGAAGGCCCAGAGGCCCAACACGAAGGGTTCCGACTCTAATAGTCCCGATGTAGGAGCTGAATGCTCCCGATGAGAAGCCTCTGAGTAGGCCCCGATATGCCTTAGTAAAGGCCCCGGTAATAAAGCCCCGCAGAGGCTGGACCTGTCCCGTAGAGACTGAAGGTCCTGGGTGGTGATCTAGAATGAGACAACTCTGGAGTCCCCGACAGGAGTCGAGACTTGTGATCAGAGGATAAGACCGAGAAACCCGCCTACTGGATGAGAGTAGTGGGAAGACGGTTAGGATATAAATAATCTTCCCCGAGAATACGTAGGGCGTGCCCGAGATACGCGGAAGTATGGGTAAGATACGCGGAGCGTGGGGCGAGATATACAGAATCGTGGCGAGATATACGGAATCGTGGTTATAACGGCCGAGCATGGCCTCAGGTAACTCTGGGTGACTTCTCCTCCTATATAAAGGAGGAAGTTACCCCAAAAAATGATTCATTCTGATACGAACTTAGACTCTGCTTACCACTCCATTGATCACCGTACTCATTTAAGCATCGGAGAGGGATTCTGGGTCACCACCCAGGTCATCCCCTTTTGCAGGACCACGCGGAGCTTAGGAGTCCAGTCATTCCGTCAAGGACGTAACAGAGCTTCGCCCGTGATCCAACAGTGAGTACGACAGGAAGAGCGGCTGGACGGAGGCGTGGTCGATTGGAGGTGCGGTCGGAGAGCAGAGAGGGTCAAGGTCGAGCTTGGTAAAGGTCAGTCGGTGGGGAACGTGGCCGGGAGAGACGAAGCGCTGGTGGCGAAACAAGGTGGCGCGTAGGACGGCGGTAGCGAGCTTCGGACCAGAAGGGATGGGCGGCGTGAGGCGGAGCTCCAGCGAAGGGCAAGGCACCGGCGGGGAAGGATGATTTGCACCGGTCGGAGTGGATGGTCGGAAGATGGACGATGCTGTGCCATGGATGGGTGACGATGGAAGGAGCTCTGTTGTTGGGTTGAGAAAAGGAAAATGACGATAACTTTTCTAAATAGTAATATTAATAATAAAAATAATATAGGAATAATAAAAACTAAATTGAACAGTTATTGCACGAATTTCAAATGAGAGCTTTATATTATTATTTTTTTTTGTGTTTTTTTCTGTGTGTCTTACAATGTAAACCCATACCCCTATTTATACTAAAAACCTAGTCTATATTACAGATAAAATTTAAATAAAAAATGCTAATAGATAATTATTCTAGAGAATATTCCTAAGGATATTTATCTTTACAGATAATTATTTTTTTGAATAAAAAATAATATCTGGAGATAAATATCTTACAGATAATTTTCTAAAAAAAAAAAAAACTAATTATTATATATATATTTTTGAAAATTCCGAAAAATATTAAATATATTCGAAATAATTTAAAATATATTTTATAATAATTTCCCTAATGTGCCCTTGAGCATTTTTGGAGACTTTGTGGCTTGACGCGTCCGGAATTTGACATATCATGTGTAACGTCGTTACATCCGGGTCAAAATCGAGTGTTTACATGACATTACCCAGTTGTCTTAGGTAACAGTCTCATATTAATGGACTCCTATTAACGGTGGCCCAATCTCCAAATGCCAACAGTTAGTTGATTTGCCTGCTAACCGCAGCGCAATAGGGGCAAAGTGGGTTATGAAATTGAAACTCACCGCTGATGGAAACGTTGAGCACTACAAAGCTCGATTGGTTGCGAAAGGATATACCCAACTCCACAGAGTGGACTTTGATGAGACAAACTCGCTGACTATGCGTTGCGCCACGCTATTTTGGCCTTGGTTGCAAACCTCGATCCGGAGCTGCACCAAATGGATGTTAAGACTATTAGGGCTTAGTAGCACGTTTCCAATCAGACCTTGGATATCAACATTTACGATCTGTTAAACGAATTATTCGATACCTAAAAGGTACTGCCGACTACGGACTATGCTATGAGGGTAGAAAAATAGAATTATATGGGTTCAGTGACGCCGACCATAGTGGCGATCCGGATGATCGTAAGTCCACCTCAGGAGTAGTATTTCTCCTTGCTTATGCCGCAATTTCATTGATGAGCAAGAAGAAATCTTGTTTTGCGCTGTCCACTATGGAATTTGAATTCCTGGAGCTCTCTAAGAATGCACGTGAAGTTGTCTGGCTAATGAGACTCTTGACTGCTCTGCTTGACGTTGAGGACGGTAGTAAGCCTTTAAGGATTTACTCTGACAGTCAAGCAGCGATAGCAGCAGTTAAGAATCTAAAGTACCATAATAGGATGAAACACATTGATATTAAATATAATTATGCGAAAAAAGTGGTAAAAGACAAATTTATCACATTATAATACTTATCATCTGAGAGTATGGTGACAGACTCATTGACCAAACCTTCAGCAAGGAAGTTTTCGAAAAGCATGTCAAAATGATTGGAATGCGTAAGGTTTAGGAGGATTGTATTGTGTCAATAACATTTTGAGTTATGGATTAATATTCGAATAAAATAATTGCAATTTGAGTTTATGATCTTACGACGTCATAATGTTTGAATTACATCGGAATTTACGGAATATAAACTAGTCGTTGGAGTGTAAAACCTCTCAATAAATCATGTCGAATGTGGGCCTACCTCATCACATGGGCTCGGTCATCTTGAAGGAGGAGGAACCTCCACCATGTCAATACAGGCTACGAAACACGGTGTTTTCGAAAGATAAACCTTGTTAAGAAAAACGATCATTTGGTTTCGGGGTCACACGACATGATCTTCGTTTTGCGTATCGCCGTGATGAATTCAGTTCATAGGAAACCACATTCTGGGCCAGAGGAAAATCTTCTATAGCGTATGACATTTCCCACTCCTGACAATATGTAAGTTCAGGTTATTCTGTCGACGCGCGCTTCATACTACGCGTGCCACGTTCGACCACGGGGTCAGGCTAGGTTGCGCTAGATGGAATCCTCACGATTCGATGGGCGCAAACTTCTTCACCTAGAGCGTGTGACTGATCCCGGGTGCTTTATGAAGGAGCAACTGAAGTATCCTTACAGACTCAGAACTCATATATAAGGTCAAGCTCAATGGTCGCTTCCAGGCATAAGAACGCAGTGCTGAACAAAAAGGTTTAGTGACCACGTTTTGGGAACCGGATGAGTTTGACTAAGGGTATGAGCAATGGGGATGGTCAAGTTCACCTGTAATTCTCCGACTCTTGTATTCACTAGGTGGCCACCAACCGAATATTAGTTGAAGCTTGTGAATACTTGTGCGGATGCCTTGGAGAAGTGTTCCTATGTTGAAACTAGGCAATTGGAGAATAACAGTTGACCAGGGATACAGCGTGTTGGATCCTTTTCAAGTGGGGAGACGAATCTTGGTAGTGATGACGAAAGAATGCTTGGGGCGCTCCTATTTCGGGTCTTCGCACGTGCCGAACTCGTGTGTCTCCGTAGACCTGCAAGAGGGGCAGTATTGCACACCACGCAAGGGGGGGGGGTGGAGTGCGATGAACCCTCTCCGAAGCTCAAGTCAGGTATTTTAGAGAGAGAAAGTAAGAGAGAGGGCAGAGCTTCCGCTGTCAACTTAGTTTGAAATGAATGATCAAGGCTATTTATAGGAAACCTTGGAATCAAACCAGGTTTTGAACGGTCCGACATCGGTTCAATGCAAAGTATGAACCGAGCGTAGACTGGAGTAAAGATGACATCGGGAGGGTTTGCACGTGCGGTTTTTGCGTAGGGGTTCACAAGTCAATAATAGGAGGAATCCGGACCGTCCCGAGGTATCGCGATGATCCCGGGAGGTCCGGAATAACGGGACAATCCGGAGGGCGGATCGTCCCACAATCTGGAGGGCCGGATCGTCCCACAATCCGGAGGGCCGGATTGTGATGACAATCCGGATGCGGTGTAAGTCTGGGGCGCGTAAGCGCGTGTCCAGGACTTTTTAGTACCCGCGGGTGAACATTTCGAAACCGTTTAGTGAGTTCAACGTGTATACGAAGTCCGAATAATATAAAACGAACCCGAATCAGACGTATACCCATCATTTGCTCCCGAGTCAAGTGGTGGCATAACCCCACCTTGACTCTATTTTCGATAGAGTATACGTTCGATTTAAGTTCGGGTGTTACCTCGGGACGGACTTATTACCCGTTGGCGCGTGGACCTTATTACGGTGTATCCCTCTTTGGACTTAGACGGGAGTAGTCATATCTGTCGACATGATTAGTTCAACAAGCATATATATGGCATATACATATATGACAATCCTAGTCCGTGTATGCGATCATGGATATGAATGCTAACACATGTATAATTATAATGTGCATGTATACGAGAGTCGGCGCACGATATGCAATGTTATGAAATGAAATTAAATCATATGAGTATGGGCATATATATATGCGATAACATGGATAAGAGTATATGCACGTCGGGGTTGTAATTGCAAACACGTGACATGGATATGTAAACGCGTGTGTGTTAATGTATGCGTGTATGCATGGATATGTAAACATGCATAGGTGTTAGAAATTCTTTCCAAAGGAGATAGAAAAAATATGGAAGGGGAAAGATGTTACCTTAGGTGTATATACAGGAGTGAATTCAAATATCACCACACTTTGTCTTCCCCCTTTTTAGAGTTGTCTTCTCCATTTCTTAGAGAGTAAGTGACTTAGCACTCAAACCACTCATCTACCCACACCCCTTCCACCAACGGCCAACCACCACTCACCGGGAGACCCAGCTCGTGGCGGCGAGTTTAGCGGCAGCCAGGGCGGCGGACAGCAGCGACTACGGCGGCGTAGCGGGCGGAGCTCCGGTTGCGCAGCGGGTGAAGGTACTAGCTCGTGGCCTCGTTTTTTGAGTCAATTCGGATTTTTAGGGTTGATTAGAACCATTTCCAGGTATGCAAATGCCTTTAATTGCATCAATTTGGTTAATTTTTGTCTTGATTTTGAACTTGATCATCCATGCCCACCAAGTGTTTGATGAAATGCCTAGGATATTTTTACCACTTGTATGTATAGAGTAGGAGTGATACTTTCCTATTGATTGCCAAAGGAATTGTTGTGACATGTATGTACACACTTGGTTGTATGGAGATGCTTGTAGCTATAGCTAAGCTTTGTATTCCCAAAGAGGATGTATGTATGTATCCATATCCTACACATGTTAGATAAGCATATGCATATAGGTGTTAGCACTATGAGTATATTAGCACTTGTTACCTTGGGGGGATTTGCCTTAGGCCACGTAGATGAGCATAGATGCATGTAAGCATTCGTAGATACACATGAGCATGTGCAAGTGCATGTATGCGCATATAGTTGCATATAGGTGCGTAGAGTGGTTCATGGACACATATTAGTGTATGCAAAAACATATAGTTAAGCGTGGATGTACGTAGATACTCGCGGGTATGTAGGTGTGCATAGATGTGCGTAGGTGTGCATACACACACGTAGATCATGTAAGTGTTGGGACGAGGCCCTTACTAACATAGAGATGCCCCCCGTATAGAGGATGTTCGCTATCTAGTATTTGACCACTTAATAGATTTGTGAGCATGATGTTGCCCCCGAGTGGGGGACGTTTGTTGCATAGAGGTTGTTAACACGTTGGGTGTACGCGTATGTATTGAACGGGTTGTAGTTGTATCCTTGTAGAAATTGTGTTGTGAGAAGTTGGGGCGTCCATCCTTAGGATTACCTTCTCGACTTGCTGGCCTTGTGAACATGAATAAGTCTCATATTCCTACCCCTTCTATTAGATTTCTTTCTGGTTTAGTCTTCCGAGCCGGAAACCATGAACGATATACCTTCTTCCTCCGAGCTAGAGCCTCGTGTGGAGTCGAAGGACTTGGTGCAAACCTTTATGGGCAACAAATTGGATTATGATGATTACCAGCGCCTAGTCGTTCGTTATGGGCTTTGTCCTTTGGGAGAGGCATTCTTCTCGTTTGATGTTATTCCTGATGCTCGTCCGGGAATGCCCACTATGCCTCCGGATGATTTGTCTGCTATTTACGCCTCCCAGATTCGGATGGGACTGCGCTTCCCTTACTGTTCGGACTTGCGTAAGTTGTGTCGTTATTATAGGATCTCTCCTCTTGATCTTGCGCCTACTGGGAAACGGTACTGGGTTTGCTTCCGAGTACTATGCCATCAACAGTCTTGGAGTTATTCGACCTTGCTCTTCCGATGCTTCTTTCGATTCCAACGTCCGGATGCATCTGGGTTATGTTCCATTTCTATCCGTTGGCCTTTGATGAGAAGAAAGGAGTTTGCTGATCTTGGATTGGGCGAAGTGAAGTGGGATAGCACTCTTCGATTTGTTACTGCTGTAGACCGGTCGAAGAGTCATTGGCAAAAACACTATTTCTTCACTGACGATCCCGGGATGAATTGGCGTATTATTCGGTATACAAAACCTGATCCCGTGCCAGCTTTTCTTGAATTCTCCGAGTCTGACAATGCAGCGATGAAGAAGGTGTATCGAGCGCACAAGGCTCGTGCATACACGGCCTTGTCTTGTGTGAAGGAGCGAGATTTGCGCAGGGCTTGGATTTGCACTCCTCCTTCGGGAGGTACTTCGGTATGTTATGAACCTTTATAACTTCCTTGTGCTGTGATGTAGGCTTGTGTCATGGAAAAACTTCCCGCTTGTAGGCGGGCTCTCAGGGAGGTGCAGCTCCTGCTGCACGGAGTGGACGCACGGACATATATGCTGTTCTCTAGGGCATGAGGCCTGGACGTGGCAAAGGGAGTGCGGGCAAGTTGTATATTTGTGCAATCATTTTACTTGTCTGTGTCCCATTCCTTTGTTTTTATCTTGCTTTGTTCTTGTTTGTAGGTCGATCCCCACTCATGGCAGAGCGAGCTGTTACGACTGTCGACACTCCGCCTCAGGCTAAGGCGAAGCGTCCCGACTCCGAGGTATGGCCCTCGAGCGACCCTAAGCGCTCCAAGTCTGGCAGTGGCGACGCGTTGATAACTCCACTTAGCAAGGGGAAGGGAATTGAAGCCCACGCACCTTCCGTACCCGTGATGTCTGCCCCCTGGTCGAGGGACCGGGCTTCGGAAGAGGGGCCTCCCCGCATAGGTATATTGGTTGTTCTTGTATTGTTTCTATACTTAGTGTATTTGGATCGTCTTGTTTATCTTAGCATATGTTTATAGTTGTTTCGCCAGTTGCTGCAATTACACGGGCCGAGCTGGTTTGTCCCTCCAAGGAATCTGTTGTGGGTGATGAGTGGGTACCTTTCTCTGCCGGAGGGCCTCGCTTTGCGAAGGAGTTTAGCTTGACCACTCCCAAGGTGGGAGTTCGTGTTCTTCAGCAGATTATTCCTCCCGGGTATCAGAGGATTCGCCCCAGTGACCCCGAGGGTGCGCAAGCATGTGCTGAGGGTGCACTGTCGTGCCTTGCACCTGTGAGTATCTATCCTTACTCCTTCATGCCTTGTATGTATGCTTGTCTTTGTTACTGCAACTTACTTGTTGTTTATTATTGTAGGTTGCCATTCAAATGGCCAATCTCTCCTCCTTCGTGATTGAACTCGCAGAGGAGAAGAAGCTGTTTATGGAGAAGTCTGAGATTGCCTGTCTCGAGGCTAAGGGTGCTAAGGAGAGGGCACGTATCTTGGATACGAGGTTTGTCGACCTACAACCAGAGAGTTCCGCTTGTCAGGCTCGTATTGCGGCGCTTGAGTCTGATATTGCTGCCATTCAGGCGAAGGCCGTTGCAGATAGCGCCGATCATGATCTCGCCTTGCGGGCCATGAAGGAGAAGTCCCTTGCGAATGGCAAGGTTATGGGCGTCGCGGAATACAAGGCTTCCGAGTCTTACCATGCTGAAGTCCTGGTGGCTGCGGATGATATGATTTATGACTCTATTGAGGTTCTTATCGAGCATGTGTATGCTCTCCCTTGAACTTGCAGTTTGATCAGCTCGGTCCATATTTCAAGTTTGCCACTGAGCATGTGGCAGCCTTGAGAGTTAGAGATGGGACTGTTGCCCCGCCTGTTGTTGCGGATGCCCCCTACTGTTGATGAGTATGTCCCTGCCATGGTTGTTTGGAATGCCCCCGAGGATATTGAAGCTGACCTCCGTGAGTACGAGTTGATGTTCAATGATGCTGGATATCCGATTATCGTGGAGGGAACCACGTTTGGGGAGGATGTATTCGGGGCATGCAGAGATGTCGTTGATGGTCGAGCTCCTGATGTGGCGTCAGGTTGAGTGTTTACTTTCACAAACTCTTTGTATATAGTTTTGGCTCCCCATGTTTGGGTTGAGGTTGCTTTTTGGGGTGTTATCCCGTTGAACCCTTTATGTTTATGTTTCTATGCTTTAACGTTGTCATACGAGACCTGTCATGAATGGTTTAGTAACACATGGTAATATGGTAGTAATATTTCATACCTTTGTGTTTTGAGATTGTCCATGTGGTGTGGACTATAGAGTAGAGTTGAGACTCGTCCTCTTTGTGGATGAAAGCATCCATAGTTGTTGTTAAGAGACATACGTCCCTGCAATGCGTGCCCCTCTTGGATATACCAAGGCATGACGAGATGTATGTGTCACGGACACATATGTTGTATGCTTGCTATATTCCATGAGTAGTAATGTGCAAAACTTAAGAGTGATACTTAGCATTTGTGGGTAGTAATGCGTAAGGTCGATGTCTCGGCACTTGGCATTTGCCAGTAGTAATGCGCAAGTCTTTAGAGTGATCCTTGGCATTTATGGGTAGTAATGCACAAGGTCGATTTACCGGTACTTGTCATTTGTGGGTAGTAATGCCCAAGACCCCCGTGTACACGCGAGCGTGCCGTTTCGACGAGGCGAAACCTTAGTTTTTACCGTCTCTTAGTCCACTCTAAGGCGACGTTGTTATAAGACGCTACTTGTTAGTTTGGTGCGTTTTTCCATCCGTTAGTTGGGAACTCCCCGCGTAACGTTGTTACAAGGCGTTCTGTTGGCTAATCCAATTACTTGCCTTGTGATGCTAGTACGTCTCCACTTTGTTAGTCAAAAGGACGTGACGAAGGTCGTGTGATACGCCTTGTAGTTTGTCCCGTCTTTCAGACCATTTCGAAGCGACGTTGTAGCAAGACACGACTTGCCAATTTTTGAATGTGTTTTGATCTGCTATTTGGGTACCTCCGTTATAGCGTTAAGGCGAGGTGTTCCTTGGCTAGTCCTTGTACTGACCTTGCGATGCTACTACACCTCATCCAGGTTATTCCAGGGGACTGTACAAGTTTGTTTTCACAACTTGTAGTTTTTTCCGTAGGGTCATTCCAAAACGTCGTTGTGGCAACACACTACTTGCTTGATTGGAGTGTTTTATTTCCGTTATTTGTTCACGGAAAAGATAACGTTTTACAAGACTCGAATGTTTGGTGAGTTTTTCCCTGCGTTGAGTATCGCGGCGATTGTTGTCTACGCTCCTCCCGGCGAAGAGTGTTGGTACGTAATAATGAACACTACATGTGGGTAGTAGTAGATTCCCATGGGGTTGCCCTCGTATAGAGGATGTCGCGCCATGTGTATGATTATTAATCTATACTGGGTGTCTCGTTCCTCAGTAAGATATCATGGGGTTGCCCTCGTATAGAGGATGTCGCGCCATGCATGTGTTTAGTAAGCTATACTAGGTGTTTCGTTCCTCAGTAAGATATCATGGGGTTGCCCTCGTGTAGAGGATGTCGCGCCATGTAATTGTGTGGGGTTGCCCTCGTTTAGAGGATGTCGCGCCACTTAGTAGATGAGAGCCTGTTGGTTGAAAAAAATCCAAGGAATGAGTGTTGTAATCATGGGGTTGCCCCCGAGCGGGGATGTCGCGCCATGCTGTATGTAGATAATCCTTAGGAAAATATCCAGGATGTAGTCGTATAGAGTAGACATAATATATGCCGTGGAAGAGAGCGTATGCGAGCTCGTTGTTGATATCAAGTATTGACATGTTGGTGGCGTGTGATATAAGCCTCTTGTTGTATTAAGAGTTTTAAGCTTAAAGTGTTGTTGCATGGTTAATGCATAGAGTCCACTACTTAGCGTTATTCCAGAGCGTGGATTGTATGAGAGTAATGTACCTACGAAAATACATTAACTTCATTAGTTATGCAATATTTACAATGCTAGATAGATGGGGTCAACTGATCACCCATTTGTAAATAGACTACTAGAAGCATAAGCTCTTAAAAAGGTAAAGCTTGAAAATAGATGGATGCATAAAGTTGTGCGTAACGCAGAGATGTGGGAGGGATGTGGTTGTCTCCTCCCGACATGTTGTGATGGAAGTTTTCTGTTGACACGGTGTGATGGCTACATGCCACGCGGTGCTGCAAGGCCCCGAGGGCTATCATCTCTTCGATTTCAACTCGCAGGGTGAGGCAGTCGTTGGTGTGGTGACCCCAGGTGTTGTGGAATTTACACCAATGCGTGATGTCGACTCCCAAGAACGCATGTGGTGTTCCCTAGGGGAGGGCAGCTTGTTCTGCAGGATGCTCACGAATATCTCTTCGACATCTTTGTTCAGAGGCGTGAATGCATATTCTGGGCCATCAAGTGTGCTCCTGCTGTCGTGTTGTTGAAAGAGTGCTCCTCCCTCACCTGCGGGTGGTTTGCTCCACCCGAGCTCCTTCTCACAAGCGACTTCTCTTTCGAGTTTCTCTTTGAGGTCACTCATTGACTGAGTGGTCCTCCAACCATACTCTCTTCCAAGTAGAAGGAAGGATTGCACATTCGAGTTCATGAAGAACGCTTTGATCACTGCCTCCTTTGTGGCCTTTATCCAAGCTGCGTTTAGCGCGAAGCGCTTGAAATACTCGAGAATTGGTTCTCTTTCTCCTTGCTTGATGTTCCAAACACTTTGCAGTGTTGGGGCATGTTGGTAGTTGGATGGCCGTATAGGCGCAGAGAGTTGTTCAAGATGTATCTTTTCCACTTGCTTCTCCTCTTCTTGTTCGAGGAATCCCGACCTGATCATGGCGATGGAGAGTTGTTGTTTACGCTTTAAAGCGTTCACATAGCACTGTCGTGCTGCAGTTTGATCTCCTAGGATCTCTCAAATTCCATTCTTAGCTGGGAACTTCAACTTCTGATGTGCCGTGGATGGCACTATCTCCAGGGGGTTTATGGTTGTTCTTCCGAGGATCCTGTTGTAGGCTCCCAAGGTTTCGACCACAATAAAGTTGACATTAATGTCAAGCTTTGTCCAGCCTTCTCCCAAAGTTACCGGGAGTGTGATCGTACCGAGTGGGTATGTTGCAGCTCCAGCGAAGCTTATTAGAGGGAATGTTCCGGGACTCAAATCTGCCTTTGTACGACCAAGTTGTTCGATTACCTTGATAGTCAGGATATCAGCAGAACTTCCTCCGTCAACGAGGATTATTTTTACGTCGTAGTTCGCTATGGGCAAGGTAATAATGAGTGTCGTCATGGGGATATATGATGTGTCTCATATCTTCCTTAGAAAACATGATGACCGGATCCTCCTCTTCCCCTCTTGGTCGTTTCCCACACTTGGGGTGCGTCTCCGCCTGTGAGGCGTAGACATTTCTTGAGTGCGAGCCTTGGCCCCTAGCAGCTGGTCCTCCATGTATAACATTGATTACACCCCTCTTGGGAGGAGGTGAATTGCCATACATCTTCTCTTTGCCTTTTTTTTTTTCTTGGAGGTCTCTCCTTGTGTTTTTGTAAGGGTGTTTTCCCCATGATCAACGTAGTGCTTTAACTCGCCCTGCAGAATGATGTTGTTTATGCGCATCCTTAGGCTGAAGCAGTTGTCCGTGTCGTGTCCCTTAACCTCGTAGCTTTCACACCACTTGTCATCTTTCTTTCCCAAGGGGCCCTTCCGCCAATTGTTTGGTTCTCTCCAGAGATTCGTTTCCTTCATCTCCTTCAAGATTGCCGACATAGGGGCGTTTAGCGGAATGAGGTTCGCGGTGTTAACCTCCCTTAGTTTTTGGAAGCTGACCTGGACGGGGCGTTTAGGCTGTGGTTGCCACTTCTTCTGTTGCTGATTTCCTTGGGGTTGTTTTGCCTGCACGGCCTTGTCTTTGTTGCGTTCAGCGTTCAGCTTTGCTCTTGCATTGTTCCTGAACCTTTCCAGGTCTATGTATTCCTTCACGCGCGAGGCTAACTCTTCCAAATTTTCAGCTGGGCGTTTGGACATCTTTTCCCCCAGGGAGAAACCTAAGCGACCCAGGTTCCTTATGAATGCCTTGATTATTTCGTCTTCAGACAGCTTTGTCTGAATGTCAGCTATGTTCTGATTAAAACGGATGTAATAATCAGCCAATGACTCATCATATTGTTGCTTCACATCATCTAATGCGCTGGATTCTTTGAGCAGCCTTCGTTCGCCCATCTATCTATGGATAAAATTTTCCTTCAGGTATGCCCAGGAAGTCACGCTTTCCTTTGGAAGTGAGAAAAACCAATGTGCCGCTGACCCTAGTAAGGTTTGCGGGAACGTGACCGCCACATGGTCTGGATTTGTGGCTCTTCCCAGTAGAGAAGCATCGTGCTGCTGCACGTGCTCAATGGGATCCTCCTTTCCAGTGTACTTCTTGATTTGTATGTTGTTTAGGATTTCCGGAACCCTTTCATACAACATTTCCTTGGCGAAAGGATGACTTGCGCTGTCTGTTAAGACGTGTATTGGTCTGGTCTTTTTCTGCTTTAGCTTTTGCTCAATGAGCGCTTCCAAAGTCTTAGTGGTTAAACCTGTGAGGGGAACGTCATTGTTTCTCTCGGGTATTCCCCAAACATTGTTTGGATTTCCGCTATCCTGCCTCCAGCTCTGTTGGTAATGAGAGGCCTCCCTGCCTTGTCTCTCATTAAGGTTACTTGGTTGCTTCCATGATTCGTCCGGGTATGGCCTTTCATAGTGAGTTGCACCAGAGTAAGATCCTTGAGGTCCTTCATTGTAGTATTGCGAGTTGGTAGCCGGGGGCTGCATTCTCTATTGTCTTGGGGCTTCTCCTCGGGTTGTGCCATGGGACACTGTTTCTCCTGCCAAGTATGCTTGAGCCGGTGGTGGCGGGGGTGGGGGAGGCGGTGGAGGCGCATAGCCTTGGTTTCTTAGAGTATCCTTGAAGGCCAGGAGTTCCTTTATTGCTTGCATCATTGCGGGAGTTACTGTTGGGGAAGCATGTGCGCCCTGTGTGCCTGCATCCTGAGGTTGCTGGTTGTTAGCCGGCATTCCGAAAGGTTGTTCCTCTTCAGTGTGCGCTCTTCGCTCAAAATCTGGATGGGGTTCGTTGGTTTGAGCTGTATACTCTTGTTGAGCATCAGGAGCTTCTTCTGAGGAAGTTGTGGATACTACCTCTGGAATGTCCTCAGAACTTGGCTGATTCCTCTTGGATTGCGCCCTGCTGGGCTCTCCTGTAGTTTTTTTCTCTTTGTCATTTAGCTTTGCTGGTATGCTAGTTCTTGTACGTTCAGAATCTCGCGGACGACGCCAAAATGTTGGATCCTTTTCGAGTGGGGAGTCGGATCCTGGTAGTGACGACGGAAGAATGCCTCAGGTTGCTCCTATTTCGGGTCTTCGCACGTGCCGAACTCGTGCGTCTACGTATACCTGCAAGAGGGGCAGTATCGCACACCACGTGGGGGGGGGGGGGTGGAGTGCGATGAACCCTCTCCGAAGCTCAAGTCAGGTATTTTGGAGAGAGAAAGTAAGAGAGAGGGCAGAGCTTCCGCTGTTAACTTAGTTTAAAATGAATGATCAAGGCCCCTATTTATAGGAAACCTTGGAATCAAACCGGATTTTGAACGGTCCGACGTCGGTTCAATGCAAAGTATGAACTGAGTGTAGACTGACATCAGGAGGGTTTGCACGTGAGGTGTTTGCGTAGGGGTTCACATGTCAATAATAGGAGGAATCCGGACCGTCCCGAGGTATCGCGAGGATCCCGGGAGGTCCGGAATAACGGGAAAATCCGGACCGGATCCGGATTGTCCTACAATCTGGGCCGGCTCCGGAATGTAAAGCAATCCGGAGCCGGTCTGGATTGCAGGACAATTCGGAGCCGGTCCGGATTGCAGGACAATTCGGAGCCGGTCCGAATTATCTTCAATCCAGACCCTGTGTAACTCCGGGGCGCATACGCGCGTGTCCCGGACTTTTTAGTACCCGCGGGTGAACATTTCGAAATCGTTTAGTGATTTCGACGTGTATACGAAGTCCGAATATAATAATATAAAATGAACCCGAATCGGACGTATACCCATCACAGCGCGACACATATATGTTTACAGGTTGATAACAGGTTGTGAATAAATGTTCCGCGAACGCTATAACACTCTTAACCGATGAGTAGCACGATGTCCGTTGTGTCTGCCAGTCGCACGACAAACCTCGTATGAACTATTTTGAAGCAGGGCTGAATTTAATAACAAATGTTGATGTGTTGGTCGACAACATATTAACAGGCACCCTCCCATTCCGGCGAGTGGGAGCTGTTGACATTTGGTGAATATGCAACCATAATATGAGTCATTTAATATAAGCCCAATACTTAAGTAATTTGTTAAAGTCACATTAGGGATTTTGGACTAGGCCTAAAATCCCAATGGACATGAGAGGCCCAAAATTGGGCCTCCCCTTTCTCCAATATGGCCGGCCGAACTTGTGAGATTGGTGAGGTGGGTTTTTTGCCCACCCCCACTTATAAATAGTTGGTGTCAGGATTTCTTTAGGGTTAATCAATTAATGAATTAATCACTCATTCTCCTAAGTGTTGAGACAAAAGAAATCCCTCCTCCCTATCACACAAGTTTCGATCGAACCTTATAGCTTGGAGGTGCCAAATTGCTTTGAGAAATTACCCCCGAGATCCATCCCTGCGAGGAATCGACAAGAGTCCTTTACTGTGGAGGTCACTCCGTGTAGGTGATTCCTTAACAAGAATCCTTACAGGATCCGTCTGGCGGACCGCGAACTCCCCTCAAGATCTTGGGTCGACAGAAAGCAAGAACTGGTATGTGTCTCTATTCCGCTGCGTAATTAGTTTACTTTGCATGTACACGTGTTTTTATCTATAGTAACTATCCCTTAAACCCTACACGTTCCTCTGAAGTTTAGAGTTTAGTGTACACTCTAGAATCTATCAAATTACCTTAAGCATGACAATGTATGTATATATAATAGGGTTAATAGGTCTTTTGGTCCATGATGTTTGACAACTTTTGGGTTTTGGTCAATGATGTTTTTTTACCTAGTTTTGGTACCATATGTTTGCAGATTTTTCTAGTTTTGGTCTAACCGTTACATTCCGTTCATTTTTTGACATGTTCAAGTCACGTGATCCACTCTAAACTTTAAATTTAGTCCCTCTAATACTTTCTTAACCTTTTTTTTGTTCAATTTAGTCCCGAAGTCTCAAAATTGACCCCAATTGGACAATAGGTCCAATTGAATTTTTGAAACTTCGGGTCTAAATTGAACCAAAAAAAGGTTAGGAAAGTATTAGAGGGACTAAATTGAACAAATTTGAAAGTTTATGGTGGATCACGTGACTTGTACATGTCAAAAAATGGACGGAATGTAGCGGTTAGACCAAAACTAGAAAAAATCTGCAAACATATGGTACCAAAACTAGGTAAAAAAAACATCATTGACCAAAACCCAAAAGTTGTCAAACATCATAGACCAAAAGACCTGTTAACCCTATATAATATAAGAGATGGCCGTGTCTGATATAATGTAAACTATATATAATGTAATCGAGATATAATATCTCGATTACATTATATCTTGATTAGATTATATCTTGATTGCATTTTATATCTATATTTAGCATTATAGTTTGTAGATATTATATATATCTTAGTTGGAATATAACTTATCCTCTTATATATAGATAAGGTTTCATTTTCTTTGTTAATAATTGAATTTTCAGACTATTAATTATATTTTAGATACATCATTCTCATTGTTAAGTGATTGGATAAGCATTTGTTTATCATTTTGTGTCACATGACTCGAATGTTATTCGCGTCATGGTTTTTATAGAAGTATGAGGACTATTATGTTCACCGTCGATAGTTTGAGGAATGTTTTGTTATTTTCGTATTATTAATTAGTTAAGCTAAACTACTATAAATAAGAGCTTTACGATTGTAATCGTTCTCCGATGAAGATTGAATGAATGGAAGTGGAATGGAGTGATCCCTAGCTCTTCTTCTACATTCCTATTTTCAGATTATAGATCTTATCATGGTATCAGAGCATAGTGGCTACTGATCTTTAGTTTTCTTCATCTTCTTCTATCTGATTGGATCTGTGACGTCATGGCGGGAGATACTACTCCTCCTCCTCTCAATCCATTAGTTAATTGGGCACGTCTTGGAGCTACGAATCCAGCTCCAGATCCTGTAGATGATCGATTTTACCTATATCCAGCTGATACGACTGGTTTTTCACTTATTCCTGAAGATGAGAAGCTCACCGGAGTGGGGAACTATTATAACTGCTTACAGGCGATTTCAGAAACTTTGTTAGTGAAAAACAAGTTGTGTTTCGTCGATGGGAGCTGTTTGAGAGAATCTGTGACTGGATTGATGCATTTCCGGTGGGATCGATGTAATGCTATCGCTAAAGCGTGGCTAATCAACTCGGTTTCTCGTGACCTCACACAGGGGATGCGATACATTCCTACAACTCGTTTAATCTGGGAGGAGCTAGGGGAACGCTTCAGCACTATTGACAGCACTCGTGAGTATCATTTGGTTCGTGAAATTTATTCGATGCGTCAAGGTACTCTTTCCACTGCGAAATATTTTCAGAAATTGAAGATATTATGGGACGAGTTAGCCATTGTTGATGACGATTGGATGTGTGCTGATTGTTCTGTGTCTTCTAAAGCTTTAGCTAGGAAGGATAAACATAAGTTGATTCAATTTTTAATTGGGCTGAATGAAACGTTTGCTGGTGTTCGATCAAATTTGTTGATGATTAGACCACTGCCCAGTCTCAATCATGCTTACTCCGTGTTAATGCAAGAGGAAAACCAACGTGTTGTTGCTGCAACAAGTGGGGGCCATACTGTTGATTCTTTATCTAACTTTGGTGAACCTATTGCTCTTTATTCTGGATCTTATTATGGATCTGGATCTAGTGGAAATGGTGGTGGTTCTGTTGCATCGAAGAGCAATCAGTTCAATGCATCCAAGAGCAACCAATTCAACAAGAACAACAATCAGTTCAACAAAAATAGGAGAGATGTGATTTTGTACTTACTGTGGCAAACGAGGTCAGAAGGAGGACACTTGTTGGACTAAACATGGTGTTCCTGAGGATGTGCGCAAGAGATGGAGAGCTAATGTTGTAGTTGATTCATCTCCCTCTGATATGCCTACTTCTCCTGCAGCATACTCATCACAGTCACCTCTTATGTCTGCACAGGCTTCTCTTATGTCTGCACAGTCACCTCTTATGTCTGCATAGGCTTCTCTTATGTCTGCACAGTCACCTTTTGTGTCTGCACAGTCTTCTCTTATGTCTGCACAGTCACCTCCTATGTCTGCACAGTCTTCTCTTATGTCTGCACCTCGTCTATGAAGCTCATTTGCTTCTATGGCTGAAACTTCCTTAGCTGCGAGTGTAAATCAAGCAATGGCAGGTATATCATTTGCTTCTCTTGTTCATGGGAAGTCTTCTAGTTCAGCTGATATTTGGATTGTTGACAGTGGGGCTACAAATCATATGAGTTGTCGTAGGGATTGGTTAGTTGATTTGAAAGAAAACACTTCTTACACTAGGCATGTCACTTTGCCTACAGACCATTTAGTTGCTGTTTCACATGTTGGAGATTGTATTGTTGATGGATTACATC
Source organism: Clarkia xantiana subsp. parviflora (assembly GCA_036873135.1). NCBI lineage: Eukaryota > Viridiplantae > Streptophyta > Magnoliopsida > Myrtales > Onagraceae > Clarkia > Clarkia xantiana. The sequence goes on from JAPTYO010000011.1 coordinate 24,988,553, forward strand.
TCAAGAATGTTTTACTCATTCCTGATTTTCAGTATAATTTGATTTCAGTCTCCCAACTCTGTCATGAGAACAAATGCTCAGTTGTGTTTTCATCTGATGCTATCACATTACAGGGCCACAGCAATGGGGAGAAAATAGCTTTTGGTAATCGATATGGTGGCCTTTACTTGCATAAAGACAATGGAGAGGTGGCTCTGCAAGTAACTTTACCAGAAGATGGAGTGCATTTGTGGCATAGAAGACTTAGTCATTTACCTTTACCCTAGCTACAGAAGTTGCTCAACTTTGATTCTTCTAAGATTTCTCAGATTAAAGACTGTGTTATTTGCCCTTTGGCTAGACAGACAAGGTCTCCATTTCCTCTTAGTTCAACCAAGGCTCAAAAACCCTTTGATTTAGTTCATATGGATTTGTGGGGACCTTATAAAGTAGCTACTATAGATGGATTTAGTTATTTTGTAACTATAGTAGATGATTGTACTCGTACTACTTGGGTTTTTCTAATGAAATACAAAGATGAGACTATTTTGTTGGTGAGGAATTTTCTGGCAATGGTTCATACACAGTATGGTGGTGTTGTTAGGATTTGTCGAAGTGATAATGGAACAGAATTCTTGAATAACAATATGAAAGAGTTGTTTGCTCAGCAAGGCATTCTTCATCAAACAAGCTGTGTGGGTACACCTCAACATAATGGAGTTGCGGAACGAAAGCATCGTCACTTACTTGAGGTAGATAGAGCTCTAAAGTTACAAGCAGCTGTCCCAGACAAGTTTTGGGGGTTTTGTCTACTCACAGCGTGCTATTTGATTAATGGGATGTCATCCACCATTCTAAATGGTGAAACTCCTTATCATGCTCTTCATCGAAAGGAATTTGATATAGCTCATCTCAGAGTGTTTGGATGTTTGTGTTTTGCTTCGAATTTTCAAAACACAGACAAACTTGGTTCCCTTTCCATCGCTTCTGCATTTCTGGGCTATTCTCCGTCTAAAAAAGGATATAGGCACCTTAATCTTCAGACAGAGGTAATCTATGTCAGCAGGGATGTACTTTTTAAGGAACACCTATTTCCTTTTAAGATGAATCGTGTTGATCTTCTTTACAATCAGCAACAACAACACCCTTTTCCTGATGATATTGCCTCTGGTGATAGAGTTTTTGATGCAGCGTGATGGGGATAGATGGGACAAAGACTCGTTGATTCGAAAGGGAATGCCGAGAATTTGTTGGATAGAGGGCGCACGAATTTGTTGATTCTAAGAATACCCGAAGAATTGACGCGGGGTAGAGGAAAACCTCAGTTTTTTTTCATTAATCAATAATCTGAATACAAATGACGGCTAAGAGAGTCTTAAATAAAGAAAAAAAAGACCCTAAACCAATTAAAATTCCGAAATTAACACTAAAGTACCAAGCAAAACCGACAAATTATAAAAAAGACCGAAAGAAACATAAAACTGCAAATTTGACCCTCTAAACGAAGAAATTTGGCCTAAAACCGTTAAACCCCATATTATGGGTCTTGCTCAGATCGACGTTTACGCATGGAAAAGTGTACTCGCACGCCCAAATCCGAGACTTCGCCCACATCATTCTCTCCGGTGAAGAGAAGATTCACCCTCGAATCTTGCGCAATGAAGGCCAGTAATATGAAGCAGGAGAAGAACACACTCAGTTATAAAATCATAAAAAATTTCACGTGAAGCGGTGTTCGAGTGTGGTCTTGGTGCCGATGTTGGGGTCGATTTCCCTTGTGGCTTGTACCCGAAATCGGAGGTCAAGAGGCCTTCGAAATCGCTCCTGGCGGTCGGGAAAAGGATAAATCCAGGATCATGGAAGGTGGAGTGATGGTCGATCATCGCTGTGACGTCATCATCATCGGCGTACTCGTCATAAATTGGATTATCAAGAACAGTCGCGGTCCTGGTACGATCTGGTGCTAGCCAATCAAGGAACGACATCGTGCAGGATATTCGGCTCTGATACCAATCTGATGCAGCGTGATGGGGATAGATGGGACAAAGACTCATTGATTCGAAAGGGAATGCCGAGAATTTGTTGGATAGAGGCGTAAGAATTCGTTGATTCAAAGAATACCGAAAAATTGACGCAGGGTAGAGGAAAACCTCAATTTTTTTCATATATCAATAAACTGAATGTAAATGACGGCTAACAAAGTTTAAATAGAAAAATCTAAAACCATAACCCTAGGACAAAATCCGAACTTAACAATAAAGCCCCAAACAAAACAGACAAATTATAAAAAAGACCGAAAGAAACATAAAACTGCAAATTTGACCATCTAGACGAAGGAATTTGGCCAAAAAACGTCAAACCCCATAATTTGATATGGGTCTTGCTCAGATTTCCGTTTGTGCATGAAAAAGTGTACTCGCACGCCCAAATTCGAGACTTCGCCCACATCAGTTTTTGAGGAGAATTTCTCTCCTGGTGTTGACTTATCTCTCTCTGACACTGAGATACCTCCACCTTCACCACCTTCACCATCATACTTTCAAGATCCAGTGATTTCTTCTTCACATGCTGAGAATTCTCCTTCTTCTCAGCAGACTTTGAAACCACGCAGACCAACAAGGGCAAGAAGACCACCTGTTTGGACAAGTGATTATGTACTCACTTGTGGGGATTTGGATTACACCTCATTCATTGAGAGTTAAAGGTGTTTTCTGAGCTCAATCTCAAATATTCATGAACCAATTACTTATCAGAATGCTGCTACTAATGAGAATTGGGTTCTAGCCATGAAGGAGAAGATCCAAGCTTTACAAGCTAATCAAACCTGAGAACTGGTTCAGTTACCATCATCTAAACATGCCATAGGTTGCAAATGGGTGTATAAAGTAAAGTACAACCCAGATGGTAGCTTGGAGAGATACAAGGCACGCTTGGTGGCAAAGGGATATACCCAAGAAGCAGGGAAAGACTTTAAAGAAACATTTTCTCCTGTAGTAAAGATGGTTACAATGAGAGCTCTGCTGTGTATTGAAGCAGCTAAGTCTTGGCCATTGTATCAACTTGATGTTAGCAATGCTTTTCTACAAGGGGATTTAGAGGAAGAGGTATACATGGAAGTACCTGAAGGGTTTGAACAAAGTTTCATTGCAGGCAACAACAAAGGCAGTAGGGTTGTCTGCAAGCTTCTCAAGTCTTTATATGGACTTAAACAAGCATCACGTCAATGGAATATCAAGTTGACACAATCATTAATTGATAATGGTTATATTCAGAGTAAATATGATTACTCCTTATTCAGCAAATTCGAAGGGAATAATCAGATTCATCTATTGGTATATGTAGATGACATTCTGATAAGTGGTTCTAATGATCAAATGATTGCTTCTCTTAAAGGTGTTCTTCATGAGCATTTTAAGCTCAAAGGTTTGGGTACATTGAAATATTTTCTTGGTCTTGAGGTTGCTCGATCTAATGAAGGTATAGTTCTCAATCAGCGCAAATATGCATTGGAACTCATTGAGGAAATGGGTTTGAGTCGTGGCAAGCACGTGTTGACATCAATGCAGAAGAATTTGAAGTTAACCTCTTTGGAATATGATGAAATGTTTCAGCTCAATATGGAGGACAAGCCATTTGCTGATATAGAACTTTACAGAAGAGTTGTGGGAAGATAACTTTATCTAAACATGACAAGGCCAGATATAACTTATGTTGTGCAGAGCTTGAGCAAGTTTGTTCATTCACCTAAGAAGTCACACATGGATGCAGCTAAACGTTTGGTTCGATATATAAGGGGTAATCCTGGTCAAGGGTTATTCTTTTCAGCTTCAAACCAGCTCAACACTGTTACTGGGTATTGTGATAGTGATTGGGGAGGATGTTGTGTTACTAGGCGATCGGTTTCTGGCTATGCCATTAAACTAGGGACGAGCATGATATCATGGAAATCCAAGAAACAGGATGTTGTAGCACGATCTAGCGCAGAAGCTGAGTACAGAAGCATGGGATTAGCTGCTTCTGAGATAGTTTGGATCAAGGGATTGCTTTCTGAATTGAAGATTTCAGTTACATTTCCAGCTGTTCTTCATTGTGATAACGAAGCTACTATAAAGATAGCAGGAAACCCGATGTATCATGAGAGGACTAAACACATCGAGATCGATTGTCACTTCGTTCGTGATTTGATGCAAAAAGGAGTTTTGATTCCCACACACATTGATTACAGGAATCAGCTTGCTGACATCCTTACTAAAGCCTTGTCGAAAGATCTGCATTATAATTTGCTGGAAGGATTCGCAGTAGTAGACTTGTTTAAGAAGGGGAACAAGTTTGAAGAGGAAGGAATAGAAGGTGGAGAAGATGCTGATTAGTGTGGGGGAATATAGAAGTATGAGGACTATTATATTCACCATCGATAGTTTGAGGAATGTTTTGTTATTTTCGTATTATGAATTAGTTAAGCTAAACTACTATAAATAGGAGCTTTACGATTGTAATCGTTCTATGATGAAGATTGAATGAATGGAAGTAGAATGGAGAGATCCCTAGCTCTTCTTCTACATTCCTATTTTCAGATTATAGATCTTATCAGTTTTGATAGTAATAAAACTGGTTCGGGCAAACCAGTTTATGTAGCTTTATTATAGGTTAAGAAGTTAGATATAGTTTATAGGGAAAAGAACCTATTTAGTGTCTCAGGTTTACCTCATATTTCAGTTTGGTATCTCAGGATTAAAGTGTTGATATGGACCGTCCCAGGTTTCATTTTGTTAAAATTTGGTGTCTCCGCCCGTCTTTTCCTCTTCTTTCAACCATTTCCATCAACCGACTCACCCATTTATAATCCATCACTTTTTACTTTTTACAAAATCGTCAAATTTCACCCAAAAGTTGAACATAAAAAAAAAAAAAAAAAGTTTCCAACTGAGCGATTTCGAGCGACAACAAAGCATGATTTACTTAGGCAAATGTGACCAACTTCTTAGGTGATGGTCCCGACAAAGCGACGAGAAGGGAGCATGCTTGGGAGCTCGGATATGACAGTCAGTTTCGTCGGGATTGACTTCTCTAAAGTAATCACACTAAGACACCAAATTTAACCAAAATGAAACCTGTGATACTTAATTTAAACGTCAGACACCAAACTGAAACATAAGACAAACTTGAGACAGTAAATAGGTTATTTTCCCTAGTTTATAATTTTTTGTTCTGAACCTATTGAGTTTGGGTATAGGAGTGTTACACTTACACCGAACATTTCTTACCCAAATTGACCTACCTAGATACAACCATGGTGAGAAAGAAGTCTACACAATAAAGACAGACAGACGTGAGAAGTCTTTCCACAAGTCTTTCCACGCAACGCAAGAGATGGCGCCGTTGTGCTTATTATTGTGATATGAAGTAACAAGAAAGACTATTTATTATTGATTGTATCCAACAAATACCGCCAACCAACGTGGCCTCCCCGTAATAAATAATCACCGACTCCACAACGTTCTCATAAATGTTCCACAGCGCATAGCTAACTTAAATTACAAGTCCCAATTTATTTATAACCCAAAAAAAGAATCATCACAAATGGAGACATTATTCATTCATTCACGACGGTATGTATAATAATTATAATTATAAATTAAGAAATACATGAAGAACTTAAAAACTATACATTTTTTTTTCCACCCCTCCTATACTAAACTCTCCTCGCTTTCTGTATTACATACAAAGAAAGACACACGACACATTGTGTAAAAACAACAACAAAACTCGTAGGTAGCTACGAAGGAACCATTTTTTACACAGTGATGATGATGAATAACAAACATATTTATTTCACCATAATAATGTACACTTAATTAATATAGTAGTTACCTGGTGCTGGCTTTGTCAAGAAGTGTGTCGGGGATTCGTTTAGTCTTGCCGGAACGCTTGGCTGCCAAACGAGCTGAATGGCCAACGGTGGTGGGTCGCAGAGACCTCTGCCTCACAATCTCACAGTAGTCGGAATCATCTGACCGCCCTTCATACCTAATCCACTGAATCATTTGGTGGAACATTGGGAAGAATCTCATCTCAATTGCTGAGCAACAGAAGTAAGGTATGAGGGCAGAGATGATGAGCAAGAGAGTGATGAGCCAATAGGAGGGAGCTGGAGCTAGAGCTTCAATCAACACTTGGTAACCGGTTGTTGAGATGGTAGGTGATAGTGCCCCATAGGCCAACAGAAATAGATACCACATACCAATGGACCCCCATACGAAAACATGTTGTATCAGTGTGAAGTAACTGATGGAGAGTGCCATCTGTAGATTTACAACCCATACTATGCATGTGTACATTGTTGTCCCCAAGATGGAAAGACCTGCTATTTGGCCGTCGCTGTTGAATGCTTGGTACTCCATGGATTTCATGCAGAGGTAGAATATGATGACTGACGTTACGAACCCATTCAACATCCAACTCAGTATCCGGATCCAACTAAACAACGCGCTCTGCACACCTTCTTGGTATAGGATCGGAAACTGATGAAACCCACAAAAACAATAACAAAATAAATTATACCAAAAAAAAAATTAGTGATATAAATTTGAGGACTAAACTGAACAAAATAATAAATGTTGCACCAAAAGTCCAAAGTGGTCAAACATGTTATACTAAAACACCTATTAACCCTTGACAAGTCACTTGACTATTTAGCGGTCAACATTAACAGTTGACTAAGGGATGCACTAAAAGTGTACAAGTTCCAAACGTATTACACCAAGTATACAAAATAAAAAAGATGTTGCACCAAAAGTCAAAAGTGGTCAAACATGTACCAAAAGACTTAATAACCCTTGACAAAAATATATTCCTTTAGATTAGATACACAGGCAGTAGACTAGCTACGTACGTACCTTGAGACAGAACCTTGATGATACATCCTGGTCAAAGACTCCCAAGGCAACTGCGGGGAGGGAAGTGAAGAAGACGTTGTAGAGTGACAGAAACCAGTCGTTGTAAGCCGGTTGTGCAGAGAAAGATGCGTATATATTGAATAAGAACAGAGAGAACCCGAACACAATGTTCTTGTAGAAGAAATAGCATATCTGCATCCATTCATTCATCCACTACTTAGATACACTACCATAATTATTATTAATAAATTCAAATCCAATTGTTACCATAGAAGTGATTCTTCTGTAGCACCAATGTCCATGCACGAGGAGCAGTCGCTCTAGATACCGGAACTGAGCTATCGCGACATCACTGGACATGACTGCCTGATAATTAACAACATAAGCAACCAGATTCTTTGTTTCAATTGTTTGTAATGTAAGTTCTTTCAAATTGACAATTTCAATGTGAAAAGTAGATAATAATAATAAAGAATATAACATTAGCAATGGAAATTGAGATAGTACCTGCATTCCTTCAACACCACTAATTCCAATACCGATGTCTGCTTCTTGAAGCATTCCCACATCATTCGCACCGTCGCCAATCGCTAGGGTAGTCTTCCCTGTCCCGGACTTTACTAATCGTGTTACCTGTGTAGTTCACAATTTCACAAGACTGAATAAATTCAAAAGCATTGGTTTTTCAATAAAATGAGAAGAATAGTGACAAAGATATAAACCCACCAGAGCCTTCTGCTTTGGTGACGATCGGCAACAGATAACAGATGCGCAGCTAACTGCAAGTTCCAAAAAGGCGTACTTGACATCGTCCTCTAATGCATAAGCCAGTGATTTCCCATCAATGATTAGTGCAAAAGCATCAGAACTTCCTATTGATGAACTAATCTCCTCCAGTCCTTCACTTATCTGCCGAATAACACTTCCTTTTGACGCCTGAACAACAAATTGTAGCAGAAGACATAAACTTTTGGCCCTCTGCAAATATCGAATATAACTTGAAAAGTTTTTCAAAGTATATTATTGGAGGTTTTATAATTCATACCCTTCTTATGGAAGTCTTATCTCCTGCCTTTTCCAATCCCTTAATTTCTGAACTCTCTAAACCGATCACGATCTGCTTCATCCCTTGCCTTAGCAAACTGCAGGCAAATCTGAAAAAAAAAAAAAAAAAAAAAAAAGCAAACAATCAGAACAAAAGCAATGTTCATTTTTGAGGCTGAAGGAAGATAAGAAAAATGATGAAATTTTTTTTTTTCCATAGAATAATCCCGACTCGCACGGGTCAGCCCCTAAGTGTAAAGTGCTTGCCATCAAGATTTATTCGTTCCCAATACTCGAAACCAACCGAAACAAATATTGAGATTCATACCCAATATTGATGGCCGTCTCCATTTTATCTCCAGTCAATACCCATATCTTGATCCCTGCTTGGGCAAGCTTATCGATGCAGTCCGGAACCTGTTAGAAACAACAACCAAAAGTAGTATTGATAATTGAAATTTTTTGAATCTACATATGTTTGATCCCGTTTTGTAGGTAGGTACTACTTACCCCGTTTTGCAACTTGTCCTCAACAGCAGTAGCACCAAGAAGAATCAAATCCTTCTCTACCATCTCAGTTGCTTCCTCAATTAGTGCATCACGATCTGCACTAACGGAACTTTTGGCCTGACTGAACTTTTCGCTGAATACTCTGTATTCCTCTTCATCAAGTTCCCGACAAGCAATTAACAATGTCCTCAATCCAGCATCAGCATACTCATTTACATGTTCCATTGTCTCCTTTCTATATCTCTTACTCTTCTTTGCGAGTCTTTCTAACATAACACTGCATCATTCATTTTATACAAAGGGTGTATCTATCAATCACAGATTCACATGTAAGGTTTAGAAGGAAGCAATAACAGAGTGGATCACAAACCTGTCAGCTCCCTTACAAAGCAAAACTAGTTTTCCTTCCTCGTTCTTAACAATAACCGACATCCGCTTTCTTGTGCTGTTAAATTCTATTACATTCAGAAGATTATACACCCTGCATGCAATGCAATTATTGAAATTAACATAATAATAATAATAATAAGAGAGTGAAAAATTATGCAATGTGAACAGAGACTACTGTCTATATAGGTACCTTTCGACTTTGTGTCCAGAAACTGGATCTAATTCATGCAATGAGATGGTTGTGTGTGTTCTCTGATAGAATTCAAAACCAACTTCTCTTGCTGCAATCACAAAGGCAGCCTCATCGGGGGATTCAGCCTCGTAAGAGACCTTTCCTGTTTCTTGATCCACTTCTGGAATAGCTGTATGACACAGAGCCAATATGCGGAAGAAGTTCTGAATCACATCAGCACGAGGTTGATTAACCCAATTCGAATTCATGATCCTCTCATCGCTAAAATTGAAACCTTTAACGTGGGTGGTGGGTGGGTTTTCGGCTTTATCTAATAATTCTTCACCAAAAATGTTGATACCGGTAGAGTCATCAAAAGGCTGAGCCATTGGTGAAGATCCACCCTTCATTCTACCAACAGCTCTCTCCACCTCCGTGATGCCCCGACCGTAAGGAGTTCCAGCAATGGAGCACTTGATGAACTCCATCGAGTTACACGTCAGAGTCCCTGTCTTGTCAGACAGTATCGTGTCGACTTGTCCCAGCTCCTCATTCAAATTCGAGGTTCGTGCTTGAGCCGGCTTATCTGCTTCTTCGTAGTACATCTCAAGGTCTTGGTTGATAAATATACTCTGGAGCACTTTCACAATCTCGATAGACACGTATAATGAAATCGGGATGAAGTACCCGAACAGCATCACTGCTGTCAGGAAATCATAGAATGAAGCAACCGGGGCCCGTTTTGGGTCGAAATATACCGTAGTGTTATCCGGACGGAGGTACCATCTTCTCATCTCCCCGTTTTGTAAATCGTCTCTTGTTTCAATGCCGAAGAAGACCGAGCCGATGAGAGCCATCAAGAAGAGCATAAAGAAGAGGACATAGATGATCTTATCCATCTTCCTCTCCACTCTGCTCCGTTTAGAAGGTGGGTCCATGGAATTTTGAATCACTTTGGTGTCGTGGCCAGTGAAAATCACAGCACCGTACACGTAATCCGTGTTTCGCAACTTGGAACCTCTAAGAAGAAGCTGCTGAGGAGAGAGCGGGAACTGCTGTTCTTCAACCTCCATGGTTCCGACAAAAGCGTACAAATTTGCATTTGGATCTTCGCATTTCACAGTTGCCTTGAAGTCTCCAAAATCGGAATCTTCATGCAAAGCTGATGTTGCTTCTAAAGCTTGTTTCAGTTTTAGATTGGTCTCCCCATCGAGATTCATAGTCTCCACGTAGCAGGCAGCATCCTCATAACTGGACGACAACAACACAAGGTCAGCCGGAAAAAGTTCATCTTTTTCTACCTTGACGATATCTCCTACTCTCAGATTCTTCCATTCTGCATAATCGAAAGCTCCTCCTTCAATATGAACCTTTACTTTCCTGTTATTGACCTCAGTATCCTGGAAAAATATAAAAGTTGCGATATTCCATCTTAATAATAATTCCTATTTACCTAATCAGGCCCAGATAACGGCAGGCAAACAATCATCATTTGCATAGATAGAAAGAAAGAAAGAAAGAACAAAAAACACATGTAATTTGGATCTATAGATAATAAGAGGAAGAAATGGTAATGAATGAATCACCTGCTGTTTTCGGCGCCAATCTTCAATGCCTTCCTTAACCATGGTAGCACCAACGACGAATATGAGAGGTACGATAGCGCTGACGGCGGTGTAGGGAGCGAGGGGAGTGAATGCCAAAACTCCGGTGACGAGGAAGTAGAAATTGGCGACCCTTCTGAACTGCTCAAACAGTGATTTGGGCAAGAAAGTTGCGATAGTGTATTTTGTGCTCCGGACATAGTTGGTGGTGTAGTTCCGAATCGCAGCGTCGAAGCTGTTGGGCTCATTGCAGAAGACAACCCTAGAGAATCCTGGTCCCCCAATCTGGCTATGCTCCTCTAATTTGAAAGATGCCCTCCCACAATTGAAAGAATACATCCTGCTGAAATGCAGCTGCTTCTTCTTCTTCTTCCTCCTCGTTACTCCTTCCCCACCCCCCATTTCTTCTTCCACGCCCAAAGATCAGATTTTGGTAAGTCAACACCAACAAATGGATGCAGATACTACCATAACCTTTACTATACCAACCAGAAAGCGACTGCAATCAGAAGCTATAGCTTACTCTCCTCTTCAATGGAGCTTTTACTTTTTAGAAGAAGAACAAAGAAAACCCAAGTGCAGAAATGGAAGAACAAGACTCGATCTAAGTAAGCTTCAATGAATTGAATTAATAACAGGAGAGGAAGATATAATAATAATAATAAGAGTGTTTTGATTTGATTTGGTCTGTGGAAATACAAAAGCCAAAAGGATGCGATACAAGGAAGAAGAAGAAGAAGAAGAAGGTTTGAACGAAAACTTGGGCTGCAGCTGGTGCACCTGCATCTTTCGTGTTGTTGACTTTTTAAACGTTCTTGTTATTTTCAGAGAACCCATTTTCTTCTCTAATTCTTAATCAATTTCTGTCCAACAGCCGTATCCATAGTGCCAAATTAACAACACCTAACCTTCCCTCTCTGCTCAACAAAAAGAATATTGTTGTTCAAAAAATAAAACAAAAAATGAATTCTTTCTCGCCGTCGGTGAAAATGGGAGAGCCGGCAAATAGCGGCAACAACCTGACTTTGGTCTCTTCTTCTTCGTCCTCGTCCTCTCCAGTGGAGGAGCTTTCAAAGTAAACTTAGAAAGAGGGGGAAGAAGAAGAAGAAAAGACAAAATCAGCTTTTGCTTTCTAACGGTTCTGGTTATTTTCCTTTTATTTTACCTGAATTTCACTACAAAAGTAAGAATATATAAGAAAATTCTATTTATTTCCGGCTAAAAGATAAACAGATGGATAATATCTGACGAAAGAAAGAGTTTCTAAATAACTACTATATTAATATGTGAAAAGTGATAAATCTAACTACTCCATTAAAATGCCCAAAAAATAAACTACTCCATTTAACATTATATAATATAAATAAAAAAACTCATATTATTTTATTATGTAAGTAGATATAACCTAGACAAATATAATTTTGTTTCTACAAATTAGATAACATCAAGTAGCGAATTCATTATTTTTACGTTTAAAATAAATTAGGGCTGACAATTCGTGCACGGCACGATGATTCGATAGAAACACGATACGGAAAGTTACGGGAATTGAGTTAATTATTCCCGCGTCGTCCTAAATCGTATCAATGTCACATGGAGCGACAAATTACTAAAAGTGTGTTATTTCGAAAAATGATCAAACTTTAATTAATTAAAATTATCTCCATCAATTACTAAAAAATCTTATCGGGTAGTTTTATTTTTTATTTTTCTAAAACACTATTTGATTGAGTGAACGGTTGGCCGGATGAACCCTAGACGTTTAAATTGGTGGGTGGATAAATCAAATTTTAGCTTCACCTGGCCAAACTGCTCGTCCAATTTTAGCCCTCTAGGGTTCACCCAGCCAAACTGTTCACCCAATATAATAGGGTTTTATAAAAAAAACACATAAAACTATCTAAATCCGAAAACGACTCAAATTTTTAAAATTACTCAAACTATAAACTCTAAAAAAAAATTCAAAAAAAATTCTAGAAATAAAAAAATGCTAACAATAACTTGTATTTATTTTTTTCCTCAAAAGTTGCATGTAGTTAAAATTAGGGTATTAATTAAGAGATAATTTTCATTAATTAAAAGTTTAATGATTTGATGATTTTTCCAAATAACACAATTTCAATAATTTGTCGCTCCACGTAGCATAGATGACGTGGTATAGCCGTCACACAAAATATTTTCTCCTACCATTGACTATTTCTGCAATGGTACTTTATGAAGTTTGAACTATCTATATCTATATTGAGTAATTTTAAAATTTTAGTTTAAAAATTTGTTATGTGCGAATTTTTTTATTCAATTTAATATAGGTTTTTCGTGTCGATTTTTCGTGTCGTGTTCATATTGAACCAAATTGACACGCCTTCGTGTTGGGCTATATTTGTATTCATCCCCAAAACACGACACGAACCCGCACGGCTCGCACGGATTGACAGCCCAGAATAAATTCTAGAGTTTATGCTTTTATATGTGTATTATTATGTTATGTGACACAACAATCGATTCTAAACTTTAAAATGCAAATAAAAGAAATCAATCAATGTCATTTAGTAATAATACATAGTTTACCTATAAATATATTTATTTCCTTTTAATTATTTTAAAATTATCTATTACTGAATATAATAATTAAAGAAAAATAACTTTCTTCACAGTATTTTAATTTATAAACAGTTGTTAATGTAATAATAAGTGTTACTAATAAGGTAACGTAGTGGTGGTATACAATCATCAGTCGCAAGCCTTAGCATACACAATAGTTTTACTTAAATTGTATTTATTTAAGTTGTCACGTAGACATTTATGTACACTTTAAGTAATACATATAGTTAAAACACACATAAATAATATTTGCTCTACAATGGTTTAATTAACTATATTCCTTAAAAAAAATTATTATTAAATTTCTCAATAACCACAAAATTAGAATTAATTATAAAATGAATTAATTTATAGTTAAAAATTAGATATGTAATACACAGTGCATTCCTTAATTTTAAGGAATAGATTATGTAAAACTAGGTGTTAGTTTTATGAAGAATTAATACGGATCAAACTAGATACATGTCAGGTAACTAATACGCAGCGGAAATGGTGCACATACCTATATCGCAATCCGTAGCCCAAGATGTCAACGAGAATTCGCGGAATGCCGGACGGTGTCTTTTGTTTGACTCTTGTTAATGAGGAAATCCAAATGCAATAATAGTCTCCACAGCAAAGCCTCTTTCGAACCGGTTGCTGGATGGATCTCCAAAGTGAATTACTTGAAGTAATTCGGCACCTACTCTAGGTGTTAGTTGGTTCGGCCGAAACTCCTTGCAAAGGAGAGGAGATTTCTTTGTGACTATTAAAAGGGACAGAATGACCAACCCTAAGAAATTCCTAACACTTCTATTTATAAGAGGAGGTGAGCAAAAACCATTGGTAGGTATTTTGCTATTTCGGCCGCACCTATGTGCTCAATCGGGCCGGCCCACATGGGCCGCATATAGCCCATGGGGATTTCGCCCTGACCCGAAGTCTCATATATGTCATACCTCAATTGTGCTTAGCATGTTTGGCTTATATTAATGGGCTCCTATTACGGCGACTCATTTACTCTAAATGCCAACAGCTCCCTCTCGCTGGAATGGGAGGGTTCCTATTAATATGTTGTTGCCCAACACATTAATATTTATTCATTGATCCAATCAAGTTCCCGTATTGTTCATACGAGGCTTGTCGTGCGACCGGCATACACAACGGACTTCGCGCTACTCATCGGTTAAGAGTTTTGTAGCATCCACAGAAAGTTGATTCCCAACTTGTTACTTCTATGTGTCGCGCTGTACCCTGGTCAACTGTTATTCTCCTATTGCGTAGTTTCCTTTAATGAATACTTCTCCAAGGCATCCGTACAAGTATTCACAACCTTCAATTAATATCCGGTTGGTGGCCAACTAGTGAATACAAGAGTAGGAGAATTAAAGATGTGCATGACCATCCTCATTGCTCATATCCTTAATCAAACTCAACAGGTTCCCAAAACGAGGTCACTTGGCCTTTTTGTTCGGGCACTATGCTCATACGCCCGGGAGCGAACATTTAGCCCAACCTTTGACATGAGCTCCGAGTGGTAAGGGTACTTCGGGTGCTGCTTCATTCATCATCCGGGATCAATCACATGCTCAAGGTGAAGAAGCTTGTTCCTTCAGAATCTTGGAAGATTCCGTCTAATACAACCGAGCCTGACCCCGTGGTCGAACATGGAACGCGCAATATGAAGTGTGCGTCGACAACATAACCTGAATTATTTTATATCAGTAGTGGGAATGTCATAAGCTATCGTAGATTCTCATCTAGCCCATAATGTGGTAGTAGACGAACGAAGTTCATCACGACGATCTGCAAAACTTTGATCATGTCGTGTACCCCAAACCAAATGATCGTTTTGCATAACCAGGTTTCTCTTTCGAAATACCATGGCTCTTAGCCGGTCTTGATATGGCTGAGGTTTCCCTTCCATCAAGATGACCGTGACCGTGTGACATGTCAGGGTCCACATTTGACATATTTTATTAGGAGGTTTTACGCTACAACGACTAGTTTATAGACCGTACATCCGATGTAATTTTACCATTATGACGTCGTAAATATCATAAACTCATATAGCAATTCTTTCATTCAAATATTACTTCAACTCCATAAATGTTACTTTCACATTACAAGCCTTCTAAATCGTACGCAATCCAACAAGTTTTACGTGCTTTTCGAAAACATGCGTAAGGGTTTAGTCAATGGATTCGCAACCATATTTTCCGAAAGCATGAATTCGACTGTGATCAGCTTGTCTTCTACCACACTCTGTTGTATTTATATCAATGTGTTTTGTCCTACTATGGTACTTCGCATTCTTGACTGCCCCTATCGCAGCTTTACTATCATAGTAAATGGTAAAGGTTTACTCTCGTCCTTGACGTCAAGCAGGGTGGCCAAGAGTCTCTTTAGCCAGACAGCCTCCTGTGCATTCTTTGAGAGAGCTACGAATTCGGATTTCATAGTGGATAGCGCGACACAGAATTGCTTCTTGCTCATCCAAGAGATGATGACATTAGCAAGCGGACACACTCCGCCTGAGGTGGACTTACGATCATTTAGATCACCACCATGGTCGGCGTCATTATATCATACCAATTCAAGCTTACTTCCCTCATAGCACAGTCTGTAGTCTGCCGTACCTTTAAGACATCTCATTATTCATTTCACGGCTCTTAAATGGTTATAACCGGGGTTCGACTGGAAACGCGCTAGTAATCCCACAACGTAACAGATATTTGGACGAGTGCATTGCATCGCGTACATCAGACTTCCTATCATACTGAGGTACTCTGCACTTTTCATATGATCACGCTCTACCATGTTCTTTGGGCCATCATGCTTTGATAGTGCACTCCCATATACAACTGGTGTCTCCACGGGTTTAGCATCACAGAAGTTGAACCTTCTCAACAACTTGTTGATATAGGCTTCCTGAGAAAGATATAATCTACGAGCACCACGATCTCTAGCAATCTTAATGCCTAAGATATAAGTGGCCTCTCCCATGTCCTTCATCTCAAATACAAATGCTAACCAAGACTTTGACTTCTTCAAATAACTCACATCGTTCGCGGCAAGAAGGATGTCATCGACGTATAATGTCAAGCCGACATACTTTGACCCAGAGGTCTTAGTGTACACGCAGGGATCCACGTGAAGAATCACGAATCTGTTGCCCACAACTTGCTCGTGGAACCTGCGACACCATTGCTGGGACGATTGTTTAAGACCATAGATCGACCTTTAGAACTTACAAAATTGGGCCTCTCTCACTCTAAGTGGCCGGCCGAAACATACTAGGGGAAAAGTAGACTTTTATCCACTTTGCTCCTCTTATAAATAGGGAGTGTTAGGTTTTACTAAAAGTCTAATCACTTTTATGGTGAAACAAAATAAATCCCTACTCCCTATAAGTTTCGGCCGAACCACATATCACCAAAGGAGGTGCCAAAATGCTTAGTAAATTACTCCGGAGATCCATCCTTGCAGAAGAATCGACAAGAGGCTTTGCTGTGGAGATAAATCCGCGTAGGGCTTCCTTAAAAAGAACCCTTACGGGAACCGTCCGGGGGATCGTGAACTCCCCAAGAAGGTCCTGTACTACGGTTAATTCCGAATAGGTATGTGCCCCTTATTCTGCTGCGTAATGTGTTTACTAGCATATACCTTGTTAATTTATGTAGTATTTATCCTCCATATTCCTACAGTGGTATCAGAGCCTGTGTTAGGGAGTTCGTAAATTTTGATAAATTGGTGTTCCTGGATTTACTAGATTTGGCCGGAAGTTTTAAATTTTTAAGTTTTAAAATTTTCCATTTTTAATCACCATGACCGAAATTTCATGATGTTTTTTGGATCCTTTCCGAGTGGGGAGTCGGATACTGGTAGTGACGACGGAAGAATGCCTCGGGTCGCTCCTATTGTCTTCGCACATGCCGAACTCGTGCGTCTCCTTATTCCTGCAAGAGGGGCAGTATCGCACACCACGCAGGGGGGGGAGTGCGATGAACCCTCTCCGAAGCTCAAGTCAGGTATTTTAGAGAGAGAAAGTAAGAGAGAGGGCAGAGCTTCCGCTGTCAACTTCCGAATTAATCTTTGAAATGAATGATCAAGGCCCTTATTTATAGGAAACCTTGGAATCAAACCGGGTTTTTAACGGTCCGACGTCGGTTCAATGCAAATTATGAACCGAGCGTAGACGGGAGTAAAGCTGACATCGGGAGGGTTTGCACGTGCGGTGTTTGCGTAGGGGTTCACATGTCAATAATAGAAGGAATCTGGACCGTTCCGAGGTATTGGGAGGATCCCGGGAGGTCCGGAATAACGGGACAATCCGGAGGGCCGGATTGTAAAGTAATCCGGAGCTGATCCGGATTGTCTTGCAATCCAGACCCAGTCTAGATTGTAGCACAATCCGGACGCGGTGTAAGTCCGGGGCGCGTATACGCGTGTCCCTGACTTTTTAGTACCCACGGATGAACATTTCGAAAACAATTTAGTGAGTTCGACGTGTATACGAAGTATGAATAATATAAAACGAACCCGAATCAGACTTATACCCATCATTGCCCCCGATTCAAGTGGTGGCTTGGCCCCGTCTTGTCTCTATATTTGATAGAGTATACGTTCGATTTAAGTTTGGGTGTTACCTCGAGATGGACTTATTACCCGTTGGCGCCCGGACCTTATTACGATGTATTCCTCTTTGGACTTAGACGAGAGTAGTCATATCTGTTGACATGATTAGCACAACAAGCATATATATGGCATATACGTATATGACAATCCTAGTCCGTGTATGCGATCATGGATATGAATGCTTACACATGTATGATTATGACGTGCATGTATGCGAGAGTCGGTGTACGATATGCAATGTTATGAAATTAAATCATATAAGTATGGGCATATATATATGCGATAACATGGATAAGAGTATATTTACGTCGGGGTTGTAATTGCAAACACGTACCATGGATATGTGAACGCGTGTGTGTTAATATATGCGTATATGCATGGATATGCAAACATGCATAGGTGTTAGGAATTCCTTCCAAAAGAGAGAAAAAATATGGAAGGGTAAAGCTGTTACCTATAGGTGTATATAAAGGAGTGAATTCAAATATCACCACACTTTATCTTCCCCGTTTTTAAAGTTGTCTTCTCAATTTCTTAGAGAGTAAGTGACTTAGCACTCAAACCACTCATCCACCCACACCCATTCCACCACTCACCGGGAGACCCAGCTTGTGGCGGCGAGTCCAGCGGTAGCCAGGGCGCGGACGGCAGCGATCACGGCGGCGCAGCGGGCGGAACTCCGGCGATGGGACGGGCGAATGTACGAGCTCGAGGCCTCATTTTTTGAGTCGATTCGGTTTTTTGGGGTTGATTAGAACCATTTCCAGGTATGCCGATACCTTTAATTGCATCAATTTGGTTAATCTTTGTCTTGATTTTGAACTTGATCATCCATGCCCACCAAGTGTTTGATGAAATGCCTAGGATAGTTAAGCATAGCAAAAAAAAGCATAAAAATGGTTAAGTGTTTTACCCCTTGTATATATAGAGTAGGAGTGATACTTCCCTATTGATTTCCATCTTTAATTGCCAAATGAATTGTTGTGACATGTATGTACACACATGGTTGTATGGAAATGCTTGTAGCTATACCTGAGGTTTGTATTCTAAAAAAGGGGATGTATGTATGTATCCATATCCTACACATGTTAGATAAGAACATGTATATAGGTGTTAGCACTATGAGTATATTAACACTTGTTACCTTGGGGGATTTGCCTTAGGCCATGTAGGTGAGCATAGATGCATGTAAGCATTCGTAGATACACATGAGCATGTGTAAGTGCATGTATGCACATGTTGGCACTCATAGGTACATGTACGTGCATGTATGCACATATAGTTTCATATAGGCGCGTAAAGTGGTGCATGAACACATATTAGTGTATGCAAACACATATAGTTGAGCGTGGGTGTACGTAGGCGTGCATAGAGACGCGTAGGAATGCATACGCGCGCGTAGATCATGTAAGTTTTGGGAAGAGGCCTTTACTAACATAGAGTTGCCCCCGTATAGATGATGTTCGCTAGTAGTTGAACACTTAATAGATTTGTGAGCATGATGTTGCCCCCGAGCGGAGGACGTTCATTGCATAGAGGTTGTTAACACGTTGGGTGCACGCGTGTGTATTGAACGGGTTGTAGTTATATCCTTGTAGGAGTTGTTTTGTGAGAAGCTGGGGCGTCCATCCTTAGGATTACCTTCTCAACTTACTGGCTTTGTGAACATGAGTAAGTCTCATATTCCTACCCCTTCTGTTGCATAGAGGTTGTTAACACGTTAGGTGCGTGTGTATTGAGCGGGTTGTAGTTGTATCCTTGTAGGAGTTTTGTTGTGAGAAGCTGGGGCGTCCATCCTTAGGATTACCTTCTCAACTTGCTGGCTTTGTGAACTTGAATAAGTCTCATATTCCTACCCCTTCTGTTAGATTTCTTTCTGATTCGGATTCTGATTCCGAGTCGGAGTCTTCGGAGTTTACGGATTCTTCCGAGCCAGAAACTATGGACGATGTACCTTCTTCTTCCGAGCTGGAGCCTCGCGTGGAGTCGAAGGACATGGTGCAAACCTTTGTGGGCAACAAATTGGATTATGATGAGTATCAGCGCCTTGTCGTTTGTTCTGGGCTTTTTCCTTTGGAAGAGGCATTCCTCCTGTTTGATGTTATTCCTGATGCTCGTCCGGGAATGCCCACTGTGCCTCCGGATGATTTTTCTGCTATTTACGCCTCCCAGTTCCCTTACTGTTTGGACTTGCGGAAGTTGTGTCGTTATTATAGGATCTCTCCTCTTGATCTTGCGCCTGCTGCGACACGGTACTGGGTTTGCTTCGGAGTACTATGACATCAACAGTCCTGGAGTTATTCGACCTTGCTCTTCCAATGCTTCTTCCGACTCCAACGTCTGGATGCATCTGGGTTATGTGCCATTTCTATCCGCTGGCCTTTGATGAGGGGAAAGGAGTTTGCTGATCTTGGATTGGGCGAAGTGAAGTTGGATAACACTCTTCACTTTGTTACTGTTGTAGACCGGTCGAAGAGTCATTGGAAAAAACACTATTTCTTCACTGGCGATCCCGGGATGGATTGCGTATTATTCGGGTTAGAAAACCTAATCCATTGCCATCTTTTCGTGAATTCTCCGAGTCTGACAAAGCAGCGATGAAGAAGGTTTATCGGGCGCACAAGGCGCGTGCATACACAACCTTGTCTTGTGTGAAGGAGCGAGATTTGCGCAGGGCTGGGATTTGCACTCCTCCTTCGGGAGGTACTTCGGTATGTTATGAACCTTTATAACTTCATTGTGTTGTGATGTAGGCTGGTGTCATGGAAAAAATTCCCGCTTGCAGGCGGGCTCTCAGGGAGGTGCTGCTCCTATAGCACGTAGCGGACGCTCGGACATATCTGCTGTTCTCCAGGACATGAGGCCTGGGCTTGGTAAAGGGAGTGCGGGTAAGTTGTATATTTGCGCAATCATTTTACTTGTTTGTGTCCAATGCCTTTATTTTTATCTTGCTTTGTTCTTGTTTGTAGGTCGATCCCCACTCGTGGCAGAGCGAGTTGGTACGACTGTCGACATTCCGCCTGGGGTCAAGGCGAAGCGTTCCGACTCCGATGTGCGGCCTTCGAGCGATCCTAAGCACTCCAAGTTTGGCAATGGCGAGGCGTTGAGAACTCCACTTAGCAAGGGGAAGGGAATTGAAGCCCGCGTCCCTGCTGTACTCATGATGTCTGCCCCCCGGTCGAGGGACCGAGCTTCGGAGGAGGGGCCTCCCCGCATAGGTATATTGGTTGTTCTTTTATTGTTTCTATACTTAGTGTATTTGGATCGCCTTGTTTATATTTGCATATGTTTATAGTTGTTCCGCCAGTTGCTGCCATTACACGGGCCGAGCTGGTTTGTCCCTCCAAGGAATCTGTTGTGGGTGATGAGTGGGTACCCTTCTCTGCCGGAGGGCCTCGCTTTGCGAAGGAGGTTAGATTGACCACTCTCGAGGTGGGATTTCGTGTTCTTCAATAGATTATTCCTCATGGGGATCAGAGGATTCGCCTCAGTGACCCCGAGGGAGCGCAAGCATGTACTGAGGGTGCACTGTCGTGCCTTGCACCTGTGAGTATCTATCCTTACTCCTTCATGCCTTGTATGTATGCTTGTATTTGTTACTACTACTTAGTTGTTGTTTATTATTATAGGTTGCCATTCAGATGGCCAATCTCTCCTACTTCGTGATTGAACTCGCAGAGGTGAAGAAGATGTTTATGGAGAAGTCTGAGATTGCCTGTCTCGAGGCTGAGGGTGCTAAGGAGAAGGCGCGTATCTTGGATGCGAGGGTTGTTGACCTGCAAGTGGAGAGTTCCGCTCGTCAGGCTCGTATTGCGGCGCTTGAGTCTGATATTGCTGCCCTTCAGGCGAAGGCTGTTGCAGATACCACCGATCATGATCTCGCCTTGCGGGCCATGAAGGAGAAGTCCCTTGCGGATGTCAAGGTTATGGGCGTAGTGAAATACAAGTCTTTCGAGTCTTACCATGCTGAAGTCCTGGTGGCTGCGGATGATATGCTTTATGACTCTATTGAGGGTTTTATCGAGCATGTGTATGCTCTTGCTCCGAACTTTCATTTTGATCAGCTCGGTCCATATTCCAAGTTTGCCACTGAGCATGTGGCAGCCTTGAGAGTTAGAGATGGGACTGTTGCCCCGCCTGTTGTGGCGGTTGCCCCCTAGTGTTGAGGAGTATGTTCCTGCCATGGTTGTTAGGAATGCCCCCGAGGATATTGAAGCTGACACCCGTGAGTACGAATTGATGTTCAATGATGCTGGATATCTGATTATCGTGGAGGGTACCACGTTTGGAGAGGATGTTTCCGGGTGGTGCTCCTGATGTGGCATCAGGTTGAGTGTTCGTTTTCACAAACTATTTGTATATAGGTTTGGCTCACCATGTTTGAGTTGAGGTTGCTTGTTGGGGTGTTATCCCGTTGAACCCTTTATGTTTATGTTTCTATGCTTTGACGTTGTCATATGAGACTTGTCATGAATGGTTTAGTAATGCATGGTAATATGTCAGTAATAATTCATACCTTTGTGTTTTGAGATTGTCCATGTGGTGTGGACTATAGGATAGAGTTGAGACTCGTCCTCTTTGTGGATGAAAGCATCCGTAGTTTTTGTTAGGAGACATACGTCCCTGCAGTGCGTGCCCCTCTTGGATATACCAAGGCATGGCGAGATGTATGTGTCATAGACACATATGTTGTATGCTTGCTATATTCCATGAGTAGTAATGTGCAAGACTTAAGAGTGACACTTAGCATTTGTGGGTAGTAATGCGTAAGGTCGATGTCCCGGTACTTGGCTTTGGTGAGTATTAATGCGCAAGTCCTTAGAGTGATCATTGGCATTTATGGGTAGTAATGCACAAGGTCGTTTTCCCGGTACTTGGCATTTGTGGGTAGTAATGCCCAATACCCCCGTGTACACGCGAGCGTGCCGTTTCGATGAGGCGAAACCTTAGTTTTTACCGTCTCTTAGTCCACTCTAAGGTGACGTGTTTACAAGCCGCTACTTGTTAGTTTGGTGCATTTTTCCATCCGTTAGTTGGGAACTCCTCGCGTAACGTTGTTATAAGGCGTTCTGTTGGCTAATCCAATTACTTGCCTTGTGATGCTACTACGCCTCCACTTTGTTAGTCAAAGGGACGTGACGAAGGTCGTGTGATATTCCTTGTAGTTTACCCCGTCTTTCGGACCATTCCGAAGCGACGTTGTAGCAAGATACGACTTGCCAAATTTTGAATGTGTTTTGATCAGCTATTTGGGTACCCCCTTATAGTGTTAAGGCGAGGTGTTCCTTGGCTAGTCCTTCTACTGACCTTGCGATGCTACTACACCTCATCCTGGTTATTCCAGGGGGCTGTACAAGTTTGTTTTCACAACTTGTAGTTTTTTCCGTCTCTTGGTCCATTCCAAGGCGACGTTGTGGAAAGACACTACTTGATTGATTGGAGTGTTTTATTTCCGTTATTTGTTCACAGAAAAGATAACATTTTACAAGGCTCGACTTGTATGTTTGGTGAGTTTTTCGCTGCGTTGAGTATTGCGGCGATTGTTATCTACGCTCCTCCCGGCGTAGAGTGTTGGTACGTAATAATAAACGCTACTTGTGGGTAGTAGTAGGTTCCCATGGGGTTGCCCTCATATATAGGATGTCGCGCCATGTATATGATTAGTAATCTATACTGGGTGTCTCGTTCCTCAGTAAGATATCATGGGGTTGCCCTCGTACAGAGGATGTCGCGCCATGTAAGTGTTTAGTATTCTATACTGGGTGTCTCGTTCCTCTGTAAGATATCATGGGGTTGCCCTCGTGTAGAGGATGTCGCGCCATGTAATTGTGTGGGGTTGCCCTCGTGTAGAGGATGTCGCGCCACTTAATAGATGAGAACCTCTTGGTTGAAAAAATCCAAGGAATGAGTATTGTAATCATGGGGTTGCCCCTGAGCGGGGATGTCGCGCCATGTTGTATGTAGATAATCCTTAGGAAAATATCCAGGATGTAGTTGTATAGAGTAGACATAATAGATGTCGTGGAAGAGAGCGTATTGCGAGCTCGTTGTTGATATCAAGTATTGACATGTTGGTAGCGTGTGATATAAGCCTCTTGTTGTATTAAGCGTTTAAAGCTTGAAGTGTTGTTGCAAGGTTAATGCATAGAGTCCCCAACTTGGCGTTTTTTCAGAGCGTGGATTGTATGAGAGTAATGTACCTACAAAAATACATTAACTTCATTAGTTATGCAATACTTACATAGTTGCAAATATATGGAGGTATTACATCTCCTTCTTGTAGTGCGTAAGGTAAATGGATCTAAAGAGCTTGATACGCGAGCTTCTTTAATTGAGTAGATGGTGTGTTCCTGCGTGGAACTTTTTCAAGTGTCCACCGCTGAATGTGTTTGTGGATATGTTGCCATCGGTATCCTCCAAGCGATATGCATTGGTGTATGGTACTGATGCTATCTTGTATGGACCTTCCCATTTTGGTGATATCTTGTTGATTGTGTCAAGTTGTGTGAATTAATTCTTTCTCCACACCATCTCACCAACATGGAATTGTCTTCCTTTGACCTTTTTGTTGTAGTATCTTGAGGTGGCTAGGTGCATTCTTGCTTGAATCTCCTCAGATTTCCAACGCTTTTCATCGGCCAAGTCCAGGTCTAGGAGTCTTTCTTCTTCATTTTCCTGGGCGTCGTAATGAGTTGTTCGGTATGAAGAGACTGCTATCTCTACGGGAGCGACTCTTTCCGTCCCATACACCATACTGAACGGTGTTTCTCCGGTTGATCGTTTAGGCGTTGTGCGTACCGCCCATAGGACACTGCCTAGTTCATCGGCCCATCTTCCTTTTAGTGCGTGGATTCTTTTCTTGAGACCGTCTAGGACGATCTTGTTTGATGACTCCACCTGACCGTTGGTTTGTGAGTGATGCACCGACGGGAAGCATTGTTCTATGTTTAGAGTTTCGCAGTAGGTTTTTAGCCTACCACTTTTGAATTGTGGACCATTGTCGCTTATGAGTACTCTCGGAACGCCATACCTGGCTACTATGTGCTTTCGGATGAAATCGATGATTTGGA
The DNA here is from genome assembly GCA_036873135.1 of Clarkia xantiana subsp. parviflora. Lineage (NCBI taxonomy): Eukaryota > Viridiplantae > Streptophyta > Magnoliopsida > Myrtales > Onagraceae > Clarkia > Clarkia xantiana. The sequence goes on from JAPTYO010000011.1 coordinate 25,013,436, forward strand.
CATCTGTCGTTCTTGCAAAGCCTTGGCTTCTATCCATTTGGAGAAGTAGTCGATTGCAACCACTATGTATTTGGTTTGCCCTTTAGACTTTGGGAGAGGGCCTACCAGGTCGATGCCCCATTGCGCGAAAGGCCACACACTTGCAATTGGGCTCAATTCTGCCGCTGGAGCTATGATGCTTCTAGAGTATTGTTGACAAGAGTCGCACTCTGTTACCATGTTTGTTCCTTCATCTTTCATAGAAGGCCAATAGTAACCCAGATGCAAAGCTTTGCGGATTATATACATTGCTCCTTCATGGCATGCTGCCTATCCTTCACGTAACTCCTTTAACACTTTTTGCGTTTCTGGTGGTGCGATGCACTTTAAGTATGGAGTTCGGAAACCTCTCTTGTACAGTTGGCCTTCAATGATTGCATAGTTCACAACGATCCTTTGTATCTTGTTTGCTCGTGTCTTGTCTTCGGGCAGTGTCCCCGTTGTGAGGTATGTATGGATTGGTGTCATCCATGTTTGTGCGGTGTCAATGGATAACATCTCGAACTTGTCAATGACTGATAATATTCTGTGTTCCACGAAGTGTGTCTCTTTGCCTTGTTCGTTGCCATGCACGAATTTGCTTAGAGTGTCCGCCTCCTGAATTTCGTTTCTTGGGACGAATGTTATGTCGAAGCTGTTAGCGAGTTCCTTTGCTTGCTTTAGGTACTTCTGCATGTTTTCTGACTTTGCCATGTAGTCCCCCTTTACCTGGTTGACGACCAGCTGGGAGTCACACTTTACCCTCAAGTGTTTGACACCGACACCTTTGGCAATCCGCAAGCCTGTTATCAAGGCCTCATATTCCGCATCGTTGTTTGTCGCTCTGAAAATTAAGGTTAGAGCATACTTCATGGGTTCGGATCCGTCAGGTGGTATTAGGAGGAGTCCTGCTCCTGATCCTCCTACGTTTGATGACCCGTCCGTGTACATCTCCCATACATCAACGGGCTCTTTGGCTTGTGGGGCGGCCTCCTGTATCACTTCTTCAGGGAAGATCCCTGTGAATTCCGCAATGAAACCCGCCAAGGCTTGTCCTTTGATTGCAGTCCGCGGGGCGATGTGGATGCAAAATTCACTTAGCTCGACTGACCACTTTGTCAGTTTTCCTCACATGTTCGTCTTTGATAGTATGTGCTTCAGTGGTTGATCTGTGAGTACTGTGACTTCATGCGCGTGAAAGTATGGTCTCAACTTCCTTGCTGCAATGATGAGTGCGTAAATGTACTTCTCTATTGGCATATAGTTCACTTCATACTTTGCCAAGGTTTTGCTAACGTAATACATTGGTAGCTGAGTATTGCCTTTTTGCTTGACAAGTACTAAGCTGACTGCAGTGTTGCTAACTGATATGTAGAGGTAGAGGGGCTCTCCTTGTATCGGCTTTGCTTATGATGGCAGTGTTCGCATGTGCTGCTTTAACTGCTGGAAGGCTTCTTCACAAATTGGTGTCCACTCAAACTTCTTGTTAGCCCGTAGAATTTCAAAGAAAGGGAGCGCCTTATCACCGATTTTTGCCACAAACCTGTTTAGAGCTGCTAGCCGGCCATTTAGCTGTTGCACCTCCTTATGCTTTGTAGGAGATGCCATTTATTCAATTGCTCTAACCTTTTCTGGGTTTGCCTCTATGCCCCTTTAGCTGACCATAAAGCCTAATATTTTCCCGGACCTTACGTCAAAAGCGTATGTTGCTGGGTTCAGGCGGACCTGGAATTCGCGCATCCTTTGGAATATTGCGCGAAGGTCATCAGCATGGTTGTATCGTTTGATTGATTTTACGACCATGTCGTCGACGTATGCCTCCATCGTCTTACCAATCAGGTCCCCCAATATCGCGTTTACCATCCTCTGATATGTCGCACCCGCATTGATTAGGCCGAACGACATTACTTTGTAATTGTAAATGTCGCTGTCTGCATAGAATGCAGTGTGCGGGGCGTCCTCGGGTGCATTGGTATTTGATTGTATCCTGAATACACATCCATTATAGATAGCAATTCGTGGCCTGGTGTGGCATCGACCAGTTGATCGATTCTTGGAAAAGGATATAAATCCTTGGGGCACGCATTCTTGAGGTCTCTGTAGTCGATGCACATCCTTAGATTGCCGTTTGACTTTGGTACCAATACGGGATTTGTGACCCATGTCGAGTACCTTGACTCTTCTATGAATCCTACTTCCAGAAGCTTTCATACTTCCTCTCGTACGGCTACTTTCTTGTTGCCCTCGAGTGGTCATAGTTTTTGTGTGACAGCTCGTGTTCCTGGTTTGATGTTTAGCTTGTGGGATAGCACGTCTGGACTTATCCCTGGCATATCTCTTGGGGACCATGCGAACAAGTCCTTGTATTCCCTTAGGAGTGTTGCGATTTCCATCACTTCTTCCTCTGAAAGTGATGCGCCTATTCGGACCATCCTATCTGGCTCATCTACTCTTACTTCACGGAGTTCATCCAATGGTGTTGGACGAGCTCGCTCTTTCCTGGGGTCTTCGTCAATTAAAGGGGTATCGCTATCATCTTCCTTGACATTGTGTTGGAGAGCTATGTTGTAACACTGCTATGATATTCGCTGGTCTCCCTTGACTTCCCCAATTCCGCAGGGGTTGGAAATTTGATCTTTTGATGTGCAGTTGAGGCTAAAATACCCCAAGTGTTCATAGTGGTGTATCCTAGAATACCATTGTACCCATCTAGTTTTTCCACTACAATGAAGGCTATCTCCATGTGTATTTTCTTATCACCAGATCCCAGAGTAACTGGTAGCTTGATTGTTCCCACCGGGTACTTGGTGTCGCCGATGAATCCAACAAACGGTGAGTGCATCTGCTTGATGTTCCTTTTTCTTTCCAAGGAGAGGCTCCTTGGTTAGTATGCTGGGGTTGGATCCTCCATCTACCAATATGCGTTTTATATCCATGTTTTCTATCTCCATGGTTATGACAAGAGCATCATCGTATGGATACACTATATGTTCTTTTTCCTTTGCTGAGATGTATATGATGTCCTCCATGGGTTCGTCATCCTGCCGGTGTGTGGAGGGTTGTTGTATCATTTGGGATGCATATGCTTCCCTTGCATATGATTTTTCGCCTCCGGCTCCGAAACCACCGTGTATGACGTATGCGTTTGCCATTCTGCTCTTGCTGGTAAGCAAGTACTTGTTCGTTCAGAATCTCGCGGGCGGCGCCAAAATGATGGATCCTTTCCGAGTGGGCAGTCGGATCCTGGTAGTGACGAAGGAAGAATGCCAAGGGTCGCTCCTATTTCAAGTCTTCGCACGTGCCCAACTCGTGCGTCTCCGTATTCCTGCAAGAGGGGCAGTATCGCACACCACACAAGGGGGGGGGGGTGGAGTGCGATAAACCCTCTCCGAAGCTCAGGTCAGGTATTTTAGAGAGAGAAAGTAAGAGAGAGGGTAGAGCTTCCGCTGTCAACTTCCGAATTAATCTTTGAAATGAATGATCAAGGCCCCTATTTATAGGAAACCTTGGAATCAAACCGGGTTTTGAACGGTCCGACGTCGGTTCAATGCAAAGTATGAACCGAGAGTAGACGGGAGTAAAGCTGACATCGAGAGGGTTTGCACATGCGATGTTTTCGTAGGGGTTCACATACAATAATAGGAGGAATCCGGACTATCCCGAGGTATCGCGAGGATCCCGGGAGGTCCGGAATAACGGGACAATCCGGAGCTGCTCCAAATTGTCTGCAATCCGGAGCTGATCCGGATTGTCTTACAATCTAAACGCGGTGTAAGTCCGGGGTGCGTACGCGCGTGTCCCGGACTTTTTAGTACCCGCGGGTGAACATTTCGAAACCGTTTAGTGACTTCGACGTGTATACGAATTCCGAAAAATATAAAACGAACCCGAATCCGACGTGTTGGGTTACGATTAAACGACACAGACTAGATAGAGCCAAGTACGTTTATTGGCGAGGTAGACGAATCGACGACCAATCTTGTTTGGAATGGTGAAACAAATGTAAAAGGTCGACTATCATCTTTTGAGGAAGTCGATTTTCAGAACATGATTAATAAAGATAGAAGCGACCAAGCCACAGGTCCTCTATTTTAAAGAGTAAGTCGATTCGACTATTAAAAGCTCTCTCAGAAGTAAACCTTCCTCCTAAGGAAAGGTACAGGTGGCGACCTGCTTCTACCGCCCCAGAGGTAAACCTTCCTCCTAAGGAAATGTACAGGTGGCGACCTTCTTCCACCGCCCCAACCTTCCTCCAAAGGAAAGGTACAGGGGGCGACCTGCTTCCACCGTTGAAGGAAGAAACCTTCTTGACTAAGGAAGGATGAGCTGGCGACCTGCTTGTCACCAACTTAGGCCTATTCTGGACAAAACCTTCCCTAAAGGGTAACCGCCCTACAAAGTCGGTAACATTTTCCCTATAAATAGGGGCTCACTTTCATTATTTAATCTAAGATCTATCAATTACTCTATATTATTCTCTCGATATCCATTATTGACTTAAGCTTCAGAGTGGAATCAGGGGCCATCCCACCTCTTTTCAGGTTCTCGCCTAGCACAAAGCCACCAAAGGAAACTAAGTGTCCACGCGACCAAGATAGATACCTGAGTGAGCTAGTTCCCGACGAGATCTAGAAGTCCACTACTCGAAGTTCCAAGGCCACGTCATTTTTATCCCAACATTTGGCGCCGTCTGTTGGAAACAGATAAGAAGTCATGGCCTACGAGAAGAACAAGATGCCAAACCCTGTGGTTGAGGAGATGGGAAACACTCAAGCAAGTCCCACCACCTTAAGACCCACACCAGAAGAAGACCCACCAGTGCCCCAAGCTAATGGTACTGGTGGCGAAGAGAATCTCAGCCATTCCAAGTCACTACCAAATATGGAATAGGCGAGAACCGTCCCTTAGGCTGTCCCTCAGGAGATAATGGCGGCCTTCATAGCCTTCTGGAAACAAGCCCAGGCAGGACTGGTTCCTGAAAAAAAGGAACCCACTCGAGAAGTCTCCCAAAAGGAAGAGGTGGCTTCCAGTGTAAAGATCATGGAAAAGGATCTCCCGGAAAAAGCCCCCAAAACGCCAGAGGGCGAAATGGCGAGAAAAGCCCCGTCCTATTCACTATATGGCAGGTAGAAGAATTACTGGAGAAGAAAAGAAGAGGAGCGAGTGATCTACTTGTCGTTCGCGACCCAACTTCTCACCCTTTCTCCAAGAGGTTATTCAATACTCGAGTCCCTCCGCAAGTCTTTGCGAGGAACATCGAGGACTACACAGGCGAGAGAGACCCAGTTCGCCATATCAACGCTCACAACTCTTGTCTCCTAGGAAGAGGGGCAACAACGGACCACTACGCGGCACTCTTCCCCACAACTCTGAAGGAAGAGGCATCTACCTGGTTCTATGGTCTCCCAGACAACTCGATTGATTCATGGGAAGAGTTGAAAGCCAAGTTTATAGAGGGTCACATAGGCCAAAGACAACGCCTCAAGAGTATGGATTTTCTGGATAAAATTGAGCAAGGTCCTGATGAAACCTTAGCTAATTATTATACTAGATACCATAAGATACTTCAGCAACTGAATGAAGACGCCACTGATGGCGAGTTGATCAGGACCTTCTGGAGGGGTCTCAGGGTACAAAGTCAAGCCTTGAAGGATAGCATGGTGATGAAACCAGTACGAAAGATTGGCGCTCTCGCCATCAATGTTAAGAAGTACATCGACTTGGAGAGATCACATGAAAGATCTCCCATTGAAGTCAAAAGGCTGAATACTCCAACCAAGGCCGAAGAAAGTTCCGTTTCTCGACCATCCAAGAAAGAAGAAAGACGAGAAGGAACTTTTCGACAAGGAAATCGCCTAGGAATGAAGAGGGAGCCTAATCCTTATTTCGCAAAATTCACTCCACTCACACACAATATATTCGTGGTGCTTCAAGAGATGGAGAAACTTAGACTGGATGATCCCCCTCTAGTCAGGAAAAGCCCGATGGGATCTCAGATGAGCGACTATTGTCGTTACCATCGAGTTCATGGGCACGACACGAACGAATGTGTTGCTCTGCAACACGACATTGAGGCGCTAATTCGAAGAGGTAAACTGTTAAAGTTTACGAAAAGCCCTCAAAAGCGTCCAGAAACGAAGTCGTAGCCCTCAAAACAAAGCCCCCCAAAACAATCCAACCCCGACTCAACGGGGAACGATAAATGTCATCGCCGGAGGATTTGCTTCTGGAGGAGAAACCAGCCTCGCCTGGGAAGTCTATGCTGCTCGAACATCGCATGAGGATGAAGGCAGAAGACAGAAGGAAATCGACCTGATAACCATAAGCTTCACCACTGACGACTTAATGATGGTCACTCATCCTCATGATGACGCCTTAGTCATCACTGCCACAATAGCAGAGTATGAATTAAAGAGGATTCTCATCGACAGTGGGAGCTCGACGGACATACTCTTTTACGAAGCCTTCCAAAATTTGGGGCTAACTGGAAGAGATCTCCTCAACTTTCCCCTCATAGGATTCGCCGAAAGAGCTACCTATCCAATAGGAGCCATCAAGCTGCCAATGATTATGGGAAAGGGAAAAACGACCCTCACAATTGAGGTGCTTTTTGTGGTCGTCGACGTCGCCTCCTCATATAACGCAATCATCTGAAGAACTACTCTCAATCCCCATCATATAATCCCGTCAACCGCTCATCAAGTAATGAGGTTTCCGACACTACAAGGGACAGGGGAAGTAAGAGGAGATCAAACCGCATCCCGACGATGCGACGGTAGCTCACTGCGACGTCGCAATCAAAGAGAAGTCATAGAAACTGCACCTAATTAAGAAAACAATTTTGTTTATCTTTTAAGGCTAATGTTTGTCTTATGATGTTTTTTGTGTGAAACTCAGGAAGGATAAATAAATATAAAGCCTCTTAAGGCCCCTTTTATTTCAAGAATTCCGAGTTCTTCCGTCAAAATACTCAAAAATCGACTATCAACAATCTGATATCATCTAAATCACTCAGAATTGGTCGATGAAGAGGTGGCGTCGAGAGCTTTTTTCAAATAGAGAGGGACCATCAAAGATCTGATATCTACTAAATCACTCAGATCGGTCGACTACTCGAAAGAGGTTAAGTATTGAAGAGCTTTTTCCGAATCGAGAGCGACCATCAAAGATCTGATATCTACTAAATCACTCAGATCGGTCGACTACTCGAAAGAGGTTAAGTATTGAAGGGCTTTTTCCGAATCGAGAGCGACCATCAAAGATCTGATATCAACTAAATCACTCAGACCGGTCGACTACTCGAAAGAGGTTAAGTATTGGAGAACTACTGCGAAATCAAGAATCGGCCATCAAAGATCTGATATCAACTAAATCACTCAGATCGATCGACTACTTGAAGAAGTACTATAAGCTGATCTTCTCAAAGTCATATATCGATCATCCGGAATCTGATATCAACCAAATACTCAAAGGGATCGATGACTCAGAAGACAGGCTTGATTTTCTAAGGATAAAACCCTCCTTAAATATTAATTATCGATTATCTAGAGTTTAAACGTTTTGCTCTAGAAAATCGATTAAGAGCCTTATTCTTGAAAAGGTGTAATTCTGATCTTGGGTAAATTTATCACGAGAACTGCCGAAAAGAAGGCTCCCTTCTATCATTAATAAATATTGATTACATCAAGTCGGGATTACAGAGGGATGGGAAAAGAAAAAGTAAATGTATATAGAGTCTTTCCTAGTCTTGGCCTCCTCCGCTAAGTAATCTCGAAGGATCCCCACCTTCGAGAAATCAAAACTAGGGTCCATGACCTTGATATCCGCCACCACAGAAGAAAAGCTGGAAAGAAGCATCTGCCCACTGGCCATGGCGGGTTCGATTTGGAAATCATCGCTAGCCTTATAATCAGAAATGATCTTGGGGGCAGACTTCTTGTGCTCCTCTATCTCCGCATTCAACAAAGCGATCTCCTCTTGATGAGAAGCCACCTTGGCCCGAAAAACCCTTAAGAAAGCGGCGGAGGTACGGCGAGCATCATCCATCAATGTTCCAAAAGTAATGGAGGCCCTCATTAAGTCCTTCAGAGAGGCGACTTCCTCGATCATATTAGCGGAGGCCCTTACAGTGTCCTCCAGGGAGGCGAGATCTTTGGCCATAATCGCGAAGTCCTCCTTCACACGACGAAGTTCCTCTTCCAGGCGGGTATTTTCTCCCCGGAGGCGTCGCACCTCTTCTGCCTCCGACTCCACCAAGGCGAGCTTCCCCTTTAAAGAGGAAACTTCTTCACCCAAGTCGATGAGCAGCTGACCGACTTGAAAAAAATCGCGGGTGGCCTGAAAGCATAGCAAGATAAGTAAGGAAGCGATTTTAGAGAAATCGAGATTATGAGGAGGATAAAATTCTTTACCTTGGCCTGCCGATGTACAAACATGCGAGCAGTCTCATCAGCACATTCCACAGGAATGCGAGGGCGATCTTGAGTAGGAATGGAGCCATATATAAGATGGAGGGCTAACTCCCTATTGGCGATGGAGTGTCCCTCCTTCAACTGATAGCCTTTCAAAAAAACCAGGGGATCCTAGTTGGCGACACCCGAGGATGACTCGGGGACAGTATGAAGCATCTTCCAGGAAAAGGGAGGACCTTCAAACTTCAAGCTAGTCACGGCTTGGGAGCTAGAAACTTCACCATGACCCCCTTCCTCTAGGGCGACTTCTACAAGAGGAAAAGAAGTTAGAAAAAATTAAGGAAATCCGAACAAAGATGAAATCGAGAATGGAAAATTTTCTACCTTTGGGAGTAGGGGAGTTAGAAACGGCAGGAGTGTCCAAGGAAGCCATCTCCTGGAACTCTGAGATAGGGGTGGTGTCGATCACATGCGCCCTTTTATTAGGCTTGGGAATACCTATGTGGGCAGTCCTCTTGGTCCTCACGCGAGGAGTCTTCACGACGTCCTCCGCAGATTCCGCAGAATTAGGGGCAGCCTCAGTGATAGCTCCCACCAAGGAGGGTTGCTTAGAGGCGATCTCAGAGCTGGTCGCCGCATAATCCTCTAAGGCCACTCCTGTTGCCGCCTGACCACGAGCATCAAAAAGCTTCTAAGAGAGGCCTACATGAAACCAGAAGAGAATTTAAAAAGCTACTATGAAAAAGAAGTTACCCAATCAAGATGAGGATCTTCAGTGCGAAGACGAATTGAGGATCTAATAAGAGCCTCTTCTGTTGTATCTTCAACAGATTTCCACGGTTCAAACTCTTTCGAGGTCACGACGGCGTGAATCTGGCCGATTGTGGCGATTTCCTCAGGAGTTAATCCACGGAGAGTGGGGGGACCATTAGCACCAAGGGGAGGGGATATGGGCCAAGTGACGCCTTCTCGACAGAAAAAGTAATAATGCTTCCAATTTTCATTATAAGACTTAAGCCCAACCACCAATTCCTTGGCTGATTTACAAGAAAGTTGGTCATCTGAGGGCCATCGACTTTTGAGACCAAAGATCAACAACTTTCTTCTCAACAATTGATAGAAGCATCTAAAGACATGAAGGGTGTACGTCCAATTATAGACGTTGCACAAACACCGAAAACCAACCCAGAAGCGGATAACATTGACTGTGAGCTGGCAAGGATGTATCCCATCACAGAGTTCATCCAACTTTGTGCAAAAAGGAAATAGAAGCCCCGCCTCAATCTGGCCCGCATATACTGGGACCTCCCCATCCCTAGCCCTATATCCTTGTCCAGGGGGACCAGCATAACGAGGACCTTCATGATCGCTCAGATTACCTAGGGTCACGGCTTTTACGAAAGCAGCGCCAGACAACTTATTTTCTTTGGGAGACTCGGGAAAAGAAGGGATGAACCCTCGTGACCTACCTTGTTGGAATTGAGCAGCCATGGGAGTCTGAGAAAGGGATCGAAGGAAAGAAGCTTCTCGAATCGGATCGGAAGGACCAACAGTGGAGATTCCAACAAGAATTCTCTCTTCAGGAGCGCAGGGACGAGGCGAGCTAGGATTAATGAAGAAAGCACTATATTGATTCGCCAGGATGACTAAAAACGAGAGCAGTAAGTAAAAGGTGAAGAGTAAATGGTGGTATTTATACTAAGAAGTATTAAACCGCTTAAACTTCCCAAGGAAGTTTTCCCGAGGTCAGGCATTCATTGGGTCATTCCCTGACAACATGACCGTTGCCTTGCACCTGTCAAGAGCTTATCGAGGTGACTCTCCAGCTTCTCCCAGACTAACAGTCAGGAAAGTCATAGGGACTAGCATCTCGCCTCGACTAAAGGCATCCTCTTTTAGCCTATCCAACCTAGGTTAAGTGGACTAATAGAGACAGAATCTTGCTCGAACACGTTCAAGAATTATACTCGACTCAAGACCTCCTCTTCATAAATGAAGCGGACGACTTAAGTCTCGTGTGCAAGTGTTGGGTTACGATTAAACGACACAGACTAGTGAGAGCCAAGTACGTTTATTGGCGAGATTGACGAATCGATGACCAACCTTGTTTTGAATGGTGAAACAAAGGTAAAAGGTCGACTATCATCTTTTGAGGAAGTCGACTTTCAGAACATGATTAATAAAGATAGAAGCGACCAAGCTACAAGTCCTCTATTTAAAGAGTAAGTCGAGTCGACTATTAAAAACTCTCTCAGAAGTAAACCTTCTCCTAAGGAAAGGTACAAGTGGCGACATGCTTCCACCGCCCTAGAGGTAAACCTTCCTCCTAAGAAAAGGTACAGGTGGCGACCTGCTTCCACCGCCCCAAAAGTAAACCTTCCTCCAAAGGAAAGGTACAGGTGGCGACCTGCTTCCACTGTTGAAGGAAGAAACCTTCTTGACTAAGGAAGGATGAGCTGGCGACCTGCTTGTCACCTACTTAGGCCGATTCTGGAAAAACCCTCCCCAGAGGGTAACCGCCCTACAAAGTTGGTAACATTTTCCCTATAAATAGGGGCACACTTTAATTATTTAATCTAAGATCTATCAATTACTCTATATTATTCTCTCAATATCCATTACTGACTTAAGCTTCGGAGTGGAATCAGGGGTCATCCCCACCTCTTTTCAGGTCCTCGCCTAGCACAAAGCCACCAAAGGAAACTAAGTGTCCACACGACCAAGAAAGATACCTGAGTGAGCTAGTTCCCGGCGAGATCTAGAAGTCCACTACTCGAAGTTCCAAGGCCACGTCATTTTTATCCCAACACGACGTATACCCATCAATGTTCGTAATAAAATTTGATGTTCATGATCTTCAAGAATAGTTGAACTTTTATCAAAATTAAACTTTGGATTAATTATCTTCGTAAGATCCGATCCTTAAATTTGACCACTAACTCTAATTACATGTTTTGGCCGAACCCTATAGGAAATTACAATGTAATTTTTTTTTATTTCTTAGGCCCCAAATTAACATGTTTCGGCCGAATTTATATTGTTGCATTTTTTAAAATTGAATTTTCGGTAACAATATTACATGTAATTGGACATAACATGGGTTAGATTCACAAATTAATTGTGATAGAAACTATCTATAAATATCCTAGCATGATTTTAGGAATTTTAAATATTATAGATAGATATTTCGGTTGCCAAAATTGAGAAAATATATTGTAGATAGATTTTATCCTAAAATAGAATATTAACAATAAAATATATATATATATATATATATATATATATATATATATGTGTGTGTGTGTAAATATGGGAAATCATTTTATAATTCATTATTACTTGGTGGCTAATTTATGTTTTTAGTGTATTTTAAAACCCTACTTAGCCACAAGTGATAGTTTTGCCCAACCCTTTAGGGTTAATGGGCCGATCCAATTTCACATATCCGGGTCGGGTCGACTGGTCCGGAGGACCAAGGGAACCCGAACCAGACCGAACCAGGACAACCGAACCGAATCGAGACAGGTTCCACAGGTCAAGACCGGAGCGGGTCAACCAAACCGGATTTCTCAATCGGTCCGGATAACTAAAATGGTTCGAACCGACCCAGTTCGTGTGAATGACCGAACTGAATTCCTATTTTGAAACTGAACCGAACCAGTTGGACCGAGCCGAACTGAACCGGGCCAAATTTGACTGAACCGGACTGACTTGAGTCAACTGAAAATAGGAAGGTCAAATTTTAAATCCAAATGTTTTCGAACTTTGAAATTACCTACACAATGCTTATAGGTATAACGTTTTATCGTTTTAGTTAAACCTAATGCTTAGTTTCGATTATGGGGATGGATCTTGGAAATACATGATTTTGGGACTGAGTCATTTAAGGGATGAATTGCAATTTCTATTTAAATGATATTATTTCATGATTAGAACTGTCGTCTTGACTATGTCAAGCTAGCTTGATAATGCATGTTGGGGGTGTAAGCATATGGTGATGGGCGCCGTAATTGGTAGCCCATAATATGTATAATTTACCTAATGAACTTGGGTAAATGTCACATTAGGGTAATTTGGCTAGACCCAAATCCCAATTGACATGAGAGGCCCAAAATTGGGCCTCCCCAATACATAGGCCGGCCGAAACATTAGTGAGGGGTAAAGTGGACTTTTGTCCACTTTACTCCTCCTATAAATAAGAGATATAATTCGCTCCCAAGAGTGTTTTAGAGAGAAAAACCCTCCTCCCACACATCTAGGTTCGGCCGCACCATTCATTACACCTAAGGTGTGCCAAATTGCTTACGAGCAAATCTTCGAAGATCTGTCCCCATGCCAAGAATTGATCTGAGACTTTGCTATGGAGCTAACACCACGTAGGGCTTCTTTCACAAGAACCTCTGCGGGTTCGGTCCAGTGGATCGAGAATTCCCTCGTGCAAAGGATCTTGGACTACTGTAACTGTTGAGGTATGTGTAACTCTTCCGCTGCGTAATTCCGATTACATGCACGCACCATATTTTGTGTTTCCGTAGTGATTACTCCCCGTAATCTAACAGTGGTATCAGAGCTTGTGTTAGGAGTTCATGATTTTGATAAATTGGTGTTCTTGAAAATTTAAATTTTGGACCTAAATTTCAAAGTGTAAAATTTAAAAATTTCGAATTTTTAAGTATAAGGGTGGTCCGAAATTTTCATGATGTTCTTGGTTAAATTGATGTTCATGATCTTCAAGAAAAATGTGATATTTATCAAAATCAAAAATTGGATTGTAGATCTTATTAAAATATGATCTTAAAATTCGACAACTTGTTCCCAATTAGTGTTTGTGCCGAAATTTTAATTATTTTTCAAGGTAAATTTTTTCATTTCTTGGTCACTAAGCAAAGAAATGTCGGCCAAACATATAAAATTGTTTAAAATTATATTGTTTACCATATTTTATTTTTAATTAAGATAACAATATATCTATAATTGGGAACATAATGATAGATTCACATTAAAATATATCGAAATATATAACTATCAATATATCTAAATATTTAAATAGGGTTAAAGATATTATTGATAGATTTAGTTACCTAAAAGATTGAGAAAATATATTGTCAGTTATTTGTTTCCCTATTAAAGATACTGACAATAAATAAAAAATATATATATATATATATATATATATATTGTTGATTGATTTAATCTTAAAGATAGAATCTTAGCAATAAATATATATATGTTATATAATGGCCGATATATATATATATATATATATATATATATATATATTTAATATTGGAAATTATTTTATATAATTAATGTTACTTGGTGGCTAAGTTTAATATTTTTTTTTATGGATTTAAAACCTTACTTGGGCCACAAGTAAACATTTGGGCCCAACCTTTTAAATTTTAATCATTGGGCCGGTCCAATATGTTAAACCGGTACGAAATAAAATCGAACCGGATTTTCTCAATCGGTTCGACCTATTCGGGTCGGGTCGGACCAGGGTAATTAAGTGGATCTAACCGAACCGAACCCTATTTTCTTGGACTGGTTCGGACCGAACCAGATTTTAAATTTAAAACCGGACCGAACCGGATTTTTGCCGGACCGGACCGAACCGGACCAAAACGGACTGAAATTGACTGAACCGAACAATATTTTCTAAACCAAATTCAAGTCAATTAAAATAGGGAGGTTAAATTTTAAAATCCAAATTTTTTTGAACCTCGAAATGGACTACACAGTGCTCATAGGGTTGCTAACCTTTATGCCTTGTTCCGATTATGGGGATGGATCTCAGAGATATATGTTTTTTGGACTGGTTAAATTAGTGGGCTGAATTGCAATTGTTTATAATTCAATGTATATTTATGCATGATTAGAACTGTTGCCTTGACTGAGTCAAGCTAGCTGGATATTACATGTTGTGGGCGGAGCCCTAGTTAAATATATGGTATGCGCACTAGAATAGACATGCTGTGATGGTTGAAAATGCCTAGGATTCATGTCTAGAAGCTTGCGTGATTGAATATAAGCATGAATTGCAAATAAGCCCCTAATGTTTAAAATTATTTTAAAACCGAAAACCAGTCACCAATTATGTATGATTGATGTGGATGTTACATGTTTGACACGTATGCTAGAATGTTAAGGATGTAGTTGCGTTTGATAATTTACTTAAAAGTAGAATTATAAATGCAAGCATGAGTTCCATGGAACATTAGACGCATGACGTGTAAGCATGTATGTGGTATGAATGATGAATGTTACTAGCATATGATAATTTGCATGGGTTGTAGAATTGTGTATGCATGAGTGAATTCATCGGAATGATTTTTCCAAAACAAAAAGGGCCTTGGGAAAGCCAAGATCAGGTATGCTTATTTAAAATTCCCGTTCCGGTAATTTGCGATTAAATTCGTTTTAAGAGACTGATCTATTGGATAGAAGACGACGATAGTGTGAACTCTTTCACAGCCATCTTCCATTGGTTTACTGATGGTCGGCTGGTTTAGATGACTGAGGAATCACTATCTGCCGGATTATATTTCAATGGATATTTGATGTATGCAATTCTTTCTCAAAATGTTATTGTCTCCCTGATTTTGCATAATTATCGATGTGTTAGTATGAATTGGTTGAATTAGTGCGATTCGATATTCCTCGCAATCTTGATGGTATGAATAATGATGAATAAATAGAGTACGTATTGAACTCTTTACTACGATTCCAAAAACTGGAGAGGACAACTACAGATGAATATGGTAGTCTGTATGATTTTGACTATGTGAAACGAATGTAATAATTTGTTCCACCAAGAATAACAGTAGGTTCTTTGATGATCTCAACGCGCATGTGGTGATACATTCAACCTTGGTAGAATGGGGTTGAAGAAGACTTCAATAAGCGACCAAACAATGTTACAACTTGATATTCCTTTGCATCCACCACGGTGGAAGCAAGGATGCAAAAGCAAGAAATGTTTCGGTTGAATGTGATGGTCTTCTCTCTTTTCATGGATGTTGGAGTAAAACCCGAATCGGATCTTCAGAATGAAAGGTCAACATGGAAAATATGTATATTGTTGTCTGATATTGACAGGACTCAATGACCTTGAGCCTAATCAAGTACAGTAACCACAACAGTAAAAGGGAAACCTTCTCTTCTCACCATACTTGGTTCGAATGAAGTCGACCATGATCCGCATATTATAGAAAGCACTGGACCATAAAGGTCTTATACGATAGTCCGGTGGGTTAAACCATGTTGATAAAGTGCGTCTCAAGTACGCCTCGTAGGTCATGTGTATGAAGCGGAAAACGTTTTATACAGACACAGATCATTTGACTTGATTCACTCGTGAATTTACTCAGATGTGATGTTCAACATGGCTTAAAGTTCTCGACTATCTATGCGAAAATCATGGATCAAATACGCGATCTTCAGATCAAGAACCCTAACATTGTCATTTTTCGTTCGTTTGAGTTACTAAAATTATGTTTATTTTGAGATTCGGATTTATTGAATAAAGTAGTTTCCGTTCGATTCGAAATGTGGTCTACTTGTCAAAATTAATCGACCCGGTTGAGAGGGATCGATCCGAAACGAAATTTTGGCCAGGTAAAAGTGGTCGAATAAAACGAAACGATTCACGTACTCCGTCATCTAAGTCGGGATAACTGAAATGAACATACACATCGATTGCGTAGCTAGATTGAAAGATTTAGTATCTATTTTATTATCATTACTCCATTAAATGAAATAAACTGTAATGATGATCATGTTTGAAACCAATTTGATTAAATTGAATTAAATTTAGAAATGAAACGATTTAACAAGGGTTAAAACTTCGGTGAAAAGCGCTATGCGCAAGTGGACCTCGAAAGACGGAACACATCGTTTCAAAGTACGAGTTTAATATTGAAATGTCTGAATGATGATGTGCTGAATTTTCGTTTGCGTTCCTTTGGAAACAACTTATTGATAACATTTACATCGGTAGAGGCTTCGAAGGCTGACTTACAAGGTGAAAACCTAAAAACGCTCAGTTCAAAGATGGGATAAAATCTCTGAGATAAGTTAGAAAACGAAGAAGGATGAAGTCAGTTAAACAATTTTCCTACAAAAAGCCTTGAACGAAAAGCCAGGCTAGACATTCAACTTAAAATAACACACTTCAAGAATCACAGTTTATATATATTTACATAATGTTGGAGTCATTCTATAAGACATTCCATATGGAATGATGTAAGATGATTCACATAAATGTAAAATTGTGTTTCATTAAGATCGGTAAGGTAGGTAACCATCATAGCTGAAAGGTGACAATGAGTTAAATCATATCACCATGCGACATTAATTGGCGCAATAAACACGTATTTAGGACAAGGGTACGTAAGTTACTCCTAGAAAATACCTGTTTCCAGCTTGGATTAAATGGTACAGTGGTCGAACATGAGACATTACATCACTAAGAGGGTGAATTTTCCAAATGCATTAACAGTTTCAATCAACATAGTCATGATCAAAACATACCAGAATAAAGATGACAATCAGGTCCCACTTAATTCGAGTGGGATATATTTGAACTAGCAACTCAAGTGTATGACATGGTAAATGAGAATGGGGACATTTTCATAGTAAATCCAGTGGGAGGATTAAACCCTACCACAGGTAATCACTGTTGCTGTTGAGACGAATCAAGTCGAACCTGATGGTTAAATTGTTGAACCAAGAATGACACAACTACCTATATTACCCATTGTTCCCAGTGGGAGTGATCCAACCACACTTGGTTCCAGATCCTAGTGATCAAGGAATGCATCTCGGAAGTAAAACCCCGAGACCAAGAGGTTGTAATAGGAAAGTTATAGGTCAAGGTTCTAGCACTGCCGTTTTTCCCAACAAAGAAGAAGCTCCGATAAGAAGCATTGTTCCGAGTGGGAGGATCATTCGCAATAGAAACGATGCTATGATGAGAAGCATTATTCCAAGTGGGAGAAAAGATCAGACTAATAAGTGGGTCTCATAATGCCTAGACGAGAGTCAAAGGCAAGTATCCCATTGAGCAATGTGAAAACCCCGATCAAACTGTTTGCAAGCATTGGAAAGACCTCAAGTGGAGAAATGGAAAGAAATAATAAATGAGAGAGATCGCCTAAATGAAAGCCAGTATAGTCTATAGTTGATTTACCTGTTAACCACAGGGGCATAAGGTCAAGGTGAGCCCTGAAAGAAGGCTCACCACCGATGGAACAAGTTGGAGAATCCGAGTCATTACGAAAGGTCTTACCCTATGCTTCACGGAGAGGACACTGATAAGAGAAACTCAATGACTGTGCGTTAAACCACGGTTAGGGCCATTCATGGTCCTGGTCGCAAGTCTCGAGCGAGCAACACAGAAGGAATGTTAAGACCACGTTCCTCCTTGGAAACCTGGAGGAAGAGATCTACATGGAGCAACCAGAGGGTTTAATTACTCCTGGTAACGAACGTAAATTTTGTAAACTCCAAAAGGTCCTTCTACGGTGTTATACAGTCGTTACGGCAATGATACCGCAGATTCCACGAGGAAATCGTAGGAAACAGATTAGTGAGTTTTCACAAGAATCCGTGCATGTATTATAAGACCTCCGAGTCTAAGTATGCCATCTTAACCTAGTACATGGACGACATATTCATTTCCGCAAACGACATGAGTTTCATGAATAAGTCAAAGTCTTGGTTGGCATCTGTATTTGAGACGAAAGACATGGAAGAGGCCACGTACTTCTTAGGCATTAAAATTTCCAAGAGATCGGGCTACCCGAGATTTATGTCTATCACAAGAAGCCTATAATCAACGAGCAGTTGAAAGTTGGTTCAGATTAAAGGACGCCAAACCCGTGGATGTGCCGGTGGTATTTGGGTGCGTACTGTTGAATCGTGACAGCCCCAAGAACCCGGCAGAGCGTGAACAGATGAAGAGTGCAGAGATTTTAAGCATGGTTGGTATTTCGATATACACCGTGCAATACACCCATCCGAATATCTGTCACGCCGTGGGCCTAGTAGCACGTTTCCAATCAGATCCTAGCTATCAACATTTAAAAGACTGTAAAACGAATTATTAGTCATACCTAATTCGTTATCCGAAAGTTATTGCCGACTATGCTCTGTGCTATGAGGGCGGGAAGTTAGAATTGACCGGTTACAGTGACGCCGACCATGGTGGCAATCCAGATGACCGTATGTCCACAACAGGAGGAGTATTTCTCCTTGCTAATGCCGCCATTTCATGGACGAGAAAGAAACAAACCTGTGTCGCGCTGTCAACAATGGAATCAGAATTCATAGCTCTCTCTAAGAAAGCACAGGAAGCAGTCTGGCTGAAAAGACTTCTTACTACTTTGTTAAACGGTGACGTCGTGAGTAAACCTGTGAAGGTTTTCTCCGACAATCAGGCAGCAATTGCGGCAGTTAAGAATCTGAAATACCATAGTAGGACCAAACACATTGATGTGAAATATTTCTATGCTAAATCGATGGTAGAAGACAATATAATCACTATGGAATACATGTCCAATGATAATAAGATTGCGGACCCATTAACTAAGCCGCTACGCAAGGAGATATTCGAAAAGCATGTAAAACTTCTTGGATTGCGTAGGGTTTAGAAATGGCATGTATCTGTGATAACATTATGATATTAGAAAGTTACATTTTGTAAGCGAAAGAATTGCAACTGAGTTTATGATCAATCGACATCATAATGTTTTGATTACATCAAATTTACGGTCTATAAACTGAGTCGTAGGAGGACGCAATCCTCTGCCAAAACTATGTCGAATGTGGGCCTTACCTAGTCACACAGGTACGGTCATCTTGTGATGGAGGGAGGCCTCCACTTGCAAGGCTGGCTAAGAATCAAGGGGATAAACCTGATTAAGTAGAATGATTATCTATAGTCGAAGTAACTTGACGCGATTCTCGTTCTGCAGATCGCCGTGATGAACTTCATTCGTTATAAATCCACATTCTGGGCCGGATGAAAATCTGTGATAGCATGATTGACATGTCCCATTCCTGTTGACCCAAAAGGTTTAGGTATGCTATCAACGCATGCTTCATACTACGTGTGCCATGTTAGATCACGGGGTTACCGCTCGGTTGTGCTAGGAAGGAATCCTCGTGATTCTGGCGGGCGCAAACTTCTTCACCTCGAGCGTGTGATTGATCCCGGGAGCCTTATGAAGAGGCACCCGAAGTATCCTCATGGACTCAGAACTCATACCTAAGGTCAGGCCCAATTCTCGCTTCCCGGCGTACGAGCGTAATGCTGAACAAAAAGGCCCAGTGACCACGTCTTTGGAAGCCGGTTGGGTTTGACTAAGGGTATGAGCGATGGGGATGGTCAAGTTCACCTGTAATTCACCGATTCTTGTATTCAAGAGGTGGCCACCAGCTGGATATTAGTTGAAGGTTGTGAATACTTGTACGGATGCCTTGGAGAAGTGTTCCCATGTGGAAACTACGCAAATGGAGAATTATCATATGACCTAGGATACAACACGGTACAATATGTATATATAATGTTTATAACAGGTTGATTGGAGAAAAGGGAATCAACGTTCCGCGGGCGCTATAACACTCCTAACAGATGAGTAGCACGATGCCCATCGTATCCGCCGGTCGCACGGAAAACCTCGTATGAACTATTTGGAAGCACGGAGCAGATCAACGGGAAGAAATGTTGATGCGGATTTGGACAACAATACATTAACAGGCACCCTCCCATTCCGACGAGTGAGAGCTGTAAGCATATGGTGATGGGCGTCGTAATTGGTAGCCCATAATATGTATAGTTTACCTAATGAACTTGGGTAAATGTCACATTAGGGTAATTGGGCTATACCCAAATCTCAATTGACATGAGAGGCCCAAAATTGGGCCTCCCCAATACATAGGCCGACCGAAACATTAGTGAGGGGTAAAGTGGACTTTTGTCCACTTTACTCCTCCTATAAATAAGAGGTGTTAGGGAATATTTTAGGGTTAAAATCATTATTCGCTCACAAGAGTGTTTTAGAGAGAAAAAACCTCCTCCCATACATCTAGGTTCGGCCGCACCATTCACTACACCTAAGGTGTGCCAAATTGCTTTCGAGCAACTCTTCGAAGATCTGTCCCCGTGTCGAGAATTGATCTGAGGCTTTGTTGTGGAGCTAACACCACGTAGGGATTCTTTCACAAGAACCTCTACGGGTTCCGTCTGGTGGATCGAGAACTCCCTAGTGTAAAGGATCTTGGACAACGGTAACTGTTGAGGTATGTGTAACTCTTCCTCTGCGTAATTTCTATTACAAGCACGTACCATATTTTTTGTTTCCGTAGTGATTACTCCCCGCAGTCTAACAGGTGGCAGAGCCCTGAATTTCAATTAATGAGTTGCGCACTAGGATAGACATGCCGTGATGGTTGCAAATGCCTAGGATTCATGTCTAGAAGTATGCATGTTGAATGATAGCATGAATTGCAAGTAAGCCACAAATGTTTTAAAACCGAAAACCAGTCGCCAAATATGCATGTTTGATGTGGTGTGATCACACATGATGCGTATGCATGAATGTTGAGGTTGTACCCGCGTGTGATAAATTACTTAAGTAGTAGAATTATAAATGCAAGCATGAGTTCCTCGGAACATTAGACGCATGACGCGTATGCATGATGAGTGTTGATTGGTTTCATGGATGTGGCCTGCGTATGATGATTTACTTGTGTAGTAGAATTTTGTATGGATGCATGAAACCCTCGAAAAGTTTTAAAAGGGCATTGGGAAAGCCAAGATCGGATAAATGTAAAAACTCCCTGGTCCGGTAAAAGCGATTAAACCGTTTTAAAAGACTGATCTATTAGAAAGGAGACAACGGTAAAGTGAACTCTTTCACGACCCCCTTCTCTCGGTTTACTGGTTGTCGGTTTGGTTAGATGTCTGAGGAATCATTATTTGTAGCCTTCTATCTCAAAGATTTCTGATGTATGCAATTCCTTTTCCAAAATGTTATTGTCTCCCTGATTATGCATGATTATCAATGTGTTAGCTTTCATGACTGGATCGGTGCGCTTCTATAAACCTCACAATCTAGATGGTATGAATTATGACGCTTGGAGTGCTTGCGTGGGAGAACTTATCACTGCTAATAACGTCTACAAATGTATCGATGCTGCAGCGGGGAGGACAATGGTTGATGAATTGGTAATCCAAAACCCCGTCAAGGGATAAGGTTCCTCGATGATCAATTAGCTTGCAAGGTGATAATATCAACCTTGGACAAAGAGGTTGTGAAAGACTTCGAACTCAACTACACATCATTACGTTTGGTGTGCCTTGAGAATCTGCTTTTCTGGAGGAAAGGCCGCCGAAGCTAGGAAAGTTTTAGTTGAGTATGATAACCTTCTTTCCATAGATTCGGGTGTCAAGCGTTCACTGGATCTTCAAAATGAGAGGTATGTTTGGAAAAGGATACTTAATATCATACAGAGATATCCCCTATCATGGTTAGCTGACGACGAAGGGCTAGTTTACTTGATTGAATTAATTAAGTTTACCAAAACTCTATTCATTGAAAGCAAGCATCGACAATGGGAAGGCAAGTCTGTACATCACCTTGCGGGATCAAGTGAAGTAATGCATGATAGAAATATCTTGGAGGGAATGGGATCAAATCGATCCTAAACGATATCTGGTGCGACAAACACCGTTGATGTAAGTGCGTCTCAGGTACACCTCATTTTCCATAAACATAAAGCTGTAAAACGTTTTATTTGACTCGTGTCATCTGATATAGTTCACTTGTGAATATTCTTTCAGATATGCTGGTCAAGATGGCAGAAGTTCTCGATTACTTTACTTTTCGCTTTTCATTGCTACATGAATGATCTAGAATCTTATCATTGTCATAAATCTCCTTGTTCGTTTGAATATTTGAATTTTGGTCATTTGAGGTTCGGGATTATTGAATAAAGTAATTTTTATTCAAATTTGAAATACAACTTACTTATGAATCTATCGACCCTGTCAAAGGGAACGATCCGAAACGAAAATCCAAACCTGCGGGTTAGGAACCAAATTTCGACCAGGACAACTGGTCAAACTAAACGAATCAAACAACAAACTCCCTCGTAGCTACCATAATACCGTCAATTGTATGGTTTAAAATTAAAAACAAATCCAAATCTTCCTTAGTTGTTAGTACTCCATAAATAATTAAATTGTAATGATGAACATGTGTGAAACCGATTAAATTAAATTTTGGAAATGAAACAATTTCACCATGGGTAATAGCTGGTGATACGCGCGCCACGTGCATGTTCCTCGATAGATGGGACACATCGATTCAAATTACAAACTTAATATAGAGTGTTTGAATGATTTAATGCTCGTTGTGAAATTTCATTTGCATTTAACACCCATTTTGGGTTATACTTATTGATTTCTCATAAATCAAGAAGAGGTATGCTTTAAAAGCTGCCACGATCTCGTAAAGAATCCATTAATGCATAAGGTGGCAAACCTAATGCACAACTCAGAAATGATCAAAACATATGAAAATGAGTATGCAATGAAAAATTATATTGTATGACGAATGACTATCCTATAATACGCCTCTAACGATAAGATTGGCGAAGCATTATTTTTTCATACACTTCAAGGACATATTTTGAAACATGGTGTCGACTATTCAACTTTCGATCTCCTTCGAGGAAAATATAATGTTGATTTCCACTCATGTAGAACTTTGTTCATAAAATATCGGTTGCCGCGACACCATATGAGCTATTAACTGGTAATGAGACGGATCTTACCAAAATTGTGACCTCACGGTTGCAGAAGCAAACATACATTGTACCGACAACTGTTAAAGGTAAAGTTGAAACTTAAAGTACTGAAAAATGTCTAAGATACTCTAAATACTCTATGGCATACATGTTTGCAGTAGCTCAGAATATTGGTGACGTGGTCGAACATGAGACGTTACGTTACTTGAGGACAAATTCCTATGCTATAACATCAACGTAAATGAAGTCTTGACTGAACTAGAGCAGGTTAATGATGATCAGGTCCCACTTTATTTGAGTGGGAGATTTGAGGCAGCAACACAGGTGAATGACATGGTAAATTAGAATGGAGAAATTTTCATAATAAATCTGGTGGGAGGAGTCAATCCAACCACGCATATCACTGTTGTTGCAAGTGCGAATCAAGTCGAACCTGATAATCACGTTGCTGAACCGATGAACTGAATTCCTATAATTCCTCAACTACCTACTGGTGATAGTGGGAGTGGCACTGCCAACTTGGTTCCTGGTCCTAGCAACCATGGAATTCATCTCGGAGGTAAAATCCCAAGACCAAGAGGTCGTCCAAGAAAAGTTGTTGGTGAAGGTTCAAGTAACGCTCTTATTCCCAGTGGGAGTATTGTTCCGATAACGAGCAGTATTCCTAGTGGGAGCATTTTTCAAACACACGATGGGACTAACGAGCCTAAACGTTGTCAAAGGCATCAAACTTCTCCTAAGAAGTATCCCATCGAAAAGGGTGAGTTATTTACTCTTACTTCGGTTGATGGACCAGTAATGGTTAAACAAGCCTTGGAAGGAACTCAAGCAAATGAATGGAAGAAAGAAATGGAGGAAGAGATCGCCTCTAAGAAATCCAATTTGTTATGGTCTTTAGTTGATTTACCTGCTAACCGCAGAGCCATAGGGGCAAAGTGGGTTCAGAAGTTGAAACTCACTACTGATAGAAATGTCGACCGGTACAAGACTCGACTCGTTCAAAAGGATATACCCGAATTCACGGAGTGGACTTTGATGTGACATACTCACCGACTGTGAGTTACACCACAGTCTGGGCTATTCTGGCCTTGGGTGCAAGCCTCGATCTAGAGCTGCACCAAATGGATGTTAAGACTGCATTCCTCCAGGGAAACCTGGAGGAAGAGATCTATATGGAGCAACCGGAGGGTTTCATTACTCCTGGTAATGAACATAAAGTTTGTAAACTCCAAATATCGATCTATGGTCTTAAACAATCATCCCGGAAATGGTAACGCGGGTTCTACGAGGAAATCGTTTGAAACGGATTTGTGAATCTTCACGAGGATCCGTGCGTTTACACTAAGACCTCTGAGTCGAAGTACGTCCTCTTAACATTATATGTGGATGACATTCTAATTTCTGAGAACGATATGAGTTACATGAATGAATCAAAGTCCTGGCTGGCATATGTATTCGAGATGAAGGACATGGGAAAACCACGTACATCATAGGCATTAAGATTGCTATGGATCGGGCTGCCCGCAAACTATGTCTCTCTCAAGAATACTATATCAAGATTACAAGATGCCAAACCCGTGGATACGTCGGTTGTGTTTGGGTGCGCATTGTCGAAACTTGAGGGCCCAAAAGACCAGGCTAAGCGTGAACAGATGAAAAGTGCTGAATACCTTAGTATAGTTGGCAGTCTTATGTACGCCATGCAATGCACTCGTCCAGACATCTGTTACTATGTGGGCTTAGTAGCACGATACCAATCAAACCCTGGCTATCAACATATAAAGGATGTGAAACGAATTATTGATACCTAAAAGGTACTGGCTGTCAGACCCTAAAAATCTGACTTGTGGCGAATTACGTTTTGAAAACGTTGAATTTGAAAAGAGTCTCCACTAGTTAATTAAGGTTAACTAGAATCCTAAATTACCTAAGCAAATAACGAATTAAAAATCTAGGTATTAAAATCGGTCTAGGATTAAAAATTCGAGTTCAGGGGTTCTATTACGAATTAAAAAAAAAAAAAATTTAACTACGCACTTTCGGTACTCAATTCACTTAATTTGCCAATCTTATTATTCAAAATAATCTAACGATGTCAAGATCTATACAAAAAAAAATTATCAAATATTAACCAAGTTAAAAAAACTAAATATAATCTATAACTCCTAATTAAGATGAAAATATAAAAATTATAAAACATGCCTAAATCCATATTCAACCTAATATATATTCAAAATATGTACCTAGCTATTTGAACAAATAAATATTCTACCCAATCAAGTTTAACCAATTACATTTAAATTACCCAACTAAATATATTATAATAATAATAATAATAAAATATCAGAATATAATAATAAAATAGTAAAACTTAAAAAAAAAAAACAGAAAAAGGGAAAAGGAGATGACTTACCTGCCAACAGACCAGCGACGGAAGAAGACCAGTCCGGCGAGGGGAGCGGACGACGGCGGCGGTCGACACGGGCTGGCGGAGCCTGGCAGCGACTGGACCAAAGCCTTGACAGCTGCGGGGCGGTCAGTTGCAGTGGTAGAGGGAAGGAACTCTGGCGAGCTTAGCAAGGCTGAGCAGAAGGCCGGCCGCAGCAGCGAGCGAGTCCGGTGGCGCAGTGGTGGGGCGAGATCACCATGGCAGCAGCGGACGGTGGAGCAGCGGGCGAGGGCGGACCTCCGGCGACGTCTCCGGTCGGGGGCGGAAGAAGGCAAGTATGTTAGAGAAATTGAAGAGAGAGAGAGAGAGAGAGAGGCGGAGGTGTGGTGGTTGCCGGTGACGTCACGGGCGCGGTCGGTTAAGTCCGCCGAAGCAGGGGTGACTGTGTGGCAACGTGGATGGATCTCCGGCGAGGTCCCTGGCCGGCGGGAGGGGCCTGACTTCAGCGGAGAAAAGAAAAGAAAAATTAATTAATTAATTCACTAGAAGACGGAATATCACGATTTTCGAGAACTGATGTATTATTATTGATGGTGTCCCTTTTTACATATAAAATGAGCCTATTTATAGCTAAACAAGGACCCCCAAACTAGGAAAATCAAATCTTAAAAATATACACCATTAATATTCCGTAAATATACATATATATTTATGTATTTTACCATAAATACACATAATATATTTTCTGAATATTTTACAATAAATAGTGCATATACACTATCAAATTCTATGCCAATTCTATCTTTAGAAACTTCGCGACCTTCCATATTTAAATACTTCCCATTTTTAATGCGTCACATATGATATTTTGAACATGCCACGCTCGGACCAAAATTAAGTGTTTACACTGGCGACTACGGACTGTGCTATGGGGGTGGAAAATTAGAATTGACTGGGTTCAGTGACACCGATCACGGTGATAATTCGGATGATCGTAAGTCCACCTAAGGAGGAGTATTTCTCCTTGCTAATGCCGCCCTTTCATGGATGAGCAATAAGACAAACCGTGTCTCGCTGTCTATGATTGAATCCGAATTCGTAGCCCTCTCTAATAATGCACAGGAAACAGTCTGGCTTAAAAGGCTCTTAAATGCATTGCTTGACGTCGAGGACGGGAGTAAGCCTGTGAAGGTATACTCTGACAGTCAAGCAACGATTCCAGCGATTAAGAATCCTAAGTACCATATTAGGACGAGAAACATTGATGTGAAATATAATTATGCTAAAAGTATGGTCGGAGACAAATTATTGACATTAGAATACTTGTCCTCTGAGAATATTATGGCGGACCCATTGACCAAACCTTTACGCAGAGTTGTTTTCGAAAAGCACGTCAAAATGCTTAGGCTGCGTAGGGTTTAAGAGGCTTGTGTTTTGATGATAACATTTTGAGTTTTAAAGTCATATTTAAATAAAAGGAATTGCAATTTGAGTTTATGATCTAGCTACGTCATAATGTTTGAATTACATCAGATTTTACCGTCTATAAACTAGTCGTAGGAGAGACAATCCTCTTAAATAAAACATGTCGAATGTGGGCCAAGCCTAGTCACACAGGCTCGGTCGTGTTTTGGCCGAACCACATATCACCAAAAGAGGTGCCAAAAATATTTAGTCGAATGAGACAAAATAAATCCCTTCTCCCTATAAGTTTTGGCCGAACCACATATCACCAAAGGAGGTGCCAAATTGATTCGAGCAAATTACTCCGGAGATCCATCCCTGCAGAAGAATCGCAAAGAGGTTTTGTTGTGGAGACAAATAATCGTAGGACTTCCTTAACAAGAACCCTTACAAAAACTGTCCAGCGGATCGTGAACTCCCCTAGAAGGTCCTGGATTACGTTAAATTTTGAATACGTATGTGCCCCTTATTCAGCTACACAATGTGTTTACTAGCATGTACCTTGTTAATTTCCGTAGTATTTATCCTCCATAATCCTAAATTCCACACATGGTAGGTAGAATTTTGGCATGGAAGTTCTCTGAAGCAGTTACGTTGCACGTGGTTGCGACTTCGTTCGAAGTGGTCGTCTGATCTGAAAAAAGAGTAGGGAAACTAAAATCTCAAGAAAAAATCAAGTACAATTCATCGTACCTGAACGTTGGATATCCTGAGTGCGCAATTTGTTCTTCGTGCAACTAGACTGCTGCATGTTCTTTTTATGTTGCCCCATTTTGACGGCAGAACTTATATGTGCATGATACCTAACTAAGGGTACCTAAAAATAGAGAATAAAAAATTAGTATAAAGAATAAAGGGCTAACAGGTCTTTTGGTCCATGATGGTTGCCACTTTTAAGTTTTGGTCCATTATGTTTTTTTTTTTTTTGCCTAGTTTTAGTAGCATATTTTTTGCAGATTTTTCTAGTTTTAGGCCGACCGTTACATTCCGTCCATTTTTTCCGTTAAGTGACATGTGCGAGTCATGTGATCCACCCTAAACTTTCAATTTTGTTCAAATTCTGGGGAATTGACCCATTGAACTAGGTTTAGGGTGTCAATTCCCCCAAATTTGACCCATTAAACCTAGTTCAATTCGCCCAAATTGAACTAGTTTTAGAGTTTCAATTCCCCCAAATTTGAACAAAATTGAAAGTTTAGAGTGGATCACGTGACTTGCACATGTCACTTAACGGAAAAAATGGACGGAATGTAACGGTCGGACAAAAACTAGAAAAATCTGCAAACATATGGTACCAAAACTTGGCAAAAAAAACATTATGGACCAAAACCGAAAAGTGGTAAAGCATCATGGACCAAAAGACCTGTTCCCAAGAATAAAAGAAGTCGTGCATTTTTTTTCTAAAATTTCTATTGTCATTCATTTCGTAATTTTGATTACTCTTAAAATAGAATCAAAATTTATGATCTAAGGTGTTTTGCACCATCATGGAGTTTACTGAGTTCGCTGAGTGCACTATCTGGCTCGAACACATGACAGATACTCAAAACAAAGTGTTTTTCAAAAAGATTTTCCTGTCCTTTGTTTAAACATGAATAGTCGCACTCAACTGAACGATTAAACTATTTTTTTAAATATTAGTATCAAAATTCCCATTTTTAAAACGTTTGCTCATGCGAATGTTGAAATGACGATGCCGAAAAAAGTATAATTGACCTTTGATAAAAACGAATGACACTTTGAGTTTGTTTTTTAAATGCACATGCATACTCGAAAGTTAAAGTTCTAACGCTAAGAAACCTACAACTTACATCAAGTTTACCTGAATAATGCATATGGAATGAATATTTTGAAATGAAAATTTCAGGTGGATTTAAAAAAAAAAATTAAAATGCGGTGCATTTTTGAAATTAAAAGTTCTACGACTAAGAATGTGTACAATCTATCTACAAATCATTTTCCTAAAACTATGCACATGAGATGTGTTGGATTATTGTGATTAACCATGCAAGAAGAAACCCTAGGTACGTGCTAGGTAACTAGTTACGCAGCGGAAGAAAGCGCACATACTTTAGACCTTTCTTGCAGCCCAAGATCTTCGAGGGGAGTTCTCGGTCCACCGATCGGTACCTCGTAGAGGTTCCTATTAGAGAAGCCTTACGTGGTTTGATCTTCACAGCAAAGCCTTCTTCGATTCTCGCGGGGTGGATTTACTTGGAGTAAATTGCTCGTCGCAATTTGGCACCTCCCAGCTAGTAGGGTGTTTCGGCCGAACCTAGCTATATTTAGGGAGGAGGGTTTTCTTCAAATCTCCTAACTTGGGAGAGATTGATTAGCACTAGAAAACACCACCTTAGGTCCCTATTTATAGAGTAGAGATGGGATTAAAAATTCCACCTCCTTATGTGACCCATTCCTAATTTCTTAGGTAATGGCCTTAATTAATGGGCTACCAATTACGGCGGCCCATAACCCCAAATGCTAACAGCTCCCACTCGCCGGAATGGCAGGGTGCCTATTAATATGTTGTCGACCAACACATCCGCATTTGGTCTTCGATCCAATCCATGCTCCGAATAGTTCATACGAGGTTTGCCTTGCGACCGGCGGACACGAAGGGCATCGTGCTACTTAGGGGTGTAAACGAGTCAAGCTACTCGTGAACTACTTGAGATCGGCTCGGTCGATTCTCGGATTCGAATCGCTAAATTTCGAGTCGATTCAAGCTTTTTATGGTACCGAGTTGAGTTCGAGTTCACTGGTACTCGACTCGAGAGGCTCGCGAGCCTAATTGAGCTTTTTTGTTTTGCCTATTCTAGTCGAGTTCGAGTTTGATATCGAGTTTTTCGAGCTTTACAAAATAATATTATATATGTGTAAATTGAGTTCAAGTCGAGTTCGAGTTCGAGTCAGAGGCCTAATCGAGTCGAGTTTGAGCTCAAGCTAAGGTGCACCATTTATAATTTAATTAAGTTTTTTTAACCTTATCGAGCCGAGTCAAGCTGAGCTCGAACTCGCCTAGTATTGAATTGAGTCAAGCTCGAGCTTGAAAAATTAAGGCTCGGTCGAGTTCGAGCTCGAGCTCGAGTAGACTGAGTCAAGTCGAGTCGAGCTTGCCAGATACTCGGCTCGACTCGGCTCTTTTACAGCCCTAGTGCTACTTATCTGTTAGGAGTATTGTAGCGCCCGCGGAACGTTGATTCCCCATGTCTAATCAACCTGTTAAAAATAAAGTGCCACGTTGTATCTTAGGTTAACTGCAAATTTTCCAATTGCCCAATTCCCATTTTGGGACACTTCTCCAGGGCATCCGTACAAGTATTCACAACCTTTCAACTAATGTCAGGTTGGTGGCCACCTAGTGAATACAAGAGTCTGAAAATTTCAGGTGTACTTAACCATCCCCATCGTTCATACCCTTAGTCAAACTCAACCGGTTTCCAAGACGTGGTCACTAGGCCTCTTTGTTCGGCGCTGTGCTCACACGCCGGGAAGCGAACATTGAGCCTGATCTTAAGTATCAGTTATGAGTCCGTGAGGATACTTTGGATGCTCCTTCATATAGCATCCGGGATTAGTCACACGCTCTAGGTGAAGAAGTTTGTGCTTGTACAAATCTCGTGGATTCTATTTAGCACAACCGAGCCTAACCCCGTGGTCGAACATGGCACTCGTAGTATGAAGCACGTGTCGATAGAATAACCTGATTTTAGTAAGGAGGTTGGGAAATGTCATATGCTATCGCATATTCGCCATCTGGCCCAGAATGTGATTTCATTACGAACGTGGTTCGTAACGACGATTTGATCATTGTCGTGTTACTCCAAAACCAAATGATTGTTCTGCTTAACTAGGTTTGCCACAGTGGTTCTTAGGGAGTCTTGACTTAATATAGAATCCCTTCTCCGTCAAGACGACCGAGCATGTGTGATCAGGCTGGGTTCACATTCGACGTTATTTTATTATGGAGGTTGGCCGTCCTACGACTAGTTTATAGACCGTAATTCCGATGAATATTTAAACATTATGACGTCGTAATAATCATAAACTCAAACTGAAATTTATTTCTAACTCATTTCAGAATGTTTTCATCACGATACTGTCTACTTAAACACTACGCAGTCCCAGCATTTTAACATGCTTTTCGAAGACATCCCTGCGTAGCGGTTTAGTCAATGGATCGGCCATAATACTTTAAGTAGACGAGTATTCTAAAGTGATTACATTGTCCTCAACCATGTTATTAGCAAAATTATATTTTATGTCAATGTGTTTCGTCCTATTATGGTACTTGTGGTTCTTAACTGCCGCAATTGCTGGTTGACTGTCAGAGTATACCTTCACAGGTTTACTCCCGTCCTCGACACCATGCAATGCAGTTAGGAGCCTTTTAATCTAGACCTCTTATTGTGCATTCTTAGAAAGGGCCACGAATTTGGATTCTATAGTAGACAGCGCTACACATGTTTGCTTCTTGCTCATCCATGAAATGACGGCATTAGCAAGGAGGAATACTCCTCCTAAAGTGGACTTACGATCTGTAAGCATATGGTGATGGGCGCCGTAAATAGAAGCCCATCATATGTATATGTTAACTAAGTTAAATGAGTACATGTAACTTTAGAACATTGGGCTAGACCCAAATCCCAATTGACATGAGAGGCCCAAAATTGGGCCTCCCTATACTAGTAGGCCGACCGAATTTTAGGAAGGAAATAAAGTGCACTTTTGTCCACTTTACTCCTCCTATATATATGGGGAGTTAGGGGTTTTATTAGGGTTAATCACAATTCCCTTCAAGTGGTGTTTTGAGAGAAAACCCTTCCCCCAGAGACACCATATTTCGGCCGAAACACTCCTCACCAAGGGTTTGCCAATTTGCCTTCGAGCAAACACTCCAAAGATCTGTCCCTTGCCAAGAATCGATCAGAGGCTTTGCTGTGAAGAATATACCACGTAGGGCTTCCTTCACAAGAACCTCTACGGGTGCCGACCAGAGGATCGTGAACTCCCTCCTGCTAATATCTTGGGACTACGGACTACTGTTTAGGTATATGCGAATCTTCCGTTGCGTAATTTTGATTACTAGCATGTACCATGATTTAGTTTCCGTAGTGATTACTCCCCGTAATCTAACAGTGGTATCAGAGCCTCTGTTAGGAGTTCATGATTTTGATAAATTGATGTACTTGAAAATTTAAATTTTGGGACCGAAATTTTAAAGAGGAAAATTTAAAATTTTTCGAATTTTTTGGATAATTATGGTCTAAAATTTTTCATGATGTTCTTAGGAAGTTTGATGTTCATGTTCTTCAAGAAAAATGTGATATTTATCAAAATAAAAAATTGTACTGTAGATCTTACTAAAATTTTATCTTAAAATTTGACCACTTTTTCCCAATTATGTGTTTATGCCGAAAATTCTAGCAAATTTACGAGGTAAATTTTTTTATTTCTTGGTCTCCAAGTAATAAAATTCTGGGCAAACATGTCAATAATATTGTTTACCATATTTTAATTTTTATTCTAGGTAACAATATATCTATAATTGGGAACAATATGATAGATTCACATTAATATAACTATCAATATCTAAATATTTAAACAGGTTAACTATATTATTGATAGATTTTAGTTACCTAAAAGATTGAGAAAATATGTTGTTAATATATTTTTCCCTATTTAAAATATTGACAATAAATAATATATATATTTATATATTGGTGCCGTTTTTTTTCCATATATATATATATATATATATATATATATATATATTATTGATTGATTTAATCTTAAAGATAGAATCTTAGAAATATATATATATATATATATATTATTAATATTGAAAATTATTTTTTATAGTTAATGCTACTTGGTGGCTAAGTTAAATATTTTAGGACTTTAAGCCTTACTTGGGCCACAAGTAAACATTTTGGCCCAACCTTTTAAATTTTATTTATTGGGCCGGTCCAATATGTCAAACCGGGACTGTTAAAGTTGGTTTCCACTTGGGTAACTTCGAGCTTCTCTCCCGCGAACGGGCTCTAGATGTGTGCACGGGAACGGGTATCTGTGTGTATGTCGCGATCCTTGAAACACGATCCTCGAACTAGTTCTTCAACTTCCCGACTTTGATCTCTCGAACTCCGGGTCCTGCACAAAGGGCAGTAACCAGCGTGGGAGAGGGGGGGATGCTGGTTGGGCCCTCTCCGACGCTCAAATCAAAATCTTTAGAGAGAGAAAGCCTTTTAGAGAGAAGTCAGAGCACCAAATGCCAAAATGAGGGAGTCGTCTAAAATGGGAGACCTAGGTCCCTATTTATAGGGAACCAAAGGATCGTGCCCGGTTTTGAATGGTTTGATGCCGGTATAAAGGAAAACGTATACCGTCATCAAGGTGGACTATGCGCGCACTGACTTCTTGTACTTGGCAAAATAATCGGGATAAGCGCGCGGGGTATGTCGGTAATCCGGACCTACCCGGATTGTCTAGCAATCCGGACCGGGTCCGGATTTCCCGAGGCAATCCGGAAGTCCCCCGGTCCGGGTACTGCGCGTATTCCAGACCGTTTTGGACTTAGGTGTCCGCGGAAAAGTTCTTTTACGGGTTTTGGAGTATTTTGCGAGGCCCGAAATGTAAATACAAACCCGAATTGGATAGATATCTTACATTTGCCCCCGATTCAAGTAGTGGTTCAAAACCCATGCTTGACTCTTTTTAAGATAAGATATTCGTCCAATTTAGGTTCGGTACTGACCTCAGGGGTGGCCTGTTTGTCAATTTGACCAACTTTAATTTTCTGCCGTATGTACGTAATCTGTTTACAGGGTTAGCGTAACGGACAATATGCGTATAACAACATGCAATTATATTCGCAATATCATGTAATGAGTGAAATACTTGTAATAATAAAGAATTATACAACGTGATAATATCATGGTACATGATGTAAGCATATAACACGTTGTCAACATGTAGATGACGACATAGTAAACAGATGATGTAATCATGCAATAAGCAAAAAACTTAAAATAATATGTAATTGGAGAGCATGTACGTAATCATGAAGCATGGTGTAAATGTGAGACATGATGTAAACATGAAATTCATACTTAGATTATAAAAATAATCATGTAACGATCATAAATAATAAACGTGCATGATAAATTCTATGTACGTAATATGTAATAGTAATTACGTGTAGTATGTCATGAAGCGTTGTGTAATATGTATGCAATATGAACATAGGAGAGATGCAAAGATGCTTGTAAAGGTTACTAAGGACTTATATGAAAATACATGAAGGTTTAGTCCTTAGCACATGGTGTAGACACTATTAGTGAAAATTAGGAGAGAGAGTAGTCATTATCTTACATCCTTCATAGATAAATCTCCAAGAAGCTCTCCACTCTTGATGAAGATGAAGCTTTTGAGATCATAAATTTGGAGTAGACACACCATAGTTGATATCAATTGGATTCCGGTGTGGCACGTGTCAGTTCGGACTCGCTTCGTTTTGGTGAGTTCAATTCCGTACATGGCTGGACATTTCGTGACTTCGTTTGGCCTTAATTTGATCTTGAAATCATCATGTGTGTAGTCACCTTAATGCAAATAAGGTGTTTGATAAAGTGCATTAGAGTAATTAGCTTTCCAAATCGGCCAAAAATTTTCCTAAGTGCTGGAAATTTTTAGAACAGTATAAATGAATTGTTATACTTCCCTTGTGCATAGTATTCATTGTCGACATGTTGTTCCATGCCTTAGCCGTTGTTTTAGTATGCTCGATATTGATGATCGGTAATTGTACGTACATGGCCGTCAATGGTTGTATGTTGGTAATGATAGCTTAGGCGATGTATGTTGAGCATCATGTATAGACCGTCGGTCATTGTCTGCAAACATGCTAAAACACTTAGAAAATATTTTAACAATACATAATTCTTGTTACCATAGCTGTCGTCGTATGAGCTTTGTCGATAAGCGTCGTAGGAATGCTTAGGAGGTATTGTGTAGAAGTTGATAATAGATACTTGATGCATGCAATCCATCCTAGTCGACATGTATGTTCGTACATGGAAACACTTAAAAAATATTCTCCCCTTGTCGACATCAATCCTCGTCGACATGTATGTACGTACATGGAAACACTTTTAGAAAATATTCTTCACTTGTCGACATGCATCCTTGTCGACATGTATGTACGTACATGGAAACACTTAGAAAATATTCTTCACTTCTCGACATGCATCCTTGTCGACATATATGTACGTACATGGAAATACTTAGAAAATATTATTCACTTGTCGACATGCATCCTTGTCGACATGTATGTACGTACATGGAAACACTTAGAAGATATTCTTCACTTGTCGACATGCATCCTTGTCGACATGTATGTATGTACATGAAAACACTTAGAAAATATTCTTCACTTGTCGACATGCATCCTTGTCGACATGTATGTACGTGCTTGTATGTGCGCACTTGCCCCCACACTTATAATCTTTTCTCTATCCCTGGCTATGTACGCTGTATCCATTTGCTTTATGTAAACACAGGTTGTATAACAACACCTTGTTGTATGCTAACACTTGGTAATATGCTGACACATAGTAGCATGCTGACAGCTTGCAATATGCTGACTGTCATCCTGAGCAAAACACTTAGAAAATATTTCGCCCTTGTAATCATGTATGCTGCGAGTATGAGCTCGATGTCGACATGTAAGGTTGATGTGTTGAAGAAGTCGCCCCCTTGCATGATGCTTGTTACTTGTTGCACTTAGGTCATTGCGTACATAGTTATCTCACATGGAGCATCCATTGCATAAATGTTAGCATAAGTGTTGATGCGTGTTTGCGCACTGATTTGATTGTTGGTTACATTTTTCAGGATATCAGATCTTGCTATCTTCTTGTCGGAATTAATCTTCCCACGGTTGTTATCATGAGTAAGTCTACTATTTCCATTTTGCGAGTAACTCTGTGTGCGGATGTCGACATGGTTGAGCAGCTAAATAATACACCAAGTGTAGATGTTAATGTCCTTGCTTGATTAATTGATGTCGGTACACATATACGTCCTTCTGAAGATTTGGTATGTTGATGATCTTTATGACTTGTATCATGTTGTAATGTAGGTCGGACTAATGGGAAAAGCTTGTCTTTGCAGATAGCCGATGTATACAGTAATCCGCTTGTTGGAAGGAATGTCCGTACAATTGCCCCCGAGTACGACCGTGCTAACTCCTTCTTGCGATAAAGGGAATAGAGTTGAAGGTCGTGCGGTGGTGCCTTCTGCCCCCCGGTCGAGGGACCGGCCCAAGGAGGAGCGTTCCTCTCATTGAGGTAAGCGTTGTTTACTTCTTCACACTTGAAACTTGATCTTGAAGACGGCTGATTTTGATGCACGCATTGCTGATTGTCGTGCTTATGTTGAAGAGCTATGTCGTATTGAAGTTGAAACGACCATTCTTGCTGTGTCTTTTGTGCGGATGACGACATTGCATTTGATGTTGACATTATGAACTATTTTCCATAGACCCTTAGAGATGATGTTATCTATTGGTTGGTGTCAGGTTGTCTGCTTCCACAGCATGTTGAACCCTTTGTGAATGGGTTGATGTTGTTTTGAGGTTTTCGATAAATCTTTGTTTATGCCTTTGCTTGCATGGTATTTCATCACTTGGACCTGTTTTCAATAATAATAAACATGTGATAACTTGTTAGTAATATTTCATACCGTGCGTTATTTTCATTGTCCGTATGTATTGGACTTGCACGATAGGATTGAACTCTTTGTTGTGATGGATAGAACATACGATGTTGCGACTTGCGCATTGCGAGGTGTTATGTACACTTGGTACTTGTAGCATTGCAGGTAGTAATGTACTTGGCACTTGGCCTTTGACATGTAGCAGTGTCGTCTTGACGTAGCAAGACTTAAGTTTATACCGTCTCTTAGTTCCACTCTAAGGCGACGTTGTTGCAAGATACTTCTTGCTGATTTTGTTGTTTTGGCGTTATATGCTAAAGAGCAAGATAACGTTATACAAGACTCGACTTGTAAGTTTGATGAGTTTTCTACAAGGTTTGCTTTTAAAAGCGTATAACATGAAGCTATCCTTTTTCAGGCCTAAGTCTTCATGGTGTATGAACCCTTAAGAGAGTATGCATACTTTTAGTGTGTGGGGTTGTCGTCTATTAAGAGGATTTCCGCCACGGTGGGGTGATCAGTCCCATATTGTATTTGCCGCATCCTGTTTTTATTCAGGGAATGGCTATGAACATGAGGATTTGCCCAGAGGTTTTCACAACATGCCATTTTTTAGAAGTAAACATGGGGTTTGCCCTTTTGAAGAGGATGTCGCAACATGTTACTTTTGATAGATGTGAACATGGGTTTTGTCCCTATAAGGAGGATATTGCACCATGTCACTTTTAGAATAGGGTTTGGTTTTCTTCTAAGGCACTGTATGTTGTTGACGTTGTTCCTGAGTGAACGCCTTCTTGAGATAGACGTCGTTATGGATGGAGAAATAAACTCCCTGTTGGTGTAGATAATAGGTATATTGGCGTTGTATGCCATAAATCCCTCATTGAACATAATGCTTAGCTTGTATTGTTGAAGTAGATATTATGTGCATAGGTTACTACTTGGCATAATTCCAATGTAGTAATCATAGTGTAGTATGTACCTACGAACAGAGTTGCGTTTTGTCAGATAGTTGCAATGTTTACAAGTTCAAAAATATGGAGTTATGAAATTTTCTTTTTAGTAAAGCATATAATAGATAAAGTAAAGGAGTCTGATACGAGGACTCCTTGTTTGTGCAGGAAACTTCCCTAAGTGTGGACGCGATAGATGCGGGTCGTGACAGGTGCGCATATGTCGGGAGCGAAGCTTTTCCAAGTATCATCCGCTATATGTGATTGTGAATATGTATATATGAACAGCGACTATACATTATTGTATGCGTCCTCTAGTTGATACGCGTTGATGCCTCCTTAGCATGATGTACATGCCTATATATGATCATTGCTTGGTGTTTCCTTCTTAGAAGAATGGTACCGCGTGTTCCTACAATTATTCGTTTCTTCACTTCGGTGGAATGTCGAGCACTTGTCAGCTTGGTGCCCCCCAAGTCGCTTGGCAGTCGTACCGCTGTTTCCTGATGGTTTCTATTACTTTATCTTCTAACAGTGATGCGCCTACTCGGACCATCCTTTCTGGCTCATCTATCTTGATTTCTTGTAATGCTTTAACAAGAGCAAGACGTGCATGATCTATCCTTGATTTTTCATCAATGACGGGAATTCCGCTATTGTTTGTCTTGACATTATGTTGGAGTGCAACCTTGTAGCAGTCTTTTGATAGCTGCTGATCTCCCTTTATTTCACCAATTCCTGCCTTTGTTGGAAACTTGATCTCTTGGTGTGATGTTGACGCTTATCATAGCCCACTTGTTCATGGCTGTATACCCTAGGATTCCATTATATGCGTCTAGATTTTCTACGATCACGAACGGAACGCCGATTTGGAGTTGTTGCTCTCATTCTCCTATTGCGCATTGCGCGGTGTTGAATTTAATGTGCTGGTTTTGCGATGTATGCTTCATGTGTTCACTTTCAAGGGGCCTGGGTTTATTTGATGTGTTTCTTCATACACTTGTGACTCTTCTCGAGCTTGTGTCTGTATGACGATTGTGCACATGGTTGAGAGATGTTATACTGGTGGAATCCTCATCTTCTCCTTTGTTTTAACCGAAGATTAGGTTTTGCTGTCGGCGTACGTTTTGAGTGGTACGATCCTTCTTGTGTTCTTGACAAGGGTAAACTTGCTGGATGTTGGAAATAATTCTCTAACTCTTTTCTCGTGATGGGTTTGGCACAGGCGTGCGTATAACATAGGAGCGTATCCTGAATTCCTATCTTCCACAATGTTGATGACGTTGTCACTTGGGTGATGCCCCCGTCTTGTTTATTATTGCAACGCGATTTTTAGTCTTGTGCGTATAGAATGCTTGAGGCTCC
Source organism: Clarkia xantiana subsp. parviflora (assembly GCA_036873135.1). Taxonomy (NCBI): domain Eukaryota; kingdom Viridiplantae; phylum Streptophyta; class Magnoliopsida; order Myrtales; family Onagraceae; genus Clarkia; species Clarkia xantiana. The sequence goes on from JAPTYO010000011.1 coordinate 25,052,567, forward strand.
GTTGTATGGGGGATGTTGTATGGCCTAAGCCGTTTGTTGTTCCTAGTACGATAGCTTGTGTTGTTGACGCAATTAATATGTGCGTAGTTGTTACTTGGCGTTATTCCAAGGTAGTATGCATGATATAGTAATGTACCTACGAAAGTAGATTTAACCTTCATTAGATATTTGGAGTTCGTACAACGGATTACAGGAAGGCGTCTACTGATCGCTCCTTTTGAAAAGTACTAAGGCTAATAAACATAAGTTGTACTTAATCTAAGAAGACTTAAAGTAGATATGCAAAAATGGAGATAAAAGGATTGATGATGTGTTTGACGTCTTCATAGGTGATTTGTCGGCAAGTTGATTCTGCCACGTGCCACATAGTTCCTCAGTGCATCTAGCGTGTTGAGCTCTTCAATCTCCACCTTTGTGGATGAACAAATGTTGGTGTTATGCCCCCCAGTTTTATGGTTCTTGCATCGTTCTTCAACGTTATTGCCAAGGAAGGCAGTCATTGGCTCAAATGGACGGTGAAGTTTGTTTTCCGAGAGTTTGAAATTTGTTTCCTCCACCTTCGTGGTCCAAAGAGTGTATAAGTTGTCATAATTGGTTCCATGAATGACGTTGTTTTTCCCGCGCTTGCGAGAGGTGGATTATCATTCGCCTTTTTTTTTACTTTGCCTTTCCCTGAAGACTCCACATGAGACTTCTTTTGATGCTTATTGCCTTGGTCGATATACTTCTTCATTTCTCCTTTTAAGATTAAGTTGTTTACATGAAACCTTAATCCAACACAGCTTTCCGTCTCGTGGCCATACACTTCGTGATTTTCACACCATTTGCTTTCATCTTTTCCCAATGGGCCCTAGTGGAAATTAGAGGGCTTTTCAACAGCTTGGTCTCCTTTATCTCTTTCAAGATGACGGACAGCGGTGTGTTCAACGGAACACATTTGGCGAGATTGGTCTTTTTGAGCCTTTGGACGTCTGACTGAATGGCCTCTTTTGTTGCGGTTTTCTCTTTTCCAGGAAGCGTCTATCTTTTCCTCAATTATTTCCTTCAAGGTTCTTGTTGTAAGTCCCGTGATTGGGACATCATCGTCATTAACAGGCTTTTTCCGTCCCTCCTTGTGACGGATGTCAGCATTGTCTTGGCTTGTCCTCGTGGAAGGACCTTCCTTGTGTATTTTTGAGCGGGAGGTTGGAGGTTGTTTCCATGCCCCTTCTTGGTGTTGTGCTATCACATACGGGTTGTATGAGCGTGCAGCTCCTTGCCTTGGTTGTTGGTACTGGAAGGTACCTTCCGCGTAATGCCCCCTATTCTTTGGTGCGGTGTGTCTTGATGACTTGTGACTCGGGATTTTGTTCTTGTCTTCTCGACTTGTCCGTTGATTGGAGGCAGAGGTGGTGGTGGCGGGGCATATCCTTGGTTCCTTAACATCTTTCGGAATTCAAGCAGTTCTTCCAGCGCGGTCATCATGGTAGGAGTGACAGGTGGTGGCGGGTTGACACCTTTGTATTGGAGGAATCCTTGGTCGTACTGTGCGAAGGATGCACTTCTTGTTGGCATGAAGAAAGCATTGGATGTTGAAACATGCATGTGGGAGGATCCAAGTCGACTTCTTGTTGGCTTCTGCGTGGTTATGACCAAGGCGTCGTGGTACTTAATGTGCTCTCTGTCCTTTGATGAAAAACTAATGACATCTTCAAAGGCAGCATCCTTTATGACGGCCTCCTTTATGTCGACATACTCCATGTTTGTATCATGGGACTTGTTCATTGCCTTTACAACGTACACTTCTTGCTCGTATGACTTCTTGCTTTCAGCATCAAAGTCTCCATGGATCATATGTACGTTTGCCATCTTTTTCGGATGGGATGCAATGTATGCTGTATTTTGGACTTTAAGGCCATGCTGTGCGGAAGGCACACTGCTTGTTGGCATGGAAGAGGCGGTAGACTCTACGTCTGGAATGTGGGAAGGTCCTGGTTGGCTTCTTGTCGGCTTCGACTTGCTTGCACCCGCCTTCTTCGTTCGTCTTCCTGTCATAGCTTGCGGTATGGAACGACTTTTTGCTCGAATTCCCACAGAAGACGCCAAATGTTAAGTTGGTTTCCACTTGGGTAACTTCGGGCTTCTCTCCCACGAACGGGCTCTGGATTTGTGCACGGGAACGGGTATCTGTCTGTATGCCGCGATCCTTGAAACACGATCCTCGAACTAGTTCTTCAACTTCCCTACTATGATCTCTCGAACTCCGGGTCCTGCACAAAGGGCAGTAACCAGCGTGGGAGAGGGGGGGATGCTGGTTGGGCCCTCTCCGACGCTCAAGTCAAAATCTTTAGAGAGAGAAAGCCTTTTAGAGAGAAGTCAGAGCACCAAATGCCAAAATGAGGGAGTTGTCTAAAATGGGAGACCTAGGTCCCTATTTATAGGGAACCAAAGGATCGTGCCCGGTTTTGAATGGTTTGATGCCGGTATAAAGGAAAACGTATACCGTCATCAAGTTGGACTATGTGCGCACTGACTTCTCGTACTTGGCAAAATAATCGGGATAAGCGCACGGGGTATGTCGGTAATCCGGACTTACCCGGATTGTCTAGCAATCCGGAAGTCCCCCGGTCCGGGTACTGCGCGTATTCCGGACCGTTTTGGACTTAGGTGTGCGCGGAAAAGTTCTTTTACGGGTTTTGAAGTATTTTGCGAGGCTCGAAATGTAAATACGAACCCGAATTGGACAGATATCTAACAGGGACGAATCCGAACTGGATTTTCTCAATCGGTTCGACCTAATCGAGTCGGGTCGGACCGGGGTAACTAAGTGGATCTAACTGGACCGTTTTTGTGTGTTGAACCGAACACTATTTTTATTGGACCGGTTCGGACCGAACCAGATTATCAAATTAAAACCGCACTGAACCGAACCGGATTTTACCGGACCGAACGGAACCGGATTTTCAGGACCGGACCCGAATCGGATTTTCTGGACCGAACCAAACCGGACTGAAATTGACAGAAACGAATCGTATTTTCAAACCGAATTCAAGTCAATTAAAATAGGGAGGTTAAGTTTTAAAATCCAAATGTTTTGAACCTTTATAGGCCTACACAATGCTCAAGGGTTGATAACCTTTATGCCTTGTTTCAATTATGTGGATGGATCTCGGAGATACATGTGTTTAGGACTGGTATAATTAGTGGGCTGAATTTGCAATTGTTTATTATTCAATATATATTTATGAATGATTAGAGATATTGTCTTGACTGAGTCAAGCTAGCTGGATATTGCATATTGTGGGCTGAGCCCTAGTTAAATATATGGAATGCGCACTAGGATAGATATGCTGTGATTGTTGGAAATGCCTAGAATTCATGTCTAGAATGATGCATGATTGAATATAATAATGAATTGCAAATCACCCCCTAATGTTTAAAATTATTTTAAAATCGAAAACCAGTCGCCAAATGTGTATGATGGATGTGAATGTTACATGTTTGACACGTATGCTAGAATGTTGAGGATGTAGTTGCATCTGATAATTTACTTGGAAGTAGAATTATGTATGCAAGCATGAGTTCCTGGGAACATTAGACGCATGACGCGTAAGCATGAGTGTGTTTATGCGATGAATGTTACTGGTACATTACATGGATTGTAGAATTATATATGCATGCGTAAATTTTTATCGGGATATTTTTTTCCAAAATAAAAAGGGCATTGGGAAAGCCAAGATTGGGTATACTTATTTTAAAATTTCCATTCTGGTAATTTGCGATTAAAACCGTTTTAAAAGACCGATCTATTGGATGGAGGACGACGATAATGTGAACTCTTTCACAGTCATCTTTCATTGGTTTATTGGTGGTCGGTTGGTTTAGATGACTTAGGAATCATTATTTTTCGGATTCCATCTTAATAGATATTTGATGTATGCAATTCTTTCTCAAAATTTTATTGTCTCCCTGATTTTTGCGTGATTATCGATGTGTTAGTTTTCATGGCTGAACCTATACAGTTCTACGAACCTCGCAACTTGGACGGCATGGATTATGATGCATGGAGAGACAATGTTATGGATCTCCTGATCGTTGCGTATCTTGACGATCAAGTCAATCCGACAGCGAAAAGTATAAGTTTGGACGAATATGGAAACCCGCATGAAAGCAACAGTAAGAAAAGGTTGAGGATGGATCGTAATGCATGAGAATTAATTCTCTCGCAACTGTCAACTGAAGTAGAAGGAGAGTTTATACAACTCAGCGCATTGCATCTTTGGTGTCCCATATACCTTCTCTTCGGTAAGGGTAATGTTAGGTTATAAAGTCTAGGTCAATGGGTCGTCAATCTAGAATTTATCTCCCACTAATGAAATGTCGGGTTCAGTGCTCCTAGGACTAGTCGTTCTGATCCGTGCCCTTATACTCCCTTGGGGTAGTTGTTCTGATCCCTGCCCTTATACTCTCTTGGGGTAGTCGTTCTGATATGTGTCCTTCTCTTCTCTCCTTCTGACCTCCTTTCCTTCTCTCCTTCTGACCTCCTTTCCTTCTCTCCTTCTGACCTCCTTTCCTTCTCTCCTTCTGACCTCCTTTCCTTCTCTCCTTCTGACCTCCTTTCCTTCTCTCCTTCTGACCTCCTGAGGCTTGTACTTCTTACCCCTGGGGCTTGTCCTACTGCTCTATGCTCTTCTACTTCCTTGGTTCTCTTCTCCTTGCCACCCTGCAAGAGGGGCAATATCAGGCACAGAGGGGGGTGGTGCCTGATGAGCCCTCTCCGATGCCTAAGTCAGTACGGTTTTAGAGAGATAAAGCTAGAGAGATGTCAGAGCAAAATTGTGCAACTTGCCCAGATCCTCAAATGAGTTGTGAAGGTGGAGTATTTATAGGCAACGGTGTCATTAAGGTGGCTTAATGACATCGTTAACCTTTAAACACAATTAATTAATCTCCAAGCGCATAATTAAGACCTTAGGATTCGGAGGAGGTAGGCGGAGTGGACCGAGCGTGGGAGTCCGGAAGTGGTGTCGGGGCCCTTGGGGGGGGAGAAATCTGACCCCCAAGGGTAGGGGTTGGGTGAGGACACCCAACCCCTCCTAGGGAGCGTGGGGTTGGCCAACCCCATCCCTCCTAGGAGGGATCGGGTTGGTCCACCCGATCTTCCCTAGGGGAGATCGGGTCGGCTGACCCGATCTCCCCTAGGGGAGGTCGGGTGTGGCCACCCAACCTCACCTAGGTGAGTTCGCCCCGGCCGGACGGGCACTTCGGCCCCGTCCGAGCCGTCGATGTTCTCGTGAAGTGTCCGGGTTGAAGTTTCGATTTACAATCATAAATGTGACGATAAAAATACAACGGTTCGGAAGTCAACGGGTTCAAATTGGGCGTATATCCATCACATGCCCCCGAGTCAACCAATTACCTAACCCTTGATTGACTCTATTTTAGGATGGTATGACACGCGCAATTTGAAACCGGGGTTTTACCTTCTTTGTCTGAATGTTTGCTTACCCATGAATGCGTGCCTCTGACTCTGCCCCCTGCCTTATGAGATAGAGGAATTGTAAACGTCAGAGTAGCACGGACGTGTGCCTAGGCACGCGTCCGTCTGAGGTGGGAGTAATAAGTCTATCTTTGCTACAGGCGTATACTCGAAAAATACACGCTTGCATAAGGATGCAATACGAATACACCTAAGTGACTCATGCTTTAATTTCGTGCCGGGATTTTGCCCAAGTGAAGGAAAATTTAATTTTGGTCCGAAATTTTTCTAAGTATGGGATACTAGAAAATACACCTAGGATGTTAACTAGGAGTGAACATGGACATATCATGAACATGAGGATGTGTACTAGCATACATGTAAATAGGAACATAAGGATGAGAGTGAGTGGAGACATGCTGCGATTGTAGTCATGAATGTATGCATGAATATATGGCGGCCACGTGCATGGACGTCTAAATGTTTGAACACATGGGAGTGTGTATGTGGGCATGCATATGACTGCAAGCATGAACATGTATGTATGGATGGGTTGTGAGTATAAGCATGAGTGATGACATTGATGTACCTGTAGATGTTAATCATGAATATGAGCATAAGTGCAAAGGTGAGAGCATAGACCTCTCCTTTATTTGAGGGTGGGAGCTCTACCACTCAATGGGACACAACGTTCCGCCTCCCTCGTACTAGCGTGAGCAATGTCCATTAATCTCGACCGTTGCGAGCGAAGGGGTCTATTGACATATGCTAAGGGTTGACCCTTCCTTCGGATGTGCTGGAGCGTTGTTCCATTATGGGAAATTGAAAGTTCGCCCTCTTCCCTTGGTGTTAAGGTTGCCCCCGTAGTAGGCGTATCTCGCCCCTCCATGAGTAAGGGTCGATCTTTGCGTTGGTTGCTCATATAGATGACTCACTTTTGGAAGGCTTTCTTCTTCAAACAGGGAGACCTTGAAGATCGTTTTCCAAGGTAATCAGACCAAATCTGACCGTCCGTTGGATCGGATGAGAGGGAAGAACCCTCTAGTTCTGCTTATCAGGCCAAGAAATTTTCTAAGTCAAGGGTGGCTGCTAATGCTTCCAGTATGTTCTTTTTCCCTTCTCTTTTCTTTGTGATATACTTATGATTGTTCTCATGCTGCTTCCTTCTTGTTGTTAGAGCGTTCTTCCCTGGTTACCGAATGGTTCTTGTGGTGGGTGAGAGTTCAAGTCAATCTAAATCCGAGGCGCGGAAACCTGACTCTGAGGTCGGGCCCTCGGCTGCCAAGGAGAAGGAAACCGCGAGAGGCTCTCCTTCAAGTGCCCCCTTGCTGACTCCCTCCCCTGATAAGGAGGTAGTGGTTGAAGAGGCGACCTCTTTGCTAGACTAAAGGAAACAACCTGTGGCTGGCGATGGAGTGATCCTAGGTCTTGATGTCTCTTCTCTATCCCCTGCCCCCCAGCCGAGGGGCCGAGTCTCAAGTTTATTTCATCTTCATATGGATTTGACGACTTTTGAAGGTGTCTTTGTCTTTCCTATGGGTTATGTTATTAACCCCTGCGTTGAAGATTTTTCTTTTGGTGACGGGTGTGATCATCATCTTACATTGAGGTCCCCCTCTCTTGCCATGGCTCTGATTAAGATAGCAAATTCTTGCTTTGGAGTTTGGTGGAGACTGCTCTTGAATTAGACTCTACTAGTGTCGTAGTTGTGATCGTTGTGGGGATCGTTTTGTTATATGCCCTCAATAGTGCTTGTCGTGATTCTTTGCTTCATGGTTGATTTCGTGAGATATGGAGGTTGTCTTCATAATGAGGACGTCTCCTTCCTAGTATCACCCAGTGGGTTGAAATATAAGTGCCTACCTTTGATGAGCGTACGAAGGGTGTTGTTTTTCCTTTTTCTTGAACCTCCTCCTAAGGCTAAGCGTAGCCTTTTGATGTTCGTGGTCGGGATGGTGTCTTTACAATGCATGTCTTTGACAGATGTTTTATGATGTGCTGCCATGATAATCACTTCGGGGTATGTGGACATGATAGCCACTTCGTGATGTGTCGGAGTGATAGCCCTTCTGTACTGTGTGGACATGATAGCCAGTTCAGGGTATGTGGACATGATAGCCACTTCAAGGTATGTGGACATGATAGCCACCTCAGTGTATGTGGACATGATAGCCACTTCAAGATATGTGGACATGATAGCCACTTCAAGATATGTGGACATGATAGCCACTTCAGTGTATGTGGACATGATAGCCACATCACGATGTATGGAGTTGTGCTTTAGTATTCCTTTCTCATTGGAGAGCCTTCATTGCTATATTTGCCTTTTGTGTAGGCTATGTCTGTTGGGTTAGGTCCCGATGTCTCGTCTTGTCGGATGTTGTATCCTTTATGCTCTTTAGATGTCTCCTTCATGAGTTGTGCTTGACGATTTTCAAGTCTGATACGAGCATAGGTCACGCGAGGGCGACATGCATGACAATAACATTTGTCGGAGGTTGATTTGTGCGACCTGTAAGGCAATTCTTCTTCTTGATGGGTCGAGTTTACTTTGGGAGCCTTGAACTTAGGATTTCGCGTTTTGCTATCCTTCTTGGTGTGGTTGGGTTCCTTTGAGATACTTCTCTTGACTTGTGATATGGATGGTAGGATAGCTCGTTACTTTTCATGATAACCTCTTGTGCTTCTGTATATGATCCTTTGGTCATGGACTTGTCCCTTGTATATGCTTTCCTTTCCTTATCTTTCTTTTGTGTTTTCCTTCATGCCGTACCTGCCATCTCATCAAGAAAAAACATTATGTGTTCTTTATACAACCTTACTTTAAGATTACTTTCTCATGGGATCCTTCTGAGCATGGTGTTCTTCTAAGCATGGTATCCTTCTAAGCATGGTATCCTTCTAAGCATGGTGTGATGATCTCTTCTGATACCCCTTACACGGTATACATTGTACTGTTAGACCAAAGATACGCTCTTGGTGGGCGTCGAAATCTGTTCACGAGACAGGCTCTCGGACGGCACTTAACGTTTCACAGGATAGGCTCCCGGAGGGCACAGGTTAGTCCACCGATACGTTCTTGACGGGCGTCAAAATCTGTTCACGAGACAGGCTCTCGGACGGCACTTAACGTTTCACAGGATAGGCTCCCGGAGGGCACAGGTTAGTCCACCGATACGTTCTTGACGGGCGTCAAAATCTGTTCACGAGACAGGCTCTCGGACGGCACTTAACGTTTCACAGGATAGGCTCCCGGAGGGCTCAGGTTAGACCAAAGATACGCTCCTGGTGGGCGTCGAACTGGTAGTTTGAAATCTACCTCAAGATACGCTCTTGGGGGCGTCGAACTGGTAGTGTTTTTTCTACCTCAAGATACGCTCTTGGGGGCGTCGAATCTGGTAGGTTGCAAATCTACCTCAAGATACGCTCCTGGGGGCGTCGAATTCGTAGTTTTTGGAAACCACTCTCAAGATACGCTCTTGGTGCGTCGAATTCGTAGTGTAATAACTACTCTCAAGATACGCTCTTGGGGGCGTCGAAGGTCGTAGTATGAACACTACTCTCAAGATACGCTCTTGGGGGCGTCGAAATTCGTAGTTTTTGGAAACCACTCTCAAGATACGCTCTTGGTGCGTCGAAGGTCGTAGTGTATAAACTACTCTCAAGATACGCTCTTGGTGCGTCGAAGGTCGTAGTGTATAAACTACTCTCAAGATACGCTCTTGGGGGCGTCGAATGTCGTAGTATGAAAACTACTCTCAAGATACACTCTTGGGGGCGTCGAAAACTGTTCGCGGGATAGGCTCCCGGAGGGCACAGGGTTCGTAGTTTTAGAACTACTCTCAAGATACGCTCTTGGGGGCGTCGAATGTGTTCGCGGGATTGGCTCCCGGAGGGCTCATAATGTTACCTTATCTTGTGTCCTTTCTCATGTAGGGTGCGTCTTTGGTATGCTTTTCGAGTCTTTACTTGACTTTTCCTTCTATGATATTGCATGCTACCACACTTTTCCTTCAATGTGGGAGATCACCTCTCGAGGGCGATGTTTGTGTGTTGCCAACTTAGGACGAGTTCGTATAGGGAGTTGATGATGTTTTCCTCTTATGTGACCCCTTCTAGGAAAAGTGGTATTGCATGTTCTTGTGATCTTCTGCCTCTAATCTCTTCTTTTACACTTAGGTGGACTACCAAGCACTTATTCGTTTGGTGCCCCCCAAGTTGCTTGGTGGTCACACCGCCTTTCATATTTGGCCGTTGAAGGCCCCTCGTTCACTTTCTTGGTTGGGTGCCCCTTATGCTCGGGGCTCCCTTGTCTGCTTGTTTGAATGTGATGAGTGTCCCTTGTAGGATTTACTCTTTCTCATGCTTGCTTGTTTCAGTCATAGGCATGGTTTGGATAATGCCTTTGTCGGATGTATCTTTAGGGATTGGGTGGAGAGCTTTTGCTTTGGGTGGTTGGGGGTGGATTTTATTCTCTTGATAACCAGGATGCGGCAGTGTTTGTATCCTAGGGGTGCTTGTAAATTCTTTCCCCCCCTTCCTTGTGTTTTGGGTTGAAAAGCTCTCTCATAGAATGGCGTCTTGGGTTGTTAATCTCGTAGGTGTGTTTCTGACTAGTCAATCTAATCCATGCTTTTTGCACGTGCATGGGGGGGTCTGACCGGGCTGTGATAATCTTGGAGTGTTGTGGCACTTAGAGTGCCTTGCCTTTTCCTTCACATTGGAGTATTCTTCAATGCCTTTGGGGAGTGTCACATTGGTCATGCTCGTCCCACCTTGAATCTTGGTTATAGACTTCTTTTGAATTAGGACTTGAACCTAAAAAGGACGTTTTCCTTTAGGTTCGCCGGTGATGTTCCCTGGTTTTCCATGGGTTTGCCCTCGTATTGGCTATTCCTTGTTGGATAGCTTCATTAGAGACTGCCTTTGTATTGCGTACGTATACGTGTTTGAGGTATGTTGAGCTGACAAGTCCCTCCCTTTTTTTTTTTGTTTTGTCATAACCTTCATTCATCATGTATTCGGCGTATGGCCTTAAAGGCGGGATATTTTTCTAGTGCCCCTTTTATCGTGGTTCTCCTCTTGATGGGATGCCAGAGTCAAATGTCTTATCATTTGCAGACAAGGTGGTTGATCGGGATGTGCGTCTAGTATGAGGGTCGATCTTGAAACCTTACTCCCCAAGCTTTTGAGCTCTTCTTTGGTTGATCTTGTAGAACTATTATCCTGCCCTAAGGCTCTTGATAGGAGATGTATCTCATTTTCACACTCTAGTTGTTGCACTATCTCTTTTGCTAATCTTGCATCTCTAGAGTTTCTCTCTTGGTGCGTGACTTCAATGACAGGATTTTCTACCGATGATTATTTTATTAGGACTTGTATCCTTGGTTGCCCTCCTTTCTTGTGAGATGGCGAAGGTGTGTTTATGAACACTCCAATGTGTCGTACTTGGTAGAGGTATGCGCCTAATCCTTATGGCGCTGTCTTGAATCTTCGTGTACCTATATCTGATGGACATGTTATTCATTACATATATAGTACGGAGTCCAAGGATCTCCGGGTTAGGATCATATTTTGAGAACAGAGACATAGTCATCTATCAGATGACCTCTTTTCTACGGAGTTAATTTTTGCAAGGATAAATGCAAGGAAACTTGTAAGGATACTTGTAAGGATATGTGTTCCATCCTTTTCCTGGTTCATTTGCAGTGCCGTGCCCCTAATGGGTGTGTTGATGTTCTGACCACCTTTACTAGTAGGGGTTCCTTGGTATTAGGTATGCCTGACTCTTCTCTAGTATCATCAATGGTTGGTCATGGGAGATGTCTGACGGACTCCTTTCATGTACTATGGTTCTCTTCATGTCAAAGTTGGTGATTCCCTCTCTTATGACTAACATATCATTGTGTGGAAATACTATGTTTTCCATATCCCTTTTTAAAAGCTTGATGATGGTGTCACCGTTCTTCCTTTGCTAGGTTTGGTGTCCTTGAGGGTTTTTGATGGAAGTGTATTCCATTACCTTGGATGAGCTTTCTAAGTGTAGTTGTATCTCCTGGCTATTTTGTGAAATCATAAAGATCCGCTGGAGGTGTTTGCCTTTGATGGTGGGCGTTACCCATGTGATATGGTTTCCTCCATTTTTTGAGGGATGTGTTCGCGGCTACCCCCTCTTGTGCTAATGGGCGTTTGTGGGGAGGGCATGTTGTGACTGGTGCCCCCCTTGCATACCAATGCCAGATGGGATCCTTTGACGGGCTTGGCCCTAGGATGCTTAGTGGACGGTTGTAGTAGGGGTAATCCTTCATGGTAGTTCCTCTATAGGATGTTGGGAGTGCTCAACTTATTTTTGTAAGTGAGCTTTCCATCTTGTGATCTTTCCCAGAAACTTGACCTTATAGGTGTTCTTTGGGATTGAGGAATCTGTTGCTTGTGCATCTCTTGATTGTCGACGGCCTTTTACTGATTCTTCTAGTGGTCCACCTGTGTATATATATATCACGGAGCCCGAAGGCGTCCGGTATGGTCATTCTTGGAAAACATGTTGATGTTAAGTATCATAATCTACTCCATTTAGGGAGTTGACTTGTTATGCAGTTAAATTAAATAAGAGGATATGGGAAGGATATGGGTGTGGGGTGTTGAAATCCCCTGCTTCCTTGGTAATGTAACTGTCTTCCTCCATTAGTCTGTGTGTATTCCTTCCACTTGAGGAATATGAGGTCGCACCCTTGCTAGGCGGACTAGGTGGAGGTGTATCCTTCATGTATGCTATGTGCGGTCTCACTCTACTATGTCTCTCCATGAGACTTCCCATTGTAGTAGCTATGTGCTGACGTGGTGTGGTACTTTATTAGTTCCCTGTTCAAATCCTTGTCTTTTCAACTCCTCCTCTGTCCTAGGAGGACGTGTGCCAAGGGTTGTCATGCACAAGGGGTTTGGACCTGTCGTGCTGTATCATGGGTAGGTGGTTGTTTTATTGTGTTGTTGGGACTATGTCCCTCCCTTTGAGCTTTCCTTGGTATGTCCCTTAGGCATGTCTATGGTGATACGGACTGTATGTGTTGGAACTCCTATATCCTTGTTGGGGTACTTGGTGGAATTCTGGCCTCCTTTGAGGTCTTGGCTGTCTGTCTGCCCCCAGTGGGGTGTAGGCCCTGGCATCCTGTTGTGTCTGTTGTTGCCTAAGAGGCACAAATTGCTGCCTTCCCTCTGGGGGTGGCTCTTGATAATTTCTTTTTGTTCTTCTCGCTGCCCTTCTCTAGGGTGCGAATGGTGTTCGTGTTGGGATGGCACTCCTTGTTGCCCCCATGTCCCTGTGGCTTCCTAGTCAATGGAGTTGGAGCTGTGGAAGCCTCCTCCCTACTTGTTAGGCTGGGGTGCCTGTGAGGCTACCTGAGGCTCTGGTGTGCAGTCTGTTTCTCTGGGTTAGGCTGCCTTGCTGGAGGTATAGGCTGTCTCCCTCGCCTATTGCCCCCAGCTGGGCGGTGATGCCTAGATACTAAGTTGTTCGTCATCGCTCTTGTTATTGCCAGGCTTTCTGTTCGAAGCCCACGGACGGCGCCAAGTGTTAGGTTATAAAGTCTAGGTCAATGGGTCGTCAATCTAGAATTTATCTCCCACTAATGAAATGTCGGGTTCAGTGCTCCTAGGACTAGTCGTTCTGATCCGTGCCCTTATACTCCCTTGGGGTAGTTGTTCTGATCCCTGCCCTTATACTCTCTTGGGGTAGTCGTTCTGATATGTGTCCTTCTCTTCTCTCCTTCTGACCTCCTTTCCTTCTCTCCTTCTGACCTCCTTTCCTTCTCTCCTTCTGACCTCCTTTCCTTCTCTCCTTCTGACCTCCTTTCCTTCTCTCCTTCTGACCTCCTTTCCTTCTCTCCTTCTGACCTCCTGAGGCTTGTACTTCTTACCCCTGGGGCTTGTCCTACTGCTCTATGCTCTTCTACTTCCTTGGTTCTCTTCTCCTTGCCACCCTGCAAGAGGGGCAATACCAGGCACAGAGGGGGGTGGTGCCTGATGAGCCCTCTCCGATGCCTAAGTCAGTACGGTTTTAGAGAGATAAAGCTAGAGAGATGTCAGAGCAAAATTGTGCAACTTGCCCAGATCCTCAAATGAGTTGTGAAGGTGGAGTATTTATAGGCAACGGTGTCATTAAGGTGGCTTAATGACATCGTTAACCTTTAAACACAATTAATTAATCTCCAAGCGCATAATTAAGACCTTAGGATTCGGAGGAGGTAGGCGGAGTGGACCGAGCGTGGGAGTCCGGAAGTGGTGTCGGGGCCCTTGGGGGGGGAGAAATCTGACCCCCAAGGGTAGGGGTTGGGTGAGGACACCCAACCCCTCCTAGGGAGGGTGGGGTTGGCCAACCCCATCCCTCCTAGGAGGGATCGGGTTGGCCGACCCGATCTCTCCTAGGAGAGATCGGGTTGGTCCACCCGATCTTCCCTAGGGGAGATCGGGTCGGCTGACCCGATCTCCCCTAGGGGAGGTCGGGTGTGGCCACCCAACCTCACCTAGGTGAGTTCGCCCCGGCCGGACGGGCACTTCGGCCCCGTCCGAGCCGTCGATGTTCTCGTGAAGTGTCCGGGTTGAAGTTTCGATTTACAATCATAAATGTGACGATAAAAATACAACGGTTCGGAAGTCAACGGGTTCAAATTGGGCGTATATCCATCACATGCCCCCGAGTCAACCAATGGCCTAACCCTTGATTGACTCTATTTTAGGATGGTATGACACGCGCAATTTGAAACCGGGGTTTTACCTTCTTTGTCTGAATGTTTGCTTACCCATGAATGCGTGCCTCTGACTCTGCCCCCTGCCTTATGAGATAGAGGAATTGTAAACGTCAGAGTAGCACGGACGTGTGCCTAGGCACGCGTCCGTCTGAGGTGGGAGTAATAAGTCTATCTTTGCTACAGGCGTATACTCGAAAAATACACGCTTGCATAAGGATGCAATACGAATACACCTAAGTGACTCATGCTTTAATTTCGTGCCGGGATTTTGCCCAAGTGAAGGAAAATTTAATTTTGGTCCGAAATTTTTCTAAGTATGGGATACTAGAAAATACACCTAGGATGTTAACTAGGAGTGAACATGGACATATCATGAACATGAGGATGTGTACTAGCATACATGCAAATAGGAGCATAAGGATGAGAGTGAGTGGAGACATGCTGCGATTGTAGTCATGAATGTATGCATGAATATATGGCGGCCACGTGCATGGACGTCTAAATGTTTGAACACATGGGAGTGTGTATGTGGGCATGCATATGACTGCAAGCATGAACATGTATGTATGGATGGGTTGTGAGTATAAGCATGAGTGATGACATTGATGTACCTGTAGATGTTAATCATGAATATGAGCATAAGTGCAAAGGTGAGAGCATAGACCTCTCCTTTATTTGAGGGTGGGAGCTCTACCACTCAATGGGACACAACGTTCCGCCTCCCTCGTACTAGCGTGAGCAATGTCCATTAATCTCGACCGTTGCGAGCGAAGGGGTCTATTGACATATGCTAAGGGTTGACCCTTCCTTCGGATGTGCTGGAGCGTTGTTCCATTATGGGAAATTGAAAGTTCGCCCTCTTCCCTTGGTGTTAAGGTTGCCCCGTAGTAGGCGTATCTCGCCCCTCCATGAGTAAGGGTCGATCTTTGCGTTGGTTGCTCATATAGATGACTCACTTTTGGAAGGCTTTCTTCTTCAAACAGGGAGACCTTGAAGATCGTTTTCCAAGGTAATCAGACCAAATCTGACCGTCCGTTGGATCGGATGAGAGGGAAGAACCCTCTAGTTCTGCTTATCAGGCCAAGAAATTTTCTAAGTCAAGGGTGGCTGCTAATGCTTCCAGTATGTTCTTTTTCCCTTCTCTTTTCTTTGTGATATACTTATGATTGTTCTCATGCTGCTTCCTTCTTGTTGTTAGAGCGTTCTTCCCTGGTTACCGAATGGTTCTTGTGGTGGGTGAGAGTTCAAGTCAATCTAAATCCGAGGCGCGGAAACCTGACTCTGAGGTCGGGCCCTCGGCTGCCAAGGAGAAGGAAACCGCGAGAGGCTCTCCTTCAAGTGCCCCCTTGCTGACTCCCTCCCCTGATAAGGAGGTAGTGGTTGAAGAGGCGACCTCTTTGCTAGACTAAAGGAAACAACCTGTGGCTGGCGATGGAGTGATCCTAGGTCTTGATGTCTCTTCTCTATCCCCTGTCCCCCAGCCGAGGGGCCGAGTCTCAAGTTTATTTCATCTTCATATGGATTTGACGACTTTTGAAGGTGTCTTTGTCTTTCCTATGGGTTATGTTATTAACCCCTGCGTTGAAGATTTTTCTTTTGGTGACGGGTGTGATCATCATCTTACATTGAGGTTCCCCTCTCTTGCCATGGCTCTGATTAAGATAGCAAATTCTTGCTTTGGAGTTTGGTGGAGACTGCTCTTGAATTAGCCTCTACTAGTGTCGTAGTTGTGATCGTTGTGGGGATCGTTTTGTTATATGCCCTCAATAGTGCTTGTCGTGATTCTTTGCTTCATGGTTGATTTCGTGAGATATGGAGGTTGTCTTCATAATGAGGACGTCTCCTTCCTAGTATCACCCAGTGGGTTGAAATATAAGTGCCTACCTTTGATGAGCGTACGAAGGGTGTTGTTTTTTCCTTTTTCTTGAACCTCCTCCTAAGGCTAAGCGTAGCCTTTTGATGTTCGTGGTCGGGATGGTGTCTTTACAATGCATGTCTTTGACAGATGTTTTATGATGTGCTGCCATGATAATCACTTCGGGGTATGTGGACATGATAGCCACTTCGTGATGTGTCGGAGTGATAGCCCTTCTGTACTGTGTGGACATGATAGCCAGTTCAGGGTATGTGGACATGATAGCCACTTCAAGGTATGTGGACATGATAGCCACCTCAGTGTATGTGGACATGATAGCCACTTCAAGATATGTGGACATGATAGCCACTTCAAGATATGTGGACATGATAGCCACTTCAGTGTATGTGGACATGATAGCCACATCACGATGTATGGAGTTGTGCTTTAGTATTCCTTTCTCATTGGAGAGCCTTCATTGCTATATTTGCCTTTTGTGTAGGCTATGTCTGTTGGGTTAGGTCCCGATGTCTCGTCTTGTCGGATGTTGTATCCTTTATGCTCTTTAGATGTCTCCTTCATGAGTTGTGCTTGACGATTTTCAAGTCTGATACGAGCATAGGTCACGCGAGGGCGACATGCATGACAATAACATTTGTCGGAGGTTGATTTGTGCGACCTGTAAGGCAATTCTTCTTCTTGATGGGTCGAGTTTACTTTGGGAGCCTTGAACTTAGGATTTCGCGTTTTGCTATCCTTCTTGGTGTGGTTGGGTTCCTTTGAGATACTTCTCTTGACTTGTGATATGGATGGTAGGATAGCTCGTTACTTTTCATGATAACCTCTTGTGCTTCTGTATATGATCCTTTGGTCATGGACTTGTCCCTTGTATATGCTTTCCTTTCCTTATCTTTCTTTTGTGTTTTCCTTCATGCCGTACCTGCCATCTCATCAAGAAAAAACATTATGTGTTCTTTATACAACCTTACTTTAAGATTACTTTCTCATGGGATCCTTCTGAGCATGGTGTTCTTCTAAGCATGGTATCCTTCTAAGCATGGTATCCTTCTAAGCATGGTGTGATGATCTCTTCTGATACCCCTTACACGGTATACGTTGTACTGTTAGACCAAAGATACGCTCTTGGTGGGCGTCGAAATCTGTTCACGAGACAGGCTCTCGGACGGCACTTAACGTTTCACAGGATAGGCTCCCGGAGGGCACAGGTTAGTCCACCGATACGTTCTTGACGGGCGTCAAAATCTGTTCACGAGACAGGCTCTCGGACGGCACTTAACGTTTCACAGGATAGGCTCCCGGAGGGCACAGGTTAGTCCACCGATACGTTCTTGACGGGCGTCAAAATCTGTTCACGAGACAGGCTCTCGGACGGCACTTAACGTTTCACAGGATAGGCTCCCGGAGGGCTCAGGTTAGACCAAAGATACGCTCCTGGTGGGCGTCGAACTGGTAGTTTGAAATCTACCTCAAGATACGCTCTTGGGGGCGTCGAACTGGTAGTGTTTTTTCTACCTCAAGATACGCTCTTGGGGGCGTCGAATCTGGTAGGTTGCAAATCTACCTCAAGATACGCTCCTGGGGGCGTCGAATTCGTAGTTTTTGGAAACCACTCTCAAGATACGCTCTTGGTGCGTCGAATTCGTAGTGTAATAACTACTCTCAAGATACGCTCTTGGGGGCGTCGAAGGTCGTAGTATGAACACTACTCTCAAGATACGCTCTTGGGGGCGTCGAAATTCGTAGTTTTTGGAAACCACTCTCAAGATACGCTCTTGGTGCGTCGAAGGTCGTAGTGTATAAACTACTCTCAAGATACGCTCTTGGTGCGTCGAAGGTCGTAGTGTATAAACTACTCTCAAGATACGCTCTTGGGGGCGTCGAATGTCGTAGTATGAAAACTACTCTCAAGATACGCTCTTGGGGGCGTCGAAAACTGTTCGCGGGATAGGCTCCCGGAGGGCACAGGGTTCGTAGTTTTAGAACTACTCTCAAGATACGCTCTTGGGGGCGTCGAATGTGTTCGCGGGATTGGCTCCCGGAGGGCTCATAATGTTACCTTATCTTGTGTCCTTTCTCATGTAGGGTGCGTCTTTGGTATGCTTTTCGAGTCTTTACTTGACTTTTCCTTCTATGATATTGCATGCTACCACACTTTTCCTTCAATGTGGGAGATCACCTCTCGAGGGCGATGTTTGTGTGTTGCCAACTTAGGACGAGTTCGTATAGGGAGTTGATGATGTTTTCCTCTTATGTGACCCCTTCTAGGAAAAGTGGTATTGCATGTTCTTGTGATCTTCTGCCTCTAATCTCTTCTTTACACTTAGGTGGACTACCAAGCACTTATTCGTTTGGTGCCCCCCAAGTTGCTTGGTGGTCACACCGCCTTTCATATTTGGCCGTTGAAGGCCCCTCGTTCACTTTCTTGGTTGGGTGCCCCTTATGCTCGGGGCTCCCTTGTCTGCTTGTTTGAATGTGATGAGTGTCCCTTGTAGGATTTACTCTTTCTCATGCTTGCTTGTTTCAGTCATAGGCATGGTTTGGATAATGCCTTTGTCGGATGTATCTTTAGGGATTGGGTGGAGAGCTTTTGCTTTGGGTGGTTGGGGGTGGATTTTATTATCTTGATAACCAGGATGCGGCAGTGTTTGTATCCTATGGGTGCTTGTAAATTCTTTCCCCCCCTTCCTTGTGTTTTGGGTTGAAAAGCTCTCTCATAGAATGGCGTCTTGGGTTGTTAATCTCGTAGGTGTGTTTCTGACTAGTCAATCTAATCCATGCTTTTTGCACGTGCATGGGGGGGTCTGACCGGGCTGTGATAATCTTGGAGTGTTGTGGCACTTAGAGTGCCTTGCCTTTTCCTTCACATTGGAGTATTCTTCAATGCCTTTGGGGAGTGTCACATTGGTCATGCTCGTCCCACCTTGAATCTTGGTTATAGACTTCTTTTGAATTAGGACTTGAACCTAAAAAGGACGTTTTCCTTTAGGTTCGCCGGTGATGTTCCCTGGTTTTCCATGGGTTTGCCCTCGTATTGGCTATTCCTTGTTGGATAGCTTCATTAGAGACTGCCTTTGTATTGCGTACGTATACGTGTTTGAGGTATGTTGAGCTGACAAGTCCCTCCCTTTTTTTTTTGTTTTGTCATAACCTTCATTCATCATGTATTCGGCGTATGGCCTTAAAGGCGGGATATTTTTCTAGTGCCCCTTTTATCGTGGTTCTCCTCTTGATGGGATGCCAGAGTCAAATGTCTTATCATTTGCAGACAAGGTGGTTGATCGGGATGTGCGTCTAGTATGAGGGTCGATCTTGAAACCTTACTCCCCAAGCTTTTGAGCTCTTCTTTGGTTGATCTTGTAGAACTATTATCCTGCCCTAAGGCTCTTGATAGGAGATGTATCTCATTTTCACACTCTAGTTGTTGCACTATCTCTTTTGCTAATCTTGCATCTCTAGAGTTTCTCTCTTGGTGCGTGACTTCAATGACAGGATTTTCTACCGATGATTATTTTATTAGGACTTGTATCCTTGGTTGCCCTCCTTTCTTGTGAGATGGCGAAGGTGTGTTTATGAACACTCCAATGTGTCGTACTTGGTAGAGGTATGCGCCTAATCCTTATGGCGCTGTCTTGAATCTTCGTGTACCTATATCTGATGGACATGTTATTCATTACATATATAGTACGGAGTCCAAGGATCTCCGGGTTAGGATCATATTTTGAGAACAGAGACATAGTCATCTATCAGATGACCTCTTTTCTACGGAGTTAATTTTTGCAAGGATAAATGCAAGGAAACTTGTAAGGATACTTGTAAGGATATGTGTTCCATCCTTTTCCTGGTTCATTTGCAGTGCCGTGCCCCTAATGGGTGTGTTGATGTTCTGACCACCTTTACTAGTAGGGGTTCCTTGGTATTAGGTATGCCTGACTCTTCTCTAGTATCATCAATGGTTGGTCATGGGAGATGTCTGACGGACTCCTTTCATGTACTATGGTTCTCTTCATGTCAAAGTTGGTGATTCCCTCTCTTATGACTAACATATCATTGTGTGGAAATACTATGTTTTCCATATCCCTTTTTAAAAGCTTGATGATGGTGTCACCGTTCTTCCTTTGCTAGGTTTGGTGTCCTTGAGGGTTTTTGATGGAAGTGTATTCCATTACCTTGGATGAGCTTTCTAAGTGTAGTTGTATCTCCTGGCTATTTTGTGAAATCATAAAGATCCGCTGGAGGTGTTTGCCTTTGATGGTGGGCGTTACCCATGTGATATGGTTTCCTCCATTTTTTGAGGGATGTGTTCGCGGCTACCCCCTCTTGTGCTAATGGGCGTTTGTGGGGAGGGCATGTTGTGACTGGTGCCCCCCTTGCATACCAATGCCAGATGGGATCCTTTGACGGGCTTGGCCCTAGGATGCTTAGTGGACGGTTGTAGTAGGGGTAATCCTTCATGGTAGTTCCTCTATAGGATGTTGGGAGTGCTCAACTTATTTTTGTAAGTGAGCTTTCCATCTTGTGATCTTTCCCAGAAACTTGACCTTATAGGTGTTCTTTGGGATTGAGGAATCTGTTGCTTGTGCATCTCTTGATTGTCGACGGCCTTTTACTGATTCTTCTAGTGGTCCACCTGTGTATATATATATCACGGAGCCCGAAGGCGTCCGGTATGGTCATTCTTGGAAAACATGTTGATGTTAAGTATCATAATCTACTCCATTTAGGGAGTTGACTTGTTATGCAGTTAAATTAAATAAGAGGATATGGGAAGGATATGGGTGTGGGGTGTTGAAATCCCCTGCTTCCTTGGTAATGTAACTGTCTTCCTCCATTAGTCTGTGTGTATTCCTTCCACTTGAGGAATATGAGGTCGCACCCTTGCTAGGCGGACTAGGTGGAGGTGTATCCTTCATGTATGCTATGTGCGGTCTCACTCTACTATGTCTCTCCATGAGACTTCCCATTGTAGTAGCTATGTGCTGACGTGGTGTGGTACTTTATTAGTTCCCTGTTCAAATCCTTGTCTTTTCAACTCCTCCTCTGTCCTAGGAGGACGTGTGCCAAGGGTTGTCATGCACAAGGGGTTTGGACCTGTCGTGCTGTATCATGGGTAGGTGGTTGTTTTATTGTGTTGTTGGGACTATGTCCCTCCCTTTGAGCTTTCCTTGGTATGTCCCTTAGGCATGTCTATGGTGATACGGACTGTATGTGTTGGAACTCCTATATCCTTGTTGGGGTACTTGGTGGAATTCTGGCCTCCTTTGAGGTCTTGGCTGTCTGTCTGCCCCCAGTGGGGTGTAGGCCCTGGCATCCTGTTGTGTCTGTTGTTGCCTAAGAGGCACAAATTGCTGCCTTCCCTCTGGGGGTGGCTCTTGATAATTTCTTTTTGTTCTTCTCGCTGCCCTGCTCTAGGGTGCGAATGGTGTTCGTGTTGGGATGGCACTCCTTGTTGCCCCCATGTCCCTGTGGCTTCCTAGTCAATGGAGTTGGAGCTGTGGAAGCCTCCTCCCTACTTGTTAGGCTGGGGTGCCTGTGGGGCTACCTGAGGCTCTGGTGTGCAGTCTGTTTCTCTGGGTTAGGCTGCCTTGCTGGAGGTATAGGCTGTCTCCCTCGCCTATTGCCCCCAGCTGGGCGGTGATGCCTAGATACTAAGTTGTTCGTCATCGCTCTTGTTATTGCCAGGCTTTCTGTTCGAAGCCCACGGACGGCGCCAAGTGTTAGGTTATAAAGTCTAGGTCAATGGGTCGTCAATCTAGAATTTATCTCCCACTAATGAAATGTCGGGTTCAGTGCTCCTAGGACTAGTCGTTCTGATCCGTGCCCTTATACTCCCTTGGGGTAGTTGTTCTGATCCCTGCCCTTATACTCTCTTGGGGTAGTCGTTCTGATATGTGTCCTTCTCTTCTCTCCTTCTGACCTCCTTTCCTTCTCTCCTTCTGACCTCCTTTCCTTCTCTCCTTCTGACCTCCTTTCCTTCTCTCCTTCTGACCTCCTTTCCTTCTCTCCTTCTGACCTCCTGAGGCTTGTACTTCTTACCCCTGGGGCTTGTCCTACTGCTCTATGCTCTTCTACTTCCTTGGTTCTCTTCTCCTTGCCACCCTGCAAGAGGGGCAATACCAGGCACAGAGGGGGGTGGTGCCTGATGAGCCCTCTCCGATGCCTAAGTCAGTACGGTTTTAGAGAGATAAAGCTAGAGAGATGTCATAGCAAAATTGTGCAACTTGCCCAGATCCTCAAATGAGTTGTGAAGGTGGAGTATTTATAGGCAACGGTGTCATTAAGGTGGCTTAATGACATCGTTAACCTTTAAACACAATTAATTAATCTCCAAGCGCATAATTAAGACCTTAGGATTCGGAGGAGGTAGGCGGAGTGGACCGAGCGTGGGAGTCCGGAAGTGGTGTCGGGGCCCTTGGGGGGGGAGAAATCTGACCCCCAAGGGTAGGGGTTGGGTGAGGACACCCAATCCCTCCTAGGGAGGGTGGGGTTGGCCAACCCCATCCCTCCTAGGAGGGATCGGGTTGGCCGACCCGATCTCTCCTAGGAGAGATCGGGTTGGTCCACCCGATCTTCCCTAGGGGAGATCGGGTCGGCTGACCCGATCTCCCCTAGGGGAGGTCGGGTGTGGCCACCCAACCTCACCTAGGTGAGTTCGCCCCGGCCGGACGGGCACTTCGGCCCCGGCCGGACGGGCACTTCGGCCCCGTCCGAGCCGTCGATGTTCTCGTGAAGTGTCCGGGTTGAAGTTTCGATTTACAATCATAAATGTGACGATAAAAATACAACGGTTCGGAAGTCAACGGGTTCAAATTGGGCGTATATCCATCAGGTAAGGTCGCTGAAGCACGAGCCTTAATGGCAGAATACTACAGTATTCTATGCAGTGATGACGGTGTAATAGCCTTTCATGATCCCGTTGATGAGTTAGACGTATGGACAAGTTTTAGGGCTCATATGTTTTAAAATACTGATATATTGGATTGAGAACGGCAGTAATGTGAACTCTTTCACATCCATCTTCCATTGGTTTACTGGTGGTCGGTTAGTTTAGATGACTGGGAATAATTATTTGTCAGATTCAATCTTAATAGATATCTGATGTATGCAATTCTTTCTCAAAATGTTATTGTCTCCTTGATTTTGTATAGTAATCAACATGTTTAGTAACGAATTACAGCATAGATGGGATCATCTTGTGCTAATGAGCTTTTGATTGAGACTAACTACGAGTCATGGAGTAGGCGCGTCAATGCACTGCTGGAGGATAATAGCCTTGTAGATCACATTCAGAAGTCCATGAATTACCCAGATGGCCGTCTGACCAAAGACCTGACATAAGCCCATTTTCAATGGGAGCAAGATGACAAAAAGCAAAGGAGATATTCCTGGCTGAGATGTCTCAGGAATTACATCATGAATATAAGGATGTTCCAATTACAAAGGACATATGGGATGCCCTGTTCCTGAAATATGGAAACTGCATGGCAGCGATCCTGCACCCACTTATATCAATTATGGAAGAAAGCTTAAACAGCTACAGCAAAAGTGTACTTGAAAAAGTATACGATTTCCTTGGCATGCTAACACCACTGGAGGAAGAAGGTCAGCTGGGTGAATGGGATAAAATTCAAGCCATCATCAGGATCCTCCAGAAGTCTTGGAGAGCAGCCAAGGCTTTACTGACCGCCAGTGGTTCTGTCTTGGATCTTGCATCGGTACTGAAGTTCATCGAGATGGATTAGCTCGGCTGAAAACAATACCGGTACCAGCTGGGCAAGGAAAGAGAAAGAGGATGAACAAAGGAAAGAAACAACACGCAGTTGACGGTAAAATGTTGACAAAGCCTAAACAAGGCAATCTCCGATTGAAATCAGAGATACTCGGCGGGAACTCCAGTCCACGCCGAATAGGCGAAGGTGCGACGGACCACATAGCCAACGAAAAAGGACTATTTGCCAAGTTTAGACGATTGCCAAAGGATTCTAAGAGGATATACATTAGCGACACCTCACAAGTTGAAGTCATTGGAGTAGGGAACTGCAAATTGTCTATGAACAATGGCAGGACC
The DNA here is from genome assembly GCA_036873135.1 of Clarkia xantiana subsp. parviflora. Lineage (NCBI taxonomy): Eukaryota > Viridiplantae > Streptophyta > Magnoliopsida > Myrtales > Onagraceae > Clarkia > Clarkia xantiana. The sequence goes on from JAPTYO010000011.1 coordinate 25,076,710, forward strand.
ATGCTACTTGAGAATGTCCTTTTTTCTCCTAGAATCCGTAGAAATGTTGTTTCTATTTCCGCTCTTATGAATAATGATTACATTTTATCATTTGAGAAGAACTTTGTTCGTATCAATAAAGGAAATGTTTTCTTTGGGCATGTCTATTCCTCTCATGGTCTATTTATCATAGATTTGAATGGAAGTGTCGATTCGAATAGAATGTATGCATTATCCTCCAGGGAAACATAGACTGACGCAGCCGGATGGCATGCGAGGTTGGGACATATAAGCTACAATAGGGTCCATTCATTGGCTCGGTCAGAGCTTTTGCATGGTACCAGCAATGTGATTAAACACACTTTCCATGATTTTCTGGGTAGAAAGTCCACCCGCAAACCATTTGGAGAAGCTCAACGAGCAGAGTATCCATTGCAGTTGATTCACTCCGACGTCTTTGGACCAATGAGTGTAACCGCTAGGAATGAGAAACGATACTTTGTAACTTTCATTGACGACTATACCCGTTATGGGTTTACTCATTTGATTACTCGTAAATCTGAGGCAATAGATTGCTTTAGAAACTTTCTAAACCTCGTAGAGAATCAATAGGAGCGAAAGGTGAAAACCTTACTCACTAATAGAGGTGGAGAATATCTCTTTACTGAGTTTGAAAAGTTTTGCAAAGAAAGAGGGATAACCCGTCAAACGACAATCCCCAACACACCACAGCAGAATGGTGTGGCTGAACGTCGTAATCGAACACTCCTTGACATGGTTAGAACCATGATGTCGCAGGCTTAATTACCTATCTCTTATTGGAGTGATACGTTGTTGACTGCCACTCATGGAATAAACCTTGTCCCAACCAAAGCGGTAGAAACAACTCCATATGAGCTGTGGTATGGAAGAGAATTAGATCTCACCAAGTTGCGACAATGGGGTTGCGCTGCCTATACACATACGACTGACAGCCGTTTTGGCAAGTTAGGACCCAGAGGACTAAAGAGTATCTTTATAAGGTATTCAGAGAACTCTAAAGGTTACGTATTTGTGTCAGCTCAAGAAAATGGTGGCGTGGTCGAACATGAATCCAGAGACGTAACTTTCCTTGAGGATGAATTCCCAACGCTTGGCGAAACTAAAACAGATGAGATATTGACTGAACTAGAGCATGATAGCATTGATGATCAGGTCCCACTTACTTCGAGTGGGAGATTTGAACTGGAAACGCAGGTGAATGACATGGTTAATGATAATGGAAACATTTTCATTATAAATCCAGTGGGTGGATCAAACCCTACCACACAAATCACTGTTGCCGTAGAGACGAATCAAGTTGAACTTGATAATCATCTAGGCGAACCGACCACCAACACTACCCATTGTTCCTAGTGGGAGTACTCCGACCAACTTGGTTCCAGGTCCTAGTGATCAAGGAATTCATCTCGGGGACAGGAACCCGAGACCAAGAGGCCGTACGAGGAAGGTTGTAGGTCAAGGTTCTAAGACTGCTCTTATTCCCAGTGGGAGTGATGCTCAGATTAAAAGCATTGTCCCGAGTGGGAGTAGCGTTCAAAATCAAGAAGGGGGGAATGAGCCTAGACGTAGTCAAAGGCATCAAACTTCTCCTAGGAAGTATCCCAACGAGGGTGGAGGAATGCAATGGAACCAGTAACGGTTCAACAAGCGTTGGAAGGACCTCAAGCAAAGGAATGAAGGAATGCACTGGAGGAAGAGATCTCATCAATGAAAGCCAATTCAGTATAGTCTGTGGTTGATTTACCTGCTAACCGCAGAGCCATAGGAGCAAAGTGGGTCTCAAATTGAAACTCACTGCTGATGGAAAGGTCAAGCGATACAAAGCCCGACTTGTTGTGAAAGGATATACCCAACTTCACGGAGTGGACTTTGACGAAACATACTCACACACTGTGCGTTACACCATAGTACGGGCCATTCTGACCTTGGTTGCAGGTCTCGATCTCGAGCTGCACCAAATGGATGTTAAGACCGCATTCCTCCATGGAAACCTGGAGGAAGAGATCTACATGCAGAAACCAGAGGGTTTCATTACTCCTGGAAACGAACGTAAAGTTTGTAAACTCCAAAGGTCCATTTACGGTCTTAAACATTCGTCTCGGCAATGGTACCGCAGATTCCACGAGGAAATCGTAGGAAACGGATTCGTGAATCTTCACGAGGATCCGTGCGTGTATTATAAGACCTCCGGGTCTAAGTATGTCATCTTAACTTTATACGCGGACGACATACTCATTGCCGCAAACGACATGAGTTATATGAACAAGTCAAAAATGAAGGACATGGGAGAGGCCACGTACATCACAGGCATTAAAATTACTAGAGATCGGGTTACCGTAAATTTTGTCTGTCTTAAGAAGCTTATATCAACAAACTGTTGAAAAGATTCAGATTACTAGATGCCAAACCCGTGGATACGCCGGTGGTGTTTGGGTGCGCACTATCAAAACGTGACGGCCCCAAGAACCTGGCAGAGCGTGAACAGATGAAGGGTGCAGAGTATTTAAGCATGGTCGGTAGTTTGATGTACGCCATGCAATACACCCGTCCGGATATCTATTATGCCGTGGGCCTAGTAGCACGTTTACAATCAGATCCTGGCTATCAACATTTAAAGGCTGTAAAACGAATAATTCGTTATCTGAAAGGTACTGCGGACCATGGTGGCGATCCAGATGATCGTAAGTCCACTACAGGGGGAGTGTTCCTCCTTGCTAATGCCGCCATTTCATGGACGAGCAAGAAGCAAACCTGTGTCGCGCTGTCCACGATGGAATTGGAATTCGTAGCTCTCTCTAAGAAGGCACAAGAAGCGGTCTGGCTAAAAAGGCTTCTAACTGCACTGCTTGGTGTTGATGTTGATAATAAACCTGTGAAGGTCTTCTCTGACAGTCAATCAGTCATTGCGGCAGTTAAGAATCCGAAGTACCATAGTAGGACGAAACACGTTGATGTGAAATATTTCTATGCTATATATATGGTTGAAGACAATACAATCACTATGGAATACTTGTCCACTGATAATATGATAGCGGACCCATTAACTAAACCACTACGCATGGACATATTCGAAAAGCAGGTAAAACTGCTTGGATTGCGTAGGGTTTAGAAATGACATGTATTTGTGATAAAATTTTGATATTAGAAAGTTACATTTTGTAAGCGAATGAATTTCAACTGAGTTTATGATCAATCGACGTCATAATGTTTTGATTACATCAGATTTACGGTCTATAAACTAAGTCGTAAGAGGATGCAATCCTCTGCCAAACTATGTTAAATGTGGGCCTTACCTAGTCACATAGGTACGGTAGTCTTGTGGTGGAGGGAGGCCTCTACCAAGCAAGACTGGCTAAGAGTCAGGGGGATAAACCTGATTAAGCAAGACGATTATCTAGTTTCGAAATAATTCGACATGATCTTCGTTTTGCATATCGTTGTGATAAACTTTGTTCGTCATTTAACAACATTCTGGGCTAGATGAGAATATGTGATAATATGATTGACATATCCCTTTCTTGTCAACCCAAAAAGTTCGGGTATGCTATCAACACGTGCTTCATACTGCGCGTGCCACGTTCGACCACGGGGTCACATCTCGGTTGTGCTAGGAAGGAATCCTAATGATTCTAGTGGGTGCAAACCTCTTCACCTCGAGCGAGTGATTGATCCCAGGAGCCTTATGAAGAGGCACCTAAAGTATCCTCACGGATTCGAAACTCATACCTAAGGTCAGGCCCAATGCTCGCTTCCCGGCGTACGAGCGTAGTGACCACGTCTTTGGAAACCGGTTGGGTCTGACTAAGGATATGAGCGATGGGGAAGGTCAAGTTCACTTGTAATTCACCGACTCTTGTATTCACTAGGGGTCCACCAACAGGATATTAGTTGAAAGTTGTGAATACTTGTACGGATGCCTCGGAGAAGTGTTCCTATGTGGAAACAAGGCAAAAATAGAATTAACCATTGACCTAGGATACAGCGCGGTACAATATAAATGTTGTTTATAACAGGTTGATTGGAGAACAGGGAATCAACGTTACGCAGGCACAATACTCCTAAGATATGCGTAGCACGATGCCTGTCGTATCCGCCGGTCGCACGACAAACCTCGTATGAACTATTCAGAAGCAAGGAGCGGATCGAAGGAGTGAAATATTGATGCACATTTGGACGACAATACATTAACAGGCACCCTCCCATTCCGGTGAGTTGGAGCTGTAAGCATATGGTGATGGGTGCCGTAATTGGTATCCCATAACATGTATAGTTTACCTAAGAAAATTAGGTAAATGTCACATTAGGGTAATTGAGCTAGACCAAAATTCCAACTGACATGAGAGGCCCAAATTATGGGCCTCCCCTATGCATGGCCGGCTGAAAAACCTAGTGAGGGCAAAGCGGACTTTTGTCCACTTTGCTCCTCCTATAAATACATGGTGTTAGGGGATTCTAGGGTTAATCACTATTTCCTCATTAGAGTGTATTAGAGAGAAAAACCCTCCACCCCACACCTAGGTTTCGGCCGAACGTATCTTCACCAAGGGTGTGCCAATTTGCTTTCCAAGCAAACACTCCAGAGATCTGTCCCCATGCCAAGAATCGATCAGAGGTTTTGCTGTGGAGCTTGTACCGCGTAGGGCTTCTCTAACAAGAAATTCTACGGGCCCCGACTGGAGGATTGTGAACTCCCTCCTTAGAATATCTTGGGTCTACGGATCATCTTAAAGTTATAGACGAATCTTCCGTTGCGTAATTCTGATTACTAGCATGTATCTTGTTTTAAGTATCTGTAGTGATTACTTCCCGTAATCTAACAGTAGTATCAGAACCTGTGTTAGGAGTTCATGATTTTGATAAATTGGTGTTCGTGGAGTTTAAAATTGAAAACCGAATTTTTAAAAAAGAAATTTTTAAAATTTCGGTTTTTTGGGGTTATTGGTGAATCTGAAATTTTCATGATGTTCTTGGTTAATTTGATGTTCATGATCTTTAAGAAAAAGTGTAATATTTATCAAAATCAAACATTGGAGTGTAGATTTTATTAAAATTTGATCTTAAAATTTGACCACTTGTTCCCAATTTTAGTGTTTGTGCCGAAACCCTAAGTGAATTACAAGGTAAAATTTTTAAATTTCTTAATCACCAAGGGACATATTTCGGCCGAATTTTTTTTAAAATTATATTGTTTACCATATTTTAATTAAGGTAACAATATATCTATAATTGGGAACAATAGGATAGATTCACATTAATATATAGAAATATATATCACTATCAATATATCTAAATATTTAAATAGGGTTATAGATATTATTGATAGATTTAGTTACCTAAATGATTGAGAAAATATATTGTCAGTGTTGGATATGATTCGTGGCAGCTTAGTACGAGTCGACAGAATAAAGGTCGAATTCTCAAAAGAACGTAGAGTCGACCATTCATGTCCAGAATACAGAGACAAAGATGAATGGTCGACTACCGTACAAACAGAAGTCAACCCACCAGACAACTAAGGACAAGGCGAGAAACTCATTTAAGGCTCCCCTTTGTTGAAGTATTAGTTAAGTCGAGGATTAAAGCTTCCTTACTAAAGTACGTGTTGAGTCGAGTCGACCATCAGATACTTGGAGGAAACCTTCCCTCTTAAGAAAGGACGGGTGGAGACCTGCTCGCCGCCTCTGAGAAGACTTCCTTCCGAAGGAAGGGGCACCAGCTGGCGACCTGCTCGCTGCCCTCTATACCACGAAAACCTTCCTCTGAAGAAAGTGGCACCAGCTGGCGACCTGCTGGTCACCTACTGATTTTCACACCGTCTTTCTCAACCAATCAAGTAAAGGCAGCCACCGCCATTAAACAGCCAATCAAGGCATAGTGGCCGCCTCCTTGAAAAAGTCGATAAAGATCTCCCTATAAATAGGAACTCACTTTCATTATTTAAACTAAGATCTATCAATTACTCTATATTATTCTCTCGATATCCATTACTGACTTAAGCTTCGGAGTGGAATCAGGGGCCATCCCCACCTCTTTTCAGGTCCTCGCCTAGCACAAAGCCCCCAAAGGAAACTAAGTGTCCACGCGACCAAGAAAGATACCTGAGTGAGCTAGTTCCCGGCGAGATCTAGAAGTCCACTACTCGAAGTTCCAAGGCCACATCATTTTGATACCAACATTTGGCGCCGTCTGTGGGAAAAGGATCGAAAAGTCATGGCACCACCAAGCAATCGAGCGAGGCAGAACCAAACGCGTAGAGCTGAGAGTCTATTCCAGGGGTCGAATAAAACCTTGGAGAATTACTTCAGGCGATTTCAAGGAGGATATTATACCGGAGGTGAAATCACAAAAAGAGAAGACATCCAAATGTTCTTTGAAGGTTTGGGATACCAGTCCCGATCCTTAGCCATCACTCAATACACTGAACCAGTGGGAAGTTTGGAAGAGTTGATTCAACGGGCGACTATCCATGTAGGAGCAGAGCAAGCCCGGATGAATCACCATCGTCCGCAAAGGTCGTCAAGAAATCGAGGCGAGAACTCATCTATACGAGGGGTTTCGTCGGAAGAATTTTAGGGAACTCGACAGAGGATGGAAGCACTTCTAGAAACAGAAGGCACTCGTCGTTCCCACCCCTACTGTGAAAGTCACCAAGAAGAGGGGCACAACACAGAAGATTGCCTCCTGGCGAGGAGGGAATTAGAATTCATGCAAAGAGAAATTCAACGACACCACCGACGTCGAGCCCACGAGGGTCGAGAATGGAGATCCCATCCAGACAACAACATCAATGTTTTGTCAGGAGGATTCACCGCTGGAGGAGAGTCGAGCACAACCCGAGACACCTATGCGGCTCGAGACGTATCCTTAACTGATACTCGCAAGTGATCAAGGGAGCTTGAACCCATGATAGTTACCTTCTCTTCGGAGGACTTGTTAAGAGCCACACTATTCCAGGAAGACGCCCTCGTAATTACAGCTCAAATAAGTAATTTCGAGGTTAGAAGAATACTGGTTGATGGAGGAAGCTCTACTGACGTAATCACCTTTGAGACCATCACCGCGATGGGGTACAAAGAAGATCTTCAAAAAATGACTTCCCCATTGGTAGGGTTTGCAGGGAGAACAACTTACCCCCTGGGGGCAATACAACTCCCTGTGATCTTGGGTCAAGGATGGAAAGCTTTGCATTTAAATGTACACTTTGTGGTCGTCGACCAGATCAATGCCTACAACGCCGTATTAGGAAGGACAACTCTCAATTCCAATTGCATTGTCCCTTCCACTACCCATCAAGTCATGAGGTTTCCCACTCATCACAGAATAGGAGAAGTATGGGGCGACCAAGAGGCATCTCGCCAATGTTATGCTAACTTCCTCCGGAGAAGTAACCAGAAGGAAACCCTCTCTATCATCACAGATGAGGATCCTCGAGAAGAAGGAGGACGACCCGCCCCTATGGAAGAATTAATAGAAGTCACCTTGGAAGGAGAGGAGAGAAAGGTCAAGATTGGAGCTGCTCTCCCCCCAGAATTAGCCAAGAGGATAATCACCCTCTTAAGGGAATACAAGGAGTTATTTTCTTGGGAACCCAGCGACATGCTAGGGATAAGCCCGGAAATTATCTCCCACGAATTGAGAATACATCCCGCCATAAAGACCATAGCTCAAAAAAGAAGATCTATGGGGGCAGAGAAGAAGGCAACAATTCGCCAGGAAGTGGGAAAACTAGTTGAAGCTGGTTTTGTTAAAGAGATACGATTCTAGACCTGGGTCGCCAATCCAGTTTTGGTGAGAAAATCTAACAAAAGGTGAAGGATGTGTGTGGATTTTTGAGATCTTAACAAGGCTTGCCCAAAAGACTCCTATCCTCTTCCAAGAATCGATCAGTTGGTCGACACCACTTCCAGACATGAACTCCTAAGCTTCATGGACGCATACTTTGGGTATAACCAAATACAGATGCATCCCAAGGACGAGGCCCATACCGCCTTCTACGCCGATTGTGATATCTATCACTATAAAGTCATGCCTTTTGGTTTGATAAATGCGGGAGCTACTTATCAACGCATGGTGAACAAGCTCTTCAAACACATGATAGGAAGAAACATGGAGGCATACGTGGACGACATGTTGGTCAAGACCAAGAGAGGGCAGGACCACGTCCAAGATTTGGAGGAGGCCTTCGCATGCATGAGACTTCATCAAGTAAGGTTGAATCATACTAAGTGTGCATTTGGAGTTCAGTCAGGAAATTTTTTGGGCTTTATGGTCAGCCAAAGATGAATCGAAGCTAACCCCGAGAAGGTGACGGCCATAGAGGAAATGTCCTCGCCTACCTGCCATAGGGAAGTGCAAAGTCTCAATGGAAGACTCGCCTCGTTGGGGAGATTCCTGGCAAGATTGGGGGACAAGTCCCTTCCTTTCTTTAAAATCCTAAGGGCCAACAAGAAGTTCGAGTGGACGCCAGAATATGAGGAGGCATTCTAACAATTGAAGAAACATCTTCACTCCCTTCCCGCCTTAGCCAAACCTCTACCAGAGGATCCCTTACTCCTATATTTAAGTGTCAGTTCAGATGCGGTGAACTCATTCCTCATTAAGGAAACTTGCAACATCCAAATTCCAGTATGTTACGTCAGCAAACTCTTTGGCATTGCTTAACCTAACTATATAGAGATCGAGAAATACCTGCATGCTCTGTTGATAGCAGCCAGGAAACTTTGACCCTATTTCCACGCCCATGGAATCAAGGTGCTCACCAACCAACCTCTAAAGCAACTGCTACAGAAGCACGACGTATCAGGAAGAATGGTTAAGTGGGCAGTAGAGCTAAGTGAATTCTGTATTCACTTTGAGCCATGAAAGGCGATCAAGGGCCAAGCATTGGCCGACTTCATAGCTGATAATATGATAACACCAGATGCTAATCCCATTATTCTCCCACAAGAAGAGCATGTCAAAGCTACACCAGAAAGTACAGCCAATGATACCATGCCATGGTCGCTGTACACTAATGGATCGTCCTATGCCTTAGGGTGTGGGGCAGGTTTGGTATTAACACCACCGGATGAGGAGCCACTCCGCTACGCCTTGGCTTTAACGTTTCGGGCGACCAATAATGAAGCCGAGTATGAAGCTTTACTCACCGGTCTTCGAATAGCCACAGGTATGGGAATTACCAACCTAAGGGTAAGATGCAACTCCGAGTTGATTGTCAATCAGAAGAATGGAACCTATGTCGCCAAAGGGGAAAACATGAAAAAATATGCAGGAGAGGTACGAAGACTCATCCAAGACATGCCCCATTTTCGAATAGAGGCTATTCCTCGCAATGAGAATCAAGAAGCAGACGCCCTCAGTAAACTCGCCTGGGGAAACACCCCACTAGTAGCGGTGCACTTCGTTGAAAGTTCTCTTTATTCAGCCATGGAAGCCGGAGCTGAAATCCTCAACACTAAAGCTTCCGACTTATGGATTAACCCCATCCAGAGAGAAAATCATATGTCAATATGGAGTCCCTAAGATCCTCATCGGCGACAATGGTCATCAGTTCGCCTGCGATGAGCTCGCCGACTTCTGTGAAGAAATGTCGATTAACCATCGATTTGGTTCTTTCATTATGCACAAACGAATGGACAGGTGGAAGCAGCAAATAAAACGATCCTTAATGGATTAAAGAAGAGAGTGGCCTCTTTGAAAAGAAAATGGATTGAAGAATTGGAGCACGTACTATGGGCACTCAGAACCTCACCCAAGAGAGCCAAGGGCGAGACGCCCTTTAGCATGGTTTATGGGTCAGAGGCCGTCTCACCTATTGGAGTAGTCAATGTCTCCCAAAGATGTAATATCTTTCCTCCTAATGTGCATGAAACAGGACTCCTCGACTTCCTACAGTCGGTGGCGATCAAGAGATCAATCATAAAACTGACTCCCTCCCCTGACTTACGAAAGTCGCCACTCTACAGGGGATTAGTCATAATACTGAATCCTTCAACTTTCTACAATGGAGCAGTCATAACTGACTCCTCGACTTCCTACAGTCGGTGGCAATCATGAGATCAGTCATAACACTGACTCCCTCCCCCGACTTCCGGAAGTCGCCTCTACACAGGGGATCATTCATAATACTGAATCCTTCAACTTTCTACAAAGGAGCAGTCATAACTGACTCCTCGACTTCCTACAGTCGGTGGTGATCAAGAGATCAGTCATAACAATGACTCCCTCCCCCGACTTCCGAAAGTCGCCTCTACACAGGGGGTCAGTCGTAATACTGACTCCTTCAACTTTCTACAAAGGACCATTCATAGCTGACTCCTCGACTTCCTACAGTCGGTGGCGACAAAGAGATCAGTCATAACACTGACTCCCTCCCCCGACTTCCGAAAGTCGCCTCTACACAGGAGATCAGTCATAATACTGACTCCTTCAACTTTCTAGACAGGGGATCAGTCATAATACTGACTCCTTCAACTATCTACAAAGGAGATCAGTCATAACACTGACTCCTCGACTTCATAAGTCGACGACGATTCAGGGGATCAGTCATAATATTGACTCCTTCAACTTTCTACAAAGGAACAGTCATAACTGACTCTTCGACTTCCTACAGTTGGTGGCAATCAAGAGATCAGTCATAACACTGACTCCCTCCCCCGACTTCCGAAAGTCGCCTCTACGAAGGAAATCAATCCCTATTGACTCCTTGATTTCCGAAGAGCAAAGTCCTCTCATCATAAAAGGTACTCGACATAACTCCTTCCCCTTTGTTTTAAAAAGACTAACGACTTATGTCTCGGGGGCAAGTGTTGGATATGATTTGAGGCAGCTTAGTACGAGTCGACAGAGTAAAGGTCGAATTAAAAGAACGTAGAGCGACCATTCATGTCCAGAATAAGGAGACAAAGATGAATGGTTGACTACCCTACAAACAGAAGTCAACCCACCAGACAACTAAGGACAAGGCGAGAAACTCATTTAAGGCTCCCCTTTGTTGAAGTATAAGTTAACTCGAGAATTAAAGCTTCCTTACTAAAGTACGAGTTGAGTTGAGTCGACCATCAGATACTTGGAGGAAACCTTCCCTCTTAAGAAAGGACATGTGGAGACCTGCTTGCCGCCTCTGAGTGACTTCCTTTCGAAGGAAGGGGCACCAGCTGGCGACCTGCTCGTTGCCCTCTATACCACGAAAACCTTCCTCTGATGAAAGTGGCACCAGTTGGCGACTTGTTGGTCACCTACTTATTTTCACACCGTCTTTTTCAACCAATCAAGTAAAGGCAACCACCGCCATTAAACAGCCAATCAAGCCATAGTGGCCGCCTCCTTGAAAAAGTCGGTAAAGATCTCCCTATAAATAGGAACTCACTTTCATTATTTAAACTAAGATCTATCAATCACTCTATATTATTCTCTCGGTATCCATTACTGACTTAAGCTTCGGAGTGGAATCAGCGGCCATCCCCACCTCTTTTCAGGTCCTCGCCTAGCACAAAGCCACCAAAGGAAATTGAGTGTCCACGCGACCAAGAAAGATACCTTAGTGAGCTAGTTCCCGGTGAGATCTAGAAGTCCACTACTCGAAGTTCCAAGGCCACGTCATTTTGATCCCAACAGTTAGTATATTTGTTACCCTATTTAAGATATTGACATTAAATAAATATATATATTATATATTTTGCCGATTTTTTCATAAATATATATATATATAGTGTTTATTGATTTAATCTTAAAGATAAAATCTTAGCAATAAATATATATATGTTTTAATATGGTCCAAAATTTATATATATATATATATATATATTATAATTGGAAATTATTTTATATATTTAATGTTGCTTGGTGGGTAAGTTAATCATTTTTGGACTTTAAAACCATACTTGGGCCACAAGTAAACATTTCGGCCCAATCTTAAAATTTTAATTATTGGGCCGATCTAATATGTCAAAACGGGACGGATTTAAATCGAACTGGGTTTTCTCAATCAATTCGACCCAGTCGGGTCGAACCGGGGTAATTAAGTGGGTCTAACCGAACCGGTTTTGTGTGTTAAACCGAACCCTATTTTATTGGACCGGTTGTCAGACCTATATCTAACTTGCGGCGAATTACGTTTTGAAAACGTACAATTTTGAAAGAGTCGCCACTAGTTAATTGTAAGGCTAACTAGAATCCTAAATTACCTAAGCGAATAATGGATTAAACACCTAGGTATAGAATCGGTCTACGATCAGAAGTTCGAGTTCGGGGGTTCTATTACGAATTAAAAAAATAATTTTTAATTACGCCCTTTCGGTACTCAATTTACTTAATTTGCCAATTTTATCATTTACATACATTACGCCCAATTAATCTAAAAATGTCAAAATTAATCAAATTTCATCATAAAAAATATTGATCAGATATAATCCTAAATCTAAAGAGTTAATTATAACCTATAACTCCTAGTAAAAATGAAATCTAAAATACTAAAAAAAAAACTTTTAACATGCTATCAAATTAAACTTAGTCACTTTAAATTAAACTACTAATTAAATTTTACCACATACATTCAAACTATTAATTAAATCTAAATAATTACATTTAAATTATTAATTAATTTTAATATAATAATAATAATATAAAACAGAAAATATAATAACAAAATAATAATAATAAATAAAATAAAATAAATAAAAAAACTTGAACGGGGGGCTCTTACCTGCGATGGGGAGATGGCTGGTCACCGGAGCGAAGGTCAGGCGGCGGGGAAGGAGCTCGGCCACGGCAGGTTAGCAGGGAGGACAGGTCGGGACTGGGCGGATGGCAGCGGCGAGGAAGGGCGGTGGTCGAGGGCGTGGCCACCGGCGTGGTCACCGGCGAGCTTCCTTGGCCTGACAGGGAAGACAACCAAAAAAAATAAAAAAATTCTGAGCACTAGAGGACAAAAATCGCGCAGACCCCGAGAAATAATGTATTATTGCTTCTTTTTGGTGTTTTTCTGTCTCTTACAATGTAAACCTAGACCCCTATTTATACTAAAAACCTAGTCTAGATTACAGATAAAATTCAAATAAAAAATACTAACAGATAATTATTCAAGAGAATATTCCAAAGGATATTTATCTTTACAGATAATTATTTTTTTTAATAAAAAATAATATCTGGAGATAAATATTTTACAGATAATTTTCTAAAATAAAAAAACTAATTATTATATATATATATATTAAATAATTCCGAAAATATTAAATAAATTTGAAATTATTTAAAATATATTTTATAATAATTTCCCTAATGTGCCCTTGAGCATTTTGGAGACTTTGTGGCTTGACGCGTCCGGAATTTGACGTATCATGTGTAACGTCGTTACGTCCGGGTCAAAATCGAGTGTTTACAGTTTGCCCCTCTTTGGACGAACTCCCGTAGAATGTGTTCGAAGGGGTTTGTCCAAAGACGAGGAAACACTGATTTTGACCAGAAAGTATATTCTCTTCCAATTCTTCAAAGTCTTCAAGGTGGCTCATATGCTTATTGGTGCGGAAAGATAAAACCTCTGTCGACGGGACGCCTGTTGGCGGTGCCTCCATTAGCGATGCAGAAAGTAAAGCCTCCAGTGGCAGTGCGGAAAAGTAAAGCCTCGGTCGGCGGTGCCCCTGTTGGCGGTGCCTCCGTTGGCGGTGCAGAAAGTAAAGACCTCAATCAACGATGCCTCCAGTGGCGTGCGACAAGGAAAAGCCTCCAGTGGCGGTGCGGAAAGTAAAGCCTCCAGTGGCGTGCATAAAAGTAAAGCCTCCAGCGGCGTGCGGAAAAGTAAAGCCTCCAGTGGCGTGCGGAAAAGTAAAGTCTCCAGTGGCGTGCGGAAAAGTAAAGCCTCCAGTGGCGTGCGGAAAAGTAAAGCCTCCAGTGGCGTGCGGAAAAGTAAAGCCTCCAGTGGCGTGCGGAAAAGTAAAGCCTCCAGTGGCGTGCGGAAAAGTAAAGCCTCCAGTGGCGTGCAGAAAATAAAAACCTCGATCGACGATGCCTCCAGTGGCGTGCGACAAGGAAAAGCCTCCAGTGGCGTACAGTAAAGTAAAAACCTCGATTGACTATGCCTCCAGTGGCGTGAGACAAGGAAAAGCCTCTAGTGGCGGTGCAGAAAGTAAAGCCTCATATGTCTGAGAAATGCTTCTAGTGGCGTCTGATGGAGAAGAGCCTCTAGTGGCGTGTGTCGGAGAAATGCCTCTAGTGGCGTCCGTTTGGAGAAGAGCCTCTAGTGGCATATGTCGGAGAAACGCCTCTAGTGGCGTCCGTTGGAGAAGAGCCTCTAGTGGCTTGACGACTTGAATGCATATCCCTAATTTTTGCATAAACTGCGCATGACGCGACAACTTAGCGGGATCTTTTTCTTTCTTTTTTTTTTCTTTTTTAATCTCTCATATTCTCTCCTTTTGCCACGGTCAAAATTTTAGACCGTGCCCCTCGGTTTTCCTAATTTTTGCATGGATTGCCCCTTGGGGTTTTCATTCCATCGGGATTCTATTTTCTCTCCTTTTGCCATGATTGCAATTTCTGAATTTGCTATCATACCCCTCATTTCCTAATTTTGCCTAGACTGCCCTTTCGGGTTTTCAACCTAACGGAAGCACTCTTTTTTTTTTTTTTGGTAGCCGATTAAACGGTGGCTGTGACACGTACTTTATTTCACGTCTCGATGCGAGAGTATTTGTAGCCATTTGGAGGGTGGCTGTGACCCTTTTCTCACCGTCTTCAATGTCGCGAGAGCTCTTTTGATTTGTAGCCATTTGGAGGGTGGCTGTGGCCCTTTATTTTGTAGTTGTATTAGGGACGACTGTGACCCTTTTTTATTTTCCCGCCCTTACAAGATTCGCGGGGTCACTCTTTTATCTGTAGCCGTTTGGAGGGTGGCTGTGGCCCTTTATTTTGTAGTCTTTTTAGGGACGACTGTGACCCTTTTTATTTTCCCGCCCTCGCAGGGTTTGCGGGGTCACTCTTTTATCTTTAGCCGTTTGGAGGGTGGCTGTGGCCCTTTCACTCATTCTCCGCTTTTGATGTTGTGGGAGCGCTCTTTATCTGTAACCATTTGAAGGGTGGTTGTGGCCCTTTGTAGTCGTTTTAGGGACGACTGTGGCCCTTTTTTATTTTCCCGCTTTTTCAAGATTCGCGGGGTCACTCTTTTATCGGTAGCCGTTTGGAGGGTGGCTGTAACCCTTTATTTTGTAGTCGTTTTAGGGACAACCGTGGCCCTTTATTTTCCCGCCCTCACAAGATTCGCGGGGTCACTCTTTTAGCCGTTTGGAGGGTGGCTGTGGCCCTTTCACTTATTCTCCGCTTTTGATGTTGCAGGAGCACTCCCTATCTGTAACCATTTGAAGGGTGGTTGTGGCCCTTTCAAAAATTCTCCCGCCCTCTTAGGGTTCGCGGGGATCGCTCTTTATATGTAGTCATTTGAAGGGTGATTGTGGCCTTTTTCATCCCGTTTTTGATGTTGCAGGAGCTCTTTGTAGCCGTTTTAAGGGTGGCTGTGGCCCTTTGAATTGATTTCCCAGCATCACAAGATTCATGGGAATACTCTTTATATGTAGTCATTTGAGGGGTGACTGTGGCCCTTTTTATTCGTAGTTGATTTAGGGACAACTGTGACCCTTTTATTTCTTCACTGCTATAATATTAGCACAAACACTCTCTTCATTTTCCTGTAGCCGATTAAAGGGCGGCTGTGACCCCAAAAAAAACTGAGTTTTTTTTTTTTTTTGCTCTTCTTTTTTTTTTTTTTTTTTTTGCTCTTCTTTTTTTCTTTTTTACTCTTTTTTTTTCTGCTCTTCTTTTTTTTTTTTTTTTGCTCTTTTGCTTTCTCACCTTTTGCCATGATTGCCCCTGCGGGTTTTCAATCATGCCCCTCTCCCTGACTTTTGCCTAGGTTTTCAACCTAGCGGGAATTTATTTTTTTCTCTCTTTTTTTCTTTTTTCAAATAGAAAGAAAATCTACAGAAACTAATCAACAACAACTATGTTACATGCCCCTAATAGCAGATTAAACCTTTTAATTTCTCGGAACTTCTCCGGAGGAAAACTTGTCAAATAAGTTGATTATGTCGATATCTTGAATGGAGGATCCTTTCAATAGGTGGACGACACCGACAATAATTTCTTCTTCTTCCTCTCAAATGCTCTTTCATTAGCACGGACGATCTTCATGGAATCTCGATCTTCTTTTTTTTTAATAGGAAGATCTCTAGATGTCTTCTATCTTCAACCATGCTTGATCTTAACAGGAATGCCCCACGGCTACATCTGACTGGTTCATAATTCGCCGCATGCTGGACGAATGGCCTGATTAATGAACACACATTGATGGTGTTGAGTTTGGCACAGTAGTCCGCAAATGGTAGACTTAGGCATAGATATCGTCCGAGGTATCTGGGATGACTGGCATAAGAATGGTCGGCGAGCGAAGGGCCGTACATGAGATGTGCTCTTCAGGAGTTTTGATTTGGATGATTATCCAAGCTGCACAATGAGTAAGAAAAAACTCAAATTTCGGGGATAAAATGATCACAACTTCTCTTACCTGGGAGTTGGATTTTTCAGTGGGCAATGTGCTTGCTATGTGACTGGACCTGCTGCATGTCCTGATTCTCTTGCTCCACAACTTGTGTATGTACACCTGCTGAAAAGTACATGCCCCTAGTGGCAGACCGAAAACTTCAGAACTTTTGTCGGAAAAGGATTCGGTTGATCGAGTCAAGCTACATCGACCAACACATTGAATCTTCACGGGATTCTTGATTATCTCTTGAATTTTTTTCTCCTGACATGTCCGATCTCAATTGGAGATGCCCCCATGGTTACCGTTGAATGGTTTAAACCTGGCCACAGAACGATTGTATACCTCGTCTTGGAAAGCATATGAATTTCACACATGGTAGGTGAAATTTTTCATAGAAACTCTTCGAAGCGCTCATGTTTCACGCGGTTGCGGCATTGGTTGAAGTGGTCATCCGACTGGATGACTGCATGTTCTTTTTTGTTGCCCCCATTAGCCGGCATAACTTATGTGTACATGATACCTTAACCAAGGGTACCTGAAAAGGGTGAATGAAAAATCAGTGTAAAGAATATGAGAAATCATGCATGATTTTTTTGAAAACTCTAATGTCATTCATTTCATAATTTTGATTACTTTTTTTGAAAAAGAATCGAAATTTATGATCAAATGTGTTTTGCACCATCATGGAGTTTATTGAGTTTGCTGAGTGCATTATCTGGCTCGAACGCAGGACAAATGCTCAAAACAAAGTTTTTTTCAAAAATGTTTTATCGTCCTTTGTTTAAACTCGAATAGTAGCACTCAACTGCACAGTTAAACTATTTTCTCAAAAAGAATCAAAACTCCCATTGTTTAAATGCTCGCTCATGCGAATATTGAAATGACGATCTTGCCAAAAATGTGCAATACACCTTGGATAAAAACAAATGACACTTTGAGTTTTTTAAATGCCCATGCATGCTCGAAAGTTAAAATTCTATTGTTAAGAAAGTTACAACTTACAACACATTACCTGAATGACGCACATGAAATGCATTCTAAAAGTTAAGATTCTATTCTAAGAATTTCACAACTTACAACAGTTTACCTGAATAATGCATATGAAATGCATATTTTGAAATGAAAATTCCAGGTGGATTTTTTTTTTTTAAATAATGCAACTGAGATGCATGCGTGAACTTGAAAGCTCTACAGCTAAAAAAAAACTCACAATTTACCTGAAATGTTTTTCTATAAAAATAATGCATGTTGAATGCATGCTTTAAAAAAAATCAGGTAAAAATGTTTTTTGAAAATGATGCATATGCAATTCATGTTTGAATTTTTTTAAAAAAACTCTAAGAGCCAAAAAGAAACTACAAATTTTCCTAATTTTTTTTTTTAAATGATGCACATTGAATGCACTAACAAAATTTTACAACTTACATGAAAGTTTTTTTCCAAAAAATAATGCGTATGAAACACATGCTTGAAATAAAACATTCTGGTAAGTAATTTTGAAAACAACACATGGAGTATATGTTTGAAACTAAATGTTCTACGACTAAGAATGTGTACAATCTATCAACATATTGTTTTTCCTAAAACAATGCACATGCGATGCACATGGGATGCATACTTGAGATGAAAGTCCTACAGTCAAGATAATTTACAAGTTATCTGAGAAGATTTTTGTACATCCCATGCGATGCACATGGGATGCACATTTTTGTTTTTTTGTTTTTTTAATGAGGAAAAAAAACAGTGCATCTTGGATGCTCAACATTAAGAATCAGGCGATTTTTTTTTTTTTTAAGTATGCATATGAGATGTACAAAAATAAATACAAGATGCAAAGTTAAATAAAAGTTCCACAACTGAGAAAAATTACAATTTACCTGAAAGTTTTTTCGAAAATAATGCATATGACATGCACTTTTTTTGATTAAAAATTCAGATAAAATGTTTTTTTTTTAAACAAAGAGCCCTAAAACTAAGAGAGCTTACGGTTTATCTAAAGAGTTTTTTTTTTAAATTAATGCATATTGGATGCATTATTAAAATAAAACAATTTAGTTAAAAAGTTTTTTTTTGTTTTTTTAAAAAATGATGCATATGGAAAGCACGTTCGAAATTGGAAGCTCTAAAAGTTAAAGCTGAATTACCAATTTTCCTTAAAAAAATTTGTTTTGTGTTTTTTTTAAGTAATGCATATACAATACACTAACCAAAATTACAACTTACCTGAAAAGTTTTTTAAAAAATAATGCGTACAAAACACATGTTAAAAATAAAAATTCAGGTAAGAGGTTTTTCTAGAGAGAAAAAAAATGCATATGAAATGCATGTTCGAAAGGAAGCTCTAATAGCTAAAGAAATTTTTTTCTTTTAAGTGATGCATACGTAACGCAGTAACAAAAATTACAACTTACCTGAGAGTTTTTTTTTTAAAATAATGCGCATGAGACACATATTAAAAATTTAGGTAAGGGGTTTTTTAAAAAAAAAAAAATAATGCATCTTGAAAAAAATAAAAAAAATCAGGCCAGATGTTTTTTGTTTTTTAATGGAAAAAACAACGCATACAAAATGCATGTTTGGAAAGAAGTTTCTATAACTAAATGACTAACTACTTAGCAGATTTTTTTTTTTTAAAATGCAATGACGTGAATGCCTGAGAAATAAAATCTATACAAACAGTCGCATGATAACATTTACAACAAAAAACAGATCATGTTAGGGGGGTAAAAAAAAATGTGTGGCTTTGCTCTACAAGGTAGGTTCCACTGATAGGTTCCCGACAAGGTGGTTTCCTCACCCCATTATAGGGATCATAAGACCTTCGCAAGCGAGTAGAGTTTTTCCGAGTCGTACCGGCGGCCCAGCCGCTCCGGTCGTACCGTATTAAACCTCCTGGGTTCCTAGTCGCCCCTGGGTTTTAGGTGTTTTGGACATTACACTAAAGTGGTGTGTGCAAATACAAATAATGCATAGTCCAACAAAGAAAAATAGTCGGTCATAAAAAATTAACTCCACACCTGAAATTACACAAAAACAATCAAGTTAGAATAACAAAGTCAAATATGAATAAAAAATAAACATGGCAAATAAGCAAATATAAAGAGCCCGAACCCTCGATTATCCCCAGCAGAGTCGCCAAATTGTCAGACCTATATCTAACTTGCGGCGAATTACGTTTTGAAACGTACAATTTTGAAAGAGTCGCCACTAGTTAATTGTAAGGCTAACTAGAATCCTAAATTACCTAAGCGAATAATGGATGAAACACCTATGTATAGAATCGGTCTACGATTAGAAGTTCGAGTTCGGGGGTTCTATTACGAATTAAAAATATAATTTTTAATTACGCCATTTCGGTACTCAATTTACTTAATTTGCCAATTTTATCATTTACATACATTACGCCCAATTAATCTAAAATTGTCAAAATTAATCATAAAAAATATTGATCAGATATAATCCTAAATCTAAAGAGTTAATTATAACCTATAACTCCTAGTAAAAATGAAATCTAAAATACTAAAAAAAAACTTTTAACATGCTATCAAATTAAACTTAGTCACTTTAAATTAAACTACTAATTAAATTTTACCACATACATTCAAACTATTAATTAAATCTAACTAATTACATTTAAATTATTAATTAATTGTAATATAATAATAATAATATAAAACAGAAAATATAATAACAAAATAATAATAATAAATAAATAAAATAAAATAAAATAAAATAAAAAACTGGAACGGGGGGCTCTTACCTGCGATGGGGAGATGGCTGGTCACCGGAGCGAAGGTCAGGCGGCGGGGAAGGAGCTCGGCCACGGTAGGTTAGCAGGGAGGACAGGTCGGGAAAGGGCGGTGGTCGAGGGCGTGGCCACCGGCGTGGTCACCGGCGAGCTTCCTTGGCCTGACGGGGAAGACAACCAAAAAAAAAAAAAAAATTCTGAGCACTAGAGGACAAAAATCGCGCAGACCCCGAGAAATAATGTATTATTGCTTCTTTTTGGTGTTTTTCTGTCTCTTACAATGTAAACCTAGACCCTTATTTATACTAAAAACCTAGTCTAGATTACAGATAAAATTCAAATAAAAAATACTAACAGATAATTATTTTAGAGAATATTCCTAAGGATATTTATCTTTACAGATAATTTTTTTTTGAATAAAAAATAATATCTGGAGATAAATATCTTACAGATAATTTTCTAAAATAAAAAAACTAATTATTATATATATATTTTAAATAATTCCAAAAATATTAAATAATTCGAAATAAAATTAAAATATATTTTATAATAATTTCCCTAATGTGCCCTTGAGCATTTTGGAGACTTTGTGGCTTGACGCGTCCGGAATTTGACGTATCATGTGTAACGTCGTTACGTCCGGGTCAAAATCGAGTGTTTACACCGGTTCGGACCGAACTAGTTTTTAAAATTAAAACCGGACCGAACCAGATTTCAAGACCGCACCGAACTCAACCGGATTTATCCTAACCGGACCGAACCGGACCTAGCCGGACCAAAATTGACTGAACTGAAATGATTTTCAAAGTCGAATTCAATTCAATTAAATAAAATAGGGTGGTCAAGTTTTAAAATCCAAATGTTTTTTAACCTCTAAATGGACTACACAATGCTCATAGGGTTGCTAACCTTTATGCCTTATTTCGATTATGGGGATGGATCTCGGAGATACATGTTTTTGGGATTGGATTAATTAGATGGCTGAATTGCAATTGTTTATTATTCAATATATATATTAATGCATGATTAGAAATGTTGTCTTGACTTAGTCAAGCTAGCTGGTTATTGCATGTTTTGGGCGGAACCATAGTTAAATATATGGAATGCGCACTAGAATAGACATACAGTGATTGTTGGAAATGCCAAGGATTCATGTCTAGAATGTTGCGTAATTGAATATAAGCATGGATTTCAAATAAGCCCCTAATGTTTAAAATTATTTTAAAATCGAAAACCAGTCGCCAAATATGTAGGATGGATATGAGTGATTCATGTTTGACACGTATGCTAGAATGTTGAGGATGTAGCCGCATTTGATAATTTACTTGGAATATAATTATGTATGCAAGCATTAATTCCTCGGAACATTAGACGCGTGACGCATAAGCATGAGTGTGGTTTGTTTGATGAATGTTACTTGCTTATGATAATTTACATGGTTAGTAGAATTATATATGCATAGGTGAATTCATCGGAATATTTTCCAAAATACAAAGGGCCTTGGGAAGCCAAGATCGGCATGCTTGTTTTAAAATTTCCGTTCCGGTAATTTGCGATTAAAATCGTTTTAAAAGACAGATCTATTGGATTGAGAACGATGGTAATGTGAACTCTTTCACAGCCATCTTCCATTGGTTTACTGGTGGTCGGTTGGTTTAGATGACTGAGGAATCATTATTCGTCGGATTCAATAATAATAGATATCTGATGTATGCAATTATTTCTCAAAATGTTATTGTCTCCTTGATCTTCTATAATAATCAATGTGTTTAGTAACGAATTACAGCATAGATGGGATCATCTTGTGCTAATGAGATTTTGATTGAGACTAACTGAGTGTCATGGAGTAAGCGCGTCAATGCACTGTTGTAGGATAATGGCCTTGTAGATCACATTCAGAATTTCATTAATTACCCAGATGGCGGTCTGACCAAAGACCTGGCATAAGCCCATTTTCAACGGGAACAAGATGACAAGAAAGCAAAGGAGATATTGCTGGCTGAGATGTTTCAGGAATTCCATGATGAATATAAGGATGTTCCAATTACAAAGGACATCTGGGATGCCCTGTTCCTGAAATATAGAAACTGCATGGCAGCGATCCTGCACCCACTTATATCAATTATGGAAGAAAGCTTAAACAGCTACAACAAAAGTGTACTTGAAAAAGTATACGATTTCCTTGGCATGCTAACACTACTGGAGGAAGAAGGTCAGGTGGGTGAATGGGATAAAATTCAAGCCATCATCGAGATCCTCCCGAAGTCTCGGAGAGCAGCCAAGGCTTTACTGACCGCCAGTGGTTCTGTCTTGGATCTTGCATCGGTACTGAAGTTCATCGAGATGGATTAGCTCGGCTGAAAACAATACCAGTACCAGCTGGGCAAGGAAAGAGAAAGAGGATGAACAAAGGAAAGAAACAACAGGCACTCGACGGTAAAATGTTGACAAAGCCTAAACCAGGCAATCTCCGATTGAAATCAGAGATAGTCGGCGGGAACTCCTGTCCACGCCGAATAGGCGATGGTGCGACAGACCATATAGCCACCGACAAAGGACTATTTGCCAAGTTTAGACGATTGCCAAAGGATTCTAAGAGGATATACATTAGCGACAACTCACAAGTTGAAGTCATTAGAGTACGGAACTACAAATTGTCTATAACAATAGCAGGACCAGGCTACTTGAGAATGTCCTTTTTGCTCCTAGAATCCGTAGAAATGTTGTTTGTGTTTCCGCTCTTATGAATAATGATTACATTTTATCATTTGAGAAGAACTTTGTTCTTATCAATAAAGGCAATGTTTTCTTTGGGCATGCCTATTCCTCTTATGGTCTCTTTATCATGGATTTGAATGGAAGTGTCAATTCGAATAGAATGTATGCATTATCCTCCAGGGAAGCATAGACTGACGCAGCCGGATGGCATGCGAGGTTGGGACATATAAGCTACGATAGGGTCCATTCATTGGCTCGGTCAGAGCTTTTGCATGGTACCAGCAACGTTATTAAACACACTTGCCATGATTTTCTGGCTAGAAAGTCAGCCCGCAAACCATTTGGAGAAGCTCAACGAGCCGAGTATCCATTGCAGTTGATTCACTCCGACGTCTGTGGACCAATAAGTTTAATCGCTAGTAATGGGAAACAATACTTTGTAACTTTCATTGACGACTATACCCGTTATGGGTTTACTCATTTGATTACTTGTATATCCGAGGCAATATATTGCTTTAGAAACTTTCTAAACCTTGTAGAGAATCAACAGGAGCGAAAGGTGAAAACCTTACGCACTGATAGAGGTGGAGAATATCTCTCTAATGAGTTTGAAAAGTTGTGCAAAGAAAGAGGGATAACCAGTCAAACGACAGTCGCCAACACACCACAGCAGAATGGTGTGGCTGGACGTCGTAATTGAACACTCATTGACATGATTAGAACCATGATGTCGCAGGCTTAATTACATATCTCATATTGTAGTGATGCGTTGTTGACTGCCACTCATGTAATAAACCTTGTCCCAACCAAAGCGGTAGACACAACGCCATATGAGCTGTGGTATGGAAGAGAATTAGATCTCACCAGGTTGTGACATTGGGGTTGCGCTGCCTATACACATACGACTGACAGCCGTTTTGGAAAGTTAGAACCCAGAGGACTAAACAGTATCTTTATAAGGTATTCAAAGAACTCTGAAGGTTACGTATTTGTGTCAGCTCAAGAAAATGGTGGCGTGGTCGAACATGATTCCTGAGACGTAACTTTCCTTGAGGACGAATTCCCAACGCTTGGCGAAATTAAAAACAGATGAGATATTGACTGAACTAGAGCAGGATAACATTGATGATCGAGTCCCACTTACTTCGAGTGGGAGATTTGAACCAGCAACGCAGGTGAATGACATGGTTAATGATAATGGAAACATTTTCATTATAAATCTAGTGGGAGGATCAAACCCTACCACACAAATCACTGTTGCCGCAGAGACGAATCAAGTTGAACCTGATAATCATGTAGCCGAATAGACACCACAACCACCTACACTACCCATTGTTCCCAGTGGGAGTACTCTAACCAACTTGGTTCCATGTCCTAGTGATCAAGGAATTCATCTCGGGGATAGGATCCCGAGACCAAGAGGCCGTCCGATGAAGGTTGTAGGTCAAGGTTCTAACACTGCTCTTAATCCCAGTGGGAGTTATACTCCGATTAAAAGCATTGTCTCGAGTTGGAGTAGCGTTCAAAATCAAGATTGGAGGAACGAGCCTAGACGTAGTCAAAGGTATCGAACTTCTCCTAGGAAGTATCCCAACGAGAGAGGATAAATCTTCAGTCTAACATCTGTTGACGAACCAGTAACGGTTCAACAAACGTTCGAAGGACCTCAAGCAAAGGAATGGAGGAATGCAATGGAGGAAGAGATCTCATCAATGAAAGCCAATTCAGTATGGTCTTTGGTTGATTTACCTGCTAACCGCAGAGCCATAGGAGCAAAGTGGGTCTCAAATTGAAACTCACTACTGATGGAAAGGTCGAGCGACTTGTTGCGAAAGGATATACCAACTTCACGGAGTGGACTTTGACGAAACATACTCACACACTGTGCGTTACACCATAGTACGGGCCATTTTGGCCTTGGTTGCAAGTATCGATCTCGAGCTACACCAAATGGATGTTAAGACCAAATTCCTCCACGGAAACCTGGAGGAAGAGATCTACATGGAGCAACCAGAGGGTTTCATTACTCCTGGCAATGAACGTAAAGTTTGTAAACCCCAAAGGTCCATTTATGGTCTTAAACAGTCGTCTCTACAATGGTACCGCAGATTCCATGAGGAAATCGTAGGAAACGGATTTGTGAATCTTCACGAGGATCCGCGTGTATTATTAGACCTCCGAGTCTAAGTATGTCATCTTAACTTTATACGTGGACGACATACTCATTGCCGCAAACGACATGAGTTATATGAACAAGTAAAAGTTTAAGGACATGGGAGAGGCCACGTACATCTTAGGCATTAAAATTGCTAGAGATCGGGCTACCCGGAAATTGTGTATGTCTTAAAAAGCTTATATCAACAAACTGTTGAAAAGATTCAGATTACAGGACGCCAAACCCGTGGATACGCCGGTGGTGTTTGGGTGCGCACTATCAAAATGTGACGGCCCCAAGAACCTGGCAGAGCGTGAACAGATGAAGGGTGCGGAGTATTTGAGCATGGTCGGTAGTTTGATGTACGCCATGCAACGCACCCGTCCAGATATCTATTACGCCGTGGGCCTAGTAGCACGTTTCCAATCAGATCCTGGCTATCAACATTTAAAGGCTGTAAAATGAATAATTCGTTATCTGAAAGGTACTGCCGACCGTGGTGGCGATCTAGATGATCGTAAGTCCACTACAGGGGGAGTGTTCCTCCTTGCTAATGCCGCCATTTCATGGACGAGCAAGAAGCAAACTTGTGTCACGCTGTCCACGATGGAATCGGAATTCGTAGCTCTCTATAAGAATGCACAAGAAGCGGTTTGGCTCAAAAGGCTTCTAACTGCACTGCTTGGTGGTGATGTTGAGAATAAACATGTGAAGGTCTTCTCTGACAGTCAAGCAATCATTACGGCAATTAAGAATCCGAAGAACCATAGTAAACCAAACAAATTGATGTGAAATATTTCTATGCTAAATATATGGTTGAAGACAATACAATCACTATGGAATACTTGTCCACTGATAATATGATAGCAGACTCATTGACTAAACCACTACGCAGGGACATATTCGAAAAGCATGTAAAACTGCTTGGATTGCGTAGGGTTTAGGAATAACATGTATCTGTTATAACATTTTGATATTAGAAAGTTACATGTTGTAAGCAAAAGAATTGCAACTGAGTTTATGATCAATCGACGTCATAATGTTTTGATTACATCAGATTTACGGTCTATAAACTAAGTCGTAGGAGGATGCAATCCTCTGCCAAACTATGTCGAATGTGGGCCTTACCTAGTCACACAGGTACGGTAGTCTTTTGGTGGAGGGAGGCCTCTACCAAGCAAGACGGGCTAAGAGTCAGCGGAATAAACCTGATTTAGAAAGACGATTATCTAGTTTTGAAATAACTCGACATGATCTTCGTTTTGCATATCGCCGTGATAAACTTTGTTCGTCATTTAACAACATTCTGGGCTAGATGAGAATCTGTGATAGCATGATTGACATATCCCTTTCCTTTCAATCCAAAAGGTTCAGGTATGCTACCAATGCGTGTTTCATACTGCGCGCGTCACGTTTGACCATGGGGTCACAGCTCGGTTGTGCTAGGAAGGTGGCGGGCGCAACCTCTTCACCTCGAGCATGTGATTGATCCCAGGAGCCTTATGAAGAGGCACCTAAAGTATCCTCACGGACTCGTAACTCATATATAAGGTCAAGCCCAATGCTCGCTTCCCGGCGTACGAGCGTAGTGCTGAACAAAAAGGCCCAGTGACCATGTCTTTGGAAACAAGTTGGGTCTGACTAAGGATATGTGCGATGGGGATGGTCAAGTTCACCTGTAATTCACCGACTCCACCAACCGGAAAATAGTTGAAGGTTGTGAATACTTGTACGGATGCCTTGGAGAAGTGTTCCTATGTGGAAACTAGGCAAAAGGAGAATTAACAGTTGACCTAGGATACAACGCGGTACAATATAAATGTTGTTTATAACAGGTTGATTGGAGAATAGGGAATCAACGTTACATGGGTGCTACAATACTCCTAAGAGATGTGTAGAACGATGCCCGTCGTATCTGCCGGTCGCACGGAAAACCTCGAATGAAATATTTGGAAGCAAGGAGCAGATCGAAGGATTCAAATGTTGATGCATATTTAGACGAAAATACATTAACAGGCACCCTCCCATTCCGGCGAGTGGGAGCTGTAAGCATATGGTGATGGGTGCCGTTATTGGTAGCCCATAATATGTATAGTTTACCTAAGGAAATTAGGTAAATGTCACATTAGGGTAATTGGGCTAGACCTAAATCCTAACTGACATGAGAGGCCCAAATTATGGGCCTCCCCTATGCATGGCCGGCCGAAATACCTAGTGAGGGCAAAGTGGACTTTTGTCCACTTTGCTCCTCCTATAAATACACGGTGTTAGGGGATTTTAGGGTTAATCACTATTTTCTCATTAGAATTTTTTAGAGAGAAAAATCCTCCACCCCACAACTAGGTTTCAGCCAAACCTATCTTCAGAAAGGGTGTGCCAATTTGCTTTCCAAGAAAACACTCCAGAGATTTGTCCCCGTGCCAAGAATCGATTAGAGGCTTTGCTGTGGAGCTTGTACCGCGTAGGGCTTCTGTAACAAGAACCTCTACGGTTCCCGACTATAGGATCATGAACTCCCTCCTGAGAAGATCTTGGGTCTACGGATCATCTTAAAGTTATGTGCGAATCTTCCACTGCGTAATTCCGATTACTAGCATGTATCTTGTTTTAAGTATCCATAGTGATTACTCCCCGTAATCTAAAAAATTGGGTACATGTCACTTATGGACATTGGGCCAGACCCAAATACTAATTGACGTGAGAGGCCCAAAATTGGGCCTCCCTATACTGGTGTCCGGCCGAATA
Organism: Clarkia xantiana subsp. parviflora; assembly: GCA_036873135.1. Lineage (NCBI taxonomy): Eukaryota > Viridiplantae > Streptophyta > Magnoliopsida > Myrtales > Onagraceae > Clarkia > Clarkia xantiana. Next base: position 25,104,628 of record JAPTYO010000011.1, read on the forward strand.
TAGTGAGGAGGTAAAGTGGACTTTTGTCCACTTTACTCCTCCTATATATATGGGGAGTTAGGGGTTTTATTATGGTTAATCATCAAAATTCCCTTCAAGTGGTGATCAGAGATAAAACCCTACCCCCAAATACACCTATATATGCCGAACCTAGCATCCGCCAAGGGTGTGCCAATTTGCCTTTGAGCAATTGGCAATAATTTTCCTTTGCCAATTTGCCTTTGAGCATACACCTATCTGTCCCTTGCCAAGAATCGATCAGAGGCTCTGCTGTGAAGAATATACCACGTAGGTCTTCCTTCACAAGAACCCCTACGAGTGCCGACCGGAGGATCGTGAAATCCCTCCCTGCAAAGATCATGGGACTACAGACAGCTGTAGAGGTATGTGCGAATCTTCCGCTGCGTAATTTCGATTACTAGCATACACCATGATTTAGTTTCCGTAGTGATTACTTCCCGTAATCTAACAGCAATAACAGAAGGAAAATTAAGGAGGTCTATGCAAGACTTAGTGTCCTCAAGAGCCAAACACAAAGTGAAGCAAACCGACTGGAGGAAAAAAAATCTAGTAGAGACACTTGGTGGTTTATGGAACCGGGAAGAAATGTATTGGAAGCAACGGTCACGAGTTAAATGGCTAAACTATGGACATCGAAATTCTAAGTTTTTCCATATGAAAACCATTAATCGACGAAGACATAAAGAGATATTCACCTTGAGGCAAGTGATGGGACTCGAATTTGCGATGAACAACGAATTGGGTGTCAGCTATCATCTTTTTTCCAACACCTCTTTGCTTCAGTCGGAGATAGGGGATGGGATAATATATTGGGAGTTGTGCCAACAATGGTATCAGATACCATTAATAAGGATATTAAAAGGGAGGTGATACTGGACGAGGTAAAGAGAGCAACCTTTCAGTTGGGGGGCATGAAAGCACCCGGACCGGATGGCTTCCCGGGGTTATCTTTTTAACGGTATTGGAACGTAGTGGGCAAAGACATTTTCACCATGGTTAAGAACTTCCTACATTCAGGTACTTTTTCTCCAGCCCTAGGATACACGGATATAGCACTTATCCCTAAAGTTCCTAATCCGTGTTCACCAAGCCAATTTAAGCCGATTAGCCTTTGTAACTTTACTTATAAAATAATATCAAAAGTGTTGGTTAATCGGCTTAAGCCCTATTTATCGGATATGGTCACACCTTTTTTAAAGCGCATTTGTTTTAGGTCGATTAATACAAGTTAATATCATAGTGGCACACGAGGCATTCTATTACTTGCGGAATAGAGGAAGCGCGAAAGAGGAGGATTACTCGATAAAAGTGGATATGCAAAAAACCTATGATCGGGTGGAATGAGATTTTCTAAAAGCTGTCTTAACAAAGCTGGGATTTAGCGATCAATGGGTCAGGTGGATCCATGCATGCATCTCTTCCGTTACTTACCGACTCATAATAAATGGCATGAGAACGGCCCCTTTCAAGCCGACAAGAGGAATTCGTCAAGGTGACCTGTTATCCCCTTACTTGTTTATCCTAGTGGCCGAAGTGTTATCTCGTATGGTGCTATGGGCGGTGAATCAAGGAGCGCTATAAGGTATCCAACCGAAACGTGGGTGCCCGAATTTCCACCATTTATTTTTTGCGGACGATTCAGTCTTTTTTATCAAAGCGTCTCCTAATCATGCTGCGATATTAAGGACTATAATGTCTGATTACTGCGGAGCCTCGGGTCAAGGGGTTAACTTAGAGAAATCGAGTGTGTTTTTTGAATCTAATGTTCTGGAAGAGACACGTAGTGCTATAGAAAGGGTGTTGGGAATCAAAGCGAATCGGGAACCTAGAAAATACCTTGGTCTTCTGATCATATGGGGGATATCAAAGAAAGAGGCACTGGGTTACTTGAAGGAAAGAATATCAGGAAAAATCAATGGGTGGAAGTCCAAGCTTCTCAACAATGCGGGAAGTGAGGTGCTAATTAATCGGTGGTCATGGCGATGCCAACCTACACTATTAGCATATTCATTATCCCTAAGACTTGGTGTGCGGAGGTAAATGCTCTAATAGCCCGATTTGTAAGCATATGGTAATGGGCGTCGTAATTGGTAGCCCATAATATGTATAGATTACCTAATGAACTTGGGTAAATGTCACATTAGGGTAATTGGGCTAGGCCCAAATCCCAATTTACATGGGAGGCCCAAAATTGGGCCTCCCCAAATACATAGGCCGGCCGAATGTTATGGTTGGGGTAAAGTGGACTTTTGTCCACTTTACTCCTCCTATAAATAAGAGGTGTTAGAGAAATTTTAGGGTTAATCATAATTCCCTCACAAGAGAGTGTTAGAGAGAAAAACCCTCCTCCCACACACAAGGTTCGGCCGAACCACATAAAGACACCAAGGGTGTGCCATAATAGTGGTATCAGAGCCTGTGTTAGGAGTTCATGATTTTTATAAATTGGTGTTCTTGGAGTTTTGAAATTTTCGGATTGAAATTTTAAAAGGGAATTTAAATTTTTCGAATTTTTAAGTTTAAGAGTGGCCCGAAATTTTCATGTTCTTGTTTAAATTGATGTTCATGATCTTCAAGAAAAAGGTGATATTTATCAAAATTAAACATTAGATTGTAGATCTTATTAAAATTTGATCTTAAAATTTGACCACTTGTTCCCAATTAGTGTTTGTGCCGAAAATTTTAATTATTTTTCAAAGTAAAATTTTTAATTTCTTGTTCACCAAGTTAGATGTTTCGGCACATACATATAAAATTGTTTAAAATTATATTGTTTACCATATTTTTATTTTTAATTAAGGTAACAATATATCTATAATTTGGAACATAAGGATAGATTCACAATAATATATAGAAATATATATCACTATCAATATATCTAAATATTTAAATAGGTTAAAGATATTATTGAAAGATTTAGTTACCTAAAAGATTGAGAAAATATATTGTCAGTCATTTGTTTTCCTGTTAAAGATATTGAGAATAAATTAAATATATATATATATTGCTGATTGATTTAATCTTAGAGATAAAATCTTAGCAATAAATACATATATGTTAGATAAGTAAACATTTCGGCCCAACCTTTAAAATTTTAATTATTGGGCTGGTCCAATATGTTAAACCGAGACGAAATAAAACCGAAGCGGATTTTCCCAATCGGTTCGACCTATTTCGGTCGGGTCGGACCATGGTAATTAAGTGTATCAAACCGAACCAGTTTTGAGTGTTGAACCGAACCCTATTTTCTTGGACTGGTTCGGACCAAACCAGATTTTAAAATTAAAACAGGACCGAACCGAACTGGGTTTTGCCGGACCGAACCGAATTTTCCGGACTGAACTGGATTTTCTGAACCGAACTGGACCAAAATGGACTGAATTTGACTAAACCAAACAATATTTTCTAAACTGAATTCAAGTCAATTAAAATAGGTAGGTGAAGTTTTAAAATTAAAATGTTTTTGAACTTCGAAATGGACTACACAGTGCGCATAGGGTTGCTAACCTTTATGCCTAGTTTCGATTATGGGGATTGATCTCGGGGATACATTTTTTTGGGACTCGATTAATTAGAGGGCTGAATTGAAATTGTTTATTATTCAATATATATTTATACATGATTAGAACTTTTGTCTTGACTAAGTCAAGCTAGCTGGATATTGCATGTTGTGGGCGGAGCCCTGGTTAAATATATGGAATGCGCACTAGGATAGACATGCAGTGATGGTTGGAAATTCCTAGGATTCATGTCTAGAAGTTTGCATAATTGAGTATAAGCATGAATTGCGAATCAACCCCTAATGTTTAAAATTATTTTAAAACCGAAAACCAGTCGCCAAATATGTATGATTGATGTGAATGTTACATGTTTGACACGTATGCTAAAATGTAGAGGATGAAGTTACATTTGATAATTTAATTGTAAGTAGAATTATGAATGCAAGCATGAGTTCCTCGGAACATTAGACTTATGACGCGTAAGCATGTATGCGGTGCATGTGATGAATGTTGCTGGCATATGATAATTTATATGGATAGTAGAATTATGTGTGCATGAGTGAATTCATTGGAATGATTTTCCAAAAAAAAAAAAGGGCATTGGGAAAGCAAGATCGGGTATGCTTATTTTAAAAGATTCCCGTTTCGATAATTTGTGATTAAAACCGTTTTAAGAGACTGGTCTATTAGATAGAAGACGACGATGGTGTGAACTCTTTCACAGCCATCTTCCATTGGTTTATTGGTGGTCAGTTGGTTTAGATGACTGAGGAATCATTATTTGTCGGATTCCATCTTAATAGATATTTGATGTATGCAATTATTTCTCAAAATGTTATTCTCTCCCTGATTTTTGCATAATCATTGATATGTTAGTATGAATTGGTTGAATTAGTGGTGTAAGACGTGTTCCTCGGGTTGGTGAGTTTCTGATCCAAGTGACACCTCTTTCGGATATTTCACACTTTTTCTTGATCCGCTTAGCTTGATTCTCTGATCCTTAACTCCACTCCTTGTAGATCTGCATAAGGGGTAGTACTGAGCACGGAGAGGGGGGGTGGTGCTCAGTGAACCCTCTCTGATGCCTAAGTGAGTTCGGGTTCTAGAGAGAGGACAGAGCTAAACGTGCAAAGATGTAAACTTGTCTAAATGAATAGAACTTGCAAAGTATATATAGGCTACGAGGGGATTAAGGTGGCTTAATGACGTCGTTAATCCCTAAAAGTACTTTATTAACATATAACAGCAAGATTTAAACCTTTAAATTCACGGAGAGGTGAGTGAAAAAGTCTAAGTATTAGTCGGGTAAAATGGATGTCGGGACCCTCGGGGTTGGACAGAGAATTCGACCTCTAAGGCCTAGGGTCGGGTCAGTTTTCCCGACCTCTCTTGGGAGAGGTGGGTAAACTGACCCAATCCTTCCTAGGGTAGATCGGTTCGGCTAGCCCGATCTCACCTAGGTGAGACCAACGGACCGGTCCGGACGAATATATCTAGCTCGTCCGGGCCGCTCACGTTGTGAGTGATGTGTGCGGGTCCATGTTTCGATTTACAATCGTAAGCAGGGCGATCAAAATAAGACAATCCGAAGGGAGATGGGTTCAAATTGGGTGTATATCCATCACATGCCCCCGAGTCAACCAATTGCTTAACCCTTAATTGACTCTATTTTATGATGGGATGACACGCACAATTTGAAACCGTGTTATTACCTCTTGAAGAATCCTTTGCTTGTCTGTAGGCGCCTTTTCCGGGCCTTATCCTCAGTTTCTCAAACTAGAGGGAAAAACAAACGTTACAGAAAACGGGGACGTGTCTATACACGTGTCCGACAAATGTGGATATAAAAATCCGATCTTTTCTTTTATGCTTTAAAAAATATGCACATGCACGAGGATGCAACGTGATCATGAATATAAACTAATGTAATCCGGTTTCGGGTTATCATAATCAATACGTGTCCATGAGGGGTGAACTCTATCCGTGAAAAAATATTTAGGCCGGGTCTAAAAAAATTCTAAGTATGGGAAAATGAGATATTTGTCCATGGGGGATTAACTTGGATAGTAATGTGCCCAACCATAGTTAAAAAGGGGTGAAGATGATGATCTTCTATCTAACCCTTGGATCTCCTTTAATTTAAATGGATGGTGGTGATTATGTCTCCCTAAAAAATCCTACCCCTTTTAATTATACGGTAAAGGAAGAAGATTACCTCACTTAGAGCCTCCATCGTCTTTTTCTCCTTACTTCACATTCTTGGGGACCAAGAAAAACTTCAAGCCCTAAATTTGGGTGGTGGCCGGCGAAGCTCTTCACGGCGGAGGGGGGTGTTTTCCGGCACGGCGGCGCAGCAAGCTCTTCAACCGGGGTGGGCGGTGCGACCAGCAGCGGCAATGAGGCCGGCCAGGGCAGCGGAGGCGAGAGGTCGAGGCTTTTCGGTCTGGGCGCTGCACCTCGATTCCTTTCGCGGCGGGGCTCTCGGTGGCTTAGGCGGTGGATTCTTATCCACAACGGGGCCCGGCGAAGCAAAGGAGGGCGACGGGCCGAAGACGGCGGCGAACTCCGGTGCTGCTTCGATTAGCAGAGGCGGAGTGGGCCAGGGGCAATTCCGGCAAGGCGTGAGGGAGTATCCGGCGACTGCGGGCCCTCCCTTCCGGCGACGGAAGGAGCTAAATTCCGAACCCATTTTTCAAATCGGTTTGGGATTTCCTAAGGTTCGATCTTTTCTCTTTCCGTGAACATATCATTTGCTCGGATTTGGATTGCCTATGCTTGATTTGTGATGATTTCCCGAATGCTTGAGTTCTGATTGCCGTATTGAGTAGATAGTCGTTTGTTTGGAAATAATTTTTTGCCCGTTGGATTTTCCTTGCTTGATTTTGATGTCGCGGAATTACTCGTATGTCGAGTGTTGTTGAGGGGTATAATCGTCCTTTGCTCGGAAAACGGTTTTTTGCCCGAGTGAAATTGCTCGATTTTGTTGTCGTAAAATTGCTCGTACGTAGCCGTTGTGGTTATTGGGTATCCTCGAGTCTTGATTGGTTCACTTTGATCGTTGTACGGTATAGTTTTCGATATGTTGATGTCGGAATATTTCCGAACTTACCCGAGAAATTGCCCCTTGTTCTGATACTTAGCTTGATATGGTAGGTATTATACTCGTGGTGGTGCCCCAAAATTCGGACCTTGCAACGGCGCTACATTCTCCGCAGGATGAGTAAGTTTTTCATCCTCTTCATTCGTCGCGTTACTTTCTTTCCTGATGTTAGCTCAGAGTCGGATTCTGAGTCAGATACTGAGTTTGAATATTGGTCTGAGTCGGAGTCTATCTCATGTTTGGAATTTCCTACTGCTTTCGAGTTAGGTCTTGTGCCATTGTCGGGGAAACATTTTGGTTGGAGTGACTATAACGAGCATGTTGAGTTAGGTGACGTTAGTCCCTTAGATGAACCCTTATACCCCTTCCTTCCATCTCTGAAGAACATTAGAGAGGTCGTGACAGTGCCCTCAGAGGGGAAGGTTGTAGTGTACACCCCCCCAAATTCGATACGGGTTACGCTTCCCCTATTGTGATGATCTTATCGAACTTTGCCGGTTTTTTCGGATTTCTCCTGTGAACCTTGCCCCCAGTGCTATCCGTGTCAGGGTGGGATTTTGAGTATTATGTCAGTGGTACTCCTGGAAGTACTCCTTGGTTCTATTCCGGTGTTTTTATCGCATCCAATATCAGAAGAAGATCGGTTTTGCGAGCTTGGTGACTCGTTATCCTCTTCTTAAGGACACCCGATTTGAGGATTTTGGGTTGGGTAAGGTTGAGTGGAACAGCGACCTTCGCTTTGTGGCTCCTCTTTATAACTCGTCGAGTCATTGGTCTAAGTATTATTTCTTCATCACCGATCGCTATGTGACTTGGTCGGTTCTTCATGATAATCGGTCAGATGGCTGGCCTTCCTTTGGGGAGTTCTCTTCCTCAGACATAAAGACCATGAACGTTATTTATCAAAGCCATCAGACCAAGTCTTATTGTCCTGTGTCTGTGGTGACCGAGATGGATCTGTATGAGGCGGGGATTCGCTTGACCCCTCCCTCCGAGGGTTTGGTATGTCACATAGTCTTCTTGTTTTTATTCATCTTTTGTTTTTCCTTTGTAGGTTGGTTTCACGGAAAAACTTATAATGTGCAAGCGGAGCCCATTGATTTGAGCAAGAGGAAGGGACCCTCTAGCTCTGCTCCCAATAAGTCTTCTAAGTCGGGGAGGGCCGCGGAGACTTCCAGTATGTTCTTCCTTCTCTTCTTTTTATTTTATGATATATTTGTAACCGTTCTCATGTTGTTTTCATTGTGTTATCAAGGCACTCGTCATTGGTAACCGAGCGCATCGTTCCTGTGAGCAAGAGTTCGAGCCAATCAAAGTCTAAGGCACGGAAGCCTGACTCTGAGGTCGGTCCCTCGGCTGTCAAGAAGAAAAAGACTGCAAGAGACTCTCCTTCGATTTCTCGTTTTCCGACACCTTCTCGTGATAAGGAGATAGTGTTCGAAGAGGCGCCTTCCTTACTTGACAAAGGGAAGCGACCTGCCGATGGTGGTGGGAGGACCATTGGTGCTGATGCGTCTTCTCCATCCCTTGCCCCCCGGCCGAGGGAACGAGTCTCAGGTTTGTTTCTACTTTATAACTTGTAGATATATCGTCACTTGTTGCTTGTTCATTTTATAACTTGTTGATACAGTCCGACTCCCTGCCTTGAGTTGCAAGGTGTCTCGTCTGACTAACGAGGATATCGTTAGAGCTGAGTGGACTCATTTTGCTGGATTAAAGGAGTATCATTTTTACAGCCATTCTTCCTTGCACACTCCTGAGGTTGGTGTTCGTGTCTTACGGAGTGTTGTTGCTCCTGGAGATCGCCTTTCTCTTCCCAAATTTCCTAAAGAAACTAGGCGTTTTGTTCAAGGGGTTCTATCTCGATATGCCCCGGTAAGTGATTTTTTTTCCTTTATCTTCCATTCTGAGTAATTGTTTGTTATGCTACTTTACATTTGTTCATTGTATTAGGGCATGTCTGACATGGTTAATATCTCGTCCGTTACCCTTGAGCTATCTGAGGAGAACAAGGTACTTGAGGATAAACAAGTATCCTTGAAGGCTGAGCTTAGCAGTGCCGTGGAGAAAACTCGCCTTTCTGATTTGAAGATGCAGGAACTTCGGGATCAGGTAGCCTCACTTGAGACTACCATTGCGGATTTGCGTCGACATGCTGATGTTGATTCTTCACTCCATGCTGCGGAGTTGAAGAATATTGAGGAGAAATGTCGTAAGGAGGAGAGAGTTACTGCAGTGGCTGAGTATAAGTCTTCTCATGCCTATGTTTCTTATTTCCAGGTTCGGTGTACCAAGGAGATGAACCAGTTTGGAGAGTATCTTACGGATCAGATATTCAAGATTGATCCTCAGTTTCCAGTTCACGACTTGGGTGACTTTGGTCCTTATGCTAGTGGTTATGTTGTTGTGCTTAGGGGGCAGGCTGCTGTTGCTGAGAACGTGCTTGATGCCCCTGTGCAGGAGGATACTACTCCTATCGATGTTGTTGATTCAGGATCCTCTCCATCTTCTTCGAGTTCCATTAGTGGTTCTTCTTTTGAGAATCAGGACCGTGAGGACTCCCTAGTGGCGTCCGGTTGATTATATGACATCTCTATCCTTGTACATATTCCTTTGCTTTTTCATCCCCTTGATGGGTTGAGTGGTTTATCCCTGTGTTGGGTTGAGTATATTTTGAAGGCCTCATACTTAGGCACTTTTTGGAGTTGCTACTAGACTTGGTTGTGTCTACTTTCTTTATGTTGTTTAGCTTGGCTTATGGTATGGATGGTAGGATAACTTGTTGCTTGGCTGTGGTAGCCTTTTGGTTGTTTGTATGGTTCCTTCTTTGTAAGCATCTTACTTGTGTTTGCGTTTAACTTCATTGATGTCTCTTTAGCTTTCCCTTGTGTCATGATACCTATAATGTCATCATGAACAAACTTATATATCATTTCTTTGCAAAGGAGGGAGGTTCTTTGAGATACACCCTTAATGTAGTTGTAAAAAATTCGCGATATAGGCTATCGGGGGGCACAGAATGTGTTCACGAGATAGGCTCTCGGAGGGCGCAGAATTAGTTTGCGAGATAGGCTTTCGGAAGGCGCGGAATTTTTCGCAATATATGCTCTCGGAAGGCACTGAATAGTTCGAGAGATAGGCTCTTGGAGGGCACAGAATTTTTCGCGCGATAGGCTTTCGGAGGGCACATAATTTTTCGTGAGATAGGCTCTCGGAAGGCACATAATTTTTCGCGAGATAGGCTCTTGGAAGGCACATAATTTTTCGCGAGATAGGCTCTCGGAAGGCACATAATTAGTTCGCGAGATAGGCTCTCATAGGGCACAAAATTTTTCGCGAGATAGGCTCTCGGAAGGCACATAATTAGTTCACGAGATAGGCTCTCGGAGGGCACATAATTTTTCGCGAGATAGGCTCTCGGAAGGCACAAAATTAGTTCACGAGTTAGGCTCTCGGAGGGCACGGGATATTTCGCGAGATAGGCTTTCGGAAAGCACATAATTAGTTCACGAGATAGGCTCTCGGAGGGCACAGAATTTTTCACAAGATATGCTCTCGGAGGGCACATAATTTTTCACAAGATATGCTCTCGGAGGGCACATAATATTTCACGACATAGGCTCTTGGAGGGCGCACAGTTTGTCACGAGATAGGCTCTCGGAAGGCACAGAAAGTGTCATGCACTTGTTTGTCATATCTAAGTAAGGTGATGGATAAGTGTCCAATTCGGGTCCGTGTTTACATTTCGGGCCTCGTAAACGTGTCGAAAATTACATCTCGGTTTAAAAACACCTCCCACGGTATCAAAACAGTCCGGAAGCGCCTTTACGCGCGTCCGGACCGGACCTCCGGGTTGCGCGGCAATCCGGACCTCGCCGAATTGCCCAAATCTGACGAGGTCCGGATTACCTTACGGGTATCGCGCTATTACCGTATCCGCGATTACCGTTACGCGTAGAGAAGTCAAGTTCACGTACTACCAACAAGGATGAAGGTTACCGCATGATCTTGAACCGTCATCGAACCGCCTAAAAACCGGGTCCGGTCCCAAGAAAGCCTATAAATAGGAGGTCTTGGCCACCCATTTTGACACATTCTCTCATTTTGCCCAACTTTGGTATTTTGAGCTCTGACTTCTCTCTAGAAATTCTCTCTCTCTAGAAATTACCTTTTTGCCACTATAGTGATTTAAGCATTGGAGAGGGCTCCGCTAGCACCACCCCCCCCCCCCCCCCCCTCTCCGTGCTAGCATTGGTCCTTAGTGCAGGTTCCGACGCCCTGAGTCACATCCGCCCTGAGTCACATCCGCCCTGAGCCACATCCGCCCTGAGTCACATCCGCCCTGAGTCACATCCGCACTGAGTCACATCCGTAACACAGCCGATCCGAGACACAATCCTCACCCGGGAGCAAGCCTGAACACTCGTCAGTGGCCCAACCGCCGACGGAAGGGTTACAGCCCACACAACCACAGACGCATCCTTACGACTCTGTTCAATCCGGACGCAACATTGGCGCCGTCTGAGCGATTCGAACAAACAAGCTACCGTACCGCGGAAATCATGACGAGTGATCACAACGCTCTCGCTAAGGTCAATCCGTCAAAAACCATGAAGCGCTTTAGACGCCATAAAAGATCCATAATGACAACCGTTCCAACAAGCAGTGTGCCTTCCGCACAGCACGGTCCAAAATTTCCAGACATCCACGTGATACATGGAGGTTTCGGGGGAGGAGGCGAAACTTCATACGGGAGAGAAATATACGCTTCCTTGATGATCCATGAACCTAGGGGCAGTCAGCAGGGAAACACTGTCCTAGAAAGCGCCATCGGCTTTTCTTCGGAAGACAAGTCACACATAACATTTCCACATAATGACGCCTTGGTCATAACCATGAGAATTGACGGCATGGACATCAAGCGCATCTTGGTCGATGGAGGAAGTTCGCCCAACATCATCACGAAAGAAGTCATCCTAGCCTTGGGGAGAAAGAAGGATGTCAACAAAATGAATTCACCCTTAGTGGGGTTCATGGAAGATGCAAGTTACCCATTGGGATCCATAACACTACCAGTTATACTGGGAGAAGGCAACTCACGTCTCTAAATTGAAATACCATTTATGGTAGTGCAGAAGCTTGATGCATACAACAGTATCTTAGGATACGCAACCATGAATGCGTGGGGAATGGTTCCATCCACAGCTCATCAGAAGATCAAATTCCCAACTGCATCCGGAATCGGTGAAGTCAAAGAAGATCAACTGTTGTCAAAAAATTGCTACAACGTGGCAATCCAAAATAATGTCAAGCCCGATGACATGCCCATCATTGATGACGACCCAAGAGAAGGCCGTGCCCGACCAGCCCCAGTTGAGGAGTTAAAACAAATAAAGATCGAAGAGCCAGACAGAATGGTCCAAATCGGAGCATCCCTGTCAGAAGATGAAGTGATAGAGATCACAGCACTCCTCAAAGAATATAAAGAGCTATTCGCATGGTCGCCAAGCGATATGCCCGGAATCAGTGCAGAAGTCATTTCCCATAAGCTAAACATCAAGCCAGGAACTCGAGCAATAGCCCAGAAACTTCGACCCCTCGGGGGCAACAAGAAACTGGCAATCAGAGAAGAGGTGGGAAAACTGCTTGACGCAGGATTCATTGAAGAATCAAGATACCAAACATGGGTTGCAAATCCGGTGTTGGTTCCTAAGTCAAGTGGCAAGTTAAGAATGTGCATCGATTACAGAGATCTCAACAACGCGTGCCCAAAGGATTCATATCCTCTCCCAAGAATCGACCAACTAGTCGATGCCACTGCCGACCATGAATTAATGTCTGTAATGGATGCATACTCAGGGTACAACCAAATCCCGATGTTTAAAGATGACGCGCCGCATACTGCATTCTATGCAGACAGTGAAATATACAACTACACGGTGATGCCATTCGGCTTAATCAATGCGGGAGCGACATACCAACGAATGGTCAATACCATCTTCGGCGATCTGATCGGAACCAAAATGGAGGCATACGTGGACGACATGGTCGTAAAGTCAACCAAAAGGCGCAACCATGTTGACGACTTGCGAGCAATCTTCAAAAGAATGCGCGAATATCAAGTCCGCCTAAATCCAACAAAATGCGCTTTCGGCGTACAATCAGGAAAAATCCTTGGATTCATGGTGAGCCAGAGGGGGATAGAAGCTAACCCAGAGAAAGTAAAGGCGATTGAAGAAATGGTGTCCCCAAGGAGACATAAGGAAGTCCAGCAACTAAATGGCCGCCTAGCTGCTTTAAACCGGTTCCTTGCCAGAATAGGCGACAAGGCACTCCCGTTCTTTGAAGTCTTGCATGCAAACAAGAAGTTTGAATGGACACTAGCATGCGAAGAGGCCTTCCAGCAACTAAAGCAACACTTGCGCACATTGCCGGCATTAGCAAAACCAATACCAGGAGAGCCCCTCTTCCTGTACATATCAGTGAGCAACACGGCTGTCAGCTCAGTCCTTGTCAAACAAAAGGGAACTACCCAGCTCCCAGTCTACTACGTGAGCAAGATACTTGCAAAGTATGAAATAAACTACATGCCAATCGAAAAATACCTGTACGCGCTAATAATAACAGCAAGAAAGCTGAGGCCATACTTCCATGCGCACGAAGTAACAGTCTTAACAGACCAGCCCCTGAAGCACATCCTGTCAAAACCAAATATGTCAGGAAAGCTAACAAAGTGGTCGGTAGAGCTAAGTGAATTCCGCATTCACTTTGCCCCTCGAACGGCGATCAAGGGACAAGCATTGGCAGACTTCATTGCTGAATTTACCGGGATAACTCCCGACCCAGATCCTCAAGTTGGACCTCAACAAATTGAAGAACATACCGAAGTATGGCAAATGTACACCGACGGATCTTCAAATCTAGGGGGATCAGGTGCCGGATTCCTCCTAATTCCTCCCGATGGATCAAATCCATTGAAGTATGCTCTAAACTTAACATTTAGAGCAACAAACAACGAGGCGGAGTACGAAGCATTGATAACTGGCTTAAGAATTGCAAAAGGTGTCGGAGTTAAACACCTACGAGTAAAGTGTGATTCGCAATTAGTTGTCAATCAAGTTAAAGGCGAATACGCGGCAAAGTCAGAAAATATGCAAAAGTACTTGGGGCAAGCAAAAGACCTCATCACAAGTTTCGATACTTTCGACATCTCCGCGGTGCCTAGAGAAGAAAATCAAGAAGCTGACGCCTTGAGCAAATTCGCACAAGGCAATGAACAAGGCAAAGAAACACATTTCGTGGAAAACAGAATCTTGTCAGTGATTGACAAATTCGAAGTCTTGTGCATCGATCCAGAACCAGATTGGAGGACCCCAATATTGACATACCTCAAAGACCACAAGCTCCCCGAAGATAAAGTCCAAGCCCAAAAAATCCAGAGACAAGCCGTCAATTATGCGTTGATAGATGATGAGCTTTACAAGAAAGGGTTTTCAACCCCATACCTAAGGTGCATCACCTTCAGGGAAGGCCAAAAAGTGTTAGAAGATTTACATAAAGGCCAAGCAGCCTGCCATGAAGGGGCGAGATCTTTAATACGCAAAACTTTGAGCTTGGGATACTATTGGCCAACCATGAAGAACCAAGCTACACACTTGGTCACAGAATGCAAATCATGCCAACTTTATTCAAGAAGTATCACGGCACCAGCCGCCGAGCTAAGCCCAATTGCAAGCTCCTGGCCGTTCGCACAGTGGGGGATCGATCTGGTGGGACCACTCCCAAAGTCAAAAGGCCAAACCAAATACATTGTCGTCGCAATCGATTACTTTTCAAAGTGGATCGAAGCAAAGGCATTGGCACTAACAACCGATGCACAGATAATGGATTTCATTCGAAATCACATCATCGCGCGATATGGAGTTCCAAAGGTCCTAATCAGCGACAACAGACCACAATTCAAAAGCTCAAGGCTTCAAACATTTTGCGAAAGACTCAACATTAACCACCGTTTCGCCTCAGTCCGCCATGCTCAAACCAACGGACAAGTCGAAGCCGCCAACAAGACCGTCCTAGACGGTCTCAAGAAAAGAGTGCACGCATTAAAAGGAGGATGGGCAGAAGAACTTAGCAGTGTTCTGTGGGCACTTCGAACAACTCCAAAGGAGTCAACTGGAGAAACACCATTCAGCCTGGTGTATGGAACGGAAGCAGTCGCCCCCATCAAAATTGTTGTCTCATCCTATCGCACAACCCATTTCAACACACAAGCCAATGAAGTAGACATGCGTCTAGACTTAGACTTGGCTGAAGAAAAAAGGCGTAACCCCGAACACAATCAGGCACGTATGCGTTTGATCACTGCAAGATATTACAACAGGAAGGTGAAGGAAAGGCAATTCCATGTTGGAGAAATGGTCTGGAGAAGGAATGAATTGTCACATCTCGATCAAATCAACAAGATGTCTCCAAAGTGGGAAGGCCCTTACAAGGTCGTATCCATCCCATACATCAACGCATATCGCCTTGAAGATGCAGACGGCAATGTTTCTACAAATACATTTAGTGGAGGACACTTGAAGAAATTCCACGGATAAAAGGATAATCTTCTATCACAAAAGGAGCTGTTGT
Source organism: Clarkia xantiana subsp. parviflora (assembly GCA_036873135.1). Taxonomy (NCBI): domain Eukaryota; kingdom Viridiplantae; phylum Streptophyta; class Magnoliopsida; order Myrtales; family Onagraceae; genus Clarkia; species Clarkia xantiana. The sequence goes on from JAPTYO010000011.1 coordinate 25,119,880, forward strand.
ATCAAGCCCTTTTGCTTTTATTGCCATACTGCATCTACTCGTTTATAAGACCACTCCCTTATATAAGTGGCATCTCTGTAATAATCTCACAAACCTAATGAAGTCGTTCTATCTTCGTAGGAACACGACTACTCTATGTACGTTACTTGGAAACAAAACAAAGTAACTACAACACCAACATATTTGTTATCTACACCAACAAGGAGTTTATTTCTCCATTCATAACATAGGCGTCTATCTCTAGAAGGTACCGACAACACAAAGCCATCAAGCTATGTGCACAATCAACTTATATACCGCAACGACAACCTGCGGATTTATTATCAAAACGGCGACTATTCAGGATGTCAGCTACAAGCAAAGTCTCGGATTAACACCAAGACCTACTACTAAAATACCTTGGAATAACGCCAAGGCCTACTATCAAAATAGCATGTTGTGGTATCCTACTTTTTAAAAGACAAGCCCCATGTCCACTTCTAAAAAAGAACATGCTGTGACATCTCTGGTTAGAGGCAAATCCTCATGTTCATAGCCATTCCCTGGATTCAAAACAGGATGGGCATACGAGGCTGATCACCCCTCAAGTAACGGATGTCCTCTGTTTAGACGACAATCCTATATTACGAATTCCTGGTATGGGTTCACTCTTCATAGCGGATGTCCTCTGTTTAGACGACAATCCCATGTTACGAATTCCTGGTATGGGTTCACTCTTCATAGCGGATGTCCTCTGTTTAGACGACAATCCCATGTTACGAATTCCTGGTATGGGTTCACTCTTCATAGCGGATGTCCTCTGTTTAGACGACAATCCTATATTACGAATTCCTGGTATGGGTTCACTCTTCATAGTGGATGTCCTCTGTTTAGACGACAATCCCATGTTACGAATTCCTGGTATGGGTTCACTCTTCATAGCGGATGTCCTCTGTTTAGACGACAATCCTATGTTACGAATTCCTGGTATGGGTTCACTCTTCATAGCGGATGTCCTCTGTTTAGACGACAATCCTATGTTACGAATTCCTGGTATGGGTTCACTCTTCATAACAGATGTCCTCTGTTTAGACGACAATCATATATTACGAATTCCTGGTATGGGTTCACTCTTCATAGTGGATGTCCTCTGTTTAGACGACAATCCCATGTTACGAATTCCTGGTATGGGTTCACTCTTCATAGCGGATGTCCTCTGTTTAGACGACGATCCTATGTTACGAATTCCTGGTATGGGTTCACCCTTTACAGCGGAAGTCCTCTTACTAGACGACAATTCCGTACTACAGACTTTCAAAGCCGTGATGCATGGTTCCTGGACGCAGAAAACATGCATCACAATTCATACTCTTAAAAGTGCTACATGGTCCCTGGACGCAGGAATCATGTATCACAGATATTTTTGCCAAATATTTTGTCAAATACTTTAGAAAATGTTTTATGTATCAAACTCCTTTCCAAAAATTTTATCAACACGATTTTTTGGATGTATCACATTCAATGTCAAAATATTTTTTCAAATATTTTACCAACAACCTTTTTAGGGTTCGCAAAATGCTTCTTCAAAAACTAAACTGTTTTGACGTATGCTTCCCCAACGCGGGTTGATACACGCTGGCAGGTGCGCACCCTGTGTAAAACTCATAAAATTTACAAGTAGAGTCTTGTACAACGTCGCCTTAGAGTGGAACTAAGAGACGGTATAAACTAGTATCTTGCTCAAGCAAAGATGACACATTGCAAACATACTACTTGTTAAGTCGCTATACGCGAGTCACTTGACAGGTTTCAACTGATATAGTGGCAAGCTATGCAGGAAGACGTACAATATGCACAACGCATCGTACAAACAACCTTGAATCAATAGTGGCTATCGGTCACGATTGCGGGGACTACGTTTTCACTACTAGTCATCCACGTTCAGTAAACACAGTAAGCGATAACGGTATGAAACATTACTAACAAGTTATCATGCAAATTACTGTGTATAAAACAGGTTCATACGACGTAGTTCAAAGCGAACAAGTCACAAGCAACATTCAAACAATAACTCCAACAAGTTTCTAAACATAGAGGCCAGGAGAAAAGCGAACTCATAAACGAGTCCAACACGCTCAATGCAAAACGAGCAGTTCAAATAACAGAACCACTAGGAGGCCCGGGGGCAACCTCCATAAACTCGGGAGAAGTGACAAAGAAGTTCACATCTCCGCTGTCATCGACCAACACCTCGTAGTTTGGACGACCACACTCCAAAAGGTTCAGCGCCTCAATGTGAGAAAGGGCGTAATTCGCATACGGCCCCAACTCGCCAAAAGGGAACCCAGGATCAAGATCTTTCACACGGGTGAAATAATCTTCAGAACGCTCGCTCATCAGGTTGTTTATTTTCTCATCAACAGCAGCTTTAAAATCTGAAGTTCCCAAGTACTTAGTGAAACCCACTTGTACGCCCTTCTCCCGACTCTCCTTACCGAGAGCAGCTAGCTCCGCTCCTTGAGAATGAAGATCATCTGTAATCTTCTTCTCGAGAGCGATCATCTCAGACTCAAGCTCTGACAAGCGAGTATGGCGCGCTTCATAACGACTCTCAGAAGCCGTAGCCTTCAAGCTCAACACGCGAGCCTCTTCTTTGGTTCGCAACAACTCCTGGCGCACAGCTTCACACTCATCCATAGCCGCCTGCTTCGCGCGCACCAACTCCATGACAAAAGACGACATGTTCACCATGTCGGCTACAAACTGCACATATCAACGCGATAAGCCAAACATAAACCGCAGGAGCAACAAACTTGGCAGAAAAATCAAATCACTTACAGGGGCAAATCGGGATAAGGCACCACGTGCATACGCCTCAGCCTCCTCATCAGTTTTCGGGCAAGAATGCCTATCACCCGGTGGAACACACCTACGCAACACGCGAACTCCAACCTCTGGAGTGCGAAGTGAAGACTCCTTGGGGAAATAAATCCCACCATTGTCAAAGGGTGCCCAAGTGTCCCCGGTAATATCCAATCCTACGAGACAAACCAAATGATCGCTACAACAAAGAAAGAAAAGTGGGTTAACAACAAATGACAAAGCCGCGAAACACACTCATCGAAGTGTACTTACAAAGTCCGCGGCCTTCCACAGGTCGGTTTCCCGACTGGGGGGCAGATGACGCTACATTGCGACTCGCGACTTCCTTGCCTTTACGAGTGGAAGTAGTCGTATTTGGCTTCAAGCGCTTGGGATCAGTCGGTCCACGCGCCACTGTGTCACTTCGCTTGGAAGACACGCGAGAATCAGACACGGGAGGAGTATGCCCGGCCACATGAGTAGAAGTCCCGTTGCCAATATCACGCCCTGAGTTGGCAGGAGTGACGGGGGCAGGGGTCACCAAAGCCGGATCGGCTCGGGAAGCAATACGCGAGGCCGCCGCGTGAAGCGACGAACTCTTTCCAGCAAACCGACCTGCAATATGAATTCACAAAAGGCATAGCGCCGTTCAGAAAGCTATCCATCATGAGTATCAAAATGCCCAAAAGCGTTCAAAGAAAGAATGAAAGGTTTACTCATAGCAACAACTCAGTCGAAAGAAGGGGGATTCCGCAAGAAGCTACTACGATCCCACAACCTGCAAGAAGCAATCAACATCAATGCGCGTATCAAAGTTAACGCACATATCATGCTTCCATATACGTACATATATGTCGACGAGAATGCATGTCAACAAGGAGAAAATATTTTCTAAATGTTTCCATGTACGTACATACATGTCGACGAGGATGCATGTCGACAAGGGGAGAATATTTTCTAAGTATTTCCATGTACGCACATACATGTCAACAAAGATGGATTGCATACAACGAATAGCTATGTCCCCTAAGCGCACCTACTACGCTCATCGACAAAGCTCATACAACGACATCTATGGTAACAAGCGTTAGATATCGTTTAAATATTTTCTAAGTGTTTTAGCATACTTGCAGGTAATAACCAACAGTTTATACCTGACACTCAACATCAACGCGCGTATCAACATCGACGTGCGTAACAACATCAACGCGCGTGTCAAAGTCAACGCGCGTATCGACATCGACGCGCGTATCAACATCAACGCGCGTATTAAAGTTAACGCGCGTATCAAAAATCAACGCACGTGACCAAGTTCCACGCACATAGTAAAGTTGGTACGCACCAAGGAAGGGACTAACATCCCAAGGGGCTATCACGCAAACGGGGGATTAACGCGACGAACCGTAAGAGTCGAACGTGGCAACGCTTAAGGAAATTTTTTCTCTAGGGCATCAAGACGACAAGTGACTATGCCTAAAGTTACTGGGCAACCCCCGACAACCGAAAACCCGCCAAGAAGGAAAATCATGCATATCAACCCAAAAAGCTTCTACATGAAGATACGGGGAATCCTACACCAAATACCCACGGAAAGGGAAAATCGCCTAAATTATGAACAAACGACGATAATGACGGAAACTAATCAGCAAGTACTCAACACACATGCATCAACAAGCAGTCCCACATGTCAACAACGAAAAACAGTCCAGACGAACAATAATCCGGTGACACTTGATATCAGGCCGAAGCTATCTTTTAAAATTGGGTTTTCAAATTACCTCAAAACGAGACGAAAAGTATCACAATGGACTCCTCTCGTCGAGAAGATTCCGGGAAGGTAAGGACCGCAGCGAGGCGAGGCCGGGAAGGCGGCGCGTGGGCCACACGCTCCGGCGAAGGTCTTCCACACGCGGCGGCGCGTGAGGGCGCGTGCGGCGTCTCCTGAAGGCTCCGAAGGTGGCGCTGGAATCCTTGAGACGAACCGAGTCGAATGGTGGTGTCAACTTCCAAAAACAAGTAAAAAATCAGACTCAAAACTGTCGGAATGTGTTTAAGCTCCACGACGGCAAAGAAATTATGGACACAAGAGCAATTTCGGGAAAGAATGAATGAATTACCTGCAAGGGGGATGGAATGATGAACTCCTAGGGTGCTGGAAGGATAAATGGGGATGTGTGTATTTACTAATCCCAAAGAGATGCTTTGTGGATAAAGATCAAAGGATTAGTTTACCTACACTCAAGACTAAACTCCTACGGTATACTCTACACTCTCCTCCTAAAATATCTATTCCTATACATGTCTTGACATTGCACGTATCAAGTCCATTACTATACACGTATGTCACAATCACATGATTCATGATTCGGTAATCACTTAGTCGTTTTAGAAACGTACGATTTCTATTTCTTGCATAGCGTAATTACAATCTTGTCATGACTATTACCTATGTACGAATATGGATAGATACATGTTCGCATAGCACATTACCGTTTGCTCATGTCTCCGACGATAATCATATTCGCGATATACATTTCCTATCGCACTAACCATGATAATAGGAAACAAAGCCATTCGGCCGGAAAATCAAGCGACAGACGAAATCAAGATGCTTGCGTCCGACCCACGATTAAAACCGAAAGGTTAGCGTCAAACTCAAATTGGACAAATATCCTAACTTAAAATAGAGTCAAGAAAGGTTCTATACCGTTACTTGACTCGGGGGCAAGTGATGGATAAGTGTCCAATTCGGGTTCGTGTTTACATTTCGGGCCTCGTAAACGTGTCGAAAATTACATCTCGGTTTAAAAACACCTCCCACGGTATCAAAACGGTCCGGAGGCGCCTTTACGCGCGTCCGGACCGGACCTCCGGGTTGCATAACAATCTGGAGGTCCGGATTGCATTACAACCCGGACGTCCGGATTACCTTACGGGTATCGCGCTATTACCGTATCCGCGATTACCGTTACGCGTAGAGAAGTCAAGTTCACGTACTACCAACAAGGATGACGGTTACCGCATGATCTTGAACCGTCATCGAACCGCCTAAAAACCGGGTCCGGTCCCAAGAAAGCCTATAAATAGGAGGTCTTGGCCACCCATTTTGACACATTCTCCTATTTTGCCCAACTTTGGTATTTTGAGCTCTGACTTCTCTCTAGAAATTCTCTCTCTCTAGAAATTACCTTTTTGCCACTATAGTGACTTAAGCATCGGAGAGGGCTCCGCTAGCACCACCCCCCCCCCCTCTCCGTGCTAGCATTGGTTCTTAGTGCAGGTTCCGACGCCCTGAGTCACATCCACCCTGAGTCACATCCGCCCTGAGTCACATCCGCCCTGAGCCACATCTGCCCTGAGTCACATCCGCCCTGAGTCACATCCGCACTGAGTCACATCCGTACCACAGCCGATCCGAGACACAATACTCACCCGGGAGCAAGCCTGAACACTCGTCAGTGGCCCAAACGCCGACGGAAGGGTTACAGCCCGCACAACCACAGACGCATCCTTACGACTCTGTTCAATCCGGACGCAACATAAGGAGCTTGTGGAGATATTGTTATCTCGTACTTAGGAAATATTTTGATAAACTTCTACTTCGTTGAAAGCATTCATGCCTTATATACAGGAGGGGTATCATGGGTGGTCCAGGACATCCTTTAAGGAAACAAGAGATAATTGAATAAATGGAGAAACTTCGTGAGTTTTCCGCCTCAATAGTTTGTTTTAGAAAACTAAACATGCATTATATAGAAGATAAAACCAAGGATATGGTGTTCCGCTGGTGTGATTTCCTTAGTTGGTGGTGGATGGCACTTGTGTTATGTATTCCTTTAGTCCTCCCTTGTAGATCATCTCTTCAATCTCTATTTTCAACACCATGCAATCATTTGTCTTATGCCCCCACGTTCCATGGTATTCACACCATCCTCTTGTGTCTTTTCCCAGGAAGGCTTTACCTTCCTCCTTGCATTATGGCAGCTCATTGCTCAGGTGTTTCTTGAAAAGTTCTTCAGTCTGCACCTTAAGAGGTGTAAAGTTGAAATTTACACCCCCTCCTTGTGTGTGGGCCTCTTCCTCATCGGATGTTTCACCATACTGTCGCCTTTCTTTCTCGAATGCCTTGTCCAACTTTTCATTAAGTGCGCGCATCGTGCTTGTCATCACTACCTCGTAAGGACCTCTAAAGACATTGAAAGAGGTTGGATGCATGTTTCTAAGGAAAGCTCTTACGGCTTCCCCTCTTGTCACCTCCTTGTTGGCCCCGTATTCCACGAATCTTTCGAAATAACTAGCAATGGGTTCCCATGGCACTTGCTTCACATCCTCTATGTACCTGAAGCCCCTTTAAATTGATCTTTTCACTCTCCTTCCATTTTCATTATCTGGCTGCCAGGGTATGCTTGTTACCCTTACAACCTTTCCACTTCCTATTCTCTTGGCCAAACTTCCCATATTTGCTTGCTTAGGCGGAGTGTGACTCCTACCCTTTGCTTTCCTTGCCTTAGCTGTTTTTTCTCCTATTTTTGAGAGCTCTTTCTCTGTCTGCCCCCTATCATCACCATTGCTACCGTTTCTGATTGTTGTGTCCTAGGTCTCATGGAATTGACGTAACACTGCCTTCCGGTGCGCTGACCACCCAGGACTTCTCCTATTCCATTGTCAGTGATGTACTTCAATTTCTGGTGGACTATTGATGGTACAATCTCATATGGGTTTATTGTGGTTCTCCCTAGGATCCCGTTGTTAGATCCCAAGTTTTTCACTACCAAAAAGTTCACGTTAATCCTCAGCTGTGTCCACCCTTGTCCCAGTGTTACTGGTAGAGTTATCATGCCTAAAGGGTAACTTGTCGCCCCTGAGAATCTGAATAGAGGAAGGTTCACCGGTTTGATATCTTCCTTGGTTTTCCCTATCTCTTCAAGCACGCGCATTTGCAGTATATCTGCCAAACTTCTTCCATTAACAAGTATTCTTTTCACATCGAAGTTGTCAATTTCCATTGTTATCACTAGGGCATCTTTATGTGGGAAGACGATATGGCTCTTGTCCTTCTCAGAGAATTCAATTACCATTTCCTTTTCCTCCCTTGGCCTCTTTCTCCACTTTGTTGTTGCATCTATCCTAGAGGCATACACCTCTCTTGCATTTGCTGCTGATCCGCCCGCCCCGATTCCACCGTGTATCATGTTGATCGTTCCCCTTTTGGTGGGTAAGGGATTGTAATCAACCTTCTCCTTTCCTTTGTCCTTTTGCATTGGCCTTGCGGGTGCACTGTTGTCCCCGTGATCCACAAATTGCTTCAATTCTCCCCTTTGCAGTGCATTGTTTATGCTCAACTTTAGACTAAAGCATTCGTTTGTGTCATGGCAATGTGCTTCATGGTTATTGCACCATTTTCCCTTTTCATTCCCAACCATTGGGGATCTCCACCTTGGTGGGGGTGTCCATATCTTCAAGTTCCTCATTTCTCTTAATACAACTGCCGAGGTTGCCGAGGTTCCTCATTCCTCATTTCTCTTGTATGGTTTCTTGGTTGGGGCGGACGCCAGTCTTGTTGTCTAATGGGCTGGGGGACCTGAGGTGGTTTTCCTCTGTCTGGCTTTGCGTTCTCTTACTTGGTGGCCTAAATCTTTGCCCTCTTGCTCATTCTGTGCCTTTCCAAATCAATATGGGTTTTCACCCTCGTCGCGAGCTCCTCCAGTGTGCCGGCGGGTTTTTTGGCCATCTTTTCTGCCAAGGTTGATCCAAAGCGTCCAAGGTTCCTTATGAAAGCCCTTATGTTCTCACCCTCAGTTATGTCCCCTTGTATATCAGCCAAGTTCTGGTTGAACCTAGTGTAGTAGTTTGCTATCGTCTCCTCATGCTCTTGCTTCACATCATCAAGCGAACTTGTTCCCTTGAGTAGCTTCCTTTCTCACAAGTACCTTTGGAGGAACTTAGCTTTCAGCTGTGCCCATGAATGGATGCTCTCAGTTGGTAGGCTGAAGAACCAGCGCGATGCTACCCCTGATAACGTATTTGGGAACAACAACGCCTTGTAGCGGTCATCTGTTGTCTTGCCCAAGAGGGAGGCCTCTTGTTACAGAGGGGTCAGTCTTGCCGTTATACTTTTCTATCTTTATTAAGTGCAACACATCAGGCACTTTGTTGTTCTCCATCTCCCTTGTAAATGGGTGATTTGTGCTATCACTCAGCCAGTGTAATCCATTCGTTTTGGATTAATTCATCTTCTTTGCAATCATTGCCTCTATGTCTTACTGAGTTAGCATCACTGGTGATGGGCTATAGTTCCTTTGAGGTCCATCATAGCTTATCACCTGGCTTGCAGGTACTCCATGTCCGTGATGATAAGGACTGTACGTGTAACGTGGGTATCCCTGTGGGGGTGGATGCTGGAACTCTTGCCTCCTTGGGTGCTGAGGCTGTGCATTGTCCCTCAGTGGGGTGTATGTCCATGCCCCTTGGGGCGCTTGAGGTTGCATTGGAGGGACGAAATGCTGCCTATCCCTCGGAGATGGTACTTGCTCGTTTCTGCCTTGACTTTCACGCTGCCCAGTTGGAGGGTGCGTGTGTTGTTCTTCTTCTGGGAACTGCTCTTCCTGCTGATACTGCTCTTCTTGTGGGAATTCATTCGCCTGCGGGTGTTGCTCCGCTTGCGCATACTATCTTTCCTGCCTGTTTCTCACAGCCTCTCTATATGCCAAAAGCTCATCTAGTGCGTTCATGAATCCTTAGGTCACTGATGGTGCTCCCTGCGAATGCACATGCCTCATGTTAGTGGTGTGAGCCCGGTTGTTGTTTCCTTGTGTTGGCATGCCGTAAGGATACTCTTGAGGACGCGCTTCATAGTGGTACCCCTACGGGGGTGCCGTATATTGGTATCCTTGAGACGGTACCCTCTGTGGTGCCCCCTGCTCCTATGGTCGCCGACTTATAGGAGTCGAGGCAGTGGAGGACTCGACCCCAGCTGGGCGTGATGGTCCCCCTTGATTGTTTACTTGTGGAGCTTGGGGTGTTGCTTGATGCGCAGGGGGTACAGGTTGCCCCTGAGGAGTGGGTTGTCTTGCCGGGGGTACGGGCTGTCTTCTCTGATTGTTTGGTTGCCTACCGTCCCCCGGTGGACGGTCGTCTCTTGATGGCAGGCTGTTAGTCATAGATCGTGTGATTTCCAGGCTTTTCTATTCAAAACCCACGGACAGCGCCAAGTGTTAAGACATGTTCCTCGGGTTGGTGAGTTTCTGATCAGAGTAATACCTCTTTCGGGTATTTCGCTCTTTTTCTTGATCCGCTTAGCTTGATTCTCTGATCCTTAGCTCCACTCCTTGTAGACCTGCATAAGGGGCACTTCTGAGCACAGAGACGGAGGGTGGTGCTCAGTGAACCCTCTCCGATGCCTAAGTGAGTTCGGGTTCTAGAGAGAGAAAATACTAGAGAGAGGACAGAGCTAAACGTGCAAAGATGTAAACTTGTCCAAATGAATATAACTTGCGAATTATATATAGGCTATGGGGGGATTAAGGTGGCTTAATGATGCCGTTAATCCCTAAACGTACTTTATTAACATATAACAGCAAGATTTAAACCTAGAGGTGGGTGAAAAAGTCTAAGTATGAGTCGGGTAAAATGGATGTCAGGACCCTTGGGGTCGGACGGAAAATTCGACCTCTAAGGCCTAGGGTCGGGTTAGTTTGCCCGACCTCTCTTGGGAGGGGTGGGTAAACTGGCCCAATCCTTCGTAGGGGAGATCGAGTGAGGCCACCCGATCCCTCTTAGGGGAGATCGGGTTGGCCTACCCGATCTCCCCTAGGGGAGATCGGGTCGGATAGCCCGATCTCACCTAGGTGAGACCAACAGACTGGCCTAGACTAATATTTCTGGCTCGTCTGGGCCGCTCGCGTTGTGAGTGAAGTGTGCGGGCCCAAGTTTCAATTTACAATCGTAAGCGGGGCGATCAAAATAAGATAATATGAAGGGAGACAGGTTCAAATTGGGCGTCCATCAACTGCAAATAAATTGATGGTATGAATAATGACGAATAAATAGAGTACATGTTGAACTCTCTACTACGATTCCAAAAAGTGGAGAGGACAACTACAGATGAACATGGTAGTCTGTATAATTTTGAGTTTTGACAATGTGAAATGAATTTAATAATTTGTTCCACCAAGAACAGGAGTAGGGTTTTTGATGATCTCAACGCGTATGTGGTGATACAATCAACCTTGGTCAGGGGGGTTGAAGAAGACTTCAATAGCGACCAAACAATGTTGCAGCTTGATATTCCTTTGCATCCACCACGGTGAAAACAAGGATGCAAAAGCAAGAAATGTTTCAGTTGAATGTGATGGTCTTCTCTCTTTTCATGGATGTTGGCGTAAAACCCACATCCGATATTCAGAATGAAAGATCGACATGGAAAAGATGTATATGGTTGTCTGATATTGACAGGACTCAATGACCTTGAGCCTAATCAAGTACAATAACCACAGCAGTAAAAGGGAAACCTTATCTGCTCACCATACTGGGTTCGAAAGAAGTCAACCAGGATCCGTATATTATAGAGAGAACTGGACCATAAAGGTCTTATACGATAATCCGGTGGGTTAAACCATGATTGATAAAGTGCGTCTAAAGTACGCCTCGTAGGCCATGTGTGTGAAGCGGTAAAATGTTTTACACAGAAAGAGATCATTTGACGTGATTCACCTGTGAATTTACTCAGACGTGATGTTCAACATGACTTAAAGTTCTCAACTATCTATGCGACAATCATTGATCAAATACGCGATCTTCAGATCAGGAACTCTACCACTGTCATTTATCGATCATTTGAGTTACTAAAATTTTGGTTATTTCGAGATTCGGACTTATTGAATAAAGTAGTTTCCGTTCGATTCGAAATGTGATCTACTTGTTAAAATTAGTCGGCCCGGTTAAGAGGGATCGATCCGAAACGAAATTTCGGCCAGGTAAAAGTGGTCGAATAAAACAAAACGATTCACGTACTCCATCATCTCAGTCGGGATAACTGAACTGAACATACATATCGATTGCGTAGCTAGATCAAAAGATTTAGTATCTATTTTTATTATTATTACTCCATTGATTGAAATAAACTGTAATGATGATCATGTTTGAAACCGATTGGATTAAATTGAATTAAATTCAGAAATGAAACGATTTAACCAAGGGTTAGAACCCCAGAGTAAATTACCCCTTTCCCAAGTGGGCCTCGATAGACGGAACACATCGTTTCATCAAAATGAGTTTAACAATGAAGTGTTTGAATGATGATGTGCTGAATTTTCGTCTGCATTCCTTCGGAAACAACTTATTGATAACGTTTACATCGGTAGAGGCTTCAAAAGCTACCACGACCTTGTAAAGTATCAGCTGACGCATAAGGTGAGAACCTAAAACGCTCAGTTCAGAGATGGGATAAAACTCTGAGATAAGTTAGCAAACGAAGAAGGATGAAGTCGGTTAAACGATTTTCCTTCCATAAGCCTTGAATGATAAGTCAGGCTAGGAACTCAAGTTAAAAGACGCACTTCAAGAAGCACAGTTTTTATAATGTTGGAATCATTCTATCAAAGGTTCCCTATGGGATGATGAAAATGATTCACATAAATGTAAAACTGTGTTCCATTAATTTCGGTAAGCTACGTCGCCATTATAGCTGAAAGGTGATAATGAGTTAAATCATATCACCATGCGACATTAATTTGTCAATACATCTTAGAAAATACTTGTTTACATCTTGATTATAAAATGGTGTCAAGTTCGAACATGAGACATTACATCACTTATAGGGCGAATTTTCCAAATGCATGAACAGTTTCAATCAACGAAGTCGTGATCAAAACGGAGCATAATAACAATGACAATCAGGTCTCACTTAATTCGAGTGGGAGAGATTTGAACCAGCAACTCAAGTGAATGACATGGTAAATGAGATTGAGAACATTTTCATAGCAAATCCAGTGGGAGGAATAAACCCTACCACACGTAAAAACTGTTGTTGTTGAGACGAATCAAGTTGAACCTAAAGGTCATATAGCTAAACCAAGAATGACACAACTACCTAAATACCCATTGTTTCCAGTGGGAGTGAACCAACCATACTTGGTTCCAGATCCTAGTGATCAAGGAATGCATCTCGGAAGTAAAACCCCGAGACCAAGAGGTTGTCATAGGAAAGTTTCGAGTCGAGGTCCTAGCACTGCACTTATTCCCAATAGAGACAATGCTCTGATAAGAAGCATTGTTCCGAGTGGGAGGATCGTTCCCAATAGAAATGATGCTACGATAAGAAGCATTATTCCGAGTAGGAGAAAAGATCAGACTAATAAATGGGACTCATAATGCCTAGACAAGAGTCAAAGGCAAGTATCCCATTGAGTAAGGTGAAAACCACGCTAAATTGTTGACAAGCAATGGAAAGACCTCAGGTGGAGAAATGGAGGAAAATAATAAATAAGAGAGATCGCCTAAATGAAAGCCATTGTAGTCTATAGTTGATTTACTTGCTAACCACAGGAGAGCAAGGATAAGGTGAACCCTGAAGTAAGGCTCACCACTGATGGAAAAAGGTCGAACAACCCGACTTATTGCGAAAGGACTTACCCAATCCACAGAGTGGACTTTGATAAGAGAAACTCACTGACTGTGCGGAAAACCACGGTTAGGGCCATTAATGGTCCTGGTCGCAAGTCTCGATCCCGAGCTGCACCAAATGGATGTTAGGACCGCATTCCTCCAAGGAAACCTGGAGAAAGAGATCCACATGGAGCAACCGGAGGGTTTCATTACTCCTGGTAACGAACGTAAAATTTGTAAACTCCAAAGGTCCATCTTCGGTCATAAACAGTCGTCTCGGCAATGGTACCGCAGATTCCACGAGGAAATCGTAGGAAACAGATTCGTGAATCTTCACGAGGATCCGTGCGTGTATTATAAGACCTCCAGGTCCAAGTATGTCATCTTAACCTTGTACGTGGACGACATACTCATTGCTAAAAGCGACATGAGTTTCATGAATAAGTCAAATTCCTGGTTAGCATCTGTATTTGAGATGAAAGACATGGGAGAGGCCACGTATATCTTAGGCATTAAAGTTGCTAGAGATCGGGCTACCCGGAAATTGTGTATGTCTCAAGAAGCCTATATCAACAAGCTGTTGAAAAGGTTCAGATTACAGGATGCCAAACCTGTGGATATGCCGGTGGTATTTGGGTGCGCACTATGAAAACGTGACGGCCCCAAGAACCTGGCAGAGCGCGAACATATGAAGGGTGCAGAATATATAAGCATGGTTGGTAGTTTGATGTACGCCACGCAATGCACCCTTCCGGATATATGTTATGCCGTGTGCCTAGTAGCACGTTTCCAATCAGATCCTGGCTATCAACATTTAAAGGTTGTAAAAATAATAATTCGTTATCTGAAAGGTACTGCCGACTATGCTCTGTGCTATTAGGGCGGGAAGTTAGAATTGACCGGTTACAGCGATGCCGACCATGGTGGCGATCCAGATGATCGTAAGTCCACCTGAGGGTGAGTGTTCCTCCTTGCTAAAGCCGCCATTTTATTGACGAGCAAGAAGCAAACTTGTGTCGCGCTGTCAATGATGGAATCGAAATTCGTAGCTCTCTAAGAATGCACAGGAAGGAGTTTGGCCGAAAAGTAAACATGTGAAGTTGTTCTCTGACTGTCAGGCAGCCATTGCGGTAGTTAAGAATCTGAAGTACCATAGTAGGACCAAACACATTGATGTGAAATATTTTTATGCTAAAACTATGGAAGAAAACAATATAATCACTATGGAATACTTGTCTACTGATAATATGATTGCGGACCCATTAACTAAACCACTACGCGGGGAGATATTCGAAAAGCATGTAAAACTGCTTGGATTGCGTAGGGTTTAGAAATGGCATGTATCTGTAATATTATTTTGATATTAGAAAGTTACATTTATTAAGCGAAAGAATTGCAACCGAGTTTATGATCAATCGACGTCATAATGTTTTGATTACATCAGATTTACGGTTTGTAAACTAAGTCGTAGGAGGACGCAAACCTCTGCCAAACTATGTCGAATGTGGGCCTTACCTAGTCACACAGGTACGGTCGTCTTGTGATGGAGGGAGGCCTCCACCAAACAAGACTTGCTATGAGTCAGGGGGATAAACCTGATTAAGCGAGACGATTATCTAGTTTCGAAGTAACTCAACGTGATCTTCGTCTCGCATATCGCTGTGATGAACTTCGTTCGTCATTTAACCACATTCTGGGCCATATGAGAATCTGTCATAGCATGGTTGACATATCCCTTTCCTGTCAACCCAAAAGGTTCAAGTATGCTATCAACGTGTGCTTCATACTACGCATGCCACGTCCGACCACGGGGTCATAACTCGGTTGTGCTAGGAAGGAATCCTCGTGATTCTGGCGGGCGCAAACTTCTTCACCTCGAGCGTGTGATTGATACCGTGAGCCTTATGAAGAGGCACCTGAAGTATCCTCATAGACTCAGAACTCATACCTATGGCCAGGCTCAATGCTCGCTTCCCGGCGTACGAGCGTAGTGCTGGAAAAAAAGGCCCAGTGACCACGTCTTGGAAACTAGTTGGGTTTGAATAAGGGTATGAGCGATGGGGATGGTCAATTTCACCTATAACACCGATTCTTGTATTCACTAGGTGGCCACCAGCCGGATATTAGTTGAAGGTTGTGAATACTTGTACGGATGCCTTGGAGAAGTGTTCCTATGTGGAAACTAGGCAAATGGAGAATTATCAGTTGACCTAGGATACAGCGCGGTACAATATATAAATGTTGTTTATAACAGGTTGATCAAAGAAAAGGGAATCAACGTTCCGCGGGCGCTACAATACTCCTAACAGATGAGTAGCACGATGCCCGTCGTATTCGCCGGTCGCACGGCAAACCTCGTATTAACTATTCGGAAGCATGAAGCAGATCAAAGGGGAGAAATGTTGATGTGGGTTTGGAGAACAATACAATAACAGGAACCCTCCCATTCCGGCGAGTGGGATGTGTAAGCATATGGTAATGGGCGCCGTAATTGGTAGCCCATAATATGTATAGTTTACCTAATGAACTTAGGTAAATGTCACATTAGGGTAATTGGGCTAGGCCCAAATCCCAATTGACATGGGAGGCCCTAAATTGGGCCTCCCCAAATACATAGGTCGTCCGAATGTTATGGTTGGGGTAATGTCGACTTTTGTCCACTTTACTCCTCCTATAAATAAGAGGTGTTAGGGAAATTTTAGGGTTAATCATAATTACCTCATAAGAGATTTTAGAGAGAAAGACCCTCCTCCCTCACACAAGGTTCGGGCGAACCACATAATGACACCAAGGGTGTGCCAAATTGCTTTCTGAGCAAACTCTCTAGAGATCTATCCCCGTGCCGATAATCGATCATACGCTTTGCTGTGGAGCTGCACCACGTAGGGCTTCTCTAACAAGAATCTCTACGGGTCCCGTCTGGAGGATCGCGAACTCCCTCAAGCAAGGATCTTTGACTACGGTTACTCTTGAGATATGTGCAAACCTTCCGCTGCGTAATTGATATTACTAGAACATACCATGTTTAATTTTTCGTAGTGATTACTCTCCGTAATCTAACACGATTTTGGTGGGGACAACGGGGGAGTAAACGGAAGATTCATTGGCGAAGTTGGGGAGAGCTTACGAAACCAAAAAGTTGCGGGGGGTTAGGTTTTAAGGAGCTCCAAACTTTCAATATGGCTCTCTTAACCAAGATGGCGTGGAGACTTGTGCAAAGCCCGAATGCGTTTTGGGCACAAATGATGAAAGGAATATACTTTCCACGGGGCAGCTTCTTTGGCGCAATAAAGGGAGCACGGGCTTCTTGGGCATGGACTAGTCTGTTAGTTGGTCTTGATGTTTTGAAGGACAATGGAATGTGGAAGATTGGGAATGGCCTTAGTGTCACTATCTATAATGACGCATGGATCCCGAACCTCCCTAATTTTAGAGTCTTGGCACCGGAAAACCTACTTCTAAGCCAACTGCGAAGGCCAGTGAAAGAACTTATTGACAAAGAATCACGAACATGGAACTTGCTGTCGGTTCAGCAGCACATGGACCCCACCAAATTGATGCCATATCTCGAATACCGCTGCCTCAGGTAGTGACGACGGACAGATTTATCTGGCCGTATGTTAAAAATGGAGAGGTGAATGTGAAATCAGCTTATATGCAACTTCGAGGTGGTGTGTCTACGGAAGAGACGATTTATACAGACCCTCTAAACAATGCTCTAGGCTAAAATGGAAAGACTTGTGGGCTATGAAATTATGAATGAGAATGCTTCATTAATCAACTAGGTATTACAAAGCAAGTGTTACAATATATATACTAGGCAAAACTAGGATCACCAACTAAGGCTATACAATAAACTATGAACCAGGTGCATGCATAGTAAACCAGGTGCATACATAGTCTAGTGTGTATGCATTGTGTAATTAGGTGCATACATAGAGTGTGGAATACACTTCTATATTCTCCCATCCTTTTCTTCTTCTTCTTCTTTTCCTTCTTGAAACACATCCTTGATTCCATAGAGCTTCAATAAGGCAAGATGTTGATTCTTAACTAATGCCTTGGTGAGTAAGTCAGCCATTTGAACTTTTGAAGAAATATGATAGACACCAATCATCCCTGAGTTGATATGGTGTCTTGTGAAGTGGCAGTCAAGTTCAATATGCTTGGTGCGCTCATGGAACATGGGGTTTTTGGCAATCTTTAAGGTTGCCTCACTATCTGTGTGGATTGGGATTGGCAAGGTAACTTGCAATCCAAGTTCCTTGAGGATTCTGTTCACCCAAAGTGCTTCTTGAATAGCAACCCTCAAGCATCTATATTCAGCTTCAGCACTTGAAAGGGAAATGGTGTCTTGTTTCTTGACCTTCCATCCTATCATAGCTGATCCAAGCTTCACACAATATGCACTCACTGACTTTCTACTGAAAGGGCAAGCTGCCCAATCTGAGTCACAAAAGATACTCAACTTGAGAGAATTGTTGGAGGGATAGATCAAACCTTGACCTGGAGTGCCTTTGATGTATCTAACCACCCTCATTGCTGCTTCATAATGGGACTTCTTGGGCTTGTCCACAAATTGACTAAGCCTTTGAACTGAGAAACTTATGTCTGGTCTTGTCATGGTAAGATATAGCAATTTACCAATGACCCTTCTATAAGGAGTGGCATCTTCCAAGAGTATGTCATCAGGATTGGAGTTGGTGGCTTTGTCATACTCATGTGTGGTGAGCTTGATGTTGAATTCCATTGGAGTTTCAGCTGGCCTAGCAGCTCTCAAGCCTGCATCCTCTATAAGCTCCATAGCATACTTCCTTTGATTGATGACAAGGCCTTGTGTTGATCTTGCAACTTCCAAGCCTAAAAAGTATCTCAAGTCTCCCAAATCCTTTAATTTGAAGTGTGTTTGGAGTGTGCACTTCAATTGATTGATCAACTTGGCATTTGAACCAGTGATTAGGAGATCATCAACATAGATGAGGATGAACACCTTGTCATTACCTTGTATCTTGCTAAACAAGGAATGATCTGAGGCACATTGCTTGTAGCCAGTCTTCAACAATGTTTGGGTGAGCTTGATGTTCCATTGCCTTGATGCTTGTTTGAGCCCATATAAAGACTTGTTGAGCTTGCATACTCTCTTGGGGAATGGTTCAATGGACCTAGATGGATCAAATCCTTGAGGAATGTCCATATATACTTCCTCAGATAGATCACCTTGGAGGAATGCATTGTTTACATCCATGTGATACAATCCCCATGATTTGGTAGCTGCCAATGCCAAGACAATCCTCACAGTGTCCATCTTGACTACAGGTGAGAATGTCTCATTGAAATCAGTACCTTCCACCTGATTGAATCCTTTGGCAACCAATCTTGCCTTGTATCTTTCAATAGATCCATCAGAGTTGTACTTGATTTTGAAGACCCATTTGCAACCAATTGAGGATTTTCCTTGAGGTAGGTCTACTATCTTCCATGTGTTGTTGTCTTGGAGAGCTTGTATCTCCTCCTTCATAGCCACAATTCAGTTTGGATCTTTGATGGCTTGCTTGTAAGTGCTTGGTTCTTTAATCTTGTCATTGGCAGTCAAGAAACATTTGAATTGGGGGCCTAGAGTATCATAAGATATATATCTTTCCATTCCAAAAGTGGCATTGGAACTAGGCTTGTTTTGAAGAGTAGCAAGCCTTGCACTCCTCCTTATTTGTGGAGAGTTTCTTTGGGCAAGTCTGAGGCTCCTTCTTATGGAAGGAGGTTGTGGGACTTCCTCTACCACTTCTTCTGTTGGTTGGGGAGGTTGAGGAGAAGAACTTTGTTGAGGAGATCCAAGTTGTTGTGGTGATGCACCTCTTGCTCCTTATAATGGGACTACCTCTTCTTCTATTGATTGGGGAGGTTGTGAATGTTCAGTATTAGAAGCATTAGTCTCAATAATGGGAGCATGGCTTGGAGTAAGTTCATCAAGGAGCATTGGCAACTCTGGTGAGGAGTCAAGCATAGGTGGCTTGGGTGCCAAGCAAGAAGGTATCAAGGCTCTTAGGGCCTCTTTGGACATGCCAAATGGAAAGATATCTTCATGGAAGAGTACATCTCTTGAAACATGAAAGGCTGAATCAGAAATATTCGTTACAAGGTACCCTTTTTGTGAAGTGGAGTACCCCATAAGTATGCATGGTTCAGCTCTTGGACCAAACTTGTCATGGTTGTTTAGCTTTGTTGTGAAACAAAGACAACCAATAACTCTTAAATGTTGAAGAGAAGGCACCTTCCCATATAACACTTCCATAGATGACTTGAACTTCAGAGGATGGTAGCCTATTGAGTATGTAACAAGCATTTAGAATGCAATATCCCCAGTGTCTCAAAGGCATTGATGCTTGAAACCTAATTATTCTAGCAATGTTTAGGATGTCTCTATGCTTGCGTTCCACTCTTCCATTTTGTTGTGGTGTGTGCACACAACTAGTTTGGTGATGGATGCCAAATTGGAGAAGCAACTCCTTGCATACTGAGTTAGTGAACTCAGTGCCATTGTCACTCCTTAAGGTCTTAACCATAGTACCAAACTGATTCTTCACCATGAGTAGGTAGTTCTTGATGTGCAAGAAAGTGTCACTCTTGAACTTCATTAAGTACACCCAAGTTGCTCTTGAACAATCATCTACTATTATCAAGAAGTATTGATTGCCCTTGAAGGTTGGCACTTTGTAGGGACCCCATAAGTCCATGTGAATAAGATCAAAAGGCTTAGAAGCAATAGAGTCACTTATTGGAAATGAAAATCTAGATTGCTTGGCAAGAGGGCAAATTGTGCATTGTTTGATACAACCATAAGATTTATTCAAATTCAAAACATCTAAATGGTTGAGGTAAGTCTCAGAGACATGGCCCAAACGCCTATTCCATCTCAACACCTCTTCCTTATTCCCCAAGCAAGTGGCTGCAATCTTCCTTGAGCTTGAAGGCACCACATCCTTCAAGGTGTATAGACCTCTATTCCATTCCCCAATCACCATGGACTTGCCACTCTGGCTCTGGAGTAACACATGATCAGAAGTAAAGATCACCTTACAATTCAATTGGCTAGGAAACCTAGATACTGAGATCAAATTGAATTTGAAATCAGAGACCAATAAGATGTTGGTTAGAGTGAATCCACTTGAGAAAGAGCAAGAACCAATATGAGTTACTTTGCATTTGTGACCATTTGGTAAATGAACATATTGATGATCAGAGTCACACTTCTTCAAATCAAATAACCACTCAATTTGATGTGTGATGTGATTAGTTGCACCTGAGTCAACTATCCAAACCATAGGGTCACTAGATATACCTGCCATGTTGACATGAGCTTGTTCAACATCTTCAAAGCTCAAAGGTGAATGCTCAAAGTAATCATCATGAGCAGCTACATGTTGGATTCTCTTGTTGGCTGTGCCATGAAAAATTCTCTTGTCCTTGGCTGCCACATGCTCAATGGCACTTGAGCTTCCACCATCTTCAACAATGTTGGCTGAGTTCCAATTCCTCTTAGGAGCATTTGGGTTGTACATTGGATGACCTTGTGGATATCCATGCTTGCTATAACATTGATCCTCTATGTGGCCTCTCTTGCCACAATAGGTGCAAATAGGAGGGGGAGGTCTCTCATTGGGACCATTTGGAATAGGACAAATCCAGCTAGTAGATAGTACAATCCATACCACTACGCATCAAAATGAGCGAAACCAATGATTGACAATCATCAAAAACTTGATAATAACCAGTTCTCCATTAATGGAAGCATGAAATTCTTCAATAGAATCAAAGAATATGCTGAAGAATACCCAAGAACTCACAATGGTCACTCAGCCGAGTAAGGATGAAGTAATCCACTAAACGGGTAATATCCAAGTGTTATAATCAATGAGACTAGTTCAAACAATCTCAGAATCCATCAATGATGCTAGAGGAATGACACACACTTCAGGGAATACCAAAATCAAGCACGCAAATAGCTCAATTTGAGTTAGAACAAGTAGAACAAGGCAAATCAAGTGCTATGGCTTATGAGCAATACTAGCACCGTCCTCAGTTCCTTGTGTGCGTGGATGAGCATGAAATGAGACTTACTAAGAGTTCATTGTTGAATGTAAAGTGAGAATTCAAGCTGAGTTGATGAATCCTGAAGCGCAATGAGGTAAATCCACACAAGACTAGGCTGGCAGATTGAAGCAAATGGGGAAAACTTCAAGTTCCTTGATCCATTGCATACGCCGCTATGAATGTCCTTGTGCTCTGATACCATATGATTGAGAATGCTTCATTAATCAACTAGGTATTACAAAGCAAGTGTTACAATATATATACTAGGCAAAACTAGGATCACCAACTAAGGCTATACAATAAACTATGAACCAGGTGCATGCATAGTGAACCATGTGCATACATAGTCTAGTGTGTATGCATTGTGTAATTAGGTGCATACATAGAGTGTGGAATACACTTCTATAGAAATATGTCCCCAAGGTACGTTCTTTTCTATGGAAGTTAAATGAAATGAAATTGCCGTGAAAACAAATCTACATCGGCGAGGCATGCATGTTGAGCCAAAGTGCCCATTTTGCAACGAGGATGAAACTGTGGCCCATATGATATTCCAATGTGGCTGGAAAACTCAGGGGTGGTTTGCGACTCTGAATATAAGACCGAAAGAACTTAATTGCACGACCATAGGCGAGTGGCTTTCTAAGCTGAAGGGCATGCCCGCTGGAGGAAAGGACGAGAAGACTCGGCATTGGTCTTTGATTGGTGTCATCAGTTGGTCCATTTGGAAGGAGGGTATCGGACAATGCATAATGAAGGCATTCCAAACCCTACAGGTGGTGGAGACGCTACATCGAGATCATAATGAATATTGGACCACATGCGGCCATGCGACTGTAATGATGAGACCAACGCCGGAAGAAGACAATGAAGTCAGGTGGGTGGAACCTCCGCTGGGAAGCGTCAAAATCAACTGCGACGCATCATGGGAAACTCAAATAAACAGTGGGGGCATTGGGGGACTTGCTCAAGATCACGACGGTAATGTATTAGAAGGCTTTGGGCAGACCACTAGGATCCATGGCAGCCTAGAGTTTGAAATTGAGGCAGTTAGAGAAGCGCTAGAACTAGCTATTGCTAAAGGATGGAATAACGTCATCTTGGAATCTGATTCAAAAGAGGTGATAATGTGTTTGAGTTGGGAAATGCACTTATCGAACTGGTGAATAGAAACGCAAGCTTGCAACATCCGTAACCGAGCTACCCTCCTTCGAGATGTCCACTGGTCTTTTGTTTCGCTTAAGTTTAATGCGTGTGCTAATTGGATAGCTATCCAATTTAGAAAGAGGTCGTGTTTAGTTAATTGGGTGCACTCACCCCGCCCTCTCTTTTCTCGTTAATTGTAAAGGATCGGGGCTCACTCCCTCCTTAGACTCTTTGTGTTGCTTTGAATAAATAAACAAATTCCTTTGGCCAAAAAGAATAATCATAATAATAAATTATGATATCGTATGTGAATTTTGAACTATACTTTAATATTTTTTTTATTCAAATATATAATTGTTTTTAGTATCGATTACTATTTGAAAAATTATGAATATTACTAAACAAGTACATAGTTAGTTGTACAATTATAATATCACAAAATTGTTTAAAGATAGTTGAATTTTATAAAAAAAATAAAAAATTAATCCATCTACTTAAATTTTTAACAAGGAACACATTTATTTGATTTTTTTTTTTTTCTATGTATCTGCTTATTGCAGGTTTGGTCAAATTGTCCAAACTCTATTGTACAAGACATGTTACGATTAGAAAATTCGTCCGATGTCATATATAATATTAAAAAACACTGGTATTTAAAAAAAATATTGTTATATTTTAAAAATGTTTGTCCTACATATATATATTTCAATAAAGATAAGTTCAGTAAATAAATAAATTATATAAAAATTAAAATCAAGTTACAATGGAGGATAATAAAGAAAAAAAAATTAGTATTATAATTTTTTTTGGCCAATAGTGAAAGAATTCGTTTTATTACATCTTCAACATATAATTAATATAATTAATATAGACTATCGAAATATTGAAACAGAAGGGTAGACTTCGAAAATTAAAATGAATAGCCGCTTTGTAAGGTAATAATTATTTTTGGGCCGTCACTATAGTTGTTTTTTTTTTAGATAGAAGGAAAAAACAAGTAAAGTTGTGTGTCACAAAATTACCGACACAACTAAATTACACTTTAAATAAACTACTTTTAACAGGTCGGCTCGCAGACACTGATAGTGTCTTTGAGCGTACAAGCTCGAGCCTCTCTAGGAGGTATAAAATGTAGAACAAAATCAGGTTGCTGGAGAGCTCTAATTTAAGCCATTGAATCCACAACCGAATTAGCTTCTCAATATATATGTTTAAGCTTGTACGGACGAAACTGGATAAATATATTCCTGCAATCCAAAAATATAGACATCATTTTTACATTTAACTCCAGGTTAAGAACCTATAAACTGTCTAAAGTTTGAAAGCCGAGTCACACACCTTAAAAATATGGTTAATACTCTCAAGTTCTCTAGAACAAATTTAGGATATAGTAAAATTTTACCCCCCCCCCCTTTGATTGAGTAGCAAACTGTGGCAAGTTTACCATTGAACCCAAGCCAAAGAAAATAATGGATGCGGTCACAACACGGGTTTTCCAAATTCAGTTCAACGATGAGGCAGTAGGAGCGTTGTCTGCCTCTGTGAAGGCCTCATAGGCTGATACATCAGTGAAAGTTCTTGTTAGTGAGAGTCTCCAAAGCAATGAATCGTGCATATGGCCTGGCAAGTTTTCAGGGATCCTCTTCATAGCATGAATAACCTCTGTGGGGAGACTAACAGAGAGGGATTCCAAGTTCCAAGTACCATTTTGGAAAGCATGTCCCACTTTCATGGTGCTCTAATTATCGTGGAAGGGCCGCAAAATGACCAATCTCAAAGGCATGTTCCCAAGCCAGATATCATCCTAAAAAATGATAGAATTTTCATTGGCAACCAACCGCCCCATCCCAAGTTGAAGGGTTTTAAACCCGCTTCTATGGCTCTCCAGTTGCAAGGCATACGTTTAGATGGAGAATGGTGTTGCAATTCAAACCCTTTGTTAAGCAAGTTAGCCTAATGTGCATTCGTCAATTTTAAGTCTCTAGGCTAAACCTCCAAGAAGGGCATTATTTATCATTTCAGAGGACCTCATGCCCAATCCTCTTAAAGTAACATGTTTAGTAACTTCATTACATTTAACCAACTGCATGTAATATGATGGTATGAAGGACATAACTAATTTAACCAATATTGTAAGTCTACCGGTCATAGAGAGCAGTTTAGATCGTCACCCTGACAGTTTTGCTCTAACCTTATCAATGATAAAGTTAAAGGAACTGGCCCTAGCATTTTCGAAGCCTCCAAAGGGAAACCCAAGTAAGTTATAAAGTTTTCAACTGCTATAACATTAAGCAAGTTTGATAAGGCAGCTCTGTCACCAATATAAATATTTTTCGAGAATGCAATGATAGACTTCTCAAAATTAATCTTTTAGCCAGGCATAGCACAAAACTTGTTGAGGACCCACTGAATGCACAAGCAATTGCTCTGAAGGATATTTCCCCTCCCCGCCCAGATGCATTTTCAATTATTATTCAGCACTTCTTTGTCAATCAAATAGGCAAGGTACTCCATGTACAAAATAAAAAAATATGGAGATACCGGATCTCCCTGCCTAACGCCTCTCGAGGAAGCAAAACTGTTCAATTTCCCCTATTAAAAAGAATATTAATGGAGGACAAAGACATACAACTCACAGTTAGGTATATTAAGGGCTCTTGAAAGCCAAATAAAATGTGAGTTCTCCTGATAAAATCTCATGCCGACCTATCATTTCTTTTTCCAAATCGAGTTTCAAAATATAGCGTAGCTTACGTTAGCTTGAACGTTTACATAAAAGTTTACAACTTTTAGCAATACTCTAAGAAAATAGAATTATTTACTGTTGTTCTTTACTTATTTAGTTTCACTATAGTTTTCAAAACTAATAGCATTAAAAGAATGGATGCATCTAATTACTGAATACCAGTTATAAATAAATTAGTTAGTTTACCCGCGCTTTGCGCGGATATAAACTTTTAAAATATAGAGTTTTTTTTTTATTGAATGATAATTTTTAATTTGTCACTTAATATTTGCATATTATTTTTTTAAATAAAATATCAACATAATTATCACTCTATTCATATAATATTATAAATTTATTAAGTATGAACTATTTAGAAGGTTGAACATAAATAAATTAATTAGTTTTAATTTAAAAAAAAATAGAAGATAAGAATCTCTAATTGTCCATATAAATGGCAAGAAATAGCTGCATCAAAGAGTTAAAAAAAAAATTAGAAATATGTTAGTAGAGTGATAATTTATGTTGATAGTATATTATCTATAATATTTTTATTTTATTGAACTTAAAATATCAATTGATTTAAAAAAAATATATATTATGTAAATAATCAACATATTAATAAAGTTGAAACTTTTCCATAATAATATATTCATAAATACTATATAAAGAATAGAAAGATCATATAAAAAAAATATACAACGATAAACTCAACATTATAATTTTAAATATATCAAATAAAATAAAGCGAATAATTTTACTTAATTTTCTTTCATAATTAGAGAAACTATGTGCGTATTAAATAAAAATTTCCATTGAGTACTTATAGTAAATATGTATTTAAAATAAAAATTACACTGTTAACTTTAAATTAAATTATTTAAAAGTAGAATGTATATTACATAAGGAAAAAAAATTCTAAATTCTAATTAAAAATAGTTTGCAACCTCTGTTAAAGTATAATAAATTTTCTTTGAAATAACAAAACAAAATCAATTGTCCACATTATAATCCAATTTTATTTGATTTATCAAAGACGATAAATGTTCGATAATTTTTTTTAATTAGTTATTATAAACCATGGGGACAAATTAATATTTACTTAAACTTATATTTGCACGATTTTTTATATATTAATATGATCTGTTTAGGTATGAGTAATATATAGTTTTAAATATGTGATCATAATTTTATTTATTATTTTAACTTCCAAAGCAAATATTATGAATGAATTTTATATGAATTGTTTTTGCCAATGACTTTTATATGAATTGGAATTCCTATTTTAATAATGAACTTTTATACACTCTATGGGAATATTTTATTAGATTTCATATTACTCCAAATATAATTAGACAAAAAAATTATTAGAGTTATAAATTAAAGTAATATATTAATATAAAAAAGAACTCACATAAAGCAATCATAACAATTATTAAAGAAATATTTAATACTTACAATTTTAAATTAAATTTATTTGAATTGTGTCAAAAAAAGAATTGGACGAAACTGGTTTTTATCCTTAATTAAAGCAAACCACCATAATTAGGAAAAAATAATTAAGGTAATTTAAAAAAAAAATTCAGCATTAATTGGTTTAATTTTCCATTTTAGTTACCATAAATAAGTGACAAATATGTAGTAAATATTGTCATCATATATTATATTATATTTGAACGTCATAATTATTCATATATATAGTATGAGTTTAAATTTTCTTTAATTACCATCTGCATTTTTAAATATTTATTAGAATAATTGTCATTCATTTTGGAGTGAACTAATATGCAAAGAACTACATGAATGATGTGTCACATGTATTTTATTATTATTGTTTTGACAAAGGATCACACATATTTAATTAATTAAATAAATAAATATTGTACTAAAAGTAAAAAAATCATGAAATGAAAGGTGGGTGAGGTAAAAAAAAACCTCCTATATTGAACTCTTAAAAATTTGTGTTATTGAAAATGTTTAAATTTATTTCTATCAATAAAATTTTCAAAATTTTATCTTATTAAAATTAAACTATTTGGAGCGCGAAATTATTTCTTAGAGGTTTACAAAAAAAATGTCCAAAATTTGTAATTTTCACCTAGACGAATAAAGGATTCATATAAAATAAAAATTACTAGTACACCTGCAAATTAAAATTATACGAGAAAAAAAAGATAACTATATGAATGAACATTTTTACCGTATATGAATTAACAATTGACTACAATTAAATATATATATATATTTATTATAAAATACAATTATTAATAAAGTATAATATTCAATAGTTTTATCAAAAATATTATTTCTATAGATGTGTTATGGTTTATATTTTTTTTCCCATTCTTGAGCATAATGTAACTATAATATTAAAGTACAAACATTATATTAAACCAATTAAATATTTTTTTTTACCTTTTGTATCATGGTAATGTGGTGGATCTCCACCGACTACCCTAATTTGTAAACATAGGATATGTGATTAACACTGAAGAATTCCAGGTAAGATTACAGTTTGAGAGAATTTTATCACTGAGATTCCTCATAAATAAAGAAAGGCAAGAGATATTGTTTCGACACAATTGAGCTGAGTTATTTTTTCAAATTTTTTTTTTAACAAATTGTTTAATAGAAAAATGAAATAGTTTTTTTTTTTTATAAGTACAAACGTAAATGAATACCTTTTATTTCTTGCTAAATAAACATAGATTATTTAAATTTTCAAAATTACATCCTAATATATATACATGCTATAATTATAACATAAAATTTAAATTATGAAAACTTGAGATTTGTGATAGATACATTATAATTAATGTATGCTAATTCTATAAATGTAAACTTATATGTTATGGAAATTTTAGATTGATTCACTAATTCAAAATTAATAGTATATATTGCACATTTAAATCCTAGCTTTATAATAAGGGTGGAAGACAAATAAATTTAGAAGAAAAAAACATTGTTAAAAAATTGGTAAGAGCCTCAAATATAGGCATTTGTGTTCTTCTTCAGAAGCTTCAAGTTTTCAATGATCTCGGTCACTGTGGACTAAAGGTATACTTCTACAACCCTGCCATGCTTGGAGTGATATGGATCCGTTCTCCATTCATTCGGTGCTAAATTCCCTCAAATTAGAGCGAGAAGCAGAGCCAACGATTACATGTGTGCAATTTTTGGAGAAGAGAACGAGATATACCATCGAAGGAGAACATTTAACATTGTTGAAGGTTATTGTATTTCTTTGCAAGAAAAAAAAAACAGGTCATTGTGTTATATATATATATATATATATATATATATATATATATATATATATATATATATATATATATATATATATATATATATATATATATATATAATTTGTGTTGGGTCCTCACCCCAAAAGTCACCTACCTTCCAAAATTCACATACCTTCTAAAGTTTTTTTTTTTTTTAAGTCAAAACCTTCTAAAGTTTAAACCATACTATTTTGGCAGGTTTGAATTAATTTTTGTTATAAAATCGGATTTTAACAAAATCTTACCAAACCGACACAATGTATAAAAAAAATTGAGACTTAGAATATAGAACCAAACTGGCACTATTATAAACACCAATAAGCCGAAGAAATCCGTAAATTTTTTGTTCTCTCAACTTTTATTTAATATATGATATGTGATGTATCAACGATTCAACGTATTTAGGGTCGCAGATTTATTTTTATGTATATGGTTCAGAATTTGAACAACGCACTTTATAAAGATGTCTGTTTCATGTTCCATTACATATGATATCCCAACTATTAAAGGAAAATCATGCAAAAATCTCGATTTTTTCCCATAATAATCACCAAATTCTACACATGTTACTAGAAAGAAATAAAATTATTATATTTAGGGTTAACAACTAATAAATTGTCTGAGATTTAGTCCATGTTAAAATATGGTGTTCGTCGTTGAAACTGAATGTCTCAGGTTTGGTGTCTCCTTCTATTTTCTGGTTAAGTCTAACAGAAGTGTATCACGTGACCGTCACGTGAGCTCGATAAAATGGATATTCCAAAAATGTCCCTCCATGAAAAATCTGACCTTCCATTAATTATTGAATTAACGAAATTATCCCTCTTAACTAAATCAACAACTATAGGGTTTTTGGGTGGTGGCCGGCAGGAGTTGGGTGGTGTTGCGTCCTGGATGAATGAGGTCACGGGGACGCGTCGGTTTGTGTAATTGTGCGGGCCGTAACCCTTCTGTCAGGCGGAGCTTGAGCCACTGACGAGTGTTTGGACTTTACTCCCGCGTGAGGTCTGAATCTCGGAAAGGTTGTGACCCGGCAAGGTTGTGACCCGGCAAGGTTGTGACCCGGCAAGGCTGTGTCTCGAGCGTCGGATCCTGCGCAAAGGACCAGTGCTAGCATGGAGAGGGGGGGGGGGGTGGTGCTAGCGGAGCCCTCTCCGATGCCTAAGTTACTATAGTGGCAAAAAGGTAATTTCTAGAGAGAGAGAATTCTAGAGAGAAGTCAGAGCTCAAAATACCAAAGTTGGGCAAATGAGAGAGTGTGTGAAAATGGGTGGCCAAGGTCTCCTATTTATAGGCTTCATTGAGACCGGACCCGGTTTTATAGCGGTTTGACGACGGTCCAAGAAAACAAGCGGGAACCGTTGTCCATATTGGTAATGCATGAACTTGACTTCTCTACACGTACCGGCGATCGCGGACACGGTAATCGCGGATACGGCAATCGCGCAATACCCGTGGCGGAACCCAGACCTCGTCGAAATTGGGCAATTCGGCGAGGTCCGGATTGCCGTGTGATCCGGACCTCCGGATTGCTTGCAACCCGGACGTCCGGGTTGCTGCAACCCGGACATCCGGGTTGCTGCAACCTGGAGGTCCGGATTGCAAATGCAATCCGGATGTCCGGTCCGGTCACGCGTAAATGCGTTTCCGGACCGTTTTGACCCTTGGGAGACGTTTTTTGAGACGAGATGTAATTTTTGACGTGTTTGCGAGGCCCGAAGCGTAAATACGAACCCGAATTGGACATTTATCCATCACTTGCCCCCGAGTCAAGTAACGGTTTAGAACCTTTCTTGACTCTAATTTAAGTTAGGATATTTGTCCAATTTGAGTTTGACGCTAACCTTTCGATTTTGATCGTCGGTCGGACGTAGGAATCTTGATTTCGTCCGTCGCTTGACTTTCCGGCCGAATGGCTCTATTTCCTATTATCATGGTTAGTGCAATAGGAAAAGTAGATGTGCGAATATGATTATTGTCGGAGACATGAGCAAACGGTAATGCGCTATGCGAACATGTATCTATCAACATGTATGTATGAATGATGGACGTGGCAAGATCGTAATTACACAATGCAAGAAATAGAAACCGTAAGCTTCTAAAATGACTAAGTGATTACCGAATCATGGATCATGCAATTGCAACATACGTACATAATGATGAGTTTGATACGTGCGATGTCAAGATATGCATAGGAGTAGATAGTTTTAAAAAGAGAGGATAGAGTGTACCGTAGGGGTTTAGTCTTGAGTGTAGGTAAACTAATCCTTTGATCCTTATCCATAAAGCATCTTTTTGGGATTAGCAAATACACACATCCCGAAATTGCTTTTGTGTTCAAAGTTCCTTCGCCGTCGGGGAGCTTAGATACGTTTTGACAGTTTCGAGTCTGATTTTTGGCTTGTTTTTGGAAGTTGACACCACCATTCGACTCGTCTCGTCGCAAGGATTCCAGCGCCGCCTTGGGAGCCGCCAGAAGACGTTCCACGCGCCCTCACGCGCCGCCGCGAGTGGAGTGGCTTCGCCGGAGCGTGTGGCCCACGCGCCGCCTTCCCGGGCTCGCCTCGTTTCGGTCCACACCTTCCCGGAATCGTCTCGACGAGGGGAGTCCATTGGAATATCTTTCGTCACGTTTTGAGGTAGTTTGGAAACCCAATTTTAAAAGATAGTTTCGACTTGACTTTGGATGTTGCCGGATTGTTGTTCGTTTGAGCTATTTTTCGTTGTCGATGTATGGAACTGCTTGTTGATGCTTGTATGTTGAATAATTGCTGATTGATTGCCGTTACTATCGCCGTTAGTTCATAACTTAGACGATCTTCACTCCCGTAGGTAGTTGAGGTAGAATTCCCCCGTGTCTTTGTGTAAGAGTTTTTGGTCGGTATGCATAATTTTTCTTCTTGGCGGGTTTTTTGGTTGACGGGGATTGCCCAATAACTTTAGGCATAGTCACTTGTTGTCTTGACGCCTTAGAGAAAAATTTCCCTTAAGCGTTGCCACGTGTGATCCTTGGCGTTTGTCGCGTTAATCCCGCCATTTGCCTGATAGCTCCTTAAGACGTTAATCCCTTTTTTGGTACGTACCCATTTTACTATGCACGTGGAACTTGGCTACGTGCGTTGATGTTGATACGCGCGTTGATGTTGATATGCGCGTTGATGTTGATACGCGCGTTGATGTTGGTACGCGCGTTGATGTTGATACGCGCGTTGATGTTGATATGTGCGTTGATGTTGATACGTGCGTTGATGTTGGTATGCGCGTTGATGGTTGAGCGTCAGGAATAAACTGTTGGTTATCGCCTGCAATATGCTAAAACACTTAGAAAATGTTTAAACGATATCTAATGTTTGTTACCATAGATGTCGTCGTATGAGCCTTGTCGATGAGCGTCGTAGGTGTGCTTAGGGGACATAGCTACTCGTTGTATGCAATCCATCTTTGTTGACATGTACGTGCGTACATATAAATACTTAGAAAATATTCTCCCCTCGTTGACATGCATCCTTGTCGACATGTATGTACGTACATGGAAACACTTAGAAAATATTTTCTCCTTGTCGACGTGCATCCTCGTCGACATGTATGTACGTACATGGAAACACTTAGAAAATATTTTCTCCTCGTCGACGTGCATCCTCGTCGACATGTATGTACGTACATGGAAACACTTAGAAAATATTTTCTCCTTGTCGACGTGCATCCTCGTCGACATGTATGTACGTACATGGAAACACTTAGAAAATATTTTTTCCTCGTCGACGTGCATCCTCGTCGACATGTATGTACGTACATGGAAACACTTAGAAAATATTTTCTCCTTGTCGACGTGCATCCTCGTCGACATGTATGTACGTACATGGAAACACTTAGAAAATATTTTCTCCTTGTTGACATGCAATCTTGTCGACATGTATGTACGTATATGGAAACACTTAGAAAATATTTTCTCCTTGTCGACGTGCATCCTCGTCGACATGTATGTACGTACATGGAAACACTTAGAAAATATTTTCTCCTCGTCGACGTGCATCCTTGTCGACATGTATGTACGTACATGGATAAATGATACGCGCGCTAATTTTGATACGCGCGTTGATGTTGATATGTTGAAGGGGTTGCCCCCCCTTGCGCGATGCTTGTTACTTGCTGCACGAAGACTTAATAAGTTTTGTACGTTTGTGGTTGTTTTCACATGGGGCGTTTATCGCATGAGTGCTTGAATAAGTGTTGGTGTGCGCTTGCGCACTGACTGTATTGTTGATAGCACTTTCCAAGATATTAAATCTTGTTGATTTTCCCAGTTATCGCCAGCTGCAGTTTCTGTCCTTAGCATAATTCTCGAAAGATCCGACGCAGGGGCGTGTTCCTCGAGCGATTCTTGGTTCTTTATGCTGAGCATGACCGTGCTAACTCTTTCTTGTGATAAGAGAAGTAGAATTGAGGGTTGTGTAGTGGCGTCATCTGCCCCCCGGTCGAGGGACCGGTCCAAGGAGGAGCGTTACTCCTACTGAGGTAAGTGTTTGTTGATAATTCTTTGTTCATGCTTTTGCTTGCATGACATTTCGTCACCTGGACATTGTTGAGTACTGTGATTGCCCCTCTTGGCTAGACTCCAAGGCATGGCATGGGTAGAGCATAGGATGTTGCGACTTGCGCATTGTAGATTTTGCTTGGAGAAAACGGCGGCAACTTCTGCTTATCCCGCCGAGTCTTGTTAGAGATGATGGCATTTTTTAATCTTTGCCGTCTTTTGGATATGTTGAACTCATTTCTGAGTCTGTTTGCCCCCCGGCTTCCATGCTTGAAGACTTGTTGTAGTTGTTCCTTAGTTGTTGCTTCCGACTTGTTTGCTTTGAATGTGTTTATTGAATGCGGATGACTAGTAACGTAGACATAGTCCCTGCGGTCGTGACTGATAGCCACTTCCTGATTGATAAGTTGAGATGTTCTCCTGATTGCCTGCCTGATGCATTATGCATATTGCCCTTCTTTCCTGAATAGCTTGCCGCTATAGGTGTTGCAATCTTCCAGCGTGTATCAACCCGCGTTGGGGAAGCATACGCAAAGCAAGATACTAGTTTATACCGTCTCTTAGTTCCACTCTAAGGCGACGTTGTACAAGACTCGACTTGTAAATTTTATGAGTTTTAAACAGGGAGCGCACCTGCCAGCGTGTATCAACCCGCGTTGGGGAAGCATACGTAAAAACATTATTTGAGAGTTTTTATCTTGGCTAAGCAAGATACTAGTTTATACCGTCTCTTAGTTCCACTCTAAGGCGACGTTGTACAAGACTCGACTTGTAGATTTTATGAGTTTTAAACAGGGAGCGCACCTGCCAGCGTGTATCAACCCGCGTTGGGGAAGCATACGTAAAAACATTTTTTTTTTTGAAGAAGCATTTTGTGAAATCTAAAAAGCTTGCTGATAAAATATTTGAGAAAATATTTTGGCATTGAATGTGATACATCCAAAAAACCGTGTTTGATAGAATTTTTTGGAAAGGTGCCTGATACATAAAATATTTGATAAAATATTTGGTAAAATGTTTGAAAAAAAAATTTGTGATACATGATTCCTGCGTCCAGGGACCACGTAACACTTTTTTGAGAATATGAATTGTGATGCATGCTTTCTGCGTCCAGGAACCATGCAACACGGTTTGAAAACTTGTAGTACGGAATTGTCATCTTAACCAGAGGACTTTTGCCGTATAAAACGAACCCTGATGGCGTTCGTAATATGGGAATGCCGACTAGACAGAGGACATTCGCCATATAGAGTGCACCCTGAACCGGATATACGCACTTGTTATAGAGTGGGGTCGTTGTCTAAACAGAGAACTTCCGCCGTATTAAACGAACCCTGATGGCGTTCGTAATATGGGAATGCCGACTAGACAGAGGACATTCGCCATAAAGAGTGCACCCTGAACCGGATATACGCACTTGTTATAGAGTGAGGCCGTTGTCTAAAGAGAGAACTTCCGTCACTTAAGGGGTGATCAGCCCCGTATGCCCATCCTCGACATGCTATTTTGACGGTAGGCCTTGGCGTTATTCCAAGGTATTGCTTGTATCTGAAGTCCTGAATAGTCGCCGTTTTGATAATAGGTCTTGGTGTTAATCCGAGACACTGCTTGTAGCTGACGCCCTGAATAGCTGTTGCTTTAATAATAGGTCTTGGTGTTAATCCGAGACACTGCTTGTAGCTGACGCCCTGAATAGTCGTCGCTTTGATAATAAATCCGTAGGTTGTCATTGCGGTATATAAGTTGATTGTGCACATAGCTTGATGGCTTTGTGTTGTCGGCATCTTCTAGAGATAGACGCCTATGTTATGAATGGAGAAATAAACTCCTTGTTGGTGTAGATAGAAGATATGTTGGTGTTGTATACTATAAATCCCTCCTTGCACACAATGCTTAGCTTGTATTGTTGGAGTAGATTTTTGTGCATAGGTTACTACTTTTCATCATTCCTGAGTAGTAATCGTAGTGTAACATGTACCGACGAGTAGAGTTGCTTTTGTTAGATAGTCGCAATTTTTATAAGTTTGCCAAAGTATGAAGTCATGAAATTTTCTTTTTAGTCATGCATATAATAAATGAAGTAAAGGAATTTGATACGAGGATTCCTTGTTTGTGTAGGAAACTTTCCTGATGGCGGATACGATAGGTGTAGATCATGATAGGCATATGTTAGGTAGAATTGCCGAGCATTTGTCAGCTTGGTGCCCCCCAAGTTGCTTGGCGGTTCGTATCGCTGTTTCCTGATTGTTTATATTGTTTCAACTTCTAGTAGTGCATGATCTGTCCTTGTGTAATGTCCCCTGCCTTGTTTATTATTGCGACATGATTTTCAGTCTTGCGCGTATAAAATGCTTGAGACTTTGTGTTGTTGACGCGAGGAATATGTGTGTAGTTGTTACTTGGCGTTATTCCAAGGTAATATGCGTCATAATAATGTACCTACGAAAGTAGATTTAACCTTTATTAGATATTTAGAGTTCACGCGACGGATTACAAGAAAGTGTCTAGTGATCACTTCTTTTGAAAATTACTGAGGCTAATAAGCATGAGTTATTCTTAATCTTTAAAAGATTTAACATAGATATGCGAAAAAGGAGATAAGGAAGATAAAAGGATTGGTGATGTGTTTGACGTTCTCATAGGTGACTTGTTGGCTAGTTGATTCTGCCACGTGCCACATATTTTCTCAATGCATCTAGCGTGTTGAGCTCTTCAATCTCCTCTTTTGGGGATGGACAAAAGTTGATGTCATGCCCCCAAGTTTTACTTTGCTTGTGTTGTTCTTCAACATCTTTGTCAAGGAAGGCAGTTGTTGACTCCAGCGGGCGGTGAGGTTTGTTTTTTGGGAGTGTGAGATTTGCTTCTTCTGTATCCATACTCCAAAGATTGTACAAGTCGTCACAATTGGTTCCATAAGTGACGTTGTTTTTCTGGCGTTTGGCGGTAGGTGGATTATCGTCCGCCACTTCTTTTCCTTTGCCTTTTTCTGAAGACTTGACACGAGGCTTCCCTTGATGCTTATTGCCATGGTCGATATACTTCTTCATTTTTCCTTCTAAGATCAAGTTGTTTATGTGAAATCTTAGTCCAACACAGCTTTCGGTTTCGTGGCCGTATGCTTCATGATTTTCACACCATTTGCTTTCATCTTCTCCCAGTGGTCCCTTGTGGCATTTAGAGGGTTTTTTCCACAGCTTGGTTTCTTTTATTTCTTTCAGGATGACAGATAACGGTGTGTTCAAAGGAACACATTTGGCGAGATTGGATTCTTTGATCCTTTGGGCATTTGACTGGAATGGCCTCTTCTGTCGCGGTTGCCTCTTTTCCCAGGAGACATGTATCTCTTTTTCAATTATTGCCTTCAGGGTTCTTGTTGTCAATCCTGTGATCGGGATGTCGTCGTCACTAGCAGGTTCTTTCGGTCCGTCCTTGTGACAGATGGCAGCATCGTCTTGGCTTATCCTTTGGAAGGATCTTCCTTGTGTACTTTGGATGACTCTGCCTGAGTCTTCTTTGGAGGGTTGTCGCCTTGATCAATGAATTGCTTTAATTTTCCTTTAAGGATGAAGTTGTTAATGCGGCTGCGTAGGCTGACGCAGCAGTCTGTTTCGTGGCCGAAGACCTCGTGGTTTTCACACCACTTGTATTTGTCTCTTCCCATTTGGCCTTTCCTGAAGTTGTTTGGCTCCTTCCATATGTTCGCATCTTTCATCTCTCTCAATATCACGGATAGTGAGGCATTCAAGGGAATGTAGTTGGCGATGTTTATTTCATTTGGCTTCTCGAAACCTCCTTGAAAAGGTCGTTTTGACTGAAGCTGACAATTTCTTCTTTGCTGAACGCTTGAGGGTGGTTTTGCTGGATTCTGCTTTGGGGGTTGTTTCCATGCCTCCTTTTGGTGTAGTATGACTTGATGACTTGTGACTCGAGACTTTGTCCCTATCGTCTCAACTTGTTCGTTGATTGGAGGCAAAGGAGGTAACAGGTTGACACCTTTGTACTGGAAGGCTCCTTGGTTGGATGGAGGTGGCTGAGCCGCATATCCTTGGTTCTTTAGAGACTCGCGGAATGCGAGTAACTCTTCCAGCGCAGCCATCATTGCTGGAGTAATGGTGGGCATCGGGTTTGTTCCCGTTCTTTGCTCGCTCTGCGGCATTTCTGCCTGGGATTCATCTTCATGTACCTCTTCGGGAGGGTTGTGATCACTCGTCATGGCTTCTGCGGAACGGTAGCTTTTTGTTCGAGTCACGTAGACGGCGCCAATGTTGCGTCCTGGATGAATGAGGTCACGGGGACGCGTCGGTTTGTGTAATTGTGCGGGCCGTAACCCTTCTGTCAGGCGGAGGTTGAGCCACTGACGAGTGTTCGGACTTTACTCCCGCGTGAGGTCTGAATCTCGGAAAAGTTGTGACCCGGCAAGGTTGTGACCCGGCAAGGTTGTGACCCGGCAAGGCTGTGTCTCGAGCGTCGGATCCTGCGCAAAGGACCAATGCTAGCATGGAGAGGGGGGGGGGGTGGTGCTAGCGGAGCCCTCTCCGATGCCTAAGTTACTATAGTGGCAAAAAGGTAATTTCTAGAGAGAGAGAATTCTAGAGAGAAGTCAGAGCTCAAAATACCAAAGTTGGGCAAATGAGAGAGTGTGTGAAAATGGGTGGCCAAGGTCTCCTATTTATAGGCTTCCTTGAGACCGGACCCGGTTTTATAGCGGTTTGACGACGGTCCAAGAAAACAAGCGGGAACCGTTGTCCATATTGGTAATGCATGAACTTGACTTCTCTACACATACCGGCGATCGCGGACACGGTAATCGCGGATACGGCAATCGCGCAATACCCGTGGCGGAACCCAGACCTCGTCGAAATTGGGCAATTCGGCGAGGTCCGGATTGCCGTGTGATCCGGACCTCCGGATTGCTTGCAACCCGGACGTCCGGGTTGCTGCAACCCGGACATCCGGGTTGCTGCAACCCGGAGGTCCGGATTGCACCGCAATCCGGATGTCCGGTCCGGTCACGCGTAAATGCGTTTCCGGACCGTTTTGACCCTTGGGAGACGTTTTTTGAGACGAGATGTAATTTTTGACGTGTTTGCGAGGCCCGAAGCGTAAATACGAACCCGAATTGGACATTTATCCATCAGGTGGTGCCCGCCGAAGTTGGGTGGTGGCCGGTCGGAGTTGGGTGGTGGTTGTTTTGAATATAGGGGTAATTTCGTCACTTCATATTTGATAGAAAGGGTAATTCTAACTTTCGTAACATTCTGTTAGTATTAAAAGCAATTTTGAACAGAAAACCAAATTTTAACAAAATCCAAACCTCAGACAGACCTTTTTAACACTTTAAAATTCAGACACCAAATTTCAACACGGTCATACCTCAGACGGTTTATTAGTTATTAATCCTTATATTTAATATAATTATCATAGTTATACATTAACAACTTATATAAATATGCATGTGCTTTGCACATGCAAAAATAACTAGTATATATATATATATATATTATAACTTTTATAAAGCAAACAATACGCCAACCTATCTATTTTGCTTGTTTCTAAAAAAAAATATATATATATTTTACTTGTAACTTCTATTTATTGTGTTTTTAAATAAATAAATAAATATATATATATATATATATATTTATATTATACCGTTTAAAATCTATATATATTGCAACCTACTTATTCTTTTTATTAACTTGTTTTCAAGTATTTTTATTAACTAACTTAATATC
Organism: Clarkia xantiana subsp. parviflora; assembly: GCA_036873135.1. Lineage (NCBI taxonomy): Eukaryota > Viridiplantae > Streptophyta > Magnoliopsida > Myrtales > Onagraceae > Clarkia > Clarkia xantiana. The sequence goes on from JAPTYO010000011.1 coordinate 25,158,838, forward strand.
ATTTTATTTGTTTTATATATTATCTTATGATTATAATATTTACATAACTACTTTTTTTTTTCACTAAGTATATCAACTTAAAAATATATTCAGTATATTAACCATAATATTTATTTATTTATTCATTCATGTAATATTATTTTGATGAAATTTATTAATTAATTTTCTAATTTTTATAGTAGTTTTTAAAATTAATTTGCAAGGGTTCAAAACTTGCATTTTTGTATTTAATGGAGTTTAAACTTTAATTTTGCAAACTTGAAAACAAAACGGCTTATGAAATGAATTGTGGTGCTTTTCTTAACATCTAGACTTCCATGTGTAATTGATATGATGATGTAACATGTCAAAATTTGACATTGACCAATCAATTTACATGATTTTAACACATATGAAAGAGAAAGTTGTTAAAAAACTTAGTTGTCAAGATGTTAGAAGATTTTTTAGAATTATATTATATATATATATAGATGATATTATATATTATTTTAAGATATTCATTTATATGAAGTATATGTATAAATTATGGTAACGTACTAAAATCAATAAATAAATACATAGAGAAGTAAGAAGGTAATTATTATAGGGGACATTGACGACAACGACGAGGACAATGTAGTTGTTGGCAAGTTGTCATGCGTGCCATAGCCATCTTAATAAATTTATTTATTTTAAGAAGAAAAAAAAAGACTTTTTATTCATATCACAACTTCTCCACCACAATGAAGGATCTTAATTTATTTTATCATTTAAGTATATCAACTGGATATTGCTTAGGTCATGCATAATAACTAGATAAATTCTTCAAAAGGGAAGGGAAGTTTGTTTTGGATTCCCTCGCAACGGTCAAGGTTGCAGATAACATTACATTACTTGTATTAATGACTAAACTAATAAGCATTATTATTATTAATTATTATAGTTCAGAAAAATTGATAACTCCATCTGCATAGGCTTTCTAATGCTGTCTTGTTTATATCCCTTCCACAGTGGATGTGAAGGATTGTGGGGTCGTAGCCGGAGAATTCATGACACCTGCCACACTATCTCTATTTATGTAGGTTAAATTAGGGGCAAGTTGCATCATTGCCAGTTTATCAAGTTACACAAAAAAAAAAAAATTACAGAATCAATAATTTTAAAATTTATCATATATTATAAAAAATAAATTATTAAATAATAATATTATTTTAATGTGTACAATGTACATTTATTAATTTCCTTTTATTTTAATAGAGTCTAAACTCTAGATATACTCTATATTTGATTGTTTACATTTAGTTCCGGTAGACCTACAGTTAGTTCACTCCATAGTAACTTGTCTCGGAAAATTGAAATGAGTTTCTAGTTATTTATTATAATCATTTTGACTCGTAACTATTAATGAAATTTGTGATACTACCTCCTTGATGTAAGTCCAATTGATTGAATCACATAAATCCTTAGATATATTTTTCTGTAATATTTAGCTATGGATACACAGTATAGCTATAGAGTTTCTATTATATATATATATATATATATATATATATATTAATAATAAATTTACAGTTTTCTAAAAATTTGTGTATACACATTTAAATATGAATTTTAATAGTCCAGTAAAAAATCACTAAAATGAGATATTTTGATGGAATGATTTATGTTCCGCTATAATATAGGTGATATATATATATATATGTCAGAGTTAACTCAGTTTTTCGAGTATATTTATCTTGATTCATAAGCAGAAAAAGTATACAAATACGTTAATTAGTTGGACGTGAGGCCTGTTAGCATTTTCATGGGTCAATTTGCAAAATACAAAAGTTTAAGATTTAATTTGCAATATTATGAAATTGTAAGGACTAAACAATAATTAGTCAAAATCGGTCACTTACACGTAGTTACACCAATAAGTATGCAAGATTACCAACGAACCGAAATATACGTAAATCGGCGTAACTGAATATGTTGTTTTTGTACCGAGACCCGTGCGGATCACGGTCTCCCTAAAGCAATTTCGCCTCACATCTCCACCAGACTAAACAACGACGTTTAACAAGGGGGATCACCTCCCAAAATACAACATGTTAGTATCGATTCTCTCAACACTCACAAACGGATTAAAAGAAAGCAGTAGAGAACACAAGATTCAACGTGGTTCGCTCAACGCGACTGATGGGTTCCGATGTAATCGTTAGCCCCGTTAACAGCCAGTGGACGGCGAATAAGTCCAGTGGACCTCGTGAAAGGCCTGGAGGGCCCAGAGGCCCAGTATTAAGAGTCCCGACGATAGCGACCCCGACACATGAGCTAGATGCTCCCGACAAGAAGCCTCTGAGTAGGCCCCGAGAAGCCTTAGTAAAGGCCCCGATAATAAAGCCCCGCAGAGGCTGGACCTGTCCCGTAGAGACCGAAGGTCCTGGGTGGTGATCTAGAATGAGACAACTCTGGAGTCTCCGACAGGAGTCGGGACTTGTGATCAGAGGATAAAGACCGAGAAACCCGCCTACTAGATAGAGTAGTGGGAGACGGTTAGAGATAAAGATAAATCCCCCGAGATACGCAGGGCGTGCCCGAGATACGTGGAGTACGGGTAAGATACGCGGAGCGTGGGGCGAGATATACGGAATCCCGACCGAGATATGCGGAATCGTGGCGAGATACACGGAATCATGGGTAAAACTGCCAGGCGCAGTAACAGGTAACTGAGTAACTTCCCCTCCTATATAAAGGAGGAAGTTACCTCAGAAAACCATCATCTAATACGAACTGAGACTTTTGCTTACCACCCATTGATCACCATACTCATTTAAGCATCGGAGAGGGATTCTGGGTCACCACCCAGGTCATCCCCTTTTGCAGGATTACGCGGAGCTTAGGAGTCCAAAGCTTTCCGTCAAGGACGTAACGGAGCTTCGCCCGTGATCCAACATTGGCGCCGTCTGTGGGAACTTACAAAAAGTCAAGATAGTTTCTACCAGATCAATGGCCGGTGGTGGCAAGAAGAAGCAAGTTCAGGCTGGCAGTTCTCGTCCCGCAGGAACTGTGAATTCCCCGTTGCCGGAACGTGTTGCTGAACAAGGTGAGAACCCCGCTCTTTCCCAGACAGGGGGGCAGGGTGATGGCTATGAGGTCTCAGTCCGAGACACAGAAAGGAACAGGCAGGATGTCCCGCGTAGGGAGGAAGATGAGGCTCCCCCAAACCCGGTGGGCCATGGAGGAGAAGGAGTCCCGCGAAGGGAAGAAGGGTCGTCTTCGAACTCGGAGTTGGCCAAGGCAGTAGCAGACGCTATGCCCATGTTCTTGGCCGCCATGGAGGCCTTGCTGGACAAAAGAGAGGCCGCTAAGAGGGCGGAGGAGTTGCCTCCGCGAGAAGAATTACCACCACCCCCACCAAGGGTGGATCCAGAGGAACAGGAGGTTCCGCCCAGGAGCAAGGGTAAGGAACCAGCACACCCGGAGAAGTTCGTGGTTGACGGCCCAGGTCCGGTGCAAAATAGGACCATTCCCTTGAATGGCCCCATCACCCCCGATCAGGTGGTGAAGATCGTTAGCATCTGCATGGGTGATCAGAAGCAGATGACATCGGAGTTAAGGGATCGGTCCAGCCATCCTTTCGTGCCGCGGCTAATCGATACCGTCGCCCCGCCTGGGCTAGGTATTCCGACCATCAAGGAGTACGATGGTGAGGGGGACCCAGTTCGTCATGTTCAGAGGCATGTCCAGGCCTGTATGGGACGAACATCGAACGATGATCTCATATGCTCATTGTTCCCGATAACCTTGGGAGAAAGGGCCATGACTTGGTTCTTCAGCCTCCCGCCAGGATGCATCACGTGCTGGGCTGATATGCACGATCGCTTCATCAAGCAGTACCAAGGTCGGAGGCGTCTTCTGAAGAGTGTGAGGTCCTTCACCCAGGTGGTGCAGAGACCCGATGAATCGTTGGCATACTACTACCAACGGTTCACTGCTAGTGCTGCGGAGATCGATGAAGAAATCTCGGAGGGAGAAACAATCCGTACTTTCCTGCGGAACTTGAGCGCTACATACGGCTCCGATCTGATGCACAGCGTAGCCGCGAAGGCCGTGTGGAGTATGGAGGCCCTGCAAGCGAGGGTGAAACAGAAAATCGACGTCCAGGAGTCGAAGATTGCTGCTGGAGAGCTCGACCCCCCGAAATCGGGGAGAGGAAAGCCATCGTCCAAGCTGTCGGATGATCGCAAAGGGAGCGACAAGTCGGAAGGGAGTAGGAACCGTGGTCGTCCCGATAAAAGAGAAGACAAGCGTCCTCCAAGGAAGGACAACCGAGAAGGTCGGGCTGTTCCCATCAATAGCTCGATGACTTCTGTGTTAGCTGTGATGGACAGACAGGGTCTCGCTCGATACCCCCCGAGGAAAGAAGGCGAATTCCTAGGAGGCCGCCCTAACCGTTACTGTCGCTACCATCGAGCCAATGGTCACGACACCGAAAACTGTCGGGAGTTGAAGAAGGAAATTGAGAAGCTGATCCAGAAAGGGAAGCTAAAAGAATTCGTCGGAAAGGGGCGGTGCCGATCCCGTTCCAGAAGTCGGTCACGATCCCGTTCCAAATCCCGCGACCGATCCCCGAAGAAGAAAAAGATTGAGCAAGAAGCTTCAGGTTCAGGTGCCCGTAGAGAGAGGCGCGGGACTATCAACGTCATCCACGGAGGGATGGCAGCGGGAGGTGATAACTCTGCTTCTAGGGAGAACTACGCTTCCCGTATATCTGCCGCGGTGGTGCTAGGCAAAAGGTCCCGGTCGTGGACCCTGAAGGAGGAAATGGTAATTTCTTTTTCGCCGGAGGATTTAGTAGGCGTGGAGAGCCCTCACGATGACGCCTTGGTCGTGACCCTAGACGTAGACGGATTCGAGATGAAGCGGATCCTGATAGACGGAGGGAGTTCCTCCGATATTCTCTTCATGGACGCTCTGGAGGCCATGGGAAAGACGAAGAAGGACCTGACGCAGGTGGACTTCCCGATGGTGGGATTCTCTGGTTCCACCTCTTACCCGCTGGGAATGATTACCTTACCGGTTGAGTTTGGTAGTGGCTGGAAGATGGAGAAACGAAACGTGGATTTCGTTGTCGTGGAGTCTGCGGGGGCATACAACGCTATTATCGGGAGGACCACTATCAATCCTCTTATGGCTGTCGCCTCGACGGTCCACCAGAAGATGAAGTTCCCGACTGACAATGGGGTCGGAGAGGTCAAGGGTGACCAGGTGGCATCGCGGAAATGCTACGTTAACGCCACCCGACGGAGAAGGAGGGAGGCCATGACTGTCCTTCAGACTGATGCTGATCCTCGAGAGGAGTATGGGCGTCCCGCCCCCATGGAGGATTTGAAGGAAGTGGAGATCGATGGGCCTCGGAGGAAGGTGAAGATCGGGTCTGCTTTGTCGGAGGAAAGAGCCCGAGAGTTGATCGTGCTCTTGAAGGAGTTTAAGGAGCTGTTTGCCTGGTCCCCGAGTGATATGCCAGGAATCAGCCCCGACGTGATAGTGCACGAGCTGAAGATAGACCCCGCGATCAAGCCTATCGCGCAGAGAAGGCGTCCGATGGGCGCGGACAAGAGGATCGCGATTCAGCAAGAGGTGGGCAGACTGCTCGATGCTGGATTCATCCAGGAGCTCCGATTCCAGACTTGGGTGGCTAACCCAGTCCTGGTGCGAAAGAGTAACGGGAAGTGGCGGATGTGTGTCGATTTCCGTGATTTGAACAAAGCTTGCCCGAAGGATTGCTACCCGCTTCCGAGGATTGACCAGCTGGTGGATGCCACATCGGGACATGAGCTCCTGAGCTTCATGGATGCCTATTCCGGGTACAACCAGATCAAGATGGCGAATGAGGATGCCCCCCATACGGCTTTCTATGCCGACAGTGACGTCTACCATTACGACGTGATGCCCTTCGGATTGATCAACGCCGGAGCAACTTACCAGCGGATGGTGAACAAGTTGTTCGGAGACATGTTGGGGAAAACCATGGAGGCATATGTGGATGACATGCTGGTGAAATCCCGACAGGCAAGTGACCATGTCCAGAATTTGGCGGCGGCATTTGAGCGGATGAAGTTCCATCAGGTTCGGCTGAACCCCGACAAATGTGCTTTCGGAGTAAACTCAGGCAAGTTCCTAGGGTTCATGGTGAGCCAGAGAGGAATCGAGGTGAACCCCGAGAAGCTGCGAGCAATCGAGGAGATGCAGTCCCCGAAGACTCATCGGGAGGTCCAGGTGCTGAATGGCCGGTTGGCCGTGATGAATCGCTTCCTATCCAAGGCAAGTGACCGAGCCATGCCATTTTTTGACGTATTGAGGGCCCACAAGAAGTTCGAATGGACCGACAAGTGCGAGGAGGCGTTCCAGGCACTCAAGCAGCACCTCCGTACCCTTCTGCCGTTGGCGAAACCAGTTCCAGGCGAGCCGCTTTATCTCTATTTGGCTGTTTCCGATGTGGCTGTTAGTTCTGTTTTGATTAAAATTGTCAAGGGCAACCAAGTGCCTATCTATTATGTAAGCAAGGCGTTTGCCAAGTCTGAAATAAACTATCCCGCTATTGAGAAGTATCTCTTCGCGTTGATTATTGCCGCTCGAAAACTGCGACCTTACTTCCATGCCCATGAAGTCACGGTATTGACTAATCAGCCATTGAAACACTTTTTGAATCGACCGGAGGCGTCGGGGAGATTGATGAAATGGGCCATCGAGCTGACGGAATTCCGCATTCATTTCGCTCCGAGAACCGCTATTAAGGGCCAGGCATTGGCAGATTTTATAGCTGAGTCTACGGCACCCGATCTGGAAGTAACGGGTCCCGCAGAGGGGGCAACCATGGAGGAAGTCCCGACAACAGAACAGCAGCCAGAACAGCCAAATGAGGAGAATACTTGGGAGATGTACACTGATGGTTCATCGAGTGTAGAAGGCTCGGGGGCAGGATTCGTATTGATACCGCCCGGTGGAGGCGAGCCCCTGCGATATGCCTTGGCGTTGACATTCAAAGCCACCAACAACGAAGCGGAGTACGAGGCTCTCATCACGGGCCTCAAGATTGCCAAGGGTACGGGGGTCGATCATTTAAAAGTGAAGTGTGATGCCAGCTTGGTTGTAAACCAAGTCCAGGGGAACTATGAAGCTAAGAGCCCGACAATGAAGAAGTATTTGCACGAGGTGCAGACTTTGAAGGGAAGCTTCAAAAGCTTTGATATCGAGGCAATCCTGAGGGAAGAAAACGCGGAAGCAGATGCCTTGAGCAAGTTCGCTCTGGGAGTGGGCCCCGAGGAGAATCGAAAGGTGCATTTCCTAGAGAAGGTGATTATCTCAAACATCGATCCGGCGGAGGTCTGCGCTATTGAGACAGGATCGGAGGAGGAAGAAAAGCCCACGTGGATGACCCCGATGGTCACGTATCTGACTACAGGGACACTCCCCGATGATAAGGTGGCAGCTGTCAGGTTGCGGCGGATCGCGGACAACTATGCGATGGTGGACAACCAGTTGTACAAAAAAGGGTATGTAAAGCCTTTTCTAAAATGCGTAGCAGAGCCTGACACAAATCGGATCCTGAGGGAGCTACACGAAGGAGTCGCGGCCTGCCATGAAGGAGCCCGATCTCTAGTGAGGAAGGCATTGAACTTAGGCTACTATTGGCCCTCGATGAACAAAGAAGCGACCGCGATGGTCCGATCCTGTGATGCATGCCAGAGGTACGCGCCAAATATCGTGGCTCCCGCCGCGGACTTAATGCCCATCAGGAGTGCATGGCCCTTCGCGCAATGGGGGATTGACTTGGTGGGACCTCTTCCCCAAGCTAAAGGTCAGTGCAAGTATTTACTCGTGGCCATCGACTACTTTTCAAAGTGGATAGAGGCTAAGGCATTAGCCAGAACGACGGGGCAGCAGATCCTCAAGTTCCTTCAAACTCAGATCATATCCCGGTACGGGGTTCCTCGAGTGTTGATCAGCGACAACGGCCCTCCGTTCAATGGGGCTCAGTTAAAGGAGTACCTGGAAGAACTAAACATTGAGCATCGGACCGCTTCAGTCCACCACGCTCAAACCAATGGCCAGGTGGAATCAGCCAACAAGATCGTGATGGATGGCTTGAAGAAGAGAGTCTACGCCTTGCAGGGCCATTGTCTGGATGAGCTCGAAAACGTGCTGTGGGCTGTGAGAACAACACCCAAACAATCGACAGGAGAAACTCCGTTCGACCTGGTCTATGGCACGGAGGCAGTCGCTCCCGTGGAGATAGCGGTGGCGTCCCATCGCGCCAAATATTACGAACCTCTGACGAACGAGGAAATGAGACGTCTAGACTTGGACTTGCTCGAGGAGAAGAGGTGGAAGGCTGACGAAGTCCAGGCCTGAATGCGTCTGGCAACAGCCCGATATTACAATCGGCGTGTCAGGTCCCGACAATTCTTCGTTGGAGAACTTGTCTGGCGGAGGAACGAGTTCGTTCATCAAGATCGGATCAACAAGCTATCACCAAAATGGGAGGGACCTTACAAGATCGTAGGGATGCCAGAACTCAATGCATACAATCTAGAAGACCTTGATGGCGAGACGTTGAAGCATTCCTTCAGTGGCGAACACTTGAAGAAGTATCATGTTTGATATTAAGCCGCCGTGAAGGGCGCAAATTGTCTATCAATAAGATCCGATGTAAGCCTATTTTGAGTTATTTATGAATAAAAGAAGTTGCTTCTGATCAAATTGCTTTTAGATTTATTCTAACTGTTAGTAAGACGTCCTGAAGGACGCGACAAAAGCCTTCCGAGGTATGCGTAAGTCGTCTATATGATGCGGCCAAAAGCCTTAATAGGTATGGACAAAAGCCCTACGGGGTACATGTAAGTCGTCTATATGATGCGGCCAAAAGCCTTAACGGGTACGGAAAAGCCTTAAACAGGTCCGCGTAAGTCGTCTATATGATGCGGCCAAAAGCCTTAACGGGTACGAAAAGGCCCTGATGGGTCCGCGTAAGTCATCTATATGATGCGGCCAAAAGCCTTAACGGGTACGAAAAATCCTTAGCGGGTCCGCGTAAGTCGTCTATATGATGCGGCCAAAAGCCTTAACGGGTACGAAAAAGCCTTAGCGGGTCCGCGTAAGTCGTCTATATGATGCGGCCAAAAGCCTTAACGGGTATGAAAAAGCCTTAACAGGTCCGCAAAAGTCGTCAGAGTTGGCGCGATAAAAGCCCTTAAAGGGTATGATTGAAGCCGTCAGAGTTGGCGCGACAAAAGCCCTAAAGGGTGTGAAAAATGGCCTTGAAAGGCGGGGACGAGAAACCTTAAGTGGTGAAGTCCCGATTTTGGACGAGAAGCCTTAAGTGGTGAAGCCCCGATTTTGGACGAGAAGCCTTAAGTGGTGAAGTCCCGATTTTGGACGAGAAGCCTTAAGTGGTGAAGTCCCGATTTTGGACGAGAAGCCTTAAGTGGTGAAGTCCCGATTTTGGACGAGAAGCCTTAAGTGGCGGAGTCCCGATTGGATGAGAAACCTTAAGTGGTGAAGTCCCGATTGGACAAGAAACCTTAAACGGTAAAATCCCGAGTAAAACGTCGGAAGGACGTATGAAGTCATTTTAATGGCGCATCGGAACGTTCTGAGTAACGAATTTAAAGCCGCTTTAGATAAAGTGCAAACGAGTATCGGTGCCAAAACAGATGGAAAGAAACTACTTATATAAAGGCCAGAAGGCCAAAGAGGTTCGATACAAGAGATAAAGGAGAAAGACAACAAGGACTAAAAGATGTAAACATTAAACTTGGTCCTTGTTCGAAGTGATGGATATACGCGTGATTCGGGCTCGGTTTTAATTATTCGGACCTCATACACGCGCGAAACCCGATTGCAAGCTAACCGGGGGAAACCGGGCAAGTTTCGAACTTGCCCGGCATCCCCGGGGGGCTTACCCGGAAAATTCCGGGTAAGCCTAGGCTCACCTGGAATTCCGGGTAAGCCTAGGCTTACCCGAAATTCCGGATAAGCTCAACACCCGGGGGGTGTCGCGTACACCCCCCATTTAGTCCCGAATGTATAGGAGACCCGATTTTTAACTAACTCCTATGCGTCCGAGACCTAAGTTTCAGAGGCGCGCGCGTCCCGCTCAGGACAGCCGCCTGAGACGCGCGTCAGAGACCATTTCCCAAAGCTCTCCCCTGCATCCCGGTTCACATTTCCACATTGAACCGGGTCAAAACCGGTTTACGGTCCAAGGTGGCCTATAAATAGCCACCTTGGGGGTAAACATTTTCAAGTCAATTCAGAAGTCACTTTGGGTGAGAATTGGAAAAGCTCTGACCTCTCTCTAAACTCTCTCTCTCTAGAAACTGTCTAATGTTGATCGTCGGAGCGAGCGCACCAAGCACCCCCCCTCTCCACGGGGGTTGCTTGGTAATGCTCCTCTCGCAGGTGCAGACGGACGGTCCGTAAGAGAGCCCAAAGGACTTACCGCTACTCTGAAGACGAAGCTGAAGGCCCGTGCACGACCTTAGGAGACGGAGTCGGCTCGCACCCAACCCGAAGACATCGAAAAGTTACTCAGCGGACCACCCGCGTTAACTTGGTCGAAACACTTGGCGCCGTCTGTGGGAAACGCAACAGAAAGCCTGCGTTACTCAAACGAACAAGCAAGATGGAAAACACATACACCATACACGGAGGCTTCAGTGCAGGGGACGAAACCTCTTACGCAAGGGAGAGGTACGCCGCCGGGAAAAGCACTCGGCGCCGTCCGTGGATCACCCACAAGACCAAAAGCATGGCAAGCAACGAGGAGCCACCACCGACTAAGACAAAGAAAAGAGGACCAGGACGTCCAAGGAAAACTCCGGCCCCGGAGTCAAGCATGAGACCTCCTCCGCAGAAAGCTCAGAGAGACCCCCCGTAGAGTCAAAGCGAGGCCTCAGTCGCCTCGTCTATGCCAACAAGAAGCGTACACTCTCGGAGTAACGCGCAAGGGGTCACACAGAAAACCGACGCTCCTCCAGGCTTCGCCCATCAAACCTTCAACACGCAGGAGCAATCATACGGAATGCCAAATGCTGGGGCATACAGTCAGGCACCAGGGGCACAGGCTACGCCTGCAGTCACCCCAGAAATAATGGCGACACTCGAACAGCTGCTTCATCTGAGAGAGGCCCTGCACAACCAAGGATACGGGGCGCCTCCGCCCCCTCTCGCGCATCAAGCAAATATGCCCCCGACACCAAGGCAGGCGCCTCCAATGAATGCACCTCAGCAGAGAGGCCCTACAATCTCAAAAACCCCGACCTTTCACGGGAATGCACAGCAAAGCAGGCAGTTCTCCCCAACAAGGGACAAGACAGGAGCTCTCGCACTCCCAAACACCCTACCAAGCAGGGCCATTCAATGAAGGAGCCTGGAGGCAGCCGTCTCAGACATTCCAGGGATACCAAGTTCACTCCTTGCGTAGGAAAAATCACTATGTAATGGCAAGCTACCCCGGTCCAAAACCAGGAACAAGCCACATACATCACCAACAAAGGCCCTAACTCTACACACAGAAAGGGCAAAAAACAAGAAAAGCCATCAAAAGGATATCAAAGCAAGACTAAACAAAGCTCATGCCTGTATTCAAAACAGAGGGAGCGCGACGCATGCAAGGAGACAGAACAATTTCATCAAGGATGTGAACCTACTAATCTATTCACATCCTTGCAAAAAGTCGGGGGACAAGCGGATCATAAGGAATCCTCCTTCGCAAACAAATGCAAGTGTCGGACGTACTAATCTATCCACACTTCGCCACAATACAAGGATGTGAACGTACTAATCTATTTACATCCTTGCAAAAGTCGGGGACAAGCGGATCATTAGGAATCCTCCCTCACAAACAAATGCAAGTGTCGGACGTACTAATCTATCCACACTTCGCCACAATACAAGGATGTGAACGTACTAATCTATTCACATCCTTGCAAAAGTCGGGGACAAGCGGATCATTAGGAATCCTCCCTCACAAACAAATGCAAGTGTCGGACGTACTAATCTATCCACACTTCGCCACAATACAAGGATGTGAACGTACTAATCTATTCACATCCTTGCAAAAGTCGGGGACAAGCGGATCATTAGGAATCCTCCCTCGCAAACAAATGCAAGTGTCGGACGTACTAATCTATCCACACTTCGCCACAATATAAGGATGTGAACATACTAATCTATTCACATCCTTGCAAAAAGTCGGGGACAAGCGGATCATTAGGAATCCTCCCTCGCAAACAAATGCAAGTGTCGGACGTACTAATCTATCCACACTTCGCCACAATACAAGGATGTGAACGTACTAATCTATTCACATCCTTGCAAAAAGTCGGGGACAAGCGGTTCCTTAGGAATCCTCCCTCGCAAACAAATGCAAGTGTCAGACGTACTAATCTATCCACACTTCGCCGCAGTACAAGGATGTGGACGTACTGATCTATTCACGTCTTTGCAAAAGTCGGGGGACAAGCGGTTCCGTAGGAATCCTCCCTCGCAAACAAATGCAAGTGTCGGACGTACTAATCTATCCACGCTTCGTAAACAAACAACTATATCAAGTATGTGAACGTACTAATCTATTTACATCCTTGTAAAGGAAGACAAGCAGTTCAACATGGATCATCCTCCTTATAAAGCCACAGGTGCCGGTAATACTAATTCATCCGCACCCCACCACCAACAGAGATGCAATTTCCTAAGGAAAACCATCAGATTAAGGAAATCGACCTGTCAACAGAGCTACACTCTTCCAAAAGAGAACAAGTTATAGAGACAGCAATAAAGGAAGATGCAAAATAATACTAAGTATTATATCTTTCTAACATCTCATGTCAGGCATATATATATATAATATGGCAGGTCTGAAGAGTAAAGGCATCCAGCCAGCATAAAAAGTCAAGCCCGGGACACACCCCGCCATAATCTCACCCATGCAAGGGGAGCAACCATATATACACAAGAGAGTCATATAAAACAAAGAAAGATCAACCTGACCCAACGTCAGGAGCACCAGAGCCAAACGCGTCAGCCATAAAAACATCATGCGCAGGGCTGCTGAAAACAACACGGCGATCGTCACCAGCAGGGACGGACACCTGTCCCGTCAAACCGCTCGCTCCGCCCACATCGCCCGCTAGGATCCCCGCAATAGCCCCGAGGGCATAGCCAGTATATGGCTCAGTACTCTGGAAAGGAAAATCGGGGGCAAGAGAGTATACCCTCCTGAAGCAATCCACAGAGAAAGACTCCATACGATCATCACGTGCCTTCTCGAAAAGTTTGGAGTAGTCAGCCGTAGTAGGAAACTCAATCATCCCAAGTTGATCACCCAGGGTAACATGAGACTCCTTAGTCTCCTTCAGCGCCACAGCATGTGCCTCCTCGTCGACCTTCTCCTGGCGCAGTAAGGCAAACAGCTCCGCCTCCAGCTGAGACACACAATCCTGACTTCCCTTAAGATCAGCGGAAGCCTTGGAAGAAGCATCTGAATGTGCGCGCGCCTTCTCCCTCAACACAGCGACATCCTGAGACAAGTGCTCATGACGACCCTGCAGACCCCTCGTCTCCTCAGCAAGCTCAACAACAAAGGATGAAAGGTTGGTCATCACAGCATTTACCTGCAACAAAAACACAAGCACATCGCACACAAAGAACCCAGACAAACATGATAGATCCAACGTAAAAAGAAAACAACATACAGGAGCAAAGCGCGCGAGCGACTCCTCAACACACTTCAAAGCAGCCTCAGGGTCGCGGGGGCACTTCTTGCGGTCAGCCGGTGGAACAGACCGCTGAACCACACGCACACCAACAGCAGGTGTGCTCAAGGAAACATCCTTGGGAAAGCGAATAGCAGACTGAGAATAGGGAGTCCACTCGTTCCCGGACACATCCCGATCAAGCCGACACATCAGATCAGACTTGCGAAGAGCTGGAGGAGTAGGAACAACTACACATCAAAAGCAAACACATTAGGAGAAGGCAAACTATACCAATACAACAAGAAGTCAACCACAGTCACCTGCCAAGGAAGGCACCTCCGCTGAACGACCGCTCCCCGACCGGGGGGCAGGCATGGTCGAATCCGCATACATTGGCCCCTTCCCTTTGTCACAGGAAGGAGCAAGAGGCATGCCGGCAGACGTCGACCTCTTAGTATCGCTCGGGGAACGGACGTCAGCATCATTCTCTCGGACAGGTGCAACTCCCCCCGCCGTCGGGAGTACCAAGCCTGCAAAGACAACCGCAAAAAGATCATTAGCATGTTAGCATGGGGAAAAATCTCAACGAAACCTTTAAATGCACAAGTCCCATATTCGGGCCAACAGGAGGAGTGTCGCCGAAGCCGGGAACAGTCTGAGGAAATCCGCCTGCGACTCCGCCCTGTACACTTGGCGCCGTTTCCGGGGAACACAACGACAAGTCATGGCGTACCACTGTTATTCTAAGATCGTCATTTTACAAGATTTGGGAGAGTCGTGTGAAGCGCGTACACCTCCTAACAAACACGCACATCTGCGAAGCGCGTGCACCTCCTACCAAACGCGCGTACATCGACGCTCTAAGAGGAGGAGTAACACCTCTCGCTCAGAAACTAAATATAGTAGCAACGGGTTCTAGGTGCAGCACTGCGCGCACAACATCGCACGCGCGTACACGTCGACATGGCAATGTGAGATTTACCACCTCACATACAAAGAACCTAACAGATACACTTAGTGGCTATCACATCCACGCATCTCGAAGTAGCGGTCGCTAGACACACTCTACCTTGGGGAAAATAAAGTAGCGGTCGCTAGACACACTCTACCTTGAGGAAAACCAAGTAGCGGTCGCTAGACACACTCTACCTTGGGGAAAGCCAAGTAGCGGTCGCAGAATGCACTCTACCTTGAAAACGCCAGGTAGCGGCAGCAACATGGATAGGTAGTCGCCTCGCCGACCTTTGACCGACGCCATGGAAGGACACGCCGCCTCGCCGACCTCTGGCCTTCTCCCTACCTCGGAAACATCAAGTAGCTGTCGCTGAATGCACCCAACTTAGGAACAACCAAGTAGCAGTCGTGGAATGCACCCAACTTTGGAACAACCAAGTAGCAGTCGTGGAATGCACCCAACTTTGGAAAAACCAAGTAGCAGTCATGGAACACACCCTACTTCGGGAGATCCCAGTAACCATCGACATGGGAGACAACTACATATCTATAAGACTCGTTAGTCTCTACTTATCACATAGCGAACACCCCACGAAGGGGGGGGGGCAACCCCCTGTACATATCAACCACTATGACGACACCTACTCTACGTCGTCATCAAGCCTATAGTGACAACATGCATGGCAACAGACAAGGAAAAAATTCTAAGTGTTGGAACAAGCGCGCACATACAAGCGCACACATACACGCGCACACATACAAGCGCACACATACACGCGCGCACATACAAGCGCACGCATACTCAGCTAGCACGCATATGGATGGTAGTATGGTCATGAAAGAAAGAGCCAATCAAGGAACATTTTCTAAGTGTTCCACCATGTCAGCAGTCGACTTATGACGAGGTGTCGACTATCAATGAACATTTTCTAAGTGTTCCACCATGTCAGTAGTCGACATATGACGAGGTGTCGACTATCAATGAATATTTCTAAGTGTTCCACCATGTCAGCAGTCGACTTATGACGAGGTGTCGACTATCAAAGGATGTTTTCTAAGTATTCCACTATGGCAGCAGTCGACATATGACAAAGTGTCGACCATCAAGAAATACTTTCTAAGTATTTTCGTATGACGGAAATCAACGGCAGTCGACAAAGATCAAATAACGACAACCATGGTGACGAGTCATTAGGCTAGCGCTATCACGTCACTACAAGCACCTCTACTCCGGGGGCAATACTATATCAACAAGGGCCTCGTCTCTCGGCATATACGTTGCGAACATACCCCGTTCGTCAACGACGCGGCGGATGCATCACACCTCGCAAGCTTAGGACCCGTGCGTCCGTGATACACGCTCCCTCATAAGTGTGTGGGTAATCCTTTACCTGTCTCTATTTTTTCTAAGTCTTTTAATACATGACTATGCATCCTTTACACATACGTCATACACACGTCATCGTCATGCATTGCACACATCCATGATTTACATCCATGATTTTTCATATCAAGTCCATCACATGTGATTTTCCAAACCCGGCGGTATTTCGTTTACTAAAACCGTCGTCTCGCCGTCACGACGGCCGTCTCGGACGACGGGCTCCCGAAAACCACCACATGGCATGAAAAACGTTTTATCAAAACTTTCATGAGTGGTTATCACTTTGATACATTTAGTCGTTGCATGAACTTTCCATATTCCTTTGACCATCTTACAAACCCGAAAGATTTCATGTGCGCTCGCGCCTTAATTCTCCAAACAATCACATTTATCATATTACTCGTAGTCCGTTGTGCTACTAACCCTTTGCGCAGTTATCAAGCACGACCATCTCAAAAAACTAAGGCAAGGAACTCGTCTAAACTGCGCGTATCCACCATTGGTAGGTCAAAACTCAAGGTGAGAAGACGACCCGAATCACGCGTATACCCTATCTTAGAATAGAGTTAAACAAAGGTCAAGCCATTATTTAACTCGGGGGCAAGTGATGGATATACGCGTGATTCGGGCTCGGTTTTAATTATTCGGACCTCATACACGCGCGAAACCCGATTGCAAGCTAACCGGGGGAAACCGGGCAAGTTTCGAACTTGCCCGGCATCCCCGGGGGGCTTACCCGGAAAATTCCGGGTAAGCTAAGCTTACCCGGAATTTCCGGGTAAGCCTAGGCTCACCCGGAATTCCGGGTAAGCCTAGGCTTACCCGAAATTCCGGATAAGCTCAACACCCGGGGGGTGTCGCGTACACCCCCCATTTAGTCCCGAATGTATAGGAGACCCGATTTTTAACTAACTCCTATGCGTCCGAGACCTAAGTTTCAGAGGCGCGCGCGTCCCGCTCAGGACAGCCGCCTGAGACGCGCGTCAGAGACCATTTCCCAAAGCTCTCCCCTGCATCCCGGTTCACATTTCCACATTGAACCGGGTCAAAATCGGTTTACGGTCCAAGGTGGCCTATAAATAGCCACCTTGGGGGTAAACATTTTCAAGTCAATTCAGAAGTCACTTTGGGTGAGAATTGGAAAAGCTCTGACCTCTCTCTAAACTCTCTCTCTCTAGAAACTGTCTAATGTTGATCGTCGGAGCGAGCGCACCAAGCACCCCCCCTCTCCACGGGGGTTGCTTGGTAATGCTCCTCTCGCAGGTGCAGACGGACGGTCCGTAAGAGAGCCCAAAGGACTTACCGCTACTCTGAAGACGAAGCTGAAGGCCCGTGCACGACCTTAGGAGACGGACTCGGCTCGCACCCAACCCGAAGACATCGACAAGTTACTCAGCGGACCACCCGCGTTAACTTGGTCGAAACAGAAGATGGATCCTCAGCTGCATCGGAGGGAGCAAGGTTTGGAGGGGCCTGGGCGGAAGGCTCCGCAGCTGGCGGAGTCGGGTCCACGGAGTTGGTGGCAGAAGCCTCCACAGGGTCAGCCGTTGGAGGAATGGCTATCGGAATCATGGGATCGAGGAGTTTCCGATGGAGAAGTAGCTCCTCTTCACTCTGAACTTGTGGTATGCATTTCCGGCCTTGAGCATCGGCCTCTTTGGTGGAAATGATACATCCTTCCCGGAGAGCTGCATCATAAGCAGTGCTGAAAATTTCGTTCAGAACATAGTCGAAGTTGAAAGGCTTCCTTCCCTCGAAACCAGATCCACTATCTAAAATCAGCCATTGAAAGGAATGTTAGGATTACTCGGAAAGCTACAATCAAGCTAAGTAAAGATGAAGGCAAACGATAGAGAAGAAAGTCCTTACCAGACATGATTGATGATCGCTGAGGAAAGAGGAAGGAAGATCGGAAGAGCTGAAGGGCTTGGATGCACTTCCAAAAATGGAGACAGTGAAGAAGAATAGTGCCAGGGTCTTAGCTTTTATAAGCAAAAGGACAAACTGGACGGATTCAATCTTGACCGTTGAAGACTGAGGGACGGTACAGAAAAGACGTTGGTGACGTAATGAGTACCTTTTTCAGAAAGCAACAGTCACGCTGATGTAAGCATCGTTTCATAATCCCCAGCATTTAATGCTGTAGTAACCGAGGAGTCTCCTCGGGTTTGACAACTGTCCACAGAGTCCAGTGGGTCCCAGGTAATCATGAGTGAGAATACAACAATTTTGTGCAAGGCAAAAGCCTCCAACTGAGGTATTGAGAAAGGTAAAGATAAAAACCCCCGACGGCGGTATCGGGAGGCATGAAGGCAAAAGCCTCCGACAGCGAGGTCAGAAGATTTGAACTGAAAGACATGATGAACTAAAAGTCCTCCATGTCTTGGGGGCAAATGATGGGTTCCGATGTAATCGTTAGCCCCGTTAACAGCCGGTGGACGGCGAATAAGTCCAGTGGACCTCGTTAAAGGCCTGGAGGGCCCAGAGGCCCAGTATTAAGAGTCCCGACGATAGCGACCCCGACACATGAGCTAGATGCTCCCGACAAGAAGCCTCTGAGTAGGCCCCGAGAAGCCTTAGTAAAGGCCCCGATAATAAAGCCCCGCAGAGGCTGGACCTGTCCCGTAGAGACCGAAGGTCCTGGGTGGTGATCTAGAATGAGACAACTCTGGAGTCTCCGACAGGAGTCGGGACTTGTGATCAGAGGATAAAGACCGAGAAACCCGCCTACTAGATAGAGTAGTGGGAGACGGTTAGAGATAAAGATAAATCCCCCGAGATACGCAGGGCGTGCCCGAGATACGTGGAGTACGGGTAAGATACGCGGAGCGTGGGGCGAGATATACGGAATCCCGACCGAGATATGCGGAATCGTGGCGAGATACACGGAATCATGGGTAAAACTGCCAGGCGCAGTAACAGGTAACTGAGTAACTTCCCCTCCTATATAAAGGAGGAAGTTACCTCAGAAAACCATCATCTAATACGAACTGAGACTTTTGCTTACCACCCATTGATTACCATACTCATTTAAGCATCGGAGAGGGATTCTGGGTCACCACCCAGGTCATCCCCTTTTGCAGGATTACGCGGAGCTTAGGAGTCCAAAGCTTTCCGTCAAGGACGTAACGGAGCTTCGTCCGTGATCCAACAGCGACCTACGTCCACGGGCAAAGGAGGAGCACCACTTCACTAGCACAATCAACACTGGAGGGTTACAAGACAAGACCACATAGAGCACTCACTCTCACAATACATGTAGAGACCTTAACACATCATGCTCTAAATACAGACTAAACTCTCGTCTCACTCAACTAGAGAAACCCTAACCCTCTCACAACTCTTTGCTGATGTAACCTAGAAGACTACCACACGCACAACACTTATGTTGGTTTTCCACTACTATTTATACATAGAGTCCACCGCCTCTATCTATCTATATATGATAATAAACCTAGGAACAGCCCTATCTATATATATATATATAATAATCGACCAATCTATAATCTCTGCCGATATAGTTATAAATATATATATATATATATATATATATATATATATATAATTATATATATTACATAGTCAATTGCTACCTAAAATAGCTAATGGGCTAACTAACTCAAATTCAAGACAAACCCAACAATCTTCACATTTGTCTTGAATTCACCGTAGCTCCACCTTGACTAGTATTCTTCATAGCTCCACATTGACTTGCATGCTTCATGGTTTGCTACATCCTTTGCCAAGGCCCCCGACGGGCCTAACTTGATCTCCGCGAGATCCTAACCGAGCTCAAACGTTGCCCGATCTTAGCTTTCGCTACACTGAGGCAACATGCCTCCAAGTCTTCAAACTTGACTAGTCCCCTGTCCCTGTCCCGAACTAACCGATCTGGGGTAGAAACAACATGCTCTTTCTGACCAGAAGAGGAACCAACCTCCAACTCCACCTTCTTCAAGACACTCTGCTTTCCCATACCATCATCCGTCAACAACAGGTAGTTTAACGAAGGTGAATACCTATTTGTTGGCCTGGTAGTCCTGAATGATCTCCTCAACACCTGCCCAGCTGTTACTGGATCTACCTCTGACTTGATCTCTGGCTCCCTTGGGGTTTTCGCGAAATTGACTCGTTTCTTCTTTCCCGTAACATAGCTTTCACAGAGTCCCCTGTCAACACACTTCGGGCCCTCTAAGGATCCTTTCTTCACCAGCATCTTCATTCCTTTAATACAAATAACTATCCTAATATTGCTCTGAGCATCTTTGGAAGCTTCGCGACTTGCCAAATTTAGACATTTCCTCATTTAGGTGCGCCACACGTCACGCGTGTCGCGCGTGGTCCAAAATTAGGTGTTTACACACTCTTCTGAATAGCAGCCGCGTTTACACACCCTTCAGTAGTGTACAAGGTTCCAGATTTAAGGCCCCGTGCTACAACCATAGCACCCTTATTAATCTTCCACGAACCATTCTCAAACTCTGCTGCATAACCTGTGCGATCCAACTGACCAACCGAGATCAGATTCTTCTTGAGACCAGGAATATACCTGACATCTTCCAATGTCCACTGATTTCCTCCAGGACTGTGAATGCAGATATTCCCCCTTCCTTCGATCTCCAACACCTTGTTGTCAGCAAGATACACCTTTCCAAACTTTTCTGACTTGAAATTTGGAACAACTTCTTGCTCGGAGACGAATGAAACGACGCTCCAGAATCCACAATACAGGATTCAAGTGAGCTATCCACACTGAGGGTTAACACGTAGGCCTGTCAACGGGTCACAACCCGTGACCCGCGGGTCACTGACCATCCGACCCGTGATTGACCCAGGGGTCACCACGGGTCAGGGGTCGTAGACCCGTACACGGGGTCACGGGTTGACCCGGGTTTGACCCGTGACCCGGATCGAACATGGTGACAACTGAACCAAAATGGTGACAACTAAACCAAAATGAACCAAAATGGTGACAAACTGAACATGCCTAATATATACTATTGCCATTATTACCGTCCAATGAAAACGGGTAACTAATCGACAAGTGAGAATTTCAAATATTACCGTCGTAGTAAGTTTGGCTGCACCAAGATTAAATAGATACTATACTATAGTTGAGTGAATCGTCCTTTTCATCCCTCAAATATTGGACAATTGAACATGCCAATATTGGGAGTCTTGACTGTCTGGACTTCTTCTTCGGTCCAGACAGGTGAGGTGAGGCGGCAGCGGCCCTATACTCCAGACAGTCTGGACTTCTTCTTCTGTGAATGATCTGTCTGTCTGTGCCGCTCTGCGCCTCGCCTGCCCTAAACCCTAGAATTAAATTAGGAATTAAAAAAAAAAACGATATTTACACGGGTCACGGGCCGGGTACGGGTCATTGCCCTAAACTTGTACCCGGCCCGGCCTCAACAGGTCATTAACGGGTTGACCCGTAAATGATCCGTTGGCGTGTTTGGGGTCACCCGGACCCGACCCGTGAACGGGTCGTTTGCGGGTCGTTTGCGGGTCACGGGTAAATTTGACAGCCCTATTAACACGTCCCCAATGTCTTCTGCTGAGTTCACGGAATCACTATCATAGCCAGGTTCGTGATTCTTCTTATAATCAGATCGATAGTGGCCTCTTTCACCACAATTCCAACATGTTCCCTGTGGTATTCATCTATTTCTTGATTTTGAGCGTCCATACTGATTTGAACCCTCTGATTTACTCCTCCCCCTTCTGTCAACATTGAGAGCACTTCCTGATGACTCACCGATTTCTCTTTTGCGAATACTTTCGCTAAGAACAACATCTCGGATTTCATCAAACTTCAGCTTCTCAGATCCACGGGAACTACTAAGTGCGGAAACAATAGTATCCCACGACTCGTGCAGATTTGACAGCAAAATCAAAGCTTTAACCTCATACTCAAAATTTATCTCAACAGAACTCAGTTGTGAAACAATCATATTAAAGGCATTAATATGTTCAGCAACAGAACCACCTTCAACCATCTGTAAATTGAACAATCTACGCATCAGATATACCTTGTTCATCGTTGATGGTTTCTTGTACATGTTCGCCAACGCCTTCAGCACGCCTGCCGTCGATGTCTCGTTGACGATGTTGAACGCAACGTTCCTGGACAAGCACAACCGGATCAGACCCAGAGATTGTCGGTCCTTGAGCTTCCACTGTTGCTCCGTCATGGATTCCGAATTCTCCTCAGACAACGGTTCATACAGATCCTTCTGGTACAGATAATCTTCAATCTGCATCTTCCAGAAACCGAAATCGTTTCCATCGAACTTCTCTATTCCAGCTTTCAACATCTCCATCTTCAGTGATCGTGTTGAATATGTTGGATTACGGGGACGTAATAATACGGAATGCTAAACGTGTACTAGCAAGAAATCTAATCTACGCAGCGGAATTAGTACACATACCTTTTGGCTTTCCTGCCCAATAACGATGTGGAGGGAGTTTTGATCCTCCGAACGGAACCACGTGTAAGTTCTTCGTTAGTAGAAGTCCCACACGATGTAGTTCCAATACAAGACCTCTGATCGATTCTTCAACGGAGATGGAACCTCATACCAGATGTGATGGTGCCGAAATTTAACTAAGGGAAACAAGTGTTCTCAATGGAGATCCTTGTTATTATGAATGAGTATATAAACCCTCAGCAGACACCCCTATATATAGTATTGGTGGAGCTGCCAAAAGGCAACTCCAACCAATGTGGTGTAGGGTGGCCGGCCAAGTTGCTTGTATAAGGGGAAGGCCCAATTTTGGGCCTCCCTTGTCAATTACTAATTGGATTTGGCCCAATTAGCTCAGATTGACAATTTCCTAATTAACTTAGGTAATTCCCTTAATTAACGGGCTCCTATTACGACGCCACGTCACCATATGCTAACAGACCCCACTCGCCGGAATGGGAGGGCGCTCGTTAATCTATACGGTTACGCAATAGTATCAACATCTTAGTCTTCAGTTCTTCGTCTCCGTCTCCGAATAGTTCATACGAGGCTTGCCGTGCGACCGGCGGATACAACGGGCATCGTTGAGTATTGTAGCGCCCGCAGAACGTTGATTCCCTTTCATGAACCAAACATGTTTGAAATAAAACTATGTACCGCACTGTATCCTTGGTCAACTGTTAATTCTCCAATTGCCCAGTTTTCCACAAATGAATACTTCTCCATGGCATCCGTACAAGTGTTCACAACCTTCAACTAATATCCGGTTGGCGGACACCTAGTGAACACGAGAGTCTGTGAATTAAAGGTGAACTTGACCATCCTAATCGCTTATACCCTTAGTCAGACTCAACCGGTTTCCAAGACGTGGTCACTTGGCCCTTTTCTTTGGCACTACGATCGTACGCCGGGAATCGAGCATTGATCCAGACCTTAGGTATAAGTTTCTAGTCCATGAGGATACTTTGGATGCCTCTTCATAAGACATCCGGGATCAATCACACGCTAAAGGTGAAGAAGTATGCGCCCTTTGAATCACAAGGATTCTAGCTAGCACAACCGAGCATGACCCGTTGGTCGTATATGGCACGCGCAGTATGAAGCACGCGTCGATAGCACACCTGGTAAAGCCAGGGATGGGATATGTCAATAATGCTATCGTAGAATCTCCCATCTGGCCTTGAATTTGATGGACAAAGTCCAACTCGGCAATTTACAAAACGAAGATTAAGTCATGCTGTTAAGCGTGACAATGTTATCGTTTTGCTTAATCAGGTTTACCCCCCTGATTCTTAGCCAATCTTGTTATGGTAGAGGTCCCTCTCTCCTTACAAGATGACCATGCCTGTGTGATGAGGCAAGGTTCACATTCGACATAACTTTTGGTGGAAGAATTTTACTTCTTCCTACGACTTAGTTTATAAACCGTAAAATCCGATGTTGTTAATCATTATGACGTCGATAAATCATAAACTCAAATTGCAATTCTTTTATTCAATTGAAATATCATTTTAAATGTCAAAATGTTATCACTTTTTACAAGCCACAAAGTTTAAGCCCTACGTAATCCATGCAGGTTTACGTGCTTTTCAAAAATCTCCCTACGTAACGGCTTAGTTAAAGGGTCTGCGACCATACTGTCTGTAGGCAAGTATTCTAAAGCGATAATGTTGTCTTTCAGAACCGACCTAGCATAATTGTATTTGACATCAATGTGTTTAGTCCTACTATGGTACTTTAGATTCTTAACTGCCACATTGGCCGCCTGACTGTCGGAGTACACCTTCCCAGGTTTACTCTTCTTGTCGGTGCAAATTAATGCAGTAAGAAGCCTTTTCAGCCATACCGCTTCTTGTGCTTTTTTGGAGAGGGCAACGAATTCTGATTCTATAGTGGAAAGAGCGACACAAGATTGCTACTTGCTTACCCATGATATGGCAGCATTAGCAAGGAGGAAAACTCCTCCTGTGGTGGACATACGATCATCCGGATCGCCACCGTGGTCGGCGTCACTATAACCGGTCAATTCGAGCCGATCGCCCTCATAGCACAGAACGTAGTCGGCAATAACTTTCAAATATCTGATAATTCGTTTTACGGCCTTTAGATGTTGATAACTAGGATCTGATTGGAATCTTGCTACTAGGCCCACAGCATAACAGTTGTCTGGCCGAGTACAGAGCATGGCGTACATTAGACTCCCTACCATGCTCAGATACTCTGCATTCTTCATCTGTTCACGCTCCTGCTGGTTTTTCGGGCCATCACGCTTCGATAGCGCGCACCCGAACACAACCAGCGTATCCACGGGTTTAGCATCCAGCATTCTGAATCTTTTCAACAGTTTGTTGATATATGATTCCTGAGATAGACATAATCTCCGGGCGGCACGATCTCAGGCAATTTTGATGCCTAAGATGTACGTGGCCTCTCCCATGTCTTTCATCTCGAATGCTGATGCTAACCAGGACTTTGATTTATTCATGAAACTCATATCGTTCGCAGCAATGAGTATATCATCCACGTATAGTGTTATGATGACATACTTAGACCCGGAGGTCTTAGTGTATACGCAGGGATCCTTGTGAAGATTCACGAATCCGTTTCCAACGATATCCTCGTGGAATCTGCGATACCATTGCCGAGACGATTGTTTAAGACCGCATATAGATCTTTGGAGTTTGCAAACTTTGCGTTCTTTGACAGGAGGAATGAAACTCTCCGGCTGCTCCATATAGATCTCTTTCTCCAGTTTTACTTGGAGAGGTTTGGTCTTAATGTCCATTTGATGCATGCTCGAGTTCGCGACTTGCAGTCATGGGCAAGGACGGCCCAAACTATGGTGTAACGCATAGTCGGTGAGTCCGTCTTTATCAAAGTTTGCTCCGTGAATTTGGGTATATCCTTTCGCAATTATTCGAGTTTTGCACCACTCGAAATTTCCGCCAGAATTGAATTCTAAGATTTCACTTTCTAGTTCTGTGGTTAACAGATAAATCAACTAAAGACTAAATACGAATTAGTTCTTATTTAGGAAATTTCATCCTCCATACCTTGTTGTATGCTAACACTTGGAAATATGCTGACAAATAGTAGCATGCTGTCCGCTTGCAATATGCTGACTGTCATCTTGAGCAAAACACTTAGAAAATATTTCGCCCTTGTAATCATGTATCCATGTCGACATGTATGTACCTACGTAGTGTTCGTACACTGATTAAATTGTTGTTTGCAATTTTCAGGATTCCAAGTTACACAATCTCCTTTTCAGAGTTAGTCTTCTTGTCGCGGTTACTATGAGTAAGTCATCTATCCCTGTTCCGCGAGTGACATTATGTTCAGATGTTGGTGACGAGTTACATATTGATGGTCCTCGTAACCTTGCTTATATCATCTTTGTAGACTGGTTTATTGGTAAGAACTCTTCCTTACACGCGGAGTCTATTCGCAACACTCCTCCATCCAAGACGTCCGCTTCATCACTTGTTATTGCTGCCCCTGTGACTTCTGGATATGGTCGCGGAAAGGGGCTCATGGTTAAGATGTTTTTCCTTGTAACTTTTTCCTTATCTTTTATATCTTTAACTCATCATTTGTTTTGTCTTTTTTGATTATCCAGTACGTTCCCCTGCTCTTGATGTTTCCGTGGATGATTATCAACTTCCTTTCAAGCGATCCGAGGTGGTGTCGCATGTCTCGAGTGATCCTAAGTGTGTAAGGACGAATGTTGCCCTTCCTCCCTCCACCTTTGATAAGGGAAAGGAAGTCACTGAATGCACGATGGTATCTTCTGCCCCCCAGTCGAGAGATCGACTCGCAGAGGATCGCTTCTTGTCTGTTGGTATGAGATGTACTTCGCATTTCTCATTATACTATGATTTTTAACACTTGGTTTTTATTCTTTATCTTTTCCTTGCAGTGGTCCCAGCTTTGAAGCGTGATCATCTTCTTCGTCCCTTGGAAGGTGATATATCTGGTGATGCTTGGAAACCTCTTGGTAGGGGTGGTCTTCGCTTTCCTAAGGAGGCGAAACTTAATATGCCGGAGGTTGGCGTACGTGTGCTGCATAGGAGTGTGCCCCCAGGCGATCGACGTGCTTGTCCGAGGACTGATGAAGAAGCCGAAGAGTGTGTTGAACATGCTTTGGCCAACTTTGCTCCTGTAAGTTAACAAGTTCTATTCCTTGATAAATTTCGTGCCGTACGCCTTTGTTGTGTAATGTTTATGGCCTTGTGTTCTTGTATGATTTTCAGGTTGTGTCTCAAATGGTTAATATGTCGTCGTATGTTGTGGAGCTTGTTAGTGCTAGAAGAGCTGCTGTCAACAGATGTAACACCGTTAGTCTTGAACTTGCTCGTTCTAAGGAGAAGGTGTGTGCACTTGGCTTGAAGATAGTTGATTCCGAGACCAAGTATCAGGTGTAGGAGACTCGAATTTCTGATCTGAAGCTGAGATGGTTGCGCTTGAGAAACAGATTTCTGATGACATCCCATCTCGAGAGGCTGCCTTGATTGCCGCACGTGAGGAACATTATGCGCTTGGAATTAAAGCGGGTTTTTCCCAGTATTTGAGTACTCCTGCTTTTAGTCTTGCAGCTAAGAAGATAACTGATACCATGATGGGAAAGTGTGCCGAGGATTACTTTCGTCGTGTCAACGCGCTTGCCCCCAACTTTCCTTTTGACAAGCTTGGACCTTGTTCTGACTATGTCGTTAACTATCTTAAGGCATTGCACACTTTGGGGCTTGATGTAACCGCCTATGATATGATTGAAGATGGAGGAGGTGCTGATGTCGTTGTTACTCCTCCCGAGCTTATGGATGTTGTTCCACAGCTTACTGGGGATAGTGGGACTTCTCATGTATCTTTGAGTTGATGTTTGAACTTGGTGTTGATTTCATGTACATGCTGTCTTAGTCCTTTGGAGGTGATGGTATGTTTGCTTGTATGGTACTTCGTCCTTTGGACCTGTTTTTCAATAATAATAACCATGTTATAACTTGTTAGTAATATTTCATACCTTGAGTTATCTATGTTGTCCGTATGATTTGGACTTGGAAGATAAGATAGATATCCTTAGATGATGAACATGATGTCCGTAGTTGCGACTATATGTCGCGCATTGTTGAGTGTTATGAGCGCCCCTCTTGGTTAGATTCCAAGGCATGGCAAGATGCGTACACTAGGTACTTGTAGCGTTGTAAGTAGTAATGTACTCGGCGCGGGCACTTGGCACTTGGCACTCGGCACTGGCACTTGACATGTAGCAGTGTCGTCTTGACAAAGCAAGACTTAAGTTTATACCGTCTCTTAGTTCCACTCTAAAGCGATGTTGTTGCAAGATACTTCTTGCTTATTTTGCTGTTTTTTCGTTAAATGCTAAAGAGCAAGATAACGTTATACAAGACTCGACTTGTAAGTTTGATGAGTTTTGTATAAGGTTTTCTTTAAAAAGCGTATAACATGAAGCTATCCTTTCTCAGGCCTAAGTCTTCATGGTGTATGTACCCTTAAGAGAGTATGCATACTTTTAGTGTGTGGGGTTATCGTCTATTAAGAGGATTTCCGCCACGGTGGGGTGATCAGTCCCATAATGTATTTGCCACATCCTGTTTTTATTCAGGGAATGATTATGAACATGAAGATTTTCCTGAAGGATTTCACAACATGCCATTTTTTAGAAGTAAACATGGGGTTTGCCCTTTTGGAAAGGGTGTCACAACATGTTACTTTTGATAGATGTGAACATGGTTTTATCCTTTCAAGGAGGACATTGCACCATGTCACTTTTGGAGCATTGCATGATGTTGCTTTTGAGTGAATATTACTTTGAATTTGTTGAAGATGAACTTGTTGATGTCGCCTATTATAAGTTGCATGGCGTGATGATTTTGTTGATATGGGTAGTAGTATGCACGTTGTTTGCTACTTGATGTTAATCCAGAGTATAGGTTATAATGTGGGAAGGTACCTACGAGAGTAAATTGACTTTATTAAATGATTGATGTGATTACATGATTGTAAACAAACATGGAGTTAATAAATCTCCCCCTTTTTTACAGTAGAGTTTAAGACAAAAGAGCTTGATACAATAGCTCCTTTGTAATATAATTTTATTCCTTCAACCGTGGAATTTCTTCAAGTGCCCCCCCGTTGAATGTGTTTGGAAGGATGTTGTCTTCAGTATCTTGGAGGCGGTATGCGCTAACATAAGCGACTGAGACAATCTTGTATGGGCCTTCCCACTTTGGAGATAACTTGTTG
The DNA here is from genome assembly GCA_036873135.1 of Clarkia xantiana subsp. parviflora. Lineage (NCBI taxonomy): Eukaryota > Viridiplantae > Streptophyta > Magnoliopsida > Myrtales > Onagraceae > Clarkia > Clarkia xantiana. The sequence goes on from JAPTYO010000011.1 coordinate 25,187,634, forward strand.
ATTTGATCTAAGTGTGAGAATTCATTCCTTCTCCACACCATCTCGCCCACATGGAATTGTCTTTCTTTCACTTTCCTGTTGTAGTGTCTTGCAGTTATTAAGCGCATACGTGCTTAGGTTAGCTCCAAGTTTTGCCTTCTTTCGTCTGCCAAGTCCAGGTCTAAACGCATTTCCGCTTCGTTTGTTTGGGGATTAAAGTGAGTTGTGCGGTATGATGAGACATCGATTTTGATTCGAGCTACGGCTTCTGTTCCGTATACCAGGCTGAATGGTGTTTCGCTTGTTGACTCCTTTGGGGTTGTGCGCACAGCCCATAGGACACTGCTAAGCTCCTCTGCCCATCCTCCCTTCAAAGCATGAACTCTTTTCTTAAGACCATCCAAGACGATCTTGTTGGCGGATTCGACTTGTCCATTGGTTTGGGCATGACGCACTGATGCAAAACGGTAATCTATGCTGAGTCTTTCACAGAACGCCTGAAGTCTTGAACTTCTGAATTGTGGCCCATAGTCGCTGATGATTACCCTTGGTACGCCATATAGTGCAATGATGTGGTTTCTTATGAAATCCATTACTTGTGCGTCCGTCGTACGTGCTAATGCCTTAACTTCAATCCACTTGGAGAAGTAGTCGATAGCTACTACAATGTATTTTGTTTGCCCCTTGGAGTGTGGAAGTGGACCCACCAAGTCAATTCCCCATTGTGCGAAAGGCCAGGAACTTGCAATTGGACACAATTCCGTTGCGGGAGCCGTTATGTTCCTTGAATATAGTTGACAGGATTCGCATTCCGTGACCATGTTTGTTGCTTGGCTTCTCATTGTTGTCCAATAATATCCTAGACCTAGCGCTTTTCGGATTAAGGATCTTGCCCCCTCGTGACAAGCTGCTGATCTCCCTTTACATCACCAACTCCTGCCTTTGTTAAAAACTTGAACTTTTGGTGTGATGTTGACGCTATCATACCCCATTTGTTCATGGTTGTGTATCCCAAGATTCCATTATATGCGTCAAGCTTCTCCACGATCATGAATGGGACGTCTATTTGGATTTGTTGTTCTTCTTCCCCCATGATGACTGGTAGGGTTATGAATCCTAGCGGGTAGCTTGCATCTCCCATGAATCCTACCAAGGGTGAGTCCATCCTTTTGACGTGCCTCCTTCTCCCCAGGGCTAAAACTATAGCCTTTGTAATGATGTTGGGCGAACTTCCACCATCTAACAGGATGCGCTTAACGTCAATGCCATCGATTGTCATAGTTATTACCAACGCGTTGGTGTGCGGGTGTACAATGTGGTCTTTGTCTTTTGATGAAAAGCCAATGACGTCTTTCGTGCAATCATCCTCTTCATCGGCATCTATCATGACAGTATCATTCATGTCAGCATCCTGGCATATGCGCTTTGTGCGGGTGGCGTATATTTCTCGTTCATACGACGTTTCTCTTGCGGCTCCAAAGCCTCCGTGGATAACGTGCACATTTGCCATCTTCTCCGTAAAGAATGCATTGTTTGCCTTTTGGACTTCACACTCATACTGTGCGGAAGGCGTATTTATGGATGGTACGGTTGAAGCGGTGGATCCTGTATCTGGCTCGCGAGAACGTCCTGGTTGGCTTTTTGTTGGCTTCTACTTGCTTGCACCCGCCTTCTTTGGTCGTCTTCCTGTCATGGCTTGTGGTACGACACGCCTTTTTGTTCGAATCACTCAGACGGCGCCAAATGTTAAGTCTTCTTCCACTTGGGTAGCTTCGGGCTTCTTTTTCATGAACGGGCTCGGGATGTGTGTACAGAAACGGGTACGCCGCGATCCCTGAAACACGATCCTCGAACTTTAGTCTTCAACTTCCTGGCTTTGATCTCTTGAAATCCGGATCCTGCACAAGGGGCAGTAACCAGCGTGGGAGAGGGGGGGATGCTGGTTGGGCCCTCTCCGACGCTCAAGTCAAAATCTTCTAGAGAGAGAAAGCCTTTTAGAGAGAAGTCAGAGCATCCAATGTCCAAAATGAGGGAGTTGTTCTCAAATAGGAGACCTAGGCCCCTATTTATAGGGAAGCTATGGATCATGCCCAGTTTCGAACGGCTTGATGTCGGTATGAAGGAAAACGTATACCGTCATCAAGGTGGATTATGCGTGCACCGACTTCTCGCACTTGGCAAAATAATCGGGATGAGAGCGCAGAGAACATCGGTAATCCGGACCCACCCGGATTGTTTAGCAATCCGGACCGGGTCCTGATTGCCTTAGGGCAATCCCCAGAAGTCCTCCGGTCGTACTGCGCGTATTCCAGACCGTTTTAGACTTGGGTGTCTGCGGAAGAGTTCTTTTTACGGGTTTTAGAGTATTTTGCAAGGCCCGAAATGTAAACACGAACCCGAATTGGACAGATATCTAACAGTAACCATAGACTTGATGTAGAGATATGGTGCATGTCGTCGGCATTCATGGTAAACACTTAGAAAATATCTCGTCCTTGTTATCATGAGTAAGTCCACTATTCCCATTCTGCGAGTAACTCTATGTCCGGATGTCGACATGGTTGAGTAGCTAAACAATGCACCAAGTGTAGATGTTGACGTCTTTACTTGATTAATTGATGTCGGTATTCATATACTTCCTTCCGAAGATTTGGTATGTTGATGATCTTTATAACTTGTATCATGTTGCAATGTAGGTCGGGCTGATGGAGAAAGCTTCATCTTTGCAGACAGCCGATGTACATGGTAATTCGCTTATTGGAAAAGATGTCCGCCCCATTGCCATTGTTACTCTAGAGTCTCCAGTCATGGTTGCAGTAAAGTACTTGTGAGTAAGGTACCTCCTTGTATCTTCTTTGAACTTATTAATTTTCCAAGTTGTTGTTTTCATGTTGCTCTTGTTTGCAAGTTGCTCCGTACATGCGAGTGAACGCGTGGTTGCTATTCCTGGCTTTAACACAATTCAAAAGATCCGTCGCAGGGGCGCGTTCCTCGAGCGATTCTTCGTTCTGTATGCCGAGTGCAACCGTGCCAACTCCTTCTTGCGATTAAGGGAATAGAGTTGAGGGTCGTGTGGTGGCGCCTTCTGCCCCCCGGTCGAGGGACCGACCCAAGGAGAAGCGTTCCTCCCATTGAGGTAAGCGTTGTTTACTTCTTCCCACTTGAAGTTTGAACTTGAATATGGATGATTTTGATGCATGCATTGCTGCTTGTCACGCCTATGTTGAAGAGTTATATCGCACTTCTAGTTGGTATTAAGTTGCCTGCTTCCAGCATGTTGAACCCTTGAGTTATCCTCACTGTCCGTATGTACTGGACTTGCATAATAAGATATATATCCTTAGATGATGAGCATGATGTCCATAGTTGCGACTGTATGTCGCACATTGTTGAGTGTTATGAGCGCCCCTCTTGGTTAGATTCCAAGGCATGGCAAGATATGTACACTTGGTACTTGTAGCATTGTAGATAGTAATATATTCGGCACGGGCACTTGGCACTTGGCACTTGGCACTTGGCACAGGCACTTGACATGTAGCAGTGTCATCTTGACGAAGCAAGATTTAAGTTTATACCGTCTCTTAGTTCCACTCTAAGGCGACGTTGTACAAGACTCGACTTGTAAGTTTAACGAGTTTTTCAAACAGGCTGCAATCCTGCTAGCGTTTTTGAATGAAGCCTACCCATTTAAGGGGGTCTTCCTTATGTCAGCATCCTTAAGAGGATATGTATAGTTTGAGTGTACATGAAGCCATCCTAACAAGGAATGTAACTTCATGGCGTATGAACCCTTAAAAGGGATATACATACTTTGTAGATATGTGGGGTTGTCGTCTAACAAGAGGACTTCCGCCACGATGGGGTGATCAGTCCCACCTAAGTGCCGCATCCTGGTTTGTATGCAGGGAATGGCTATGAACATGAGGATTTGCTTCTAAGAGCATTTCGCAACATGCCATTTTTTAGGAGTAACCATGGGGTTTGCCCTTACAAAGAGGATACCACAGCATGCTACTTTTGATAGTGAATCTTGGTGTTTATCCAAGATATTGCTTGTTGTTGACGCCTTTGGAATAGTCATCATCTTGAGTAGAGATTTTTTATAAGTTCCTTTTGTAGATAAACCGCAAGTTGTCATTGCCACATATAAGTTGATTGTGCACATAGCGCGATGGCTTTGTGTCGTCGACATCTTCTTGATATAGCCGCCGTTATAGATGGAGAAATAAACTCTTTGTTGGTGTAGATAATAGATATGTTGGCGTTGTATGCCATAAGTTCCTCGTTACATATAGTGTTTAGCTTGTATTGTTGAAGTAGATATTATGCGCATAGGTTGCTACCTGACGCAATTCCAATGTAGTAATCATAGTGTAGTATGTACCTACGAACAAGGTTACACTTTGTCAGATAGTTGCAATGTTTGTAAGTTTGTAAAAATATGGGGTTATGAATTACTTTTTAACTAATGCATATAATAAATAGAGTAAAGGAATCTGATACGAGGATCCCTTCGTTGTGTAGGAAACTTCCCTTAGTGTAAATGTGATAAGTGCGGATATGTCGGGAGCGGAGCTTTTCAGGTACTCCTCACTGTATGTGTTTGTGAATATGTACGTACAGAGAGAGACTATGCATTGCTGTATGCATCCTTTAGTCGATACGCGTTGATGCTTCCTTAGTATGATGCACATACGTATATATGATCGTTGCTTGATATTCTTTCCACGGGAAGAGCAGATGTTTGAGTAGAATATTTGCTGAGATGTCGCGAGTTAGAGACTTGTTGTGATGATGAAAAATGATATATACGCGACCATTACTCGGCTTAGATGCCTAAGTAGAATGTCCATAGATAAATCATTCCAGAGAGTGTTGCATACAGCTCCTCCTAGTGTTGTTCTCCAGATAAGATGTGTCATTGAGATATCTCTTGGATGTACGTATAACCTGTCTCAAATTAGTCGCAATAATTTGAGATATATATTGGTTAAGGAATGGAATGGAGTTATAAATCTCTTCATACGGCTCTATCGCCTGCGATGCCAATATGACTGGATCAGACTATTCGCGACTAGTCTGTTCCGTTCAGCTTGGATTCTGTTTTGAATAAACCAGGCTACCCTGAGTTGTTGTCCTACTTGAGTGGTCTGCTTTATTCATAGTAGTACTGTTGTGAAGTTGTTATCTCATACCTGAGTTTACCTTTGTCAATAACTTGTGTTACCTGGACCTTGTTTAAGTAGGAGATATCGTCTTTTGTGGGCGATGCTTGGTGTTGATAATAGACATATGAATGTTATATGGCCTAAGTCGTTTGTTGTTCCTAGTGTGATAGCTTGTGTTTTTTACGCGATTAATATGTGCGTTGCTTTTGGTTTTATTCCAAAGTAATGAGCATAGTGCAATAAGGTACCTACGATAGTAGATTTAACCTTCATTAGATATTTTGGAGTTCATACAACGGATTACAGGAAGGCGTCAACTGATCGCTCTTTTTGAAAAGTACTAAGGCTAATAAGCATAAGTTGTACTTAATCTAAAAAGACTTTTAAGTAGATATGCAAAAAAATGAGATAAAGGGATTGATGATGTGTTTGACGTCTTCATAGGTGACTTGACGGCAAGTTGATTCTGCCACGTGCCACATAGTTCCTCAGTGCATCTAGCGTGTTAAGCTCTTCAATTTCCACCCTTGGGGATGAACAAATGTTGGTGTTATGCCCCCCCCCCCCCAGTTTTACGGTGCTTGCATCATTCTTCAACGTTCTTGCCAAGGAAGGCAGTCATTGGCTTAAGTGGACGGGGAGGCTTGTTTTCCGGGAGTTTGACATTTGTTTCTTCTAGCTTCATGCTCCAAGGACTATAGAAGTCGTCATAATTGGTTCCGTGAATGACGTTGTTTTTCCCACGCTTCGCGGGAGGTGGATTATTTTTCGCATTTTCTTTTCCTTTTCCTTTTCCTGAAGATTCCACACGAGACTTCTTTTGATGCTTACTGCTTTTGTCGATATACTTCTTACTTTCTCCTTTTAAGATGAAGCTGTTTACATGGAATCTTAGGCTGACACAGGTGTTCGTCTCATGGCCATACACTTCGTGATTTTCACACCATTTTCCTTCATCTTTTCCTAACGGGCCTTTGCGGAATTTAGAGGGATTTTTCCAAAGCTTGGTCTCTTTCATTTCTTTCAAGACGACAGACAGCGGTGTGTTCAATGAAACACATTTGGCGATATTGGTCTCTTTGAGCCTTTGGACGTCTTACTGGAACGGCCTCTTTTGTTTTTGTTGTCTCTTTTCCCAGGAAGCGTCCATCTTTTCCTCAATTATTGCCTTCAAAGTTCTTGTTGTAAGTCCCACGATTGGGACGTCATCGCTATCAATAGGTTTTTTCTATCCCTCCTTGTGACGGATGTCAGCGTCGTCCTGGCTTGTCATCGTGGAGGAAACTTCCTTCTGCATTTTTGAGCGAGAGGTTGGAGGTTGTCTCCATGTCTTTTCTTGGTGTTGTGCTGTCATATACGGGTTGTATGAGCGCGCAACTCCTTACCTTGTTTTTCGGTACTGGAAGGCACCTTTCGTGTATTGCCCTCCTACTCCTTGGTGCGGTATGTCTTGATGACTTGTGTTTCGGGACATTGCTCTTTTCCCCTCGGTTTGTCCGTTGTTTGGAGGTGGAGGTGGTGGTGGCGGGGCATATCCTTGGTTCCTTTGCATCCTTCGGAATGCAAGTAGCTCTTTGAGCGCGGCCATCATGGTAGGAGTGATAGGTAGTGGCAGGTTGACACCTTCATATTGGGGGACTCCCTCTTCTGGCATCCCGTAAGGAAATTCTCTATTGATGTGCTTCTCAGGCTCAAATTCCAGCGGGGGTGTAACGTGCTTGGCATTGTGGACTCCTTGGTCATACTGTGCGAAGGGCGCACTTCTTGTTGGTATGAAGAAGACATTGGATGTGGCAGTAGGCATGTGGGAGGATCCATGATGACTTCTTGTCGTCTTCTGTGTGGTTATGACCAAGGCGTCTTGGTGCACATTGTGCTCTTTGTCCTTTGATGAGAGTCCAATGACATCTTTTATGACATCATCCTTCATGACGACATCCTTTATGTCGGAATACTTCATGTCGGCATCCTGGGACTTGTGCATTATCTTTGCAACGTACCCTGCTTGCTCGTATGATTTCTCGCCTCCAGCATCAAAGTCTCCATGGATCTCGTGCACTCTTGCAATCTTTTCTGAAAGGGATGCAATGTACATCGTATTCTGGACTTCAAGACCATGCTGTGCGGAAGGCACACTGCTTGTTGGCATGGAGGATACAGCGTATCCTTGATTCTTTAGAATCTTCCTGAATGCGATAAGTTCTTCAAGCACATCCATCATGGCTGGTGTGACTGGTGGCAGGTTGCCTGCGCCTCTTGCCTGCTGTTGCACTCCGTCAACTGGCATCCCGTATGGGAACTCTTCGTTCCTTTTCGTCCTTTGCTCGAACTCGTGCCCTGGTACCTCGTTCTGGACATCGGGACCATTCTGTGCGGAAGGCACATTTGCGGTTGACATGGAGGAGGCGGAAGACTTTGCATCTGGAATATGAGAAAGTCCTTGTTGGCTTCTCGTCGGCTTCGGCTTGTCTGCCCCCGCCTTCTTTGTACGTCTGCCTTTCATAGCTTGCGGTATGGAATGGCTTCTTGTTTGAATCACGCTGACGGCGCCAAGTGTTGAGATCGTTTTTCACTTGGGATATCTCGAACTGTTTTTCAAGGATATCGAACCTCGATCCACGAACTAACTTTTGGCTTCTATCTCGAACCCCGAACTATCTTCGATCTCTGTCTCAATCTTCTAAACACCGGGTCCTGCACAGCGGGCGATAACCAGCTTGGAGAGGGGGGGTGGTGCTGGTTGTGCCCTCTCCGATGCTAAAGTCAGTATTTTAGAGAGAGAAAGTTCTAGAGAGAGGTCAGAGCACAAATAGCCAATTCTCCAGAGTTTCTAGTTAACTTGTTGAAATTGGAGATCTAGGCCCCTATTTATAGGAAACCTGAGAACTTTGCCTGGTTTGATGTCGGTATACAGGAAAACGCTTACCGACATCGAGATTGGCTATATGCGCGCTAACTTCACGTACATAGAAAAAATAGGTGTATACGCGCAATACAAGTCAGTAAGCCGGACCATGTCGATATTCGACACGGTCCGGATTGCCTTAGCAATTCGGAGGTCCCTGGTTCGGGTGCGACGCGCATCCGAACCGTTTTGACCCGGGGTGACTGCGGTAGGGTCTGTTTTGTGGTTTTAGCGTGTTTGCGAGGTCCAAAACGTAAATACGAACCCGAATTGGACAGATATCCAACACATGATATATGATGTCAACATGAACATGATGTCGGCACGATTGTAGAAGATGGGAATAAACGATTGATAATTAAATCATGCAAATTATCATGTGATAATAATAAAAGATATGAATCATGTATTTTAAAATGATATAACGCGTGTGAAGTGATGCACGCGTTATGTCATGTACGTACTAAATCAGGTGTGCATAGTGTATAGTCATGGCATACTTAGAAAATTATAAGTGTTGAGATAAGGAGATGACAACATGTAAACATGCTACTCGAGGACTTAGTAATAAATAATTAATGTTTTAGGATGCACCCATAGATAATGATCGATAGATATAGGAGAGAGACTACCTATTACTTAATCCTCCACCATTAGTAACTTGTAGTGTTTCCTCCTTTCTTGAAGAAGAAGAAAACTTGGGAGTGGAAAATTTGGAGGTCAAATATTTGAAGACCAAGCAATTTTAGGACAACCACACCAAGGTCATCACCGGTGGGATCCCGACGACGAGAAGGGGCGGACGTGAGGCGACCGGCGGCGGCGCGTGAGGCGGACAGCAGCGGCGCGTGAGGCGGACAGCAGCGGCGCGTGCAGTTCCGGCGGTGGTGGGTGACCTCCAGTGGTGGTGGGTAGCTTTCCGGGGTCGTCTCGTGGTGGCGAGTCTAATTTTGGGTATGGTTGGACCCTTTGATACTTCTTTTAAGTTCAATTCGATCTTGATTTTCTTGAATTTGATTAATCTAGGATGCACACAAGGTGTTTGTTAAAATTCCCAAAAGAGATTAGTCCCACAAATCGGCCAAAATTTTGACTAAGTGCTGGAAATTTTAGAAAAATAGAGATAAGTTGTTAAACTTCCCTTATGCATTGTGATTGTTGTCAACACATTGCATTATGGATTAGGTGATATTTTGGCATGCTCAATGTTGATTGTTAGCCGGTGTCCGGACATAGTTGTATGTCGTCATATTGATCCTTGTTCATTGAACTTATATGTTGTCTACAACCATGATAAAACACTTAGCAAATATTTTTGAGATAGTTAATGCTTGTTACCATGATTGTCGTTGACTGCCGTTATAGGAGAATACGTAGAATATATTCCTTAATAGTTGGCATCTTGTTGTATGTTGATGGTTGTTGATTGTCATCAACTTGTCGCGCGTTGACGGTTGTTGATTGTTATCAACTTGTCGCGCGTTGACGGTTGTTGATTGCTGACATGGTGGAACACTTAGAAAATATTCTTTGATATTCGACACCTTGTCATATGTCGACTGCTGACATAGTGGAACACTTAGAAATATTCCTTGATAGTCGACACCTTGTCATGTGTCGACTGCTGACATAGTGGAACACTTAAAAAATATTCCTTGATAGTCGACACCTTATCATGTGTCGACTGCTGACATAGTGGAACACTTAGAAAATATTCCTGAAAGCCGGCATCCCGTTGTATGCTCACAACTGACATAGTGGAACACTTAGAAAATATTCCCGACAGCCGGCATCCCTCTGTACGCTCACAGCTGATAGAGTTGGAACACTTAGTAAATATTCCTGACAACCGGCATCTCGTTGTATGCTCACAGCTGATATAGTTGGAACACTTAGACAATATTCTTGATAGCCGACATCTCGTTATATGCTCACAGCTGATATAATTGGAACACTTAGAAAATATTCCTAATAGCCGACATCTCGTTGTATGTCGACAGCCGGTATGGTTGGAACACTTAGATAATATTCCTGATAGCCGACATCTCGTTGTATGTCGACAGCCGATACGCACGCGCTTGTATGTGCGTGCTAGTATGTGCACACTTGCACCCATACTTAGATTCTTTTCTCTATCCATTTCTATGTACGTTGTATCCATAAGCTGGATGTAGACATAGGGCGTATGTTGTCATGGTGATTGTTATGAGTTGAATGTTTGTCTCTCGTAAACTAACGAACGTTGTCTTGATTGTAGGTTGCATTTTCAGGTTGCAGGAATTCCTTCGGCGAGGTTGTTATTATGAGTAAGTCTTTCATACCTACTCCGCAGACTGCTTTTTGTTCCGATGACAGCAGTGAGTCGGATGCCGACATGATTGCTCTACTGGACCAAACACCGAGTGCGGAGGCCGAGGCTGTTATCGAGATTCCTGTCGCGCCGGAAGCGGCGAAAGGATCTATGGTAAAAAATAGATATCTCTCGAACAGGATGGAGAGAGAGAAGTTCATACTAGACGCGTCAACTTCTGGACTTGACCCGATTTTTTAGAGTGAGTTTCCTCGCGACGTGTTGCCTGATGTTGCTAAGTGTGAAGCTACCATCCCTCCAAATGACTTGACCGCTGTGTATTCTTCACAGGTTAGGGAGGGTTTACGCTTTCCCTACTGCCCTGACTTAGTTGATTTATGTCGCTTCTATCGGATTTCCCCGCTGGATCTTACACCTACATGCATTTGCGTATGGACTTGTTTTCGGGTGTTATTTCACCAACAGTCGTGGCCTTACTCGACTACTCTCTTCCGCTGCTTCTACCAGCTTTTATGTCTGGACATGACAGGGTTTTGTACAGTGAAGATGCATTGGCCTTGCTTACGTGACAAAGGATTTGAGCAACTTGGACTTGGGGACGTGGAGTGGAACCGTATTCATCGACTGGCGGCTGAGACTGACCGATCTGGTTCGCATTGGCGACATCACTACTTTTTCGTGTGTGATGACAGCATTACTTGGGATATTGAGGAGGTTAAGGTTTTTGATCCTGCTCCAGCCTTTTCCGAGCTTTCGTCGACGGACAAGGGGACTATAGTGCGCATCTATCGATGTCAGCAAGCGCGCAGCTTTCAGTGTCTGTTACGTGCGTCGGATCAAGAACTACTTGATGCCGGTATTCAAACGCTTCCTTATGAAACTTTGGTATGCTGAGAGACTTTATAACTTTCATTATGTTGTGATGTAGGTTGGTTTGACGGAAAAAGCTCAACTTTGCAGACGGTGGCTGCGCACGATGTCCCTCCTATTGGAAGCACTGTCCCTTCCTCTCCCCCCCCCCCCAGCATAGTCGTAGCAAGGGACTTACGGGTAAGATGCTTACTTATTTTTTTTGTCGACTTTATTGATTTTTTGATTCGTTGTCTTCATATTACTTCTTGTTTGCAGGTCGCTCTGCACCCGTGACCGAGCGCGTTGTCGCGGCACCCGATTCTATCGCTCCTGTCAAGAGGTCCGCAGTTGGGGCGCGTCCTTTGAGTTATCCCAAGCGCTCCAAGCCGAGTGCGATTTTCCCGACTCCTTCTCGCGACAAAGGGAAAGGAGTTGAAGATCGCGCGGTGGCGCCTTCTGCCCCCCGCTCGAAGGAGCGTCCCGCGGAGGAGCGTCCTTTGCGTCGAGGTTTGTACTGTGCACATTGTTGATTTTCCTTGTATTTTTTCTGCTTATGTCTCTTATACTTCCTTAATGTTTTAGTTGCAGCGCTGCCGTCACTTAAGCGTAGTGACTTGGTTCGTCCCCTGGAGGGTGACATATCTGGTGACGATTGGGTGCCCTTTTCTACTGGGGGTCTTCGATTTCCCAAAGGTTCGAAGCGTAGTACTCTGGAGGTTGGGGTACACGTGTTGCAGCGGTGTATTCCTCTAAGCGATCGACGCCTTCCGCCTTCCACGGATGAGGAGATGCGACAGCATGTTGAGGGCTCCCTATCTGGGTTTGCCCCGGTAAGTGACGGCACTATTTTTCTGATTATCTTGTTGTGCCTAAATGCATTGCTGTGACTATCTTGACTTGTTGTGTATTTTCGTTTAGGCTGTTGCGAACATGGTGAACATGTCTTCCTTCGCGCTGGATCTTATGCGCGAAAGGAAACCTGCCGTTGAGAAACGTGGTGTTGCCTCCCGCGAGCTTGCGATTCTTAAGGAGAAAACTCAGAGTTTCCTTTCGAAGACTGCTGACTTCGATGCGAAGTATGACTCTTGCTGTGCCCATGCGAATCATCTTGAGGCTGAGATTGCGGCTATCAAGAAACAGATAGCGGAGAAGTGCGAAAGGCTGGGATCGCAAAAGGACTTGTCAAGTATCCTACTACCTTGGACTTTACTGCCGCCGTTACTTCTGCCGCTAAGGCGAAGTCTGAGCCGTTGATTCATGAGTTTGCTGCGGACTATGTTCGCAGGGTACGTCTACTTGATCCCGACTTTCCTTTCGACAAGTTGGGTCCTTACGCAGCATCCGTTATTGAGCGTGTTGCTGAGTTACGCCGTCTAGAGCTTGAGACGGTTAACTTTGATATGATGTTTGGAAATGGCAACGATTTTGATCCTGCCGACGAGATAATGGCAGTTATTCCTGAGCCTGCTGGAGATGACGCTACTCCTCGAGTAGCGTCTGATTGATTATTTTGAGTATGTTGAACTTTTGCTTTTATCGTTTGCCCCCCGTGTCCGGGTTGATGTTGGTTTTGGGAGTTGTCCCTAGAACTTTTGTATATGTTCTGTTTGCTTTGAGCTATGTCGTTTAGACCTGCTTTGATCACAGTAAAATGCATAATAACTCGTTAGTAGTATTTTATACCTTGTGTTATCTATGCTGTCCGTATTGTTTGGACTTGGATGATAGGATAGATATCCTTAGATGATGAACATGATGTCCGTAGTTGCGACTGTATGTCGCGCATTGTTGAGTGTTATGAGCGCCCTCTTGGTTAGATTCCAGGGCATGGCAGGATGTGTACACTAGGTACTTGTAACGTTGTAAGCAGTAATGTACTCGGCGCGGGCACTTGGCACTGGCACTTAACAGGTAGGAGAGTCGTCTTGACGAGGCAAGACATTACTTTATACCGTCTCTTAGTTTTCTAAGGCGACGTTGTGACAAGACGCTACATGTTGTATTTGGTGCGTTTTTCCATCCGTCAATTTGGGCACATCCCGTGTGACGTTGTTACAAGGTTTTCCGTGGCTAACCCAGTACTTACCCTTGGATGCTATTACGCCTCAACTTAGTTAATCCAAGGGGCGGGACAAAGGTCGTGTGAACACGCCTTGTATTTTTTACCATCTCTTGAATCATTTCAAGGCGGCGTTGTGGCAAGACGCTACTTGCTCTATGCTATGTGTTTTTTCATCCGTCAGTTTGGGCACATCCCGCGTGACGTTGTTGCAAGGTTTTCCGTGGCTATTCCAGTACTTTCCTTGCGGTGCTATTGCACCTCTCCATGGTTAGTCCAGAAGGGTTGCACAAGACCGCGTTGAAGTGACTTGCAGTTTTTTCCGTCTCTTCGTCCACTCCAAGGCGACGTTGTGGCAAGACACTACTTGCTGCATTTGGTGTGTTTTATTTCGACATGCGCTTGCTGGCAAGATAACGTTGTACAAGACTCGGCTTGTATGTTTGGCGAGTTTTCCTGACAGGGGTGCGCTCCTACTAGTGTATATACGTGAAGTTATCCTAACAAGGAATACATTTTCACGGAGTATGAACCCTTGAGTGAGTATACATACTGTTAGAGTACATGAAGCTGCCCACTTAAGGAATAAGTCTTCATAAAGTATGATTCCGTGATTGGTCGTTCATACTTTTAGAGTACATGAAGCTGCCCATTTAAGGAATAAGTCTTCATGAAGTATGATGCCGTGATTGGTCGTTCATACTTTGTTGGTTTGTGGAGTTGTCTTCTAACAAGAGAACTTCCGCCACGATGGGGTGATCAGTCCCACCTGTTTGCCGCATCCTGTTTTGTATTCAGGGAATGTCTTATGAACATGGGGGTTTTCCCTCAAAAGAGGATGTCGCAACATGCCATTTTAATAGTTGTGAACATGGGGGTTGCCCTCGAAGGAGGATGTCGCAGCATGTCACTTTAATAGTTGTGAACATGGGGGTTGCCCTCGAAGGAGGATGTCGCAGCATGTTACTTTGATAGTTGTGAACATAGGGGTTGCCCTCGAAGGAGGATGTCGCGGCATGTCACTTTGATAGATCTTGTTTTAAACTCAAGATATATTATGTTGTTGACGCTATTCGGGGTAGGCGTTATTACAGATGGAGAGTGTTTACATACTCTGTGTTGATGTTGACAGTTGATTTGTCGTCGTATGATATAAGTTGATTGTTGTACATAGCGCGATGGCTTGTATTGTTGATGTGAGTAATATTGTAGTTGTTTCTTGGCGTAATTCCAAGGTAGTATGCATGATATAGTATTGTACTTGAAGTACGAGATGCATTTGAACTACGACAATAGTAAAAATGCGTAAAGTAGATATGGGGGTTGACGGGGTGTCCGCCGCCTTTATGATTTGTCTGATGGAGGATTTGTTTCAGTGCGAGCCACGTAGCTGGTCAATGCGCCTAGCACGATGAGTTCTTGGATTTCCACCCTTAGGGACAGACAGCTGTTGGTGTTGTGCCCCCAAGGCTTGGTATACTTGCACCAGTCTTCGATTTCTTTGCCAAGGAAAGCGGTTGGTGGCTCAAGTGGACAAAGAAGCTTGTTTTCCAGGAGTTTCACGTATATCTCTTCAACCTCCGTGTTCAAGGGGGTAAAGAACTTGTCGTAATTGAGGCTCGTTACTCCTGATGTTGTTACAGCTTGAGCTTCCAGAGTTGAACTAGGAGGTGTACCCCATCCTAGCTCATGTTCACTAGAGACCGCCGTCTCGAGTTTATCATTCAGGTCTGCCATCGTGACAGTTGTTCGCCAGCCGTATGTCTCGCCAAATAAGAGGAAGGATCTGACGTTCATGTTCACAAAGAACACATTTATGACTTCTCTTTTCGTTGTCCTCAGCATGGCGGCGTTATTGGCGAATCTCCTGAAGTAAGCCATTATAGGCTCTCCTTGATCTTGTCTCACATCCCAAACTCTCTGTCGTGTTGGGAAAAGTATTGCATCGAGCAAATTAGTTGGTGTTGACTGCTGCTTTCTTCCTCCATCATCATCACTTAGATCAGACATCTTTCTCTTTTTGCCAAACAATAGAGACTTGCTGCATTTTCCTTAGGGCGTTCACATAGCACTTGCGTGCGGGTGATTGGTCTCCTAGCACTTCACCAATGCCGTGTGGCGTTTGGAACTTCATTTTCTGGTGGACAGTGGATGGAACAATTTCGTATGGGTTGATCGTAGTCCTACTCAGTATGCCATTATATGCCCCCAAAGCGATTACAACAACGAACGTGACGTCGATGTGAAGCGCCTTCCATCCTTCTCCTATAATAAACGGGAGTGTGATCATCCCTAGTGGGTAAGTTGCCGCGCCGGCGAAGCTTACCAATGGGAATGTGCTTGGAGATAGATCAGCCACCGTCTTTCCCCTATTTTCCAACACTTTGATGTGTAGAATGTCTGCAACACTTCCCCCGTCCGCCATGATTCGTCGCACATCGTACCCGTTGATTTCCAATGTGATGACCAAGGCTTCATCATGGGGGTAGACGATGTGCTTCTTGTCGGCGTTTGAAAACTAGATGACGACATCATCCTTTTCTGGTTGGCGTCTCTTGCCGTACTTGGTGAGTGTCTGCAGCTGAGATGCGTAGACATCCATAGCATTAGATATGCTTCTTCCTGGTGCTGGCCCTCCGTGGATAACATTGATTATGCCACGCTTTGCAGGAGGTGGGCTGTCTTTCTCCTTCTCTTTTCCTTTGTTCCCTCTTCCTGATGGTTCCGCTCGGGACTTCTTTGGATGCTTGTCGCCCTGGTCCATGTACTGCTTCAAATCGCCCTTCAGGATGATATTGTTCACACGAAACCTTAGGCTTACGCAGCTATTTGTCTCATGTCCATTATAGGAATGTATAGCTTTCCACATACATGTATCTGAGCATACTTGTGCATACTAGGTTACTAGATTAGCTTAGCTTGTGTACTATGTTAGTTTAGTTAGTTAGATCTCCTTCCTAGTATATATACTAGTTATATACATTGTAACACCTGATTTTGGTTGATCAATACACTTCATATTCAATCTAAATCCTCCAAGTTTATATGGTATCAGAGCCAATGCACGTTTCTTGACGATCAAGCAACTTGGATTCAGCTGGTTTCCGGTGGATCTTTGGCTTCGATTCTTCGATTTGAGCTTGGATTCGTGCTTCCATTCTTGATTCCGCTTGATTTCGACTCTTAGTAAGTCTCTTGGATCATGAACTGAGTTGATTTTCAGCTCAATTGGATTTGCTTTTGGATCAATTATGCGTAGCATTGCTAGTTCTTGCTTTCCGGCCAAGTTTCTTCATCGCATTTGCTTCGTCTACAAGTTTCGATTCAGATTGTGGCTGCTTAGCCAGATTTCTTGATTACGATTATGGATTTCGTGATCTTGATTCAATTCTGAGTACTTCTGGATTGGATTGCTGCCTTCATTCGTTTTGTATAGCTGCGTATTGCTGGATTTGGCTGGCATCTTTTGTCCTGTTGTCCAGCTTGCATAATTGTACTCTTTTGGCCATTTCCGTGGGAATTGTGTGGCTGTGGTTGATAGTTTGCTGGATTTCCTTGCAATTCACGTCTATTTGAATCATATAATCTATGGATTTGGAGCTGGATTATGGCTGATAACACCATTGAAGATCCTCTCTATTTACATCCATCAAACACCACTGGCTTGTTACTGATTCCATTTCAGCTTCAAGGTTCCAGCAACTACCATGCTTGGAGTAAAGCTATCAAGGAAGGACTTCTTGTCAAGAACAAGATTGGATTTATTGATGGCAGCTTCTCAAGATTGAGTGTCCCTGTGGCACAACATGTGAGATGGGATAGGGCTAATGCCATTGTTAAGGCGTGGCTTAGGAACACAGTTGCTAAGGAGCTGGTCAATAGTTTGGTTTACAACAACACAGCTTTGTCCATTTGGAACGATCTTAAAGAGATGTTTGACAAAGTTAATGGTACTCAAATCTTCTAGCTCACAAGGGAAATATACCAATGTTCACAAGGTGCTTTTTCAATCACTGAGTACTTTGGTAAGATGAAGCAGTTGTGGGATGCGTTGGGTTCCATTGATGATTTGAGGCTTGAGTGCTCAGCTGATAGCAAGATTATAAATGAACATAAGGAGAAGCAAAGGCTGATTGCCTTCCTCTTGGGGCTGCATGAGTCATTTGCTCATGTGAGAAGTAGCTTATTGATGATGCAACCACTCCCTTCACTCAGTGTGGCTTTCTCTGTGTTGTTACAAGAGAGTCAACGTGCAATTGCTGGTTTAATTGGGGATGTGGGAGAAGCTACAGCTTTATACTCTCAAAGGAACTTCTTCAATTCAAGAGATGGTGGAGGTTCTAGCTATAGCAATGGCTCAGGCAATGGAGACAATGGTTCAAGGCCTAATGCTTCTAATCCAAGAAACTACAATACCAATGGGGCGATTTCTTCTTATGGAGGTTTCAATGGGGCTTCTAATGCTTCAGCTGGGAAAGTAGGCAAGACTGATAAGTCCAATTTGTTGTGCACCTATTGTGGCAAGATGGGGCACATAGTGGACACTTGTTGGAAGAAGCATCCACAACTTGCACCATATTCTGCTTTGAAGCGTCCATGGAATTCAGCTAATGTTAGCATTGATGAGAGTCCTCAATCTAACTTGGTTGAGGATGTAGCTGCTGGGGATAAGAGGATTTTCCATGGGACATGTGAGAAGAGGGTTTTGCACACTGGTTTGGATAGGAGGGTCCAACATGTGTCAATTCAAGATGATTTTGAGCCTCTTTCTAATGAAGAGGATGAGCTTGTACGTGTGAACATGACAGGTATATCCAATCCATCTACCTCTTCTATGATATGAATTGTAGACTCATGTGCTACAAACCACATCACTCATCATTTGAGCTGGCTACATAACTTGAGGAAGACTGATTCCAATCATCAATTTGTTCATTTACCTAATGGTAACAAGTGTAGGGTTACTCATATTGGGAGCTGCTCCTTCTCTTCTGGTTTCACCTTGGATGACATCCTCTATGTGCCTGATTTCAAGTTCAACTTGATTTCTGTGTCTAAACTCCCAACTCAATTGAATTGCAAAGTTATATTCACTTTTGCCAATGCGTTGATTCAGGGCCATGTTGGGAAGCCAATGGTGATTGGTGAGAGATCAAAGGGGCTTTACACACTCAGGGATTCAGTGCCTTCAAGCTCAAGCAAGGTGGTGGCAGCTCATACCATTTCTAAAACAAATAAGGAGAATGCTTGGACCTGGCATAGGCGTTTGGGACACATTTCAGCTACACATTTGAGTCATTTGAATGATGGGTTGTGTTTGAGTGATTCTTCTAGAAGTTGTGTCAAACAATGTACCATTTGCCCTTTGGCCAAGTAAACCAGATTATCGTTTCCTATAAGTCAATCACATGCCTCTACTCCTTTTGCCTTAATACATTTGGATCTTTGGGGTCCATACAAAGTTCCAACCATCAAAGGCTACCAATATTTCCTTACAATTGTGGATGACTTCTCAAGGGCTACTTGGGTTTTCTTGATGAAGCATAAGAGTGATACTTTCATCCACATCCAAAGCTTTTTATTGATGGTTCAAAATCAGTTTGGGGCTATGGTCAAGACTGCTAGGAGTGACAATGGATCTCAGTTCATCAATTCCAATTGCAAGGATCATTTCCTTCATTTGGGAATTCAACACCAAACTAGTTGTGCTTACACTCCTCAGCAAAATGGAAGAGTGGAGCGCAAGCATAGACAAATTTTGAATATGGCAAGGACATTGCGTTTTCAGGCTTCTATGCCAATCAAATACTGGGGTCATTGTGTGCTCACTGCTTGTTACTTGATCAACCGCATACCTTCATCCTCTTTGCAATTCAAATCTCCAATGGAGGTGTTATATGGCAAGAAACCTTCCATCATCCATCTAAGAATCATTGGATGCCTATGTTTTGCCACCAACTTGAACAAGTTTGGTTCAAGAGCTAAGCCTTGCATTCTAATGGGATATTCCACTTCACAAAAAGGATATCTTATGATGAAGATCTCTAATTCAACTTTCCAGGTATCAAGAGATGTTGTTTTTCACGAGCATGTCTAAGGCAGAGCTGAGATCTCTGTTAGCTACTTTCTTGGAGTCCAAGTTATTGGTTGAAGAGCCTTCTTCTAATGTTCAATGCTCTCTTGATAGAGCTCCTTATGTTTCTCCACCTATTCTTGATGAGTTCATTGCTCCTCAGCCACCTCCTCAGCCACCAATAGTTGAAGTCATGCCTCCACAAGTCCCAACCTTAAGGAGGAGTGCAAGGATTGCCCGACAAAGGGGAACTTCTACTTCCAATGCTGTCTTTGGTTTGGAGAAGTATATCACTTATGATCACCTGAATCATAACTTCACTTGCTTCTTGGCCTCCATTGACAAAGTTAGGGAGACTTCTACTTACAAGCAAGCAGTCAAGGACTCAAATTGGGTGGTGGCAATGAAGGATAACAACACATGGAGGATTGTGGATCTACCTCATGGTAAGTCATCTATTGGTTGTAAATGGGTGTTTACGGTGAAGTACAATTCTGATGGTTCCATTGAGAGATACAAAGCAAGGCTGGTTGCTAAGGGCTTTACTCAAGTGGAAGGGACTAACTTCAATGAAACCTTTTCCACTGTGGTGAAGATGACAACTGTGAGGATTGTTTTGGCAATGGCAGCCTCATATTCTTGGGGCTTGTTTCACATTGATGTGAACAATGCTTTCCTTTAGGGTGACTTGCATGAGGAGGTCTATATGGATATTCCAAAAGGCTTTGATTCTACAAAGTCTGATCTAGGCTCTCCAAGGCGTGTATGCAAGCTTTTGAAGTCTCTTTATGGGCTGAAACAAGCTTCTAGGCAATGGAACATCAAGCTCACCAATACTTTGTTGAAGAATGGATACACTCAAAGCGCTTCTGATCATTCCTTGTTCACCAGGGTAGATGGCAAGGATAAAGTATTTCTCCTCATTTATGTGGATGACTTACTCATCGTAGGTTCAAATGCACGTATGATTGACCAATTGAAGTCCACTCTCAAATCCCATTTCAAGCTCAAAGATTTGGGAAACTTGAGATATTTCTTGGGTTTGGAAATTGCTAGGTCTAAGGAGGGTTTTGTCATCAATCAGAGGAAGTATGTGCTTGAGCTCATTGAAGAGGCTGGATTTGGAGCTGCTAGGTCAACTGAGACTCCTATGGAGTTCAACCTCAAGCTTACTACTTGTGAGTATGATGAGGCTACAAAGACTTCTTCTAATGATTTGCTCTTGGAGGATGCCACTGCTTATAGAAGATTGGTGGGCAAGCTTCTTTACTTGACCATGACAAGGCCAGATATTAGCTTCTCAGTTCAAAGGATAAGTCAATTTGTTGATAAGCCTAAGAAGTCTCACCATGATGCAGCCATGAGGATCATTAGATACATCAAAGGAAGCCCTGGCCAAGGTTTGCTTTATCCTTCAAATAATGCACCTGACTTGAGTCTCTACTGTGATTCAGATTGGGCAGCTTGCCCCTTTAGTAGGAAGTCAGTGAGTGCATATTGTCTGATTGGAATGGCCTTTTTTGAGGCTGCCACTACTTGTTTTGTTGGGAGCCTTGCTGTGACTTTGATTGCTTGTTGTTCTCCTTAGCGCGGGCTGTGCTCAGCTTTGCCTTGTTTTGCTCTCTGAATCTTTCCAGATCTACGAACTCCTTCACCCTTGCTGCAAGCTCTTCCAATGTCTCAGCTGGACCCGTTGACATTTTCTCAGCAAGCAAGAATCCTTTCTTTCCAAGGTTGTTTATGAAAGCGCGCACTATCTCTCCTTCCGTTAGGTTGCCTTGATGTCGGATATGTTTTGATTGAAACGGATGTAGTAATCCGCCAATGATTCATCGTTTTGTTGTTGTAATTCAATACGTTGGCACCCTTCAAGAGAGTGCGCTCCCCCATATAGCGTTGTATGAACTTCGACTTTAGGTACGGCCAGAAAGTTACACTTCCGCGAGGTAGGGAGAAGAACCAATGCGAGGCTGTTCCTGCCAATGTATTAGGGAATGTCGTGGCGACATGATGCGGGTTGTCTGTCCTTCCCAGCAAGGATGCCTCGTGCTGTTGCACGTGTTCGATTGGGTCTCCCTTTCCTCGATACTTTTCTATTCCCAATCTATACAGGGCGTCTGGGACGCGGCTGTACACTAGCTCGTCAGCAAATGGGTGCGATGCATTCTCTTCCAACGTGTGCATTCCTTTCAGCTTTTATTCTCGCATCTTCTTTTCAATTATTGCCTCCAAAGACTTTTCTGTGAGACCTGTGATTGGGATGTCTTCATTGATGATAGGTCTTCTCCATCCAGGGTTGCGATGGATGTCAGCATTGATTTGACTTGTTCCTTGGAGGGAGACTTCCTTGTACTGCTGCTGCGAGCGGGTACGTGGAGGTTGTCTTCTTACTTCTTCTGGATGCTGCATACTTCCGTAAGGAGTGTATGAGCGTGTTGGCTCCTGCCTTGGGTGCTGGTACTGGATCGTGCCTACTGTATATTGACCTCCTCCTCCTTGTTGTTGCGACTCTTGTCGTCTGGTGTCGTGCGACACTGCTCTTGCCGGGGTGGCTTGGCCGTTGACGGGAGGTGGAGGTGGTGGTGGCGGAGCAAATCCTTGATTTCTCAGATTCTCTCTGAATGCTAGCAATTCTTCAAGAGCTTCCATCATGGCGGGTGTGACTTGTGGCGCTGGGTTGACACCTCCTTGTTGCTGCTGAACACCCTCCGCTGGAATCCTGTAAGGGAACTCTTCATGCATCCTTGGCTCGAATCCGGGTGGTGGTGTTCCGCGCGGTGTGGTCTGGACTTCTGGGCCGTGCTGTGCGGCAGGCACACTCCTGGCTGGTACGGAGGAAGCAGTGGATGCTGCTTCAGGGATGTGAGAGGGTCTAGGTTGACCTCTCATCGGCTACTTGGCTGTGGTATCACCTTTCCTTGGGCGACCGGGGCCTATCTTCTTCTCCTGCAGGTTGACATCATTTGGAGGAGGTTGATTGCTTGCCATAGCTCGTGGTATGATGCATCTTTTTGTTCAAATCTCGCGGACGGCGCCAAGTGTTGCGTCCAAATCCAACCGGGTAGTCGGACTCTTCGGCACTTCGGGTTAGGGACACGTCCGGTGTTAGAAGTGGGCTTTCTGATGTTGGGAAGGGGCTTTCAGAAATGTGCAAATGTCGGACAGGTACGGCTGTCGGCAATGTAAGCTGTCGGCAAGGTACGACTGTCGGCAGTGTAAGCTTGTCGGCAAGGTAAGCTTATCGGCTTCACGCGGTGCTAACCTTCAGGAAGGGCAATAACCAGCACGGAGGGGGGGTGGTGCCGGTTGAACCCTCTCCGATGCTTAAATGAGCTTTTCAGAGAGAAAAAATATTCTAGAGAGAGGTCAGAGCTCCAAGGCCAAATCTCTTGAGAATGTGTCAAAATGGGTGGCCAAGGTCTCCTATTTATAGGCAACCTTAGGACCGAACCCGGTTTTTGTGTGATTCGACGCCGGTCTAAAAGAAATAAGAACCCGTCTAATTAGGCTTTGGAGAACTCTTCACTCTTTGTGTTCGGACGATAAAAGATGCGCGCAGTACCCTTTTGAAAGCAATCAGGACCCGATCGGACTTAGAATCTGACGGGGTCCGGATTTCCTAAGCAATCCGGAGGCTCGGTCCGGACGCGTACGCCGCGCCTCCGGACTGTATTTGAACCTCGGATATCGTGTTTGGGCCCGTTATGTGATTTTTGACGTGATTTCGAGGTCCTGAATGTAAATACGAACCCGAATTGGACAGATATCCAACAGTGACCACGTCTTTGGAAACTGGTTGGGTCTAACTAAGGATATGAGCGATGGGGATGGTCAAGTTTACCTGTAATTCACCAAATCTTGTATTCTCTAGGTGGCCACCAACCAGATATTAGTTGAAGGTTATGAATACTTGTACGGATGCCTTGGAGAAGTGTTCATATGTGGAAACTAGGCAAATGGAGAATTAAAAGTTGACCTAGGATACAGCGCGGTACAATATATAAATGTTGTTTATAACAGGTTGATTGGAGAAAAGGGAATCAACGTTCCACGGGCGCTACAATACTTCTAACAGATGAGTAGCACGATGCCCGTTGTATCCGCAGGTCGCACGACAAACCTCGTATGAACTATTCGGAAGCAAGGAGCAGATCAAAAGAGAGATATGTTGATGCAGATTTGGACGACAATACATTAACAGGCACCCTCCAATTCCAGCGAGTGGGAGCTGTAAGCATATGGTAATGGGCGCCGTCATTGGTAGCCCATAATATGTATAGTTTACCTAATGAACTTGGGTAAATGTCACATTAGGGTAATTGGGCTAGACACAAATCTCAATTGACATGGGAGGCCCAAAATTGGGCCTCCCCAAATACATAAGCCGGCCGAAACCCTAGGTGGGGTAAAGTGGACTTTTTTCCACTTTACTCCTCTTATAAATAAGAGGTTTTAAGGGATTTTTAGGGTTAATCACAACTCCCTCACAAGAGTGTTTTAGAGAGAAAAACCCTCAACCCTACACCCTGACAGTTTCGGCCGAACCATATGCCTCACGAAGGGTGTGCCAAATTTTCTTTGAGCAAACTCTCCAGAGATCTGTCCTCGTGCCAAGAATCGATCATAGGCTTTGCTATGGAGCTTGCACCACGTAGGGCTTCTCTAACAAGAACTCTACGGGTCCCGACCGGAGGATCGTGAACTCCCTCCAAAGAAGATCTTGGGTCTACGGATCACCTTAAAGGTATGTGTGAAACTTCCGCTGCGTAACTCCAATTACTAGCATGTACCTTGTTTAAGTATCCGTAGTGATTACTCCCCGTAATATAACAAGGCCTAAAATCCCAATTGACATGGGAGGCCCAAAATTGGGCCTCCCTAATACACATGGCCGACCGACTTTAGTGAGGGGTAAAGTGGACTTTTGTCCACTTTACTCCTCTTATAAATAGGGAGTCATAGGAGGGTTTTTCATAACACTAATGCTATTCCTCTCTTCCTAAGTGGTGAGATTAAAAGAAAACTCTCCTCCCTATATTCATCAAGTTTCGGCCGAAACTAGCAACACCAAAGGAGGTGCCAAATTGCGTCAAGCACTTTACTCCAAGATATCCATCCCGTGAAGAATCGACTGAGGTTTTGCTGTGAGGCATAATCCGCGTAGGGCTTCTCTAACAGGAACCTCTACGAGAACCGTCCGGCGGATCGAGAACTCCCCTCTACGGTCCTGGGCTACAGGCAACATTATAGGTATGTGCACCTTATTCCGCTGCGTATTAGTTACCATGCACGTATCTAGGGTTTTGTTTCCATAGTATAATACCCTAAATCCTACAGTGGTATTAGAGCCTGTGTTAGGGAGTTCGTGTTTTTGATAAAACTGGTGTTCTTGGATTTTCTTGTGTTGGCCGAAAATTTTAAAGGATTTTAAAGTTTTAAAATTTCGGAGTTTTTAGAAAAATTCGGACTGGCCATAGATTTTCATGATGTTCATAGTGAAGTTTGATGTTCATGATCTTCAAGAAAAACAAGACTTTGATCAAAATTCAATTTTGGATTCTTGATCAGGACAAGATATAATCTTGAAATTTCACCACAAAACCCTAACCCTAAGTTTTGGCCGAACCTACTTTAATGTTCAAGGTGATTTTTTTTTTAATTTCTTAGTCCACAAGTAACCTAAAGTGACCGAAAATTTTGATGTATTTTTCACTATAGGTTTCGGCCGAATTTTTGGTACCTTTGGATTATGTCAAAATTAGGGTTAGGTTCACAAGATAATTGTGGATAGAAACTATCAGTATATCTAGCACAATTTAGGGATCTAGATATAATTGATAATATAGTTGCCTAAAAGATTGAGAAAATATATATATTGATGAAATATATATCCCTAATATTGAATATTGACAATAATATATTTTCAAAAGATATATATATATATAATGATGCCATATATATATGATTGATTATATATTTACAAATATAGAATCTTGGCAATATATATATATATATATATACGTGTCTGACGAAAATTATATATATATGTGCAGAATTTTTGAAATTATTTTATAATTAATTATTACTTGGTGGCATGTTAAGTATTTGGTAGATTTTAAAACCCTACTCGGCCCACAAGTGTCAATTTCGGCCGGAACTATAAGGTTACGGGCCGGTCCAATTTAGCACAACCAGGTAGGGTCAACCAACCCAGGTGACCAAGGGAACCCGAACCGGACCGAACTGGGTTGGGTTCCACGGGTCTCTAAACCAGAGCGAGTCAAAAGCCTGGTTTTCTCAATCGGTCCGACCCATTCGGGTCGGGTCAGACCGGGGCAATTAAAATGGGTCGAACTGACCCGGTTTGAGTGACAAACTGAACCGAAATCCTATTTTAAACCGAACCGGTCATGCCGAACCCTTTTACCGAACCGGTCTGAACCGAACCAGTATTAATTAATCTGAACCAGATTAATTAAATAAAATAAAATAGGATAGTCAAATTTTTAAATCTAAATTTGTTCGAAGTTTAAATTACCTACACAGTGCTGAAAGGTTTAATATTACATCGATTTATTTAAATCTGATGCGTAGTTTCGATTATGGGGATGAATCTCGAAAATGCATGATTTTGGGACTGAATCATTTAGTGAGCTGTGTTGGGTTATAAATAAACCCGACTATGTATGTACGTTCTTGGTCTATGGTGATTTCCTACAGGTGACAGGTCGAGTACACTTTCAGGGCGAGGAGAAGAAGTCGACGACCTTTCTTGTTTATTCCAACCATTTGGAGATAAAAGGTCGACTACCAATCATGAAGAAGTCGACTTCAAAAGAATGACTGGTCGACTATGGAGACTTAGAGAATCTTCCAGAGGACAGGTGGCGACCTGCTTCCCACCATCTCCAAAGGAAAACCTTCCCTCGAAGTAAAGACAGGTGGCGACCTACTTCCCACCGTCTCCAAAGGAAAACCTTCCCTCGAAGTAAAGACAGGTGGCGACCTACTTGTCACCTGCTTAAAAGGAAAACTTTCCTCCGAAGTAAACATGAGGTGGCGACCTGCTTGTCACCAGCTGACTGATAACCGCTTCTATCAGCCAATCACAAAGGGCTGATTGCCGCCCCTAGACAACCAATCAGAGGCCAGTAGCCGCCTCTACAAAGTCGGTAAACTTCTTCCTATAAATAGGGGGCTATCTCCTTCAATTAAAAAGAATCTTCTCTGAATACTTATACATTACACTCTCAAATACATTACTAACTTAAGCTTCGGAGTGGAATCAGGGGCCATCCCTACCCCTTTTTAGGTGCTCGACCTTAAAAGTCTCCCGGAGGGAATCAAGTCCTCGAGAGAGCTACGTCCAAGGCAAAGCCTAGAAGTCCATTTCGTGAAGTTTGTGGCCACGTCATTTTGATCCCAACATTTGGCGCCGTTTGTGGGAACAGATAAAAAATTCATGGCTGCCGAAAAGAGCAAGATTTCCAACACTCCGGTGGAAGAAAGGAGCAGTCCACCAGTGGATCCTACCACTTCGAGGCCGATCCCCCAAGAAGATCCCCCAATACCCCAATCAAATGGTGTTGGCAACTATGAAACCCTCAACCATTCCAAATCTCTGCCAATTTTGGAAGATGCGAGGACAGCTCCCCAGGCTGTTCCTCCGGAGGTAATAGCTGCCTTTATTACTTTTTGGAATAAAACCCAAGCAGGGGCTGTTCCAGAGAAAAGAGAGCCAACCCGAGAGGCCTCACAAAGGGAAGAAGTAGCTTCCAGTGTGAAAATCCAGAAGGAGAATCCCCTGGAGAAAGAAACCCCTAAAGCCCCCGAGGTCGAAACGGTGAGCAAGGAACCTGTCCTATTCACAATAGGGCAGGTCGAAGAACTGTTGGAGAAGAAGAGGCGAGGTGCGAACGATTTGCTCATCGTTCGTGATCATACTTCTCATCCCTTCACCAAAAGGCTATTCATACTCGAGTTCCCCCGCAAGTCTTCGCGAGGAGCATCGACGATTATACCGAAGAAGGCGACCCAGTTCGCCACATCAACGCCCACAACTCCTCCCTCTTGGGAAGAGGGGCAACGCCTGATCATTATGCAGCACTCTTCCCAACCACACTGAAGGAAGATGCGTCTACTTGGTTTTATGGTCTCCCCGACAACTCTATAGACTCATGGGATGAGCTAAAAACCAAATTCATTGAAGGACACATAGGTCAGAGGCAGCGCCTCAAGAGCATAAACTTCCTCGACAAGATCGAGCAAGGCCCAGGTGAAACCTTGGCCAACTACTACACAAGGTTTCACAAGATACTCCAACAGCTGAACGAGGACGCCATTGATGGCGAGCTGATCCGGACCTTCTGGAGGGGTCTTAGAGTGCAGAGCCAAGCTCTGAAGGACAGCATGGTGATGAAGCCCGTGCAAAGGATTGACGCCCTCACCGTCAAAGTAAAGAAATTCATCGACCTAGAGAGGTCGAATGAAGGGCTGTCCAAAGAAGTCAAGAAACAACTGGTGCCCGCCAAGATCGAGGAGGGCTCCGCTTCCCGACCACCTAGAAGGGAAGAGAGATGTGGGCGAGACTTCCGACCAGGGAATCGACAAGGAATAAGGAGAGATTCTAATCCTTATCCCTCCAAATATACTCCTCTTACCCATAATGTATCGGTAGTACTTCAGGAAATGGAGAAGCTCCGCCTTACTAACCCGCCACCGGCAAGAAGAAACATGCTGGGTCACCAGGTAAATGCTTACTGTCGCTACCATCAGGTAAGGGGGCATAACACAAATGGGTGTATCCTCTTGAAGCAAGATATAGAGACCCTTATCCAGAGGGGCAAATTATTAAAATTTGTGGAAAAGAACCCCAATATTCCGAAGAAGCGAAATCGTAGCCCAAGGGAGGAATCTCGATCTCCTCCTCGTGATCAACCCCCCCCCCCCCCCAAGAGGAACGATCAACTTTATCGCCGGGGGATTTGCCTCGGGAGGAGGAACAAATGCGGCTCGAGAAGTGTATGCTACCCAAATATCTACAGCAGCGGTAATGGGAAAAAGGCCTAGAGAGCCTGATCTTGAAACTATCAGTTTTACAATGGACGATTTGGCGGAAGAGAATCAACCTCATGAAGACGCCTTGGTGGTTACTCTTCTGATCGCCATGTATAGAGTCAAAAGAGTGCTCATCGATAGAGGAAGTTCAACGGATATTCTCTTTTATTCAGCCTTTAGGCAGTTAGGCTTTACTAAAAGGGACTTGAAGAAGGTCGATTTCCCTTTGATAGGTTTTGCAGGAGAAACTACGTATCCCTTGGGAGCCATTCGACTAACCGTCATCATAGGAGAAGATAAAGCGTTGCAAATAGATATACTCTTTGTAGTGGTTGATGCTGCATCATCATACAATGCTATCATCGGACGGACGACTCTCAATCCTTATCGAATCATCCCGTCCACGGCGCACCAAGTAATGAGGTTCTCAACACCACAAGGAATTGGTGAGGTCCGGGGGGACCAAAACATGGATCGACATTGTTATCAAGCCGCGACACGACAAGCATAGAGGTCGTAATCAAATTCTATGATAGATATTTGTTATAACTAATGTCGAGTTTTCCTTTTTTGATGTAATATTCAGGAATTGACGAATAAAAAAGAACCTTCGATCTACTTTCTTCATAAAGAAATCATCATTCCAATGTCACCACCCTCAAACTCGCTACAAATCAGTCGTCGACCATTATGTGCCCAAAATGGCGACCAAAGCTTAGGTACGGCGACGATTCGATCGAAGTCTACAAATCGGTTGTCGACCATTATGTGCCCAAAATGGCGACTAAAGCCTAGGTATGGCGACAATTCGATGGAAGGTCTACAAATTGGTCGTCGACCATTATGTGCCCAAAATGGTGACCAAAGCCTAGGTACGGCGACGATTCGATCGAAGTCTACAAATCAGTTGTCGACCATTATGTGCCCAAAATGGCGACTAAAGCCTAGGTATGGCGACAATTCGATGGAAGGTCTACAAATCAGTCGTCGACCATTATGTGCCCAAAATGGCGACCAAAGCTTAGGTACGGCGACGATTCGATCGAAGTCTACAAATCGGTTGTCGACCATTATGTGCCCAAAATGGCGACTAAAGCCTAGGTACGGCGACAATTCGATGGAAGGTCTACAAATTGGTCGTCGACCATTATGTGCCCAAAATGGTGACCAAAGCCTAGGTACGGCGACGATTCGATCGAAGTCTACAAATCGGTTGTCGACCATTATGTGCCCAAAATGGCGACTAAAGCCTAGGTACGGCGACAATTCGATGGAAGGTCTACAAATCGGTCGTCGACCATTATGTGCCCAAAATGGCGACCAAAGCGTAGGTACGGCGACGATTCGATCGAAGTCTACAAATCGGTTGTCGACCATTATGTGCCCAAAATGGCGACTAAAGCCTAGGTACGGCGACAATTCGATGGAAGGTCTACAAATTGGTCGTCGACCATTATGTGCCCAAAATGGTGACCAAAGCCTAGGTACGGCGACAATTCGATCGAAGTCTACAAATCGGTTGTCGACCATTATGTGCCCAAAATGGCGACTAAAGCCTAGGTACGGCGACAATTCGAATGAAGATCTACAAATCGGTCGTCGACCATTATGTGCCCAAAATGGCGACCAAAGCCTAGGTACGGCGCTCGATCGAAGTCTACAAATCGGTTGTCAACCATTATGTGCCCAAAATGGCGACTAAAGCCTAGGTACGGCGACAATTCGATGGAAGGTCTACAAATCGATCGTCGACCATTATGTGCCCAAAATGGCGACCAAAGCCTAGGTACGGCGACGATTCGATCAAAGTCTATAACTCGGATGTCCTAACGCTCAAAATAGCAACAAGAGCTGAGGCACAATAAGGACCTGATCAAAAGGACTCAAAGAGGATCAACAAATCAGTCCTCAAGTTGTCAATCTAAAGGTATCAAAGACTACCTCCTACTTATACGATCGATTCTTTAATCCTAAAGGATAGTAAAAATAAAGTATGTCTGCTACCTCCTGGAAATTATATATATACGATCCTAGTTAAGAATGTCAAAAGCTAGGTGTTGCCCAGATAAATTTGTTTATTATGAAAAGTCATACATAGAAGATATGGGAGTCTCTTGATAGTCCATTTTACACAGGTTTCTTCCCCTTAGAAGGAGAGACAATAACACAGTCGTCTTCGTCAGACAAACGGTCGTGTTCTTTTGATGGTTGATCATCCTCCTCGGTGGGAAGTCGTAAAAATTGTTCGAGGATCGGAACTTGAGAGAAAGTAAAACTCGCCTGGTAAGCCCTCAAGTTGACCACCATCTCCTTTAGGGTGGTGTGGAGTAACTTAGAGGCTGCGATAACCATCTCTGCGTCAAAGTCCGAGCTTGCCTTGTACTCTTCTATGACTTTGGCCTTTGATTTCATTAAATCCGACGCCTCCTAGCGCCAAGTATCGACTTCCTTGAGAGGCTTAACGTTCTCCTGATTCAGAGTCACATTCTCCTTATTCTTCCCTTCCATTAGGTACCGATACTCTTTAGCCAGTAGAGAAACGGTTTGTAGAGACTCCTCGCTCCTTTTGAGTTCTTTTTGAAGAGTAGTCGATCTCTCCAGAGCACACTCAAGATCCCTCTTTAAATGCGCATTTTCTTCTTTAAGAAACCGCACTAATCCGTTATCTTCGCCAGAATATAGTCGTTCCTTGGTGGATTGTAATTCCCTGGAAAGATCGATCACTAGACGGGAAAGGCGTAGAGAATCTTTGGAAGCCTGTCGATAAAAGTTAGAAATATTCAGCGTAGGGGAAGTTTTATAAAAAGAAAAGAAAAGTATCATACCTCTGCTTGTTTTAAAAGAAAGTGGCGTAAGGCCTCTTCCACCTCTTCTGGTGTTGTTCCCATAAGAGAGCGATCTTGAGGAGGGATAGAGGCATTCAATAGGTGAAGGGCCAGGTCGACATTGGCGATGTAATGTCCTTCTTTGAGGGAATACTCCTGTAAGGACTGAAGAGGATTCCATAGGGAAGAGGAGCTGGTAGGAGGGTCTAGTAACATATCCCAATTAAAGGAAGGACCTTCATAATTGATGGGATCGTGAGAGGACGCCTCATCACTTGGCGATGGCCGAGTCGACTTATCAGCCCTTGAAGGAGGCACTGGAGTCGAAGAAGAAGAAAAGCTGCCACCATGTCTCTTTCTTTGCCAGGGGACCTCATCCCTATCCCAACCAGAACGACAAGGGGTACCCCTCGTCCTACCCGCACTAGAAGGATCTGCAGGAGGTACCACTGAGCTCGCCCCTACGTTAGAAGGAGCTCGGGTTTGGGTATTACCTGGAACTGTTGGAGTTGGAGAAGAAATAGGGTTTGTTCCGATTTACGGACTAGGGGCAGACGAAGCGTCGGCCGTGGCTTGAAGATGACGCTGAATAATCGCCCTAATGAAAGCTGGCAGGAAAAAGATCTACAAATTAATGAAATATTTACTAAAAGAAAAATAAAACTCCGCAAATACCTGAGGTAGAATCACCAGCCATGTTCTTCAAAAGTGATGTTGAAGATGATCTATCCTGAAATATCCAATCGAAGCTTGAAGAGAGAAACATAAGTAAGAACAGAAGAGAAGAGATCTGGTATTTATAGCCACAAGCAGAGGAACAGCTTCCAAAGGAAGATTTCCCGAGGTCAGCCGCTCATCGGAACATTCTCTGACAACCTGACCACTGCTGTACACTTTTCAAACGGGAAGGACTTGATCTTTTAGCTTCTCTAGGATATCTCTGCATGCCGAAACCATCTCTTCTCCCAATGGTTAGAAATCCTAATCCCTAGGGAGGGCCTCTTCAACTTCTGGAAAGTCCGGGAAATCCACAGTCCTGAGAATTAGATTATCTCGCCACAAAATGGGGCTTTACTCGACTCAAGCCTTCACCTTAAGTAAATGAAGCTGACGACTCGAGTCTCGGGGGCAAGTGTTTGTATGTACGTTCTTGGTCTATGGTGATTTCCTACAGGTGACAGGTCGAGTACGCTTTCAGGACGAGGAGAAGAAGTCGACGAACTTTCTTGTTTATTCCAACCATTTGGAGATAAAAGGTCGACTACCAATCATGAAGAAGTCGACTTCAAAAGAATGACTGATCGACTATGGAGACTTAGAGAATCTTCCAGAGGACAGGTGGCGACCTGCTTCCCACCATCTCCAAAGGAAAACCTTCCCTCGAAGTAAAGACAGGTGGCGACCTACTTCCCACCATCTCCAAAGGAAAACCTTCCCTCGAAGTAAAGACAGGTGGCGACCTACTTGTCACCTGCTTAAAAGGAAAACTTTCCTCCGAAGTAAACATGAGGTGGCGACCTGCTTGTCACCAGCTGACTGATAACCGCTTCTATCAGCCAATCACAAAGGGCTGATTTCCGCCCCTAGGCAACCAATCAGAGGCCAGTAGCCGCCTCTACAAAGTCGGTAAACTTCTTCCTATTAATAGGGGGCTATCTCCTTCAATTAAAAACAATCTACTCTGAATACTTATATATTACACTCTCAAATACATTACTAACTTAAGCTTCGGAGTGGAATCAGGGGCCATCCCCACCCTTTTTAGGTGCTCGACCTTAAAAGTCTCCCAGAGGATATCAAGTCCTCGAGAGAGCTACGTCCAAGGCGAAGCCTAGAAGTCCATTCCGTGAAGTTTGTGGCCACGTCATTTTGATCCCAACAGGCTGAATTGCAATTTTTATTTAATTGATATTATTTCATGATTAGAACTGTTGTCTTGACTAAGTCAAGCTAGCTGGATTATGCATATTGTGGGCAGTGCCCTAGTTTTCAATTAATGAGTTGCGCACTAGGATAGACATGCTGTGATGGTTGAAATTGCCTAGGATACATTTCTAGAAGTACGCATGATTGATTTATAGCATGAATTGGAACTCAGCCCCAAATATTTTTAAAAGCAGAAATCAGTCGCCAAATATGCATGTCTGAATGGTATGATCATGCATGATGCGTATGCGTGAATGTTGATGATGAATTGGCATGTGATAATTTACTTGAGGAGTAGAATTATATATTCTAAGAATGAGTTCCTCGGAACATTACATGATGCGTATGCATGAGGTTTGTTTGTTTCTTGGATACGATATGCGCACGATGATTTACTTGTGTAGTATAATTGTGTGTGCAAACTTGAAATCCTAGAAAACGTTTTTAAAAGGGCCTTGGGAAAGCCAAGATCGGGTGTTTTATAAATCCCCGTTCCGTTTATAGCGATTAAACCGTTTTAAAAGACTGATCCGGTGCGACAAATACCGTATATAAAAGCGCATCTCAGGTACGCCTCGTTTGCCATATAAAGTTGTATATACTTTATTTGAAACACAACGTCTGACAAAATTCACTTGTGAATTCTTCTCAGGTTTCATGCTCAATGTGGCAAAGACTCATCGTCTATTTATCGCTTTCTGCTTCTTTAATTTATGTGACAATACCGATTTAGTTGTAATGTGTTTACTTGTTCGATTAAGTTGTTGAAATTGGTCAATATATGCTTCAGAGTTATTGAATAAAAGTAATTTCTATTCGATTCGAAATAAAATTTACTTATCAATCATCGTCCAAGACAATGCGAACGATCCGAAACGAAAATCTAATGCCTCCGGCTTAGAACCAAGACTTTTCGATCTGGATAACTGTTCGAACTAAACAACGAAATTGACATAATCCATTCAAATTGCTATAAGTCAGTGAGAACATAAATATATAAATCTTTATTTGTTAGTACTCCATTATGAAATTAAAATACTAATGATGAACATGTACGGTACCGATTACACTTGAATTTTTGAAAACGAAACGATTTCACCATGGGTTAAACCTGGTGATGCGCGGGCGCGCTGCGCGCGTGTTCCTCGAAAGAGGGAACACATCGATTCGAAGTACAAAATCCAATATAAAGTGTATTCTTATTTAATGCTTAAGGAAATTTTCATTTGAACGAACACCCATACAAGGGTTTCTACTCATACAAAATTCTCGAAGAGAATTTTTACGAGCATTAGGTGAAAACCTAATGCACGATCTATGATGGATAACACCTTGGGGGTATGAATGAGCAATGAAAAGGAACGTCTGTTAAACGACATCTCCCACTATTCACCTTTAATGATAAAATATTGGCGAAGCATTAAAACGACACGTACTTCATAAATAAGGTCAGTACCATGATATCGCAAGTTCAACCTATAACCTCCTTTTCACTGGAAAGTTATGGTTAACTTTAAACCATGTGATGAACCTAGTTAATGTATTAATCGGTTACGCGACACCTTATGATCTATTGGTAATGAATGGGATCTTACCAGAATTGCTACATTTACGTTGCAAATAAACACACACATAGTAACGATGGAATGTTGAAAAGTATCTCCATACATGTGTGCAATAGCTTGGAAGTTTGGTGACGTGGTCGAACATGAGACGTTACAATACTTGAGGCTGTATTTCCATAGCTTAAACATCAAATGAAATGAAGTCTTGATTGAACTAGAGGATGATGATAATCAGGTTTAAAGTGGGAGATTTGAAGCAGCAACGTCAGTGAACGATATGGTAAATGAAGATAGGGATATTTTCATAATAAATCCAGTGGGAGGAGTCAATCCAACCACCCAGATCATTGTTGCTGCATGTGCGAATCAAGTAGGAGCTGATGCTCAAGTTACTGAACTGATGGATGAAAATCCAATTTTACCTTAACTACCTTGTGTACCCAGTGGGAGTTGCACGACCAACTCGGTTCCCGGTCATCGTAACCGTGGATTTGATCTCGGACGTGGAAATCAAAGACCGATAGGTCGTCCAAGAAAAAGTTGTTGGTGAAAGTTCAAGTAGCACTCTTGTTCCCAGTCGGAGTATTGCACCGATAATGAGCATTATTTCTAGTGGGAGCAACGTTCAAGTTCAAGATGGGATTATCAAGCCTAGACGTAGTCTTAGGCACCGAACTTCTCTTAAGAAGTATCCTATCAAGAAAGGTGAATTGTTCACCCTCACTCTGGTTGATGAACCTGTAACGGTTAAACAAGCTATGGATGGACCTCAAGCGAAATAATGGAGTAAAGCAATGAAGGATGAGATCGCCTCTATGAAAACTAATTCGGCATGGTCTTTAGTCGATTTGCCTGCTGACCGCAGAGCAATAGGTGCCAAGTGGGTTCTGAAACTGAAACTCACTGCTGATGGAGCTGTCGAGCGATACAAAGCTCGACTCGTTGCGAAAGGATATGCCCAACTTTAGGGAGTGGACTTTGATGAGACATACTCACCTACTGTGTGTTATACCACAGTACGGGTCATTTTGGCTTTGGTTGCGAGCGTCGATCTGGAGCTGCACCAAGTGGATGTTAAGACTGCATTCCTCCACGGTAACTTGGAGGAAGATATCTATATGGAGCAGCCGGAGGGTTTCATTACTCCTAGAAACGAACGTAAAGTTTGTAAACTCCAATATCTATTTACGGTCTTAAACAGTCATCCCGAAAATGGTACTGCATATTTCACGAGGAATTCGTTGGAAATGGATTCGTGAATCTTCATGAGGATCCATGCTTGTACACGAAGACTTCCGAGTCTAAATATGTCATATTGACATTATATGTCGATGACATATTAATTGCCACGACTGGTGTGAGTTACATGAATGAGTCAAAGTCCTGGGTGGCATCTGTATTTGAGATGAAAGAGATGGGAGAAGCCACGTACATCCTGGGCATTGAGATTGCTAGGGATCGGGATGCTCGTAAACTATGTCCATCTCAAGAATCCTATATCAACAAGTTGTTGAAAAAGTTTCCACTACGGGATGCCAAGGATACACCAATTGTGTTCGGGTGCGCGCTGTCGAAATGTGATGGCCCAAAGAACCAGGCTGATCGTGAACAGATGAAAAGTGCAGAATACTTAAGTATGGTTGGCAGCATAATGTATGTCATGCAATGCACTCGTCCAGACATTTGTTACGTTGTGGGCCTAGTAGCACGATTCCAATCAGATCCTGGCACTCAATATCTAAAGGCTGTGAAACGAATAATTCGATACCTGAAAGGTACTGCCGACTATGCTCTGTGCTATGAGGGTGGAATACTAGAATTGTTAGGATTTAGTGACGCCGACCATGGTGGCGATCCGGGTGATCGTAAGTCCACCTCATGAGGAGTATTTCTCCTTGTTAATGCCGTCATTTCATGGATGAGCAAGAAGCAATACTGTGTCACGTTGTCAACGATGGAATTCGAATTTCTGGCCCTCTCTAAGAATGCACAAGAAGCATTCTAGCTTAATAGGCTCTGTTGGATAACGGTGGAACTCCGGTACGGACTTTGACGGCAATCCTAGCTCCTTCGCTCCACGCAATCCTGCAAGAGGGGATAGACCGGGCGGTGACCCAGAATCCCTCTCCGATGCTTAAATGAGTATCTCGTATGACTGGCAAGCAGTAATCTCAAAGTGTATTGAATTCAACGTAATCGATCTGAGGTGACCTCTTGCCCTTTTATAGGCGAAGAGATGCCTCAGGTACCTGATGAACCGTTGGGGGTGGTTAGCCCGTATCCCGCATATCTCGGACGCGATCCCGCCTATCTAGGCCATGATCTCGTGTATCTCGGCCACGCCCCGCGTATCTTGGCCACGCTCCGTGTATCTTAACCACGTTCCGCGTATCTCGGCCACGCCCCGCGTATCTTGGCCTTATCCTCTGATAACGAGTCCCGACTCCCGTCGGAGACTCCAGAGTTATCTCGTTGTGTCACCGCTCGGGGCCCCTCGTCATCGTGACAGGGCCAATCATTCTCAGGGATTCATCATCGGGGCCTACTTAAAGGCTTCTCATCGGGAGCTTCTAGCTCAGCTGTCGGGACCGACCCTGTCGGGACCTTGCCTCATCGGGACTCCCTTCGTCGGGACCCTTCTCCTAAGTCATCTTGACCTTCATTTTGGGCCTGGTGGGCCTGTTTGCCATTTCCTCCCCGTTAAAGGGCCTGACGGGTGTAATCGAACCCATCATTTGCCCCCAAGACATGAGGGACTTTTAGTTCGTCGTGTCTTTCAACTCCCGATCTTTCGATACTGGAATCGGGGATCTTTCCCTTGGTTTAGTTACTCGTTTATCAGTCTTCTCCTTCACGTTTCCTCAGTGTTTTGCAGATAACGGTTAAGTCCTAGGGGTCTCCTCGGTTCCCCAGTGCATTAAATGCAGTAGA
This sequence comes from Clarkia xantiana subsp. parviflora, assembly GCA_036873135.1. Taxonomy (NCBI): domain Eukaryota; kingdom Viridiplantae; phylum Streptophyta; class Magnoliopsida; order Myrtales; family Onagraceae; genus Clarkia; species Clarkia xantiana. The sequence goes on from JAPTYO010000011.1 coordinate 25,225,285, forward strand.
TAATGGAGTGACGTTTTCAGCCCACGTGCATGATTTTTCGCGCCTGTCCTTTTCTGAAAAGTGCTTTTTAGGCCGTTTCATCATTACGCCCGTTGTCCTTCTGCACGTTTCATCTCAACGATCCAGATTAAGACTCTTCGACTTCGACGACTCGGATCGAAGTGTCCTTTCAACCATCTTCTTCGACTATAAAACCCTAGCCATGGTCATAATTTAACTTTTACCGTCTTCGAATTCTCAAGAGCTCTCTGCGATTCCTCTGCGATTCCAAGCTCTGTGATTTCGAAGGTCTTTGGAGTTTCTCCAATCATCTTTCCGGCGACGTTTCGTTCATCTCCTTCAACCTCTACTTCATCATGTCTGGTAAGGGATTCCCCTTTGTTGCTTGTTCGTCTTTTCCTTTTTTTTTTATAGTTTTCCAAGAGTCCCACTGTATTTTCTTTCCATGGTTGCTTTTCAGACAGCGGTTCCAGCTCTGAGGGGAGAAAACCCTTTAATTTTGATTATGCTCCAAATGAGATCTCCAATACTGCTTATGATGCAGCCCTCCGAGAGGGTTGTATCACCATCACCTGGGAACCTCGTTTCCCGTATCCTTGGCCTCGCCCCTCGAGTAACCCTGAGGTTACTCGTCCCCAGAAAGGGGAGGTATTTGTCTCTACGGGACAAGTATCAGCGGGGATCAGATTCCCCTTTTGCGGAAATCTGGTCGAGATGTGCCAGCATTACAAGACACATCCCACTACCTTTTCTCCCCATGCCATCCGTCTCTGGAACGCTTTTCAAGTTCTCTGCTTCCGACAGAAGTGGGTTTGTAGTCTCCAGCTCTTCAGAACCTTCTATGGGATGAAGTGCAATGAGGCGGGGGTTTGCGCCTTCTACCCTCGGATGCCCAAGTGGAGTAAGCAGCAGCTTGCCCGGTACGGTTGGACCAGTGACACCTGGAAGGTGGTCAAAGGTCGCGGACTCTTGGTTGATACAGGGTCCGAAAACAGTAGCTGGAAGAAGAGCTACTTCGTCATCCGTCACTCCTCAATTCCCTGGCCTCGGTGGGAGGTGGCAGCAGACCCTCCGCCTGCCTTCCACACTTATGCCGACGAGGATTTTGAAACTCTCCAACTTATCCAGCTTTATCGGTGGGGGGAGTCTTACACTCCTCTCAACGCCGACTCACTCGTGGAGCGGGACCTGGTGCACGCCGGGATCCGACTCCTCGATATTGTTTCTGGGGGCAGCTCTTCGACGGCCCTTCTAATATGGTCCCTTGGGTAAACTTATAACTCTTCTTTGTTTACTGTTTGCAGCCAAGAAGGTATCTGTGCTGACCGATCTGTTCCTTAAGCAGGGGGAGACTGATGATGTCCGCCCCTCGCGGAAGAGGAAGTCCGCCAAGAAGACTGCTGCTAGGTCGGGGTCTCCTTCAGCGGAGCAACCCAAGCGGAAGCGGGTGGATCTGGACCAGCTTTTTGATGTCCAGAATGCTGAAGAAGGTAAAAAACTCCGACTTGCTATTAAATCATACAAGAGGATGGTCCCGAAGGATTGGATTTCCTCGACCAAGGAAGCCCGCATTGCTGACGTCAAAAGAATCCTTCGAGGCGAAACTCCCCGAGTCTTGAAGGCGGGCTACTATCATTATCGTGGGAAGGATCAATACGTCTCCCGACGTATCATTTGGTGTAAGAATCCCGATGAACTTCCTGACTACCTTTCTGAAGCTTCTCATCCTCCAGGTGCAGGTCGCTCCAGAGCTCCACCAGGTGCCGCAACTTCCGCAGATACGCCGTCTTCAGCGGGGGTGCCTTCCTCAGCTGGAGAGAAGGTACCGACTGGCGAACAATTTCGTCAGGTGGAAACCTTGGACTCCTCCAAGGAGACTGACGAGGGTGGCTCTTTTCGTCAGCGTCGGAAGGCGGGGCAATCCCCCTTGAAACCAACCCCTCAGGGGCCGCCTCCTTCATCTTCTCCGCAGCAGCGGCAGCCCTCGCCCATCCATGACTTCACTCCTTCCCCTGTTCGGGCCGAGACAGAGGCATGCCCTTCCACTCATCGTCCTCTTTCTCCTCTTGCTCTTGATGGGAACTTCTACAAGCCCTTTGATTCTTCACAAGAGAATGCCCCCTGGACTCCTATCCAGACGCTTCAAGGAGTCCTGCTCACACAAGGGGAGCAGGACCAGGAGCTGGCCCTGCATCTGCTGGCAGGCTCGATCCTGCCTACTATGCGGCATCCGATTTGCCTCAATCGGACGCACATGCAGCGGGATGTCAGGAATATGGCCATGCGCCGTATACAGGTAAGACTTCGCTTCTTCATTTTTGATGATAAATCGGGTTGTTTGTCAATTAACACTTTTCCTTCTTGTTGCAGGAGCTCGGGGACTTCAACCGCCTCATCGGGTATGTTATTGCCTACGATGAGTCCCGGGAGTGGGACCGAGGGGTCCGCGAGCAGCTCCAGGAGGATCTTAAGGCCTCCCAGTCTTCGCGGGGAAAGCTTGTCAAGGAGCAGGCTGTCCTCAATCAAAAGATTCGGGACCTCCAGCAGCAGATCGTGGACTTCGAGGGGCTCTTGAGGCAAGAGCGGCAGGAGCGGGAGGCGGCTGTGGACAGGCTGACCCAGGAGAAGAAGGCTGCCGAGGACGAACTGGTCCTTGAGAAGAAGGCTCTGGAGGAGCAAATCGCAGGATTTCCTGCGCAGCTGGACGAGGCGGAGGTGAAGGGTCGGGAGGACTATCGGAGGTCAGAGGACTTCCAAGCCGATGCCATGAAGTTCTTTGGTGCGGAGGTGGAGAACACTCTCTTCAACGCGGTTGAGGAGCTCCACCTGGAGTACGGGGACGCCATCAATTTCGACAAGTCTCCTTCCCTCGCTCCCATAATTGTCGAAGACGCTTCTGAACTTCCAAGTGCGGACGCCCCGATAGCCAATCCTCCCGAAGCCAATCCTGTGGATCCCTCTGCTACCGACTCCGCGGACCCAGCTGCTGCCAATGCTGCCGACAAGGACCAAGCTTGAATGTTTTTATCTTTTAGAGTCCTTGTATATTCTTCTCTTTTGCCGTCGTCGGGCCCTTGAGCCCTTATCAATATCAGACTTCTTTAGTTCCGATCTTTTGTTGCACTTCTCCGAGTGACTTTATTTATACGCGCTTAAGTCGAAACCTCGACACTTAAGACATTCTCGTACGTCCTTCCCGACGATTTAATAACTTGCACCACTTAAGGCGCCTTAGTTCCGTGCAACACTTAAGACGACTTAATCATTACTTAGGATAAACCTAAAGATCGTGCACCACTCAAGGCGACTTAGTCCCGCGCATCACTTAAGACGACTTTTGGATACTTATAATAAATCTAAGCATTATGCACCACTCAAGGCGACTTTTCTCGTGCACCACTTAAGGCGACTTTTCTTGTGCACCACTGAAGGCGACTTTTCTCGTGCACCACTGAAGGCGACTTTGACACTTAGCATAAATCTAAGGACAACTCTTATTGGAAGTAACCTCTTTATTGATAGCATGAAATTGGCTTACATCGAATTAAACGATAAACAACGTACACCACTTAAGGCGATTTTTACATCGGGCACCACTTAAGGCGACTTTATCGGGCACCACTTAAGGCGACTTTATCGGGCACCACTTAAGGCGACTTTCTTCAAGCATGGTGTTTCTTCAAGTGTTCGCCACTAAAAGAATGTTTTAACGTTCTGCCATCGAGGTCTTCCAACTTGTACGCATTTGGAGCTGGCATCCCCACGACCTTATAAGGTCCTTCCCATTTTGGTGACATCTTGTTGACTCGATCCAAAAGGGTGAACTCGTTGCGACGCCAAACCAGCTCCCCAACGAAGAACTGTCGGGATTTCACTCGCCGATTGTAGTACCTAGCCGTCGCCAAACACATTCGAGCTTGGACTTCATCGGCTTCCCGCCTCTTCTCTTCGAGTAAGTCCAAGTCCAGACGTCTCATTTCATCGTTCGTCAGGGGCTCGTAATATCTCATCCGATGGGACTCCACAGCTACCTCCACAGGGGCGACAGCTTCCGTGCCATAAACGAGGCCAAACGGAGTCTCCCCCGTTGATCGCTTGGGTGTCGTTCTAACAGCCCAAAGCACATTTTCCAGTTCGTTCAGCCACTTGCCTTTCAAGGTATAGAACCTCTTTTTCAGGCCATCCATCACGATTTTGTTGGCTGACTCCACCTGGCCATTAGTCTGAGCATGGCGTACGGAGGCGGTCCGATGCTCAATGTTCAATTCCTCCAGATACTCCCTCACCTGAGAGCCGTTAAACAGTGGGCCATTGTCGCTGATCACCACCTTAGGAATTCCGTATCTGGACACGATGTGGGTTTGAAGGAACTTGACGATCTGGTTCCCCGTTGTTCTGGCCAATGCCTTCGCCTCTATCCATTTCGAAAAATAATCGATTGCTACAAGTAAATACTTACATTGTCCTTGTGCTTGTGGAAGAGGTCCCACCAAGTCGATGCCCCATCAGCTTTTTGTTTGCTTCCCACAGACGGCGCCAATGTTGGATCACGGTGGAACTCCGGTACGGACTTTGACGACAATCCTAGCTCCTTTGCTCCACGCAATCCTGCAAGAGGGGATAGACCGGGCGGTGACCCAGAATCCCTCTCCGATGCTTAAATGAGTATCTCGTATGACTGGCAAGCAGTAATCTCAAAGTGTATTGAATTCAACGTAATCGATCTGAGGTGACCTCTTGCCCTTTTATAGGCGAAGAGATGCCTCAGGTACCTGATGAACCGTTGGGGGTGGTTAGCCCGTATCCCGCATATCTCGGACGCGATCCCGCCTATCTAGGCCATGATCTCGTGTATCTCGGCCACGCCCTGCGTATCTCGGCCACGCTCCGTGTATCTTAACAACGTTCCGCGTATCTCGGCCACGCCCCGCGTATCTTGGCCTTATCCTCTAATAACGAGTCCCGACTCCCGTCGGGGACTCCAGAGTTATCTCGTTGTGTCACCGCTCGGGGCCCCTCGTCATCGTGACAGGGCCAATCATTCTCAGGGATTCATCATCGGGGCCTACTTAAAGGCTTCTCATCGGGAGCTTCTAGCTCAGCTGTCGGGACCGACCCTGTCGGGACCTTGCCTCATCGGGACTCCCTTCGTCGGGACCCTTCTCCTAAGTCATCTTGACCTTCATTTTGGGCCTGGTGGGCCTGTTTACCGTTTCCTCCCCGTTAAAGGGCCTGACGGGTGTAATCGAACCCATCAGGCTCTTAATTGCATTTCTTTGCGTTTAGGACGGGAGTAAACCTATAAAGGTATACTCTTATAGTCAAGCAGCAATTGCAGCAGTTAAGAACCCTAAGTACCATAGCAGGACGAAACACATTGATATAAAATTAAATTATGCTAAGAATATGGTTGAGGAAAGAGTAATCACATTATAACACTTGTCTACTGAAAGCATGATGGCCGATCCATTAACTAAACCTTTACGCAGAGATGTCTTCAAAAAGCATGTTAAAATGCTGGGACTGCGTAGGGTTTAATGTAGCTTGTATCGTGATTACAACTTTTGAAACTTTGCTAAAAGAATTGCTATTTGAGTTTATGATTTTTGCGACATCATAATGTTTGAAATTTCATCGAATTTTTATGGTCTATAAACTAGTCGTAGGAGGGATAACCTCCAGAATAAAATAATGTCGAATGTGGGCCAAGCCTCGTCACACAGGCTCGGCCGTCTTGACAGAGAGAAGGATCTCCATTAGTTCAAGACTGGCTAAGAACCATGGTGGGAAACCTGGTTAAGTAGAACGATCATTTGGTTTACGGAGTATCACGATATGATTTAAGTTATGCAAATCGCCGCTACGAACTTCGTTCGTAATAAAACCACATTAATGGCCAGATGATGAATCTGCGATAGCGTATGACATTTTCCACTTCCTGAATAAAATCAGGTTATGTTATCGATGCGTGCTTCATACTGTGCATGTCATGTTCGACCACGGGGTTAGGCTCTGTTGTGCTAGATAGAATCCACGAGATTCGGATGGGCACAAACTTCTTCACCTTGAGTGTGTGGCTCATACCGGATGCTATATGAAGAAGCATCCAAAGTATCATCACGGACTCAGGACTCATACCTAAGGTCAGGTTCAATGTTCGCTTCCCGGCATACGATCGCAGTGTTGAACAAAAAGGCCTAGTGACCACGTCTTTGGAAACCGGTTGGGTTTGACTAAGGGTATGAGCGATGGGGATGGCCAATTACACCTGTAATTCTCCGACTCTTGTATTCACTAGGTGGCCACCAACCTGACATAAGTTGAAAGGTTATGAATACTTGTACGGATGCCTTGAAGGAATATGCCTATGTGGAAACTGGGCAGTTGGAGAATGATAGTTGACCTAGGATACAGCGTGGCACTTTATTTTTAACATGTTGATTAGACAAGAGGAATCAACGTTCCGCGGGCGCTACAACACTCTTAACAGATGAGTAGCACGATGCCCGTCGTTTCCGCCGGTCGCACGGCAAACCTCGTATGAACTTTTCGGAGCAGGGATTGGATCGAAGATCAAATGCAGGTGTGTTGGAGAACAACATATTAATAGGCACCCTCCCATTCCGGCGAGTGGGAGCTGTAATCATTTTTACTATGGGCCGCCGTAATTGGGAGTCCATTAATTAAGTCCATGTACCTAAGAAATTAGGTATGTCACATTAGGGATTTTGGGCTAGGCCTAAAATCCCAATTGACATTGGAGGCCTAAAATTAGGCCTCCCTAACATACATGACCGGTCGACTTTAGTGAGGGGTAAAGTGAACTTTTTTCCACTTTACTCCTCTTATAAATAGGAAGTCATATGAGGGTTTTGTTAGATTACAGAGAGTAATTACTACGAAAACTAAAACCATGGTACATGCTAGTAATCAAAATTACGCAGCGGGAGATTTGCACATACCTTAAACGTAGTCCGTAGTCCCAAGATCCTTGTAGCAGGGAGTTCACGATCCTCCGGTCGGCACCTGTAGAGCTTCTTGTTAAGGAAGCCCTACGTAGTATATTCTCCACAGCAAAGCCTCATATCGATTCTTGGCAAGGGACTGATCTCCGGAGTGTTTGCTCGAAAGCAAATTGGCACACCCTTAGTGTTTGTGATGCTTCGTCCGAAGTAGTGGTGTTATGGGGGAGGGTTTTCTCTCAAATCACCACTTAGAGGGAATTCTGATTAACCATAATAAAACCCCTAACACCCCATATATATAGGAGTAAAGTGGACAAAAGTCCAATTTACCCCTACACTAAATTCGGCCGGCCATACATGTATTAAGGGGGCCCAATTTTGGGCCTCTCATGTCAATTGGGATTTGGGTCTGGCCCAATGTCCTAACGTGACATGTACCCAATTAACTTAGGTAACATACATAAAATGAGCTTCCATTTACGGCGCCCATCACCATATGCTTACAGCTCCCACTCGCTAGAATGGGAGGGTGCCTGTTAATGTATTGTCATCCAAATCTACATCAAAATTTCACTCCTTCGATCTCGTCCTTGCTTCCGAATAGTTCATACGAGGTTTTCCGTGCGACCGGCGGACACGACAGGCATCGTGCTACTCATCTGTTAGGAGTGTTGTTGCACCCGCGGAACGTTGATTCCCTTTTCTCCAATCAACCTGTTATAAACAACATTTGTATATAGTGTCGCACTGTATCCTAGGTCAATTGATAATTCTCCTTTTTCCTAGTTTCCTCATAGGAACACTTCTCTAAGGCATCCGTACATGTATTCACAACCTTCAACTAATATTTGGTTGATGGCCACCTAGTGAATACAAGAGTCGGTGAATTACAGGTGAACTTGACCATCCCCATCGCTCATATCCTTAGTCAAACCCAACCTTTCCAAAGACGTGGTCATTGCGCCTTTTTGTTTAGCACTACGCTCGTACGTCGGGAAGCGAACATTGAGCCTGGCCTTAGATATGAGTTTCGAGTCCGTGAGGATTTATTGGGTGCCTCTTCATAAGGCTTCCGGGATCAATCACACGCTCAAGGTGAGGAAGTTTGCACCCGTTAGAATCACGTGGATTCTTATCTAGCACAACCGAGCTGTGACCCCGTGGTTGAACATGGCGCGGTATGAAGCACGAGTCGATAACATACCTGAACATTTAAGTTGACAGGAAAGGGATATGTCAATCATGCTATCGCAGATTCTCATCTGGCCCAGAATGTGGATTAATAACGAACGAAGTTCATCACGGCGATTTGCAAAACGAAGATCATGTCGAGTTACTTCGAGACTAGAAAATCGTCCTGCGTAATCAGGTTTAACCACCTGATTCTTAGCCATTCTTGCTTGGTAGAGGCCTCCCTCCAGCGGAAGACGACCGTGCCTGTTTGACGAGGCAAGGCCCACATTCGACATAGTTTTGGCAGATGATTGCGTCCTCCTACGACTTAGTTTATAGACCGTAAATCTGATGTAATCAAACATTATGACGTCGATAGATCATAAACCCAATTGCAATTATTTCGTTTCAAAAATGTAACTTTCAATTATCAAAATGTTATCAGAGTTAAATTCCATTTTCAAACCCTACGCAATCCAAGCAGTTTTACATGCTTTTCAAATATCAACCTGCGTAGTGGTTTAGCTAATGGATCCCCAACCATGTTATCAGTGGACAAGTATTCTTCAGTGATTATATTGTCTTCTACCATATATTTAGCATAAAAATATTTCACATCAATGTGTTTGGTCCTACTATGGTACTTCGGATTCTTTACTGTCGCAATGGCTGCCTGACTGTCAGAGAACACCTTCACAAGTTTACTCCCGACATCGCCATCAAGCAGCGCAGTAAGAAGCCTTTTCAGCCAAACCGTTTCCTATGCTCTCTTGGAGAGGGCTACGAATTCTGATTCCATCTTGGACAGCGCGATACAGGTTTGCTTCTGGCGCGATTCACAGTGCATAATCGGCAGTACCTTTCAGATAACGAATAATTCGTTTTACAGCCTTTAAATGTTGATAGCCAGGATCTGATTGGAAACGTGCTACTAGGCCCACGGCGTAACAGATATCCGGACGAGTGCATTGCATGGCATACATCATACTACAGACCATGCTTAAATACTCTGCACCCTTCATTTGTTCACGCTCTGCCAGGTTCATGGGACCGTCACGTTTTGACAGTGCGCACCCAAACACCACCGGCGTATCCACGGGTTTGGCATCCTATAATCTGAATCTTTTCAAAAGTTTGTTGATATAAGCTTCTTGAGACAGACATAATTTTCGGGTAGCCCGATCTCTAGCAATTTCAATGCCCAAGATGTACGTGACCTCTCCCATGTCCTTCTTCTCAAATACAGATGCCAATCATGACTTTGACTTGTTCATAAAACTCACATCGTTTGCGGCAATGAGTATGTTGTCCACGTATAAGGTTAATATGACATACTTAGACCCGGAGGTCTTATAATACACGCACGGATCCTTGTGAAGATTCACGAATCCGTTTCCTACGATTTCCTCGTGGAATCTGCGGTACATTGCCGAGACGACTGTTTAAAACCGTATATGGACCTATAGACTTTACAAACTTTACGTTCATTACCAGGAGTAATGAAACCCTCCGGTTGCTTCATGTAGATCTCTTTCTCCAGGTTTTCGTGGAGGAATGCGGTCTTAACATCCATTTCGTGCAGCTCGAGATCGAGATTTGCAACCAAGGCCAGAATGGCCGCGGACTGTGGTGTAATGCACAGTGGGTGAGTATATTTCGTCAAAGTCCACTCCGTGAAGTGGGGTATATCCTTTCGCAACAAGTCGAGCTTTGTACCGCTCGACCTTTCCATCAGCAGTGAGTTTCAATTTAAGAACCCACTTTGCTCCTATGGCCCTGTGGTCAACAGGTAAATTAACCAAATACCATACCGAATTGGCTTTCATTGAGATTTGTCATCCATTGCATTCCTTCATTCCTTTTCTTGAGGTCCTTCCAACGCTTGTGTAAACACCTAATTTTGGACCACGCGCGATACCCGTGGCATATGGCGCGCTAAATGGGGAAGTGTTCAAAATATGGGAAGTCGAGAAGTTTCCAAGAATGGCTCCTACAATATTAGGATATTTATTTGTATTTATTGTAGAAAATATTTATTGAATATTTAGAGTATATTTTCTGAATATTTAAAATTTATAAGCAAAATAAATCAGCAATATTTGTTGCTAAGAAAAGACTAGTAATATTTATTATAAATAGCTAGCCATGTCAGTTGATGAAATGAGGGAAAAAAAATCAACGGAAAAGACATGGATGAATAAATAAAGTTATTTTAGATAATTTCATTGGGTTTATCATCGTTGCAATTTTTATTATTATTATTATTATTATATTTTTTTACACTTACCATCGTCTTCTACAGGAGAAATTCCATCCCCATCCTCCATAGGAGTTCTACCATCGGTTTTAATTCCACGGTCGGCTTCGTCAAGTCGTGTCCGTTTTTTACGTCCGCCACCAGCAACCATTTTCATTGACCAACCCAGTATCGATCCTGACCCATCGTCATTCCTCATCTGTCATCCATCACCGGTGCGCCGAACTTCAATCAACCACCAATCTCGCGACGATCCAGTCATCCCCGTCCGTGTCGACACCCTTGCCGGAGCTCCGACCACATCGTTGCTTCACACTGCCGCTCAACACCGACCTCGTCGTTGCTTGCCGGGTCCAAATCTCTCTCTCTCTCTCTCTATATATATATATATATATATATCTCCTACGTGACTTCCCCCCACTGTGACCTACCTATTGCTGCCATTGACTCTCCCGTCGCCGTTCATCCTCCGCCCATCATCGTTCCACTCCTGTCCCGTCCGTTGCTGGTATTTAGTCCGTGAAACGTCTCCACTCATGTAATAATATGTCGTTCTGTACTTTTGTTTGTCTTTTTTTTTTTATCTTTTTATATTTTATAATGTTTATGTTTTTATTTCATTATTACAATATTATATTTAATTAGATAATGTAATTGATTAAATTTAATTGTGAACTCATGTATGTGTAAGATAAAAATATGTTAAGTTTAGATTTCGTTTTTTTAGATTTAATCATGAGTTAGGAGTTATAGATTGTAATTAGTTTTTGGACTTAGGTTTATAGTTGATAATATTTTGTATAGGATAAAATTTCAATTAAATCTTGACATCGTTAGATTAATCTGATGTAATATATATTAAAAAATAAAATTGGCAAGTGAATTGAGTACCGAAAGGGCGTAGTTAAAAATTATATTTTTAATTCGTAATAGAACCCTCGAACTTGAATTTCTGATCGTAGACCGATTTTATACCTAGCTGTTTAATCTGTTATTAGCTTAGGTAATTTAAGATTCTAGTTAGCCTTTCAATTAACTAGTGGCGACTCTTTTCAAAATCCACGCGTTTTCAAAACATTATTCGCCATAGGTCAGGTTTTAGGTCCGACAATTTGGAAACTCTGCTGGGGAAGATAGAGGGTTCTGGCTCATTATATTCGCTTATTTACCATGTTTTTTAATTTAATTTAATTCTTTTTTATCTTGATTAATCTAACTTTGTTTTTTTTTTAATTTAATTAACCTCTTTTTTCTTATTTTGTGGCATTGTTTCAATTCGCACACACCACTTTAGTGTAATATCTAAAATGCCTAAAACCCAGGGCAATTAAGAACCCCGGAGAGTTAGTAAGAGTTCGACCGTGTGGCCGAGCCGCCGGAACGACTCGGAACAACTCCACTCGCTTGTGAAGGTCCTGTGATCCCTATGATGCGGAGAGGAAACCACCTTGCCGGGAACCTATCAGTGGAACCTACCTTGTAGAGCAAAGCCACACTTTTGTTAGACCCCTAACAAGTAGTGTTTTATCTGTGTTTTTTTGTTGTAAAGAGGTTATCAGGTAAACTGTAAGTTTTTCTATCCGTATAACTATTATTTCTCATGCATTCATATCATTGCATTTAAAAAAAAAAAAAAAAATCAGCTAAGTAATTAGTCTTTAGTTGTAGAAATTTTCTTTCAAACATGCATTTCATATGCATTGTTTTTTTTTAAAAAAAGACCTCTTACCTGAATTTTTTATTTTAAACTCGCGTTACCTACGCATTATTTAAAAAAAAAAAACTCTTCAGGTAAGTTGTAATTTTTGTTAGTACGTTACGTATGCATTACTTTTAAAGATAAAAACATTTTAGGAAAAATTGTAATTCATCTATAGCTATAGAGCTTCTAATTTCGAATGTGCATTCCATATGCATCATTTCAAAAACTTTTTACCTGAATTGTTTTATTTTAAATAATGCATCCAGTATGCATTAATAAAAAAAACTTTTTAGATAAATCGTAAGCTCTCTTAGTTTTAGGGCTCTTTGTTCAAAAAACATTTTTACCTGATTTTTTTTAATCTAAAGACGTGCATCTCATATGCATTATTTTCGGAGAAAACCTTTTAGGTAAATTGTATCTTTTCTTAGTTGTAGAACTTTTATTTTTAAGTTTGCATCTTGTTTTTGTACATCTCATATGCATTTTTTTTTAAAAAAAAAAAATCACCTGATTTTTTAATTTTGAGCAACCAAGATGCAATGACTTTTTCCTCGTTAAAAAAACAAAAAAACAAAAAACAAAAAAAAAAATTCAGATAACTTGTAAATTTTCTTAACTGTAGAAATTTCATTTCAACTATGCATCTCATGTACATCTCATAGGCATTGTTTTAGGAAAAACGATTCTTTTTTTAAAGATTGTAAATCTTCTCTTAGTTGTTGAGCTTCTAATTCCAAACATGTATTGCATTTGCATTTGTTTTTATAAAAAACTTTACCTGGATTTTTCATTTTGTACATATGTATCATTCAGGTAAACTAGTTGTAAGTTATAAATTTCTTAACCGTAGAACTTTTACTTTCGAGCATGCATGAGCACTAAAAATAAAAACTCAAAGTGTCATTCGTTTTATCCATGGTGTATTGCACTTTTTCGGCAAGGTCTTCATTTCAAAATTCGCATGAGCAAGCGTTCAAAAAATGGGAGTTTTGATTCTAATTTTTGAAAAATAGTTTAATCGTTCAGTTGAGTGCGATTATTCTAACAAAGGACAAGAAAACCTATTTGAAAAAAACTTTGTTATGAGAATTTGTCCTGCGTTCGAGTCATATGGTGCACTCAGCAAACCCAGTAAACTCCATGATGATGCAAAATACCTTAGATCATAAATTTTGATTCCCTTTTAAAAAAGTAATCAAAATTATGAAATGAATGACATTAGAGTTTTAAAAATAATCATGCATGATTTCTCATATTTTTTACACTAATTTTCCATTCACATTTTTCAGGTACTATTGGTTAGGTATCCTGCACATACGAGCTGTGTCGGCCAGATGGGGCAACAAAAAAGAACGTGCAGCTATCCAGTTGCACGAAGTACTAACTGCGCACTCGGGATATCCAACGCTCAAGTACGATGAATTGTACTTGAATTTTCCTTGAGATTTGAGTGTCCCTACTCTTTTTGCAGATCAGACGACCACTTCGACGAGGTCACATCCACGTGAAACGTGATTGCTTCAAAGAACTTCCATGCCAAAATTTCACCTACCATGTGTGGAATTCATCGTGTCCCCGAACCAAGCCGTACATCTGTTTTACGGCGAGGTCTAAACCACTAGGCGTTAACCAAGGTACATCTCCCATTGAGATAGGGAATGTCCAAATATGGAAAATATCAAGAGATCATCGAGGGTCCCCAGAAGATTCAATGTGCCGATAAATGATCATTTGAGATGTCAAGCAAATGAAGCATTATTGTTGGTGCCTTCCGTCAGAGGTCCAGGGGCATGTACTTTCCGGCTGGTATTCATATAGAAGTTGTGTTTTCTAGATGGAGCAGGAAAATCAGGACATGCAGAAGGGCTAGTCGCATAGAGAGCGCCTTGCCCACTATAAAAAAATCCAACACCCAGGTAAGAAGTTGTGATCATTTTTATCCCCGAAATTGAACTTTTCCTTACTCATTGTGAAGCTTGGATAATCATCCAAATCAAAGCCCATGAAGAGCACATATCGTGCACGACCCTTTGATCGTCGCCAGCTGTCGAATTTATCCCAGATACCTCGGGCGATATCTATGCCCAACTAACCATTTGCGGACTACCGTGTCAAACTCAACACCATTTATGTGTGTTCATCAACCAGGCCATTCATCCAGCATGCGATGAGCCTAACCCGATAGGTGCTAGCCATGGGACATCCCCAACTAAGATTGAGCAACGGCCAGGGCACTTGAGAAGCCAAGAGAAGAATACATTATTGTCTATGTCATCCATTTGTCGCAGGGTCCATCCAGGGCGTCGACACGACCGAGATATTTTGACTCAATCAGCTGAGTCATTCTCAAGAAAATGTTTTGAATTGAAAATTTCCAATTTCCCACTAGAGGCATGTATATAACTGTTGTTGATAGTTTCTTTAAATTTTCTTTTTCAATAAAAAAGAGCAAAAAAAAAACTCATTTTTCTTTAGGGTCACAGCCGCCCTTTAATTGGCTACCGAGAAAAATGAAGAGAGTGTCCATGCAAATCTTGTGAGATCATGAAGAAATAAAAGGGTCACAGTTGTCCCTAAATCAACTACAAATAAAAAGGGTCACAGTCGTCCCTAAAACGACTATAAAGAAAGGGCCACAACCACCCTTCAAATGGCTACAAATAAAAGAGTGACCCCGCGAACCCTGTGAGGGCGGGAGAATAAAAAGGGCCACAGCCACCCTCCAAATGGTTACAAAAAAAAAAAATTATCTAGTTAACCTTGTGAGGGTAAAAAAGGTCCACAGCCACCCTTAAAATGGCTACACAAAAAGAGTGATCCCGCGAACCCGGTGAGGGCGGGAAAAAAAAAGAAAGGGTCACAGTCGTCCCTCTAAACGGCTACAAATAAAAGAGCGCTCCATAACATCGATGGCGTGTATTAAGTGAAAGGGCCACAAAATGGTTACATACAGAGAGTGTTTGCCGGATCAGAGACGAGGAATGAAGGGCCACAGCCACCCTCCAAATGGCTACAATCAAAAGAGCTTCCGCAACATTGAAGACGGTGAGAAAAGGGTTACAGTCACCCCTCCAAATGGCTACAAATACTTCCGCATCGAGGCGGAAAATAAAGTACGAGTCACAACCACCGTTTAATCGGCTGCCATATAAAGAGTGCTTCCGCTAGGTTGAAAACCCGAAAGGGCGACCTAGGCAAAATCAGGAAATTAGAGGCATGGTTGCTGATGGACATACGCGTGATCCGGGCTCGGTTTTAATTATTCGGACCTCATACACGCACGGGACTCACCGCAAAGCCCAATTTCAAGCTAACCGGGGAAAACCGGGCAAGTTCGAACTTGCCCGGCATCCCCGGAGGGCTTACCCGGAAATTTCCGGATAAGTCTAGCTTACCCGAAGTTTCCGGGTAAGCCCCAGCTTACCCGGAATTCCGGGTAGGCCTAGGCTTACCCGGAATTCCGGGTAAGCTCCACACCCGGGGGGTGTCGCGCACACCCCCCATTTTACCTCGGACGCATACGGAGACCCGATTTTTAAACTAACTCCTATGTGTTCGAGACCTATGTTTCGAAGGCGTGCGCGTCCCGCTCGGGACAGCCGTCTGAGACGCGCGTCAGAGTCCTTTTCCTAAAGCTCTCCCATGCATCCCGGTTCACATTTCCACATTGAACCGGGTCAAAACCGGTTTACGGTCCAAGGTTGCCTATAAATAGCCACCTTGGGGGCAAACATTTTCAAGTCATTCCAAAATCACTGTGGGCAAGCTTGGGAAAAGCTCTGACCTCTCTCTAAAAACCCTCTCTTTCTCTCTCTAGAAATCTACTGATGTTGATCGTCGGAGTGAGCACGCCAAGCACCCCCCCCCTCTCCACGGGAACTGCTTGGTAACGCTCCTTTGCAGGTGCCGACGGACGATCTGTTAGAGAGCCGGAAGGACTTACCCTCATTCAGAAGACGAAGTTTAGGCCCGCGCACGACTTTAGAAGGCGGACTTAGCTCGCACCCAACCCGACGACCTCGACGAGTTATCCCGCGGACAGCCCGCAATAACTTGGTCGAAACACTTGGCGCCGTCTGCGGATCACCCACAGAACCAACAGCATGGCAAGCAACGAGCAGCCACCGCCGACTAAGACGAAGAAAAGAGGACCAGGACGTCCAAGGAAAACTCCGGCTCCGGAGTCAAGCATGAGATCTCCTCCACAGAGAAACCCCCCGCAGAGCCAAGGCGAGGCCTCAGTCGCCTCGTCTATGCCGGCAAGAAGCGTACACTCTCGGAGTAACGCGCAAGGGGGCACACAGCAAACCAACGCTCCTCCAGGCTTCGCCCACCAAACCTTCAACACGCAGGAGCAACCATATGGAATGCCAAACGCTGGAGCATACAACCAAGCACCAGGGGCACAGACTGCGCCTACAGTCACCCCGGAAATGATGGCAGCACTCGAACAGCTGCTTCATCTAAGAGAGGCACTGCGCAACCAAGGATACGGGGCGCCACCACCCCCTCCCGCGCAACAAGCAAATATGCCCCCGCCACCAAGGCAGGTGCCTCCAATGAACACACCTCAGCAGAGAGGCCCTACAATCTCAAAAACCCCGACCTTTCACGGGAATGCACAGCAAAACAGGCAGTTCCCCCAACAAGGGATAAGACAAGAGCTCTCACACTCCCAAACACCCTACCAAGCAGGGCCGTTCAATGAAGGAACCTGGAGGCAGCCGTCTCAAACATTCCAGGGATATCAAGGTGGATATTCTCAGTTCAACCCGACGCAGGCGCAATTTCCCCAACAAGGCGCAAGCAGGGGACAAGATGCATATCAAGATGCATACCCCCCAAATAAGGGTAACCCAATCACCGGGTTGACGGAAGAGATGCTTGAAAAGCTGATCGAAAAGAAGATAAAGCAAAGGAAGATGAGAGGAATGAACACATTGGTGGACACCACATCCCACCCTTTCACTGACGAGCTGGTGTACAGTCGCGTCCCAGACGCACTGTATAATCTAAGACCAGAAAAATACCGAGGCAAGGGAGATCCAATAGAGCATGTGCAGCAACATGAAGTAATGCTTTTGGGAAGGACAGACAACCCTCACCACATAGCCATGACGTTCCCCCAAACGTTAGGCGGACCAGCCGCACACTGGCTCTTCTCCCTGCCAAAGCAAAGCATAGACTCATGGCAGTCCCTCAAAGAAAAGTTCATCCAACGTTACATGGGAGAACGATCGATTATCAAAGGATCAAATGCCTTGGATGACGTCAAGCAAGAGTGGAATGAGTCCCTCGCAAGCTACTACATCCGATTCAATCAAAACATCTCGGAAATCCAAACGAACATCGCAGAGACAGAAATCATCCATGCCTTTGTCAGAAACCTGGGTAGGCACGGGTACGACTTAGGCCAAAAGCTTTCTACAAGACCTGCGGAAACAATGGAAGAACTCGTGGCACGAGTTAAAGAATACATCGATGCTGAGCATTACAAGATGACAGCACGGGACAAGTGGGGTAAACCCGGCAACAAGAAAGATGAAAGCAAGCCAGGCCCCCCGAAGCAGAACCAAACCCCCCAACAAAAACAATGGATTCCGCCCCAGAAGAGAACATTCAACATTGAAGAAGACAAGAATCCAGACGTCAACACCATCGAGCTGATCCCTTTGAATGCTCCCCTGAGCGTCATACTGAAATAAATGAAAGAGCAAAACCTCTGGAGGGAGCCATTCGGTTTCAGAAAGGGTCAGCTAGGGAAGGAGCAAGACAAGTGGTGTGAAAGCCACGAAGTCAATGGCCATGAAACAGACGACTGTAGAAGCCTTAAGTTCCAAATCAATCGAATCATACAAGAAGGCGGACTTAAGCACTACGTCGACCAGGGGGGAAAGATCGAAAAGGTGAAAAGAAAATTCACGCCAAAGGAGAAAGGAAAAGAGAAGACCACTGACAACCCTCCTCCTAAAAAGAGGGGGGTCATTAATGTCATTCATGGTGGTCCAGCTGCAGGAGGACAAGTCTCCAACACAAGAGATGTCTACGCGGCGCAGGCGAGCACACTCCCCAAATATGGGAAAAGAAAGAAACCGGAAGAGGAGGACCTCGTGATAGGATTCTCGAGAAAAGACATGGCACACATCGTCTACCCACATGATGACGCGTTAGTAATAACGATGGAAATCAACGGGTTCGATGTCAAAAGAATTCTAGTCGATGGAGGAAGCTCGTCAGAAATCCTCCATATCAACGTCCTCGAACAGCTGGGAATGAAAAGAGAGGACCTGAAGCCGGGAAATTTCCCGTTAGTAAGCTTTGCTGGAGCTGCTACATACCCACTGGGAATGATCACCCTTCCCACTGTGATAGGAGAGGGATGGAACGCAATGAAAGTCGACATCACTTTCGTCATTGTCGAAAGCCTTGGCGCTTACAACGGAATTCTCGAAAGAACAACGATAAACCCCTACGAGATGGTGCCCTCAACGGCACATCAAAAGCTGAAATACCGCTTAAGGGGAGGAATTGGTGAAGTCTTGGGCGATCAGACAACAGCACGAAAATGCTATGTCAACGCCCTAAGATGCAAGAACCGCCTGGACATTGCAGTCATTGAAAGGGGACAGTGTTCCAAATCTGAAGTCGAAAGGCGATTTGACGAGATGATGAGCAAAGGAGAAAGACTCCCAACACTTCAAACCCCAATGCTCCCAAGCATATGGAACATCAAACAAGGAGAGTCAGAATCCATCCAAAACTACTTCAAGCGATTCGCTATTAACGCAACTTCAAGTTTTGCAGACAAGTCAGCCGTGATCAATGCCTTTTTCCTGAACATGAACTCACCCACATTTCTCCTGTTTGGACGAACACAAGGGTGGAGAACAACCAAGTCTATGGCTGACCTAAAGGAGAAGATGGAAACAGCAATCGAAGTCGCAAATGAGCTGGGGTGGTTCAGCCCACCTGCAGAACACGAGGAGGCGCGCGAACAAGAGCGTGCAAGACAAGACTTGAACAACAACCAAGATGGAGAATATACACCTCTAAACATAGAGGTGGAAGAGTTGTTCAAGACCATCCTGAAGGATGTTTTACCTCCTCCAAGCGAGATCCGAATTGCCTTCCTCGGGAAGAATCCAGAAATGTGGTGCCACTATCACAACAAATGGGGTCACAGAACAAATGGCTGCCCCTCCCTTCGCAACAAAATCGAGGATCTGATCAAACAAGGAGCTCTGCGCTCCCACATTGCATGCAAGAAGCCAGCTTTATCAAACCGTCACTAAGGGAATAACCCTTCCCTTATGACATGCACATACTCTATCTTTACTTTTCAAATGCTGAGTAGAACGTTTAGGATGGGAGATCAGTTGACTCCATCCATGCACGTCCCTTGTAAATAAACAAGAAGACTAATGAAGTTCACTCCTTGCGTAGGAAAAATCACTATGTAATGGCAAGCTACCCCGGTCCAATACCAGGAACAAGCCACATACATCACCAACAAAGGCCCTAACCCTATACGCAGAAAGGGCATCCAACAAGAAAAGCCATCAAAAAGATATCAAAGCAAGACTAAACGACGCTCATCACTACAAACCAAAACAAAGGACGTTCGACGCATACAAGGAGTTGAAGTATCCTCATCAAGGATGTGAACGTACTAATCTATTCACATCCTTGCAAAAAGTCGGGGGACAAGCGGATCACTGGGAATCCCCCCTCGCAAACAAATGCAAGTGTCGGACGTACTAATCTATCCACACTTCGCCATAATACAAGGATGTGAACGTACTAATCTATTCACATCCTTGCAAAAAGTCGGGGGATAAGCGGATCATTGGGAATCCTCCCTCGCAAACAAATGCAAGTGTCGGACGTACTAATCTATCCACACTTCGCCATCATACAAGGATGTGAACGTACTAATCTATTCACATCCTTGCAAAAAGTCGGGGGATAAGCGGATCACTGGGAATCCTCCCTCGCAAACAAATGCAAGTGTCGGACGTACTAATCTATCCACACTTCGCCATCATACAAGGATGTGAACGTACTAATCTATTCACATCCTTGCAAAAAGTCGGGGGATAAGCGGATCATTGGGAATCCTCCCTCGCAAACAAATGCAAGTGTCGGACGTACTAATCTATCCACACTTCGCCATCATACAAGGATGTGAACGTACTAATCTATTCACATCCTTGCAAAAGTCGGGGGATAAGCGGATCATTGGGAATCCTCCCTCGCAAACAAATGCAAGTGTCGGACGTACTAATCTATCCACACTTCGCCATCATACAAGGATGTGAACGTACTAATCTATTCACATCCTTGCAAAAAGTCGGGGGACAAGCGGATGATTAGGAATCCTCCCTCGCAAACAAATGCAAGTGTCGGACGTACTAATCTATCCACACTTAACCACAGCATCAAATATGTGAACATACTAGTCTGTTCACATCCTCATAAAGAAAGACAAGCACTTCAACGAGGATCATCCTCCTTACAAAGCCACAGACGACGGTAATACCAACTCATCCACAACCGTCACCAACAGAGATGCAGTTTCCTAAGGAAAACCATCGGATCAAGAAAATCAACCATTCAATAGAGCAACACTCTTACAAAAAGAGAACAAGTCATTGAGACAGCAATAAAAGAAGATGCAAAATAATACTTAGTATTATATCTTTCTAACATCTCATGTCAGGCATATATATATAATATAGCAGGACTCAAAAGTAAAGACATCCAGCCAGCTTAAAAGTCGAGCCCAAGATGCAACCCGTCAAAATCTCACCCATGCAAGGGGAGCAACCATATGTACACATGGAAAAACAAAGAAAGATCAACCTGACCCAACGTCAGGAGCACCAGAACCAAAGACATCAGTCATAAAAACATCTGGCGCTGGGCCTTTGAAAGCACCCCGGCGATCATCACCAACAGGGACGGACGCCTGTCCCGTCAAACCACTTGTTCCACCACTCGCTCGGATCCCCGCAATAGCCCCAAGGGCATAGCCAGCATATGGACCAGCACTCTGGAAAGGAAAATCGGGGGCAAGGGAGTGTACCCTCCTGAAGTAATCCACAGAGAAGGACTCCATGCGATCATCACGCGCCTTCTCGAGAAGCTTTGGATAATCAGCTATAGTAGGAAACTCAATCATTCCAAGCTGATCACCCAGGGCAACATGAGACTCTTTAGTCTCCCTCAGCGCCACAACATGTGCTTCCTCATCAACCTTCTCCTGACGTAGTAGGGCAAATAGCTCCGCCTCCAGCTGAGACGCATAATCCTGACTCCTCTTGAGATCAGCGGAAGCCTCGGAAGAAGCATCTGAATGCGCGCGCGCCTTCTCCTTCAACACAACAACGTCCTGAGACAAGTGCTCATGACGATCCTGCAGACCCCTCGTCTCCTCAACAAGCTCAACAACAAAAGAGGAAAGGTTGGTCATCACGGCATTCACCTACAACAACAACACAAACACATCATACACAAAGAAGTCAGACAAACATGATAGATCCAACATAAAAGGAAAACAACGTACAGGAGCAAAGCGCGCGAGTGACTCCTCAACACATTTCAACGCAGCCTCAGGATCTCGGGGGCACGTCTTGCGGTCAGCCGGCGGAACAGACCGCTGAACCACACGCACACCAACAGCAGGCGTACTCAAGGAAACATCCTTGGGAAAACGGACAGCAGACTGAGAATACGGAACCCACTCACTCCCAGACACATCCCGATCAGGCCGGCAAATCAAATCAGACTTGCGAAGAGCCGGAGGAGTAGGGACAACTACACATCAATAGCAAACACATTAGGAGAAGGCAAACCATACTAATACAACAAGAAGTCAACCACAGTTACCTGCCAAGGGAGGCACCTCCTCTGAACGCCCGCTCCCCAACCGGGGGACATGCATGGTCGAATCGGCATACATAGGCCCTTTCCCTTTGTCGCAGGAAGGAGCAAGAGGCATGCCGTCAGATGTCAACCTCCTAGGATCGCTCGGGGAGCGGACGTCAGCATCATGCTCCCCAACAGGAACAACTCCCCCCGCCGGCGGAAAGTCCAAGCCTACAGAGACGACCACAAAGAGACCTTTAGCGCGTCAGCATGCGAAAAACCTCAACGAAACATTTAAAAGGCACAAGTCCCGTACCCGAACCAACAGGAAGAGTATCGTCTAGGCCGGGAACAATCTGAGAAGACCCGCCTGCAACTCCACCCTGTAAACAGGGGCGTCTGTTAAGAAACCAACCTACAAGAAAACAAGAGCAGATGTTACAAAACTTCAAAACATACCAACTCCTCCCCCGAAGGACGTACGTGAATGCCCGCCGCGAGCAGCTCGGCGTCAGAAGCACGATAAAGGGGGCTGTACTCTCCCGCCCTATTCGCCGCATGGATCTTCTTCAAAGCGACCTTATCTCTATCAGAGAACTCCTGAAATCGTGGAACGGGATCGGCATCCAATATGTGAGAAGTCGCCCAAGTCGTGCCTGCATCTTTTACAAAAAAGTACTGACACTTCCATTTATTCTGGGAAGTGTCCGACCGTTCGCAGAATCGCGCTTCAGTATTCCACCCCGCCCGGCGCAAACCAAGGGAAGAGAATCCCTTTTCGGTCATATGAGGCCAACGTAAGCTGAAGGTGCACATCCCAGACTCATCCGCCTTACCCAGGCGGTAGAAGGCTCGAAACAACACTATTGAGTAATCCCAGGAATTCAGATGACATTGCACCCGAAAACACGTCCAAGCCCTAAACCCTGGCGGGGTAATAGAGACAGGGGAAATCCTATAATATCGACAAAGGCGGACCAAATTCTGACAGTAGGGAAACCGCAGTCCTTCTCGAAACTGTGAAAGGTAGACCGCCTCATACTCAGCTGGAGGAACGGTGGGCCGACCAAATTCAACTCCCTTCACAACATCCCAAGGATACAAGACCTCTAGGCCGGGACACCAGCCCCGGGTCGAGACGTAGAGGTCAAACTTGGAACGTGGAAGCTTGTTGGGAAAAAATATCTGAGTCTTCTCCAATATCACGCGGTCACCCGACGGTCCCAAGAGTACACCACTTCGAGACCCAGAATTGGAATCCATGGTGCTCTCGCCAACCTCACCCTCAAAGTTATCCGAAACAAAAGGATGAGACTTACTCATTATGCGAAGAAGTGGAAACCGTTTCCTATCAAGAATACTCTAAGTATCAGAGTCGGGCGCCTGCAAGCCCGTCAACCAAGCCCTGCAAAAACCATACACCAACTCAATCAAAAACCAATGCAACACATCAACCACACTCATCAAAGTCCTATGCAAGGACATTCAACCCAACGGACCGACTGTCCGTATACAAACAGCTAGGGACCCTCCCGCTCGGGAGTCAAAAATCCTTACGCTCATCAAAGGCCTAGGCCACCTACTAATCAAATTTTCATACATTTGTGCAATGTGACACAGGTATTCAAGCCCTCTACAAAGCGACAAGTTCAAGAGCTAAAGAAATCAAAGGCATACAAAGTTGGTTATAATTACCAAAATGCCATCCAACCACCTTTTAATCAAATTTCATCCTTAAAATGGCTCAAGGCTCCGGGGGCACATACGAACAGCTCAAACGCACTCAAGCAAGCCCCTTACATGCCACAGAGGGACTTACCCCTCTTCGAACAACCCGAAGAACATTCGGGCCAACTAAGCCACTAATGAAGGCAAACTACCAAGCATTCACCTAAGCTCCGGGGGCATGGCAATCCACTCACAAACAATCAAGGAGGCTTTATCGCAATAGGGGACATCATTTCAAGTCACCCGTATCAAGAGACAAGGGGTCGAGCTTTTCGCTCGAAAAACTCCGATTTCGAACCTCCGTGATTCCCCCTCGGTTGGTTGGAACCTAGGGACCTCTTCACAAAGGGAGTTCGCTATCCTTAACTCTATCTATCTACACCTAGAGCTTGGCCAAAAGCAAATTTTGAAAATCAAGCCAAAGCTTCACTCATGCATTTTATCAAACACCTACAAGGCACCTTATTGAAATTCAAATGTGCAGCCCTATAGGCCTAATTAACTCCAAGAAAAGGGAGTGGAGGACGTTACCAATCGATGCTCGACAAAAAGGACTCGAAACCGGATCGAATCGGAATCAAAATCGAACCACAAAGGTTGCAGCCGCCCCCGCCACAGCCGCCGGACCCGCCGCTGTCACCGCCGCCTCACCGCCGCTGCGCCGCCCTGACGTCGCCGGTGATGCCCCTGGTGGTGGCCGGCCGAAATGGTGTCTCCCTAGCACCCTAAGGTGAATTCCCCAAATCCCTACCTTAGCTCCTCCAAAACTCTCACCACAACCAATTCAAAAGTTGATAGTTTTATAAACTATCATGGAGGAGAAGGACTACACAATATGGTAAGTACCATACATCAAGGAGGTACATTCCTATCCACCATTCATTTTTTAAATTGTTGATAGCTTGAGTTTTTAACTGTCAAATGACTTGGATAATTTTAACTAAGTCGTTTCAAATGTCCTCAACTTTTTGAAAACGTTGAGTTTATGATTTTACATATTAGGGCCGTTGCATGGGATTTTCCAAAACCCGGCCCTATTTCATTCACCCAAAACCGTCGTCTCGCCGTCAAGACGGCCGTCTCGGACGACGGGCTCCCGGAAACTAGCGCACTACATGAAAAACATTTTTTCAAGATTTGCATGATTTATTATCATTTTGATACATTTAGTCATATCGTGAACGTTCCGTATTCATTAGTTCATCGTACAAACCCGAAAGATTTCATGTGTGCTCGCACCTTAATTCTCTAAACGATCACGTCTATCATATTATTCGTAGTCCGTTGTGCTACTAACCCCTTGTGCAGTTACCAAGCGTGTCATTCTCAAAAAACTAAGGCAAGGAATTTGTCGGAGCCGCGCGCATCCACCCTTGGTAGGTCAAAACTCAAGGTGAGCAGACGGCCCGAATCACGCATATACCCTATCTTATAATAGAGTTAAACAAAGGTCAAGCCATTGTTTAACTCGGGGGCAAGTGATGGACATACGCGTGATCCGGGCTCGGTTTTAATTATTCGGACCTCATACACGCACGGGACTCACCGCAAAGCCCAATTTCAAGCTAACTGGGGAAAACCGGGCAAGTTCGAACTTGCCCGGCATCCCCGGAGGGCTTACCCGGAAATTTCCGGATAAGTCTAGCTTACCCGAAGTTTCCAGGTAAGCCCCAGCTTACCCGGAATTTCCGGGTAAGCCAAGCTTACCCGGAATTCCGGGTAGGCCTAGGCTTACCCGGAATTCCGGATAAGCTCCACACCCGGGGGGTGTCGCGCACACCCCCCATTTTACCTCGGACGCATACGGAGACCCGATTTTTAAACTAACTCCTATGTGTTCGAGACCTATGATTCGAAGGCGTGCGCGTCCCGCTCGGGACAGCCGTCTGAGACGCGCGTCAGAGTCCTTTTCCTAAAGCTCTCCCATGCATCCCAGTTCACATTTCCACATTGAACCGGGTCAAAACCGGTTTACGGTCCAAGGTTGCCTATAAATAGCCACCTTGGGGGCAAACATTTTCAAGTCATTCCAAAATCACTTTGGGCAAGCTTGGGAAAAGCTCTGACCTCTCTCTAAAAACCCTCTCTTTCTCTCTCTAGAAATCTACTGATGTTGATCGTCGGAGTGAGCACGCCAAGCACCCCCCCCCCTCTCCACGGGAACTGCTTGGTAACGCTCCTTTGCAGGTGCCGACGGACGATCTGTTAGAGAGCCGGAAGGACTTACCCTCATTCAGAAGACGAAGTTTAGGCCCGCGCACGACTTTAGAAGGCGGACTTAGCTCGCACCCAACCCGACGACCTCGACGAGTTATCCCGCGGACAGCCCGCAATAACTTGGTCGAAACAGTTGCAAGTTCAGGAATTGCAATCATGGCAAAAGGAGAGAAAATAAAAAAAACCGAGGGGCACGGTCGGAAATCTCTCAATCGGCCGTGGCAAAAGGAGAGAAAAAAGAGAAATTATCAACAAAAAAAAAGATACTATTTAGTCCTCTGGGTCCCAACTTGCATAAACGGTTGTCAGTTGTATGTGTAAAGGCTACGCAACCCCAAGGTCTTAATCTGGTGAGATCTAATTCTCTTCCATGCCACAGCTCATATGGCGTTGTGTCTACCGCTTTGGTTGTGTAAACACCTAATTTTAGTTCGCGCGTAGCACGTTCAAAATGTCATATGTGACGCGTCAAAAAAAGAAAGTATTTAAATATGGAAGGTCTCGAAGTTTCTAAAGATAGGACTGGCTTAAATTAGGACTAGCGTCAAAAAAAGAAAGTATTTATTTTTATTTCACAGGTCTAACTTGTTTGTTTTGTGATTTCAGGTGTGGAGTTAAGTTTTTATTATGACTAACTATTTTTCTTTGTTGTGTATGTATTATTTAAATTTGCACACACCCACTTTAGCGTAATCTCCAAAACGCCTAAAACCCAGGGCGACTAGGAACCCCGGAGGTTTAGTACGGTACGACCGGAGCGGCTGGGCCGCCGGTACGGCTCGGAAAAACTCTACTCGTTTGTGAAGGTCTTATGATCCCTATGATGGGGTGAGGAAACCACCTTGTCGGGAACCTGTCAGTGGAACCTACCTTGTAGAGCAAAGCCACACATTTTTTACCCCCTTAACATGATCTGTTTTTTTGTTGTAAATGTTATCATTACTGTTTGTATAACTTTTATTTCTCATGCATTCGTCTCATTGCATTTTTTTTAAAGAACAAAAAAAAAAAAAACTTTTCAGCTAAGTGTTAGTCATTTAGAAATTTTATTTCCGAACATGCATTTTGTATGCATTGTTTTTTTTTTTAAAAACCTCTTACCTGAATTTTTTTTATTTCAAACTTGCGTTTCATACGCATTTTTTTTTCTTAAAAAAACTCTTCAGGTAAGTTGTGATTTTGGGTTAGCGCGTCGCGCATGTAAAAAAAACATTTTTGGAAATTTTAATTCCCCTTTAGCTATTAGAGCTTCTAATTTCGAACGTGCTTTCCATATGCATCATTTCAAAAACTTTTTACCTGAATTGTTTTATTTTAAATAATGCATCCAGTATGCGTTAATTTAAAAAACTTTTTACCTGAATTGTTTTATTTTAAATAATGCATCCAGTATGCGTTAATTTAAAAAACTTTTTAGATAAATCGTAAGCTCTCTTAGTTTTAGGGCTCTTTGTTAAAAAAATCGTTTACCTGATTTTTTTTAAAAGATGTGCATCTCATATGCATTATTTTCGAAAAAAACCTTCCAGGTAAATTGTAATTTTTCTTAGTTGTAGAACATTTATTTTTTAAGTTTGCATATTGTATTTATTTTTATACATCACATACGCATTTTTAAAAAAAAAAACTTTTTTTTTTAACTTTGAGCCACTAGGATGCATTGATTTGTTTTTCTCCCCTCATAAAAAAACAAAAAAACAAAAATATTTTCAAATAGCTTGTAAGTTTTCTCATCTGTACAACTTTCACCTCATGTACATCTTATAAGCATTGTTTTAGGAAAAACATTTTTTAGATAGATTGTAAATCTCTTCGTAGTTGTTGAGCTTTTAATTCCAAATATGCATTGCATTTGCATTTCTTTTTATAAAAACTTTACCTGGATTTTTCATTTTGTATATACGTATCATTCAGGTAAACTGGTTGGAAGTTGTAACTTTCTTAACAATAGAACTTTAACTTTCGAGCATGCATGAGCATTTAAAAAAAAAAAACTCAAAGTGTCATTCTTTTTTATCCAAGGTGTATTGTACTTTTTCGGCAAGATCGTCTCAACCTTTGCATGAGCTAGCGTTTTGAAAAATAGATTTGATTCTGATTTTGATTTTTTGAAAAAAAACAGTTTAAGTGTTTAGTTGAGTGCGGCTATTCGAGCTTAAACAAAGGACGAGAAAATCATTTTGAAAAAACTTCATTTTAATCATCTATCGTGCGTTCGAGCCAGATAGTGCACTCAACGAACTCATTAAACTTCAAGCTAGTGCAAAACACCTTAGATCATAAATTTTGATTCTTTCTGAAATGTAATCGAAATTATGAAATGAATGACATTAGAAGTTTTCCGAAAAATCATGCATGACTCATTTGATTCTTTATACTAACTTTCGTGTCTGGACTTTTCAGGTACCCTTGGTTAGGTATCCCGCACATACAAGTTGTGTTGGCCTAAATGGGGCAACAAAAAAGAAACGTGCATCCATCCAGTTGCACGAAGAACAAATTGCGCACTCGGAATATCCAACACTCAGGTACGATGAATTGTACTTGATTTTTCCTTGAGATTTGAATATCCCTACTCTTTTTGCAGATCAGACGATGTCGCAACCACATGAAACATGACTGCTTCAAATAACTTACATGCCAAAATTCCACCTACCATGTGTGGAATTCATAACGCGTCCCCGAACCAAGCCGTACATCCGTTTTACAATTGAGGTCTAAACCGGTCGGTGGTAACCAAGGGGCATCTCCTATTGAGATCGGTCATGTTCGGAGATGAGAAAATATCAAGAGATCATCAAGAGTCTCGTGAAGATTCAATGTGCTAATCAATGAAGATTTTAGATGTCAAGCAAAGAAAACATTGTTGTTGGTGCCTTCCATCAGAGGTCCAGGGGCATTTACTTTCCGGCAGGTGCTCATATACAAGTTGTGATTTCTAGATGGAGCAGGAAAATCAGGACATGCAACAGGTCCAGTCGCATAGCGAGCACATTTCCCCACTAGAAAAAATCCAACACCCAGGTAATAAAAATTGTGATCATTTTTATCCCCGAAATTTGAGTTTTTCCTTAATCATTGTGCAGTTTGGATAATCATCCAAATCAAAGCCCCTGAAGAGCACATCTCTTGCGCGGCCCTTTGTTCGCCGAAAGCTGTCGAATTTATCCCAGATACCTCATGCGATATCTATGCCCACATTTACTATTTGCGGACTACTGTGCCAAACTCAACACCATCCATGTGTGTTCATCAACCAGACCATTCATACAAAATGTGACGAGCCTAACCTGATTGGTGCTAGATGTGAGGCATCCCCAGAGGAGATTGAGCAATAGCCGGGGCACTTGAGAAGCCGAGATTAGAAATCACTGGCTATGTCATTCATTGGACGTAGGGTCCATCCAGGGCGTCGACACGACCGACGGTTAGACTCAATTAACTGAGTCGTTCTCTATAAGGTTTTTTCAATATGCCATTAGGGGGCATGTACGTAATTGTTGTTGATTATTTTCGTTAAATTTTCTTTCCCAAAAAAGAAGCAAAAAAAAAAAAAGAGCAAAAAAAGCAAGCAAAAAAGAAAAAGAGCAAAAAAGAAAAAAGCAAAAGAAAAAAAAAATCATTTTCTTCAGGGTCACAGCCGACCTTTAATCGGCTACAGAAAAATAAATTTTATGAGAGCAATGAAAAGATAGAAGGGTCACAGTTGTCCCTAAATCAACTAGAATAAAAAGGGTCTCAGTCGTCCCTAAAACGACTATAAAGAAAGGGCCGCAGCCACCCTTCAAATGGCTACAGATAAAGAGCGCTCCTGCAACGTCAAAAGCGGGAAATAGGTGAAAGGGCCACAGCCACCCTCCAAACGGCTACAAATAAAAGAGTGACCCCACGAACCCCGTGAGGGCAGGAGAATAAAAAGTGTCACAGCCACCCTTAAAATGGCTACACAAAAAGAGTGATCTCGCGAACCCGGTAAGGGTGGGAAAATAAAAGAAAGGGTCACAGTCGTCCCTCAAACGGCTACAGTCAAAAGAGCGCTCCCGGAGCATCAACGACGGGTATTAAGTGAAATGGTCACAACCACCCTCGAAATGGGTACGTACAAAAAGTGTTTCCCGGATCATAGACGAGGAATGAAGGGGGACAGCCACCCTCCAAATGGCTACGATCAAAAGAGCTCCCGCAAAATTGACAACGGTGAGAAGAGGGTCACAGCCACCCTTCAAATGGCTACAAATACTTCCGCATCGAGGCGGAAAATAAAGTACGGGTCACAGCCACCGTTTAATCGGCTACCAAATAAAGAGTGCTTATGCTAGGTTGAAAACCCGAAAGGGCGGCCTAGGCAAAGTCAGGAAATGAGGGGCATGGTTGCAAATTCATAAATTGCAATCATGGAAAAATGAGAGAAAATAAAAACCGAGGGGCACGGTCGGAAATCTCTCAATCGGTCGTGGCAAAAGGAGAGAAAAAAGAGAAATTCTCAAAAAAAAAAGAAGAAAAAAAAAGAAAAAGAAAAAGATAAAAGATAAAAAAGATAAAAAGATCCCGCTAGGTTGTCGCACAATGCACAATTTAGGCAAAAATTAGGGACAAACACTCATGCGCAAGCAGCGTTTTCCAGAGTCAACTTCACGGCAAGCGAGACGGTTACAGTCTGCTCTCGCAGGTCGCATTCCAAGGATGAGTAGGACTGTTACAGTCTGTTCCTACGAGTCAACTTCATGACAGGCGGGACGGTTACAGTCTGCTCTCGCAAGTCACCACTCAAATGATGAGTATGACTGTTACAGTCTGTTCCTACAAGTCACAACCGACAGTCAGAATCTGAAGTTTTCCAGTTTCCTGCGAGTCAACCCTGACGAACAAAGCCTTAGTATTCAGCCTTCGCAAGTCACGCCACTAGAGGCACTTCTCCAACGGACGCCACTAGAGGCTCTTCTCCGACATACGCCGCTAGAGGCATCGCCAAAGGGTCTCCGGTACGGTCTGACGTAGAGGTCTTCCGCCACCAGAGATATCACCAGAGGTTTTCCGGTACGGTCTGACGTAGAGGTCTTCCGTTACCACTCGCCACTAGAGGCATCACCAAAGTTTCTCCGGTACGGTCTGACGTAGAGGTCTTTCGCCACCAGAGATATCACCAGAGGTTTCCGGTACGGTCTGACGTAGAGGTTTTTCCGTTACCACTCGCCACTAGAGGCGTCACCAGAGGTTGTTGGTACTGTCTGACGTAGAGGTCTTCTGTTACCAATCATCACCAAAGGTTTTACTTTATTGCACGCCACTAGAGGCTTTTTCTTGTCGCTTGCCACTTGAGGCATCATCGATATAGAGTTTACTTTACTGCACGCCACTGGAGGCTTTACTTTTCCGCACGCCACTGGAGGCTTTACTTTCTGCACTACCAATGGAGGCACCGCCAACAAGGGCACTGCCGACGGAGGTTCTATTTTCTGCACTACCAATGGAGGCACCGCCAACAGGGGCACCGCCGACGGAGGTTCTATTTTCTGCACGACCAATGGAGGCACCGCCAACAGGGGCACCGCCGACGGAGGTTCTATTTTCCGCGCTACCAATGGAGGCACCGCCAACAGTGGCACCGCCAACGGAGGTTCTATTTTCCGCACGCCAACAGAGGCACCGCCAACAGGGGCACCGCCGACAGAGGCTCTACTTTTTTGGCACTTTCTGAAATAAGCCAGGAGTTTCCTTGAAGATTCGAAGACTCGAAAGAAGATATACTTCCCAACCAAAATTAGTGTTTACTCGTCTTTGGACAAATCCCCTCGAACTTGTTCTACGGGAATTCGCCCAAAGAGGGGCAAGCTGTAAACACCTAATTTCAAATGTGACGCGTCAAAAAAAGAAAGTATTTAAATATGGAAGGTCGCGAAGTTTCTAAAGATAGGACTGGCTTAAATTAGGATAGTTATTTGTACTTATTGCAGAGAATATTTGTTGAATATTTAGAGTATATTTTCTGAATATTTAGCATTTATTGTTAGAATAAATCAACAATATTTATTTCCTAGTTAGAATAGTCATTTGGTATTATAAATAGAGTTGTAATTTACATTGTATGGGACAACAACACAAGATGAAAAGGGAGAAGATAATTACAAGGAAGATTCGTTCTGATTTTTGTGTTTAGGCCAATGTTATCAGAACCGGACCGGACCGGCGGTCCGACCGGGTTTGAACCGGAACCGGTACCTCCAACGGTCCGGTTCGAGAAAATCCGGAGGATGTAAGCGAACCCGGTTCGAAAGTCCGGTTTTATGAGAACCAACCAGTTCTCAGCGGATCGGACGGTTCACCGGTTCGGACTACATACCCAAAAAAAACAAAAAAAACAACAGAAAATTATAGAAACCTAATCCAAATATAGACCGCCGCCAATCTCAGATCAAGCTCCACGGGGCACGAGCAACCCAGAACCGATCGAGCAACTTTCGATCAGCCCTGGCATTTCTTCTTCTCCTCCATCGGCTTCTTCTTGGAGACTGTTGGATCACGGTGGAACTCCGGTACGGACTTTGACGGCAATCCTAGCTCCTTTGCTCCACGCAATCCTGCAAGAGGGGAGTAGAGGGCAGTGGCCCAGAATCCCTCTCTGATGCTTAACGTAAGTATGGCAGTCAACAAGGCAAGCAAACAGTATTTTTGTGTATGTCAAACGTAACCCTAATCTGGAATAACTTCCCTCCTTTTATAGAGGAAAGGCTATCCCAGTTACCTGATTAGGCGGTTGGATTGTGTTCCGCTATCCCACATATCTCGCCGTATATCTTGCCACGTATCTTGTACAGTTATTCGTATCCCACATATCTCGCCCATTATACCACTACTGTAATCATGGCGAGATTTCCGGGATTGTGCTCTTACTGGCGAGTCTCGATCAGTATCGGAGACTCCCAAGTTACATCGTTGAGGATTCGGTGTCGGGGAGTGGTGTCAACTCCCATATCGGGACCGACTACGTCCAGGTCCGATATCTTCGGGGCTCTTCCCTATCGGAGCCATACTTGCTCGGGGCCATTCAATGTCGGGGCCTCCTTCCGTCGGAGCCGACGTCCGCGGGACCTGCAGCGGGGCGAATAAGGTGAGGAAGTAAATTGATATCGGTGTGCCAAATTAAACAACGCTTCATATATCTCTCTTGGCCGAAAAAGTCGTAATAACCCGCTTCGAGAACATGTGGAGTTTCCCCTCGGAGGATATTCCTGACATCCCTAATCCGACCTTCCATATCGGAGGCTTGAAGGTCTTGAGGTACCAACTCTCTATATCTCTTTATAGCACGAAAAACTTCCTTACCTTCCTTTTCGGAGCGGACGTTGAAGGCGGCCCTGACCACATCCGTATTAGTCCGCCCCTCGGAGGTGGGGGCAGACCCTGGGGCCTCGGAGGTCTTCGCCTTCTTCCGAGACGGCCCCGACGTGGCAGAAGTCTTTCGATGGGAGGACTTCTTCTTGCGCTTCAGCGAATGGGAGGCATCGGTATCCTCCTGAAACAGATGGGCGGTCAGCGATTATCGAGGGGCTGTAAGCAGTGGAAACAAGAAATAATTAGAAGATTACCCAGAGAATTACATTGGAAACGCCATCATGAATTTTTCCCCGGCCTTGGGATCAATCAGCATAATGGAAATTTTGATCCGCTGTTGGTCGGTGACAGAAGTGGCCTCGAAGGGCTGATACCCCTCCTCCCAGCGACGGGCCTGGATAAGCATCAAGGCCCTCTTGGTCTGCTCCGACCACGAACGGAAAGGCACAGGAGGATCAGCCTCCACGACGGTCTTCGGCCACTCGATGGGACCAGGCTGGATGAAGAAATATTGTTCTTTCCAATTGGCATTGTCATGCCCCTTATCATGGATGATAGCCCGTTCCTTGCAGATCCTCCAGGACACCTTCCTATCCCAGCCCAGTTCCTTATACTGCTCGTCGGTCCCCTCGGGTTGGCGGGGGGTGAAGGAGCAGATACCATCCTTATTACAGGTCATCTTGTAGAGGACCCGCCAAAGCTCCAGAGTGTAGCTCCAATCTTCTTTGTTGATATCACACCACACTTGGAAGGCAATCCATGTACGGATTGCGTGTGGGGAGAAGGTCGTGGGGTAAGTCTTGTAATGGTTGCACAGCTCCACCCAACTCGGACAGAAAGGGAGTCGGATTCCCGCACGAATTTGCCCTGGGGAGATGAACACCTCATCTCCTTTGGGGAGCGTAATCCGAGCGTCACGAGGACTGAACTGGGATTGCTCGTAGGGATAGCGGGCCCCGAAGGAGGATTCGAAGATACCACACTCTATACAAGCCCTATCGTAGTTAATAGGCGCAAGCAAGTTCTTGAGATACTTGAAGACGAAAGGTGGCCCAACAGCGGCAGATCCCTCGGCTGAAAATCGTCGAGGGAAGGAAGGAGGGGAAAATTGAAACCTAAGAAGATCAAAGATGAAAAGGAAAAGAATAATAAAGAGAAGAATCTTACCAGACATAGTGACTGAAGGCTTGATCGGAAAATTTGAAGTGCTTGAAGCGCCGGTGAAAACTCGAAATCTGGAGAATCAAAGCTCTTGGGATCACAGAGAAGAAGAGGTAAAAGAAAGGTGAAACAGTGTCTGAGGTTAGGGTTTTATAAGAGAAGGAAGGAGAACTGAAGGGGTGGGCAATCTGAGCCGTAGAATTCAAAACCACTCAATCAGAATCGTCCAAAGGAAAACGTGTTAATTCAAAGAAGGCGAAACGGTTTTAATTTGAACCGTCAGGACGCATGGGACAGATAAGACAAGAATAATGACGTACCGGGGCGGTTGAAAAGTGCTTTTTCAGAAAGCAGGCATGCGGAACCCGAAACGTTCCTTCACTTCCTATCAGCATTTAATGCTGGTCTGATCAAGAAATCCTCTCGAATCCAAGTAGGATCCCAAAGGATCTTGAAGAGATCCAAGGCAAAGGCCTCCGACAAAAGTAAGGCAATGGCCTCCAACGTTTCAAATAAAGACCCCCGACTGGGATGTGGAGGGGTCCGATATTGGAAGACGCGACGCACTATAAGTCCCTCACGTCTTGGAGGCAAATGATGGGCCCCGGCGAAGGCCGTTAGGCCCCTTAACGATTGGCAAACGGCGACTAGGCCTGGTGGGCTAGGAGCTGGGCTGCTGGAAGGCTAAGGGGCCTAACGGCTTTCGCCGGGGCCCATCATTTGCCCCCAAGACGTGAGGGACTTATAGTGCGTCGCGTCTTCCAATATCAGACCCCTCCACATCCCAGTCGGGGGTCTTTATTTGAAACGTTGGAGGCCATTGCCTTACTTTTGTCGGAGGCCTTTGCCTTGGATCTCTTCAAGATCGAGACTCGCCAGTAAGAGCACAATCCCGGAAATCTCGCCATGATTACAGTAGTGGTATAATGGGCGAGATATGTGGGATACGAATAACTGTACAAGATACGTGGCAAGATATACGGCGAGATATGTGGGATAGCGGAACACAATCCAACCGCCTAATCAGGTAACTGGGATAGCCTTTCCTCTATAAAAGGAGGGAAGTTATTCCAGATTAGGGTTACGTTTGACATACACAAAAATACTGCTTGCTTGCCTTGTTGACTGCCATACTTACGTTAAGCATCGGAGAGGGATTCTGGGCCACTGCCCTCTACTCCCCTCTTGCAGGATTGCGTGGAGCAAAGGAGTTAGGATTGCCGTCAAAGTCCGTACCGGAGTTCCGCCGTGATCCAACAGAGACCTTCTCAGCTGCTGCCTTTTTTGGTTACATGGTCGATCATATCGGGAAGGGAGGGAGGGAGGAGAGAGGGGGAAGGGGAAGAAGAACGGAAGTGAGGAATGGGGCCGGCAGGAGGTTGTGCTATTGGAAGGGAGGGAATAAATTTAACTAATAATAATAATTCGAAAAAACCAAGCTTTCTTCATGATCTTAAATTCTATCATTTTTCTCGATATCTGAGTGAGGAAAGGAGTGTCATTGGGTGTGCAGAATTGGAGTTGTTGTTTTTCTTGATGGATCTTGGAAGGGATGCTCCGTTCGGGGATTCCGATGAATATTCAACAAGGGACTGCTGCTACTGCTGACCGATTGACTATATATTGGGGACCAAGTTTTGCAAAACTCAAAACTCAAATAAAGACACCTCCGACTTTTTTTTAGAGAAGAATCAATCACAAGGAGCAAGGCTGGTATGATGCTCTGAGGATTTCTAATGGGGCTTTGTTACATCCATCCATTCATGTTAAGTTGTTGTTGCTGCGGGTTGCAGGAATGAGAAAGAGAAGGGCTCAGGTCAGAGAAGGGAAGAGACAAAACAGTCGGATCGGGTTCGACCCGGTTCGAACCGGACGAACCGGGAACCGGACGCCTTGCCGGTTCGCTACCCGGTCCGGTTCTGATAACACTGGTTTAGGCTGATCGGGATTTTATTTAGTTCTTTTATTATTATTAATTAATTATTATTGTTTGTATAGCGGTATTTGATTTCATCACTGTCTCCCTCCAGCACATCATCTCCCTCTTTCCCATTAACGCATTCCACCGGTGATGAAGCCGACCTCCACACTTACGTTCCGGCCATCCCTGCCGCAACGACTCCAGCTTCACCGGTGATTCCCATCGATTCACCATGAATCGCACCACCACCGCGCCTCCTCTGTTCGTGTCCAAGATCGACTCCGTTCATCACTGAGCTCCACCTACTGCCATCCAGCACCACCAGACATTGCCGCTAGTCATGTTCTTCCGTCCATAGCTGTCATTCCGATTGCTCGTGATCTCCTTATGTCCCTGATTGCTATCCGTGCTTATCTTTGCTTATGCCTATAATCAGCTACAGGTAAAACTTACTCTTTAGATATTATTATATTATTATTATACTATGTAGTGTTTAGATGCTATGTTAATCAAATAGAGTTTAAGCTTATATTAACATTTAGTGCGTAGGTATTTAGCTGAATAGAGTAGTTTTTATTAAATAAATTACATGTGTATGTTAAATATGTACATTATCTTTTAATTAAATATGTTTGATAATCTTAGTACTTTTAAGTTTCACTTTGTAAACCAAAATTGCTATATAATTGATAATTACTTCAAGCAGCAAATAAAATTTTCTATTTATGTGAATGTGTATATATTAGAGTAGTGGCAATATTTGAATTGAGTAACGAAAGGGCGTGGTTAAAAATTATATTTTTAATTCGTAATAGAACTCCCGAATCCGAATTTCTGATCGTAGACCGTTTTTTACCTAGGTGTTTAATTCATTATTCGCTTAGGTAATTCGGGTTTCTAGTTAGCCTAATAATTAACTAGTGGCGACTCCTTCCAAAATTGCACGTTTTCAAAACGTAATTCGCTGTAGGTCGGATTTTAGGTCTGACAGGTTGGGACAAGGTTTACTACATGAGTGGCAGTCAATGACGCATCACTCCAATAGGAGATAGGTAACTACGTCTGGTTCTGACCATGTCTAGGAGTGTCCAATTACGAAGTTCAGCCACACCATTCTGCTGTGGTGTGTTGGGGATTGTCGTTTGACGGGCTATCCCCCTTTCTTTGCACAACTTATCAAACTCATTAGAGAGATATTCTCCACCTCTATCAGTGCGTAGGGTTTTCACCTTTCGCTCCTGCTGATTCTCTATGAGGTTTAGAAAGTTTCTAAAGCAATCTATTGCCTCGGATTTACGAGTAATCAAATGAGTAAACCCATAACGGGTAAAACCGTCAATGAGAGTTACAAAGTATCGTTTTACATTCCTAGCGGTTACACTCATTGGCCCACAGACGTCAAAGTGAATAGCTGCAATGGATACTCGGCTCGTTGAGCTACTCTGATGGTTTGCGGGTGGACTTTCCTGCTATAAAATCATGGCAAGTGCGTTTAATCACATTGCTGGTACCAGGAAAAAGCTCTCTTCGGGCTAATGAATGGACTCTATCATAGCTTATATGTCCTAGCCTCGCATGCCATCCGGCTCGTCAGTCTCTGCTTCCCTGGAGGATAATGCATACATTCTGTTCGAATCAATACTTCCCTTAAAATCCATGATAAAGTGACCATAAGAGGAATAAGCATGCCCAAAGAAGACATTTCTTTTATTTATGCGAAAAAAGTTCTTCTCAAATGATAAAATGTAATTATTATCCATAAGAGCGGAAACAAAAACAACATTTCTACGGTTTCTAGGAGCAAAAAGGACATTTTCAAGTAGTATGGTCCTGCCATTGTTCATAGACAGGTCCTGTGGGTTAGTCACCTTAGTCCAGTGTATTAGAAAAATCAACTTGCAGTTCCCTACTCCTATGACTTCAACTGTGAGTTGTCGCCAATGTATATCCTCTTAGAATCCTTTGTCGTTGGCTATGTGGTCCATCACACCTGAGTCAAGAATCCAAGAAGGATTCGAGTCAGTTAACATGACAGTTGAGGAAACTAGAGCTTTCATTACATAACCAATGTCCCATACCTTTTCAGGATGCGATTTGCTGGACCATGTACCTTCGCCTTTAAGGTCGTTATCCTCCTACAGTGCACTGATGCGCTTGCTCCACAAGTCGTAGTTGGTCTTAATCAAAAACTCATTAGCACAAGATGATGTCATCTATGTTGTAATTCGTTACTAAACACGGTGATGATTATACAAAATCAGGGAGACAATTATATTTTGAGAAAGAATTGCATACATTAGATATCTATTAAGATAGAATCCGACAAATAATGATTCCTCAGTCATCTAAACCAACCAACCACTAGTAAACCAATGGAAGATGGCTGTGAAAAAGTCCACATTATCATCGTCTTCTATCCAATAGATCAGTCTTTAAAACGGTTTTAATGGCAAATTACCGGAACTGGGATTTTAAAACAAGCATACCCGAACTTGGCTTTCCAAAGGCCCTTTTTATTTTGGAAAAATGTTCCGATGAATTCACTCATGCATACATAATTCTACTATCCACGTAAATTATCATATGCCAGTAACATTCATCATATAAACAACACTCATGCTTACGCGTCACACGTCTAATGTTCCGAGGAACTCATGCTTGCATATATAATTTTACTTCCAAGTAAATTATCAAATGCGACTACATCCTCTACATTCTAGCATACGTGTCAAACATGCAACATTCACATCCATCATACACATTTGGCGACTGGTTTTCAATTTTAATATAATTTTAAACATTAGGGGTTGATTTGCAATTCATGCTTATATTCAATTTTGCAACATTCTAGACATGAATCCTAGGCATTTCCAACCATCACAGCATGTATATCCTAGTGCGCAAACCATATATTTAACCGGGGCTCCACCCCCAATATGCAATATCCAACTAGCTTGACTCAGTCAAGACAACATTTCTAATCATGCATGAATATATATTGAATTAATAAACAATTTCAATTCAGCCTACTAATCAATCCATTCCCAAAAACATGTATCTCCAAGATCCATCCCCATAATCGAAACAAGGCATAAAGTTTATCAACCCTTGAGCACTGTGTAGGCCTATTAAGGTTCAAAAAATTTTGGATTTTAAAACTTGACCTCCCTATTTTAATTGGCTTGAATTCGGTTTTGAAAATACGGTTCGATTCAGACAATTTCAGTCTGGTTTGATCTGGTCGGTTTGGTCCAGAAAATCCGGTTCGGGTCTGGAATAATCCGGTTCAGTTCGGTCCGGTTTTAATTTAAAATCTGGTTCGGTCCGAACTGGTCCAATAAAAATAGGGTTCGGTTTGGTTCAACACACAAAACCAGTTCGGTTAGATCCACTTAGTTACCCCGATCCGACCCGACCCGTTTAGGTCGAACCGATTGAGAAAACTTGTTTCGGTTTTAAGTCGTCCTGGTTTGACATATTGGACCAGCCCAATAAATTTAAAATAAAATGTTGGGCCGAAATGTTTGTAAGCATATGGTAATGGGCGTCGTAATTGGTAGCCCATAATATGTATAGTTGACCTAATGAACTTGGGAAAATGTCACATTAGAGTAATTGGGCTAGACCCAAGTCCCAATTGACCGGCCGAAACCCTAGGTGGGGTAAAGTGGACTTTTGTCCACCTTACTCCTCCTATAAATAGGGTTAATCACGATTCCCCAATTAACCCTAAGAGGTGTTAGGGGATTTTTAGGTTTAATCACGATTCCCCACAAGAGTGTTTTAGAGAGAAAAACCCTCCCCCATAAACCCTAGTTTCGGTCGAACCATAACTCTCACCAAGGGTGTGCCAAATTGCCTTTGAGCAAACTCTCCAGAGATCTGTCCTCGCGCCAAGAATCGATCAGAGGCTTTTCTCTGGAGCTTGTACCACGTAGGGCTTCTCTAACAAGAACCTCTACAGGTCCCGACCGGAGGATCGTGAACTCCCTCCTCAGAAGATCTTGGGTCTACGGATCACTTTAAAGGTATGTGTGAAAACTTCCGCTGCGTAATTCTGATTACTAGAATGTACTTTGTTTAAGTATCCGTAGTGATTACTCCCAGAAACTAACAGTGGTATCAGAGCCTGTGTTAGGAGTTCATGATTTTGATAAATTGATGTCCTTTAAATTTAAATATGAAACCGAAATTTTAAAAGAAAAATTTTAAAAAAATTTCGATTTTTAGGGTTCTTGATGAAACCAAAATTTTCATGATGTTCTTGGTTAATTTGATGTTCATGATCTTCAAGAAAAGGGTAATATTTATAAAATTCAAACATTGGATTGTAGATCTTATTAAAATTTGATCTTGAAATTTGACCACTTGTTCCTAATTTGTTGTTTGTGCCGAAAATATTAATGGTTTTTCAAGGTAAAATTTTTAATTTCTTGGTCACCAAGCAAGTAAAATTCGGCACACACACATTAGAATATTGTTTACCATATTT
This sequence comes from Clarkia xantiana subsp. parviflora, assembly GCA_036873135.1. Lineage (NCBI taxonomy): Eukaryota > Viridiplantae > Streptophyta > Magnoliopsida > Myrtales > Onagraceae > Clarkia > Clarkia xantiana. The sequence goes on from JAPTYO010000011.1 coordinate 25,266,103, forward strand.
TAATTTTTTTTTTAATTAAGGTAACAATATATCTATAATTAGGAACATAAAGAAAGATTCACATAAATATATAGAAATATATATCACTATCAATATATCTAAATATTTAATAGGGTTAAAGATATTATTGATAGATTTTATTGCCTAAAAGATTGAGAAAATATACTGTCAGTATATTTGTTACCCTATTTAAAATACTGACAATAAATAAATATATTATATATATATGAACCAAATTTTACATATATATATATATATATATATATATATATATATATATATTGTTGATTGATTTAATATTAAAGATATAATCTTAGCAATAAATATATATATATTTTTGTATTTGGCCGAATTATATATGTATATTTTTTATATTGGAAATTATTTTATATAATTAATGTTACTTGGTGGTTAAGTTAATTATTTTTGGACTTTAAAACCCTACTTGGGCCACAAGTCAACATTTCGGCCCAACCTTTGAAATATTAATTATTGGGCCAGTCCAATATGTCAAACCGGGACGGATTTAAATCGAACCGGGTTTTCTCAATCGGTTCGACCTAATCGGGTCGGGTCGAACCGGGGTAATTAAGTGGATCTAACCAAACCGGTTTTTTGTGCTGAACCAAACCAAACCCTATTTTATTGGACCGGTTCGGACCGAACAATATTTGAAAATTTAAAATCGAACCGAACCGGATTCGCCGGACCGGACCGAATTGGATTTTCTGAACCGGACCGAACTGGACCAAACCGAAATTGATTGAACCGAAATGATTTTCAAAACCTAATTCAAGTCAATTAAATAAAAGAGGGTGGTAAATTTTTAAAATTCAAATGTTTTTGAACCTCTAAATGGACTACACAGTGCTCATAGGGTTGCTAACCTTAATGCCTTGTTTCTATTATGGGGATGGATCTTAGAAATACATGTTTTTGGGACTGGATTAATTAGAGGGCTGAATTGCAAATGTTTATTATTCTATATATATTAATGCATGATTAGAAATGCTGTCTTGACATAGTCAAGCTAGCTGGACATTGCATGTTGTGGGCGGAGCCCTGGTTAAATATATGGAATGCGCACTAGGATAGACATGCTGTGATGGTTGTAAATGGCTTCGATTCATGTCTACAAAGTTACATAATTGAATATAAGCATGAATTGCAAATCAGCCCCTTATGTTTAAAATTATTTTAAAAATGAAAACCAGTCGCCAAATATGTATGATTGTTGTGGAATTTTCATGGTTGACACGTATGCTAGAATGTTGAGGATGTAGTTGCATTTAATAATTTACATGGAAGTAGAATTATATATGCTAGCATGAGTTTCTCGGAACATTAGACACATGATGCGTAAGCATGAATATGATTTTTTTTTATGAATGTTACTTGCGTATGATAATTTACATGGTTAGTAGAATTATATATGCATGAGTGAAATCATCGGAATAATTTTCCAAAACAAAAAGGGCATTGGGAAAGCCAAGATCGGGTATGCTTATTTTAAAATTCCCGTTCCAGTAATTTGCGATAAAACCATTTTAAAATACTGATCTATTGGATTAAAAATGTCGGTAACGTGAATTCTTTCACAGCCATCTTCCATTGGTTTACTGGTGGTCGGTTGGTTTAGATGACTGAGGAATCATTATTTGCCGAATTCAATCTTAATAGATATCTAACGTATGCCATTCTTTCTCAAAATGTTATTGTCTACCTGATTTTTGTATAATCATCAATGTGTTAGTATGAATTGGTTGAATTAGTGCGATTCGATATTCCACGCAATCTTGATGGTACGAATCATGATGAATAAAAGGAGTACGGGTTGAACTCTCTACTATTCTGAAAAGTGGAGAGGACAACTACAGATGAATATGGTAGTTTGTATGATTTTGACAATGCGAAACGAATGTAACAATTTGTTTCACCAATAATAGGAGTAGGTTCTTTGATGATCTCAAAGCGTATGTGGTGATACATTCAACCTTGGTAAAGGGGGTTGAAGAAGACTTCAATTACGACCAGGCAATGTTGCAGCTTAGTATCCCTTTGCATCCGCCTCTGTGGAAGCAAGGATGTAAAAGCTAAACGTTTCGGTTAAATGTGATGGTCTTCTCTCTTTTCATGGATATTGGCATAAAACCCGCATCAGATCTTCAGAATGAAAGGTCAAGATGGAAAAGAGGTATATGGTTGTCTGATATTGACAGGACTCAATGACCTTGAGCCTAATCAAGTACAGTAACCAAAGCAGTAAAAGGGAAACCTTCTCTGCTCACCATACTGGGTTCGAAAGAAATCAACCATGATCCGCATATTATAGAGAGAACTGGACTATAAAGGTCTTATACGATAATCCGTTGGGTTAAACCATGTTGATAAAGTGCGTCTCTGGTACGCCGCGTAGGTCATGTGTATGAAGCTGTAAAACGTTTTATACAGACATTGATCATTTGATGTAATTCACTCGTGAATCACTCAGATGTGATGTTCAACATGACTTAAAGCTCTCTACTATCTATGCGACAATCATGGATCGAATACGCGATCTTCAGATCAAGAGAGCTACCATTGTCATTTATCGTTCGTTTGAGTTACTAAAATTTCGGTTATTTTGAGATTCGGATTTATTGAATAAAGTAGTTTCCGTTCGATTTGAAATGTGATCTACTTGTCAAAATTAATCGACCCGGTTAAGAGGGATCGATCCGAAACAAAATTTTGGCCAGGTAAAAGTGGTCGAATAAAACGAAACGATTCACGTACTCTGTCATCTCCGTCGGGAAACTGAACTGAACATACACATCAATTGCGTAGCTAGATCGAAAGATTTAGTATTTCTTATTTGCTAGTACTCCATTGGATTAAATAAATTGCAATGATAAACATGTGCGAAACCGATTGGATTAAATTGTATTAAATTCAGAAATGAAACGATTTGACCGAAGATTAAACTGGGGTAAGTTACGCCTCGCGCAAGTGGACCTCGAAAGAGGAACACATCGTTTCAAAGTATGAGTTTAATAATGAAGTGTTTAAAATGATGATGTGCTGAATTTTCGTTTGCATTTCGGAGATAACTTATTGATAACGTTTACATCGGTAGAAAGTAGGCTTCGAAAGCTACTACGACCTTGTAAAAATTATCAACTGACGCATAAGGTGAAAACATGAGATGCAAAGTTCGGAGATGGGATAAAATCTCTTAAATACGTTAGCAAACAAAGAAGGATTAAGTCGGTTAAACGATTTACCTTCCATACGCCTTGAACGATAAGTCAGGCTAGGCATTCAAATCAAATCACATAATTCTGGAAGCATAGTTAATAAACATAATGTTAGAGTCACTTAATCAGTTGTTCCATAGGGGATGATGAGAAGTGATTCACATTCATGTAAAACTATGTTCCACTATAATCGGTATTGATGGATATATGTCCAATTCGGGTTCGTATTTATATTTCGGGCCTCGTAAACACATCAAATTTACATCTCGGTTTGGAAAACGTCTCCCAAAGGGTCAAAACGGTCCGGAAACGCATTTACGCGCGTCCGGACCGGACCTCCGGATTGCATTGCGGGTATCGTGCGATTACCGTCTCCGCGATTACCGTTGCGTGTAGAGATGTCAAGTTCGCGCATTACCAATACGGATGACGGTTACCGCTTGCTTTTGAACCGTCATCAAACCGCTTTAAAACCAGGTCCGGTCCCAAGGAAGCCTATAAATAGGAGGCCTTGGCCACCCATTTTCACACATCCTCTCATTTTGCCCAACTTTGGTATTTTGAGCTCTGACTTCTCTCTAGAAATATTCTCTCTCTAGAAATTACCCTTTTAGCCCTATAGTGACTTAAGCTTCGGAGAGGGCTCCGCTAGCACCACCCCCCCCCCCCCCCCCCTCTCCGTGCTAGCACTGGTCCTTTGTGCAAGAATCTTCGCCCAGACATCCGAATTTGTGCACAGACCACCGCCTTCCGAGACTCAGACGCCCCCTTGAGACACAGACCTTTACGGGAGTCATCCGAACACTCGCCAGTGGCCCAAACCTCTTCCCGACGAAGGGTTACAACCCGAAAATCCGCACGAACATACGTGTCCTCACGACCCAGTTCATCCAGGACGCAACATTGGCGCCGTCTACGTGATTCGAACAAAAACCTATCGTACCGCAAAGTCATGACGAGTGAACACAACGCTCTCACTAAGGTCAATCCGTCAAAAACCAGGAAGCGCTTTAGACGTATTAAAAGGTCCATAATGTCTCCCGTGCCAGCAAGCAGTGTGCCATCCGCACAGCACGGCCCAAAATTTCCAGGCATCCACGTGATACATGGAGGCTTTGGAGCAGGAGGCGAAACATCATACGAAAGAGAAATATACGCTTCCCTGATGATCCATGAGCCCAGAGGCAGTCAGCAAGGAGACGTTGTCCTAGAAGACGCCATTGGATTTTCTTCAGAAGACAAGACGCACATAACATTTCCACATAATGACGCCTTGGTCATAACCATGACAATCGACGGCATGGACATCAAGCGTATTTTGGTCGATGGAGGGAGTTCGCCCAACATCATCACGAAAGACGTTATCCTAGCTTTGGGGAGAAAGAAGGATGTCAACAGAATGAATTCACCCTTAGTGGGGTTCATGGAAGATGCAAGTTACCCATTGGGGTCCATAACACTGCCAGTTATACTGGGAGAGGGCAACTCACGTATCCAAATTGCAATACCATTTATGGTAGTACAAAAGCTTGATGCATACAATGGTATCTTAGGATACGCAACCATGAATGCGTGGGGAATGGTGCCATCCACGGCACACCAGAAGATCAAATTCCCAACTGCAGCCGGAATCAGTGAAGTAAAAGGAGACCAACTGTTATCAAAGAATTGTTACAATGTGGCAATCCAAAATAACGTCAAGCCAGACAAGGATGACATGCCCATCATTGATGATGATCCAAGAGAAGGTCGTGCCCGACCGGCCCCAGTAGAGGAGTTAAAACAAATAAAGATCGAAGAGCCAGACAGAATGGTCCGAATCGGAGCATCCCTGTCAGAAGATGAAGTGATAGAAATCACAGCACTCCTCAAAGAGTATAAAGAGCTATTCGCATGGTCACCAAGCGATATGCCCGGAATAAGCGCAGAAGTCATTTCCCATAAGCTCAACATCAAGCCAGGAACTCGAGCAATAGCCCAGAAACTTCGACCCCTCGGGGGCAACAAGAAACTGGCAATCAGAGAAGAGGTGGGAAAACTGCTTGACGCAGGATTCATCGAAGAATCAAGATACCAAACATGGGTTGCAAACCCGGTATTGGTTCCTAAATCAAGTGGCAAGTTAAGAATGTGCATCGATTACAGAGATCTCAACAACGCATGCCCAAAGGATTCATATCCTCTCCCAAGAATCGACCAACTAGTCGATGCCACCGCCGGCCATGAATTAATGTCTGTAATGGATGCATACTCAGGATACAACCAAATCCCGATGTTCAAAGATGATGCACCGCATACTGCATTCTATGCAGATAGCGAAATATACAACTACACGGTGATGTCATTCGGCCTAATCAATGCGGGAGCAACATACCAGCGAATGGTCAATACCATCTTTGGCGATCTAATCGGAACCAAAATGGAGGCATACGTGGACGACATGGTCGTAAAATCAACCAAAGGGCGCAACCATGTCGATGACTTGCGAGCAATCTTCAAAAGAATGCGCGAATATCAAGTCCGCCTAAATCCAACAAAATGCGCTTTCGGAGTACAATCGGGAAAAATCCTTGGATTCATGGTGAGCCAGAGGGGGATAGAAGCTAACCCAGAGAAGGTGAGGGCGATTGAAGAAATGGTGTCCCCAAGGAGACATAAGGAAGTCCAACAACTAAATGGCCGCCTAGCTGCTTTAAACAGATTCCTTGCCAGGATAGGCGACAAGGCACTCCCTTTCTTTGAAGTCTTGCGTACAAACAAGAAGTTTGAATGGACACCAGTGTGTGAGGAGGCCTTTCAGCAATTAAAACAACACTTGCGCACATTGCCGACATTGGCAAAACCGATACCAGGAGAGCCCCTCTTCCTGTACATATCGGTGAGCAACACGGCAGTCAGCTCAGTCCTTGTCAAACAAAAGGGGACTACCCAGCTCCCAGTCTACTACGTAAGCAAGATACTCCCAAAATACGAGATAAACTACATGCCAATCGAAAAATACCTGTACGCGCTTATCATAGCAGCAAGGAAACGGAGGCCATACTTCCACGCACACGAAGTAACAGTCTTAACAGACCAACCCCTGAAGCACATCCTGTCAAAGCCAAACATGTCAGGAAAGCTAACAAAGTGGTCGGTAGAGCTAAGTGAATTCCGCATTCACTTTGCTCCTCGAACGGCGATCAAGGGGCAAGAATTGGCAGACTTCATCGCACAATTCACCGGGATAACACCCGACATAGATCCCCAAGTTGGACCTCAACAAATTGAAGAACATACTGAAGTATGGCAAATGTATACCGACGGATCTTCAAACGTAGGGGGATCAGGTGCCGGATTCCTCCTAATACCTCCCAATGGATCTAATCCGTTGAAGTATGCTCTAAACTTAACATTTAGAGCAACAAACAATGAGGCGGAGTACGAGGCATTGATAACTGGCTTAAGAATTGCAAAAGGTGTCGGAGTTAAACATTTACGAGTGAAGTGCGATTCGCAGTTAGTTGTCAATCAAGTCAAAGGAGAATACGCGGCAAAGTCAGAAAATATGCAAAAGTACTTGGGGCAAGCAAAAGACCTCATCACAAGCTTCGATACCTTCGACATCATCGCGGTGCCTAGAGAATAAAATCAAGAAGCTGATGCCTTGAGCAAATTCTCACAAGGCAATGAACAAGGCAAAGAAACGCATTTCGTGGAAAACAGAATCTTGTCAGTAATTGACAAATTCGAAGTCTTGTGCATCAATCCAGGTCCAGATTGGAGGACCCCAATATTGGCATACCTCAAAGACCACAAGCTCCCCGAAGACAAATTTCAAGCCCAAAAAATCCAGAGACAAGCCGTCAATTACGCGTTGATAGATGACGAGCTTTACAAGAAAGGATTTTCAACCCCATACCTAAGGTGCATCACCTTTCGAGAAGGACAGAAAGTGTTAGCAGATTTGCATAAAGGCCAAGCAGCCTGCCATGAAGGTGCAAGATCTCTAATACGCAAGACATTGAGCTTGGGATACTATTGGCCAACCATGAAGAACCAAGCTACGCACTTGGTCACAGAATGCGAATCCTGCCAACTTTATTCAAGAAGTATCATGGCACCAGCCGCCGAGCTAAGCCCAATTGCAAGCTCCTGGCCATTCGCACAATGGGGGATCGATTTGGTGGGTCCACTTACAAAGTCAAAAGGCCAAACCAAGTACATTGTCGTCGCAATCGATTACTTTTCAAAGTGGATCGAGGCAAAGGCATTGGCACAAACAACCGACGCACAAATAATGGACTTCATCCGAAATCACATCATCGCACAATATGGAGTTCCGAAGGTCCTAATCAGCGACAACGGACCACAATTCAAGAGCTCAAGGCTTCAAACATTTTGCAAAAGACTCAACATTAACCACCGGTTCGCGTCAGTCCGCCATGCTCAAACCAACGGACAAGTCGAAGCCGCCAACAAGACCGTCCTAGACGGTCTCAAGAAAAGAGTGCACGCATTAAAAGGAGGATGGGCAGAAGAGCTTAGCAGTGTTCTGTGGGCACTTCGAACAACTCCGAAGGAGTCAACTGGAGAAACACCATTCAGTCTGGTGTATGGAACGGAAGCAGTCGCTCCCATCGAAATTGCTGTCTCATCCTACCGCACAACCCATTTCAACGCTCAAGCCAACGAAGTAGACATGCGTCTAGACTTAGACTTGGCTGAAGAAAAAAGGCGTAACTCCGAACATAATCAGGCACGCATGCGTTTGATAACCGCAAGATATTACAACAGGAAGGTGAAAGAAAGACAATTCCATGTCGGATAAATGGTGTGGAGAAGGAATGAGTTCTCACATCTCGATCAAATCAACAAGATGTCTCCAAAATGGGAAGGCCCTTACAAGGTCATATCCATTCCGTATATCAACGCATATCGCCTTGAAGATGCAAATGGCAATACCTCTACGAATACATTTAGTGGAGGACACTTGAAGAAATTCCACGGGTGAAAGGATAATCTTCTATCACAAAAGGAGCTGTTGTATCAAGCCCTTTTGCTCTTATTTCCATATCGCATCTACTTGTTGAAAAGACCACTCTCTTATATAAAGTGGCATCTTTGTAATAATCTCACAAACCTAATGAAGTCGTTCTATCTTCGTAGGAACACCACTACTCTATGTACGTTACTTGGAAGCAAAACAAAGTAACTACAACAACTATTATCTACACCAACAAGGAGCTTATTTCTCCATTCATAAATTGGCATCTATCTCAAGAAGGTGCCGGCAACACAAAGCCATTGCGCTATGTTCACAGCCAACTTATATAACGCAAGGACAACTTGCGGATTATCTACAAAAAAGGAACTTATAACAATTCATTGAAATAACATCAAGGTCTACTATCAAGGCAACGACTATCCAAAAGCCGTCATCTACAAGCAATATCTTGGACTAACACCAAGACCTACTATCAAAGGTGGCATATTGAGGTATCCTTTTTGAAAAGACAAACCCCATGTTTACTTCTAAAAAATGACATGCTGTGACATCTCTTATTAGAGGCAAATCCTCATGTTCATAGCCATTCCCTGGATTCAGAACAGGATGGGCAAGTATAATAACGGGACTGATCACCCCATAAGTGGTAGAAGTTCTCTTGATAGACAACGACACCACGCCACAACAAGTACGAATTCCTGGTAAGGGTTCACTCTTCATGGCGAATGTCCTCTGGTTAGACGACAATCCCATATTACGAATTCCTGGTAAGGGTTCACTCTTCATGGCGAATGTCCTCTGGTTAGATGACAATCCCATATTACGAATTCCTGGTAAGGTTCACTCTTCATGACGAATGTCCTCTGTTTAGATGACAATCCCATATTACGAATTCCTGGTAAGGGTTCACTCTTCATGGCGAATGTCCTCTTGTTAGATGGCAATCCCATATTACGAATTCCTGGTTAGGGTTCACTCTATACGGCAGAAGTCCTCTTGCTAGATGACAATTCTGTACTACAGATTTTCAAAATCGTGTTGCATGGTTCCTGGACGCAGAAAACATGCATCACAATTCATATTCTCAAAAAGTGTTACATGGTCCCTGGACGCAGGAATCATGTATCACAAATATTTTACCAAATATTTTGTCAAATATTTTATGTATCAAACACCTTTCCAAACATTTTATCAAACAAGCTTTTTAGGGTTCACAAAACACTCTTTCAAAACCCAAATTTTTTTTTACGTATGCTTCCCCAACGCGGGTTGATACACGCTGGCAGGTGCGCACCCTGTTTAAAACTCATAAAATTTACAAGTCGAGTCTTGTACAACGTCGCCTTAGAGTGGAACTAAGAGACGGTATAAACTAGTATCTTGCTCAAGCCAAGATAACACATTTCAAACATACTACTTGTTAAGTCGCTATACGCGAATCACTTGACAGGTTTCGACAGATATAGCGACAAGCTATGCAGGAAGACGTACAACATGCATAACGCATCATGCAAACAATCTTGAATCAAAAGTGGCTATCGGTCACGATTGCGGGGACTACGTTTACATTACTAGTCATCCACGTTCAGTAAACACAGTAAGCGATAACGGTATGAAATATTACTAACAAGTTATCATGCAAACTGCTATGTATAAAGCAGGTTCAAACGACGTAGTTCAAAGAGAACAAGTCACAGTTAACAACCAAGGAACAACTCCAACAAAGTTCCTAATTCAAACAGAAACAAAGTGGAAACGAGCCCAACATGCTCAATATAAAACGAGCAGTTCAAATAGCGGCACCACCAGAAGGCCCGGGGGCAACCTCCATAAACTCGGGAGAAGTAAAAATGACGTTTACATCTCCGCTATCATCAACCAACACCTCGTAGTTGGGAAGGCCACACTCCAAAAGGTTCAACGCCTCAATGTGAGAAAGGGCGTAACTCGCATATGGCCCTAACTCGCCAAAAGGGAACCTAGGGTCAAGATCCTTCACACGGGTGAAGTAATCTTCAGAACGCTCGCTCATCAAGTGGTTCACTTTCTCCTCAACAGCAGCTTCAAAATCAGAAGTTCCCAAGTACTTGGTGAAACCCACTTATACGCCCTTCTCCCGACTCTCATTACCGAGAGCAAGTAATTCCGATCCTTGAGAATGAAGATCGTCTGTAACCTTCTTCTCAAGAGCGATCATCTCAGACTTAAGCTCTGACAAGCGAGTATGACGCGCCTCATAACGGCTCTCAGAAGCAGTGACCTTCAAACTCATCACGCGAGCCTCTTCCCTGGTTCGTGACAACTCTTGGCGCAAAGCGTCACACTTACCCATAGCTGCTTGCTTCGCGCTTACCAGCTCCATAACAAAAGATGACATGTTTACCATGTCGGCTACAACCTGCACATATCAATGCGATAAGCCAAACATAAATCGCGAAAACAACAAACTTGGCAAAAGAATCAAGTTACTTAAAGGAGCAAACCGGGATAAGGCACCCTGTGCATAAGGCTCAGCCTCCTCATCAGTCGTTGGGCAAGAATGCCTATCACCTGGTGGAACACATCTACGCAACACACGAACTCCAACCTCTGGAGTGCGAAGTGAAGACTCCTTGGGGAAATAAACTCCACTATTACCAAAAGGTGCCCAAGTGTCCCCAGTAATGTCCAACCCAACGGGGCAGACCAGATGGTCGCGCCTAAGAGGAGGAACCGCCACAACAAAGAAAGAAAGTGGTTAACAACAAATAACAAAACCACGGAATACACTCATCAAAAGTATACTTACAGAGTCCGCGGACTTCCACAAGTCGGTTTCCAGACTGGGGGGCAGATGACGCTACATTGCGACTCGCGACTTCCTTGCCTTTACGAGTGGAAGTAGTCGCATTTGGCTTCAAGCGCTTGGGATCAGTCGGTCCACGCACCACTGTGTCAGTCCGCTTGGAAGAAACACGAGAATCAGACACTGGGGGAGTATCCCCGATCACATGAGTAGAAGACCCTTTGCCAAGATCACGCCCCGAATTGGCAGGAGTGATGGGGGCAAGGGCCACCAAAGCCTGATCAGCGCGAGAAGAAATACGCGAAGCCGCCGCATGGAGTGACGAACTCTTTCCGGCAAACCAACCTGCAATGTGAATTCACAAAAGACATATAGCCGTTTAAAAAGCTATCCATTATGAGTGTCAAAATGCTCAAAAATGTTCAGAGTAAGAATGAAGGATTTACTCATTGCAACAACACGATCAAAAGGAAGGGAGCTCCACAAGAGGTTACTACGACCCCACAATCTGCAAGAAGCAAGCAAAAGTCAACGCGCGTAGCAAAAGTCAATGCGCATAGCGAAAGTCAACGCGCGTAGCAAAAGTCAACGCGCATAGCGAAAGTCAACGCGCGTATCAAAAGTCAACGCGCATAGCGAAATTCAACGCGCGTATCAAAAGTCAACGCGCATAGCAAAAGTCAACATGCATAGCAAAAGTCAACGCGCGTATCAAAAAGTCAACGCGCATAGCAAAAGTCAACGCGCATAACAAAGGTCAACGCGAGTAGCAAAAGTCAACGCGCGTAACAAAAGTCAACGTACGTAGCCAAAGTCCACGCGCATAGCAAAGTTGGTACGTACAATAAAAGGGACTAACGTCTTAAGAGGCTATCATGCAAACGGTGGGACTAACGCGACGAACCGCGATGATCAAACGCGACAACACTTAGGAAAAATATTTTTCTAAGGCGTCAAAACAACAAGTGATTATGCCTAAAGTCATTTGGCAATCCCCGTCAACCAAAAAACCCGCCAAGGGAAAAAATTACGCATACCGACCAAAAAGCTTCTACACAAAGACACGGGGGCACTATGTCCAAACGGGGAATTCTACCTCAACTATCCACGGAAGTGAAAAATCGTCTAAGTTATGGACTAGCGGCGATAATAACGGCAACCAATCAGCAATTATTCGACATACAAGCATCAACAAGCAGTCACATACGACAACAACGACAAATAGCTCAAACGAACAACAATACGACGACATTCGAAATCAAATCGAAGCTGTCCTGTAAAATCGAGTTTCCAAATTACCTCAAAACGTGACGAAAAGTATCACAATGGACTCCCCTCGTCGAGACAATTTCGGAAAGTTAAGGACCGCGACGAACAGAGCCCCGGAAGGCGGCGCGTGGGTTACACGCGCCGGCAAGGCGAGTCTCACGCGGCGGCGCGTGAGGGCGCGTCCGGCGTCTCTTGGCGATTCCGAAGGCGGCGCTGGAATCCTCGTGACAATCTGAGTCGAATGGTGGTGTCAATTTCTGAAAACAAGTCAAGGATCAAACACGAAACTGTCGGGATATGCCTAAGCTCTACGACGGTGAAGAAACTATGAACACACAAACAATTTCGGGAAATGAAGAAGGAATAACCTGCAAAGAAGAAGGAATAATGAATTCCCAAGGTGCTGGAAGGATAGTTGGGGATGTGTGTAATTACATATCCCAAAAGATGCCTTGTTGATAAGGATTAAAGGAGTAACTCGTCTACACTCACGCCTAAACACTTATGGTATACACCACCCTCTCTTCTAAATATCTACTCCTACGTACGTGATTATTTTGACATTGCACGTATCAAACCCGTCATTCTACGCGTATGTTTCCATATCGCATGATTCATGATTTGATAATCGCTAAGTCGTTTTAGAAATGTACGGGTTATATTTCTTGCATCGCGTAATTACGATCTTGCCATGACCGTTACTTGTGCATGCATGTTTATGAAAGCATGTTCGTATGATGTATTACTAATTGCTTATATCCATAACGATGACTATACTTGCACGCTACGTATGCGCGTTCCCTATTGCACTAACCATGATGACAGGAAACAAAGTCATTCGGTCGGAAAATCAAAGGACGGACGAAATCAAGATGTCTACGTCCGACCAACGATCAAAACCGAAAGGTTAGGGTCAAACTCAAATTGGACACGTATCCTAACTTAAAAATAGAGTCAAGAAAGGTTCTATACCATTACTTGACTCGGGGACAAGTGATGGATATATGTCCAATTCGGGTTCGTATTTATATTTCGGGCCTCGTAAACACATCAAAATTACATCTCGGTTTGGAAAACGTCTCCCAAAGGGTCAAAACGGTCCGGAAACGCATTTACGCGCGTCCGGACCGGACCTCCGGATTGCAATGCAATCCGGAGGTCCGTGTTGCGCGGCAATCCGGACCTCGCCGAATTGCCCAAATTCGACGAGGTCCGGATTGCAGCGGGTATCGTGCGATTACCGTTTCCGCGATTACCGTTGCGTGTAGAGAAGTCAAGTTCGCGCATTACCAATACGGATGACGGTTACCGCTTGCTTTTGAACCGTCATCAAACCGCTTTAAAACCAGGTCCGGTCCCAAGGAAGCCTATAAATAGGAGGCCTTGGCCACCCATTTTCACACATCCTCTCATTTTGCCCAACTTTGGTATTTTGAGCTCTGACTTCTCTCTAGAAATATTCTCTCTCTAGAAATTACCCTTTTAGCCCTATAGTGACTTAAGCTTCGGAGAGGGCTCCGCTAGCACCACCCCCCCCCCCTCTCCGTGCTAGCACCGGTCCTTTGTGCAGGAATCGTCGCCCAGACATCCGGATTTGTGCACAGACCACCGCCTTCCGAGACTCAGACGCCCCCTTGAGACACAGACCTTTACGGGAGTCATCCGAACACTCGCCAGTGGCCCAAACCTCTTCCCAACGAAGGGTTACAACCCGAAAATCCGCACAACCGCACGAACATACGTGTCCTCACGACCCAGTTCATCCAGGACGCAACAGGTATGACACGCCACCATAAAAAGGCTGAAGAGTGATGATGAATTAAATCATATTACTATGCGACATTAATTTGCGCATTAAAAACGTATTTAGGACAAGAGTATGTTAACTACTCTTTGAAAATACATGTTTACAGCAGAGACATGGTACCGTGGTCGAACATGTGACATTACATACACGAGAACGAATTTTCCAATGCAATGACAGTTCAGAATAATGAGTCTTGACAGGATCAGGAGCAAGATATTACAGATAACAGGTCCCACTTAATTCGAGTGGGAGAGATTTGAACCAGCAACTCAAGTGAATAACATGGTAAATGATAATGGGGAAATTTTCATAGTAAATCCAATGGGAGGTCTAAACACCTACCACAAGTAATCACTGTTGCTGTTTGGACGAATCAAGTAGAACCTGATTATCGTAATGCTAAACCGAGGATGCCACAACTACCTATACTACCCATTGTTCCCAGTGGGAGTGATCCGACAAACTTCGTTCCAGATCCTAATGATCAAGGACTTCATCTTGGAAGTAAAACTTCAAGACAGAGAAGTCGTTCAAGGAAAGTTGTTGGTTATGGTTCAAGCACTGCTCTTGTACCGAATAGAAGTAATGCCCCGATAAGAAGCGTTATTTCTAGTGGGAGAATTGATCCCAATTGGAAGAAATACTCCGCTAAGAGGCATTATTCCGAGTGGGAGAGACGTTAAGACTCAAAGATGGGATAAACAAGCCTATACGAAAGTCAAAGGCATCAAACTTCTCCAAAGAAGTATCCCATCTAGAAGAGTGATGACCTCACTCTAACAACTGTTGGCCTGCATTGGAAAGACCTCAAGTGGAGAAATGGAGGAAAATAATGAATTAGAGAGATCGCCTAAATGAAAACCATTATAGTCTGTAGTTGATTTACCTGCTAACCACAGGGGCATAACAATACGATGAGTCCTAAAAGAAGGCTCAACACTGATGGAAAAGTTCGTGCGATACAAAGCTCGACTTGTTGCGAAAGGCTATACCCAACTTCACGGAGAGGACTTTGACGAAACATACTCACCAATTGTGCGTAAAACCACGGTTAGGGCCATTTATGGCCCTGGTCGCGGGTCTCGATTTCGAACCTCACAAAATGAGTATTAAGACCGCATTCCTCCTCGGAAACCTGGAGGAAGAGATCTACATGGAGCAACCAGAGAGTTTCATTACTCCTGGTAACAAACGTAAAGTTTGTAAACTCCAAAGGTCCATTTACGGTCTTAAACAGTCGTCTCAGCAATGGTACCGCAGATTCCACGAGGAAATTGTAGGAAACGAATATGTGAGTTTATCACAAGGATCCATGCGTGTATTATAAGACTTCTAGGTCTAAGTATGTCATCTTAACCTTATGAGTGGACGACATACTTATTGCTGTAAACGACATGAGATTTATGAATAAGTCAAAGTCCTGGTAGGCATCTGTATTTGAGATGAAGGACATGGGAGAGGCCACGTATATCTTAGGCATTAAGACTGCCAGAGATCGGGCTACCCGGAAATTATATCTATCTCAAGAAGCTTATATCAACAAATTGTTGAAAAGATTCAGACTACAGGATGCTAAAATTTGTGGATACGCCAGTGATATTTGGGTGCGCACTGTTAAAACGTGACGGCCCCAAGAACCTGGCAAAGCGTGAATAGATGAAGGGTGCGGAGTATTTGAGCATGGTCGATAGTTTGATGTACACAATACAATGCACCCATCCGGATGTCTGTTACGCCATGAGCCTAGTAGCACGCTTCCTATTAGGTCCTGCATCAACATTTAAAGACTATAAAACGAATAACACGTTATCTAAAAAAGGTACTACCGACCACGAACTGTGCTATAAGGGCAGGAAGTTAGAATTGACCGATTGCATTGACACCGAAAGTGGTGGCGATCCGAATGAACATAAGTCCACCACAGGAGGAGTATTCCTCCTTTGCTAAGGCCGCCGTTTCATGGACGTGCAAGAAGTAAATATGAGACGCGCTGTCTACGATGAAATCGGAATTCGTAGCTCTCTCTAAGAATGCACAGAAAGCAGCCTGGCTTAAAAGGCTTCTAACTGCGCTGCTTGATAGCGATGTCAAGAATAAACCTGTGAAGGTCTTCTCTGACAGTCAAGTAGCCATTGCGGCAGTTAAGAATCCGAAGTACCATAGTAGGACCAAACACATTGATATGAAATAATTAATGCTAAATTTGTGATGGTAGACAATATTATCACTATGGAATACTTGTCCACCAAATAATGTGGTAGCGGACCCATTAACTAAACCACTACGCAGGGACATATTCGAAAAGCACGTAAAACTGCTTGGATTGCGTAGGGTTTTAGTAGTGGCATGTATCTGTGATAACATTTTGATATTAAAAAGTTACATTTTGTAAGCGAAAGAATTGCAACTGAGTTTATGATCAATCGACGAGGAGGACGCAATCCTCTGCCAAACTATGTCAAATGTGGGCCTTACCTAGTCACACAGGTACGGTAGTCTTGCGGTGGAGGGAAGCCTCTACCAAGCAAGACTGGCTATGAGACAGGGGGATAAACCTGATTAAGCAGGACGATTATCTAGCATACTCGACGTGATCTTCGTTTTGCATATCGTCGTGATGAACTTCGTTCTTCATTTACCCACATTCTGGGCCAGATGAGAATCTGTGATAGCATGATTGACATATCTCTTTCCTGTAAACCCAAAAGGTTCAGGTATGCTATCAACGCGTGCTTCATACTGCGCATGCCACGTTCGACCACGGGGTCACAACTCGGTTGTGCTAGGAAGGAATCCTCGTGATTCTGGCGGGCGCAAACTTCTTCACCTCGAGCGTGTGATTGTTCCCAGGAGCCTTATGAAGAGGCACCTAAAGTATCCCCACAGACTCAGAACTCATATCTAAGGTCAGGCTCGATGCTCGCTTCCCGGCGTACAAGCGTAGTACTGAACAAAAAGGCCCAGTGACCACGTCTTTGGAAACCGGTTGGGTCTGACTAAGGATATGAGCGATGGGGATGGTCAAGTTTACCTGTAATTCACCGACTCTTGTATTCACTGGGTGGCCACCAACCGGATATTAGTTGAAAGTTGTGAATACTTGTACGGATGCTTTGGAGAAGTGTTCCTATGTGGAAACTAGGAAAACAGAGAATTAACAGTTGACCTAGGATACAGCGCGGTACAATATATAAATGTTCTTTATAACAGGTTGATTGGAGAAAAGGGAATCAACGTTCCGTGGGTGCTACAATACTCCTAATAGATGAGTAGCACGATGCCCGTCATATCCGCCGGTCGCACGGCAAACCTCGTATTAACTATTCAAAAGCAAGGAGCAGATCA
Organism: Clarkia xantiana subsp. parviflora; assembly: GCA_036873135.1. Taxonomy (NCBI): domain Eukaryota; kingdom Viridiplantae; phylum Streptophyta; class Magnoliopsida; order Myrtales; family Onagraceae; genus Clarkia; species Clarkia xantiana. Next base: position 25,283,532 of record JAPTYO010000011.1, read on the forward strand.
AAGGAGAGAAATGTAGATGCAGATTTGGACGACAATACATTAACAGGCACCCTCCATTCCGGTGAGTGGGAGCTGTAAGCATATGGTAATGGGCGTCGTAATAGGTAGCCCAAAATACGTATAGTTTACCTAATGAACTTGGATAAATGTCACATTAGGGTAATTGGGCTAGACCCAAATCCCAATTGACATGGGAGGCCCAAAATTGGGCCTCCCCAAATACATAGGCCGGCCGAAACCCTAGGTGGGGTAAAGTGGACTTTTGTCCACTTTACTCTTCCTATAAATAAGAGGTGTTAGGGGATTTTTAGGGTTAATCACAATTCCCTCACAAGAGTGTTTTAGAGAGAAAAAGCCTCCCCCATAAACACTAGTTTCGGCCGAACCATAACCCTCACCAAGGGTGTGCCAAATTGCCTTCGAGCAAACTCTCCAGAGATCTGTCCCCGCGCAAAGAATCGATCAGAGGCTTTGCTGTGGATCTTGTACCACGTAGGGCTTCTCTAACAAGAACTTCTACGAGTCCCGACCGGAGGATCGTGAACTCCCTCCTGAGAAGATATTGGGTCTACGGATCACTTTAAAGGTATGTGTGAAACTTCCACTGCGTAATTCCGATTACTAGCATGTACTTTGTTTAAGTATATGTAGTGATTACTCCCCGTAATCTAACAAAGTTTACTTGTGCTTCAAGTAGGGTTTTGAAATCCATTAGAAAAAAATAGTTTAACTTAGCCACCAAGTAACATTAACTATATAAAATAATTTCTAATATTAAATATATATATATATATATATATATAATTTAGGCACCTATAATTATAACATATATATATTTATTGTAAAGATGCTATCTTTAAGACTAAATCAATCAACAATATATATATATGTAAAATTCGGAACACACATATAAATATATATTTTATTTATTTTCAATATCTTAAATAGGGTAACAAATATACTGACAATATATTTTTCTCAATCTTTTAGGTAACTAAATCTATCAATAATATCTTTAACCCTTTAAAATATTTAGATATATTGATAGTCATATATATTTCTATATATTAATGTGAATATATCCTAATGTTCCCAATTATAGATATATTGTTACCTAGAATAAAAATTAAAATATGGTAAACAATATATCTATTTGTTTCGGCCAAATTTTGAAACTTGGGTTTAAGAAATTAAAAACTTTACCTTGTAATACAACTAGGGTTTCGGCCAAAAACACCATATTGGAAACAAGTGGTCAAATTTTAAGATCAAATTTTAATAAGATCTACAATCCAATGTTCGATTTTGATAAATATCATATTTTTCTTGAAGATCATGAACATCAAATTTCCAAAGAACATCATGAAAATTTCAGACCTATATTACGTTAAAAATTCGAAAATTTTAAATCTTTTCCTTTAAAATTTTCAGTCCAAACTTAAAAAGTTCAAGAACACCAATTTAACAAAATCATGAACTCCTAACACATGCTCTTATACCACTGTTAGATTACTGAGAGTAATCACTACAGAAACTAAAACCATGGTACATGCTAGTAATCGAAATTACGTAGCGGAAGATTCGCACATACCTTAAACGTAGTCCGTAGTCCCAAGATCCTTGTAGCAGGGAGTTCACGATCCTCCAGTCGGCACCCGTAGAGGTTCTTGTTAAGGAAGCCCTACGTAGTATATTCTCCACAGCAAAGCCTCAGATCGATTCTTGGCAAGGGACTGATCTCCGGAGTGTTAGCTCAAAAGCAAATTGGCAAACCTTTGGTGTTTGTGATGTTTCGGCCGAAGTAGTTGTGTTCGAAACCCTAAACCCCTACACTAAATTCGGCCGGTCATACATGTATTAGGGAGGCCCAATTTCGGGCCTCTCATGTCAATTGGGATTTGGGTCTGGCCCAATGTCCTAACGTGACATGTAACCAATTAACTTAGGTAACATATACATACAACGGGCTTCCATTTACGGCGCCCATCACCATATGCTTACAATTTTTTCATAACACTAATGTTATTCCACTCTTCCTAAGTGGTGAGATTAAAAGAAAACTCTCCTCCCTATATTCATCCAGGTTCGGCCGAAACTAGCAACACCAAAGGAGGTGCCAAATTGCGTCGAGCAATTTACTACAAGAGATCTTTCCTGCGAAGAATCGACTGAGGCTTTGCTTTGAGGCATAATCCGCGTAGGGATTTTCTAACATGAACCTCTACGTGAGCCGTCCGGCGGATCGAGAACTCCCCCAAACGTTCCTGGACTACAAGAAACATTATAGGTATGTGCACCTTATTCCCCTACATATTAGTTACAATGCACGTATCTAGGGTTTTGTTTCCATAGTATTAATCCCCTAAATCCTACAACTTCCGGATCAGTGGTTAAAACCTCCATTTTGTCAATGATGAAGAAAATCCTTTGTTCCACAAAGTGGAATTCTTTTCCTATTTGCGTGCCTTGGGAAAATTTGCTTACCTCGTCAGCTTCTTTGTTTTGGTCCCTTGGGATTGCGCTAATTTCAAAAGTATCGAAATTTGTGAGTAATTCATTTGCCTGTTGTAAGTACTTCTGCATTGCCCCTGATTTCACGGCATAGTCACCCTTCACCTGGTTAACAACCAGTTGGGAATCACATTTTGCCCTTATGTGCTTAACACCAACTCCTTTGGCTATTCGTAAGCCTGTAATCAACGCTTCGTATTCCACCTCGTTGTTTGTTGCTCTAAACGTTAAGGCTAGGGCGTATCGTAGGGGTGCTTCCTTGTCGGGTGGGATTAATAGTAACCATGCCTCCGACCCCCTGAGTTTGACGACCCGTCAGTATAGATTTCCCATATTTCACTGGGATATATTTCCTTTGGGGTGTCTTTTGTGAAAATTTTGCGCACTTGTTCATTTGCTTGGCCGGGATCAAGTCCCGTGAATTCCGTTATGAAGTCTGCTAGGGTTTGTCCTTTGATTGCTGTTCTTGGTTCAAAATGGATACAGAATTCGCTGAGCTCGATCGCCCATTTAATTAGCCTTCCCGACACATCAGGTTTTTTTAAGAAATTCTTCAAGGGTTGGTCTGCGAGCACTATTATCTCATGTGCGTGGAAATATGGTCTTAGCTTCCGCGCTGCTACCACCAAGGCGTGGAGGTATTTTTCAATTGGCATGTAATTTACCTCATACTTTGTCGGCGTTTTTCTTATGAAGCATAATGGTAGTTGGGCGTTTTCCTCGTTCTTTATGAGTACTGAGTTTACCGCCGCGTTGCTTACTGATATATACAACAAAAGTTGCTCGCCCTGATAAGGCTTTGCCATCGGTGGAAGCGTTCGTTACTGCTGCTTTAATTGTTGAAACGCCTCCTCGCATTTGGGAGTCCATTCAAACTTCTTGTTGGCTCTTAGCACTTCAAAGAATGGTAAGACTTTTTCTCCTATTTATGAGAAAAATCTGTTCAATTTCGCTTACCGCCCGTTCAGTTGCTGCACCTTCTTATGTTTTGTTGGGGATGCCATCTCTTCTATTGCCCGCGGTTTTTCGAGGTTTACTTCAATTACCCTCTGACTTACCATGAAGCCTACAAATTTCCCAGATTGCACCCCGAATGCGCCTTTTGCGGGGTTTAATCAGACCTGATGCTAGCTCATTCTTCAAAATGTTCTTCTTAGGTCCTCTACATGGCTCGCCTTTTCCTTTGATTTGACAATCATGTCATCCACATAGGCTTCCATATTTCGCCTATCATGTCTCCAAAGAGCTTATTCACCATTCGTTGGTATGTTACGTCCGCGTTTATGAGTCCAAATAGCATCACCATGTAATGGTAGATGTCAGTGTCTGCATAAAATGTTGTGTGTGAGGCGTCACCTGGGTGCATCTTTATTTGATTGTATCCCAAGTATGCGTCCATGAAGCTCTTTAGCTCATGGCCTAACGTTGCGTCTACCAATTGATCTATCCTTGGCAGAGGGTAGGAGTCCTTCAGGCAAGCATTGTTGAGGTCTCAAAAGTCTACGTACATTCTCCAGTTCCCATTTTCTTTTTTAACCAAGAAGTGATTTGCAACCAACGTCTGGTATCTACTCTCCTTAACGTAACTCGCTTCTATCAACTTTCCCACCTCTTCTCGGATAGCAACTTTTTTATTTCCGCCCATCGGTCTTATCATCTAGGTTATTGGTCGTTTTGACAAGCTGATGTTCAGTTTGTGAGAAATGATATCTTCACTTATTCCTGGCATGTCACTTGGTGACCATGCGAACAAGTCTTTGTATTTCTTTAGGAGCGTTGTCATGGTCATAGCCTCATCTTCTGACAACGAATCTCCTATTCTTAGTTTTCTTTCCGGGTCATCAATGTGTATCTCTCGCAGCTCTTCCATGGGTAAAGGGCGACCGTACTCCTCTCTCAGGTCTGCATCTATTGATAGAGAATCCTCCTTGATTGCCAAGGTGCTTGGCTTCTGTGTCATCGCATAACACTCTTCTGCCATTTGCTGATCTCCTCATATTTCTCCTACTCCTTTGGCAGTTAGGAATTTCATTTTATGATGGACCGTTGACTTGACTATCCCATACTTATTGATAGTGGTTACTCCCAAAATACTGATGTACGCCTCTAGGTGTTCCACTATCAGGAATGTTGCTTCAATGGAAAGCTTGTTTTGCCTCGTTCCTAATGTCACTGGTAAAGTGATTGCTCCTGTTAGAGATAATATTATGATATATATATCTATCTAATCTATCTCTATCTATTGAGATCCTACTATAGAGAAGCCACACACATATATATATCTATATGACTATGAAGGAGATTCAAGGAGAACAAATCGTAAGTTGGAATCAGAGCCTAACCTAGGCCCCTTCTCCCGTCTGTGCGCAACAAATTAAATCTTCTTAAGCGCGCAGACAGTTCTTCTTCAGTCCGATAAGACCCCGTCAAAATTTAGGGTTTATCTTTCAAGATCATCATCGCCAGTCATCTCAGAGTCAGCCGGTGATCACATAAAGCTTTCCAGAGCCGCCAGTCTCCGTCACACGCGCCGCCGCTAGCTGAACTCCTGCTCGGCGCGTGTTGCCCACGCGCCACCATCCCGGCCGCTAATCGTCGCTGCGCTTCCGCCGTTCGTCTCGCCAGCGTCCTGCGACTCTGTTCCAGTCGGCGGTGTCGCCAATCGCCGCCGTCGTCAGCCATCTCGCCGGCGCGTGTAACCCACGCGCCTCCGTCCCGGACTGCATCTGCTGCCGCACTTCTGCCGTTTAGGTCGCCAGCGTCTTCTAACTTCATTACTGTAGGTGTTGTCGATCTTTGAGGTCATTCCCGGCCAGTTATCTCTTAACCATGTCTAATGATGATACAAAATCTGCTTTACCCTTTCAATTAGCCTTTTCTGGAACACCCACAATCGTCTCAGAAAAGTTTAATGGAAAGAATTATTTAGGGTGGTCAGCCTCTGTAGAGCTTTGGTTTTTAGGTCACGGTTTTTCTGATAACCTTGAGAAAATTGCTACCAATATTGATGAACCTGAACGTAATCTGTGGGAGAAATTTGATTATCAGCTTTGTGCATTACTTTGGCAATCAATTGAGGCATCAATGCTTAATAACTTTAGAGCGTTCAAGACATGTTATTCCCTTTGGAATAAGATTAAGAGTGTGTATTCTAATTATATCCAAAGATTGTATGATGCTGGACAAAAACTTGCCTCCCTGAAGCAAACCAATCATGATATGGGTACTTATCTGTCTGAAGTACATGCTGCAGTTGAAGAGTTGAGTATGTTCCTCCAAGCCGATACAGTTGCCGGATTCTCTAAGAAGCTTGAAAATCTGTATATGGTGATTACACTTCCTGGGTTACATCAGGATTATGAACATGTCCGAGATCAGATTCTGACAAGTCCAGATGTACCAACAATGAATGATTTAGCCACTCGACTTCTTAGGGTTCCTTCCCCGAAGACACCACCTCAACCAGTCGAATCTTCTGCGATGGCTGCTAATTATAATAATCGAAGTGGACGTGGAGGTGGTCGTGGAGGAATCAATAGTGGACGTGGTGGACGCAATGGTGGGCGTCGCGGTACTCGACCTCAATGCTCTTATTGCAGAAAGATGGGTCACACTGTTGATACATGTTATCAACTCAAGGGGTATCCAGAAGATCATACTGTTAATGTTAGTCTCACTGAGCAAACAGAAGCAACTAATTCGATGGAGTCGACGGATGTTAGAATTTCTACACGGGAGTACCGTGAGTTCCTGAAGGTGAAAGAGGCTCGACAAGTCCAATCAGCGGCAGCTACCAGCTCCACTGCTTGCATCTCTCAATCTGGTAATAATCAAAATCGAGGATTATTGATTCAGGTGCTTCAGATCATATTGCAGGTAATCCTTCAAATTTTACCTCAGATCATATTGCAGAATATTATCTCTATCTGCTCCTACTAGGTCGTTTGTCTCTCCTGCGAAACCTACCAGCGGGGAGTGCACTGGTTTTATATCTCGTTTCCTCTTTCCCAATGCTTGGATCGCCTGTGTGGTGAGGATGTTTGGTGAACTACCACCATCTACCAATATTCTCCTGACATTTGTATTGACGATCTCCATACTGATGACCAACGCATCTATATGTGGTTGTATTACATGTTCCATATCCTTCTTAGACAATTGGATTACACACTCCATTAATTACATTGTGTCCATGCATTAGGTTGTTTCATTTTCTACTTGAGAGACGTATGTGTCTCGTGCATCGGATAATTCTCCTCCAGCCTCAAAACCTCCATGGATGAAATACGTGCTAGCCATTTAACTTCTAACTTCAAGCGATGGCTTTTTTTCGAACCGTGCAGACGGTGCCAATGATGGATCATGCTCGTCGAGATTCCGATCTTGGCGGTGTTCTCGAGTCGGGACCACTCGTCTTTTTCTTATTCCGTTCTTCTCGTTCCTTCTCTCGCTTACCTGCAAAAGGGGTAAGCCGGGGGAGTGTCCTGCGAACTCTCTCTGATGCTAAAATGAGTATCTGGTGTTAGAGAGAAAAAGTTCTAGAGAGAGGTCAGAGGATTCAAGTGAAATCAAGTTGTAAATGAGAGATATGAGGTCCTACTTATAGAGATCGTGATCTTGGCATTGGAGGGGCCCACAGTATTTGGTGGGGACCTCCGCGTAATATTCCATACTAGGCAGAGTGACTATCATACGCGTAGCCCCGGTAGTGATCATCTGGGCGTCAGGGCCGAACGCGGCGGCGCGTCGGAGGCCTTTTTGGTGGACTAGTGCGTATTCGGGTCTCGGTCACTCAATCTTCAATTTTCGGTTTCCAACCATGTTCGGGGACGACGGGGTGACCTAGTCGAGCTTAATTGAAGTCTAATTGGGAATATATCCATCAGTACCCACAAAATATTTCTCTTTTGTACAATGTGTGAGCCAGAGTCAAGTTTCTCCGGCCCATTTTATATTTTCTGCATCATTTATTCCATTTTTTCTCTTTATATATATATGTAGTCCCTTATACAAGTATGTCAACTAAAAAGCAAATATACATTTTTTTTTACTCGTGGCTAATTTGTGTATCATGGAACAGAATTCTATACACTCCATCCATCTAGTTAATGGGACATAATACGTTGATGGACTTTTTTATCCCAGAATCAGATACTCCATCTAATCCCACGTAGTTTGATTTAGTATACAAGTGTAGTGTCTCATCATTATCAATCTTCCTCATCTACTTGGTGAAAGGGAAGAGGTACTATTTTGACTGCTCTAAACTTTCCTGCATTATTGAGATGCTCATTCTCCAACCTGGTGAACCAACTTTTGCCCATTAGACACATAATTAATATGTACATTATCTCAACCTATATATAACTGTTTATAATACTTTGTGGTTAACCAATTATTATATATAATATTGATGTACATACATACCTAAAGAAATTCCACAGGCCCCTTCGGATGACCTCGAGTGCGGCTAGAAATAGGCCTGTGACTCTATAGTCAACATGTCCAAAGCTGGAATGGAGAACAGTTTGTAGCCAAGCAAGCCTCAAAATGAGATTCAGACCCTGCATACCCAACAGACCACTCATTATTAGACTGTACTTTTTTTGATGGAAAATGTCAAGAGAGTAAGTAAATAGATACCATTGAGATATAATAGACGAGTCTACGACGAAGCATTAGTTCATTCCTAAGCCAGGGATTGTTGGAGTTGTTTTGGAGCAAACCCCAATCTTTTACGAAATCCCAGTAGAGCTGGTACACTGTGGCTAAGCTCGACGCCGTTACCACGAGGCAGAGCCACCCAACAGTCTTTTCTTTCTCGTATGCAACCTTAGTCCCTGCAGCCACCATTGCAGACATGTACTTTCCAAGGTTTACTAGATGGCTTGTCTCTCCCTCATCAAACCATCTTCGACCACACTATCATTAATATGTCTATGTTAATTAGCATATATATATGTAAAAATACTATTGTTATTTGAATCAATCAATTGTTGTAAAACCTGCATTGCTCTCCAGAAGTAAGGTAAGAAGGAAACTGCATATGCAAGGTCCTGGTAGTGCCTGTTCCGCATGCAGTAGCCATAATCTTGATTCTTGTAGCTCCCAGTTATGTAGTAGCAAGCGATGTACTCAAGATTCCTCAACATTGGAACCTGCACTTCAATTTACTTCATCCATCATCACTAATCCTTACATATTGGGTGAAACATTATAAACAAGTGGAATTTGTTTTAATTCACTATATAAATTTGGCCGGTTTTTACTAGGCTCTATAGAGATTACAACATGTGCTCTAATACATGTAAATTAATTTTAGACATACTTGACAAATTGTGCTAAAACCTTGAGGTGATGAGTGCATATGTGTTTTAATCTTTATACATGAATAGTAAGAGCTCCATTTCTATTTAAGTTAGATATGGATGATCAACAAGTAGCTACCTATGTTGTTTCATTACATTACACTGACCTGACTGCATAGTTGGTCTGCCATGAAGAAGTCCAGCATGACAACCTACACAACAATGTCATTTAAGTGATGTGTCATGTTGGATTATATATTATGTATGCATTTTGGTGTAATTAACAGGACTAAGTTACCTTGTAGAGGGGCGATAGAGCTATATTCCTTAACGCTCGCAAGAAACGGTACCGGCTGGAGCGATACACGGTATTGAGTGGGCAAACAAGTACAAGTAAGAAAAGAAGTAGCAAAAAGCCGGGTATTGCTTGGACTTGAGCATAGGAGTAGCCTTTGGAGAGCAATGATAGGTGTGCAAACATGACACCGACCACCACGGTCATTGAAGTGGCACTGATCAAGAACATGTCTCTGTACTTGAGCTCCTTGGTTGGGGCGAGCTCAAAGATGAAGCTGTAGTTAATGCGGGTTTTCCTCCATGCGAAGATGTTGCATCCGTAGAGGAACACGTGTAGAAATATCAGGCTGAACATGCTGCATGCATTAAAACCATACATACATGCATCCATGTTGATGAGATCAATATGTATTAATTTACTTTGAACAATAATATATAAATGCGCTAAGCTAAGCTTGCCTGAAAACAGGGTAAGCGGTTTCCATGTAGAGAGTGTCGTCGTGGCGCCTTGTATAGGTGCCGGTGAGATGAGCCATGATAATGTAACCAACCAGAAGAGAAATGAAACACCCGGAGAAAAGACCAACAAAGAAAGTTAGGGAGTGGGTGTCCTTTCGTTGATCAGGTTTGAGATATTTCATGGCCTTTGTTCGATCTTCGGATGCAAAGTTCTTGATGAAAAGTTGCTCAACTTGGTCTGCTAAATGGATCACCTTGTTTGAGCTATTAAAGTAGGAGCCTTCCACCACTCTCACATATATTGGTTGAACTTGTTTACCAGTGACCTGAACACAACAAGTATTAATTTTTCCTGACTGAATTAAGTATTTATGAACATGATGCATTTATTTAGCTGACTTACTTTGTCGAATTTCTTCAAAATTTTAAGGAAAGCAAGCATGTTGAGGTTCCTGTAAACAGAATGTATGTATCATATGTGGAGAATATTGTAAGATGATGGAAGGTAGGTAGGTAGGTACCTGTAGGTTTCTAGATATCGCAAACCCTTATAGAGCTCAACGAAAGCGCCTCTGATCATCTTCTCGGCACGATGCAGCTTTGCCTTGTTAATGCTCACTCTGCTACTACTACCCTCAGTTAATGCAGCATTATTCTTGGATGATTGGTTGATGAGATCCTGGAAGAGTAAGCTACTGATTGCAGAGAAAGTACGAGTCGGGGTTGTCAGAGGAATGGTAACCCTCACAGTCTTCCCCTGGCAGCACACAGACCGACTCGAGAGGGATCTACTCAATTTTGTGCTGTTTGATCTCATTGATTTCCCTGACATATCCGAAAATGGAATCTCTTGTCTGTCGGACTCATCGCTTAGTTGTTCCTGCTCTGCTCTGTCTCTAAAAGAATCCTCCTCTGCAGTCACCCCCCCTCCATGAATTATTAATAATGCAAAAGCTATATATAGCAACCAACATCTCTCTAATTGGGTCAATTATACATCAACTTTGGATTTAGATTAGATAAATTACTACTTCAACTTTTACGGGTATATACATATATATATAGAAATGATGATGGAAAGGTTGCTTAATTATTATCTTGCACTGTTCTTTGTACAGATTTATTATAGCTGGAATTTTGAAACTTTCACAGTCTGCATAATGAATTTTATGAAAGTTTGCAATTTGTCAATTTGCTAACTAAATGTTGAGGACATTTGAAATTTGTTATCAGTATTTTACTGAGATGAGATAGCTAGGTATGTGCATGGCTTGGTTAGAGTAAATTAAATGGAGTTAACGAGTTGTGCGAAACCAGCCGGCAAAGCTAACCTAATTAATTATAAATTATAAATTATTAAATATAGAAAAGTGTAGTCACCGGTGGAGAAAGTGCACAAAATGGAGGCATCTAATTCCCTGGAGGAATCTGGTGGTGGTGCTGCTCCGGATTTGGTAGTTGTAGCATTATGATGGTGGTGGTGCTTGGTGAGAGCAGCTTTGAGTTGAAGCAGAATCTCCAATTGCTTATTCATAGACTCCCCTCTCTCAACAAACTCATTCTCTTTGCTTTTGTAGAAAGCATTCACCTTGTTCAGTTGATTGTCCAAGCATCCAAAGAACTCCTTCACCGCCCCCGACCCTTCTCCAAACTGCTCCAGCAGCTCCGTCTCATAAACGTCACCTGCACTTCCCGAAGAAGCTAACTTCCTATGAACCTACCACCACCCAAAAAAAAAATAACATTTTTATCAATTGCATGCATGCATAAGTGAGATCAGGGACAAAGTGAGGAAGTTTTCTTCATTGTTGAACTAAGGGAAAACAATAGATATATAAAAAAAAATCATGGAGCAAATTGAGAAAAACAAGTACTTGAATGGGTTGATGGTCCTTGTTTTTGTTGGAAAAATTGAGAGAGAATTTGGAGGAGATGAAGTTGAAGTAGGTGGATTTGTTGTGTTTAGGAGGAGGAGAGATGATATTGTTGTTGTGAGTAGTAGTAGGGTTAAATGTCTTGAGGTCCTTTTTGAGTTGGCAGTAATCAACAAAGGCCTCCTTCCACTCAGGGATGAGTTGGCCTTCAAACTGCTTAGAGAATTTCACCATAAGTGGATTGGATGGCAGAAACTGTGCTGTGAGTAAGTGTGTATGAAATGAAATGGAGTGGAAGGTTATGAGAGATAGCTAGTGTAGTGTTATTTATGGGGAAAGTAAAGAAGATTCGTCTTCAAATGGAATAGTACATCCTGTAATATACTCTCACTCACTATTCCATCATTATTCTCTAATTCCACTTGATCATACTACTAGCCTAGCCTAGCTACATTATTATTATTATATATATATATATGGAAGCTGAAGAAGCATGCATATCACGGTCTAGCTTCCGGGCAACTCTCTGAAAATGCTCCCCCGACGTGATTAGTAGTATATATAATTATAGAGCGATGTTGTGGAGTGGAGTGGAGTAGAGGGAATAAACAACGGAATTGGGTGGCGGACATCCAAAAAGTTCCACCTCAACTTATTAGAAAAGATTGATTAATTAATATTGGAAAGCATCTATTCTTCAAGTATAAGACTGCGTTCACCCAAGTTCGGACTTGGGAATTATGTCAGTTACTCGTAACATTGTTATACTGTGTATTATTGTTAGATTAGATATTGCTAACCCCCTCCAAGTAATCTAAAAGCTAATACACACGATAACGAAAAATATACTGAAAATTATCCGATTGACAATATTCATTTTTTAGCCTTTAATTAATTATACAGCCATTTATTCCAAGAGCTAGCATATAGACGTATATGCTCCATTTACTAAATATATAAAAGCATCTTTTACTTGTTTAGAATGAAAGAAAGGCGTCCTATATTCCAATTATTGGGAATCTGTTTCCAAATAATCAAATAGATTAGGCCACAATTTCTGGAAGGGCTGTGACAAGGAGTTGGATGAACCTGCTTTGTTGGCCCTGTCCTTTGGGAAACTGCCCATAATATATAGTGATGGATATTATCTAAAGATGCTACATATATTTGATAATAATTCGATATATCAATAAGTGATCCTTTTTCGGTATTAGCTAATTAATTATGATCAACAACACTAACTCGGGTATGGTTAACTTTAACTACAAGTTAATTTAATACAATAACGTGTATTTACTATAAATAGTCTTATACTATAACGTTCATTAATTATAAATAGACTGATATCGATCATTGATTATAAATAATCTGATATTATTACGATCATTGCCAATAAATAATTCTCCTATTAACATGATTCATATTTCTTTATATAAATGAGCTCTGGAATTCTATTTTATGAGGACCGACTTAAGCTTCGAAGGGGGATCGACTTAAGCTTCGGATGGGGACCGACATAACTACAAATTAAATCAATACACCATACATCGTAACACCGTATATAAAATTATATCATAATTATATGCCTAACACACTTAACTAGTATACCTTAAATAAGTATACCCTAAACTATAACACTACGTTCTTTAAACCAATATATTCTAAATTACTATTGACGTAAATAACTAAACCCTACATAAATAGATTGTTCGAGTTGTGTTAAATTGCTCTAAAGCTTTGCTATATTCTTTTATTATTTTCAGCAGTGGTAGCGCCTATAGTTTTTTCATAAAATACATCTGTTTTTACCTCTTGTCAAATTTGACTCAAGAGTCATGTTTAATAATATTTCTTACACGATGTCTACACGAACTTAGGTCGTATCAGCATGCATGTGTCGGATCCGTGTCAAAGGTCGTGTTAGTTTGACACAAAAGCATTTGACCGTGTCAGAAGTTGTTCTAAATGTCAGTTCGTGTCAACGTTATGTTAAATATCGTCGCAATTTGACACCAGAAACCATGTCAAAGTTCATGTTTACTGACCTTAAAGCCGAATTACTTGTATAGATTATAGATATAGATAGATTATATAATTAATTAATATAATAAAATTATCTACTATACCAATATATAATTTGTGTTGGGTCCTCACCCCCAAAGGACACCAACCCACCCCAAAGGACACCAACCTTTTCAATAGTTCAATTTTCGAATCAAGTTATGAATAATTTCAGCCCTAACCGGTATGTGATGAAACCCATTCCAAAGCCAATCATTGCACCGCTAAACAGTTTCTCCCCATCATTCAGATTAAATTTCATCTAAAGACTGCATCGCTAAGGGGGCGTTTGGATGGACGTAATGTGAGATTACTTGAAATGTGAGATTACAAGTAATGTGAGACGTAATGTGAGATTACTTGTAATGTTAGATTACAGTGTTTGGTATGTGTTGTAATGTGCATTGTAATGTGATTTATTATTATTATATTAATCTATATGAGAGTATGTTATATCTTAATATGATAAGATTTAAACGAACATATATTTTGACAACAACTAACTTCTTAAGGATTATGTGTGTGGTTAATACTATAGTAATTTATGAAATCTAAAGACTAAATATTTAAACTCAATACGTACAACTACTAAAATTCTATTAATTAAAACATTATATATAATTTTATAAGATATTTTTCATAAAAAAAAAATACAACGAAAAATACTTCTCATTATATGAATATCACGTGTATTATTATTTATTATAATAATAAATTATGAAGTATCTAAAAAATAAAAAGCTAATAATAATAAAAATATTATTATCATAATAAACTATAAAGATAATACAAAATAATTTATCTATTTAGTAAATAATAACACTCCGTATGTTGGACGTAATCTCACATTACATCCGTTTTTGGATGTAATCATATTACATTGATTAGAGATTGTACGTAATCTCATATTACAATGGACATTACATTACAATGCACATTACGTCGTTTGGTGATGGATATACGCATGATTCGGGCTCGGTTTTAATTATTCAGACCTCATACACGCACGAGACCCACTGCAGAGCCCAATTTCGAGCTAACCGGGGTAAACCGGGCAAGTCGCAAACTTGCCCGGCACCCCGGGGGGCTTACCCGGAATTTCCGGGTAAGCCCCGGCTTACCCGGAATTCCGGGTAAGTCCAACACCCGGGGGGTGTCGCGCACACCCCCCATTTTGCCTCGGACGTATACGGAGACCCGATTTTAACTAACTCCTATGTGTCCGAGACCTTTGTTTCAGAGGCGCGCGCGTCCCGTTCATGACAGCCGCCTGAGACGCGCGTCAGAGCCCTTTTCCCAAAGCCTATCCCTGCATCCCGGTTCACATTTCCACATTGAACCGGATCAAAACCGGTTTACGGTCCAAGGTTGCCTATAAATAGCCACCTTGGGGGTAAACATTTTCAATTCATTCCAAAATCACTTTGGGCAAGCTTTGGAAAAGCTCTGACTTCTCTCTAAAAACCCTCTCTTTCTCTCTCTAGAAAAACACTGATGTTGATCGTCGGAGTGAGCACGCCAAGCACCCCCCCCTCTCCACGGGGACTGCTTGGTAACGCTCCTTTGCAGGTGCCGACGGACGATCTGTTAAGAGAGCCGGAAGGACTTGCCCTCTTTTGGAAGACAAAGCTAAAGCCCGCGCACGACACTAGAAGGCGGATTCAGCTCACGCCCAATCCGAAGACCCCGACTAGTTATCCAGCGGACAGTCCGCAATAACTTGGTCGAAACACTTGGCGCCGTCTGTGGGAAACGCAACAGAAAGCCTGCGTTACTCAAACAAACAAGCAAGATGGAAAACACATACACCATACACGGAGGCTTCAGTGCAGGGGATGAAACCTCTTACGCAAGGGGCATACAATCACGAGACCCCACGCAACGAGCAGCCACCGCCGATTAGGACAAAGGAAAGAGGACCAAGACGTCCAAGGAAAATTCCAACCCCGGAGTCAAGCATGAGACCTCCTCTGCAGAGAGCTCAGAGAGACCCCCCGCAGAGCCAAAGCGAGGCCTCAGTCGCCTCGTCTACGCTTACAAGAAGCGTATACTCTCGGAGTAACGCGCGAGGGGTCACACAGCAAGCCAACGCTCCTACGGGCTCCGCCCATCAAACCTTCAACACGCAGGAGCAATCATACGGAATGCCAAATGCTGGGGCATACAATCAGGCACCAGGGGCGCAGGCTGCGCCCGCAGTCACCCCAGAAATAATGGCGACGCTCGAACAGCTGCTTCATCTGAGAAAAGCCCTGCACAACCAAGGATACGGGGCACCTCCGCCCCCTCCCGCGCAACAAGCAAATATGCCCCTGACACCAACGCAAGCGCCTCCAATGAATGCACTTCAGCAGAGAGGCCCTACAATCTCAAAAACCCCGACCTTTCACGGGAATGCACAACAAAGCAGGCAGTTCCCCCAACAAGGGACAAGACAGGAGCTCTCGCGCTCCCAAACACCCTACCAAGCAGGGTCATTCAATGAAGAAACCTGGAGACAGCCGTCTCAGACGTTCCAGGGATATCAAGATCACTCCTTGCGTAGGAAAAATCATTATGTAATGGCAAGCTACCCCGGTCCAAAACCAGGAACAAGCCACATACGTCACCAACAAAGGCCCTAACTCTATGCGCAGAAAGGGCAACCAACAAGAAAAGCCATCAAAAGGATATCAAAGCAAGACTAAGCAAAGCTCATGCCTGTATTTAAAACAGAGGGAGCGCGACGCATACAAGGAGATAAAATACCTTCATCAAGGATGTGAACGTACTAATCTATTCACATCCTTGCAAAAAGTCGGGGGATAAGCGGATCATTGGGAATCCTCCCTCGCAAACAAATGCAAGTGTCGGACGTACTAATCTATCCACGCTTCGCAACAATACAAGGATGTGAACGTACTAATCTATTCACATCCTTGCAAAAAGTCGGGGGATAAGCGGATCATTGGGAATCCTCCCTCGCAAACAAATGCAAGTGTCGGACGTACTAATCTATCCACGCTTCGCAACAATACAAGGATGTGAACGTACTAATCTATTCACATCCTTGCAAAAAGTCGGGGGGTAAGCGGATCATTGGGAATCCTCCCTCGCAAACAAATGCAAGTGTCGGACGTACTAATCTATCCACACTTCGCCATCATACAAGGATGTGAACGTACTAATCTATTCACATCCTTGCAAAAAGTCGGGGGGTAAGCGGATCATTGGGAATCCTCCCTCGCAAACAAATGCAAGTGTCGGACGTACTAATCTATCCACACTTCGCCATCATACAAGGATGTGAACGTACTAATCTATTCACATCCTTGCAAAAAGTCGGGGAATAAGCGGATCATTGGGAATCCTCCCTCGCAAACAAATGCAAGTGTCGGACGTACTAATCTATCCACACTTCGCCATAATACAAGGATGTGAACGTACTAATCTATTCACATCCTTGCAAAAGTCGGGGAATAAGCGGATCATTGGGAATCCTCCCTCGCAAACAAATGCAAGTGTCGGACGTACTAATCTATCCACACTTAGCCACAGCATCAAATATATGAACATACTAGTCTGTTCACATCCTCATAAAGAAAGACAAGCACTTCAACGAGGATCATCCTCCTTACAAAGCCACAAACGACGGACTCAAAAGTAAAGACATCCAGCCAGCTCAAAAGTCGAGCCCAAGATGCAACCCGTCAAAATCTTACCCATGCAAGGGGAGCAACCATATGTACACATGGAAAAACAAAGAAAGATCAACGTGACCCAACGTCAGGAGCACCAGAACCAAAGACATCAGTCGTAAAAACATCTTGCGCTGGGCCTTGGAAAGCACCCCGACGATCGTCACCAACAGGAACAGACACCTGTCTAAAAACGCACTCGCTCCGTCCACATCGCCCGCTCGGATCCCCGCAATAGCCCCGAGGGCGTAGCCAGTATATGGCCCAGTACTCTGAAAAGGAAAATCGGGGGCAAGAGAGTATGTCCTCCTGAAGCAATCCACAGAGAAAGACTCCATGTGATCATCACGTGCCTTCTCGAGAAATTTGGAGTAATCAGCTGTAGTAGGAAACTCAACCATCCCAAGCTGATCACCCAGGACAACATGAGACTCCTTAGTCTCCTTCAGCACCACAGCATGTGCCGCCTCGTCAACCTTCTCCTGGCGCAATAAGGCAAACGGCTCCGCCTCCAGCTGAGACGCGCAATCCTGACTTCCCTTGAGATCAGCGGAAGCCTTGGAAGAAGCATCTGAATATGCGCGCGCCTTCTCCAACAACAACGCAAGCGCGTCACGCACAATGAAACCAGACAAACATGATAGATCCAACATAAAAAGAAAACAACATACAGGAGCAAAACCGCGCGAGCGACTCCTTAACACACTTCAAAGCAGCCTCAGGGTCACGGAGGCACTTCTTGCGGTCAGCCGGCGGAACAGACCGCTGAACCACACGCACACCGACAGCAGGTGTGCTCAAGGAAACATCCTTGGAAAAGCAAATAGCAGACTGAGAGTAGGGAGTCCACTCGTTCCCGGACACATCCCAATCAAGCCGACACATTAGATCAGACTTGCGAAGAGCTGGAGGAATAGAAACAACTACACATCAAAAGCAAACACATTAGGAGAAGGCAAAACTATACCAATACAACAAGAAGTCAACCACAGTCACCTGCCAAGGAAGGCACCTCCGCTGAACGGCCGTTCCCCGACCAGGGGGCAGGCATGGTCGAATCCGCATACATTGGCCCCTTCCCTTTGTCGCAGGAAGGAGCAAGAGGCATGCCGGCAGACGTCGACCTCTTACGATCGCTCGGGGAACGGACGTCAGCATCATTCTCTCGAACAGGTACAACTCCCCCCGCCGTAGGGAGTACCAAGCCTGCAAAGACAACCACAAAAAGACCATTAGCATGTTAGCATGGGAAAAGTCTCAACCTTTAAAGGCACAAGTCCCATACCCGGGCTGTCAGGAGGAGTGTCGCCGAGGCCGGGAACAGTCTGAGGAAATCCGCCTGCAACTCCGCCCTGTACACTTGGCGTCATTTCCGGGAAACACAACGACAAGTCATGGCGTACCACTGTTATTTTAAGATCGTCAGTTTACAAGATGTGGGAGAGTCGTGTGAAGCACGTACACCTCCTACCAAACACGCACATCTGCGGAGCGCGTACACCTCCTACCAAACGCACGTGCATCGATGCTCTAAGAGGAGGAGTAACACCTCTCGCTCAAAAACTAAGTATAGTAACAGCGGACACTAGGTGCAGCACTGCGCGCACAGCATCACAAGCCACACACATCAACCACATTCATCAAAGTCCTTTGCAAGGATATTCAACCCAACGGACCAACTGTCCGCATACAAACAGCTATGGATCCTCCCGCTCGGGAGTCAAAAATCCTTACGCTCATCAAAGGCCTAGGCCACCTACTAATCAAATCTTCATACATTCGTGCAATGTGACACAGGTATTCAGGCGCTCTACAAAGCGACAAGCTAAAGAAATCAAAGACATACAAAATTGGTTATAATTACCAAAATGCCATCCGACCACCTTTCGATCAAATTTTATCCTCAAAATGGCTCAAGGCTCCGGGGGCACATACAAGCGGTTCCTTACGAATCCTCCCTCGCAAACCAAGTGGCGGTCGCTAGACACACTCTACCTTGGGGAAAATAAAGTGGCGGTCGCTAGACACACTCTACCTTGTAGCGGTTGCTAGACACACTCTACCTTGGGGAAAATAAAGTAGCGGTCGCAGTACGCACTCTACCTTGAAAACGCCAGATAGCGGCAACAACATGGATAGGCAGTCGCCTCGCCGACCTTTGACCAACGCCATGAAAGGACACGTCGCCTCGCCGACCTCTGGCCCTCTCCCTACCTCGGAAACATCAAGTAGCAGTCATGGAATGCACCCAACTTCGGAACAACCAGGTAGCAATCGTGGAATGCACCCAACTTTGGAAAAACCAAGTAGCAGGCATGAAGCACACCCTACTTCGGGAGATCCCAGTAACCATCGACATGGGAGACAACTACATATCTACGAGACTCGTTAGTCTCCACTTATCACATAGCAAACATCCTACGAAGGGGGCAACTCCCTGTTCATATCAACCACCATGACGACACCTACTATACGTCGACATCAAGCCTATAGTAACAACATGCATGGCAACAGACAAGGAAAAAATTCTAAGTGTTGGAACAAGCGCGCACATACTAGCGCACACATACAAGCGCACGCATACTCAGCTAGCACGCATATGGATGGTAGCATAGTCATGAAAGAAAGAGCCAGTCAAGGAACATTTTCTAAGTGTTCCACCATCTCAGCAGTCGACATATGACGAGGTCTCGACTATCAAGGAATATTTTCTAAGTGTTCCACCATGTCTGCAGTCGACATGTGACGAGGTGCCGACTGTCAGTGACTTTTACTAAGTGTTCCACCATGTCAGCAGTCGACATATGACGAAATGTCAACCATCAAGAAATACTTTCTAAGTATTTTCCTATGGCGACAATCAATGGCAGTCGACAAAGATCAAACAACGACAACCATGGTGACGAGTCATTAGGCTGGCGCTGTCACGTCACTACAAGCACCCCCACTCTGGGGGCAATACTATATCAACAAGGGTCTCGACTCTCGACACATACGCTGCGAACATACTCCGTTCGTCAACAACGCGGCGGATGCATCACACCTCGCAGGCTTAGAACCCGCGCGTCCGGGATACACGCTCCCTCATAAGTGTGTAGGTAACCCTTTACCTATCTCTACTTTTTTCTAAGTCTTTTAGTACATGACTATGCATCTTTTACACATACGTCATACACACGTCATCGTCATGCATTGCACACATCCATGATTTACATCCAAGACTTTTCATATCATGTCCGTTGCATGTGATTTTCCAAACCCGGCATCATTTCATTCACCCGAAACCGTCGTCTCGCCGTTAAGACGGCTGTCTCGGACGACGGGCTCCCGGAAACTACCGTATTGCATGAAAAACATTTTATCAAGACTTGCACGATTTATTGTCACTTTAATACATTTAGTCGTGACATGAACTTTCCATATTGCTTGGATCGTCGCACAAACCTGAAAAATTTCACGTGTGCTCACGCCTCATTTTTTCCAAAACCACATTTATCATATTACTTGTAGTCTGTTATGCTACTAACCCGTCACGCAGTTATCAACCGTGATCATCTCAAAAACTAAGGCAAGAAGCTCGTCTGAGCCGCGCACATCCACCCTTGGTAGGTCAAAACTCAAGGTGAGCAGACGACCCATATCACGCGTATACCCTATCTTAGAATAGAGTTAAACAAAGGTCAAGCCATTATTTAACTCGGGGGCAAGTGATGGATATACGCATGATTCGGGCTCGGTTTTAATTATTCAGACCTCATACACGCACGAGACCCACTGCAGAGCCCAATTTTGAGCTAACCGGGGTAAACCGGGCAAGTCGCAAACTTGCCCGGCACCCCGGGGGGCTTACCCGGAAAATTCCGGGTAAGCTAAGCTTACCCGGAATTTCCGGGTAAGCCCCGGCTTGCCCGGAATTTCCGGGTAAGCCCCGGCTTGCCCGGAATTTCCGGGTAAGCCCCGGCTTGCCCGGAATTTCCGGGTAAGCCTAGCTTACCCGGAAATTCCGGGTAAGCCCCGGCTTACCCGGAATTCCGGGTAAGTCCAACACCCGGGGGGTGTCGCGCACACCCCCCATTTTGCCTCGGACGTATACGGAGACCCGATTTTAACTAACTCCTATGTGTCCGAGACCTTTGTTTCAGAGGCGCGCGCGTCCCGTTCATGACAGCCGCCTGAGACGCGCGTCAGAGCCCTTTTCCCAAAGCCTATCCCTGCATCCCGGTTCACATTTCCACATTGAACCGGATCAAAACCGGTTTACGGTCCAAGGTTGCCTATAAATAGCCACCTTGGGGGTAAACATTTTCAATTCATTCCAAAATCACTTTGGGCAAGCTTTGGAAAAGCTCTGACTTCTCTCTAAAAACCCTCTCTTTCTCTCTCTAGAAAAACACTGATGTTGATCGTCGGAGTGAGCACGCCAAGCACCCCCCCCTCTCCACGGGGACTGCTTGGTAACGCTCCTTTGCAGGTGCCGACGGACGATCTGTTAAGAGAGCCGGAAGGACTTGCCCTCTTTTGGAAGACAAAGCTAAAGCCCGCGCACGACACTAGAAGGCGGATTCAGCTCACGCCCAATCCGAAGACCCCGACTAGTTATCCAGCGGACAGTCCGCAATAACTTGGTCGAAACATTTGGCAAACCAAACAACTTAATGTTGATGTAATGTGGGACGTAATGTGAGATTACATCCCACATTACATCCATCGAAACACCCCCTAAATACTAAACAAAGTAAAGAAAAAGTGAATCTCTCCTTGATATCTATTCTTCATGTTCCTCGATCTCTTTGTTTGTGTAAGGAGCAATACAATCAATTTCTATCCAACCTTTTTAGAATTTGATCATACACTTGGTTTTTCAAACGAATGATTAATTCAATTACTAACTACATTGATGGTCGTACATATTTTATTAGTGATTTTTTTCATTTTAAACTCCTTCGTTTGACAATGTATTCACAAGGAAGCTGCTGTCACACGAGGTCGAAATGTGAAAAACCAATTTTTTTAAAGATTGCCCAGACTCTCCACTTCAGCAAACATGAAGAGCTGGAGGTGAAGGATATGGGGAACAACACCAATAAAAAGATCTCAGTTTTATTTGTAACTCAGGAAGCAAAAAATGAAGAGTATGAAGCAGTTCGATTCAGAAGTGTTAGATTCCACATTGGGCCGAGCCAATCCCAATGGGCCAGCAGAGAGCAGCCATTTATGCAAGTGGAGTTCCATCCTAAAACCAATTGGTGATAGGAGGAGGTGACCCACTTGCTTATATACTACTCGATTGTACATATACCAACCAGTGTGGTACTCCAGACTCACGGTGGATGTATATTTCAACATTCCCCCTCACCGTGAGAGCTCTCTGATTTCAACAGACCATCTTCCTGGTCCAGGCCCGACCCGGGCTCTGATACCATGTTAGATTCCACATTGGGCCGAGCCAATCCCAATGGGCCAGCAGAGAGCAACAATATATGCAGGTGAGGCGGCCCACTTGCTTATATACTACTCGATTGTACAGATACCAACCAGTGTGCTACTCCAGACTCACGGTGGATGTATATTTCAACAAGAAGAATTTGTAACAGAGAATGAAATGGAGGATGAATTTGAAGCTGAGGCAACCTAGCTAGCTAATCCATATGTTCACAATTGTGAGTTTTATGGTGCTAATATATGAGCATGTAAGCTGTGATTCATTACATGAATCATAGCCTATTCAGAACCTCATCTATTCTAGTTTTCAATCAGTTTTTGCTCACTTAAGTAAAACCTGTCCACTCAAGAAATTAGTGATTAAAGTATTATTTAATCACTAAATTGTTACCTATAAATAGAAGTAGACTTAATAAATATATAATTATCACACATGTTCTTTATAATATTATTATATTATTAATATAAGTGATAATATAAAATGCGTATGTAAATGATAAAATTAAAACATGCGCGTGCAAACTAGTATATATATATATATATATATATATATATATATATATATATATATATATATATATATATATATATATATATATATATATATATATATATATATAGAATAAATAATAAAAATATATAGAATCGGACAACAGGAAGCAAGATCAATAACAGAAATGTGTCTTCCCAGCTATCTGCGGAGGGTAAATTTTCTTGTGAAGAAGAGGAGACGAGGTTGATCCATCCATCCCCCTTTCCAGTTTTAGTTGCAGATCCTGAATCAATCTAATTGGAGGGAGCGGTTCAATTTTGATCTATCAGAATCACAACTATTACAATGCCTTCCCCAGTCCTCCCCATCTCCAACCCTGTCCCTCACCCTCCAATCGTGCCTCCGCCTCCACTGATTCTCTCTAAGCAAGCTGATGATCCCACACTACGTCTCCTCTTAGCCTCCTATGATGACGAAACTCTGATGCATGTCCAGCCGCTGCTCTCGCCCAATGGAGTTGGTGATCCGAACTGCCTTCCGCCTCTAACTAGCAATAGACACGGTCGCTAACCCGTGAGGTTGAGCATGCTGCTGCTGAGACATATTTGGTGTCTCGTTTGAGCATGACGCTTTTGACTTATCTTGGGTACGCCATATACTGTGAATAATACTTCATTTCTCGGTCGCCTTGCATTAGTAGTAATTTATGTAGACACTATACTTGCAAGTGCAATTAGATTGGTCATCCTCGCGAATTTACTAGGAAAAGAAATCGTGGACTCGCTTCGGTACAATCGATGCCGCTATCACTCTTCCGGCAAGTAGATTATTTAAAAACTTTGTTGCTTAATTTTCAATTTCTTCTATTCGCTTCAAATTTAGGGCATGATTAAATGAATCCAACACTAATGTACTTTTTGGGCATAGTTGTTGCAGTCAAAACAACTGGAAGGACACAACAGAGTCATCATGGGTGTTCGGTATTATGGGTAAGCCTTGAAGACTTCTTGCCGCCCTTATTCGAAAAATTATCCCCAATTTTATAATATGTGATTGATTAAGTTGGTAATTGTGATAAATCAGAAAGATAGATTTGGGATCCGAGAGTTAGAGCTCTGTTCCTACTTCCAAGAATCTTGAGTAAACATGTAAGAATTTTTTTTTTTTTTTTCCAGATTTGCTTCATATATTTGATTGATTTCAAAAGTTTGAAGAAGATGAGTCATGCCTGGAGAATTCATTCCTCTCAATATTTTCAATTTGGGTTGTCCCATAATTCATCTACAGATCATATTGCTATTGTAACTAAAATTGAGGATACAATCAGTGAAGTTCTCAGAAGCTGATTTGATAGCTGAATTCTTGACTAGCAGCAAGTTGCAGCTTGAGGAACCAGCTATTTCCTTAGGAAAAGAGAGTGGGACAACTTTTTATTTTTGAAGATGACTCTCAACTGGATGCTCATCGAGCTGTTGCTTTTATTCAAAAGGTTCTTACAAGTTAATGAACTGGACTTTTCTTTCAACATTTCCTTTTTTATATTATGTATGTTTCAACAATGTTAGAATATAGTGTAATAGATACTTTGCTCCATAAGGCAGGTATGCATAGCTCTTCCATGATCATGTGGTATCTATATCCAGGTAGTATGTACTTCCTTTTATGGACGAAGTTTTGGTAGTTAACTTTGATAAAATATTAGTCCCACTACTGGTAGATGTCTGATTTTTTCTATTATAATAATTGTAGTTAGGATTTATTTTCCATGGAATTTGCAGGGGATCATCTATCAAAATATATATTTGATTCAATCAAGAACTCACCCAAACAACGCTTCTCACACAACTGAAATTAATGATGCTAGCATGCCGCCATTTGAAGAGAATGTGGCTCATGCGAATGAGAATATCTTTCCATATAGGTACTATCTCACTGTTGTGCGTGTTATTTAGGAACTCAACCATCACAACTTAAACAAATAATTAAAATGATTTACATTGAGATCTGTTTTGAAACAGTAATAGAACCTGTCAACTCCGTTCCCTGGATTATATAAAAAATTGATTATTTACACATCAAGTTTCTATATTCTTGATGAAAATGTTGCAGAGAAGAATATATAAGAATGTTGTTATATTAGTGAAACAATGTTGAAGTTGTGATGTTTGGATTCTTTCACTTTTTCATTGAATGCATTTGTTAACTTTTTTAGATTGCTGAAGTTCCACATATATGTGATGAATTACATTGTTCTTATTAACTAAATAATTAAAGTTTTAATCTTTTCCATTATATGCATTTGTGAACCTTTTCAATTAATAAGAACAATGAATTTGCTGAAGTTATACCTTGAAATTTATTAAGTTACTTTTATAAACTTTTTGAGTTATAGTGAAAAAATGTTGAAGTTATGTGATGTTTGAATTCCTCCACCTTTTGTGGCTTTACTGAATTGTATTGGAGCTTAGATTTATTAACTAAAGTATCAAACTTTGAACTTTCTGATTGTATGCTTTTATTAACAATGAGTTTGCTGAAGTTGTAGCTTGGAATTTGATGAATTACTTTTTTCTGGACCAATTATAACTTAGTTCATTAACTGTAAATATAGCACCATGTAATTAATCGACGTTTATGAAAGTTTGATTTAAATTATCTGCTTTGTCATATGAAAGTTTTTGGATATCATTTAATGTAGATCTCATAGTGCAATAAAGAATAATACACGTCACGTCGATACATTATACAAAATTCGGTGGCCTTAATGATGGTTACATCAGGTGCATCGTCCGTAGTCGAGTTATAAGGTTTTGGGCTGAGATGAATCTGAAAAACGGTGACCTCTTCTTGTAGAACATGCAACTACTAGATGAACATGTATCCAGCTAGGGTGCAAGGATTACTACATTCAGTTTGATTTTAGTTTACTTTTGAACTTTGAAAATTATGAAAGATTTTTTTGCATTTTGTCTCTTCTTACTTATTATAAATATATGTTAACTTGATCTACTGCACCTTCAATGCATATTATTAGATTATATGTTGGTTTCGTGTTTTAATTTCCTATTTGTTGGGGAACTACTCCATAGAAGGAACTAATTATTCCATTACTCTACAGTTTCTTACTTGATAATGATTTTTTTTTCTGGTCCACCATGTTCGTATTTGTGAACCTCGGTGAGGACTTCAAGGACTTGATGTCTAAATAGTTGTTCGTGTAAAAATTAATAGAGTGATTGATTTCTATTGCTGCTCTGCATATTCTAAAACCTCCATATTGTCAATTATTTGTTTTTTTTAATCTAAGTAGATTATTGTTGATAATGGCAAAAAAAATTAGATTATGTTGACAATATCTTTTATCTATCTATATGTATCTCTATATGTGTTGTTGTAAAAGTTCATAATCATGTATAATAAAATAGGCTGAATAACATGTCTAAAACCAGGCAAGTCAATATTTAATTTTAATTTTTTTTATAAATTAATGTTTACAGTTTAGTAGATAGCTCCGCGCGTAGTACAGAGTCAGCACCTAGTATCTTAATAAACATCCTTGGGTAATTGCACTTACCTTGAGAATTGGATTTTTCTCAAATATAATTATGAGGTTTTTCATTAATTTTGTATATATCTTGACTACGTCATTTTGAAGTTGGTACAATGAGGCAGGCATCCCAGGCGGCAGATACATAGAAATAGAATCTTAAGTATTAAGGATGACAGTTACATACATCACAGTTAGACTAACAATTAAAAGACATAATTATCCATCCTAAAATTATGGAAACAAGAGTAGGTAATTAAGTGAGGCAGGGAGGTAGATAGCTAGCTAGTAGATATAGAAGGGAAGGGAAGGGAAGGGTGTTGAAATAAGAAGAAGAAGATTAACCGGTATTTCTCATTCCAGCAGCAATGCCATTGATGGTGATAAGCAATGCGTCTCTGAGTTTGTTGTTATCCTCATCACGTCTGAGTCTCTTTAGAATCTCCACCTGCAACATGTTGATTGGGTTCAAGTACGGAAGTCGGCTCTCAATTAGTCTCCTTAAGCTCTTGTTATTCTCCGACAGCTTCTCGTGTCCACTCACCACCAACACAAACTTGTCGGTTTCCATCAGCTCCCTCCTCAGCTCCACACCCAGTTCCTTCCTCTTCTGGGTTGTCACCAGTACTTGATCATACTGCTTTGCTATCGGAATCTCTGCTTTCCCCAACACCATCTCTATCAGGTCTACCGTCGACTGGAAGAATGGCCACTCCCTGTACATTGCCTTCACCTCTTCTTCCTCTCCCCCCTTCTCACACACTCCTTTCAACCCTGCTCCCACTCCCAGCCATGCTGGAAGCACGAATCGTGTCTGCGTCCATGCAAATATCCATGGGATAGCTCTCAGCTCCCCTATTCCTCCTCTTGAACTCTTCCTCCTTGTTGGCCTGCTTCCTATATTCAGGAACCCTAGCTCTGCCTGGGGTGTCGCTTCGTGGAAATATGATATGAACTCTGGGTTCTCATACACCACGCTACGGTATCTTTCGCAGCTCAGTTTCGACATCTCCTCCATTAGCCTTCGCCACTTCTCTTCTCGTGGAGGCAGAGGAGGTTTCAGTGTAGATAGCAGCACTGCTGTCGTGTATATCTCCAGCTGCCGAACTGCCGTCTGTGGAAGCCCAAACTTTGCCTGTACCATCTCTCCTTGTTCCGTTGATCGAAGTGTCCCCTGTCATCATCATACATATATATTTCATTTCTAAATACCTATTAATTAATTAAGAAACACACTTGTCAAATTGTGGTTAACTTGGTTGGTGTAATAACTAACCATGACAGAACCAGGTGGCTGGGATTGAATAGCAAGGTAAGTGGGGCCGCCACCACGGCCAATGCTCCCCCCACGTCCATGAAAAAGAGTAACTTTGATCCCATACTGGTTACATGCCGCTACAACATCCTCCTGAGCCTTGTACAGCTCCCATGCTGCAGTTAAACGTCCAGCATCTTTCCCTGAATCAGAATATCCAACCATTACCTCTTGGTGCCCCTTGTGGTTTCTTATCACATGCTCCCTGTACCAATCAATTGATAGAAGCTTCCTAATAGCTGACCCAGCCGTCCTCAGATCCCCCACTGTCTCGAATAGTGGAACCACCCGCAATCTACCACAACAATTATTTATCTTTATCATCAATCTCACTCTCTATATGTAATTCAACCACACACTACTCAACTCAAACTTGTATTTCACATCAAGTAGCAAGTTAGGTGCACTCATTTAAACACTTACGTTCCACTAGGACATGGTCTTCCCAAGTCCCCACTTACAGCTAGGCGGGCATCTTTCTGCAGGAGCTCCACTGCCAGAACATCACTTGCCTACAACAACAAGTCCCAAATCAGGGAAAGTAGGTGTTAATCATCAAAGAACTAGAAGCAGCATCCTGTATTCCATTTTAAAGAAATAATTATACATTTGAAGCCATAGAAATCACATAAGCTCCAAGGGAATCATTTCCGAGCTCAGCAGCAACACGGAATGTATCCAAAACTTCTTTAACATCCGGGTTCACCTGAAAAGGGCCCAGCAATTGATAAGGCTAGGAACTGATAACAAAAAAAAAAAGAAGCTCATACTGTGAGGTAGCAGAGCTCATGTTTTGCCCACTTAAGCTGAGGAACAAACCTCTATGGTATGTGGAACCAAAGGCCTCTTCCCTTTCAGCTCTCTTGTAAGGAATTCCAGTTTCTTTTCTTCATCCCACTCACTGTATGCACCCATATCCAAATACTTAGTGATAGCATTTAGTGTCTCTGAATGCCTACCGGATTCCTGATGCATTCATGCACAGCGATGTGTTAGAAAACTTGTAATAGTTCGAGATCCGGATAGTTAATATATAGTTTCTACTTTTCTTATCAAACCTATAACTGTAGCTATGATTGTTAACTCCCAAAATTTAAAAATAATTGCAAACCTGACGCAAGTCGAGTTTCATTAGGACCATCCCAAAGGTAGAAACTCTTCGGATCAAGTCAGCAAGCCTACCATCAGCAAGCACACCAGATCCACTTGATTGCTGCAGAAAATGACAGTGGAAAAGATTCAGATCAGCACTATACGTTTGGGATTGAAGTTGAATGGAAAGTGGGTGAAAGTGAAGATAATACAAGAGATTCATAACAAATAAGAAGAGGTTCCAGAAGCTGCTCAGTAGTTTCATAATACTCGAGGGGGTCATATTCACAAGGAAGCCCTTCAAGCAGAATTTCCAGTCTTCGACGTGTGTGCATAAGCTGAAATCAGGACAAAAGTAAACAATGATTGTTAAAAGGGGGAAAGCTTCCTGTTGCAATCTCAAATGGTTAATGCCTGTCATATCTTTTCACTAAAGACGAGAAATATAGACCATGGTCATAACTCATATGAATTGAGGTTGTTCACCGGAGTAGTAGATACCCATACCTCAGTGACTAATTAATCCTAGAAAATTTAGCGTCAAACAATTTCTCCCTCATTTTGTTTCCAAAACTAACTGCCAGCATAACTGGTAAAGAATTGTGTTATTTGTATACCAGAGTCCAATAGCCATCCTACAAGTGGATTCAATAAGGGTGCAGAGGAGTATCATCAATAATCAAATAAATAAGTTACTGCCTTTCCTGAAACAGCCCATATGCAAAATCCATTTCATTAAATAAAAAGTAATCCAAATGCTAAATCATGGCACTGTTGACTGCTCCATTCAAGCAGTCACTGCTGCCTATTTGGTCATGTAAGTCGGAGCAAACTGGTTGACTGGATCAATTTATTAGTAAGTGCTTTGTTTTTGTCAATTCATAACTTGGTGAAGAAGTTATACCTTGTCCTTTACTTCACCGAGCACAATGCGATATGGAGCAATTCCAGGACGCTGAGGCAAGCTAGGTTCTAAAAGTCTCTGGAAGCTGGACCTTCCTATCTGAGATTCTGCGAACAGTTTCCTCTGGGCAAGTAGCTGGCTGGATGTGAAACCAGCAGATCGTGGTGTAGGAGTCTGATTGGAATTAGCTAAATCTCCATTTTCTGTTGGTTTATCTGATCTCTGAGTAATTACCTTCAACGGACTTGGGGAATTGCGAGAATCCTGTTACATTTTAGTGTGGTTGAAGTTAATCAACTCAATTAAATTATGAAAAAGGTAACAGGCATTACGCAGTAAGCACTTTACCTGACGATTTAGGGGCATGTAATCTGTGCCAGGAAGTTCTAGTTTGGGATATTGAGACTCACCGTCATTGCATTCTACAAGAAAATGATGAGAAAAAATATATTAAAGCTTGTATAATAACTGCAAAATGTCATGAAATGTGAGTTAAAATAAGATTTTATCTTCACTGAAGAAAAAAAAAATCCAAATTGCAAAGAGAAAAAATGTCTCATAGGTCTTATGGAGTAATGGAATTCAGAAGGTGATGCAACATTAATTAGGCTGATGCTTGTACACAATGATAAAAGCAGATGGTTTGCACTTGCAGTCAAAGAATTTCGAATAGGAAACCCACAGTTAAACTATACAGTTGGTAATATTAGTTAAGGAAGTCGTCCAATGGAACAAGAGCAACATCTTTTACCGGTGCAAGAAGGTAAATCAGCCCCAGCCGGAAGTTGTGTAGGAAATGGTGTAGCCTGTTGATTGTGAAGTTTTATTTGATTTCTACTGTCATGCCGGTCCTCTGACTTTATTTCTGAAAAGAAACCAGAACACCTCGTTATAACCCAGGAAAATGTGCAAAGGAGACAGCAACATCTAGGAAGGCTAAGGCATGAAAACATTAGTCAGAAGAAAATCTATTAAACAAATTCTCCCATACACTTAATCTGTACACATTAACAGATACAATACAACCTCCAAAACAATAATTGTTTCTTCTGCACTTCATGGACGATTCCACATAAATATTAAATACAGTAAAAGATGATTGAAAAAGAATATATATTATATTATATTATATTATATTATATATATATATATATATATATATATATATAATGATTTTGATTATTTTTTTTATTTTTTTTTCTGTAGTGACCGACCACATCTTTACTCTTTTATTCTGTTTACAACAAGAGCACAACTTCCTTCGTCCATGAAATATCCAATGACACCTCATCAAAACATTTAGTCTCTCATAATGTCAAATAACTTGCACCTTTCAGACGGATAAAATTTATTACAGCCCTCGTCTACAGATACAAAAGTCCACTCGTATAGCTAATGGAGCATTAGCAGACTATGGGTTTGACCACCCCACTTCATAATGTCATTAGTAATGCTGCTGTGATCCATTTAGTAGGTAAATAATTTCAGTAGGAGTGGTACGAAGTTGGTTTTAGTGTATTGAACAAAAATTATAATTTAGATTACTGCACCTTTTTCAAGAATTTCATGGGCTAGCCTTAACAGCCGATCACTGCATCGATTCATCGAGAGTTCGAATCTCAAACTGTCAACCTCTCGTACATAGAGATCCATTGCCATCCACCTAGATAAAAGAGAGACATCTCTTGTGACCTGAAGTATCAATCCAATAAAGTTACGACATGAATCAAGAGAATAATGTCAAAAGAGATAAGATAGAAACTAAGGGTAATGATACATTTACAGTTTTAGTAAAACAAATTCAGATTCTGGAACTCCGCTGAGTAATATAATGTGGAAACTATTTTATACTTGAGGTTAAACTTCAATTACAGAGGATATAGCTGCACTGTACCCATTTGAATCTGGTAAGTAACGACAAAGAACTAACAGTCATAGAGATACATTTTGTAAATATATATTTAAGAAAAAGATGTTTCTGACCAAAATAAAATAAGTTCAAGAATAATTTTGGTATGCTTGGGGTGAGCTTTCTAAAATGAACAGTCTGAAGAAAGCTCAATGAGCTTTAAATCAATATAGTTATAAAATAAATACAGGGGAATTCACTACTACAACATATGTGTAGGTGCCCTCAAAATGTGATAAATTCCTTATTTTTTACCCACCATTTATACCAACCATCTCGAATTTATATCTCATTTAATGATAATACGACTGTTTTATTTCTTAACATAACCGCCACTGTAAACCACTACTTGATAAAAACAAACTCAAAATGATGAATACCGTCGCATTTAAAAAGTTTCTCAACCACGAAGTGTTTTCAGTCTTCAGATTAATTTTTGCAAGAAACTTCATCCTTCCTGTACAAATTACTAGACAAGATATAGCTACTTTAAGTCACAATAGATCAAGTATTAGAATGGTAGCAGCAGCAATCACCTTGGCTGTCACATTTGGGTTTCCATCTCTATCACCTCCCATCCAAGATCCAAATCTTATAGGTGTGCAGGTTAATGGCAGGGGCCTTCCTGTATGCTGATGCCATTGAGCAAGGTAATAAGTAATCCCATGAAAGGAAAACCAGATATCTCGTAGCTATGAAGGCATAATAAGCAAACCTTCTTTAGAGCATTGCTCACACGACGCAAATAATGTGGAATAGCTTTCCAGAGTGACTGCTCCACAATGTTCAACCCTAGAAACATTGTGCAAATGTATAAACATAATGCAGTATTAAATTCAAATCAAACAGCATGAACTTCAAGAATATCCAGTGCCAATTGGCTTACCGGCCCTAGCTTCATCCACAGGTGTTGGTTTATGCCGCCTAAGCTCGTCAGTTTGCCAAATAGAAGTTATTTCTCTCATCTGAAGACAGCACAAATCAAAGTCATAAATAAAGGGAGAAAACAAAGGCTTGATCGTTTCGGACAAACTTCTGACAGTAAGGAAAAACATGCAGACACGTACAGGACACAAATAGTACGAACTATAAGGACAAATTGCCCGAAAAGTGGATAATAAATAGTAAGATGTGTACCAGGTCCTCAATCAACATCTCTTTATCTTCATGAGAAAGATCAGGTCTATCATTATAATCCAAAAGGTGCTGCATGATCATTCAAGCAGTAAACAATCACATTCCGTGGAATAGTAGCTAAAAGAAGGACAAATGATGAAAGAAAACATCAGGTAGCTCACAGCTATTCTTATGTGTTTGTATTGCAAGGTTCGGCGATTGATTTGAGTGGGATGTGCTGTGAGAACGATTTCAACCTCCTGCGATGATACCATAGAATGAGAGAATCAATACCTGAAATTCAATCTGCTATTTTCTTCTTCCACAGAAACATATAGGAAGCTAGAGAAAGTAGGTTTTTGAACCTCGGTGGATAATCTAATTAAACCATAGTGTCGATAAGAAGAACTAGGAACTGCAGGACCAAAATGTAGGAGGGGCGCTTGTGCTTTTTAAGGAACTCATGAAACCGAAATTATAGTATGATACTATAAAGAACTCATGATACTAGAATCAATTCCTGCTTGCAAACCAGTAACAACTATACCTGCTTGCAGACAGTATCATAGAGTTGATCAGGAGAAACTCCTCCTTGCAGCAGCTGACTGAAAATGTCGTCGCATGATCTAGACAAATATGCTAAATCACGAGACTTCCTTACCCTACAAATTTAAAGAACAAAAGAATACGTGGATAAACAACATAAGTCGATCTAATCATTCCAGTAAAACTTTTGGGGAGATAATCAACAGAACAGCTCCAGAAAGTAATAGTAAGTTTTCCAAGTACAGTATATGCACATTAATAAACATGCATATGTTGTTCATATGCACATTTAGACCTCCGCTCTAATAGTTATAATGAACATGGATAAAATATATAGAAAATTAAGTTGATAGATGAAAATCTTGCTAAACCACGATTCCTTTTCCAGAATCTAAAATTCCAGAAAATACAACATTGCTTTCCAGTTTCATAATTCAGATCACCAATTCTTTGCGCTCAAAACCTGGACAATGAACTGCGAAGCACAATAAATTGCCAGTGTAATCACGAAATTCTAGGCACATTTGTTGCGTCTAGAGATAAAAGATGGTGCATACAGCAGGAGCAACAATCGGAGTTACCTGTGATGTGTTTCAGCAATGCCCATAAGATTGAGGTAATGGCTGAATGTGCGAGCAAGGGTGAAGGCTTCTTCTAAGCTCATAGCCGATATCTCCGATGCCAGTTGCCTCTCAAGTAGCTCCGCAGCGTTTTCAATCCCAGCCATTCTCATGTTACTCGCACTCTAACAGAAACATACCATTTTGAATTCTTCATAAACATAGGCAGGGCATCTCACACATGCAAAGAGGACGCAGAAACACAGACAAGAGAAACGGTTAAAAGCAGGCAGAAAAAAGACCTGAGCGAGAATGCGAGTGCGTTCGATTTTTTCCATGAACTTGGCGCCAACTTCGCGCTGTAAAACGTCGTTGAGGAGGTTGCCAAGGAGTTTACAGTCATCGTCGAAGTTCTGGAATGAGATTTCCTCTGCGATGTCGTCGGTGGTGTCCGTCATTTGTTTCTTGCGAACAGGAATAGGCAGCAGTAGTATCTCTGTGACGAAGATTGCAACGAGGAGGAAGAGGACTGCAAAATAACTTAACTTTTTTCTACACAGAGAGGGAATGGAGAAGAGAGTGGCACAGACAGGAGGACCACGAGAAAGGGCGTAGATGGCGGATTTGGAGTTTGGCCGGGTCACTTGGTGGGACTGAAATCTCTTCTATTCCATGATTGGATTGGACGATGACAGAGATCAGGTGGTTTTTGATTGTCACGGTCACGGTCATGGTCACGTATGATATGTGATGGGCCCCACCATCTTGTGAAACTGATAACGTATACCGCCGTGCCATGTATAATTTTTCGTGGTGCTGATTGGTGGTGAGTCAGCAGCGTGTAGAATGAATGCGGAGACTTGTTTACACTTGAAAATTTATTTCATTCATCTTTGGTATGCAAGCAGCACGAAACGATTTAGAGGGTGTCTGCCTCTTTGGCACTATGTGCGTGGTATTAGTGGCAGTATGTATAATAACAATAATAATAACTGTCTACATTATATAATTTATAACAATATTAACTATTTTGACAAATTTATTCATGTATTTTTTTTTTCAAACGATGCTCATATATATAGAAACAAATATATATTACAACTTAATCAAGGAAATTAAGCAGATAGACAAGATGTTAGGGCCCAACCACAATCCCTCTAATCCAATCCTAATTGCTAGCTTCCCTAGACGATGTGCTAAACAAACACCTGATCGTCTAACGTAACTAATTATTACATTCGTATTCAACATAAGTTTACAAATATACGAGATTATACCAAATAAACAAGAAGGACTAGAGTTAACTGATGCAATATGAGAAGTCAAAACTTGGGAATCTGTTCGTAGGAGACGTGTTTCGAAAAAATACGTTTGAAGAACCAAACCTGCTCGAACAACAATAGCTTCCGTCCCCAAGAGATCATCCCCAGGCAAAGTGTGCACCACCGCACCAATAATCCGCCCATCTTGATCTGTGGTTACCGCCGATCCGAAGAGGGTGTCCGTAGCCATATCCACTACACCATCGGCTATGATACATTCAAAAGGTTGGTGTAGAGTACTATCTTCCTTCAGCTGGCTCCCGATGGGGACCTGGGAAAGGAGGTCCAGGAGGCGCCTATATTTGGTGTTACAGTAACCACATAATCAACAAACAGTTGTTCAAAGCGATAAATTACAGATTCTACTAAAGGAAAGGAACAATACTCTGAAAGATAATACATTTTTGCCTAAATAACAAAGTTGAAAACTCCCTATCATCTATATCATGATAAAAGGAAAGCCATTGTTGGGCACATCGAACATGGAGAGCCTCCGGTTGGACCATCAATGGAATAGCAAACCACACACGTCGGGTGATAGGGCAGTTCCACATCAAATGGTCCCAATCTTCAAAAGCGAGTTTACAAAAGCAAGAAAAGGGATTAGCCATTCGCACTCTCTGGATTAAAGACGAGCCAAGGGGGAGGCCGTTTACTCATAGAACATCCTTATTTTTGGAGCAACTTCTATAGACCAAAGTTTTTTTCCTCCAAAAAGAAGGACTAGCAATCCTAGGGGATGTAGAAGAAGAAGAAGTCGATTCTGTGTCTCGGGAAAGCGAGACGAGTTGGTGATATCCATATTTAACAGAATAGTTTCCTTGAAGTGTATGCTTCCAAACGAGCTTATCGGGATGGGAAAGAGAGGAAGAGGGATTTCTTGGATAAGGGCTGCTATGACAGGATTGTCGGACCTAAATCTGACCTAAGGCGAATTACGTTTTGAAAACGTGGATTTTGAAAAGAGTCGCCACTAGTTAATTATTAGGCTAACTAGAATCCTAAATTACCTAAATGAATAACGAATTAAACACCCAGGTATTAAATCGGTCTACGATCAGAAATTCGAGTTCAGGGGTTCTATTACGAATTAAAAATATAGATCTTTAATTACGCCCTTTCAGTACTCAATTCACTTAATTTGCCAATTTTAAAATTTAAATATGCGTTACGACTAATTAATCTAATGTTATAAAAAAAACTAAACTATTTTTTATGCGAAACTATTATTAACGACAAATCTAAGCATGAAAAGAAAAAAAAAACTATTAAACATCTAAAAAAAATCTTAATTAAATTAAAATCTAAACAGAATTAAGCATGCTCAAAATCATGATACAATTTAAAAATTACATGTCATATACACATATTTACAAAAACTATCTAATTAAATTTACATTTTAATTATCTAATTAACACAACATGATAATAATAATAAATAATAGAAAATAACAAAAAAAACTAATTATTAAATAATAATAATTAAAAAAAAATACAGCAGGACCTTACCTTCTTTTTCCCAGATCGTCATCAGCCAGGGACTTGCATGTAGCAGCGACAGCAGGTGGCTCGACACCGGACGACGAGGGTTTCCGGCGGACGGCGGACCGTAGGTGCGATGATTTACTTCACGGGCGAGGTCTCTGGTTCAAGTCCAGGATGGCCCAGCTCGAGCGGCCAGATGACATCGCCGGGACCAGGCGGAGGTGGTGGTGCAGGGAGCGGGCGGCGGCAGCAAGCGGAGAACCAGGGCAGCAGCAGAGGGGCTGGAAGTCGACCGGAGTGTGGTGGCGGCGCGGTGCGCCGGACGGATCTGGGACGACGGCCGGCGAGAGTGGAGCTGGTCGCGAGGCGCAGGGAGCGGGCGGCGGCAGTCCGTCCACCGGCGGGGCTGAACAGACGGCGGAAACAAAAAAAAAAAACTATTATTTACTAGGAGACAGAAATGCACGAATTTCGAGATCATATGTTTATTATTTTCTGTGGTGTCTTTTTACATTGACAAGGGGTCCTTTTATAGCTAAATTAAGTCCCAATATTAGGAAAACACATTTACCTAAATATACACATTATTTATTCCGAAAATTACACATATATATTTATTAAAATTGTCATAAATATATAATATATATTTTTCTGAATATTACATGATATTTAATGCATATATTCTATCCTAATTTAAGCTAAACCTATTTTTAGCAACCCTGTGACCTTCTATGTTTAAATATTTCCTTTTTTAAACGTGTTACACATAACATTTTTGAACGTGTTATATACGTGTTGCGCGTACCAAAATTAGGTGTTTACAGCTTGCCCCTCTTTGGACGGACTCCCATAGAATGCATTCGAGGGGTTTTGTCCAAAGACGAGTAAACACTAATTTTGGCTAGGAAGTATATCTTCTTCCG
Organism: Clarkia xantiana subsp. parviflora; assembly: GCA_036873135.1. Taxonomy (NCBI): domain Eukaryota; kingdom Viridiplantae; phylum Streptophyta; class Magnoliopsida; order Myrtales; family Onagraceae; genus Clarkia; species Clarkia xantiana. The sequence goes on from JAPTYO010000011.1 coordinate 25,321,373, forward strand.
GGTCTTCAAGCCTCCAAGGTGGCCTTTGGCTTTATTAACGATGAGAAAAAGTTAAACTTCTGTCGGCGGTGCCCCTGTTGACAATGCCTCCATTGGTATCGCAGAAAAGCCTCGGTCGGCAGTGCCCCTGTTGGAGGTGCCTCCGTTGGCATGCGGAAAATAAAACCTCCGTCGGCGGTGCCCCTGATGGCGGTGCCTCCATTGGTAGTGCAGAAAATAGAACCTCCGTCGGCGGTGCCTCCACTGGTAGTGCAGAAAAGTAAAGCCTCCAGTGGCATGCAGTAAAGTAAAACCTTAATCGACGTTGCCTCCAGTGACGAGCGACAAGGAAAAGCCTCCAGTGGCGTGCAATAAAGTAAAACATTTGGCGATGATTGGTAACAGAAGAACTCTACGTCAGATAGTACCAACAACCTCTGGTGATGCCTCGAACTTTTTTCTACACAGAGAGGGAATGGAGAAGAGAGTGGCACAGACAGGAGGACCACGAGAAAGGGCGTAGATGGCGGATTTGGAGTTTGGCCGGGTCACTTGGTGGGACTGAAATCTCTTCTATTCCATGATTGGATTGGACCAGCGTGATGACAGAGATCAGGTGGTTTTTGATTGTCACGGTCACGGTCACGTATGATATGTGATGGGCCCCACCATCTTGTGAAACTGATAACGTATACCGCCGTGCCATGTATAATTTTTCGTGGTGCTGATTGGTGGTGAGTCAGCAGCGTGTAGAATGAATGCGGAGACTTGTTTACACTTGAAAATTTATTTCATTCATCTTTGGTATGCAAGCAGCACGAAACGATTTAGAGGGTGTCTGCCTCTTTGGCACTATGTGCGTGGTATTAGTAGGCCTATCAATTTTGGACCCAACCCGAAATGAACCCGAAACTGACCCGGGCTCGGGTCGGGTTCGGATCCTAACTTTTAGTGTTCGGGTCAGTTTCGGGTTGACCCGTATCTGACCCGAGAAAAAACTGGTCGGATTCGGGTTCTAATATTGGACCCTAACCCGACCCGTCTGACCCGTATATAATTGAATTATGAATATTAATTAATATGTATAATAATAAAATATTAATTAAAAGCAAAAAAGTTAACATGATTCTTCTTCTCCTAGGGCAGCTACGGCGGCACAGTGAGAGATTCACCCATTAATGGGAGCTCTTCTCTGTTGATTGGTTCTTTTGATCATCAGAGTTCCTCCGGATTGCCTCGGAGTCGTCACTTTCAAGATACAGTAAACCATCCGTGAGAGATCCACCCACCCGCTCAATCATCTGAAAAGCCCTAACCCTAGTTTCCCTTTATTTTGTTGTGCAGGTTGGTGAAACGGTGGTGACGTCGTCTTTACCGCAAATCCCATGGATCTTCACCCCAATGCTAATGATCAGATGAGATCTGGCCTGCCTCGCATTACACTTGCAAAGAGAAGACTGGAGGTGGGAATCGACCGGTATGTTGGCGTTGTAATTAGCGACAAATCAGTTAAGAACATTGCAGTACATAATGTCCTTAGGCTAGCATGGAGCAAATTCTCTGGAGTTACTATGAATGATATTAATGAAAGGCTTATGCTATTTGAATTCGCCAATGCAAAGGATAGAGAGATTATTCTTGATCAAAGTCCATGGGCAATCCAAGGTCATTGCCTCGGGTTAAGGAAGTGGAAAGAATCTGATAAATTGGAGGATATAGATCTGCCGAAGATGCAATTTTGGGTCCAGGTACACGGTCTTGAACTAAGCCATCTGAGTGAAAGCAATGCAAAGGCTATTAGTGAACATGTGGGCGAACTCATAGAGACGGAAAAAATTGGAGGAGAGGATGGTATCGTCAGAGGGTACATCAGAATGAAAATCGATATTGACGTCACGAAACCCTTACTGCCGGGTTTTTGGTGGGCAAGGGAGAGTGGCGAGGATGTGTGGGTGAAGTTGAAGTATGAGAGGCTTCCAGGCTATTGTTATGGATGCGGAAAGCTAGGACATTCAATCACTCAGTGTAAAAGCGAGGTTGTCCATTCGGTGCAGAATCCAGGGAAGCCGATGTATGGTCCGTGGCTCGTGGGAGATCGTCCTAAGCTCATGAACAAAAGAGTAAGTGGTGCTTCTAAGGGTTCTATGGAGAAGAATGGAGATAAAATGAGACAATGGAAGGATATGCTTTCCAAGCCCCCTAATCAAGCAGAGACCCAAGCCCCAACCACAATACCAAACGACCCACCAATTACCCACCCATATCATACTACCACCACTGAACCATCAGCTACTACCCACCCACATCATAATACCCCCACTGATCCATCAACTACCACCCATACACATATCATAGCCACACACCAAATCCTGCATTCTGCAACTTTGACACCCGTAACACATGATCATTCAAGCGTGGAGGCAACTCTGCAAAACGTTAACCAACCTACCCATATCCCACATGCCCATGATGTTCATCCGTTCCTGGTCCCTAACCTTCCCCAAACCTTTCCTGAACCACCCTATATTATAGAACTACCAAGTGAGCCTCTCTCTCCAACCCGTGACCAAATCATATCAGAAGCTTCATCGGGACTTAGCCCGTTAGTTGACAAGCTAAGCATCCGAAAGAGAAAAGGAGTTATGGAAGAGGAGCGTCCACAATCTCCCAAAAGAATCAAAGCCTTAATTATTCATCCGGGTACTACCCGAGTTGGTACAACTAGAGGGCGTGGAAGAGGTCGTCCCCCAATCAGGGGAGGTAGAGGTGGAAGGAAGAAAATATCGCCTCAAGGAGGCCTTGTGGAGGGTAATAGTGTCGAAACGTTCATAACGGGTTCTGGTGACTGTCTCAAAACAGTCACACGGTCACCATGAGTATCATCTCATGGAATTGTCAGGGACTTAGATCCGACCTGACGATTCCACACCTCAAGGATCTCGTGGGGAGGCATAAGCCGGCAATCGTCTTCCTCATGGAAACTAAAAATAGGTCGGAGTTCTGCGAACAAGCAAGACGGGCATTAAGATTGAAAGGTTGTGCATATGTTGAGCCTATGGGAAGATCAGGAGGAATTGCTCTTTGGTGTGATGCTAACCTAGATGTTGTTGTGCTCTACAAATCTAAAAACATTGTTGATTGCTCCATTAAAGCTCAAGGATCGGATATGGTCTGGTTTTTCACGGGTGTCTATGGCCACACCGATTTTGGAGAGCGTCAAAGAAACTGGGATGTTCTGAGACGTATAGCTCGCTATCGAACAGATCCGTGGATTAGTGCTGGAGATTTCAATGATATTCGATATAACCACGAGAAGGAGGGTGGGCAACCAAAAAATCAAGCAAAGATGGACGCGTTCAACCAGATGATAGATGATGTTGGGCTAATTGACCTCCAGTTCCAAGGACAACCATATACTTGGTCCAACAATCAAGTTCATGGCCATGGCACGTTAGTTAAGGAGCGTCTGGATCGAGGGTTGGTGAACACATCTGATGGGTCCGACTATAGCCGTCAGGCCCTTTAAACGGCGAGGAAACGGCAAACAGGCCCACCAGGCCCAGAGTAAGGGTTAAGACGACCTAGGATAAAGGTCCCGATGAAGGGAGTCCCGACGAAGCAGGGTCCCGACAGTGGAGCTACAAGCTCCCGACGAGAAGCCTTTAAGTAGGCCCCGATGATGAATCCCTGAGAATGATTGGCCCTGTCATGATGACGAGGGGCCCCGAGCGGTGACACAACGAGATAACTCTGGAGTCCCCGACGGGAGTCGGGACTCGTTACCAGAGGATAAAGCCAAGATATGCGGGGCGTGGCCGAGATATACGGAACGTGGTTAAGATACACGGATCATGGCCGAGATACGCGGGGCATGGCTAAGATACGCGAGATCGTGTACGAGATAAGCGGGATACGGGTTAATCACCTCTAACGGTTCATCAGGTACCTGAGGCACCTCCTTGCCTATAAAAGGACAGGAGGTCACCTCAGATCACTTACGTTGAGTTGAATATACTTTTGATATCTGTGGCTTACCAGTCAGACAAGGTACTCATTTAAGCATCGAAGAGGGATTCTGGGTCACCGCCCGGTCTATCCCCTCTTGCAGGATTGCGTGGAGCAAAGGAGCTAGGATTGCCGTCAAGATCCGTGCCGGAGTTCCACCGTGATCCAACATTGGCGCCGTCTGTGGGAATCTAACAAAAGCTGATATGCCTTCTACTCGCTCGATGGTGGCTGGCAAGAACAGAAGGGGACAATCTGGTGGTTCCCGTCACCCTGCTGCAACAAACCTGAATTCAGTACCAGAACAAGGAGAGAACCAGAATCATCCTCCGGCTGAACTCTCCCAGACAGGAGGGCACAATGGATCGCATCCCAAAGAAGTTGCCCCTCGACACCAGGATAACAGGGGGCAGGAGGCCCCCCCGACTGCAGATTTGACAAGGGCCGTGGCGGAGGCCATGTTCCTGGCAGCTGTAGAGGCTCTCTTGGACCGAAGGGAGGCTACAAGGAGGCAGGAGGAGATGCCCCCGCTGGAAGAAGCAACCCTACCAACAGAGGGTCGGAACGTACAGGAAGCCCCACCCCTGGGCCAGGAAGGAGGTAAGATGACCGGTCAGCCGGAGAGAGAAAGACGAGTCATCAACGTGATTCACGGAGGATTTGCTGCTGGAGGTGATACCTCATCCGCTCGAGAGGTCTATGCCTCTAGAATCCCTACGGCGGTGGTGCTGGGTAAGAGGTCCCGATCCTGGACCCTGAAGGAAGAAATGGTGATCTCCTTCTCTTCGGAGGACCTCATAGGTGTTGAGACTCCACATGACGATGCCCTGGTGGTAACCCTGGATGTAGATGGGTTCGAGATGAAGAGAATCCTAATCGACGGAGGGAGCTCCTCCGACATTCTATTCATGGACGCGTTGGAAGCCATGGGGAAGACGAAGAAAGATCTGAAGGAGGCAAACTTCCCGATGGTCGGGTTCTCTGGCTCAACTTCCTACCCATTGGGAGTAATCACCTTACCAGTAAAGTTTGGTAACGGGTGGAAGTCAGAAAGGAGGAACGTGGAATTTGTCGTGGTTGATTCTGCTGGGACCTACAACGCAATTATCGGGAGAACAACCATCAATCCACCAATGGCAGTTGCCTCGACTGTGCACCAGAAGATGAAGTTCCCGACCGACCACGGAGTCGGGGAGGTCAAAGGTGACCAGGTGGCTTCCCGAAAATGCTATGTTAATGCCACCCGGAGGAGGAGGCGAGAGGCCATGACTGTCCTCCAGACAGACACAGATCCCAGAGAAGAGTTTGGACGTTCCGTTCCCATAAAAGATCTGAAAGATATGTTGGGAGAAACCGTGAAAGCCTACGTGGATGATATGCTGGTGAAGTCCCGACAAACTGAGGATCAAGTGCACGACCTCACCATGGCGTTTGAGCGGATAAAGCTCCGTCAAGTTCGCTTGAACCCGACAAAGTACGCCTTTAAAGTCCATTCAGGGAAATGTTTGGGCTCCAGGATGAGCAAAAGAAGAATTGAAGTAAACCCAGAGAGACTGAGGGCAATCAAGGAAATGCAGTCTCCGATAAACCATCGGAAGATGCACTTCTTGGAAAAGGCTTCTCGTATGTTGAACTTAGGCTATTACTGGCCCACGATGAGCAAAGAAGCAACGGCGTTGGTCCGATCATACGACGCGTGCCAAAGGTACGCCCCGAGTGTTGTGGCCCCAGCTGCCAACCTGACATCCATCAAGAGTACTGGACCCCTCGCGCAGTGGGGCATCGACTTGGTGGGACCTCTTCCACAAGCACAAAGACAATGTAAGTATTTACTGATAGTTATCGATTATTTTTCGAAATGGATAGAGGCGAAGGCATTAGCCAGAATAACGGGGAATCAGATCGTCAAGTTCCTCCAGACCCACATCATGTCCAAATATGGGATTCCTAAGGTGGTGACCAGTGACAATGGCCCACCGTTTAACGGCTCTCAGGAGAGGAAATATCTAGAAGACCTCGACGGCAGAGTAATAAAGCATTTTCAGTGGCGAACACTTGAAGAAACACCATGCTTGAAGAAAGTCGCCTTAAGTGGTGCCCGATAAAGTCGCCTTAAGTGGCGCCCAATAAAGACGCCTTAAGTGGTGCCCAATAAAATCGCCTTAAGTGGTGTATGCTGTTTATCGTTTAATTCGATGTAAATCTATTTTATGCCAATAAATAAAGAGGTTACTTCCAAACAAGAGTTGTCTTTAGATTTATGTTAAGTATGAAAGTCGCCTTCAGTGGTGCACGATGAAAGTCGCCTTCAGTGGTGCACGATGAAAGTCGCCTTCAGTGGTGCACGATGAAAGTCGCCTTCGGTGGTGCACGATGAAAGTCGCCTTCAGTGGTGCACGATGAAAGTTGCCTTCGGTGGTGCACGATGAAAGTCGCCTTCGGTGGTGCACGATGAAAGTCGCCTTCAGTGGTGCACGATGAAAGTCGCCTTCAGTGGTGCACGATGAAAGTCGCCTTCAGTGGTGCACGATGAAAGTCGCCTTCAGTGGTGCACGATGAAAGTCGCCTTCATTGGTGCACGACGAAAGTCGCCTTCAGTGGTGCACGATGAAATTCGCCTTCAGTGGTGTACGATGAAAGTCGCCTTCAGTGGTGCACGACGAAAGTCGCCTTCAGTGGTGCACGGTGAAAGTCGCCTTCAGTGGTGCACGATGAAAGTCGCCTTCAGTGGTGCACGATGAAAGTCGCCTTAGGTGGTGCACAATACTTAGGTTTATTCTAAGTATCCGAAAGTCGCCTTCAACGGTGCACAATATTAAGTCGCCTTAAGTGGTGCGCGATCTTTAGGTCTATCCTAAGTAACTATTAAAGTCGTCCTAAGTAATGCATTCGATATTAAGTCGCCTTAAGTGGTGCAAGTTATTAGATCGTCGGGAGGACGTCGGAGAAATTCGTAAGTATCGAAGTTTAGACTGCCGAGCACTAAGTCGTCTTAAGGGACGCACTCAAGGTTAAGTCGCCTTAGGTGGTGCACGTTGTTAATAGTCGGAAAAGACGAAAGACAACAAAAAAGATCGGAATTAAAGGAGTCTAATATTGATAAAGGGCTCGAAGGCCCGACGACGAAGCAAGAGAAAGAAAATACAAGGACTCTGAAAGATAAAAGCATTCAAGCTTGGTCCTTATCAGCAGCAGCAGAGGGGTCCGCAGGATTGGCTTCGGGAGGATTGGCTATCGGGGCGTCTGCACTTGGAAGCTCAGAGGCATCCTCGACAATTATCGGGGTACTCCCCCCATCACTCTCCTCAGAAAGAGCAAAGTACTTCTTCGCAAAGGGAGCGAGGGAAGGAGACTTGTCGAAATTGATGGCGTCCCCGTACTCCAGGTGGAGCTCCTCAACGGCGTTGAAGAGAGTGTTCTCCACCTCCGCGCCAAAGAACTTCATGGCGTCAGTTTGGAAGACCTCCGACCTTCGATAGTCCTCCCGACCCTTGGCCTCCGCTTCGGCCAGCCGCGCCGGGAACCCCGCAATCAGCTCCTCCAGAGCCTTCTTCTCGAGGACCAGCTGGTCCTCGGCGGCCTTCTTCTCCTGGGTCAGCCGATCCACGACCTCCCCCCGCTCTTGCCGCTCCTGCCTCAGGAGCCCCTCGAAGTCCGCGATCTGCTGCTGAAGACCCCGAATCTTCTCATTGAGGGCAGCCAGCTCCTTGGCCAGCTTTCCCCGCGAAGACTGGGAAGCCTTAAGATCCGCCTGAAGCTGCTCACGGACTCTGCGGTCCCGCTCCCGGGCCTCATCGTAGGCAATGACATACCCAATGAGGCGGTTGTAGTCCCCAAGCTCCTGGAATCAAAAGGGAAAAAGTGTTAGAAGGACAGAAGACCCGATTTATCAATCAACCAGAAAAAGCGAAGTCTCACCTCGATGCGGCGTATAGCCATACCCCTGACGTCCCGCTGCATATGCGTCCGATTGAGGTGAATCGGATGTCGCATAGAAGGCAGGATGGAACCCGCCAGAAGATGCAGGGCCAGCTCTTGGTCCTGCTCCCCTTGTGTGAGCGGGACTCCCTGGAGCGTCTGGATCGGAGCCCAGGGGGCATCGGCCTGCGAAGGGTTGAAGGGTCTATAGAAGTCCCCATCGAGAGCCATCGGAGAGATGGGACGGGGAAGAGAAGGGCACATCTCCGTCTCAGCCCGGACAGGAGAAGGAGAGAAATCATGGATGGGAGAGAGCTCCCGCTGCTGTGGAGAAGACGAGGGAGGCGGCCCCTGAGGGGTTGGTTTCAAAGGGGATTGCCCCGCCTTCCGACGCTGCTGAGGGGGATCAACCCCGCCGGTCTCCTCGGAGGAGTCCAGGGTCTCCACCTGGCGAAACTGTTCACCAGATGGTGCCTTCTCTCCAGCTGAGGGAGGCACCCCCGCTGAAGGTGGTGCATCTGTAGAAGCTGCCGCACCCGAGGAAGCTCCCGAGCGACCTGCACCTGGAGGATGAAGAGCTTCAGATAGGTAGTCAGGAAGTTCATCGGGATTCTTACACCAAATGATACGTCGGGGGACGTATTGATCCTTCCCGCGGTAGTGATAGTAGCCTGCCTTCAAGACTCGGGGAGTTTCACCTCGAAGGATCCTTTTGACATCAGCAATTCGGCCCTTCTTGGTCGAGGAAATCAAGTCCGACGGAACCATCCTTTTATACGATTTAATAGCGAGTCGGAGTTGTTTACCTTCTTCAGCATTCTGGACCTCGAAGAGTTGGTCCAGATCCACCCGTGGCCGCTTAGGCTGCTCCGTTGAAGGAGACCCCGACCTGGCAGCAGCAGCCTTCTTGGCCGACTTCCTCTTCCGCGAGGGGCGGACAGCGTCGGTCTCCCCCTGCTTAAGGAATAAATCGGTCAGCACAGACATCTTCTTTGCTGCAAACAATAAACGAAGAAAAAGTTAGAAATTTTACCCAAGGGACCATGCTAGAAGGGCCGTCGAAGAGCTGCCCCCCAGAAACAATACTGAGGAGTCGGACCCCGGTATGTACCAGGTCCCGCTCCACCAGAGAATTAGCGTTGAGAGGAGTATAAGACTCCCCCCAACGATAAAGCTGGATCAATTGAAGAGTCTCGAAGTCCTCATCAGCGTAGGTGTGGAAAGCAGGCGGAGGATCTGCTGCCACCTCCCATCGAGGCCAAGGGATAGAAGAATGTTGGATGAAGAAGTAGCTCCTCTTCCATCTACTGTTGTCAGACCCCGTATCAATCAAGAGCCCCCGACCCTTGACCACCTTCCAGGTGTCACTGGTCCAACCATACCGGGCAAGTTGCTGCTTGCTCCATTTGGGCATCCGAGGGTAGAAGGCGCAAACCCCCGCCTCGTTGCATTTCAGCCCGTAAAAAGTCCGGAAAAGATGGAGGCTGTAGACCCACTTCTGTCGGAGACAGAGGACTTGGAAGGCATTCCAGATGCGGATGGCATGAGGAGAGAAAGTGGTGGGGTGTGTTTGGTAATGTTGGCACAGCTCGACCAGGTTACCACAGAAGGGGAACCTGATCCCCGCTGATATTTGTCCCGTAGAGACAAATACCTCCCCTTTCTGGGGACGAGTAACCTCAGGGTCACTCGAGGGACGATGTCGATCATACGGGAAGCGAGGTTCCCAGGTGAGGGTGATGCAACCCTCTCGGAGAGCTGCATCGTAAGCAGTGGTAGAAATTTCATTCGGAGCATAGTCAAATTTAAAAGGTTTTCTCCCCTCGGAGCTGGAACCGCTGTCTGAAAAGCAACCAGGGCAAGAAAATACAGTGGCATTCTGGAAGAAATTAAAAAGGAAAAGACGAACAAGCAACGGAGAGTGTTTCCTTACCAGACATGGTGGAGTAGGGGTTGAAGGAGATGAACGAAGTGTCGCCGGAAAGGTGGTCGGAGAAGATTCCAAGGATCTTCGAAAGCACAGAGCTGGGAATTGCTGGGGAATCGCAGAGAGCTTTTGAGAATTCGAAGACGGTAAAGGTTAAATTATGACTGTGGCTAGGGTTTTATAGTCGAAGAAGACAGTTGAAAGGACACTTCGATCCGAATCGTCGAAGTCGAAAGGTCTTAATCTGGACCGTCGAAATGAAACGTGCAGAAGGACAACGGACGTAATGATGAAACGGCCTGAAAAGCACTTTTCAGAAAAGGACAGGCGCGAAAAATCAGGCACGTGGGTCGAAAACGTCACTCCATTATCTGCTGCATTTAATGCACAAGAGAACCGAAGAGACCTTTGGATATAGCAGTTATCCATAAAACCCTGAGGAAACGTGGAGGAGAAGACTGATAACCGTAGATAACTGAGCCAAGGAATAGATCCCCGACTCTAATATTGGAAAAATCGGGAGTTGGAAGACACGACGAACTAAAAGTCCCTCATGTCTTGGGGGCAAATGATGGGTCCGACTATAGCCGTCAGGCCCTTTAAACGGCGAGGAAACGGCAAACAGGCCCACCAGGCCCAGAGTAAGGGTCAAGACGACCTAGGATAAAGGTCCCGATGAAGGGAGTCCCGACGAAGCAGGGTCCCGACAGAGTCGGTCCCGACAGTGGAGCTACAAGCTCCCGACGAGAAGCCTTTAAGTAGGCCCCGATGATGAATCCCTGAGAATGATTGGCCCTGTCATGATGACGAGGGGCCCCGAGCGGTGACACAACGAGATAACTCTGGAGTCCCCGACGGGAGTCGGGACTCGTTACCAGAGGATAAAGCCAAGATATGCGGGGCGTGGCCGAGATATACGGAACGTGGTTAAGATACACGGATCGTGGCCGAGATACGCGGGGCATGGCTAAGATACGCGAGATCGTGTACGAGATAAGCGGGATACGGGCTAACCACCCCTAACGGTTCATCAGGTACCTGAGGCACCTCCTTGCCTATAAAAGGACAGGAGGTCACCTCAGATCACTTACGTTGAGTTGAATATACTTTTGATATCTGTGGCTTGCCAGTCAGACAAGGTACTCATTTAAGCATCGGAGAGGGATTCTGGGTCACCGCCCGGTCTATCCCCTCTTGCAGGATTGCGTGGAGCAAAGGAGCTAGGATTGCCGTCAAGATCCGTGCCGGAGTTCCACCGTGATCCAACAACATCGTGGATTAATATGCACCCTAAGACACAAGTCATGCACGAACCTTTTTTGGGCTCAGATCACTCCCCTATAGTTATCATACCCAACTTTGGTGACTCTAAGGGACCTAAACCTTTTAGGTTTGAGGAAATGTGGCTTGAGGATGAAGAATGTGATGTAGTTGTAAAGGATGCATGGATGGAGACAGGTACGGAATCTGATTCCTTTGGCTCTCAGTATGGACATCATCAACATGTTGCTCATAAACTTAAAAGGTGTAGCAAAAGGTTAATTAAATGGAGCAAACTCAGATTTGGTAACAACAAGCGAGAAATACGGAGGGCCTATGAGAGCTTGAAAACCATGCAAACCCATGCAGTATTTGGACGTGACAATGCGGAGGAAGCGGCCCTTCAAAAACGAATTGAGGAGTTATGGCGGAGAGAAGAGATCTATTGGAAGCAACGATCCCGTGTCAAGTGGTTAACTCACGGCGATAGAAACTCAAAATTCTTCCACCTAACAACTATAGACCGACGACGTCGGAACAAAATCCTCAAAATTTGTACGTCTGATGGCCGGTGGATAGAAACAGAACAAGAGATTGGTAAGGAATTCCATAGACATTTTAGCTTGTTGTTTACCTCTGGGGGAGCTGGAGTTTGGGGTGATTTGCTGGAATGTGTGCCTGTACTGATCACGAGTGAAATCAATGAGATACTATTAAACCCGGTTTCGATGGATGAAGTGAAAAAGGCTGTATTTCAGATGGGGGGCTTAAGGCGCCTGGACCAGATGGGTTTCCGGGTCTTTTCTATCAACGGTATTGGGGTGTTGTGGGTAAAGACGTCTTCACCATGGTTAGATCCTTCCTTACGACAGGTATGTTACCAAATCCTTATAATTTTACCGATATTACCCTAATCCCAAAAGTCCCTAACCCTTCCAGTCTGAGTCAATTTAGACCCATTAGCCTTTGCAATTTCAATTATAAAATCATTTCAAAGGTGTTGGCTAATAGATTAAAAACTCACCTCTCGAGCATAATTACTCCGTTTCAGAGTGCTTTTGTGGCAGGGCGCTTAATACAGGACAACATTATCGTTGCTCATGAGACGTTTCACTATCTGAGAACTCGATGTTCGGGTCAATCGGAGGAGTGTGCCCTTAAAGTTGATATGCAAAAGGCGTACGATCGTATCGAGTGGGACTTCTTGGAGGCGGTCTTACGGAAGCTCGGCTTTCACGAGAAATGGATCCAATGGATTATGGTGTACATCTCAACGGTGTCATACCAAATCTTAATAAATGGCAAGAGAACGAGCGTGATCAAGCCAACGAGGGGAATTCGGCAAGGGGATCCATTATCGCCATATTTATTCATCCTTGTGGCGGACGTCCTTTCACGAAGGATAATGAAGGCGGTTGAATCACAAAGTTTGCAAGGAATTTGCATAAAGAGGGGATGCCCGATCATTCACCATTTGTTATTTGCCGATGACTCACTATTTTTCTTGAAGGCAATCCCGAACAATGTTACCCACCTCACTGATATACTGAATGAATATTGCAGGGCATCGGGGCAAGCCATCAATATTAGTAAGTCGACACTTTTCTTTGGTAAGAATGTGGGTCCAATAACTAAAGGGGCAATCGAGGGTATTCTAGGGATTAAGGCGGAGAAAAACCCCGGAAAATACCTCGGGCTCCCTACTATATGGGGTCGGTCTAAGCGAGAGGCGTTGGGCTATTTGAAGGAGCGGATAAGCAATAAGATAAGCAGCTGGAAATCACTCTTCCTTAGCAACTCGGGACGCGAAACACTTATTAAATTGGTAGTAACGTCAATCCCGACATACACCATGAGCTTATTTTTACTCCCTAAGACTTGGTACTCTGAGGTAAATGCAATGATTGCTAGGTTTTGGTGGGGGCAAAAGGGGAGTGAAAGAAAAATTCATTGGCGTAGTTGGGAAACGTTGACGATGGCAAAAGGAGTCGGTGGCCTAGGGTTCAAGGAATTTCGAGCTTTTAACCTTGCCTTATTAACTAAAATGGCTTGGCGTTTGGAGCACAATCCTAATGCATTTTGGGTGCGCCTTCTTAAGGGTATATACTTTCCAAGGACCGACTTTTCTAAAGCAACTAAGGGTGGTCGAGCCTCATGGGCGTGGACGAGCTTGCTTGCGGGAAGAGATGTTCTCATGGAGGGGGGTCTTTGGCTAGTAGGGGATGGATCAAAGATTGATGTGTTTAAACACCGATGGGTTCCCACTCTCCCCTCTTATCGTATTGGTCCATACCCAATAGAAGAAGATACTCAAGAGTTGAAGGTTTCAGCTCTTATAGAACCTGAAGGACCATCTTGGAACCTCCATAGTATTCAGCACTTAGTCACAAGAAGGGATGAGCATGCTGTGAGAGCTATCCCATTAAGCACATGTTCGGTACCTGACAGAATCATATGGCCATCTTCCAAGACTGGGAGAGCAGAAGTCAAGAGCATATATCGTGATATTGCAGCTACACCGGCACCGGGTCGTATGCAGCAAATACTCACTCATTCTTCTTGGAAGGAATTATGGGCAATGAAGACAATTCCCAAGGTTCGATCTTTCTTTTGGAGATTAAATTCTGATGCATTAGCAGTGAGGGTGGCACTACGAGCTAGGGGTGTGATTATCGATGAAGGGTGCCCGTTTTGTAATAAGGCCGAGACCGTTGATCACATGTTACTACAATGTCCTTGGACAAGGATGGTGTGGTTGGCCACACTCAATGTGAGACTAGGAGAAGACGATGAGTTGAATATTGCGTCGTGCTTTAGGGACCTACGGAAAATGGAGGGCTTGACTAAGACAGAAAAGGAAGCTAGGTGGTCGTTAATCGGTGTGACATGTTGGACCATCTGGAAAGAGCGATGTAGAGCCATGCATGCCAATGAGAGCCCTAACCCGAATCGCTCAGTCACTCAAGCTCTAAAGGAATATAATGACTTTTGGTCACTTTCATCTGCAAGTCGATCATCAGATACGAGTAACACTGCTGCTCCAACAGAACAATCTTGGACTCCGCCTAATAGAGGTGTCGTAAAACTTAATTGCGATGCGTCTTGGGACGAGAGATCACGTACGGGGGCCATCGGAATTATAGCGCGTGACCATAATGGATCAGTTGTTGGTGGAATTAGCAGAAGAATTAATGTGCTGGGTAGCCTAACTTTAGAAGCCATAGCAGTGCATGAAGCGATAAGATTGATAATACAGGAGAAGTGGAATAAAGCGGAAGTCGAGTCAGATGCGTTAGAGGTGATACTAGCCCTAACAAAGGAAAATCACCAAGTTCATTGGCAGCTAGTTCCATGGATCAGCAACATCAAGTCTCTGGCTTCTCAAGTATCCGAAGTTAGTTGGCGTGCCATCCCCAGGAAAGCAAATGAGTGTGCAAACTGGATCGCTATTCAATCCAGAAAGAGGCCGTGCATTGACAATTGGGTTTTACAACCCCCGCCCTCTCTTTTAGCTTTAATCAATAAGGATAGGGAATTTATCCCACCGTGATGTAATCGACTCTTTACTCATTAATATATGAATTTCCTTTGGCCAAAAAAAAAAAATTAAAAGCAAAAGTAAAATCAAATAAACAAAAATGTAGGAACCCTAGAGTCACCACTTTCTGTTTTCTATCAACTAGTCTTCATCTCATCAGTTTCAAAGAATCAGTCAGCGCTTACACATATTCACAACTCAACTCATTGAATCACTGACATCACGCACGACTCACAGTAAATAGAGATAGTAAAGCAAAAATCTAAGCCGCTCGACTTTTAGTCACTTAGAAAGAATTCCCGACGTCTGAACAGATGATTCAAAATTGACGATTAGATTCTATATGGCGGGGATAAAATTATTGACAGAAATATGTAGATGAAGTTTTTTTGGGTTGGAGTAGCAAATAACGAGCTCGGAGAAGAAAATAGTTGGCAACGAAGATGGAATGGGCGGAGCAGCAAGCAGCGGTCAACGATCAAAGAGAAATATGTGGATTTATGGACGGGTTACGGGTTGACCCGGTTTGACCCGGTAACCCGCTAGGTCGGGTTCGGGTTCTGAGGTCTGACCCATTATAAAGTTTGGGTCGGGTTCGGGTTGATTGCATATTGACCCACGGGTCACGGGTTCCGGTCACGGGTCACGGGTTGACCCGTTTTGACAGGCCTAGGTATTAGTGGCAGTATAATAACAATAATAACTGTCTACATTATATAATTTATAACAATATTAACTATTTTGACAAATTTATTCATGTATTTTTTTTCAAACGATGCTCATATATATAGAAACAAATATATTGCAACTTAATCAAGAAAATTAAGCAGATAGACAAGATGTTAGGGCCCAACCACAATCCCTCTAATCCAATTCTAATTGCTAGCTTCCCTAGACGATGTGCTAAACAAACACCTGGTCGTCTAACGTAACTAATTATTACATCCGTATCCAACATAAGTTTACAAATATACGAGATTATACCAAATATACAAGAAGGACTAGAGTTAAGATATGCAATATGAGAAGTCAAAACTTGGGAATCTGTTCGTAGGAGACGTGTTCTGGAAAAATACGTTTGAAGAACCAAACCTGCTCGAACAACAATAGCTTCCGTCCTCAAGAGATCATCCCCAGGCAAAGTGTGCACCACCGCACCAATAATCCGCCCATCTTGATCTGTGTTTACCGCCGATCCGAAGAGGGTGCCCGTAGCCATATCCACTACACCATCGACTATGATACATTCAAAAGGTTGGTGTAGAGTACTATCTTTCTTCAGCTGGCTCCCGATGGGGACCTGGGAAAGGAGGTCCAGGAGGCGCCTATATTTGGTGTTACAGTAACCACATAATCAACAAACAGTTGTTCAAAGCGATAAATTACAGATTCTACTAAAGGAAAGGAACAATACTGTGAAAGATAATACATTTTTGCCTAAATAACAAAGTTGAAAACTCCCTATCATCTATATCATGATAAAAGGAAAGCCATTGTTGGGCACATCGAACATGGAGAGCCTCCGGTCGGACCATCAATGGAATAGCAAACCACACACGTCGGGTGATAGGGCAGTTCCACATCAAATGGTCCCAATCTTCAAAAGCGAGTTTACAAAAGCAACAAAAGGGATTAGCCATTCGCACTCTCTGGATTAAAGACGATCCAAGGGGGAGGCCGTTTACTCATCCCTCCAGATGAACATCCTTATTTTTGGAGCAACTTCTATAGACCAAAGTTTTTTTCCTCCAAAAAGAAGGACTAGCAATCCTAGGGGATGTAGAAGAAGAAGAAGAAGTCGATTCTGTGTCTCGGGAAAGCGAGACGAGTTGGTGATATCCAGATTTAACAGAATAGTTTCCTTGAAGTATATGCTTCCAAACGAGCTTATCGGGATGGGAAAGAGAGGAAGAGGGATTTCTTGGATAAGGGCTGCTATGACAGGATGAACAATGGTATCCAGGAGCGATTTGTTCCATCCTCCTGTATAAGGGTCAATGACTTGATAAACAGATAGAGCAACAAGGCTTGAGGATGGGATAACCCATGTGAGTAGACTGGAGTGATTGGGCACCCAAGAATCTGTCCAAAAGTTAACAAATGCTCCCGTGCCTATACACCACCTACTCACTTCTACCAAATATGGTCTATGGGCCAGAAGAGTTCTCCAAGTGAGGGAATGGGAAGATGAAGTATAAGTAGTGGAAAATGGTTCACGTGAGAGGTATTTAATCTGCATAGATGAAGCCCAAAGAGAATAATTTGAAGTTAGAATTCTCCAAACTTATTTGAGCAAAAAGGCTTTATTGAATTGTCTAAGGTCACGGAATCCTAATCCCCCTTGTTGCTTCGAGATATTTATATTGGGGCAAGCAAACCAATGAATACCTTTTGTTTGGGACGAAGTCTTCCATCAGAAAGCACCAATAAGCTGTTCAATTTTATCAAGAGAAGACTGTGGGAGTTACATACAGGACATAGCGTACGTGGGGATGGATGCCACCGTGGTTTGTATTAACACGGCTTTGCCTGTTGCAGAGAGAAGAGAACTCATCCAGCCTTGGATACCGGTGGAAACCCGGTCCACAATTCGGTTGCCAAGCTTCTTTTTTTGGGAGGACCAATCAATTGGTAATCCAAGGTATAAATTATCATCCTTCATTTTCGTAACACCAAGTCTGTGGCGGTAACGAGATCGATCAACTTGGGATATATTCTTGCTGAAGCGAATACTTGACTAGGAGTAGTTTATCAATTGACTTGATTCTCGAGAATAGAGATCTAGGATTTCAATGACAGATTCCACACTAGAATTAAAAGCCTAAAAAAATAGAGAGCTATCATCTACAAAGAAGAAGTGATTAATGGGTTGGCAGTCTGAGCTTGGTCTTATTCCTTTAATAGGCCCTTCTTGCTGTGCAGATGTGAGTTTGGAAAATAGAGCTTTTGCATAGAGAATATAAAGGAATATAGATAACGGATCGCCCTGACGTAGTCCTCTGCTTGACTGGATAAAAGGTGTGGGTTTACCATTAATAAGAAATGGTGGTGAAGGAGTGGAAATGCATTGCATAATCCATTGCTGGAACAAGTGTGGGAAATGTAAGGCCTACATGATTTGCTGAAGGAACGACCATTCTAGCCTATCATAGGTTTTGCTCATATCCAGCTTGAGGGCTATAAGACCCACTTTCCCACCCTCTTGTTTTCATAACACGTAGGAGCTCTTGAGCAAGTAAACAGTTATCAGAAATGAGGAGCTTAGGGACAAAGACACTCTGGAAATGTGAGATAAACTGTGGGAGGATGGTTCTCAGGCGATTGGTGAGCACTTTGAAAATGAGCTTATACGAGGAATTACAAAGACTAATAGGTCGCCAATCAGTGATGTTCTGGGGATGAGCAACTTTCGGAATGAGAACAACATAAGTTTGATTGAGCTCTCGGAGTAGGTGACCTGTACGAAAAAATGAATGAACAACTTAGAGGAGATCAGGGGAAACAATGTCCCACATAGTCCGATAAAACTTCCCCGTATAACCATCCGGGCCAGAGGCTTTTTCTGGATGCAAATCTGAGAACGTGGAAAGAATTTCGTTATGAGAAACAGTTGAACCCAGATATTCAGATTGAGTAGGATCAAGACGGTAACAGAAAACATCAGGTAACTCGTACCTAGCTTGCACTTCACCCGCTTGGAAGAGGAGAGAGAAAAACTCCATAATGTGTGTGGATAGTAGAGGGTGTAGAAAGCCATTGACCGTTGGATCTTTCAGCCAGTCCAATCTATTGTGTGATCTTCTCAAGATAACCGAGGCATGAACATTTTTGGTGTTTTGATCTCCTTGGAGGAGCTATAGTTGCCTCGATTTCTGACGCTAGTGAATTTCCTGAGTGTGGTACAACTTGTCCAGTAGTTGCTCCAACTGATTAGAAGTATGTGTGTCAGTGGGTGACTCAGATTGGAATTTGGAAAGCTATTCAACCAGGGCCGTGATTTCCTTTTTGAAGTTCCCAAAGATATACTTCATCCATCTTCGACGAGAATAACAGAGACGCTTCAACTTAAGGGTAAGGGTGTTAGCATATGGTGACTGGGCGCCGTAATTGGTAGCTCATTAATATGTATAGGTAACCTAAGATATTGGGTTAATGTCACATTATTGAGCTTGATCCAAATTCCAATTGACATGAGAGGACCAAAATTGGGCCTCCCTAACATAAGTGGCCGACCGAATATGTGTGTGGGGCAAAGTGGACTTTTGTCCACTTTGCTCTTCCTATAAATAAGAGGTGTTAGGGTTTTATTTGGGGTAATTCACAATTCTTCCTAAGTGGTGATTTAAGAGAAAAACCCTTCCCCTTTTATACATAGTTCGGCCGAACCCTGGGTAAATTAACAAGGTAAATTTTTTAATTTCTTAGGCCCCAAGTTATGTGTATTTCAGCCGAAATTACTAGGGTTATTGTCTACCATATTTTAATTTTTATTAAAGGTAACAATATATGGATAGGTTCACATTAAAGATATGAAAATATATCACTATCAATATATCTAGCTAAAAGATAGGGATTAAAATATTATTAATAGATTTAGTTACCTAAAAGATTAAGAAAATATATTGTCAATATATTTGTTTCCCTATTAAAGATATTGACGATAAATAAAATATATATATGTGTGTGTGTGTGCCGAAATTTATATATAAATATATATATCGTTGATTGATTTTGTCTTATAGATCGAATCTTGGCAATAAATATGTATATGTATATTTATGCCGATATATATTTGCAATATTGCAAATTATTTTATATAGTTAATAATTCTTGGAGGCTAATTCTTGGAACCGAACCAAACTCCTATTTTATTGAATCGGTTCGGACTGAACCATATTTTATTCAAAATCCGGACCGAACAGATTCGGGTTTGCGAAATCGGACCACACCGAACCGGATTTTTCTGAACCGGACTGAACTAGATTAATTCAAAATTGACTGAACCGAACCGGATTTTCAAAATCGAATTCAAGCCAATTAATAAAATAGGATGGTCAAGTTTTAAAATCCAAATGTTTTTGAATTTTAATTAGTTTACATAGTGTTCGAAGGTTTAAACTTTAATGCCTCGTTTCGATTATGGGGATGGATCTCGGAAATGCATGATTTCGGGACTGGATTAATTAGATGGCTGAATTGTAATTGTTTACTTTTATCGCATATATATATTAGAACTGTTGTCTTGACTATGTCAAGCTAGCTGGATGTTGAGGGTGGAGCCCTGGTTAAATATATGGTTTGCGCAATAGGACAGACATGTTGTGATGATTGTGATTGCCTAGGATTCATGTCTAGACATGTTGTGATGATTGTGATTGCCTAGGATTCATGTCTCAAATTCAGCCCCTAATATTTTAAAATGTTTTAAAATAAAAAATCAGTCGCCAAATATGCATGTATGATGTGGAAGTTTCATGTATGAAACATATGCTTGAATGTTGAGGATGTAGCAGCATGTTATAATATTAGATAGTAGAACTATATGAATACTAGCATGAGTTCCTCAGAACATTAGACGCATGACGTGTATGCATGATGTGTGGTTTGAATGATGAATTTGGCTTGCTATGATGATTAACTTATGTAGTAGAATTATATATGCATTTGTAAGTTCATCGGAACATTTTTAAATACAAAAGGGCCTTGGGAAAGCCAAGATCGGGTATGCTTATTTCAAAGTTCCCGTTCCGGTAAATTTGCGAATAAAACCATTTTTTAAAGAGACTGATATATTAGATTGAAGACGACGATAATGTGAACTCTTTCACGAACCCCCTTCCCTCGGTTTACTGGCGGTCAGTTGATTTGGATGGCTGAGGAATCATTATTCGTCGTATTCTATCTTAATAGATATCCGATGTATGCAATTCTCTCTCAAAATGTTTTTGTCTCCCTGATTATGCATGATTATCAATGTGTTCGTATGAATTTGGTTGAATGAGTGCGATTCGATATTCCTCGCAATCTTGATGGTATGAATTATGATGAATAAAAGGAGTATGTGTTGAACTCTCTGCTGCGATTTTGAAAAGCGGAGAGGGCAACTACAGATGAATATGGTAATCCGTATGATTTTGACAATGAGAAATGCATGTAATAATTTGTTTCCCCAAAGAATGGGAGTAGGTTCTTTGATGATATGAACGCGTATGTGGTGATAAATTCAAATCTGGATAAAGGGGTTGAAGAAGTCTTCAAATGCAACCAATGTTATAGCTTGGTATCCCTTTGCATCCGCCTCGGTGGAAGCAAGGATGCTAAAACTAAAAATGTTTTTGTTGAATGTGATGGTCTTCTCTCTTTCTATGGATGCTGGTGTAAAAGCCGCTCTAGACCTTCGCGATGAAATGTCAACATGGAAAAGATGTATATGTTTGTCTGACGTTGACGGGACTCACTTATCATGAATCTAGTCAAGTACAGTAACCACAACACTGAAGGGACAACCTTCTCTGCTCACCATAATGGTTCGAGAGAAGCCAACCATGATCCGCATGTCAAGAAGAGAAATGGACCGAATAGATCCAATACGATAATCTGGTGGGTTAAACCCTGTTGATAAAGTGCGTCCCAAGAACGCCTCGTATGTCATGAGTATAAAGCTGGAAAATGTTTTATACGGACACACATCATTTTATGTGATTCACTAGTGAATTTACTCAGGTGTAATGTTCAACATGACTCAAAGTTCTCGACTATGTGCGCGACAAGCATGGATCAAATACACGACTTTCAGATCAAGAACCATACCATTGTCATTTATCATTCGTTGTTCGTTTGAGATACTAAAATTTTGGTTATTTTGAGATTCGGAGTTATTGAATAAAGTAATTGTAGCTCGATTCATAGCACAATTTTCTTATCAATTTAACGGCCCAATAAAAAGGGAACGATCCGAAATGAAAATTCATACCCACAGGTTTGGAACCAAATTTTTCGGCCAGGTAAAAGAGGCTGAATGAAACGAAACGACACACATACTCTGTCATCTCAGTCAGGACAATTGAACTGAATAAACCCAATAATTGCGTGGCTAGATCGAAAGATTTAGTACTTCTTATTTGTTAGTACTCCATTATATGATAAATTCTGTAATGATGAACATGTTTGACACCGATTGGATTAAGTTAAATTGAATTTTGGAAACGAACCAATTTATACCATGGGTTAAACTTGGTACAGGCGCCACACGCGCGTGTACCTCGAAAGGCGGAACACATCGTTTTCAAAGTACGAATTTAATGATGAAGTGTTTTAGTGAATGTTAAATTTTCATTTGCCTCCTTTCCGGGAATAATTCATTCAATACTTGCACGATGAAGAGATGTATAATTCACAAGCTACCATGAACTCGTAAAGTATAAACTGACGCATAAGGCGAAAGCTCAATGCACAGTTCAAATATGGATAACTCTTTGAGACGAATTAGCCAATAAAAAGGATGACGTCGCTAAAACGACTCTCCCACTAAATGCCTTGAACGAGAAGTTTGGCAACACATTCATATTGATAAATCACTTCATCAACTATATCGGTTAAAACACGACGCCATAAAATTTAAAATGAATGATAACGAGTTAAATCTTATCATCATGCGACATTAACTTGCGCATTAAACAATTATTTGAAACGAGAGTACGATGACTACTCTTAGAGGATACATGTTTAATTTGGCTTATGGTAATGGTGTCGTGGTCGAACATGAGACGTTACATGACTTGAGGATGAATTTTCAACGCTTGGTGAAATCAAAACAGACGAAGTCTTGATCGAATTGGAGTAGGATAACGATGATAGTCAGTTGCCACTTACTTCGAGTGGGAGATTTGAGGCAGCAACGCAAGTGAATGAAATGGTAAATGAAGATGGGAAATTTTCATAGTAAATCCAGTGGGAGGAGTCAATCCTACCACACAAATCACTATTGATGCAGGTGCGAATCAAGTTGAACCTGATAATCACGTTGCCGAACCGCTGGATAAAATCCAATAATACCACAATTACCCATTGTTCCTTGTGGGAGTGGGTTAACCAACTTGGTTCCGGGGCCGAGAGGTCGTCCAAGAAAAGTTATAGGTCAAGGTTCTAGCACTTCCTTTCTTCCCAGTGTGAGTGATGCTCTGATAGAAAGCATTATTCCGAGTGGGGGCAATATTCAGACTCAAGATGGGATTAACGAGCCTAGACGCAGTCAAAGGCATCGAACTTCTCCCAATAAGTTTCTCATCGAGAGGGGTGAGATATTCACCCTAACTTCTGTTGATGAACCGGTAACGGTTCAACAAGCGTTGAATGGACCTCAAGCGAAGGAATGGAAGAAAACAATGGAGGAAGAGATCGCCGCAATGAAAGCCAATTCGGTATGGTCTTTAGTTGATTTACCTTCTAACCGCAGGGCCATAGGGGCTAAGTGGGTTCTGAAACTGAAACTCACTGCTGATGGAAATGTCGAGCGATACAAAGATCGACTAGGTGCGAAAGGATACACCCAGCTTCACGGAGTGGACTTTGATGAAATATACTAACCGACTGTGCGCTACACCATAGTCAGGGCAATCTATTGGATTATGGTTACTAATCCTACATAAACGAAACCCTAGATACGTGCATGGTAACTAATTACGCAGCGGAAGAAAGTGCACATACCTTTAATGATTTATGTAGCCCAAGATCTTCTAAGGGAGTTCTCGATCCACCGACCGGTACCCCGTAGACGTTCCTGTTAGAGAAGCCCTACGCGGTTTGATCTTCACAACAAAGCCTCCTTCGATTCTCGCGGGATGGATCTTACTTGGAGTAAATTGCTCGTCGCAATTTAGGCACCACCCTTGGTGTTGGTTCGGCCGAAACTAGCTAGACCTAGGGGGAGGGTTTTAATCTCAACACTTGGGAAGAGAGAATTAGCAATTAAGAAGTCACCCCAAGGTCCCTATATTTAGGAGTGGAGGAGGGAAAAATCCCTCCTCCTATTAACTAGGTCAGCGCCAACTTTGGCAAGGGAGGGAGGCCCAATTTTGGGTCTCCCTTGTCACATGGGATTTTAGGCCTAGCCCAAAATCCCTAATGTGACTTAGTCCTAATTTCTTAAGTACTTAGCCTTTAATTAATGGGCTACAAATTACGGCGGCTCTTAACCCCAAATGCTAACAGCTCCCACTCTCCAGAATGGGAGGGTGTCTATTAATATGTTGTTGTCCAACACATCCGCATTTGGTCTTCGATCCAATCCCGGCTCCGAATAGTTCATACGAGGTTTGCCGTGCGACCGGCGGACACGACGGGCATCGTGCTACTAATTTGTTAGAAGTGTTGTAGCGCCTGCGGAACGTTGATTCCCCATGTCAAATCAACCTTTTAAAAATAAAGTGTCGCGCTGTATCCTAGGTCAACTGCAAATTTTCCAATTGCCCAGTTCCCACTTTGGGATACTTCTCCAGGGCATCCGTACAAGTATTCCAACCTTTCAACTAAGTCAGGTTGGTGGCCACCTGCTGAATACAAGAGTCGGAAAATTTCAGGTGTACTTGACCATCCCCATCGTTCATACCCTTAGTCAAACCCAACCGGTTTCCAAGACGTGGTCACTAGGACTTTTTGTTTGGCACTGCACTTACATGCCGGGAAGCGAACATTGGGCCTGACCTTAGGTATGAGTTCTGAGTCCGTGAGGATACTTTGGATGCTCCTTCATACAGCATCCAGGATCAGTCACACGGTCTAGGTGAAGAAGTTTGTGCCCGTACGTATCTCGTGGATTCTATCTAGCACAACCGAGCATAACCCCGTGGTCGAACATGACACGCGTAGTATGAAGCACGCGTCGATAGAATAAGCTGAGTTTGGTCAGGAAGTTGGGAAATGTCATATCCTATCGCAGATTCGTCGTCTGGCCCAGAATGTGATTTTATTACGAACATGGTTCGTAACGGCGATCAGCAGAAGTTTGATCATTGTCGTGTTACTCCAAAAAACAAATGATCGTTCTGCTTAGCCAGGTTTGTCACCGTGGTTCTTAGCCAGTCTCGACTTAATAGAGAATCCCTTCTCCGTCAAGACGACCGAGCCTGTGTGACGAGGCTTGGTTCACATTCGACATTATTTTATTGTGGAGGTTGGCCCTCCTACGACTATTTTATAGACCGTGAAATTCCGATGAATATTTAAACATTATGACGTTGTAGTAATCATAAACTCAAACTCTAATTTATTTCCATTATATTTCAAAAAGTATCATCACGATACTGTCTACTCAAACCCTACGCAGTACCAGCATTTTAACATGCTTTTCGAAGACGTCCCTGCGTAGTGGTTTAGTCAATGGGTCCATCATCATACTTTCAGTAGACAAGTATTTTAAAGTGATAACATTGTCCTCAACCATATTCTTAGCAAAATTATATTTTATGTCAATGTGTTTCGTCCTGTTGTGATACTTGGGGTTCTTAACCGCTGCAATTTTTGCATGACTGTCAAAGTATACCTTCACAGGTTTACTCCCGTCCTCGACGCCAAGCAATGCAGTTAGGAGCCTTTTAAGCTTGACCGCTTCTTATGCGTTCTTAAAGAGAGCCACGAATTCGGATTCTATAGTGGACAGGGCGACACATGTTTGCTTCTTGCTCATCCATGAAATGGCGGCATTAGTAAGGAGGAATACTCTTCCTGAAGTGGACTTACGATCATCCAGATCGCCACTATGGTCGCCATCACTATATCCTAACAATTCGAGTTCTCCACCCTTATAGCACAGAGCATAGTCGACAGTACCTTTCAGGTATCAAATTATCCGTTTCACAGCCTTTAGGTGTTGAGTGCCAGGATCTAATTGGAATCGTGCTACTAGGCCAAATGCGTAACAGATGTCCGGTCGAGTGCATTGCATGACATACATTAAGCTTCCAACCATACTTAAGTATTCTGCACTCTCCATCAGTTTACGCTCCACCAGGTTCTTCGGGCCATCACGCTTCGACAACGCGCACCCGAGCGCAACCGGCGTATCCACGGGCTTGGCATCCTGTAGTCAGAACCTTTTCAACAAGTTGTTGATATAGGCTTCCTATGATAGACATAGTTTACGAGCAGCCCTATTTCTAGCAATCTTAATGCCTAGGATGTACGTGGCTTCTCCCATGTCTTTCATCTCAAATACAGATACTAGCCAGGACTTTGATTCATTCATGTAACTTACGTCATTTGCAGCAATTAGTATGTCATCGACATATAATGTCAGGATGACGTACTTAGACTTGGAAGTCTTTGTGTACACGCACGGTACTCGTGAAGATTCACGAATCCGTTTCCAATAATTTTCTCATGAAATCTGCGGTACCATTGCCGGGATGATTGTTTAAGACCGCAAATAGACATTTGGAGTTTACAAACTTTACGTTCGTTGCCAGGGGTAATGAAACCCTCCGGCTATTCCATAAAGATCTCTTCCTCCAGGTTGCCATGGAGGAATGCAGTCTTAACATCCATTTGGTGGAGCTCCAGATCGAGGCTTGCAACCAAAGCCAATATGGCCCGTACTGTGGTGTAACGCACAGTAGGTGAGTAAGTCTCGTCAATGTCTATTCCATGGAGTTGGGTATATCCTTTCGCGAAAAGTCAAGCTTTGTACCGCTCGACAGCTCCATCAGCAGTGAGTTTCAATTTTAGAACCCACTTGGCACCTATCGCTATGCGGTTAGCAGGAAACTCAACTAAAGACCAAACAGAATTAGCTTTCATAGAGGCGATTTAATTCCATTGCTTTCCTCCATTCTTTCGCTTGAGGTCCCTCCATGGCTTGTTTAACCATTACCGGTTCATCCACTGAAGTAAGAGTGAATAAATCGCCTCTTTCGATGGGATACTTCTTGGGAGAAGTTCGTTGCCATAGACTTCATCTAGGCTCGTTTGTCTCATCTTGAGATTGAACTTCACTTCCACTGGGAATAATGATCATTATCGGTGCAATACGCTGTTGCGTTCGCTTCACCACTTGGGTTGTTTCGGGCTTTTTCCTTCACGATCGGGCGCGAGATATGTATAAAGACGGGAACGCCGCTATCCTTAATACACAATCGCCGAGCGGGACTCTGATCCTCAACCTTGGACTCTTGATCTTCGAGACCTGCACGAAGGGCAGTAACCAGCGTGGGGGGGGGGGGGGATGCTAGTTGGGCCCACTCCGACGCTCAAGTTAGCACTTTTAGAGAGAGAAAGACTTAGAGAGAAGTCAGAGCATTTCAAGTCCAAAAGTGAGGGAATTATCCCAAATGGGAGACCTAGGCCCCCTATTTATAGGGAACCTAAGGATCATGCCCAGTTTGGAATTACCTGATGTCGGTATGTAAGGAAGACGTATACCGTCATCAAGGTGGACTATGTATGCACCGACTTCCCGCACTTGGCAATTTAATCGGGGTGAGCGTACGAGGTAAAAAAGGTAATCCGGACCTCCGGATCGCCTTAGGGCAATCCGGAAGTCCAACGACCCGGGAATTACACGTATCCCAGACCGTTTTTAGACTTAGGTTTCCTATAAAAGGGTTTTTGGGATATTTTACGAGTCCCGAAATGTAAATACGAACCCGAATTTGACAGATATCTAACACTTGCCCCCGAGTCAAGTAGTGGTTCAAAACCCATACTTGACTCTTTTCAAATATAAGATATTCGTCCAATTTAGGTTCGGTACTGACCTCGGGGGTGGCATGTTTGTCAATTCGAATGTTGAGATCTTAAATTTGACCAACTTTTAATTTTCCGTCGTATGTACGCAATCTTTTTACAAGGTTAGCGTAGCGGACAATATGCGTACAATGATATGCATTATGATAATATCATGGTGTATGAAATAAGCGTGTAACACGTTGTCAATATGTAAATGATGATAGCGTAGTAGATGAATAACGTAATCATGTAATAAGCAAAACACTTAGAGTAATATGAAATCGGAGAACATGTATGTAATCATGAAGCATGAAGTAAATATGAAAAATGATGCGAGCATGTAATTCATACTTAGATTTATAAAAATAATCACGCGACTATCATGAATTTGTATTATGTACGTATAAAGGCAATAATCATGCATGACGATCTACGAAGCACGTTATGTAATACTAGACAGCATGTATGTAAGACAAATATAGGGGAGATGCAAGTATGTGATACTAAGTACTTGTATAAAAATAAATATTAGTTTAGTCCTTAGCACATGGTGTAGGCACTATTAATGAGAATTAGGAGAGAGAATACCCATTATCGTACATCTTTAATAGATAAATCCTCAAGAAGTTCTCCATTCTTGAAGAAGAGGGAATTCATGGAGGTGTGAATTTGGAGTAATCTCATCATATTTGACATCGACCAAGATCGAATCCGGGCAAGGAGGGAATCAAGACGGCGTGTGAAGCAAAGGGGGACGGCGCGTGAGGCAATTGGCAGCGGCGCGTGAGGGCGGTGGTGGCGGCGCGTGCGGACGGCGGCGGCGCGTGGATCTTCGGGTGAGGGTGAGTAGCAATTCGGACTGGTTTCGTATCGGTGATTCTAATTTCGTATATGGCTAGACCTTTCGTGACTTCGTTTGGCCTTGATTTAGACTTGAAATCACCATGTACCTAGTCATCTTATCATGCATACAAGGTGTTTGATGAAATGCATTAGAATACTTAGCCCCAAATCGGCCAAAATTTTCCTAAGTGCTGAAAATTTTAGAAAAGTGTAAATGAATCGTTATACTTCTCTTACGCATAGCGTCCATTGTTGATATGTCTTCCCATGCTTTAGTTGTTGTTCTAGCATGCTCGATATTGATGATTGGTAGTCGTACGTACATGGCCATTCATGGTTGTATGATGGTAATGATAGCATAGATGTTGTCGCATGAGCTTTACCGATAAGTGTCGTAGGAATATTCAAGAAGCATTGTGTAGAAGTTGATAGTAGCTAATTGATGTATACAATCCACCCTTGTTGGCATGTACGTACGTACATGGAAACATTTAGAAAATATTTTCCTCTTGTTGACATGTATGCTTGTCGACATGCATGTACGTACATGTAAACACTTAGAAAATATTTTTCACTTGTCGACATGCATCCTTGTCGACATGTATGTACGTACATGTAAACACTTAGAAAATATTTTTCACTTGTCGACATGCATCCTTGTCGACATGTATGTACGTACATGTAAACACTTAGAAAATATTTTCCCTTGTCGACATGCATCCTTGTCGACATGTATGTACGTACATGTAAACACTTAGAAAATATTTTTCACTTGTCGACATGCATCCTTGTCGACATGTATGTACGTACATGTAAACACTTAGAAAATATTTTTCACTTGTCGATATGCATCCTTGTCGACATGTGTGTACGTACATGTAAACACTTAGAAAATATTTTTCACTTGTCGACATGCATCCTTGTCGACATGTATGTACGTACATGTAAACACTTAGAAAATATTTTTCACTTGTCGACATGCATCCTTGTCGACATGTATGTACGTACATGTAAACACTTAGAAAATATTTTTCACTTGTCGACATGCATCCTTGTCGACATGTATGTACGTACATAGAGCTTGCATACTGATTAACTTGTTACTTGTAATTTTCAGGATTCCGAGTTACGCGGTCTTCTTTTCAGAGTTAGTCTTCTTGATGTGGTTATCATGAGTAAGTCTTCTATCCCCGTTCCGCGAGTGACATTATGTCCTGATGTTGGTGACGAGCCGGGTATCAACACAGTTGAGTCTCTTAAGGATACGACGAGGGATGTGAGTTATTTTTTCAATTATATTGAAAAAGACATGTTTGAGCTATACGCGACTTGTTGTGGACTTGATACTGCTTTGGAGGATATTCTCCCTTATGACGTGCTTCCGAACTCCAAGAAAGGGCAAGTTACTATTCCTCCAAGTGATCTATCCGCGATTTATACCTCGCAGATTAAGGAAGGTCTGCGCTTTCCCTATTGTCCTGACTTGGTGGATCTTTAATGCTATTATCGGATATCACCCTTGAGCCTATCTCTTGCTGGCCTTCGTGTATGGAGCTGTTTTCGAGTTTTGTTCCATAAGCAGTCTTGGCATTATTCTACCACTCTTTTCCCATGCTTCTATCAACTGATGTGTCCAGACGCCGCGGGGTTATGTGGGATGAAGATGCGTTGGCCGAATTTGCAAGATAAGGGCTTCGAGAAGCTTGGTCTTGGGGATGCCGAGTGGGATCACAAACAACGTCTAGCCGCCCCCGCCCCCGCTGATCGTTCTGGTTCCCATTGGCGACACCACTACTTCTTCGTATGCGATGTCGGGACTATTTGGGATGTTGAGAGCGTGGAGAAGGCTGAAAAAGCTCGTAATGTCGGGACTATTTGGGATGTTGAGAGCGTGGAGACACCACTACTTCTTCGTATGCGATGTCGGGACTATTTAATGGAAAAAGCTCGTCTTTGCAGACAGCTAATGCTCGTGACAACCTGCCTGTTGGGCGCCGTGCTCGTAATGTTGCCCCCACTATTCCTGAAGGTTCTGGACATGATCGTGGCAAGGGACTGAAAAGTGAGGCGTCTTCTTGTACCTTTCGCTTGACTTACTAATTTTTTTCAAGTTTTGTTATATCCACGTTGTCTTTGTTCCTTTAGGTAACTTCGTGCATGTGACTGAGCGGGTTGTTGCGGTACCTGCCATTAGTGTTCCTCCCAAGAGATTTGCCGCGGGGGCGTGTCCCTCGAGTGACCCAAAGCGTTCTAAACCGAGTGCGGCTGTTCCAGCTCCTTCTTGTGATAAAGGGAAGAGAGTTGAGAGTTGCACGATAGCGCCTTCTGCCCCCCGGTCGAGGGACCGTCCCAAGGAGGAGCGCCCTTCCCGCCGAGGTATGCATTGTTTTACTTGACATATTCCTTATACTTAGTATATTTTGCTAATGTCTTCTTTATTTTACTTTGTTCTTATTGTAGTGTTGCCACGTATTAAGCGTGATGATTTGATCCTTTCTGACGGGATTGACGTTTCCGGAGAAAACTGGCCACCTTTCTTCGCTGGAAGTCTTCATTTCCCAAAGGATTCCAAACTTAGCACTCCAGGAGTTGGTGTGCATGTGCTTCAAAGATGTGTTCCTCCCGGCGATCATGATGTCAAACCGTCTACTGATGAGGAGGCACAGGCATACGTTGAGAGCGGCCTGGCTGAATTTGCGCCAGTAGATTTTACTTTAACTCTTTGCCTTCCTGATATTCATGTATGCTTTGTTGTTGTTGTTTGAACATGATTGCCTTGTTTGTTATACTTAGGCTATTTCAAGGATGATGGACATGTCTTCCTTCATGCTGGAGCTTGTAAGTGAGAGGAAGGCTGCTATCAAAAAGTGCAGTACAGTTTCCCGCGAGCTTGCACAGTCTGAAGAGGAAGTGCAGAATTTGAACTCCAAGGTTGCCGATATTGATGCGCGTATTGTTGCTCACCGTGTCCATGCTGAGCAACTTGAGGCCGAGATTGCTGCTATCAAGCAGCAAATTATGGAGAACAACAGTGTTCATGATGCCGCGCTTGCTTCTGTTCGTGACGAGGCACAGAGAGCGGATGTTGAGAAGGGATTGGCTGAGTATCCTAGCACCCCTGCCTATTCTGCCACTGTCCTTGGTGCTGCTAAAGCAGATCTTGCACCCTTGGTTGATGAGTTTGCCAAAGATTACATTGGCAGAGTACATGCACTTGCCCCGGGTTTCTGTTCGACAAGCTGGGTCCTTATTCTTCTTTTGCTGTTGGCCATGTTGCGGATTTACAACGTAAGGCAGCTGAAGTGGCTTCTATTGCCTTGTCCTTTGGATATGACAATGCTGATGTTGAGCTTGGTGTTGACTTTCTGGACATGTTGTCTTAGTCCTTTGGAGGTGATGATATGTTTGAGGTTTTTGCCCAAACCTTTATTTGTGTTTTTGCTTTGTATGGAACTTCGTTCTTTGGACCTGTTTTTCAATAATAAAAATCATGTGATACCTTGTTAGTAATATTTCATACCTTGAGTATCCATGTTGTCCGTATGCTTCGGACTTGGAAGATAGGATAGGTATCCTTAGGTGATGAACATGATGTCCGTATGAGTGCCCTTCTTGGTTAGAATCCAAGGTATGGCAAGATGTGTATGTTGGGTACTTGTAAGTAGTAATGTACTTGGGGCGGGCACTTGGCACTGGCACTTGACATGTAGCAGTGTCATCTTGACGAAGCAAGACTTATGTTTATACCGTCTCTTAGTTCCACTCTAACGCGACGTTGTTACAAGATTCCTCTTGTTTATTTTGCCATTGTTGCGTTAAATGCTAAAGAGCAAGATAACGTTATACAAGACTCGACTTGTAAATTTGATGAGTTTTGTATAAGATTTGCTTTAAAAAGCGTATAACATGAAGTTATCCCTTTTCGGGCTTAAGTCTTCATGGTGTATGAACTCTTAAGAGAGTATGCATACTTTGAGTATGTGGGGTTGTCGTCGATTAAGAGGATTCCCACCACAGTGGGGTGATCAGTCCCATCATTGCATTTGCCGCATCCTGTTTTAATTCAGGGAATGGCTTATGAACATGAGAATTTGCCCGAAGGACTTCACAACATGTCATTTTAGAAGTAAACATGAGGTTTGCACTCTTGGAAAGGATGTCGCAACATGTTATTTTTGATAGATGTGATCATGGGTATTGTCCTTTTGAGAAGGATATTGCACCATGTCACATTTTGGAATATTGCATGATATTGCTTTTGAATTTGTTGAAGATGCATTTGCTGAAGTCGCCAATTATAAGTTGCGTGGCGTGATGATTATGAGTAGTATGCATGTTGTTTTTTACTTGATGTTAATCCAGAGTATAATGCATACTGTAGAGATGTGCCTACGAAAGTAAATTGACCATCATTAGATATTTGTCGCGTTTACAATGACTTTGCGGGAAGGCGTCTATTGACCGCTTCTTCAGAAATACTACTGATTACAAAGGCATAAATTGCACTTATATTCCTAAAGATAGATTAAAAGTGGAAAGTCTATCTCCCTTAGATATATCTCAGCCGTTTGTTGTTTGCGACATAGCTTCCCAGAGCTCCATGCGCGATAAATTCTTCAATCTCCATCCTCAAGGTTAAACAACCATTGGTACTATGCCCCCAAGTTTGGTGAGATTGGCACCATTCTTCAACATCCCTGCCTAAGAAGGCGGTTTCGGGCTCAAGTGGTCTTGGAAGCTTGTTTTCCAGAAGCTTGACGTATATCTCCTCTACCTCTGTGTTCAAAGGTGTGAGGATGTCGATATAATCCGTGCTTGAGCCTTCTGGTTTCCTTGGAATTTGAGCTTCCCCACTTGTGTTGAGAGGTGTGTCCCATCACAATTCACGCTCACAAGAGATCGCAGTCTCTATTTTGTATTTTAAGCACGCCATTGTCTTGGTTGTGCGCCACCCAAATTCTCTTCCAAATAGCAAAAATGTTGATGCATTCATGTTCAGGAAAAATGAATTGATGACGTCCTTCTTGCTTGCTCTCAGTGTAGTTGCATTTTGAGCGAACCTTGGAAGTAGGACATGATGGATTTTCTTCTCCCTGGTTAACATCAAGCACACTCCGCTTAGGTGGACAAAGAATCTTGTCTAGTTCGGACCTTGGAGATAACTTTTCCTTCTTTCTTTTTTCATCGTCGTTCGAGGCGAAAAGCTTTCTCTTTGCACCAACTCCTATCATGGCGATTGACACCTGTTTCATTTTCCTTAGGGAATTAACATAGCACTTTCGTGCGGCAGTCTGATCACCTACCAATTCTCCAATTCCGTGCGGAGTTAGGAACTTCATTTTCTGATGAGCTGTAGATGGCACAATGTTATGTGGGTTGATCGTTGTTCTCCCCAGGATGCCGTTATATGCCCCCAGGTTGTCTACTACCAAAAAATGTGACATCTATATGCAATGCCTTCCACCCGTCTCCAAGGATAACTGGAAGCGTAATCATGCCCAATGGATAGGTTGCCGCTCCTTCGAAACTGACCAATGGAAACGTGCTCGGTGAGAGATCAGCTTTCTTTTTTCCCATCTTTTTAAGCACCTCTATATGCAGTAGATCCGCAGCACTCCCACCATCTACCTGAATCCTTTGCACGTCAAAACCATTGATATCCATTGTTATGACCAAAGCATCATCATGGGGATACACTATGTGTTTCTTGTCGGCGTTTGAGAACGGGATGATTATATCTTCCTTCTCCGGTTGTCGCCTCTTCCCATACTTTGGCAGAACTTGCAGCTGTGAGGCATAGAGATCTCAAGCGTTAGAAACGCTACCTCCTGCTGCTGGACCACCATGGATTACGTTGATGACACCACGCTTTGGCGGCAGTGGGTTTTCGTTGACTTTCTCCTTTCCCTTGTTTCCCTTTCCGGGCTGCTCTGCATGGTTATTCTTTTGTCGTTTTTCGCCTTGGTCGAAATATTGCTTGAGCTCCCCTTTAAGGATGAAGTTGTTTATGCGAAACCGCAAGCTGACGCAGCTATTTGTTTCATGGCCGTAGACCTCATGGTTTTCACACCATTTATCTTCCTGTTTTCCCAGTGGCCCCTTTTGGAAGTTCGCTGGCTCCCTCCACATATTATCCTCCTTCATCTTCTTTAGGATTATGGAAAGTGGTGCATTCAAAGGAACGCACTCTGCCAAGTTCACTTATTTTGGTTTTTGGAACTCGGGCTGATATGACCTCTTGTGGGGCTGGAATTGTCTCGCTTGCTGCGGGCCTTGCTGGGGTTTTGCTTGCTTCTCCTTAGCGCGAGCTGCACTAAATTTCGCCTTATGTTGTTCTCTGAATCGATCCAGATCCACAAATTCTTTTACTCTCGCTGCCAATTCTTCAAGCATCTCAGCTGGGCGCCTTGCCATCTTTTCAGCCAGGGGATGTCCTCTTCGGCCTAAATTTGCAATGAAGGCGCGCACAATTTCTCCCTCAGTGATGTTTCCTTGAATGTCTGAGATGTTTTGATTGAAGCGAATGTAATAATCTGCTAATGACTCGTCGTTCTGCTGTGTCACCTCGTTCGGCCCTTTAAGAAGTGTGCGCTCTCCCATGTATCTTTGAATGAATTTTTCCTTTAGATATGCCCATGACGTGACACTTCCGCATGGCAGTGAGAAGAACCAATGCGCGGCAGTTCCGACGAGAGTGTTAGTAAATGTCATGGCAACGTGATGCGGGTTGTCCGTTCGTCCTAGTAGAGACGCTTCATGTTGCTGCACATGCTCGATTGGATCTCCTTTCCCTCTATATTTTTCACCGCTAATTCTGTAGAGGGCATCTGGAACGTGACTGTGCACTATATCATCCGAGAATGGGTGCGATGCATTTTCTTCCATTGCATGCATTCCTTTCATCTTCGATTGCTTCATTTTCCTCTCAATCATCTCATTTAAGGCCTTAGCCAAGAGTCCCGTGATTGGGATGTCGTTTTCTTGTGCGGGTTTCCTCCACCCCTCGTTGCCTGTGCCAGCCTGGCTTGTTGTTTTAGAGCTGTCCTCCTTGTGTGGGCATTGTGAACTGCTCACAGGAGGCTGTTTCCACCTTACTCCTTGTTGCTTCATGCCAACGCTCGGAGTGCCTGAACGTGCTGGCTCCCGCCTGGTCTGTTGATAGGCATCTTCTAAATCTCCTACCCCACCTGGGTGTTGTGATTTTTGCTTGTTGGCATCATATGACGCTTCTCTGGCTGGAGCAGCCTGTTCATTATCACGCGGGGGTGGTGGAGGCGCAACATATCCTTGATTCTTTAGGATCTCCCTGAGAGCCAGAAGTTCTTCTAATGCCGCCATCATTGCCGGTGTGACTGTAGGCATGTTGGCTGCATTGCCTGGCTGCTGCTGTCTTGCCTCAGCTGGCATTCCTGATGGAATTTCTTGATCCACCCTTGCTCCTTGCTCTTGCGGAGGAACGTTGTTCTGATCTTCTGGCATGAACTGTGTAGGAGGGGCGTTTGCGGACGGAATGGACGAAGCTGTGGATTCTGCGTCCGGCATGTGAGAAGGTCCTGGTTGACTTCTCGTTGGTTTCATCCTGCTTACACCTGTTTTCTTTGGTCGTCTTCCTGTCATGGCTTGCAGCACGGCTTTTTGTTCGAATCACTTCAGACGGCGCCAAATGTTGCGTTCGCTTCAGCACTTGGGTTGTTTCGGGCTTTTTCCTTCAGTGATCGGGCTCGAGATATGTAAAAGGACGGGAACGCCGCTATCCTTAATACACAATCGCCGAGCGGGACTCTGATCCTCAACATTGGACTCTTGATCTTCGAGACCTGCACGAAGGGCAGTAACCAGCGTGGGGGGGGGGGGGGGATGCTGGTTGGGCCCACTCCGACGCTCAAGTTAGCACTTTTAGAGAGAGAAAGCCTTAGAGAGAAGTCAGAGCATTTCAAGTCCAAAAGTGAGGGAATTGTCCCAAATGGGAGACCTAGGCCCCCTATTTATAGGGAACCTAAGGATCATGCCCAGTTTGGAATTACCTAATGTCGGTATGTAAGGAAGACGTATACCGTCATCAAGGCGGACTATGTATGCACCGACTTCCCGCACTTGGAAATTTAATCGGGGTGAGCGTACGAGGTAAAAACGGTAATTCGAACCTCCGGATCGCCTTAGGGCAATCCGGAAGTCCAACGACCCGGGAATTACACGTATCCCGGACAGTTTTTAGACTTAGGTGTCCTATAAAAGGGTTTTTGGGATATTTTACGAGTCCCGAAATGTAATACGAACCCGAATTGGACAGATATCTAACAGGCGCTACTTGAGCTTTCACCAACAACTTTTTTTGGACGACCTCTCCGTCTCGGAATTCCACCTCCGAGATTAATTCCACGGTTATTATGATCAGAAATCGGTTTAGTCGTACCAGCCGTACATGTTATAGTAGGTAGTTGCGGTAAAATTGGATTTTCATCCATGGGTTCGGTAGCATGATCAGGTCCGACTTGATTCGCATCTGCAGCAACAGTGATTGTTGTGGTCAGATTGACTCCTCCCACTGGATTTACTATGAAAATGTCTCCATCTTCATTTACCATATCATTCACTTGTGTTGCTGCCTCAATTCTCGCACTCGAATCGAGTGGGACCTGATCATAAACATTCTCTAGTTTAATCAAAAACTTCGTACGTTGATTTCAACTAAGCTACGGAAAGTCAACTCAATAATGTAATGTCTCATGTTCGACCATGTTACCAATCTCCATAAGCTATTACACATATGTATGCTTTAGAGATACCTTTAAGTAGCTCATGTGGTACCATGTGTTTCAGCAACAAGAATGCTGCTATTTTGGTAAGATTCCACTCATTACCAATAGCTTGTTTGGTGTCACGTAAACGATTGTTCATTAATTAGGTTCACCACATGACTTGTAAATAATCCAATAACTCACCTTATGTAAGGGATGTTATAGGTTAGAATTTACTGTTCATGTTATTGACCTTATTAATAGAGCGTGTATATCGGTTTAATGCCTTAGCCAATCCCTTGTCGTTAGAGGCTAATAGTGGGAGACGTCGTTT
The DNA here is from genome assembly GCA_036873135.1 of Clarkia xantiana subsp. parviflora. NCBI lineage: Eukaryota > Viridiplantae > Streptophyta > Magnoliopsida > Myrtales > Onagraceae > Clarkia > Clarkia xantiana. The sequence continues at coordinate 25,358,635 of JAPTYO010000011.1, forward strand.
AACGGACGCTCCTTTTCATTGCTCGCTCATACTCCAAGGTTTTAACCACCATGGAACGTGCTAGGTTTTCACCTAACGCTCGTTTAAAATTCTCTACGAGAATGTTGTATGAGTAGAACCCTTTAATGGGTATTCGTGCAAATGAAAATTTATTTCCAGCATCAAATCAAAGACACACTTAATGCTGAATTTTGTATTTTGAATCGTTGTATTCCATCTCTCGAGGAATACACGCGTCGCACGCGTATTTTTCCCGGTGTAACCCGAGGTAAATCGATTCGATTTCCAATATTCAGCTTTAATCGATTTCATACATGTTCATCATTACAAAATTTGACAATGGAGTACAAACAAATAAAAATAAATTATCTAATCGCGTTCTTTCTGACTTGTAGCAATTTTGAATTGGGTTACGTCTTCGTTGTTGTTTTATCCGATCGGATCGAATAACTTTGGTTCTAAGTCGGTAGACTTAGATTATCATTCGGATCGTTCCCCTTGACCGGGACGACGATTGATAAGTAAATTGTATTTCGATTCGAATAACAATTAATTTTATTCAATAACTTCGAATTTTATTGACCAATAATTCAACAACTCTATCGAACAAGTAAACACTTTTCAACTAAACAGTAAAGTCCCAAGGATTAAAGAATCAGAAAGCGATAAATAGACATAAAGTCTTTTGCCATCTCGATCACAGCACCTGAAAATAATTCACAAGTGAATTTTGTCAGACGTTGTGTTTCAAGTAAAGTGTTTTACGACTTTATTTGGCAAACGAGGCGTACTTGAAATGCGCTTTAATCACGGTGTTTGTCCCACCGGATTTCATTTAGACCTTTTATTGATGGTTTTACCCATCAACTTACGGAGATGATCATAAAGATCTTCCGTTTCGGATTCGTCAGAGGTGTTTTCTCCTTGATTGTGCTTATGGAATAGCTTTATCGAAGTCTGAATGGTGTTATTCAGACATGAGAGCCCATCGTTGTCTGCGAACCATGAAAAGAGAAACATTCTCATGACTTTCTGAATCCTCCTCCATATGTCTATTTGATTGTTTTGATCGTTAGTTGTTAGTTCGCCACTGTCTCAAAGAATGCCATAATACCTAAGCATTAGGCTTCTTGCTTGTGCAGCCAGTCCTCCGCCGTAGCGAAGGCGTATGTTGCACCAGAGGTCTAACGCACTGACGCTCATGTAGCTTTCCTCGGCTTCTTCAATTAGGGTTGCACGGATTAAATCACGCACAATTCGATCCCTTTGCGATACCTGACCATAGTCGTAAACTGGACTACCGAGTTCGTCCGTGTTTACCCTCCCAACAGTTGAGTCTATATGGTCCTCAACCTTTGCCGCAAGGAGGATGTTCGTGACATAAGTCTCCCATACTTCATAATTTCTTCCAACAAGTTCAGCGTAGAAACGCTTTCGATCCGCCATCTTTAATTTTAACATTGACAATCTTGCATAAGAGGGAAGACAAAACCTTTTTGAAAAATAAATTGCATTCATCGGACATCTATGAGATAGAAGATATCAAATAATGATTACTCAGACATCTAACCCAACCGACAAACAGTAAAGCCTGAAGGAAGGGGGTCGTGAAAGAGTTCACATTACCGCTATCTTCTTTTTAATAGATCTGTCTTTCAAACGTTTTAATCGCTTTAACCGGAACGGGAGGTTTTAAAAACACCCGTTCTTGGCTTTCCCAAGGCCCTTTTTGAAAATATTTCTAGGAACTATAGTTTGTTCATATAATTCTACTATCCCAGTAAATTATCATGGCATATCACATCCAATAAACCAAACACACCTCATGCATACGCGTCATGCGTCTAATTTTTCGAGGAACTCATACTTAGCATATATAATTATACTTCATAAGTGAATTATCACATGCTAATAATGTTAGCATATGATGACATGGCGCCGTAATTGGTAGCCCGTTAATATATGTGGTTACCTAAGATAATTAGGTAACTGTCACATTAGGGGTAATTGGGCCAGACTCAATTCCCACGTGACATGGGAGGCCCAAAATTGGGCCTCCCACCCACATCATAATTCGGCCGAAACCCTAATAATAGGGAGGAGGATTTTCTCCTCCTCCCACTATATAAGGAGGTCTTGGGGTCACTCCCAAAACACACCTTGATCACAACTCCTCTTAAGTTGTGATTTGAGAGAAATCCCTTTCTCTCTATGTAAAGTTCGGCCAGCCCCAAAAACACCACCATTGGTGTGCCAAATTGCTTCCGAGCATTCAGTCCGAGGTTCTGTCCCCGTTGAAGAATCGATCAGCGGATTTGCTGTGGAGCTTATACCGCGTAGGACTTCTTCTCACGAAGAACTTATACGGGTTCCGACCGGAGGATCAGAACTCCCTTCACAACGTTCTTGGGCAGGAAATCTATTGAGGTATGTGTACATTATTCCACTGCGTAATTAGATTACTTACATGTACACGTTTAGCCTTCCGTAGTATTACGTCCCCGTAATCCAAAGGTGTATCAGAGCCAGGTTAGGAGTTCTAGAAATTTTGATAAACTGATGTTCTTGAAAATTTTATAAAAATCGAAATTATTATGATGAACACCATGAGTAATCCGAAATTTTTAAACAGATTTCATATGTTTGATCTTTAAAAACATAAAATTTTCGGAATCTACATGTTTTTATAGATCAAAACCGAAAATTCATGTTTAAATTTAAGTTTGATATTCATGATCTTCAAGAACACGATGAGTTTTATCAAGAACACTATTTGAATTCATGATCATAATAGTGTTTGATCTTAAAATTTGAATTCACATTATATAGTAAAATATATAAACTATCAATGTATTTAGCTAAAAGATAGGGATAAAGATATATTGATATGATTTGGTTACTTAAAAATATTAAGAATATATATTGTCTATGTATTTTATTCCTAAATATATATATTTGACCATAATTATATATATATATATATATATATATATATATATATGGCCGAAAATTATATATATATGTATATATTTATATTGTTAATTGATTTACATCTTAAAGATAGAATATTGACAATATTTATATATATTAATAATATAAAAGTGCCGAATTTTATATATATATATTAGCAAAATTGGAAATTATTTTACATAATTAATGTTTCTTGTGGGCTAAGTTAAGTTTTTAGTGGACTTTAAAACTATATTTAGCCCAAAAGAAATGTTTCGGCCGAACCCTATGGGTTTATTGGGCCGGTCCAATTTGCAAAACCGGAACGGGTTAAACCAATACGGGGTTTTCTTAATCGGGTCGACCTAGTCGGGTCGGGTCGGACCAAAGTAACTAAGTGAATCTAAACCGAACCGGTTTCGAGTGATGAACCGAACCACAATCTTATTTTATTGAACCGTTTCGGACCAAACCGGATTTTAAATTGGACCGAACAAAATTTTAAAATTTTTCAGAAATTTTAAATGTTCAATAAAATAGGATGTCAATTTTTAAATCCAAAATGTTTTCGAAATTTAAAAAGTTAACCTAAACTGTGCTCTTAGGGTTTACGTTTTAACACGTTTTTGGATAAAACCCTAATACCTGGTTACGATTATGGTGATGGATCTTGATGGATATACGCCCAATTTGAACCCGTTGACTTCCGAATCGCTTTATTTTTATCACCCCGTTAATGATTGTAAATCGAAACTTCAAACCCGAACCCTTCGCGGAAACACCAACGGCTAGGACGAGGCCGAAGCGCTCGTCCGGCCGAGTCAGACTCGCCTAGGTGAGGTTGGGTGGCCACACCCGACCTCCCCTAGGGGAGATCGGGTCAGCCAACCCGATCTCCCCTAGGGGAGATCGGGTGGACCAACCCGATCTCTCCTAGGAGAGATCGGGTCAGCCAACCCGATCTCTCCTAGGAGAGATCGGGTCGGCCAACCCGATCTCTCCTAGGAGAGATCGGGTCGGCCAACCCGATCTCCCCTAGGGGGGATGGGGATGGCCAACCCCATCCTCCCTAGGAGGGGTTGGGTGCCCTCACCCAACCCCTACCCTTGGGGGTCGGATTTCCCTTCCCCCCAAGGGCCCCGGCACCATTTTTGGACTCCCACACTCGGTTTACTCTGCCTACCTTCTCCGTATCCTAAGGTCCTAATTACGTGTTTAAAGGTTAATTAACTGTGTTTAAAGGTTAACGATGTCATTAAGCCACCTTAATGACACCGTTGCCTATAAATACCCCACCTCCACTATTCATTCGAACATCTTGGCAAGTTGCACAATTTTGCTCTGACATCTCTCTAGCTTTATCTCTCTAAAACCGTACTGACTTAGGCATCGGAGAGGGTTCATCAGGCACCACCCCCCCCCCCCCCTCTGTGCCTGGTATTGCCCCTCTTGCAGGGTGGCAAGGAGAAGAGAACCAAGGAAGCAGAAGAGCATGGAGCAGTAGGACAAGCCCCTGGGGGGTAAGAAGTACAGGCCTCAGGAGGTCAGAAGGAGAGAAGGAAAGGAGGTCAGAAGGAGAGAAGGAAAGGAGGTCAGAAGGAGAGAAGGAAAGGAGATCAAAAGGAGAGAAGGAAAGGAGGTCAGAAGGAGAGAAGGAAAGGAGGTCTGAAGGAGAGAAGGAAAGGAGGTCAGAAGGAGAGAAGAGAAGGACATATATCAGAACGACTACCCCAAGGGAGTATAAGGGCATGGATCAGAACGAATAGTCCTAGGAGCACTGAACCCGACATTTCATTAGTGGGAGATAAATTCTAGATTGACGACCCGTTGACCTAGACTTTATAACCTAACACTTGGCGCCGTCTGTGGGCTTCGAGCAGAAAGCCTGACAATCACGAGAGCGAAGACGAACAACTTAGTGTCTAGAGATAATCACCCACCTGGGGACAATAGGCAAGAAAGACAGCCTATACCTCCAACAAGGCTGCCTAACCCAGAGAAACAGCCTGCACACCCAGAGTCTCAGGTAACCCCACAGGCACCCCAGCCTAACAAACAGGAAGGAGAACCTTCACGCCCAGCTGGCTAGGAGGCTTCCACAGCTTCAACTCCATTGACTAGGAAGCCACAGGGACAGGGGGGCAACAAGAAGTGCCATCCCAATACACGGCACTTCCACAGGGATACCACTATGAGGTACAACCTCAAGGGTACCCATATGGAATATTGACTCAAAGGAACGAAAATCGTGCCCACACAACCAACACAAGGCCGGCATACACACAGGGAGCACATACAGTGACTCCAGGGCTGATGAGCGCCTCGGACGAGGTACTAGCTTACAGAGAGACCCTAAGGAATAGACAGGAAAGGCAACACCGACAGGAAGGAGAAGAAGCTCATGAAGAGGAGCAAATTCCAACGTAAGAACGCCACTCGCACCCTCGAACAGGGCAACGAGGAGAACAAAGGAGAGACAACCAAAGGCCACCCCCAGGGGGAAGGCAGCAGTCTGTGCCTCCAAGGCAGCAACAGACACAGTAGGATGCCAGGGCATACACCCCTCTGGGGGCAGATAGACAGGTAAGACCTCCAAGGAGGCATGGATTCAACCAAGTACCCCAACAGGGACATACACCGCATTAAGGGAGGATATACACGCCAGACCAACAAGGATATAAGAGTTACAACATCCACCCTGGCAATGTACACATACAGTCCGTATCACTACAGACATGACTAAGGGACATATAAAGGAAAGCTAAAAGAGAGGGACATAGTCCCAACAACACAACAAGGCAACCACCTACCCATGATACAGCACGACAGGTCCAAACCCCTCATGCATTACAACCCTTGGCACACATCCCCCTAGGACAGGGGAGCAGTCGAAAAGACAAGAATTTGAACAAGGGACTCATAGAGTACCATACCACGCCAGCACATAGCTACTACAATGGGAAGTCTCATGGAGAGACATAGTAGAGTGAGACCACACATAGCATACATGAAGGATACACCTCCACCTAGTCCGCCTTGCAAGGATGCGACCTCATATTCCTCAAGTGGAAGGAATACACACAGACTAATGGAGGAAGACAGTTACATTACCAAGGAAGCAGGGGATATCAACACCCCCACTACCATATCCTTCCCATATCCTCTTATTTAATTTAACTGCATAACAAGTCAACTCCCTAAAAGGGGTAGATTTTGATACTTGATATCAACATGTTTTCCAAGAATGACCATACCGGACGCCTTCGGGCTCCGTGATATATATATACACAGGTGGACCACTAGAAGAATCCGTAAAAGGCCGTCGTCAATCAAGAGATGCACAAGCAACAGATTCCTCAATCCCAAAGAACACCTATAAGGTCAAGTTTCTGGGAAATATCACAAGATGGAAGGCTCACTTACAAAATAAGTTGAGCACTCCCAACATCCTATAGGGGAACTACCATGAAGGTCACAAAGGATTACCCCTACTATAACCTTCCACTAAGCATCCTAGGGTCAGGTCCGTCAAAGGATCCCATCGGGCATTAGTATGCAAGGGGGGCACCAGTCACAACATGCCCTCCCCACAAACGCCAATTAACATGAGAGGGGGTAGCCGCGAACACATCCCTCCAAAAATGGAGGAAACCATATCACATGGATAACGCCCACCATCAGAGGCAAACACCTCCAGCGGATCTTTATGACTTCACAAAATAGCCAGGAGATACAACTACACTTAGAAAGCTCATCCCAGATAATGGAATACACCTCCATCAAAAACCCTCAAGGACACCAAGCCTAGCAAAGGAAGAACGGTGACACCATCATCAAGCTTTTAAAAGAGATATGGAAAACATAGTATTTCCACACAATGATATGTTAGTCATAAGAGAGGGAATCACCAACTTTGACATGAAGAGAACCACAGTGCATGAACGGAGTCCGTCAGACATCTCCCATGACCAACCATTGATGATACTAGAGAAGAGTCAGGCATACCTAATACCAAGGGACCCCCTACTAGTAAAGGTGGTCAAAACATCAACACACCCATTAGGGACACGGCACTGCAAATGAACCAGGAATAAGGATGGAACACATATCCTTAAAAGTATCCTTACAAGTATCCTTGCATTTATTCTTGCAAAAATAAACTCTGTAGATAAAGAGGTTATCTAATAGATGACTATGTCTCTGTTCTCAAAATATGATCCTAACCCGGAGATCCTTGGACTCCGTATTATATATGCAATGAATAACATGTTCATCAAAGATAGGTACACGAAGATTCAAGACAGCGCCATAAAGATTAGGCGCATACCTCTACCAAGTACGACACATTGGAGTGTTCATAAACACTTCTTCGCCATCTCACAAGAAAGGAAGGCAACCAAGGATACAAGTCCTAATAGAATAAACATCGGTAGAAAATCCTGTCATTGAAGTCATGCACCAAGAGAGAAACTCTAAAGATGCAAAATTAGCAAAAGAGATAGTGCAACAACTAGAGTGTGAAAATGAGATACATCTCCTATCAAGAGCCTTAGGGCAGGATAATAGTTCTACAAGATCAACCAAAGAAGAGCTCAAAAGCTGGGGGAGTAAGGTTTCAAGATCGCCCTCACACTAGACGCACATCCCGATCAACCACCTTGTCTGCAAATGATAAGACATTTGACTCTGGCATCCCATCAAGAGGAGAACCACGATAAAAGGGGCACTAGAAAAATATCCCGCCTTTAAGGCCACACGCCGAATACATGATGAATGAAGGTTATGACAAAACAAAAAAGGAGGGACTTGTCAGCTTAACACACCTCAAACACGTGTACGTACGCAATACAAATGCAGCCTCTAATGAAGCTATCCAGCAAGGAATAGCCAATACGGGGACAAACCCATGGAAAATCATGGAACATCACCTGCAAACCTAGAGGAAGACATCCTTTTTAAATTCAAGTCCTAATGCAAAGGAAGACTATAATCAACATTCAAGGTGGGAGGAGCATGACCAATGTGACACCCCCTAAAGGCATTGAAGAATACTCCAATGTGAAGGAAAAGGCAAACCACACTAAGTGCCACAACACTCCAAGAAGATTATCACAGCCCGGTCAGACCTCCCCATGCACGAGCAAAGAGCATGGATTAGATTGACTAGTCTGAAACACACATACGAGATTAACAACTCAAGACGCCATTCTATGAGAGAGCTTTTCAACCTAAAACACAAGGAAGGGGGGGAAAGAATTTACAAGCACACCTAGGATACAAACATTGCCACATCCTAGTTATCAAGAGAATGAAATCACCCCCACCCACCCAAAGCAAAAGCTTTTCCACCCAACCTCCATAGACACATCCGACAAAGGCATCATCCAAACCATGCCTATGACTGAAACAAGCAAGCATGAGAAAGAGTAAATCCTACAAGGGACACTCATCGCATTCAAACAAGCAGACAAGGGAGCCCCGAGCATAAGAGGTACCCAACCAAGAAAATGAACGAGGAGCCTTCAACGGCCAAGTATGAAAGGCGGTGTGACCACCAAGCAACTGGGGGGGCACCAAACGAATAAGTGCTTGGTAGCCCACCTAAGTGTAAAAGAAGAGATTAGAGGCAGAAGATCACAAGAACAAGCAATACCACTTTTCCTAGAAGAGGTCACATAAGAGGAAAACATCATCAACTCCCTATACGAACTCGTCCTGAGTTGGCAACACACAAACATCGCCCTCGAGAGGTGATCTCCCACATTGAAGGAAAAGCGTGATAGCATGCAATATCATAGAAGGAAAAGTCAAGTAAAGACTCGAAAAGCATACCAAAGACGCACCCTACATGAGAAAGGACACAAGATACGGTAACATTATGAGCCCTCCGGGAGCCTATCTCGCGAACAGATTCGACGCCCCCAAGAGCGTATCTTGAGAGTAGTTCTTACACTACGACCTTCGACGCCCCCAAGAGCGTATCTTGAGAGTAGTTATTACACTACGACCTTTGACGCCCCAAGAGCGTATCTTGAGAGTAGTTTTCATACTACGACATTCGACGCCCCCAAGAGCGTATCTTGAGAGTAGTGTTCATACTACGACCTTCGACGCCCCCAAGAGCGTATCTTGAGAGTAGTTATTACACTACGACTTCGACGCACCAAGAGCGTATCTTGAGAGTGGTTTCCAAAAACTACGAATTCGACGCCCCCAGGAGCGTATCTTGAGGTAGATTTGCAACCTACCAGATTCGACGCCCCCAAGAGCGTATCTTGAGGTAGAAAAAACACTACCAGTTCGACGCCCCCAAGAGCGTATCTTGAGGTAGATTTCAAACTACCAGTTCGACGCCTACCAGGAGCGTATCTTTGGTCTAACCTGAGCCCTCCGGGAGCCTATCCTGTGAAACGTTAAGTGCCGTCCGAGAGCCTGTCTCGTGAACAGATTTTGACGCCCGTCAAGAACGTATCGGTGGACTAACCTGTGCCCTCCGGGAGCCTATCCTGTGAAACGTTAAGTGCCGTCCGAGAGCCTGTCTCGTGAACAGATTTCGACGCCCACCAAGAGCGTATCTTTGGTCTAACAGTACAACGTATACCGTGTAAGGGGTATCAGAAGAGATCATCACACCATGCTCAGAAGGATACCATGCTCAGAAGGATACCATGAGAAAGAAATTTCTAAGTAAAGTAATGTGAAGAACAAGTAATGTTTTTTCTTTATGAAATGGCAGGTATGACATGAAGGAAAGCACGAAAGAAAGACAAGTAAAGGAAACACACCAAGAGAAGAGTCCATGACCAAAGGATCATATACAGAAGCACAAGAGGTTATCATGAAAAGTAACGAGTTATCCTATCACCCATATCACAAGTCAAGAGAAGTATCTCAAAGGAACCAAACACCACCAAGAAGGATAGCAAAGACATGAAATCCAAAGTTCAAGGCCCTCAAAATAAGCTCGACCCATCAAGAAGAGAATTGCCTTACAAGTCACACAAATCAACCTCCGACAAATGTTATTGTCATACATGTCGCCCTCGCGTGACCTACGCTCATATCAGACTTGAACATCGTCAAGCACAACTCATGAAGGAGACATCTAAAGAGCATAAAGGATACAACATCCGACAAGACGAGACATCGGGACCTAACCCAACAAACATAGCCTACACAAAAGGCAACTATAGCAACGAAGGCTCTCCAATGAGAAAGGAATACTAAAGCACAACTCCATACATCGTGATGTGGCTATCATGTCCACATACACTGAAGTGGCTATCATGTCCACATACCTTGAGGTGGCTATCATGTCCACATACCTTGAAGTGGCTATCATGTCCACATACCCTGAACTGGCTATCATGTCCACACACTGCAGAAGGGCTATCACTCCGACACATCACGAAGTGGCTATCACGTCCACATACCCCGAAGTGATTATCATGGCAGCACATCATAAAACATCTGTCAAAGACATGAATTGTAAAGACACCATCCCGACCACGAACATCAAAAGGATACGCCTAGCCCTAGGAGGAGGTTCAAGAAAAAGGAAAAAACAACACCCTTCGTACGCTCATCAAAGGTAGGCACTTATATTTCAACCCAATGGATGATACCAGGAAGGAGACGTCCTCATTATGAAGACAACCTCCATATCTCACGAAATCAACCATGAAGCAAAGAATCACGACAAGCACTATTGGGGGCATATAACAAAATGATCCCCACAACGATCACAACTACGATACTAGTAGAGGCTAACTCAGGAGCAGTCTCCACCAAACTCCAAAGCAAGAATTTGCTATCTTAATCAGAGCCATGACAAGAGAAAGGAATCTCAATGAAAGGTGATGATCACACCCATCACCAAAAGAAAAATCTTTAACGCAGGGGTTAATAACATAACCCATAGGAAAGACAAAAACACCTTCAGAAGTCGTCAAATCTACATGAAGATGAAATAAACTTGAGATTCGGCCCCTCGGCTGGGGGGGCAGGGGATATAGAAGAGACATCAAGACCTATGATCACCCCATCGCCAGCCACAGGTTGTTTCCTTTTGTCTAGCAAAGAGGTCGCCTCTTCAACCACTACCTCCTTATCAGGGGAGGGAGTCAGCAAGGGGGCACTTGAAGGAGAGCCTCTCGCGGTTTCCTTCTCCTTGGCAGCCGAGGGCCCGACCTCAGAGTCAGGTTTCCGCGCCTCGGATTTAGATTGACTTGAACTCTCACCCACCACAAGAACCATTCGGTAACCAGGGAAGAACGCTCTAACAACAAGAAGGAAGCAGCAGGAGAACAATCATAAGTATATTACAAAGAAAAGAGAAGGGAAAAAGAACATACTGGAAGCATTAGCAGCCATCCCAGACTTAGAAAATTTCTAAGCCTGATAAGCAGAACTAGAGGGTTCTTCCCTCTCATCTGATTCAACGGACGGTCAGATTTGGTCTGACTACCTTGGAAAACGATCTTCAAGGTCTCCCTGTCTGAAGAAGAAAGCTTCCCAAAGAGTGAGTCATCTATACGAGCAACCAACGCAAAGATCGACCCTTACTCATGGAAGGGCGAGATACGCCTACTACGGGGACAACCTTAACACCAAGGGAAGAGGGCGAACTTTTAGTTTCCCCAAATAGAGTAACGCTCCAGCACATCCGAAAGAAGGGTCAACCCTTAACACATGTCAATAGACTCCTTCGCTCGCGGCGGTAAGAAGAAAACTTGTAAGCATTTTCACCCTCACTTTTATGGGAACAAATTGCAGGGTAAAGGTCAAGAGCTATACACACGCTCCAACAAATTAAGGAAAAATGTTACACATGCCGAAGGTCGAGTTTAATGGACAATGCTCACGCTAGTACAAGGGAGGCGAAACGTTGTGTCCCATTGAGTGGCAGAGTTCCCACCCTCAGGTAAAGGAGAGGTCTATGCTCTCACCTTTGCACTTATGCTCATATTCATGATTAACATCTACAGGTATATCAATGTCATCACTCATGCTTATACTCACAACCCATCCATACATACATACATGTTCATGCTTGCACTCATATGCATGCCCACGTACACACTCCCATGTGTTCAAACATTTAGACGTCCATGCACATAGCCGCCATATATTCATGCATACATTCATGACTACAATCGCAGCATGTCTCCACTCACTCCCATCCTTATGTTCCTACTTGCATGTATGCTAGTACACATCCTCATATTCGTGATACATCCATGTTCACTCCTAGTTAACATCCCATGGGTTTATTTTCAAGCATCCCATACTTAGAAAAATTTTAGACCAAAATTAATTTTTCTCTCCACTTAGACAAATCCCGGCATGAAATTGAAGCTTGGATCCGTTTAACTATGTTCATATCGCTCCCCATGCGTGTGTGTATTTTTCATGTATATGCCTATAGCAAAGATAGATTTATTACTCCCACCTCAGACGGACGCGTGCCTAGGCACACGTCCGTGCTACTCTGACGTTTACAATTCCTCTATCTCACAAGGCAGGGGGCAGAGTCAGAGGCACGCATCCATGGGTAAGCAGGCATTCAGACAAGGAGGTAAAACCCCGGTTTCAAATTGCGCGTGTCATACCATCCTGAAATAGAGTCAATCAAGGGTTAGGCCATTGGTTGACTCGGGGGCATGTGATGGATATACGCCCAATTTGAACCCGTTGACTTCCGAATCGCTTTATTTTTATCACCCCGTTAATGATTGTAAATCGAAACTTCAAACCCGAACCCTTCGCGAAAACACCAACGGCTCGGACGAGGCCGAAGCGCTCGTCCGGCCGAGTCAGACTCGCCTAGGTGAGGTTGGGTGGCCACACCCGACCTCCCCTAGGGGAGATCGGGTCAGCCAACCCGATCTCTCCTAGGAGAGATCGGGTCGGCCAACCCGATCTCCCCTAGGGGGGATGGGGTTGGCCAACCCCATCCTCCCTAGGAGGGGTTGGGTGCCCTCACCCAACCCCTACCCTTGGGGGTCGGATTTCCCTTCCCCCCAAGGGCCCCGGCACCATTTTTGGACTCCCACACTCGGTTTACTCCGCCTACCTTCTCCGTATCCTAAGGTCCTAATTACGTGTTTAAAGGTTAATTAACTGTGTTTAAAGGTTAACGATGTCATTAAGCCACCTTAATGACACCGTTGCCTATAAATACCCCACCTCCACTATTCATTCGAACATCTTGGCAAGTTGCACAATTTTGCTCTGACATCTCTCTAGCTTTATCTCTCTAAAACCGTACTGACTTAGGCATCGGAGAGGGTTCATCAGGCACCACCCCCCCCTCTGTGCCTGGTATTGCCCCTCTTGCAGGGTGGCAAGGAGAAGAGAACCAAGGAAGCAGAAGAGCATGGAGCAGTAGGACAAGCCCCTGGGGGTAAGAAGTACAGGCCTCAGGAGGTCAGAAGGAGAGAAGGAAAGGAGGTCAGAAGGAGAGAAGGAAAGGAGGTCAGAAGGAGAGAAGGAAAGGAGATCAAAAGGAGAGAAGGAAAGGAGGTCAGAAGGAGAGAAGGAAAGGAGGTCTGAAGGAGAGAAGGAAAGGAGGTCAGAAGGAGAGAAGAGAAGGACATATATCAGAACGACTACCCCAATGGAGTATAAGGGCATGGATCAGAACGAATAGTCCTAGGAGCACTGAACCCGACATTTCATTAGTGGGAGATAAATTCTAGATTGACGACCCGTTGACCTAGACTTTATAACCTAACAGATCTCAGATATGCATGTTTTTGGGACTAGATTAAATTATCGGGCTGAATTGCAATTGTTTATTTTCTGCAACATATATTAGATCTGTCGTCTTGACTTAGTCAAGCTAGCTGGATAATAAATTGCGAGCATTGAGCTCTGAGATTTAAATATATGGTATGCGCAATAGGATAGACATGTTATGCTGATTGAAATTTCCTAGAATCCATGTCTAGAAATTTCGCATGATTGATTGTAAGCATGAATTGCAAGTCAGCCCCTAATATTTTCAAAACGTTTTTAAAACTGAAAATACCAGTCGCCAGTTATGCATGATGTATGCGGAAATTGTATGTTTTGACACGTATGCTAGAATGTTCATGAATGAAAGCATGTGGTAATTTACTTTAAGTAGAATTATGTATGCTAAGGAACATTAGACGCATGACGCAAAATCATGTTGTTTTGGTTTGTTCGATTTTTATGGAATGATTGAGTATTATGCATGCGTAAATTATCGGATAACTTTACAAAATCTAAAAGGGCCTTGGGAACGCCAAGATCGGGTATGCTTATTTGAAAATTCTCGTTCCGGTAATTTGCAATATAATAACCGTTTTCAAAAGACTGATCTATTGGATTGAACACGACAATAGTGTGAACTCTTTCACAACACCCCCTTCCCTCGGTTTACTGGCGGTCGGTTTGGTTTAGTGACTGAAGGATCACTATTCGTCGTATTCCATCCTAATAGATAATCCGATGTTTGTAATTCTGTCAAAATTTTATTGTCCTCCTAAATTTGCATAATCATCAATGTGAGAGTTGGTTCAATTAGGGCGATTCGATATTACTCGCAATCTTGATGGTATTAATTATGATGAGTAAAATTGGAGTGTGTGTTGAACTCTCCACTACGATTCTGAAAAGTGGAGAGGACAACCACATATGAATATAGTAATCTGTATGATTTTGACAATGAGAAATGAATGTGATAATTTGTTTCCCCAAGAATTGGAGTAGGTTCTTTGATGATCTGAACGCATGTATGGTGATACATTCGACCTTGGTAAAAAGGGGTTGATGAAGACTTCAATTGAAACCAGATGATGTTACAGCTTAGTATTCCTTCGCATCCGAATCGGTGGAAGCAAGGATGCAAACGCTAGAAATGTTTCGGTTGACTAAAATGGTCTTCTCTCTTTTCATGGATGTGGGCGTAAAACCCGCTTCAGATCTTTAGGATGAAAGGTCAACATGGAAAGGATGTATATGGTTGTCTGATATTGACATGACTCAATAACCTTGAGCCTAATCAAGTACAGTAACCACAACAGTGAAAGGGAAACCTTATCTGCTCACCACAGTGAGTTCGAAAGAAGTGAACCATGATCCGCATAGCAAGAATAGAAATGGACCGAATAAGTCCTATACGATAATCTGGTGGGTTAAACAGCGTTGATAAAGTGCGTCTCGAATACGCCTCGTAGGTCATGTGTATGAAGCTGTAAAATGTTTTATACGGACACAGATCATTTGAAGTGATTCACTCGTGAATTTACTCAGACGAGATGTTCAACATGACTCAAAGTTCTTGACTATATGCGCCAGAATCATGGATCAAATATGCAAACTTCAGATCAAGAACTATACCATTGTTATTTATCGTTCCTCGTTCGTTACTAAAATTTTGGTTATTTTGAGATTCAGAGTTATTGAATAAAGTAATTGTTGCTCGATTCGAAGCTCAATTTGCTTATCAATTTAACGTCTCGGTTGAACGAGGACGATCCGAAACGAAAATACAAACCTACGGGTTAGGACCAAAATTTCGACCAGGTAAAAGTGGATGAATAAAACGAAACGACACACATGCTCCGTCATCTCAGTCAGGACAACTGAACTAAATATACCCATCGATTGCGTAGCTAGATCGAAATATTTAGTAAGTATTATTTGTTAGTACTCCATTTAAAATGATTATTTACGTAATAATTAAACATGTTCAAAACCGATTAAATAAAATTTGGAAACGAAACGATTTAAACCACGGGATAAAACTGGTTTTATGCGCCGTACGCGCGTGTGTTTCGAGAGATGGAACACATCGTTTTGAAGTACAAATTTAATAATGAAGTATTTTAATAAATAAATGCTGAATTTTCGTTTATAATCCCTTGGAAATAACTCATTGATAACTACTATAGTCAAGATGTATGCTTTAATGCTACTACGATTTAGTAGAACATCAACTATAGAATTAAAGCGAAAGCTTAAATGCATAGCCCATGAGATGGATAAATCTCTGGATGAGTTAATAAACGAAAGGAAGTAGTCAACAAAATGACTCTCCCACTATAAGACTTGAACGAAAATTTTGGCTAAACAATCATATTATTAAAATACTTCAAGAAACATAGTCTAAAATTACATTAAATTAGGATCTAACATTAATTGTTCCTACGGGACAAAATTACCTTGATTCATATTAATGTAAAACTATGTTCCAATAAAATCGGTTGGAGCGTTACCCTAAAAGCTAAGAAATGATACGGCTGAAATCTTATCATAAAGCAGCATTAATTTACACATTAAACATGTATTTATCAAGAGTACAGTCTACTTTTAAAGAATACAAATTTATGATTAGCTTGAATTAATGGTAACGTGGTCGAACATGACACATTATAAAAATTTGAGGATGGATTTCCAATACTTTGCGGAACGAAACGAAATAAAGTACCGATCGAATTAAAATGGATAACGGAGATTCTCAGGTCCCACTTACTTCGAGTGGGAGAATGATAAAGCATTAGTGAATGACATGGTAAATGATGATGGAAACGTCCTCATAATAAATCAGTGGGAGGGCTCACTCCCCTTCACATAATCATCACTAAATGTTGATGCGAATCAAGTCGGACCTGATAATCATAATGCTGAACCATTATATGAAAATCCAATAGTCATCGCAACTGCCCATTATTCCTAGTGGGAGGAAATGGCTAACTTGATTCCAGATCCTAGTGATCAAGGAATAATCTCGGAGGTAAAATACTGAGACCAAGAGGTCATTCGAAGAAAGTTGTAGACCAAAAGGTCAAGCACCGCCATTGTTCCTAGTGGGAGTAATGCTCCGAAAAGAAGCATTATTCCGAGTGGGAGTAACGATCAGACTCAAGATGAGATTATCGAGCCTAGACTTAGTCTAAGGCAACGAACTTCTTTTAAGAAGTATCCCATCAAGTGAGACATTCGTTCACGAACCAGTGACGATTCAGCAAGTATTGGAAGAACCTCAAACGTTGGAATGTAGGAAAACAATGGACGATGAAAATGCCTAAATTAGAACGTATTCGTTTTTGGTCTTCAGTTGATTTACCTGCTAACCACAGAGCTAGAAAGTGAAATATTATAATTCACTACTGATGGAAATTTAGTGGTGCAAAACTCGAACGATTGCGAAAGGATATACCCGAATTCACGGAGTGGAATTTGATGAAACATACTCACCAACTATGCGTTACACCACAGTTAGGGCCATCCTTGCCCTTATTGCAAGCCTCGATCAGGAGCCTGCATCAAATGGATGTTAAAGACCGCATTTCTCCATGGAAACCTGGAGGAAGAGATCTATATGGAGCAGCCATAGGGATTTATTACTCCTGGCAATAGAACGTAAAGTTTGCAAACTCCAAAGATCTATTTACGGTCTTAAACAATTATCTCGGCAATGGTATCGCAGATTCCACGAGGAAATCGTCGGAAACAGATTTGTGAACCTTCACGAGGATCCCTGCGTTTACACCAAGACCTCCGGGTCTAAATATGTCATCATAACCTTATACGTGGATGACATACTCATTGCTGCAAACGATGTGAGTTTCATGAACGAATCAAAAGTCCTGGTTATCATCAGCATTTGAGATGAAATACATGGGAGAGGCCACGTACATCTTAGGCATTAAAATTGCCCGAGATCGTGCTGCCCGGAGATTGTGTCTGTCTCAAGAATCATATATCAACAAACTGTTGAAACGATTCAGAATGCTCGATGCCAAACCCGTGGATACGCCGGTTGTGTTCGGGTGCACGCTGTCAAAGCGTGATGGCCCGAAGAACCAGCAGGAGCGTGAACAGATCCGAGTATCTAAGCATGGTAGGAAGTCTAATGTACGCCATGCTATGCACTCGTCCACACATCTGTTACGCTGTGGGCCTAGTAGCAAGATTTCAATCAGACCCTAGCTATCAACTTTTAAAGACCATAAAATGAGTCATACAGGTATTGCCGACTACGTACTGTGCTATGAGGGCAGGTAGAAAGAATTGACCGGTTTTCAGTGACGTCGACCATGGTGGCAATCAGGATGATCGTAAGTCCACCACATGAGGTGTATTCCTCCTTGCTAAAAGCCGTCATTTCATGGACGGGCAAGAAGCAATCATGTGTCGCGCTGTCTATGAAAAAAATCGGAATTCTTTGCTCTCTCCAAAACGCACAGGAGCGATCTGGCTGAAAAGGATTCTTACCGCATTATTGGGCACTGACGAATTGAGGAAGCCTGTAAAGGTATACTCCGACAGTCAGGCAGCCATTGCAGCAGTTAAGAATCCAAAGTACCATAGTAGGACCAAACACATTGAAGTGAAATACAATTATGCCAAATCAGTTGTGGAAGACAATATAATCGCTTTAGAATACTTGTCCACAGACAATATGGTCGCAGTCCCATTAACTAAGCCATTACGTAGAGAAATTTTTGAAAAACACGTAAAACTGCTTGGATTTCGTAGGGCTTAATAAGTGGCTAGTATGAGTGATGGCATTTTGACATTTGAAACAATATTTCGATTGAATAAAAGAATTGCAAATTGAGTATATGATATATCGACGTCATAACGATAAATAACATCGGATTTTTCGGTCTATAAACTAAGTCGTAGGAAGAAGTAAAACTCTTCCACAAAAATTATGTCGGATGTGAACCTTGCCTCGTCACACATGCACAGTCATCTTGTAGTAGAGGGGGACCTCTACCACAACAAGATTGGCTAAGAACCAGGGGGATAAACCTGGTTAAACGAAACAATAACTTGTCACGCTTAAAGCATGACTTAATCTTCGTTTTGTAAATCGCCATGTTGGACTCTGTCCATCATTAAAATCACATTCGGGGCCAGATGAAAGACTCTACGATAGCATGATTGACATATGCCACCCTTGGCTTGTCCTGGTGTGCTATCGACGTGTGCTTCATACTACACGTGCCATGTTCGACCACGGGGTCATGCTCGGTTGTGCTAGCTAGAATCCTTGTGATTCAAAGGGCGCATACTTCTTCACCTTGAGCGTGAGATTGATTCTGGGTGTCTTATGAAGAGGCATCCAAAGTATCCTATCGGACTCAGAACTTATGCCTAAGGTCTGGCTCAATGTTCGCTTCCCGGCGTACGAGCGTAGAGCCAAAGAAAACGGCCAAGTGACCACGTCTTGGAAACCGGTTGAGTTAGACTAAGGGTATAAGCAATGGGGATGGTCATGATCACCTATAATTCACCGACTCTTGTGTTCACTAGGTGGCCACCAACCAGATATAGTTGAAGGTTGTGAACACTTGTACAGATGCCCTGGAGAAGTATTCCTATGTGGAAAACTGGAAAATTTGAGAGTTATCAGTTGACCAAGGATACAATGCGGTACATATTTTTATTTTTGACATGATTGTTTTACGAAAGGGAATCAACGTTCTGCGGGCGCTACAACACTCCTAACAAATGAGTAGCACGATGCCCGTCGTATCCGTCGGTCGGACGACAAACCTCGTATGAACTATTTGGAGACTGAGAAAATAAATGGAGACTGAAAAGTTGATCCTATTGGATAACATTACATTAACAGGCACATTCCCATTCTGGCGAGTGGGAGCTGTTAGTATATGGTGACGTGGCGCCGTAATTGGTAGCCCGTTAATATATGTGGTTACCTAAGATAATTAGGTAAATGTCAAATTAGGGGTAATTGGGTCAGACCCAATTCCCATGTGACATGGGAGGCCCAAAATTGGGCCTCCTACGCATATCATAGTTCGGCCGAAACCCTAATAGTAGGGAGGAGGATTTTCTCCTCCTCCCACTATATAAGGAGGTCTTGGGGTCACTCCCAAAACACACCTTGATCACAACTCCTCTTAAGTTGTGATTTGAGAGAAATCCCTTTCTCTCTATGTAAAGTTCGGTCGGCCCCATAAACACCACCATTGGTGTGCCAAATTGCTTCCGAGCATTCAGTCCGAGGTTTTGTCCCCGTTGAAGAATCGATCAGAGGATTTGCTGTGGAGCTTATACCGCGTAGGACTTTTTCTTTTGACGAATAACTTGTACTGGTTCTGACCGGAGGATCAGAGCTCCCTCCACAACATTCTTGGGCAGGAAAGCTATTGAGGTATGTGTACATTATTCCGCTCCGTAATTAGATTACTTACAACTACACGTTTAGCATTCCGTAGTATTACGTCCCCGTAATCCAACAAATACATCCCGAACATTCATGCATACGCATCATGCGTGATCAAACCATACAAAGACACATATTTGGCGACTGATTTCCGCTTTTAAGAAAAACATTTGGGGCTGATTTGCAATTCATGTTATAAATCAATCATGCGTACTTCTAGATATGAATCCTAGGCAAGTGCAACCATCACAGCATGTCTATCCTATTGCGCAACTCATTAATTGAAAACCAGGGCTCAGCCCACAACATGCATAATCCAACTAGCTTGACATAGTCAAGACGACAGTTTTAATCGTGCAATAATATCAATTAAATAACAATTGCAATTCATCCCACTAAATGATTCAATCCCAAAATCATAAATTTCCGAGATCCATCCCCATAATCGAAACTAGGCATCAGATTAATTAAAGCACGAATAACTTGAACCTGTGAGCACTGCGTAGGTAATTTAAAGTTCGAAAACATTTGGATTTAAAATTTTGACCATCCTTGTAAACACCTAATTTTTAACCACGCGCGGCGCGCTAAATGAGGAAATGTCTAAATATGGCAAGTCGTGAAGCTTCCAAGAATGCTCCTGGAAAATTAGGCTAGTTATTTTTATTTATTGTAGAGTATATTTTCTGAATATTTGTATTTAATGTTCAGAATATTTAGCATTTATTAAGAGAATAAATCAGTATAATTTACTGTTTATTTAATTCTAGTCTAGATTAGTATATATAGGGGTCTAATTCTACTTGTAAAGTGAAGAAAAAAATACCGCAACAAAAAATAATAAACAACTCTTCTAGGAATCTGTTCAAAATTCGTCTTCTAGTGTATTTTTTTCCTGAAAAAAACTCTCTCTCCCTCTCCTCTCTTCCTCCTCTCTCTCTCTCTCTCTCTCTCTCTCTCTCTCTCTCTCTCTCTCTCTCTCTCTCTCTCTCTCTCTCTCTTCTATGCGCCATTTTTTTTCCACCGAGCTCCATGCTTCTCGGATTCAACTCCTGACCGCACCTCCAAGACTCCACTTCCGTTCATCCTTCCGACCACCACATAACTAGCAACGTCGACCACCCCAGTCGGAATCCACACGCTCGGTTCAGTCTTGGCCGACGATTGGCCATCGATCGATCTCCCTGTTGGATTTGAAGCTTAGGATCGCAGTGAAGAAGAAGAAGAAGCAGGAGTAGCCGTTGGAGTTTCAAAATTCAGTTAAATTGGTTAAATTGCAGATTCGAGTCGGCCGGTCCAGATCAAACCGGCTGCAAATCCGGTTCAATCCCAATTCACGCACCTGCATCTATGTTTGCGTCTTCTGTTGATTTTCTGCGGATTCTTCGAATAGTTTAGTTAAATTGAGTCATGGGTCTGTTAATGGACGTTGTGGGCATCTAGAAATTCGTTTTATTTTTAGTATTTAAGCACTGTAATCCGTTGTATTTTATATCAAGCAGTTCAATACAATTTTAGCTCATTTTTACTTATTAGAAGTTCTTGCTGTAAATTCATCTGTTTCAACTCAATTCTCGTCTATAAACTGAAATCAATCCATTCATTAGAGTGTGTGTGAGTTAGTGAAGCTTGCACGATCGAATTTCAACAATTGGTATCAGAGCTCAAGGTTAAGAATTCGTAAATTCTTATAATCCTAAAAATGGGAGAGTCATCTACAAGCTTTGTTAGAATAGAGATTCCCAAGTATGATGGGGATTATGGTTTTTGGAGCACTGTAATGGAGAATTTACTTAGAGCCAAGGAGTATTGGCACGTGATTGAGGACGGAATTGGAGAAGAAGGTGATGATGATTACAAGGCAAGGAGGCTCACAGACATGAAGGCCAAAAACTTCGAAGGACATTTGGCTCTCTATGAAGAAGACGGGTGATGCTGCGTGATGGGGATATATGGGACAAAAACTCGTTGATTCGAAAGAGAATGCCGAGAATTTGTTGGATAGAGGCGCAAGAATTCGTTGATTCCACAGAATACCGAAGAATTGACGCAGGGTAGAGGAAAACCTCAGTTTTTTTTACATATATCAATAAACTTCTGTAAAATTCAGCTAACAATGTCTTAAATACTGAAAAGAAAAACCCTAACCCTAGACAAAATTAGAAAATTAGCAAAAATTCTCAAACAAAACCGACAAATTATAAAAAAGACCGAAAGAAACATAAAACTGCGGATTTGACCCTTTAAACGAAGGAATTTGGCCCAAAATTGTCAAACCCCATAGTTTACTATAGGTCTTTCTCAGATTGCCGTTTTCACTTGAAACCCTATATTGATAGGTCAAAATCCGACACTTCAACCACATCATTCTCTCCTGGGAAGAGAAGATTCGTCCTCGAATCTGGATGCCACGAAAAAGAAACCCACGATAGCGTATCGTGATCTTGTTAATAGCTCGTTTTTAAGCATACATACGCCAAGTGCCATCAACCCAAACATGTTTTTTTTTGTCATCTACCCGCTTCTACAACATGAGGGAATTCACCATATTCCTTATAAATTATGTTGCTTCCTGACCGGTCCACAAAGAATAGAGCAGCATCATCCTCATCCAGACATTAATCCTCCTGGGAAACATCTTCAAATTTTCCCTTATCTTCTTTTCCGAATTCAAGAGGTGGATACAGAGCACCGAACAAAAAGTTCTCAAGTCTCTGCGTTTCTTTGACCTCTTCTGTGCTGATTGGAGTCCCCCTGTCGGAGACCGTAAAAATTGAGAGGGGAGAGCCAGCGACGGATTCCTCATCCACTTCATCAGTATCATTATAATCATCATAAACAGGATTATAAAAAATAACAGAATCTACCTCGACATCATCATAAATAGGATTATCGAAAGGGTTCACATCTGATGTGTTCTCGTCATCCTCCTCAAATTCGAACTCATCCTCTTGAAAATCATATTGACGTTGTTGTTCTTCGATTTTCTGTTCCATGAACTGGCGTAGCCGTTCTCCGTTCTGTCGTATTTCTTCGAGCAAACGCCGTAGTTCGTTCTTCTCAGCAGCTGTTATACGTCTTCGGGGTGGCATCGCGCAGGACGGAATGGCTCTGATACCAATCTGATGCAGCGTGAAGGGGATAGATGGGACAAAAACTTGTTGATTCGAAAGAGAATGCCGAGAATTTTTTGGATAGAGGCGCAAGAATTCGTTGATTCCGCAGAATACCGAAGAATTGACGCAGGGTAGAGGAAAACCTCAGTTTTTTTACATATATTAATAAACTTCTGTAAAATTCAGCTAACAATGCCTTAAATACTGAAAAGAAAAACCCTAACCCTAGACAAAATTCGAAATTAACAAAAAATTTCAAACAAAACCGACAAATTATAAAAAAGACCGAAAGAAACATAAAACTACGGATTTGACCCTCTAAACGAAGGAATTTGGCCTAA
Organism: Clarkia xantiana subsp. parviflora; assembly: GCA_036873135.1. NCBI lineage: Eukaryota > Viridiplantae > Streptophyta > Magnoliopsida > Myrtales > Onagraceae > Clarkia > Clarkia xantiana. The sequence goes on from JAPTYO010000011.1 coordinate 25,382,214, forward strand.
AATTGTCAAACATCATAGTTTACTATGGGACTTTCTCAGATTGCCATTTTCACATGAAAAACTATATTGATAGGTTAAAATCCGACACTTCAACCACATCATTACACTTCAACCACATCAAAGGGTCAAGGCTCAGCTCGTGTTCAGTGGGCACAACTCCAAGCATTAAGAAGGGAGTTTGAGCTGCTGAAAATGAGGGAAGGAGAAAAAGATATTGATTATTGCTTGAGGATAATGGAGATCTGCAACAAGATGAGAGTCAATGGGGAAGCTCTCTCAGACAAGCAGATAGTGGAGAAGGTGTTAAGATCTCTCACTCATAAGTGGGACTTTGTGGTTTGTTCAATCACAGAGGCAAAAGATATTGAAGACCTGTCCTTAGATGAACTGCAAAGCTCCTTAATCTTGCACGAGCAAGTACTGAATCGAAATTCAGAAGGTGAAGAACAGGCTTTGCAAACCATGGAGGGTAATCCATTCAGAAGAAGAGGTGGATTCCGTGGAAGAGGAGGAGGAAGGCACCAGGCAAGCAGGTTCAATGAAAAAGAAAGAAGGGAAAGCAACACCACAGATCAAAGGAGACTGCCTCAAATTCAAAGAGGAAGAGGAAGAGGAGGCAAATCTCAGGTGGAATGCTATAGATGCCACATGTTGGGGCATTACAAGTCTGAGTGCTATGCCAAGCTACCAGAAAGGAGAGAGGAGCAGTCTAATGCAACCGTTGGGGGCAAGGAGCTGCTTCTAATGGCAGTAAAAGAAGGAGGAGACACATCCACAAGCAAAGATGTCTGGTTTCTTGATTCTGGGTGCAGCAACCATATGACAGGTAACCAAGGAGCATTCATTACCTTAGATGATACATATCAATCTAGAGTAGTGTTTGGAAATAGCTCAGGAGTTCTAGTCAAAGGAAAAGGTATGATCAAGTTCAAGACAGAAGCTGGGCAGGTTGAAACCTTAGATGATGTGCTGTTTATACCTGAATTGACCACTAATCTAATCAGCATTGGTCAATTGCAAGAAAAAGGCTTTGCCATGGTGATAGATGATAAGGCCTTTGATGTGTACAATGACAAGCACGACATATTAGTCAGTGCAAGGATGAATTCCCAAAGGATGTTTCCTTTAAAGCTCAAAGTCATATACAACTGCTTTCACTCGAAGGAAGGATCAGATGAAAGCTTAGGAGATGAATCTTGGCTATGGCACTACAGGATGGGACATCTAAGCTTTTGTGGGCTAAGGGCACTAAGCAGACTCAACATGGTACAAGGGCTTTCTCAGATAGAAGAAAAGGCCACTGTATGTGAGCCCTGTGTGTTTAGGAAACAAGTGAAGTCCTCATTTCTTAAGGGACCAGCAATGAGGGCAACTGGAGTCCTTCACCTAGTCAACACTGATATATGTGGACCAATAACACCTATCTCAAATGGTGGGAAGAGATATTTCATCTCTTTTATAGATGACTACTCGAGGAAGGCCTGGGTGTACATCCTGGCAGCAAAGTCAGAAGCAATTGAGGCATTCAAAACCTTCAAGAGTGAAGTAGAGCTACAAACAGGGAAGAAGATTCATACTCTCAGGTCAGATAGGGGAGGAGAGTATTGCTCAAATGAATTTGAACTCTATTGCAAGCACAGAGGCATAAGGAGACAAAAGACAGCTCCACACACACCTCAGCAAAATGGGGTTTCTGAAAGGAAGAACAGGATTGTAGTAAACATGGTAAGATGCATGATGAAGGCTAGAAAGGTCCCAAAATCTTTATGGCCTGAAGCAATCATCTGGGCTTACTTTGTGCTCAACATGTGTCCTACACGTGCAGTGCACGACATGACACCACAGCAAGCATGGTCAGGTATCAAGCCTTCAGTGGAAAGCTTCAGAGTGTTTGGGTGCATTGCATATGCACTTGTTGCTGCTGGAAAGAGAAGCTTGATGATAAAAGTGAGAAGTGCATCTTCTTAGGCATAAGTGAAGAGTCAAAAGCCTACAAGCTGTATAACCCTATTACAAAAAGGGTAATTATCAGCATAAATGTGACCTTTAATGAAGAGGCTTCATGGAATTGGGGATCAACAAGGACTTATTGGAAGTTAATAATTCCTGACTTTGAAGAAGACACTTCTCAAGGAGTCTCAAGCTCAGAAGCTCCAAGTGAGGAATCAGGAGGAGAAGAGCACCAAGGAAGCCAATCACCTGCACACACTGAAGAATTTGGAAATCAACATGTGGAGTATGAGGATGCTCTAGAGATTTATGACCCTCAAGCACCCTTGCCTGAGTGTAGCAGGCAAATCCAAAGGCAACTCAGTTCAGGAGATGTCATAACAGAGAAGAGATGAGTCAAAATACCAGCTTGGATGGATGATTTCGAGGTAACAACACCTGATATTCATAGATCAGACTTTGTTACTTACTATTGCTTGTTTGGTGATGCTGATCCAGTAGAATTTAAAATTGCTAAAAGAGCCTTAAGTGGAGGAATGCTATGCAGTTAGAAGTAGAGTCTATTGAGAGAAATAGGACTTGGGATTTAGTATCACTGCCTAGGGGTCATAACACCATAGGAGTCAAGTGGGTTTTCAAAACCAAACTTAAGGAAAATGGTGAAATTGACAAGTATAAAGCTAGGCTAGTAGCAAAGGGTTACAAGTAGGCTTATGGGGTTGATTATACTGAGATTTTTGCACCAGTGGCTAGGTTAGACACTATTAGAACTGTCATAGCCTTAGCTGCCCAAAATCAGTGGCAAATGTTTCAATTAGATGTCAAATCTGCTTTTCTATATGGTGAGCTTGAAGAAGAAGTGTATGTTGATCAACCACCTGGGTTTAAAGTTAAAGGGAAAGAGAGTCAAGTATACAGACTTAGGAAGACTCTCTATGGCTTGAAAAAAAGCCCCAAGAGCATGGTATAGCAGGTTGGAGAGTCATCTAATTCGAAATGGGTTTCAGAAATGCCCATATGAACATACACTATTAATCAAGTCTGGTTCAAACAAAAACCTACTGATTGTCTGTGTCTATGTTGATGATCTCATCTACACTGGGAATAACCTAAGTATGTGTGAGGAGTTTAAGAGAAGCTAGACTCAAGAATTTGAAATGTCAGATCTAGGATTGCTGCACTACTTCCTGGGTCTAGAAATCAAACAAAGAAGCAATGGTGTTTTTGTGTCTCAAAACAAGTATGCCTCTGATATCTTGAAGAAATTTAAAATGGATAAATGCAATCCAGTAGTCACTCCAACTGAATTAGGTAACAAGCTTACTAAGGAAGGGTTAGGAGTCAAGATAGACAAGACCTTGTATAGGCAATTGATTGGTAGCTTGATGTATTTGACTGCAACTCGTCCAGATATTCAGTATGCAGTTAGTTTTGTGAGCAGGTTTATGGAAGATCCTAGTGAAATGCATCTCCATGGAGTCAAAAGAATCCTTAGATACATTCAGGGGACTAAGGATCTGGTCTACATTATAAAGCTATTGAAAATATCCACTAGTTGCCTATTCTGACAGTGACTTTGCAGGTTCCAAAGAGGATGGGAAGAGCACCACAGGCTATACTCTTCTGATGAGTGGAGCAGCCATATCTTGGTCCTCTAAGAAGCAGTCTATTGTTACCCTTTCAATCACAGAGGCCGAGTATGTAGCAGGTTCAAGTTTTGCTTCCATATAGTCTGGATGAGGAGAATCCTTGATTTTCTTTATCAAACTCAGAATAAACCTACCTTTTTGTTTTATGATAATGCATCTGCAGTAAAGATCTCGAAGAACCCAGTAATGTATGGAAGAACCAAGCATATTGATGTGAAGAGATACTATCTCAGAGACCTGTGCAAGGAAGGGACAATTGAAGTCGAATTTTGTCGAAGTGAAGATCAAGTGGCTGACATTTTGACGAAGGGTTTAAAGAGATCGTCGTTTAATTCACTTAGAAGGAAATTTGGAGTCTGTAACTGAATTTGGATCACCAAAGTTCAGTTTAAGGGAAGGAATGTTGGATTTGAAGCTTCGGATCGCAGTGAAGAAGAAGAAGAAGAAGCAGGAGTAGCTGTTGGAGTTTCAAAATTCAGTTAAATTGGTTAAATTGTAGATTCGAACCGGCCAGTCCAGATCAAACCGGCTGCAAATCCGGTTCAATCCCAATTCACGCACCTGCATCTATGTTTGCGTCTTCTGTTGATTTTCTGCGGATTCTTCGAATAGTTTAGTTAAATTGAGTCATGGGTCTGTTAATGGACGTTGTGGGGATCTAGAAGTTCGTTTTAGTATTTAAGCACTGTAATCCGTTGTATTTGATATCAAGCAATTCAATACAATTTTATCTCATTTTTGCTTATTCGAAGTTCTTGCTGTAAATTCAACTGTTTCAACTCAATTCTCGTCTATAAACTGAAGTCAATCCATTCATTAGAGTGTGTGTTAGTGAGTGAAGCTTGTACGATCGAATTTCAACACTCCCTTCGGCCGCCCCATAGCACCACGACAGCTCACTGGCGTTCCGCCCGCACCGACTGCTCAGGAGTTCGTCATCCCGGAGTTCGACTTCTCTGTCGCCATTCTCAATCCCTCCGGTCACAGCTCCGTTGTCGGTCGCCCATTCCAGGCCTGCTGGTCCCGACCGAGTCGCTCCCAGCTTCAGGACCACTCTGTCGAAGGTCCACCGAAAGCCATCACATCACCCATCTGATGCAGGCTGTGACCACCGGAGCCCCGTCAGCTTGCCCTGCTGCGCCTCACCGGAGTTGCCCTGTTGCTGTCGTTGTTCACCGCACTTGCAATCTCCAATCTGCCGCTGCCATGGCTGGTTCAGGTTGTTACGTTCTTTTTTATTATTTATTTATTATTATATTTTTATTATTATTATCATTATTATTCTATTATTAAATTATTATTATTATATGTAATTAGGTTTTTTAAATGTAGTCGATTAAATTTAGTTGGGTAGAATATTTGATTGTTCAATTAATGATGTATATATGTTGAATATATATTAGATTGTGTATGTATCATGTTAGATAATTTTGAGTTTTAGATTTCGTCTTAATTAGGAGTATAGATTATAATTAGCTTTTTAGACTAAGGTTAATAATTGACAATTATTTGCATAGGATAAAAATTCGATTAAATTTCGACATTGTTGGATTAATTTGACGTAATATGTATTAAAAATTAAAGATGGTAAATAAGTTAATTGAGTACCGAAAGGGCATAGGTAAAAATTATATTTTTAATTCGTAACAAAACCACCAAACTCGAACTTCCGATCGTAGACTGATTTTATTCCTAGGTGCTTAATTCTTTATTCGCATAGGTTATTTAGGTTTCTAGTTACCCCGTAATTAGCTAGTGGCGACTCTTTCAAATTCAGCGTTTTCAAAACGTAATCCGCCTTAGGTCAGATTTTTAGGGTTTGACAATTTGGCGACTCTGCTGGGGATTTAGAGGGTTCGGGCTCAGTATGTTCACTTTTTTCCATGTTTGAGTTTTGTAATTTTATTTTGGGATTAAGTACCTTTTCATACCACTTCTTTGCACAGAATCCACTTTTGGTACCACTTCTATTTTTTTGTATACTTTTGGTACCAATGTTTTCAACTTTGTATCCTTTTGGTACCACCGTTAACTTTCCGTCCAAATTGGCCGTTAAGTGGCATGTGCCATGCACGTGACCACCCTAAACTTTTGAATTTGTTTCAATTTAGTCCATCTAATGCATCCCTAACTTTTAATTTGTTCAATTTACCCTAAAATTTCCAAATCGAACCCTTGACCCAAATTGACCTAGCCGGACCTAGCCCTAGGCTAGGTCCGGCTGGGTCAATTGGACCTAGCCCCAATTGGGTCAATTGGGGCTAGGTCCAATTGACCCAGCCGGACCTAGCCTAGGGCTAGGTCCGACCCTGGGTCGGGTTCGCCCAGGTCAGGCGACCCCGACCCAGGGTCGGACCTAGCCCTAGGCTAGGTCCGGCTGGGTCAATTGGACCTAGCCCCAATTGACCCAATTGGGGCTAGGTCCAATTGACCCAGCCGGACCTAGCCTAGGGCTAGGTCCGACCCTGGGTCGGGTTCGCCCGGGTCAGGCGACCCCGACCCAGGGTCGGACCTAGCCCTAGGCTAGGTCCGGCTGGGTCAATTGGACCTAGCCCCAATTGACCCAATTGGGGCTAGGTCCAATTGACCCAGCCGGACCTAGCCTAGGGCTAGGTCCGACCCTGGGTCGGGTTCGCCTGGGTCGGGCGAACCCGACCCAGGGTCGGGCTTAGCCCTAGGCTAGGTCCGGCTAGGTCAATTTGGGTCAAGGGTTCGATTTGGAAATTTTAGGGCTAAATTGAACAAATTAAAAGTTAGGGATGCATTAGATGGACTAAATTGAAACAAATTCAAAAGTTTAGGGCGGTCACGTGCATGACACATGCCACTTAACGGCCAATTTGGACGGAAAGTTAACGGTGGTACCAAAAGGATACAAAGTTGAAAACATTGGTACCAAAAGTATACAAAAAAATAGAAGTGGTACCAAAAGTGGATTCTGTGCAAAGAAGTGGTATGAAAAAGTACTTAATCCCTTTTATTTTTATTTTATTTTGATTTCACTTATCTAACTTTTTTTTTTTATGATTTCAGGTGTGGAGTTAATTTTTCATCATGACTGGCTATTTTTCTTTGTTGTATATGTATTATTTGAATTTGCACACACCTACTTTAGTGTAATCTCCAAAACGCCTAAAACCTAGGGCGACTAGGAACCCTAGAGGTTTAATACGGTACGACCGGAGCGGCTGGGCCGCCGGTACGTCTCTGTAAACACCTAATTTTGAACCACGCGCGGCACTCGTGACGTGTGGCGCACCTAAATGAGGAAATATCCAAATATGGCAAGTCGAGAAGCTTTCAGAAATGCTCTAGCGTATATTAGGATATTATATGTATTTATTATTAGGAATATTTGGTATTTATTAGGAGCATAAATGAGTGTAATTATTTTTCTAAATAGATTAAATTCTAGTATTTATTAGGAGAATAAATCAGTTTATTTGTTTCATAGATTAGAATAAACCATAGGATCAATTATTAGTATAAATACATGTGTAATAGTACATGTAAATGGGAGGAAAAAAAAGAACACATATTCGACGTTTTTGCCAAACTAATACATTTTTGAGAAATTAATCTCACTTAACTAAGTTGTCTCCTTTATTATTATTATTATTATTATTATTATTATTATTATTATTATTATTATTATTATCCATCTTCCCCAGTTCACCGATTTCGCTGCGCCTCCGACAGACAAGGTCCCGTAGCTGACTCCCTGCTTTAGCGATCAAGTCCAATCCTTTGCTGCCACAAGACCCAGAACTCCAATCACCAAGTCGCTAGCACCTGGACATCACTCTGACTCGCGCCCAGCCATTCCGATTCCTTCGCTCGGCCGCGACCCACTCCTCTAACCACGCCGGTCATCGTTATCAAACCTCCGGGGAAGATCCGACCAGCATTTCACCATTCGGTCCTGTCCAACGACCACAAAAGAGCCAGACCGACCCTACTTTCCATCCAACCGAACCACTCACTGCTCCATCACTGTACCGCCATCCATCCCTCCATCTTGCCTTCTTCGTCGCAATCCCTCTGATCCAGTCCAACCAGCAGTATCGCCTTCAGCCCCGGCCTTCACCACCTTCACTTCGACCAGGGCTCCACGACGCTATCCTCCGATCCGCTCATTCCAATTCATTGTTCTGATCTGCGCGACGTTGGATTCAGATTTACCTCCACACCCCCACGCAATTCTTTGTTGTTTGTCGTCATCTCCTGCTTTAGGTAAATAGATTCCTTTGTTCATGTATTATTTGTATATTATATGTGATGGGTAGTGATGGGTTTCGATGTAGTCGTTAGCCCCGTTAACAGCCAATGGACGGCAAGTAGGTCCAGTGGGCCTCGTAAAAGCCTAGAAGGCCCAGAGGCCCAACACGAAGGGTCCCGACTCTAATAGTCCCGATGTAGGAGCTGAATGCTCCCGATGAGAAGCCTCTGAGTAGGCCCCGATATGCCTTAGTAAAGGCCCCGATAATAAAGCCCCGCAGAGGTTGGACCTGTCCCGTAGAGACTGAAGGTCCTGGGTGGTGATCTAGAATGAGACAACTCTGGAGTCCCCGACAGGAGTCGAGACTTGTGATCAGAGGTTAAGACCGAGAAACCCGCCTACTGGATGAGAGTAGTGGGAAGACGGTTAAGATATAGATAATCTTCCCCGAGAATACGCAGGGCGTGCCCGAGGTACGCGGAAGTATGGGTAAGATACGCGGAGCGTGGGGCGAGATATACAGAATCGTGGCGAGATATACGGAATCGTGGTTATAACGGCCGAGCCTGGCCTCAGGTAACTCTGGGTGACTTCTCCTCCTATATAAAGGAGGAAGTTACCCCAGAAAATCATTCACTCTAATACAAACTTAGACTTGGCTTACCACCCATTGATCACCGTACTCATTTAAGCATCGGAGAGGGATTCTGGGTCACCACCCAGGTCATCCCCTTTTGCAGGACCACGCGGAGCTTAGGAGTCCAGTCATTCCGTCAAGGACGTAACAGAGCTTCGCTTGTGATCCAACATTGGCGCCGTCTGTGGGAAGCTTACGAAAAGTCAAGATAGCTTCTACCAGATCAATGGCCGGTGGTGGCAAGAGGAAACAAATTCAGGCTGACAGTTCTCGTCCCGCGGGAACTGTGAATTCCCCGTTGCCGGAACGCGTTGCTGAACAAGGTGAGAACCCTGCTCTTTCTCAGACAGGGGGGCAAGGTGATGAGGTCTCAGTGCGAGACGCTGAAAGGAACAGGCAAGAGGTCCCTCGTAGGGAGGAAGATGATGCTCCACCAAACCCGGTGGGCCCTGGAGCTGAAGGTGTCCCGCGAAGGGAAGAAGTGTCGTCTTCGAACTCGGAGTTGGCCAAGGCAGTAGCGGAGGCTATGCCGATGTTCCTGGCTGCCATGGAAGCCTTGCTGGACAAGAGAGAGGCCACCCGGAGAGCGGAGGAGCTGCCCCCGCAAGAGGAGTTGCCGCCACCCCCACCGAGGGTGGCCCCAGAGGAACAGGAAATGCAGGAGGTTCCGCCCCGGGACAAGGGTAAAGAGCCTATGCATTCCGAGAAGTTCGTGGTCGACGGCCCAGGACCAGTGCAGAATAGGACCATCCCCCTGAATGGTCCACTCACCGCTGACCAGGTGGTCAAGATTGTTAGCATCTACATGGGTGACCAAAAGCAGATGACGTCCGAGCTGAGGGATCGGTCCAGTCATCCTTTCGTACCGCGATTGATCGACACCGTCGCTCCGCCTGGGATAGGCATCCCGACAATCAAGGAATACGATGGGGAAGGAGACCCAGTCCGCCATGTACAGAGGCATGTTCAGGCTTGCATGGGTAGGACTTCAAACGAAGATCTCGTATGCTCGTTGTTCCCGATAACTCTGGGAGAAAGGGCCATGACTTGGTTCTTCAGTCTTCCGCCAGGGAGTATCACGTGCTGGGCTGATATGCACGACCGCTTTATCAAACAGTACCAAGGTCGGAGACGCCTCCTGAAAAGCGTGAGGACCCTAACCCAGGTGGTGCAGAGACCCGACGAATCGTTGGCGTATTATTACCAACGGTTCACTGCCAGCGCTGCGGAGATTGATGAAGAAATCTCAGAGGGAGAGATGATCCGCACTTTCCTGCGGAACCTGAGTGCTCCGTATGGCTCCGACCTGATGCACAGTGTAGCCGCGAAGGCTATATGGAGTATGGAAGCCCTGCAGGCGAGGGTGAAACAGCAAATCGACGTCCAGGAGTCGAAGATTGCTGCTGGAGAGCTTGATCCCCCGAGGTCGGGGAGAGGAAAGCCGTCGTCCAAACTGGCGGATGATCGCAAGGGGAGCGACAAGACGGAGGGAAGTAGGAACCGTGGTCGCCCCGAGAAGAGGGAGGACAGGCGTCCTCCGAAGAAGGATAATCGTGAAGGTCGGGTTACCCCCATCAACAGCTCGATGACCTCTGTGCTAGCTATGATGGACCGACAGGGTCTCGTCCGGTACCCCCCGAGGAAAGAAGGCGAATTTCTAGGAGGCCGCCCGGACCGTTACTGTCGCTACCATCGGGCTAATGGTCACGATACCGAGAACTGTCGGGAACTAAAGAAGGAGATTGAAAAGCTGATCCAGAAGGGAAAGCTGAAAGAGTTCATCGGGAAGGGACGGTGCCGATCCCGTTCCAGAAGTCGATCCCGATCCCGTTCCAAGTCCCGCGACCGATCCCCGAAGAAAAAGAAGGTCGAGCATGAGGCTTCAGGATCAGGTGCCCGCAAGGAGAGGCGGGGAACTATCAACGTCATCCACGGAGGAATGGCAGCAGGAGGTGATACCTCCGCTTCCAGAGAGAACTATGCTTCGCGCATATCCGCCGCGGTGGTGTTAGGAAAAAGGTCCCGGTCGTGGACCCTGAAGGAAGAAATGGTGATTTCTTTTTCAGCGGAGGATCTGGTTGGTGTGGAGAGCCCTCACGACGACGCCCTGGTCGTGACTCAGGATGTGGATGGATTCGAAATGAAGCGGATTCTGATAGATGGAGGGAGCTCCTCCGACATTCTCTTCATGGATGCTCTGGAAGCCATGGGAAAGACAAAGAAGGACCTAACACAGGTGGATTTCCCGATGGTGGGATTCTCTGGCTCCACTTCCTACCCGTTGGGAATGATTACCTTACCAGTTGAGTTTGGTAGTGGCTGGAAGATGGAGAGGCGAAACGTGGATTTCGTCGTGGTGGAGTCTGCGGGGGCATATAACGCGATCATCGGGAGGACCACTATCAACCCTCTTATGGCAGTCGCCTCGACGGTCCACCAGAAGATGAAGTTCCCGACTGATAACGGAGTTGGAGAGGTCAAGGGTGACCAGGTGGCGTCGCGGAAATGCTATGTTAATGCCACCCGACGAAGAAGGAGGGAGACCATGACTGTCCTTCAGACGAATACTGATCCTCGAGAGGAATATGGGCGTCCCGCCCCCATGGAGGATTTGAAGGAAGTAGAGATCGATGGACCTCAGAGGAAGGTGAAAATCGGCTCTGCTTTGTCGGATGAAAGAGCCCGAGAGTTGATTGAGCTCTTGAAGGAGTTTAAGGAGCTGTTTGCCTGGTCCCCGAGTGATATGCCAGGAATCAGTCCCGACGTGATAGTGCACGAGCTGAAGATAGACCCCGCGATCAAGCCTATCGCGCAGAGAAGGCGTCCGATGGGCGCGGACAAGAGGATCGCGTTCCAGCAGGAGGTGGGCAGACTGCTCGATGCTGGATTCATCAAGGAGCTCCGATTCCAGACTTGGGTGGCTAATCCAGTGCTGGTGCGAAAGAGTAACGGAAAGTGGCGGATGTGCGTCGATTTCCGGGACCTGAACAAAGCCTGCCCGAAGGACTGTTACCCACTCCCGAGGATTGACCAGCTGGTGGATGCTACATCGGGACATGAGCTGCTGAGCTTCATGGACGCGTACTCCGGGTACAACCAGATTAAGATGGCGAAGGAGGATGCCCCCCATACGGCCTTCTATGCTGACAGTGATGTCTATCATTATGACGTGATGCCCTTCGGATTGATCAATGCCGGAGCAACTTACCAGCGGATGGTGAACAAGCTGTTCGGGGACATGCTGGGGAAAACCATGGAGGCATATGTGGACGACATGCTGGTGAAGTCCCGACAGGCAGGAGACCATGTCCAGAATTTGGCGGCGGCATTTGAGCGGATGAAGTTCCATCAGGTCCGACTGAACCCCGACAAATGTGCTTTTGGGGTGAACTCGGGGAAGTTCCTAGGGTTCATGGTGAGTCAGAGAGGAATCGAGGTGAACCCCGAGAAGCTGCGAGCAATCGAGGAGATGCAGTCCCCGAAGAATCATCGGGAGGTCCAGGTGTTGAATGGCCGGTTGGCCGCGATGAATCGCTTTCTATCCAAGGCGAGCGATCGAGCTATGCCATTTTTTGATGTGCTGAGGGCCAACAAGAAGTTCGAGTGGACCGACAAGTGCGAGGAAGCGTTCCAGGCACTAAAGCAGCACCTCCGCACCCTTCCGCCGTTGGCGAAACCAGTTCCAGGCGAGCCGCTCTATCTCTATCTGGCTGTTTCTGATGTGGCTGTTAGTTCTGTTTTGATTAAGATTGTCAAGGGCAACCAAGTGCCTATCTATTATGTAAGCAAGGCATTTGCCAAGTCTGAAATAAACTATCCCGCTATTGAGAAGTATCTCTTCGCGTTGATTATTGCCGCTCGAAAACTGCGACCTTACTTCCATGCCCATGAAGTCACGGTATTGACTAATCAGCCCTTGAAACACTTTTTGAACCGACCGGAGGCGTCGGGGAGATTGGTGAAATGGGCCATCGAGCTGACGGAATTCCGCATTCATTTCGCTCCGAGAACCGCTATTAAGGGCCAGGCATTGGCAGATTTTATAGCTGAGTCTACGGCACCCGATCTGGAAGTAACGGGTCCCGCAGAGGGGGCAACCATGGAGGAAGTCCCGACAACAGAACAGCAGCCAGAACAGCCAAATGAGGAGAATGCTTGGGAGATGTACACTGATGGTTCATCGAGTGTAGAAGGCTCGGGGGCAGGATTCATATTGATACCGCCCGGCGGAGGCGAGCCCCTACGATATGCCTTGGCGTTGACATTCAAAGCCACCAACAACGAAGCGGAGTATGAGGCTCTCATCACAGGCCTTAAGATTGCCAAGGGTACGGGGGTCGACCATTTAAAGGTGAAATGCGATGCTAGCTTGGTTGTAAATCAAGTTCAGGGGAATTATGAAGCTAAGAACCCGACAATGAAGAAATATTTGCACGAGGTGCAAACTTTGAAGGGAAGCTTCAAAAGTTTTGATATCGAGGCGATCCCAAGGGAAGAAAACGCGGAAGCAGATGCCTTGAGCAAGTTCGCTCTGGGAGTGGCTCCCGAGGAGAATCAGAAGGTGCACTTCCTAGAGAAGGTAATTATCTCAAACATCGATCCGGTAGAGATCTGCGCCATTGAAACAGGATCGGAGGAAGAAGAGAAGTCCACTTGGATGACCCCGATGGTCACGTAACTGACTACGGGGGTACTCCCCGATGACAAAGTGGCAGCTGTCAGGTTGCGGCGGATTGCGGACAACTATGCAATGGTGGACAACTAGTTGTACAAAAAAGGGTACGTAAAGCCTTTTCTAAAATGCATAGCAGAACCCGACACAAATCGGATCTTGAGGGAGCTACATGAAGGAGTCGCGGCCTGCCATGAAGGAGCCCGATCTCTAGTGAGGAAAGCATTGAACTTAGGCTACTACTGGCCCTCGATGAACAAAGAAGCGACCGCGATGGTCCGATCCTGCGATGCATGCCAGAGGTAGGCCCCAAATATCATGGCTCCCGCCGCGGATCTAATGCCCATCAGAAGTGCATGGCCCTTTGCGCAATGGGGAATTGACTTGGTGGGACCACTTCCTCAAGCAAGAGGTCAGTGCAAATACTTACTTGTGGCTATCGACTACTTCTCAAAGTGGATAGAGGCCAAAGCATTGGCTAGAACGACGGGGCAGCAGATCCTCAAGTTCCTTCAGACTCAAATCATATCCCGGTACGGGATCCCGCGAGTATTGATCAGCGACAACGGACCTCCGTTCAATGGGGCTCAGTTGAAGGAATACCTGGAAGAATTAAACATTGAGCATCGGACCGCTTCAGTCCGTCACGCCCAGACCAATGGCCAGGTAGAGTCAGCCAACAAGATCGTGATGGACGGCTTGAAGAAGAGAGTCTATGCCTTGCAAGGCCATTGGCTGGATGAGCTCGAGAATGTGCTATGGGCTGTGAGAACAACACCCAAGCGGTCAACAGGAGAAACTCCGTTTGGCCTGGTTTATGGCACGGAGGCAGTTGCTCCCGTGGAGATGGCGGTGGCATCCCATCGCGCGAAATACTACGAGCCTCTGACAAATGAGGAAATGAGACGTCTGGACTTAGACCTACTCGAGGAGAAGAGATGGAAGGCTGATGAAGTCCAGGCCCGGATGCGTCTGGCAACAGCCCGATATTATAATCGGCGTGTCAGGTCCCGACAATTCTTCGTGGGAGAACTTGTCTGGCGGAGGAATGAGTTTGTTCATCAAGACCAGATCAACAAGCTGTCACCAAAATGGGAAGGACCCTACAAGATCGTGGGGATGCCAGTGCCCAATGCATACAAGTTAGAGGATCTCGAAGGCAAGACGTTGAAGCACTCCTTCAGTGGTGAACACTTGAAGAAGTATCATGTTTGATATGAGGCCGCCACGAATGGCGCAAATTGTCTATCAATAAAATCCGATGTAAGCCTACTTTGAATTATTAGTGAATAAAAGAAGGTGCCTTCCGATCAAATTGCTTTCGAATTTATTCTTACTGTTAATAAGACGTCCTGAGTGACGCAACAAAAGCCTTCCGAGGTACGATGAAAGCCCCGCAGGGGATGCGTAAGTCGTCTATATGACGCGGCCAAAAGCCTTAACAGGTACGGACAAAAGCCCTACGGGGTACACGTAAGTCGTCTATATGATGTAACCAAAAGCCTAGGTATGAAAAGATCCTGATGGGTCCGCGTAAGTCGTCTATATGATGCGGCTAAAAGCCTTAACGGGTACGACTAAGCCGTCCAGTAGAGACGCAATGGAAACCTTAAGTGGTGAAGTTCCGATTTTGAACGAGAAACCTTAAGTGGTGAAGTTCCGATTTTGAACGAGAAACCTTAAGTGGTGAAGTTCCGATTTTGAACGAGAAACCTTAAGTAGTGAAGTTCCGATTTTGGACAAGAAGCCTTAAGTGGTGAAGTCCCGACTTTGGATGAGAAGCCTTAAGTGGTGAAGTCCCGACTTTGGATGAGAAGCCTTAAGTGGTGAAATCCCGATTTTTTATGAGGAGCCTTAAATGGCAAAGTCTCGAATAAAACGTCAGAAGGACGTATGAAGTCATCTACAAGGGTGCATCGGAACGTTCTAAGTAACGAATTTTAAAGCTACTTTAGATAAAGTGCAAACAAGTATCGGAGCCAAGACAGATGGAAAGAAAACTATGCATATAAAGGCTCAAAGGCCAAAGGAGTCCATTACAAGAGATAAAGGAGAAAGACAACAAGGACTAAAAATGTAAGCATTAAACTTGGTCCTTGTTAGAAGATGGGCCCTCAGCGGCGTCGGAAGGCGCAAGGTTTGGAGGGGCTTGGGCAGAAGGCTCCGCAGTTGGCAGAGTCGGGTCCACGGCAGCAGCCTCTTCACTCTCCGCGGGGAGGTTGAAGTACTTCTCCGCAACAGGGGCAAGGGTCTCGGACTTCGTGAAGTCGATGGAATCCGCGTAGGCTGTGTAGAGTTCCTCGACGGCATTGAATAAAACGTCCTCCACCTCGGACTTACAGAACTCCACAGCAGCCAGCTTGAATTCTTCAGAATCCCGATACTCCTTGTGGCCCTGAAGGCGGCCCTCTCGTGCCCCCGCAGGTGGCCTTCCTCGAGGCCCTGAGCCTTGGCCTCAGCTAGCTTGGCAGAGAACTCAGCCCTCTCCACCTCAAACTTCGCCTTGGCCTCCGCGAGGAGATCAGCGAAGACGTTTTTCTCATGAATGAGCTGTTTCTTCTCCGCCTCATTCCGCTGATGCTCCACTCGGGCCATCTTCTGATCTCGACGCATGACAGCCTCATGGTCGTGGACCTTCTTGAGCAGGCTTGTGGCCATGTCATCGAGGAGAGCCTTCTCCTTGGCCATCTTATTTTCGGCCGCCACTGCCTCGTCACGCTCCATCTGGAGCTTGGCTAAGGCTTCAGGGTTCGCCTGGGCCTGGGCCTCCACCAAAGCACTCTTCAGGGCCAGGATAAGGCCAAAACAGCGCTGTTGGTTGGCGGTGTCCTGAGAAAAAGAAGAGATCAAGATGTAAACAATTGAAGATAAAAGTAGTGAAGAGAATGAAATGAGAATAGAAGTTTTACCTCCATCCGTCGGATGGCCATGTCACGAATCTCCTCCTCAAGGTCCTCCTGCGCGAAGGACAGGGGCCGCTTCAAGGCCGGAGGAACTGACCCCGCCAGCAGATGCAGGGCCAAGCTAGGATCAAGGTCTCCCCGTCGAAGTGGAACTCCTCGGAGAGACTCGATCGGGTCCCAGGGCAGCATCCTCTGGTCGGGAGTAAAAACCTTGTAAAGGTTTTCATCCACAGGGAGCGGGGGGATGACCCCAGAACTCGAAGCCGGAGGAGTCACTTCAACGCGCGGCTCGGGAGTCGGGGTACGAAGAATAGGAGGAGGACTTTTAGACACGTCCCTAGCAGCGGGCCGTGCGCTCCTAGACCTCGACCTGCCACGAGGAAGCAGGCCCCCCTCTTCAGGCTCCTCGACGGAAGGAGAAACTTCCAAGTCGGTCACCTGGCGGAACTGAGCTCCCGCCGAGTCGTCCTCCAGCATCAATTCTTGCGGAGCCGCCGTCTCCACAGGAATAATAGCCTCTGTCGGGGGAGGAATCTCCAAAGGACCTGCGGCAGCGGGACGAATGAAGTCAGGAAGAGTACCCTCAGGGCACCAGATGATCTGACGATCGAAATATCGTTTCTTCCCAAGGACGTTGTAATATCCCGCCTCAATAACGTGGGGAATCTCTCCTTGAAGGACGAACTTAATCTCTTGAACCCGTGTCTTCCGATCAGCGGGGATAAACTCCTTGGGAATTAATTCTTTATATTTTGTAATTGCACGACGAACGCGCTTACCTTCCTCGACGGTGGTGGCCCCAAAGGCCTGATCTATCTCCTCCCGTCTGGCCTTCTTGGCCACGACCTGCTCCTCAGTCGGAGGAGCAACAGCTAGGGGAGTGGAGGAGGAAGCCCCTTTCTTCACCAGCTTGCGCTTCCGCTTGGAACCGCCCTGGATGGCATCAGTCTCGCCCTGCTTCATAACGAGATGAGTCAACAGAGAAGCCTTCTTGGCTGCAAAGGTAAAAATAAGACGGTTAGAAATATTACCCAGACGACTAAATCTGCAGAAACGGAATCTAGGAGCCGAACTCCGATGGCAATCAGATGCCGCTCTTGAAGCTTGTTGGCATCCATAGGTATGAAGTTGTCCCCCCAGCGATAGAGTTGAACCATCTGGAGGGTGTTGAGGTCATCCTCGGAGTAATCTTGGAGCTTGGGGGCAGGGTCCGCCAAAACCTCCCATCGAGGCCAGGGGATAGAGCTATGCTGGATAAAGAAGTAGTACTTCTTCCAGCCACTGTTGTCGGAGCCCGAGTCGCGGATCAGAATCCGATCCTTGTGAAATTTCCAAGTTTCGCTGTCCCAGCCGAAACGAGAGAGTTGCTCCTTTGTCCACTTGGGGAGTCGGGGAGAGAAGGAGCAGACACCGGATTTATTGCACTTCATACCGTAAAAAGTGCGGAACAACAGAAGACTGTATGTCCACTGCTGGCGATGGCACAGGAGCTGGAAGGCATTCCACACGCGGATGGCGTGTGGAGAGAAAGTACAAGGGTGCGTTTTGTAAAAATTGCACATTTCCACCATGTTTCCACAGAAGGGGAACCGAATCCCCGCACTTATCTGTCCAGTGGAAACAAACACCTCCCCGGCCCGAGGAGGCGTGATAATGTGCTTCCTCCTACCAGCAGTTTGGGACTCATAAGGGAAACGAGGCTCCCAATCCGAGGTGATACACCCCTCTCTAAGGGCCACCTCATACGAACCCTCGGATATCTCATTGACAGCAAACTCAAAGAAGAAGGGACCCCTAACCTCAGAACTAGCTTCGTCTAAAACAATTGCAGACAAGAAGAATTGAGAAAGGAGGAGTAAACAATAATCAAATTACGAAAACATGGAAAAGAAGTCCTTACCAGACATGATCGGTGGTCGGAAAGTGAGGAAAAGAAAGATCGGAGAAGTCGAAGTGGCCTTGATCACTTGAAGCACCAGGAGAATTTAGGAGAGAACTTCGGATGCAAGGAGGTCTGAAAGCGAGAGAGTGCAGAAGAAGTGAATAGGACCGAGGTCTTTCCTTTTATAGGCCAAAGGGCAACTGAAGGGACACAATCGTGACCGTTGAAGGCGAAACGATCTGATCATGACCGTTGAAATGGGGAGACGATACGGAGGAGACAGCTGGATGGGCTGGATCTGCACCGTTGAAGAGGAAACGACACGATCTTAATCGACGAGATGATAGGCACGGAAGGGACGTGTATGACGTCACAGTTGCTTTTTCAGAAAACAGCAGTCACGCTGATTTAAACGTCGTTTCTCTATCCCCAGGCATTTAATGCTGCAGTAACAGAGGAGTCTTCTCGGATTTGGCAACTGCCCATGGGGCCTGGTGGGCCCAGAACAATCATAAGAAAGAGACTCTGACATGTAACGATCACACGCGAAGATCAAAACCTCCGACGGTGGTATCGGAAGGTATGAAGACAAAAGCCTCTAACTGAGACATCAAAAATTGCAGGGGTCAAAACCCCCGACGGTGGTATCGGAGGGTGCGAAAACGGAAACCTCCGACAACGAGGTCAAAAAGCATGAATTAGAAGACACGGCGAACTAAAGTCCCCCATGTCTTGGGGGCAAATGATGGGTTTCGATGTAATCGTTAGCCCCGTTAACAGCCAATGGACGGCAAGTAGGTCCAGTGGGCCTCGTAAAAGCCTAGAAGGCCCAGAGGCCCAACACGAAGGGTCCCGACTCTAATAGTCCCGATGTAGGAGCTGAATGCTCCCGATGAGAAGCCTCTGAGTAGGCCCCGATATGCCTTAGTAAAGGCCCCGATAATAAAGCCCCGCAGAGGCTGGACCTGTCCCGTAGAGACTGAAGGTCCTGGGTGGTGATCTAGAATGAGACAACTCTGGGGTCCCCGACAGGAGTCGAGACTTGTGATCAGAGGATAAGACCGAGAAACCCGCCTACTGGATGAGAGTAGTGGGAAGACGGTTAAGATATAGATAATCTTCCCCGAGAATACGCAGGGCGTGCCCGAGGTACGCGGAAGTATGGGTAAGATACGCGGAGCGTGGGGCGAGATATACGGAATCGTGGCGAGATATACGGAATCGTGGTTATAACGGCCGAGCCTGGCCTCAGGTAACTCTGGGTGACTTCTCCTCCTATATAAAGGAGGAAGTTACCCTAGAAAATCATTCACTCTAATACGAAATTAGACTTGGCTTACCACCCATTGATCACCGTACTCATTTAAGCATCGGAGAGGGATTCTGGGTCACCACCCAGGTCATCCCCTTTTGCAGGACCACGCGGAGCTTAGGAGTCCAGTCATTCCGTCAAGGACGTAACAGAGCTTCGCCTGTGATCCAACAGGTAGTGTTGGATCACGGTTGGAACTCCGGTACGGTCTTGACGGCGATCCGAACTCCTTTGCTCCACGTAATCCTGCAAGAGTGGATAGACCGGGCGGTGATCCAGAATCCCTCTCCGATGCTTAAATGAGTATCTCGATAATCTCAATAAACTGGCAAGCAAGAGTCTCAGTATGTAAAACGTATATCGATCTGAGGTAACTTCTGCCCTTTTATAGGCGAAGAGCTACCTCAGTTACCCGGAGAACCGCTGGGGCGCTTAGCCCACGTTCCGCTTATCTCGGCCACTTTCCCGCCTATCTCGGCCATGATCTCGCCTATCTCGGCCACGCTCCGCGTATCTCGGCCACGATCCTGCCTATCTAGGCCATGATCTCGCTTATTTCGGCCACGCTCCGCGTATCTCGGCCTCAACCTCTGATAGAAAGTCCCGACCAATATCGGGACTCCAGAGTTATCTCATTGTGTCACCGCTCGGGGCCCCTCGTCATCGCGACAGGGCCAACATTCTCAGGGATTCGTCATCGGGGCCTACTTAAAGTCATCTCATCGGGAGCGCCCAGCTCGCCTATTGGGACCGACTCTGTCGGGACCTTTCACCATAGGGACTCCCTCTGTCGGGACCCTTCGCATTGGTCATCTTGACCTCCTTTTAGGGCCCAGTGGGCCTATTCACCGTTTCCTCGTCGTTAAAGGGCCTAACGGCCATAGCGAAACCCATCATTTGCCCCCAAGACATGAGGGACTTACAGTTCGTCGTGTCTTTCAACTCCCGACCTCCCGACATCGGATTCGGGGACCTTTCCCTTGATAAAGTCACTTGATACGAATCTTCTCGTTCACGTTTCCTTGATACCTCGAGGATAATCACCAAATCCGAGAAGACTCCTCGGTTCCTCAGCCATTAAATGCAGCAGATGACGAAGTGACGTCTTTGGCACCCGTGGCTGATTTTTCGCGCCTGCTTTTTCTGAAAAAGTGCTTTTCAGGCCGTTTCATCATTACGCCCCTTGCCATTCTGTACGTTTCATCTCAACGGCTCAGATTAAAACGCTTCGACTTCGACGATCCAGATTAGAACGTCCTTTCACTTGTCCATTCTCCTATAAAACCCTAACCCTGGGCATTTTTCTTCTTTTACCGTTTCCGCGATTTTGAAAAGCTCTGCAACTTTGAGAACTCAAGCTCTTCCTTGGCTTTCTGCTCTCCGATCAACTTTCCGGCGACCTTTAAGATCATCCCTTCCAGTTCGAGTCATCATGTCTGGTAAGGATTTCTTCCCTGATGCTTATATATCTTTTCCTTCATCTTTGATTAGTTCGTTTGCAATTTTCCAAAAAACCCAATGTACCTTTCCTTGCCATGTCTGATTTTCAGACAGCGGATCCAGTTCCGAGGGGAGAAAACCCTTCAATTTCGACTATGCGCCCAACGACATTTCCAGCACTGCCTATGAGGCCGCTCTCCGGGAGGGCTGCATCACTTCTACCTGGGAGCCTCGCTTCCCTTATCCTTGGCCCCGCCTCCCGAGTAACCTTGAGGTTACCCGTCCCCGGAAATGGGAGGTATTTGTCTCCACGGGGCAAATATCGGCGGGGATTCGATTCCCCTTCTGCGGCAACCTGGTTGAGATGTGCCAACACTACAAGACGCATCCAACTACTTTCTCTCCCCATGCCATCCGCCTATGGAACGCCTTCCAGGTCATCTGCTTCCGACAGAAGTGGGTTTACAGCCTCCAACTCTTCAGAACCTTCTACGGGATGAAGTGCAACGAGGCCGGGTTTGTGCCTTCTATCCCCGGATGCCCAAGTGGAACAAGGCGCAACTCACGCTGTGCAGCTAGACCAGTGACACCTGGAAGGTTGTCAAGGGTCGGGGACTCCTAATCGACACGGGGTCTGATAACAGTGGGTGGAAGAGGAGCTACTTCTTCATCAAGAACTCTTCGATCCCCTGGCCCCGATGGGAGGTGGAAGCGGACTCTCCTCCCGCTTATCACACCTACTCTGACGAAGACTTCCAGACCCTCCATCTTATCCAGCTTTACCGATGGGGGGAGTCCTATACTCCCCTCGATGCTAATTCTCTAACGGAGCGGGACCTGGTGAATGCCGGGATCCGTCTCCTCGACATAGTCTCTGGGGGTCAACTCTTCGACGGCTCCTCCAATATGGTACCTTGGGTAACGTTTCTGATCTCTGTTTTCCATTGTTTGCAGCTAAGAAGGTATCCGTGCTGACCAATCTCATCCTTAAGCTGGGGGAGACCGACGATGTCCAACGCCCGGTGCGGAAAAGGAAGTCAGTGAAGAAGGCTGCTGCTCCGTCGGGATCTCCCTCCGCGGAGAGGAAAAAGCGGAGCCGCGTGGAGGTGGACAAACTCTTCAATGTCCAGAATGCTGAAGAAGGTAAACAGCTCCGCCTAGCTATTAAATCGTACAGGAAACAAGTTCCTAAGGAGTTGGTCCCTTTGACCATGGAGGCCCGCATCGAAGATATTAAACGCGTCCTCCGGGGGGAAACTCCCCGCGTCCTCAAGGCGGGCTACTACAACTACCGCGGGAAGGACCAATACGTTTCTCGGCGCGTTGTTTGGTGTAAGGGCCCTGACCAACTTCCTGACTATGTTTCTGAAGCATCTCGTCCTCTAGGTGCAGGTCACTCAGGAACTCCATCGGGTGCTGGAGCTTCAGCAGGGGAACCACCTTCAGTAGGGGCGCCTCCTTCAGCAGGGGCACCACTTTTCGGGGCTGGAGACACCCCGACCGGCGATCAATTTCGTCGGGTGGAAAATCTAGACTCCTCCGAGGAGACAGATGAGAGCGGCTCCTTGATTCATCGTCGGAGGACGGGGCAGTCCCCATTGAAACCAACCTCCAAGGGGCTGCCCCCTTCACCTTCTTCACAACAGCGACAGCCGTCGCCCATTCATGACTTCACTCCCTCTCCGGCCCAGGGGGAGTCGGAGGTGCGCCCCTCCACGACTCGAGTCGGTCCTTCCCCTCTCCCCTTCGACGGGAGTTTTTACAAGGTCTACGACCCCGTGCAGAAGGAGGCTCCCTGGACCCCGATCCAAACGCTGCAAGGGGTCCAGCTCCGTCAGGGGGATACATACCTGGAGCTGGCCCTGCATCTGCTGGCAGGCTCAATCCTGCCCACTTTGAGGTTTCCGATTTCCTTGGATCGGGAGGGCATCCGCAGGGATGTTCAAGAAATGTCCATCCGTCGGATAGAGGTAAGACTCTTATTTTTCTCTCCTTCATCAATAAGACAGGTTGTTCATATGCTAACACTTCTCTTCCTCCCTTCGCAGGAGCTGGCGGACATCAACCGCTGCTTCGGGTATATCTTCGCCTTCGAGGAGGCCCTGGAGCAGGAGCGGGCAAAGGGGGCTCCCGCGGTCATAGCCAAGCTTGAGGAGGATCTCGCGGCCTCCGAGTCTTCGAGGGGAAAACTGGCCAAGGAGCAGGCCATCCTCGACCGAAAGACTCGGGACCTCCAAAAGCAGGTTCGTGACTTCGAGGGGCTGCTGAAGCGGGAGCGGCAGGAGCGACAAAAGGATGCAGAAGCTCGGGACAAACTTGTCCTTGAGAAGAAGGCTCTGGAGGAGCAAATTGCTGAGGTTCCTGCGCAGCTGGTCGTGGCTGAGACCAAGGGCCGAGAAGATTATCGGGGGTCCGAGGACTTCCAAGCTGACGCGGTGAAATTCTGCACCGCGGAGGTGGAGAACACCATCTTCAATGCATTCGAGGAGCTCCATCTGGAGTATGGCGACGCCATTAACTTTGACAAGTCCGCGACTCTCGCTCCCTTCGCGAAGAGGTACTTCGCTTTCTCGGTGGAGAGTGATGAGGGGAGAACTCCCGCGGCTGTTGAAGACGTGGTTGAGCCTCCAAGTGCCGATCCTCCGACGGCTGACCCCCCGATAATCGACCCTCCAGCAGCTAAACCCGTGGAGCCTTCTGCCACAGATCTTGTGGACCCTGCTCCCGCTGATGCCGACAAGGACCAAGCCTAAATGCTTTTATCTTTTTAATCCTTGTATTCTCCTCTCCTTGTAATCTTCGGGCCTTTGAGCCCTTATTAATATCAAACTATCTTAGTTCCGATTTTCCCTTGCACTTCTCAAAGCGACTTAACTATGCCACTTAAGACATTTCAACACATCACTTAAGACGATTTAGTCCACACCACTTAAGGCGACTTAATATCGTGCACCACTTAAGGCGACTTTCCAACACTTAGAATAAATCCAAGAATCATGCATCACTTAAGACGACTTAATCTCGTGCACCACTTAAAGCGATTTTACATTGGGCACCACTTAAGGCGACTTTTCATCGGGCACCACTTAAGGCGACTTTTCATCGGGCACCACTTAAGGCGACTTTTCATCGGGCACCACTTAAGGCGACTTTACATCAAGCATGACATTTCTTCAAGTGTTCGCCACTAAAAGAATGCTTCAATACTCTGCCATCGAGGTCTTCCAACTTATACGCATTTGGAGCTGGCATCCCCACGACCTTGTAAGGTCCTTCCCATTTTGGTGACATCTTGTTGATCCGATCCAAAAGGGTAAACTTGTTTCGACGCCAAACCAGCTCCCCGAAGAAGAATTGTCGGGACTTAACTTGCCGATTGTAATACCTGGTCGTCGCCAAACGCATTCGAGCCTGGACTTCATCGGCTTCCCGCCTCTTCTCTTCGAGCAAGTCCAAATCCAGACGTCTCATTTCATCATTTGTCAAAGGCTCGTAATATCTCATCTGATGGGACGCCACAGCTACTTCCACGGGAGCAACAACCTCCGTGCCATAAACAAGGCCAAACGGAGTCTCCCCAGTTGATCGTTTGGGTGTTGTTCTAACAGCCCAAAGCACATTTTCCAGCTCGTTCAGCCATTTGCCCTTCAAGGCATAGACCCTTTTCTTCAGGCCATCCATCACGATTTTATTGGCTGATTCCACCTGGCCATTAGTCTGAGCATGATGGACAGAAGCTGTCCGATGCTCGATATTCAACTCCTCCAGATACTCCTTCACTTGAGCCCCGTTAAACGGTGGACCATTATCGCTGATCACCACCTTAGGAATCCCATATCTGGATATAATGTGGGTCTGGAGAAACTTGACGATTTGGTTCCCCGTCGTCTTGGCCAATGCCTTAGCTTCTATCCATTTCGAAAAATAATCGATAGCCACAAGCAAATACTTACACTGACCTTGTGCCTGCGGGAGAGGTCCCACCAAGTCGATACCCCACTGCGCGAAGGGCCAAGCACTCTTGATGGACGTTAGATTAGCGGCCGGAGCCACGATATTCGGGGCATATCTCTGGCACGCGTCACAGGATCGGACTAACACCGTCACCTCCTTGCTCATCGTAGGCCAATAATAGCCCAGATTCAACACTTTCCTCATAATGGATCGGGCCCCTTCGTGACAAGTCGCGAGCCCTTCATGCACCTCCCTCAGGATTCGAATTGTGTCGGGCTCAGCCACACATTTCAAGTAAGGAGTCGAGAACCACCCCTTTTTGTATAGCTGATTGTCCAGCACCACGTAATTAACCGCGATCCGACGTATCCTGTCAGCTACCATTTCATTATCGGGGACTGCCCCCCTGGTCAGATACGCAATTATCGGAGTCATCCAAGTGGGCTCCTCCTCCGATCCTGCTTCAATAGCACACACCTCTGATGGATCGGTGGTCGACTTGATCACCTTCTCCAAGAAGTGTACCTTCCGATTTTCCTCCAGGGGTGCCCCCAAGGCGAATTTGCTCAAGGCATCTGCTTCCGCATTCTCTTCCCTCGGGATCGCCTCAATATCGAAGCTTTTGAAGCTCTCCTTCAAGACTTGCACCTCACGAAGGTACTTTCTCATCACCGGGCTCTTCGCCTCATATCGTCCTTGGACTTGATTCACAATCAGGCCCGCGTCACACTTCACTCTTAAGTGATCAACTCCCGTACCTTGGAAATTTTCAGGCCTGTGATAAGAGCCTCATACTCAGCTTCGTTGTTCGTGGCCCTGAACGTTAAGGCCAAAGCATATCAAAGGGGCTCACCCCGCGCCTTGTGGTATCAATACGAACCCTGCTCCCGATCCGTCTGAACTCGAGGAGCCATCCGTGTACATTTCCCAAATATTTTCCTCATTTGGCTGTTCTGATTACTCCGCCATTTCTGGTTGCTCTGCTATCGGGACCTCCATGGTTGCCCCCTCTACAGGGCCCACGTCTTCTAGATCGGGGGCTGTAGACTCTGCTATGAAATCCGCCAACGCCTGGCCCTTAATAGCCGTTCTTGGAGCAAAGTGTATGCGAAACTCACTAAGCTCGACTGCCCATTTCACTAATCTCCCTGACGCATCAGGTCGGTTCAAAAATGCTTCAGAGGTTGATTCGTCAACACAGTAATCTCATGCGCATGAAAGTAAGGCCTCAGCTTCCGAGTAGTAATAATAAACGTAAAGAGATACTTCTCAACGGCGGGATAATTCATTTCAGATTTGGCAAACGCCTTGCTTACATAATACACGGGGACTTGATTACCCTCGACAATCTTCACTAACACAGAGCTAATAGCAAACTCAGAAACAGCCAAATATAGATAGAATGGCTCGCCAGGGATCGGTTTCGCCAACGGCGGGAGAGTGCGAAGGTGCTGCTTGAGTGCCTGGAACGCTTCTTCACACTTGGCAGTCCACTCAAACTTCTTGTTGGCCCTCAGAACTTCAAAAAACGGCATAGATCGGTCACTTGCCTTAGACAGGAAGCGATTCATCGCAGCTAGTCGGCCATTCAGCACTTGCACCTCCCGATGATTTATCGGAGACTGCATCTCCTCAATTGCCCTCAGCTTCTCGGGGTTCACCTCAATTTCTCTTTGGCTTACCATAAAGCCCAAAAACTTCCCCGAGTGGACTTCGAAGGCGCACTTGGTCGGGTTCAAGCGAACCTGATGAAGCCTCATCCGCTCAAACGCCGTGGCTAGGTTGTGCACATGATCCTCAGCTTGTCAGGACTTCACCAGCATATCGTCCACTTAAGCCTCCATGGTTTTCCCCCAGCATATCTCCGAACAGCTTTTTCACCATCCTTTGATAAGTTGCCCCGGCATTGATCAATCCGAAGGGCATGACATCGTAGTGATAGATGTCGCTATCAGCATAAAAGGCAGTGTGGGGGGCATCCTCCTTAGCCATCTTGATCTGATTATAGCCCGAGTAAGCATCCATGAAGCTCAGCAATTCATGTCCCGACGTGGCATCCACCAACTGGTCGATTCTCGGAAGCGGGTAACAGTCCTTCGGGCAAGCTTTATTCAGGTCGCGGAAATCAACACACATCCGCCACTTCCCATTGCTCTTCTTCACCAGAACTGGGTTGGCGACCCAAGTCTGGAATCGGAGCTCCTTGATAAACCCAGCGTCGAGCAACCTGCCCACCTCCTGCTGGATCGCGATCCTCTTGTCGGCGCCCATCGGGTGCCTTTTCTGCGCGATAGGCTTGATCGCGGGATCAATCTTCAACTCGTGCACGATCACATCAGGGATGATTCCTGGCATGTCACTCGGGGACCAGGCAAACAGCTCTTTGAACTCCTTCAGCAACTCAATCAATTCTCGGGCCCTCTCGTCAGACAGGGCGGACCCGATTTTCACCTTCCTCTGAGGTCCGTCAATCTCGACCTCCTTCAAATCCTCCATGGGGGCGGGACGCCCAAACTCCTCTCTGGGATCAGCATCGGTCTGGAGGATAGTCATGGCCTCTCGTCTTTTCCTTCGGGTGGCATTAACATAGCACCTCCTGGAAGCCACCTGGTCGCCCTTGAACTCCCCGACTCCGTGATCAGTCGGGAAATTCATCTTCTGGTGAACAGTCGAGGCAACTGCCATCAGGGGGTTGATGGTGGTTCTCCCGATAATCGCATTGTAAGTTCCCGCGGACTCAACCACCACGAAGTCCACATTCCTCCTCTCCGCTTTCCATCCACTACCGAACTCCACTGGTAAGGTGATCATTCCCAGCGGATAGAAGGTAATACCAGAGAACCCGACCATCGGGAAGTTCACCTCCTCGAGATCCTTCTTCGTTTTTCCCATGGCTTCCAGCGCATGCATAAATAGAATATCGGAGGAGCTCCCTCCGTCGATCAAATTCCGCTTCATCTCGTACCCATCCACGTCCAGGGTCACGACCAAAGCATCATCATGTGGACTCTCCACACCTATCAGGTCCTCCGCTGAAAAGGAAATCACCATCTCTTCCTTCGCGGTCCTGGATCGGGACCTCTTGCCCAGCACCACAGCAGCGGAAATTCTAGAGGCATAGACCTCCCGAGAGGCTGTGGTGTCACCTTCTGCGGCAAATCCTCCGTGAATCACATTGATGGTGCCCCGTTTCTCCTTACGGGCACCAGAAGACTCTGGCTCAGACTTCTTCTTCTTCGGGGACCGATCGCGGGATCGTGAACGGGACCGCGATCGAGATCGAGAGCGGGATCGACACCGCCTCTCAGCCACAAACTCCTTAAGCTTCCCCTTCTGGATCAGCTTTTCAATCTCCTTCTTCAACTCCCGACAATGGTTAGTGTTGTGACCGCTGGCGCGGTGGAACCGACAGTAACGATCGGTGCGGGATCCCATAAACTCTCATTCCTTCTTCGGGGGGGTACCTAGAGATACCCTGTCGATCCATGACCGCTAACACCTCCGCCATGGAGCTATTCAGAGGGATGTTATAGTCCTCCCGCTTATCCTTCCTCGGGGGACGCCTGTCCTCCCTTCAATCAGAACGACCTCGAGTTCGACTACCCTCGGACTTATCCTTCCGCTTATGGTCGTCCAATGGCTTGAGCGACTGCCTCCCCCTATTCGACATCGGAGGATCAAGCTCTCTGGCAACTATTTTCGACTCTTGCACATCGATTTGCTGCTTCACCCTCTTCTGCAGTGCCTCCATGTTCCACACAGCCTTCTCAGCCACGCTGTGCATCAGGTCGGAACCGTATGGGGCTGTCAGGTTCCGAAGGAAGGTGCGAATGGTCTCTCCCTCCGATATCTCTTCATCAATCTCCACCACGCTAGCAGTATACCGCTGGTAGTAATGTGCCAGCGATTCGTCGGGCCTCTGTACCACTTGGCCAGGGACCTCACACTCTTCAGGAGGCGCCGACGACCCTGGTACTGCTGAATGAAACGATCATGCATATTAGCCCAGCAGGTGATGCACCCTGGGGGCAGGCTGAAGAACCAGGTCAGGGCCCTCTCACCAAGTGTATTCGGGAACAGTACACACACGATATCGTCATTCGGGGCTCTACCCAGACATGCCATAAGGTGCTTCTGAACATGACGAACTGGATCTCCCTCGCCATCATACTCCTTAACTGTGAGGATACCCAGCCCTGGTGGGGCGAGGGTGTCTATCAGTCGGGGAACGAAGGGATGGGTGGATCGATCCCTCAGTTCCGACATCATCGGCTTCTGCTCCCCCATAAAGATGTTCACGATCTTCACCACCTGATCGGGGGTGATGGGACCATTAAGGGGAATGGTTGTATGCTGCACTGGTCCTGGCCCGTCGACCACAAATCGCTCCGACTGAGCAGGCTCCTTTCCCCTGTCCTGGCTTCAGGGTTGGGCCTCCTGCACATTCTGAACCTCTGCTGGCGGGGGCACCTCCTACTGCCTCTTGGCAGCCTCTCTTCGCTCTAAGAGAGCCTCTACGGCCGCTAAAAACATCGGCATGGCATCAGCCACAGCCTTCGCCAGATCCGTGTTTGGAGGAGCCTCCTCCTCCCTATTCTCTTGGTGTTGACCAGTATCTTCGGGAACTTCATTGTGCCCCCCTGTCCGGGAGACCTCAACAGGGAGATTTTGGTCCTCAGCACGCTCCGGTGGCGAATTCAGAGTTCCGGCAGGATGACGGGAACCACCAGATTGTCCTTGCCTTCTCTGCTTGCCAGCCGCCATTGAATGAGTAGAAGTTATTCTAGCTTTTCGTCACGGTTCCCACAGACGGCGCCAATGTTGGATCACAGTTGGAACTCGGTACGGTCTTGACGGCGATCCGAACTCCTTTGCTCCACGTAATCCTGCAAGATGGGATAGACCGGGCGGTGACCCAGAATCCTTCTCCGATGCTTAAATGAGTATCTCGATAATCTCAATAAACTGGCAAGCAAGAGTCTCAGTATGTAAAACGTATGTAAAAGGTATGTAAAACGTATATCGATCTGAGGTAACTTCTGCCCTTTTATAGGCGAAGAGCTACCTCAGTTACCTGGAGAACCGCTGGGGCGGTTAGCCCACGTTCCGCTTATCTCGGCCACGATCCCGCCTATCTCGGCCATGATCTCGCCTATCTCGGCCACGCTCCGCGTATCTCGGCCACGATCCCGCCTATCTAGGCCATGATCTCGCTTATCTCGGCCACGCTCCGCGTATCTCGGCCTCAACCTCTGATAGCATGTCCCGACCAATATCGGGGACTCCAGAGTTATCTCATTGTTTCACCGCTCGAGGCCCCTCGTCATCGCAACAGGGCCAACATTCTCAGGGATTCGTCATCGGGGCCTACTTAAAGGCATCTCATCGGGAGCGCCCAGCTCGCCTATTGGGACCGACTCTGTCGGGACCTTTCACCATCGGGACTCCTTCTGTCGGGACCGTTCGCATTGGTCATCTTGACCTCCTTTTAGGGCCCAGTGGGCCTATTCACCGTTTCCTTGCCGTTAAAGGGCCTAACGGCCATAGCGAAACCCATAGGTAGGTGATTTAAATAATGGAAACTTAGGTTATTATTATTAAAAAAATTGTTAACTAAACTTAATTAACTTAGTTAGGATTTTATCAAAAATCAGGTTCTATATTTATGTAGATGTTATATATATTATGGTGTGTTTTTATTTGAGCATGTTTGATAATTATTAGGTCTTTTAAGTCTCACTCGTGTAGCAAATTATGATTTTATTTATGTAGAATCAGTTCATATTTGATAATTTCTTAGTGAAGTAATTTGATTTTGGTATTATCATTATTTAACTAATCTAAAGTTACATATGTATATAAAAATGATAAATTAAGTGTGGCATTTAAGTGAATAGAGTACCGACAGGGCGAGAATATTACCGTGTGTCTTAATTCGTAACAGAACCCCCGAACTCGGATTTCTGATCGTAGTCATGTTTTTTTACCTAGGTGTTTAATCCGCTATTCGCTTAGGTAATTTAGGATTCTAGTTATCGTTTTAATTAACTAGTGGCGGCTCTTTTCAAAATCCACGTTTTCAAAACATATTCGCCTTAGGTCGATTTAGGTCTGACAGACTCGGAAAAACTCCACTCTCTTGTGAATGTCTCTTGATCCCTATAATGGGGAGATGAAACCACATTGTCGGGAATCTATCAGTGGAACCTACCTTGTAGAGCAAAGTCACATTCATTTTAGACCCCCCCTAACGTGTCGTTTTGTTTCCCACCTTTTATTGTAAACTGTAAGTTTTTTCTATCTGACTAACCTTTTCTTAAGCATTCATCTCATTGCATTAAAAAAAAAAAAAACTTTTTCAGCTAAGTAGTTAGTCATTTAGTTGTAGAAATTTTCTTTTCAAACATGCATTTCATATGCATTGTTTTTTTTAAAAAAACCTCTTACCTGAATTTTTTGTTTTAAACCTGCGTTTCATACGCATTATTATTTAAAAAAAAAATATCGTCGGGTAATTTGTAATTTTGGTTAGTGCATTACGTATGCATTACTT
Source organism: Clarkia xantiana subsp. parviflora (assembly GCA_036873135.1). NCBI lineage: Eukaryota > Viridiplantae > Streptophyta > Magnoliopsida > Myrtales > Onagraceae > Clarkia > Clarkia xantiana. The sequence continues at coordinate 25,413,385 of JAPTYO010000011.1, forward strand.
TAAAAAAAAAATTAGGAAAAATTGTAATTCCTCTTTAGCTAGTAGAGCTTCTAATTTCCAACGTGCATTTCATATGCATCATTTCAAAAACTTTTTACCTGAATTGTTTTGTTTTTAATAATGCACCCATTATGTATTGATTTAAAACAAAACTTTTTAGATAAATCGTAAGCTCTTTTAGTTTTAGGGCTTTTTGTTAAAAAAAAAAACATTTTAACTGAATTTTAATAAAAAAAAATGTGCATCTCATAAGCATTATTTTCGAAAAAAACTTTCAGGTAAATTGTAATTTTTCTTAGTTGTAGAACTTTTAAGTTTGCATCTTATATTTATTTTTGTGCATCTCATATGCATTCTTTCCAAAAAAAACTTTTCGCCTGATTTTTTTTAATTTTATTTTGAGCAACCAAGATGCATTTTTTTTCCTTAAAAAAAAAACTTTTCAGGTAATTTGTAAGTTTTCTCAACTGTAGAACTTTCATTTAAAGTATGAATCTCATGTACATCTCATATGCGTTGTTTTAGGAAAAGCGATATTTTAGATAGATTGTAAATATTCTCTTAGTTGTTGAGTTTTTAATTCCTAACATTGAACTTGCATTTCCTTCTATAAAAAAATTTATTTTTCATTTTGTACATACATTCAATATGTATCATTCAGGTAAACTGGCTGTAAGTTGTAAGTTTCTTAATAATAAAATTTTAACTTTCAAGCATGCATGAGCATTTTTAAATAAATTAAAAGTGTCATTCATTATTTATCCAAGGTGTACTACACTTTTTCGGCAAGATGGTCTAAACCTTCGCATGAGCTAGCGTTTTAAAAAAGAGATAAATTCTATTTTTTTGAGAAAAATAGTTTAACTGTGTCGTTGAGTGCGATTATTCGAGTTAACAATTGGTGAGAAAATCTTTTTGAAAAAACTTTGTTTTAAGCATTTGTCCTGCGTTCAAGCCAGATAGTGCACTCAACAAACTCAGTAAACTCCATGATGGTGCAAAACACCTTAGAGCATAAATTTTGAATCCTTTTCAAAAAGTAATCAAAATTATGAAATCAATGATAATAGAAATATTAAAAAAAAAATCATGCATGATTTCTCAATATTCTCTACACTGATTTTTCATTCACTCTTTTCAGGTACCCTTGGTTAGGTATCATGTACATATAAGCTATGCCGGCTAAATGGGGCAACAAAAAAAAAGAATGTGCAGTCATCTAGTTGCACGAAGCACAAATTGTGCACTCGGGATATCCAATGCTCATGTGCGATAATTGTACTTGATTTTTTCCTTGAGATTTGAGTGTCCCTACTCTTTTTACAGGTCAGACGACCACTTCAACCGAGGCCGCAACCATGTGAAACGTGAACGCTTCAAAAAACGTCAATGCCAAAATTCCACATACCATGTGTGGAATTCATACTCGTCCCGGAACCAAGCCGTACATCCGTTTTACGGCGAGATCTAAACCGATCAGTGCTAACCATGGGGCATCCCCAACTAAGATTGAGCAATGGCCAGAGCACTCGAGAAGCCGAGAGAAGAAATCATTGTCTACATCATCCATTGGTTGTAGGGTCCATCTAGGGCGTCGACAGGACCGACGTATTTTGACTCAGTCAACTGAGTCCCTATAAGATGTTTTGAATTATAAATTTCGATTTGCCACTAGGGGCATGTAAATAATTATTGTTGATTATTTTCGTTAAATTTTCTTTTTCAAAAAAAAAAATATTTTTATTTCGGGTCACAACCGCCCTTTATTTGGTTACCGAGAAAAATAAAGAGAGTGCACATGCAAATTTTGTGAGAGTAGTGAAGAAATAAAAGGGTCGCAGTTGTCCCTAAATCAACTACAAATAAAAAAGGGTCTCAGTCGTCTCTAAAACGACTACAAAGAAAGGGCCACAGCCACCCTTCAAATGGCTACAAATAAAATGAGCTCCCGCAACATCAAAAGAAGTGAAAGGGCCACAGCCACCCTCCAAACGGCTACAAATAAAAGAGTGACCCCGCGAACCCTTTGAGGGCGGGAGAATAAAAGGGGCCACAGCCACCCTTAATAAAATGTCTACACAAAAAGAGTGATCTCGCGAACCCGGTGAGGGCGGGAAAATAAGGAAAGGGCCACAACCACCCTCCAAATGGCTACAAATCAAAAGAGCTCCCACGACATTGAAGATGGGAAGAAAGGGTCTCAGCCACCCTCCAAACGGCTACAAATTAGAGGTGCTCCCGCAACTTCGAAGGCGTGAAATAAAAGAATGGGCCACAGACAACCCGAAATTGGCTATTAAAAAAGAAGATATTCTGTAACGGAGGATGTGGTAATCAATTAAGAAGGTCACAACCACCCTTTAATCGACTACCAAATAAAGAGTGCTTCCACTAGGTTGAAAACGCGAAAGGGCATCCTAGTATAAACCAGAAAAAGAGGGGCATGATTGCAAATTTGAAAATTGCAACCATGGTAAAAGGATAGGAAAAAAAACTGAGGGGCACGGTCGGAAATCTCTAAATCGGCCGTGCCAAAAGGAGAGAATAAGAGAGAAATTCTCAAAAAAAAAAGAAAAAAAAAACCCTGCGCACCCTGCGTAATTTAGGCAAAAATTAGGGACAAACATTCATGCGACTCAACGTCTTCCAAATCAATAGAGTCACAACCCGACGAACAGAGCATTTGATGTTCAGCCTTCGTGAATCACAACCGACAATCAGGACATGAAGTTTTCCAGCTTTCTGAGAGTCACAACCCGACAAACGGAGCCTTTGATGTTCAGCCTTCGTGTGTCACAATCGACAATTAGGACCTGAAGTTTTCCAGGTTTTTGAGAGTCAAAACCCGACGAACAGAGCCTTTGGTTTTAAGCCTTCACGAGTCACAATCAAAAATCAGGACCTGAAGTTTTCTAGCTTTCTGAGATTCACAACCCGACGAACAGAGCCTTTGATGTTCAGCCTTCGCGAGTCACAACCGGCAATCGGGATCTATAGTTTTCCAGCCTTCCGAGGGTCACAACCAGATGAACAGAGTCTTTGATGTTCAGCCTCCGCAAATCACAATCGGCAATCGGGATCTGTAGTTTTCCAGCTTTCCGAGAGTCACAACCGATGATCAGGATCTGTAGTTTTCCAGCTTTCTGAGAGTCACCCATGAGGAATAAAGCCTTAGTATTCAGCCTTCGCAAGTCACCCCACTGGAGTCTTTTCCTTATCGCTTGCCACTGGAGGCATCGTCGATTAAGGTTTTACTTTAATGCACGCCACTGGAGAATTTACTCTTACGCACCGCCAACGAAAGAACCATCAACCGGGGCACCGCCGACCGAGGTTTTTATTTTCGCACGCCACTGGAGGATTTTCGTTACTGCACGCCACTGGAGGCTTTACTTTTACGCACCGCCAACGGAAGCACCGTAAACAGGGGCACCGCCGTCCGAGGCTTTACTTTTCCCCATCGCCACTGGAGGCTCTTATATACCGCACTGCCGTTGGAGGCTCTACATTTCGCACGCCATATGAGGCTTTACTTTTTCGCACCGTCCTAAATAAGCCAGAAGTTCCCTTGAAGATTCGAAGACTCAAAAGAATACATACTTCCTAACCAAAATTAGTGTTTACTCGTATTTGGAAAAAACCCCTCGAACATGTTCTACGGGAATCCGTCCAAAGAGGGGCAAAATGTAAACATCTAATTTTGGACCACGCGCGGCGCGCGTGACATGTGGCTCGCTAAATAAGGAAATTTCTGAATATGGCAAGTCGCGAACCTTCCAGGAATGCTCCTGGAAAATTAGGATAGTTATTTGTATTTAACGTGAAGCAGTAATCCGAAAGCGGACGGGCATATTCGGTTCGGAAGAGGGAGGCCCACGCTTACTTTGTTGAAGTAAGGGCAAAAGGTCTGATTCGAGATTTCTTAAGAATCGACTCGCAATCCACTCACTCCAGGACTTCTGGAACTAGAGAATATCCTTCTGTCAATTCTTCGCTGCAATCTCTTCAACCCACCCCCTCGGTGAAAAACCGTAAGACGCTCTGAAGAATTCCTACCATCGCGGGGATCGCTCAGAGCATAACATACTTAAAAAAAGTCCAACTACAACTCAACACCCTGTGGGAAGTGTACAAGGCTGGAATGCCTCATTCTATTGTTTCTGCTTCTTCATCGGAGCGTTGTAAAATGAGCCAGTGCGTTGATTGAGACCTAAAGCAAAGTGCTTGAGCAAAGCCATTTGATTGCCTCCTATCTGTTGCAGAGTATATTTTCTGAATATTTGTATTTAATGTTCATAATATTTAGCATTTATTAGGATAGTAAATCAGTATAATTTACTGCTTATTTAGTTCTAGCATAGCTTAGTATATATAGGGGTCTAATTCTGCATGTAATGGGGAAGAAAAACACCACAACAAAAAATAATAAACAACTCTTCTCGGAATCCGCGCAAAATTCTTCTTCTAGTGTATTTTTTTTCCTGAAAAAAGCTCTCTCTCTCCATCTCCTCTCTCCTATCTCCCTCTCTCTCTTCTCTGCGCCATTTTTTTCCACCGAGCTCCATGCTTCTCGGATTCAACTCCCGACCGCACCTCCAAGACTCCACCTCTGTTCATCCTTCCGACCACCGCAGAACTAGCAACGTCGACCACCCCAGTCGGAATCTACACGCCCGTTTCAGTCTTGGCCGACGATTGGCCATCAGTCGATCTCCCTTCGGCCGTCCCATAGCACCACGACAGCTTACTGGCTTTCCGCCCGCACCGATTGCTGAGGAGTTCGTCATCCCAGAGTTCCACTTCTCTGTCGATATTCTCAATCCCTCCGGTCATAGCTCCGTCGCCGGTCGCCCATTCCAGGCTTGCTGGTCCCGACCGAGTCGCTCCCAGCTTCAGGACCACTCTGTCGAAGGTCCACCGGAAGCCATTTCATCGCGCATCTGCTGCAGGCTGTGACCACCGGAGCCCCGTCAGCTTGCCCTGCTGCGCCTCACCGGAGTTGCCCTGCTTCTGTCGTTGTCCGCCGCACTTGCAATCTCCAATCTGCCGCTGCCGTGGTTGGTTCAGGTTGTTACGTTCTTTTTTATTTATTATTATTATTATTATCATTATTATTATAGTATTAAATTATTATTATATGTAATTAGGTAACTTAAATGTAGTTGATTAAATTTAATTGGGTAGAATATTTATTCAATTAATGATGTATATATGTTGGATATATATTACATTGTGTCTGTATCATATTAGGTAATTTTGGGTTTTAGATTGTAAGTATATGGTAATGGGCGCCGTAATTGGTAGCCCATAGTATGTATAGTTTACCTAATGAACTTGGGTAAATATCACATTAGGGTAATTGGGCTAGACCCAAATCCCAATTGACGTGGGAGGCCAAAAATTGGGCCTCCCCAATAACATAGGCCGGCCGAAACCCTAGGTGGGGTAAAGTTGACTTTTGTCCACTTTACTCCTCCTATAAATAAGAGGTGTTAGGGATTTTTAGAGTTAATTATAATTCCCTCATCAGAGTGTTTTAAGAGAAAAACCCTCCCCCTATAACACCTAGTTCGGCCGAACCATAACCCTCACCAAGGGTGTGCCAAATTACCTTCGAGCAAACTCTCCAGAGATCTGTTCCCGTGCCAAGAATCGATCAGAAGCTTTGCTGAGGAGCTTGCACCATGTAGGGCTTCTCTAACAAGAACCTCTACGGGTCCCGATCGGAGGATCGTGAACTCCCTCCAGAGAAGATCTTGGGTCTACGGATCGTCCTAAAGGTATGTGTGAATCTTCTGTTGCGTAATTCTAATTACCAACATGTACCTTGTTTAAGTATCTGTAGTGATTACTCCCCGTAATCTAACAGTGGTATCAGAGCCAGTGTTAGGAGTTCATGATTTTGATAAATTGATGTTCTAGAAATTTTAAATATGGAAACCGAAGTTTTAAAAGAAAAATTTTAAAATTTTCGAATTTTTAGGGTTCTTGATGAAACTGAAATTTTCATGATGTTCTTGGTTAATTTGATGTTCATGATCTTCAAGAAAAAAGTATTATTTATCAAAATCAAACATTGGATTGTAGATCTTATTAAAATTTTATCTTGAAATTTGACCACTTGTTCCTAAATTGGTGTTTGTGCCGAAAATTTTAATGGTTTTTCAAGGTTAATTTTTTAATTTTTTGGTCACCAAGCAAGTAAATTTTGGCACACACACATTTGAATATTGTTTACCATATTTTAATTTTTAATTAAGGTAACAATATATCTATAATTAGGAACATAATGATAGATTCACATAAATATATAGAAATATATATCACTATCAATCTATCTAAATATTTAATAGGGTTAATGATATTATTGATAGATTTTATTGCCTAAAAGATTGAGAAAATATATTGTCAGTATATTTGTTACCCTATTTAAAATATTGACAATAAATATATATATATATATATATATATATATATATATATATATATATATATATATATATATGAACCGAATTATATATATATATATTGTTGATTTATTTAATCTTAAAGATATAATCTTAGCAATAAATATATATATGTCTAGATTTGGCTGAAATATATATATATATATATATATATATATATTTAATATTGGAAATTATTTTATATAATTAATGTTACTTGGTGGTTAAGTTAATTATTTTTGGACTTTAAAACCCTACTTGGGCCACAAGTAAACATTTCGGCCCAACCTTTAAAATTTTAATTATTGGGCAGGTCCAATATATTAAACCGGGACGGATTTAAATCGAACCGGGTTTTCTCAATCGGTTCGACCTAATCGGGTCGGGTCGAACCGGTGTAATTAAGTGGATCTAACCGAACCGGTTTTTGTGTGTTGAACCGAACCAAACCCTATTTTATTGGACCGGTTCGGACCAAACGAGATTATAAAATTTAAAACCGAACCAGATTTACCAAACTGAACCGGATTTGCCGAACCGGACCGAACCGGATTTTATGAACCGGACCCGACTGAACCGGACCAAACCTAACCGAAATTGACTGAACCAAAATGATTTTCAAAACCGAATTCACGTCAATTAAATAAAATAGGGTGGTCAAGTTTTAAAATCCAAATGTTTTTGAACATCTAAATGGACTACACAGTGCTCATAGGGTTGCTAACCTTTATGCCTTATTTCGATTATGGGGATGGATCTCGGAGATACATGTTTTTGGGACTGGATTAATTAGAGGGATAAATTGCAATTGTTTATTATTCAATATATATATTAATGCATGATTAGAAATGTTGTCTTCACATGATCAAGCTAGCTGGACATTGCATGTTGTGGGCGGAGCCCTGGTTAAATATATGGAATGCGCACTAGGATAGACATGCTATGACGGTTTTAAATGCCTAGGATTCATGTCTAGATTGTTGCGTAATTGAATATAAGCATGAATTGCAAATCAGCCCCTAATGTTTAAAATTATTTTAAAACCGAAAACCAGTCGCCAAATATGTATGATTGTTGTGGAATTTTCGGGTTTGACACGTATGCTAGAATGTTGAGGATGTAGTTGCATTTGATAATTTACATGGAAGTAGAATTATATATGCAAGCATGATTTCCTTGGAACATTAGACGCATGGCGCATAAGCATGAGTGTGATTTGTTTGATGAATGTTACTTGCGTATGATAATTTACGTGGTTAGTAGAATTATATATGCATGAGTAAATTCATCAGAATATTTTCCAAAATACAAAGGGCCTTGGGAAAGCCACAGGTATGCTTGATTTAAAATTGGGATAAGGGTTCCTTTGGTACCACTTCTTTAGGCAACATCCACTTTTGGTACCACTTCTTTTTTTTTTTTTTGTACACTTTTGGTACCAACGTTTTCCATTTTGTACCATTTTGGTATCTCCGTTAGAATTAAGTCCAAAATGGCCGTTAAAACCCCATGTGCCCTGCACGTGACCAAAAACAAAACTTGGCTGGACGGATTTACCCTTATGGTTAATGGTTCCTTTGGTACCACTTCTTTGGGTAGACCCCACTTTTGATACCACTTTTTTTTTTTTTTTACACTTTTGGCCAAGAGCGAGCTTAACAGAACCCTTATCCCTATAATATATGTATAGGTTTCGAGTCCGCCTTGTTTGTTTTGTATAGACTTGGCCATTTACAATATCATCAAATGTCTATTCCTGCTCATGTACTTCTCTTCCTTGTATAAAGTTGGGCTAAACAAAAATAAACAGCCGAGCTTACGGAACTGTGTTTGACTACGATTTGTGTAGTTTGTGATGCATAATGGACTTACGAGCTGAGTTGAATTTGAAAGAACAAGTTCAAGCTCAAAAGTGGGGGTTTAATGGAAGAGTCACACCAAATCCCATGGAGAATATCCCCAGTTGTGGAAAACATCATAGAATCTCAGATTCCCCGGATCTTTTGGCGTGCTAAATGCTTTCCCAAGGAAGGCAAATGAATGTGCAAACTGGATTGCGACATAGTGCAAAAAGAGATCGTGTAGTGATAATTGGGTTTCCCAACCCCCGCTCTCTCTTTTATTTTTAGTTAATAAGGATCTTAAGTTTTTCCCACCATGATGTATTTGAACAATATTCTTTGAATATTAATGAATTCACTTGGCCAAAAAAAAGTTTGATTTTTTTTGGTGAAATGGTTAGATATTATTGATATGGCCAAAAAAGAGTAAAATATATTGACACGTTGTGAAACTATCAATAAGTTTAAACTTAATTATATTATAGTCGTAACTAACAATTTTAAAATTTAAAACGCATTAAAAACATTACTTCATGAAATAAATGTATATTTTATATATAAATATCATATATATACAAAAAAAAAAGTGGTACCAAAAGTGGATTCTGCTCAAAGAAGTGGTACCAAAAGAACACCTATCCCTAAGGGTAAATCCGTCCAGCCAAGTTTGTGTTTTTGGTCACGTGCATGGCACATGGGGGTTTAATGGCCATTTTGGACGGGATTCTAACGGATGTACCAAAATGGTACAAATTGGAAAACGTTGGTACCAAAAGTGTACAAAAAAAAAAAAGAAGTGGTACCAAAAGTGGATTCTGCCCAAAGAAGTGATTCCAAAGGAACCCTTATCCCTTTAAAATTCCCGTTCCGGTAATTTGCGATTAAACCGTTTTAAAAGAAAAATCTATTGGATTGAAAACGGCGGTAATGTGAACTCTTTCACAGCCATCTTCCATTGGTCTACTGGTGGTCGGTTCGTTTAGATGACTGGGGAATCATTATTTGTCGGATTCAATCTTAATAGATATCTGATGTATGCAATTCTTTCTCAAAATGTTATTGACTACCTAACTTTGCATAACCATCAATGTGTTAGTTTCATGGCTGACCCGGTACAGTTCTACGAGCCATGCAATCTGGACGGCATGGATTACGATGCATGGAGAGATAATGTTATGGATCTTCTGATAGCTACGGATCTTGAAGATCAGGTCAATCCGACGGCAGATAGACTGAGCTTGGACGAATACAAAAACCCACATGAAAGCAACAACAAGAAAACGTTAAGGAAGGATCGAAATGCGCAAGAGTTGATCCTCTCGCGGCTGTCAACTGAAGTAGAAGAAGAGTTTACGCAAATCAGCGCATTGCATCTTTGGTGTGCCATATACCTTCGCTTCGGTAAGGGTAAGGCCGCTGAAGCTAGAGCCTTAATGGCGGAACACTTCTGTATTCTATGCAGTGATGACGGCATAATAGCCTATCATGATCCCGCTAATGAGTTGGACGTATGGACTCGGGCTCAGATCGTAATGAGAATGTTTCCTATTTCATGGTTGGTTAACGAGAAAGGCCTAACGCGTTTGATCAAATCGATCAAGACGACGATAGACCTATACGAAACAGATGAGAGAGAAGGAAATTTTCCAAAGGAGCGCGAGGCATTCGATGAAAGATTCATCAGTATGCTAAAATGCTTGGCAACCCCCAGCAAAAAGAAGTCTAAACAATGATCCGGTGCTTTACTCACCATGATATCAGTACCTTTTTGGTACATTTCGGTTAAGACATCTAGTCCATCGAGCTTCTTCATAACTGCTTCGAGTTTGAGATCTGAGACCCCAGTATTGTTCAATGTTAGTTTTTCTATTTGTTTAATTTATGAATTTGGAATACATTGTTTTGGTTTTCATTGAATAAAGTAGTTACTTTTCGATTCGAAGAGTGTTCTGCGTCGTTCTAAGAATTAACCGATTAAAACTCTTTCTTTATTATTATTAATCCATTAAATGAAATAAACTGTAATCATGTGTGAAACCGATTGGATTAAATTATATTAAATTCAGACATGAAACGATTTGACCGAAGATTAAACTAGGGTAAGTTGCGCCTCGCGCAAGTGGACATTGAAAGAGGAACACATCGTTTCAAAGTAAGAGTTTAATACAAAAAAATTTAAAATGATGATGTGCTGAATTTTCTCGTTTGCATTCCTTCGAAAATAACTTATTGATAACATTTACATCGGTAGAAAGTAGGCTTCGAAAGCTACTACGACATTGTAAAAGTATCAACTGACACATAAGGTGAAAACCTGAAATGCTCAGTTCGGAGATGGGATAAAATCTATGAAATAAGTTAGCAAACGAAGAAGGATTAAGTCGATTAAACGATTTTCCTTCCGTACGCCTTTAATGATAAGTCAGGCTAAGCATTCAAATCAAATGACACACTTCTATAAGCATAGTTTTTAAACATAAATGTTGAAGTTATTTCGTTACTCGTTCCCTATGGGATGATGAGAAAATGATTCACATTAATGTAAAATTATGTTCCATTGTAATCGGTAAGACACGCTGCCATAAAAGCTGAAGAATGATAATGAGCTACTCATATCATCATGCGGCATTAATTGCGCATTAAACATGTATTTAGGACAAGAGTATGTTACTACTCTTTGAAAATACATGTTTACAGCTTAAATACATGGTATCGTGGTCGAACATATTACATTACATACTTGAGGACGAATTTTCCGATGCATTGACAGTTCAGAATAATGAGTCTTAATCAAACAAAAGAGGATATTACTGACCTCAGGTCATACTTAATTTGAGTGGGAGAGATTTGAACCCGCAACTCAAGTGAATGACATGGTAAATGATAATGGGAACATTTTCATAATAAATCCATTGGGAGGTCTAATCACGTACCACAAGTAATCACTGTTGCTGTTTGGACGAATCAAGTAGAACCTGATTATCGTAACGCTAAACCGAGGATATCACAACTACCTTTACTACCCATTTTTCCCAGTGGGAGTGATCCGACAAACTTAGTTCCAGATCCTAGTGATCAAGGAATTCATCTTGGAAGTAAAATTTTGAGACCAAGAAGTCGTACAAGGAAAGTTGTCGGTTATGGTTAAAGCACTCCTCTTGTACCCAATAGAAGTGATGCTCCGATGAGAAAAATTATCTCGAGTGGAAAAATTGATCCCAATTGGAAAAAAATTCTTCGATAAGAGGCATTATTCCGAGTGGAGAAATATTAAGACTCAAAGACGGGATGATCAAGCCTAGACGAAAGTCAAAGGTATCAAACTTCTCCAAAGAAGTATCCCATCTGGAAGAGTAATAACCTCACTCTATCGACAGTCGACATGCATTGGAAAGATCTCAAGTGGAGAAATGGAAGAAAATAATAAATGAGAGAGATCGCTTGAAAGAAATCCATTAAAGTCAATAGGTGATTTACCTGCTAACCATAGGGACATAAGGATAAGGTGAGTCCTGAAAGATGGCTCACCATTGATGGAAAAGGTCGAGCTATACACAACTTGACTCGTTGCGAAAGGCTGTACCCAACTTCACGGAGTGGACTTTGACGAAACATACTTAACACCTGTGTGTAAAACCATGGTGCAGGGCCATTCATGGTCCTGGTTGCAGGTTTCGATTACGAACCTCACCAAATGAGAATAAAGACTACATTCCTCCTCGGAAACCTGGAGGAAAAGATCTACATGGAGCAACCGGAGGGTTTTATTACTCCTGGTAACGAACGTAGAAGTTTGTAAACTCCATAGGTCCATATACGGTCTTGAACAACCGTCTTGGCAATGATACCGCAAATTCAACGAGGAAATCATAGGAAACATATTTGTGAATTTTCATGAGAATCTGTGCGTGTATTATAAGACCTCCAGGTCTAAGTATGTCATCTTAACCTTATGCTTGGATGACATACTTATTCCTGTAAACGACGTGAGATTAATGAATAAGTCAAAGTCCTGGTTGGCATCTGTATTTGAGATGAAAGACATGGGAGAGGTCACGTACATCTGGGCATTAAAATTGCTAGAGATCGGGCTACCCGCAAATTGTGTCTGTCTTTCTCAAGAAGCCTATATCAACAAGCTGTTGAAAAGGATTCAGACTACATGGTGCCAAAATCCGTGGAAACGCCAATGTTGTTTGGGTGCGCACTGACAGAACGTGACGGACCCCCAAAAACCTGGCAGAGCGTGAATAGATAAAGGGTGCAGGATGTTTTTAGCATGGTCGGTAGTTTGTTCTACGCCATATAACGCACCCGTCCAGATATCTATTACGCTATAGGCCTAGTAGCATGCTTCCTATCAGATCCTGGTTATCAACATTTAAAGACTATAAAACGAGGAACTCATTATCCGAAAAGGTACTGCCGACTACGAACTATGCTCTGAGGGCAGGAAGTTGGAATTGACCGATTACATTGACGCCGACCGTGGTGGCGATCCAGATGATCGTAGGTCCACCACAAGAGGAGCATTCCTCCTTGCTAATGCCGCCATTTCATGGACGAGCAAGAAGAAAATATGAGTCGCGCAGTCTACGATGGAATCGGAATTCGTAGCTCTCTCTAAGAATGCACAGAAAGCATTTTGGCTTAAAAGGATTCTAACTGCGCTGCTTGGTGGCGATGTCAAGAATAAACCTGTGAAGGTCTTCTCTGACAGTCAAGCAGCCATTGCGGCAGCTAAGAATCCGAACTACCATAGTAGGACCTGACACATTGATATGAAATAATTTCGTGCTAAATTTTAATAGTAGTAGACAATATAATCACTATGGAATACTTGTCCACCAATAACTTGGTAATGGACACATTAACTAAACCACTACGCAGGGATATATTCGAAAACCATGTAAAACTGCTTGGATTGCGTAGGGGTCTAGAAATGGAATGTATCTGTGATAGCATTTTGATATTAGAAAGTTAGATTTTGTAAGCGAAAGAATTGCAACTGAGTTTATGATCAATCGACGTCATATTGTGTTGATTACATTAGATTTACAGTCTATAAACAAAGTCATAAGAGGACGCAATCCTCTATTAAACTATGTCAAATGTGGGCCTTACCTAGTCACACAGGTACGGTCGTCTTGCGGTGGAGGGAGGCCTCCACCAAACAAGACTGGCTAAGAGTCAGGGGGATAAACCTGATTAAGCAAGACAATTATCTAGTTTCGAAGTAACTCGACATAATCTTCGTTTTGCATATCGCCGTGATGAACTTCGTTCGTCATTTAACCACATTCTGGGCCAGATGAGAATCTGTGATATCATGATTGACATATCCCTTTCCTTTCAACCCAAAAGTTTCATGTATGCTATCAACGTGTGCTTCATACTACGCGTGCCACGTTCGACCACGGGGTCACAGCTCGGTTGTGCTAGGAAAGAATCCTCGTGATTCTGGCTTGCGCAAACTTCTTCACCTCGAGCATGTGATTGATCCCAGGAGCCTTATGAAGAGGCACCTAAAGTATCCACACGGACTCAGAACTCATATCTAAGGTCAGGCTCAATGCACGCTTCCCGGGGTACGAGCGTAGTGCTGAACAAAAACGCCCAGTGACCACGTCTTTTGAAACCGATTGGGTCTGACTAAGGATATGAGCGATGGGGATGGTCAAGTTCACCTATAATTCACCGACTCTTGTATTCACTAGGTGGCCACCAACCGGATATTAGTTGAAGGTTGTGAATACTTGTACGGATGCCTTGGAGAAGTGTTTCTATGTGGAAACTAGGAAAATGGAGAATTAACAGTTGACCTAGGATACAGCGCGGTACAATATAAATGTTGTTTATAACAGGTTAATTAGAGAAAAGGGAATCAACGTTTTTAGAATACGAATTTAATAATCAAGTATTTTTATGAATGCAGAATTTTCATTTGTAATTCTTCAGATATAACTCATTGATAACTACTTAGATTTTATGTAAGCCTTCCAGGTACTACAATCTAATTAGAATATCAACCATGGCATTAAAAGCGACAGCTTAAATGCATGGTCCATAAGATAGATAAATTTATGGATGAGCTAAATAAACGAAAAGAAGTAGTCGGTAAAATGACTCTCCCACCATTAGCCTTGAACGAAGAGTTTGGCTAAAAGCATTCATTAAACACTTCAAGAAACATAGTTCAGAATTACATAATGTTAGAGTTGCACACTAATTGTTCCTGCGGGATGAGATTAATTTAACTCACATTAATGTAAAACACTATGTTCTGACAAAATCGGTTAACACGTTACCATAAAAGCTAATGAATGATTCGGGTAAAACCTTATCACAAAGACACATTAATTTGCGCATTAAAATGAGTATTTATTAAGAGTACGCACTACTCTCGGAGAATACGAGTTTTAAAATTAACTTGAAACAATGGTTTCGTGGTCAAACATGGCACATTATAAAGGTTTGAGGATGAATTTCCAACGCTATGCAGAACGAAACAAGCTAGTACTGATTGAGTTAACAGATGGTTGATGAAGATTCTCAGGTCCCACTTATTTCGAGTGGGAGAATTGATATAACATAAGTGATTGATTTGGTAAATGATGATGAAAACGTCTTCATAATAAATCCAGTGAGAGGGCTCACTCCCCCTCACACATAATCATCACTAAATTTCAAAATGCGAATCAAGTCGGACCTGATAATAATGATAATGAACTATTTCAACTACCCATTTTTCCTAGTGGGAGTAGAACAACCAACTTGGTTCTAGATCCTAGTGATCGAGGAATACATCTCGGAGGTAGAAACCCGAGACCGAGAGGATATTCCAAGTAAGTTCAACCACCACCATTGTTCCCAGTGGGAGTAATGCCCCAATAAGAAGCATTATTCCGAGTGGGAGTAACGATCAGACTAAAACATGGGATTAACGTGCCTAGACATAGTCAAAGGAAACGAACTTCTTTCGAGAAGTATCCCATCAAACGAGATGTGTTAAACATCTTGATGTTCATTCTTGAACCAGTGACGGTTCAGCAAGCAAAGGAAGGACCTCAAAACGATGGAATGGAGGAAAAAAATGGAGGATGAAATTGCCTAAATAAGAACTAATTCAGTTTTAGTCTTTAGTTGATTTATCTGTTAACCACAGAACTAGAAAGTGAAATCTTAGAATTCATTTTTGGTGGAAATTTCGAGTGGTGCAAAACTCGAATAATTGCGAATGGATATACCCAAATTCATGGAGTGAACTTTAATAAAGACGGACTCACCGACTATGCGTTAAACCATAGTCAGGGTCGTCCTTGCCCATGACTGCAAGTCTCGAACTCGAGCATGCATCAAATGGACATTAAGACCAAACCTCTCCAAGTAAAACTGGAGAAGGAGATCTATATGGAGCTGCCGGAGAGTTTCATTACTCCTGGAAAAGAACGCAAAATTTGCAAACTCCAAAGATCTATATACGGTCTTAAACAATCGTCTCGGCAATGGTATCGCAGATTCCACGAGGAAATCGTTGGAAACGGATTCATGAATCTTCACAAGGATCCCTGCTTATACACTAAGACCTCCGGGTCTAAGTATGTCATCATAACATTATACAAGAATGATATACTCGTTGCTGCGAACGATATGAGTTTCATGAATAAATAAAAGTCCTGGTTAGCATCAGCATTCGAGATGAAAGACATGGGAGAGGCCACGTACATCTTAGGCATCAAAATTTCCCGAGATCGTGCCACCCGGAGATTATGTCTATCTCAGGAATCATATATCAACAAACTATTGAAAAGATTCAGAATGCTGTATGCTAAACCCGTGGATACGCCGGTTGTGTTCGGGTGCGCGCTATCAAAGCGTGATGTCCCGAAAAACCAGCAGGAGCGTGAACAGATGAAGAATGCAGAGTATCTGAGCATGGTAGGGAGTCTAATGTACGTCATGCTCTGTACTCGGCCAGACATCTGTTACGCTGTGGGCCTAGTAGCGAGATTCCAATCAGATCCTAGTTATCAACATCTAAAGGCCGAAAAACGAATTATCAGATATCTGAAAGGTACTGCCGACTACGTTCGGTGCTATGAGGGCTGATGGGTTCCGATAGTAATCGTTAGCCCCGTTAAACATCCAATGGACGGCAAGCAAGTCCAGTGGGCCTCGTAAAGGCCCGGAAGGCCCAGAGGCCCAGTACGAAGAGCCCCGACGTAGGCGGGCCCGACAATAAGAGCTGTACGCTCCCGATAAGAAGCCTCTGAGTAGGCCCCGATATGCCTTGATAAAGGCCCCGATGATAAAGCCCCGCAGAGGCTGGACCCGTCCCGCAGAGACTGAAGGTCCTGGGTGGTGATCTAGAATGGAACAACTCTGGAGTCCCCGACAAGAAGTCGTGACTTGAGATCAGAGGATAAGACCGAGAAACCTGCCTACCAGATAGTGTAGTGGGAGACGGTTGAAGATAACGGATAAATTCCCCCAAGATACGCAGGGCGTGCCCGAGATACACGGAGTATGGGTAAGATACGCGGAGCGTGGGGCGAAATATACGGAATCCCCCGAGATATACGGAATCGTGGCCACAACGGCCAAGCTTGGCCTCAGGTAACTCTGGGTGACTTCGTCTCCTATATAAAGGAGGAAGTTACCCCAGAAAACCCTAATTGATTTACGAGCTTAGACTTTGGCTTACCACCCCATTGATTACTGTACTCATTTAAGCATCGGAGAGGGATTCTGGGTCACCACCCAGGTTATCCCCTTGTGCAGGACCACGCGGAGCTTAGGAGTCCAAACATTCCGTCAAGGACGTAACAGAGCTTCGCCCGTGATCCAACATTGGCGCCGTCTGTGGGAATCTTACAAAAAGTCAAAATAGTTTCTACCAGATCAATGGCCGGTGGTGGCAAGAAGAAGCAAGTTCCGGCCGGCAGTTCCCGTCCCGCAGGAACTGTGAATTCCCCGTTGCCGGAACGCGTCGCTGAACAAGGTGAGAACCCTGCCCTTTCTCAGACAGGGGGACATGGTGATGAGGTCTCAGTCCGAGACGCTGGAAGGGACAGGCAAGAGGTCCCTCATAGGGGGGAGGATGATGCTCCACCAAACCCGGTGGGCCCTGGAGCTGGAGATGCCCCGCGAAGGGAAGAAGGGTCGTCCTCGAACTCGGAGTTGGCCAAGGCAGTGGCGGAGGCCATGCCAATGTTCCTGGCTGCCATGGAGGCTCTGCTGGACAAAAGAGAAGCCGCTAGAAAGATGGGGGAGTTGCCTCCGCAAGAAGAGTTACCGCCACCCCCGCCGAGGGTGGACCCAGAGGAGCAGGAGGTTCCGCCTCGGGATAAGGGTAAGGAACCTAGGCAACCAGAGAAGTTCGTGGTTGACGGCCCTGGGCCAGTGCAGAATAGGACCATCCCCCTGAATGGTCCCCTCACCGCCGACCAGGTGGTAAGAATCATTAGCATCTATACGGGCGACCAAAAGCAGATGACCTCGGAGCTCAGGGATCGATCCAGCCATCCTTTCGTACCGCGGCTGATCGACACCGTTGCCCCGCCAGGGATAGGTATCCCGACGATCGAAGCATATGATGGGGAAGGAGACCCGGTCCGCCATGTACAAAGACACGTTCAGGCATGCATGGGTAGGACCTCAAACGAAGATTTGATAT
This sequence comes from Clarkia xantiana subsp. parviflora, assembly GCA_036873135.1. NCBI lineage: Eukaryota > Viridiplantae > Streptophyta > Magnoliopsida > Myrtales > Onagraceae > Clarkia > Clarkia xantiana. Next base: position 25,431,348 of record JAPTYO010000011.1, read on the forward strand.
GCTCGCTGTTCCCGATAACCCTAGGAGAGAGGGCCATGACCTGGTTCTTTAGCCTTCCGCCAGGAAGTATCACCTGCTGGGCCGACATGCACGACCGCTTCATCAAGCAGTACCAAGGACGAAGACGCCTCCTGAAAAGCGTGAGGACCCTAACCAAGGTGGTGCAGAGACCTGATGAATCGTTGGCGTATTATTACCAACGGTTCACTGCCAGCGCTGCGGAGATTGATGAAGAAATCTCGGAGGGAGAGATGATACGTACTTTCCTGCATAACCTAAGTGCTCCGTATGGCTCCGATCTAATGCACAGTGTAGCCGCGAAGGCTATATGGAGTATGGAGGCCCTGCAAGCGAGGGTGAAGCAGCAAATTGATGTCCAGGAGTCAAAAATCGCTGCTGGAGAGCTAGATCCCCCGAAATCGGGGAGAGGAAAGACGTCATCCAAGCTGTCGGAAGATCGCAGGAGAAGCGATAAGTCGGAGGGGAGTAGAAACCGAGGCCGTCCCGACCGAAAAGAAGACAAGCGTCCCGCGGGGAAAGACAATCGAGAGGGTCGCGCTACCCCCATCAACACCTCGATGGCCTCTGTATTAGCCGTGATGGAGCGACAAGGCCTCGTCCGATACCCCCCAAGGAAAGAAGGCGAGTACCTGGGAGGCCGCCCAGATCGCTACTGTCGTTACCATCGAGCCAGTGGTCACGACACCGAAAATTGTCGGGAGCTGAAGAAAGAAATTGAGAAGCTGATCCAGAAGGGGAAGCTGAAGGAATTTGTCGGGAAGGGACGATGTCGATCTCGTTCCAGAAGTAGGTCCCGCTCCCGTTCGAAATCTCGCGACCGATCCCCAAAGAAGAAGAAGGTGGAGCAAGAAGCCTCAGGATCGGGAGCCCGCCGAGAGAGGCGCGGAACCATCAACGTCATCCATGGAGGAATGGCAGCGGGAGGTGATACCTCTGCTTCTCGCGAAAACTATGCTTCGCGCATCTCTGCTGGAGTGGTGTTAGGAAAAAGGTCCCGATCGTGGACCCTGAAGGAGGAAATGGAAATTTCGTTCTCGAAGGAGGATCTAGTAGGCGTGGAGAGCCCTCATGACGACGCCCTGGTTGTGACCCTGGACGTGGATGGATTCGAGATGAAGCGGATCCTGATAGACGGAGGGAGTTCCTCCGATATTCTTTTCATGGATGCTCTGGAAGCTATGGGAAAGACGAAGAAGGACCTTACGCAGGTGGACTTCCCGATGGTGGGATTCTCTGGCTCGACTTCCTACCCACTAGGAATGATTACCTTACCAGTAGAGTTTGGTAGTGGCTGGAAGATGGAGAGGCGGAACGTAGATTTCGTCGTGGTGGAGTCCGCGGGCGCATATAACGCGATCATTGGGAGGACCACTATCAACCCCCTCATGGCAGTCGCCTCAACGGTCCATCAGAAGATGAAGTTCCCAACTGATAACGGAGTAGGAGAGGTCAAGGGTGACCAGGTGGCGTCGCGGAAATGCTATGTTAATGCTACCCGACGAAGAAGGAGGGAGACCATGACTGTTCTTCAGACAGATACCGATCCTCGAGAAGAGTATGGGCGTCCCGCCCCCATGGAGGATTTGAAGGAAGTGGAAATCGATGGGCCTCAGCGGAAGGTGAAAATCGGCTCTGCCCTGTCGGATGAAAGAGCACGAGAGTTGATCGAGCTCTTGAAGGAGTTCAAGGAGCTGTTTGCCTGGTCCCCAAGTGATATGCCAGGAATCAGTCCCGACGTGATAGTGCACGAGCTCAAGATTGACCCCGCGATCAAGCCTATCGCGCAGAGGAGGCGTCCGATGGGCGCAGACAAGAGGATCGCGATTCAGCAGGAGGTTGGCAGACTGCTCGATGCTGGGTTCATCAAGGAGCTCCGATTCCAGACTTGGGTGGCTAACCCAGTGCTGGTACGAAAGAGTAACGGGAGGTGGCGGATGTGTGTTGACTTCCGCGATTTGAACAAAGCCTGCCCGAAGGACTGCTACCCGCTCCCAAGGATTGACCAGCTGGTAGACGCTACATCGGGACATGAGCTGCTGAGCTTCATGGATGCCTATTCCGGGTACAACCAAATCAAGATGGCAAAGGAGGATGCCCCCCATACAGCCTTCTACGCCGACAGCGATGTCTACCACTATGACGTAATGCCTTTCGGATTGATCAATGCCGGAGCAACTTACCAGCGGATGGTGAACAAGTTGTTCGGAGATATGTTGGGGAAAACCATGGAGGCGTATGTGGACGACATGCTGGTGAAGTCCCGACAGGCAGGAGACCATGTCCAGAATTTGGCGGCAGCATTTGAGCGGATGAAGTTTCATCAAGTTCGGCTGAATCCCGATAAATGTGCTTTTGGGGTGAACTCGGGGAAGTTCCTAGGGTTCATGGTGAGCCAGAGAGGAATCGAGGTGAACCCTGAGAAGCTGCGAGCAATCGAGGAGATGCAGTCCCCGAAGAATCATCGGGAGGTCCAGGTGCTGAATGGCCGGTTGGCCGCAATGAATCGCTTTCTATCCAAGGCGAGCGATCGAGCTATGCCATTCTTTGATGTGCTAAGGGCCAACAAGAAGTTCGAGTGGACCAACAAGTGCGAGGAGGCATTCCAAGCACTCAAGCAGCATCTTCGTACCCTTCCGCCGCTGGCGAAACCAGTCCCAGGCGAGCCACTTTATCTCTATTTGGCTGTTTCTGATGTAGCTGTTAGTTCTGTTTTGATTAAGATTGTCAAAGGCAACCAAGTGCCCATCTATTATGTAAGCAAGGCATTGGCCAAGTCTGAAATAAATTATCCCGCTATTGAGAAGTATCTCTTCGCGTTGATTATTGCCGCTCGAAAACTGCGACCTTACTTCCATGCCCATGAAGTCACGGTATTGACGAACCAGCCCTTGAAACACTTTTTGAACCGACCGGAGGCGTCGGGGAGATTAGTAAAATGGGCCATTGAGCTGACGGAGTTCCGCATTCATTTCGCTCCGAGAACCGCTATTAAGGGCCAGGCATTGGCAGATTTTATAGCTGAGTCTACGGCACCCGATCTAGAAGCAACGGGTCCCGCAGAGGGGGCAACCATGGAAGAGGTCCCGACAACAGAACAGCAGCCAGAACAGCCGAATGAGGGGAATACGTGGGAGATGTACACTGATGGTTCATCAAGTGTAGAAGGCTCGGGGGCAGGATTCGTATTGATACCGCCCGGCGGAGGCGAGCCTTTACGATATGCCCTAGCATTGACATTCAAAGCCACCAACAACGAAGCAGAGTATGAGGCTCTCATCACAGGCCTCAAGATTGCCAAGGGTACGGGGGTCGACCATCTGAAAGTGAAGTGTGATGCTAGCTTGGTTGTAAATCAAGTCCAGGGGAACTATGAAGCTAAGAGCCCGACGATGAAGAAATATTTGCACGAGGTACAGACTTTGAAGGGGAACTTCAAAAGCTTCGATATCGAGGCGATCCCAAGGGAAGAAAACACGGAAGCAGATGCCTTGAGCAAATTTGCTCTGGGAGTGGCCCCCGAGGAGAATCGGAGGGTGCATTTCCTAGAGAGGGTGATCATCTCAAACATCGACCCGGTGGAGGTCTGTGCTGTGGGGACAAGATCGGAAGAAGAGGGGGAGCCCACCTGGATGACCCCGATGGTCACGTACCTGACTACGGGAGTACTCCCCGACGATAAAGTGGCAGCCGTCAGGTTGCGGCGGATTGCAGACAACTACGCGATGGTGGACAACCAGTTATACAAAAAAGGGTACGTAAAGCCTTTCTTAAAATGTGTAGCAGAGCCTGATACAAATCGGATCTTGAGGGAGCTTCACGAAGGAGTCGCGGCCTGCCATGAAGGGGCCCGATCTCTAGTAAGGAAAGCGTTGAACTTAGGTTACTACTGGCCCTCGATGAACAAAGAAGCGACGGCGATGGTCCAATCCTGTGATGCATGCCAGAGATACGCCCCAAATATCGTAGCTCCCGCCGCGGACCTGATGCCAATCAGCAGTGCATGGCCCTTCGCGCAATGGGGAATTGACTTGGTGGGACCACTCCCCCAAGCGAGAGGTCAGTGCAAGTACTTACTCGTGGCCATTGACTACTTCTCAAAGTGGATAGAGGCCAAAGCGTTGGCTAGAACAACGGGGCAGCAGATCCTCAGGTTCCTTCAGACTCAGATCATATCCCGGTATGGGGTCCCGCGAGTACTGATCAGCGACAACGGCCCTCCGTTCAACGGAGCCCAGTTGAAGGAATACTTGGAAGAATTAAATATTGAGCATCGGACCGCTTCAGTCCGCCACGCCCAGACCAATGGCCAGGTAGAGTCAGCCAACAAGATCGTGATGGATGGCTTGAAGAAGAGAGTCTATGCCTTGCAGGGCCATTGGCTGGATGAGCTCGAGAATGTGCTATGGGCTGTGAGAACAACACCCAAGCAATCAACAGGAGAAACTCCGTTTGGCCTAGTTTATGGCACGGAGGCAGTTGCTCCCGTGGAAATAGCGGTGGCGTCCCATCGCGCGAAATACTACGAGCCTCTGACAAATGAGGAGATGAGACGTCTGGACTTAGACCTACTCGAGGAGAAGAGGTGGAAGGCTGACGAAGTCCAGGCCCGAATGCGACTAGCAACAGCCCGATATTACAATCGGCGTGTCCGGTCCCGACAATTCTTCGTGGGAGAACTTGTCTGGCGGAGGAACGAGTTTGTTCATCAAGATCAGATCAACAAGCTGTCACCAAAATGGGAGGGACCCTACAAGATCGTGGGGATGCCAGTGCCCAACGCATACAAGTTAGAAGATCTCGAAGGCAAGACGTTGAAGCATTCCTTCAGTGGTGAACATTTGAAGAAGTATCATGTTTGATATGAAGCCGCCACGAATGGCGCAAATTGTCTACCAATAAAATCCGATGTAAGCCTACTTTGAATTATTAGTGAATAAAAGAAGTTGCCTTCCGATTAAAATGCTTTCGTATTTATTCTCACTGTTAATAAGACGTCCTGAGTGGCGCAACAAAAGCCTTCCGAGGTACGATGAAAGCCCCGCGGGGGACGCATAAGTCGCCTATATGGCGCGGCCAAAAGCCTTAACAGGTATGGACAAAAGCCCTACGGGGTACACGTAAGTCGTCTATATGATGCAATCAAAAGCCTAGGTATGAAAAGACCCTGATGGGTCCGCGTAAGTCGTCTATATGATGCGGCTAAAAGCCTTAACGGGTGTGAAAAAGCCTTAACAGGTCCGCGTAAGTCGTCTATATGACGCGGCAAAAAGCCTTAGAGGGTACGATTAAGCCGTCCAGTAGAGACGCAGTAAAAGCCCTAAGGGGTATGAAAACAGCCTTGAAAGGCAGGGACGAGAAACCTTAAGTGGTAAAGTCCCGATTTTGGACGAGAAACCTTAAGTGGTAAAGTCCCGATTTTGGACGAGAAACCTTAAGTGGTAAAGTCCCGATTTTGGACGAGAAACCTTAAGTGGTAAAGTCCCGATTTTGGACGAGAAACCTTAAGTGGTAAAGTCCCGATTTTGGACGAGAAACCTTAAGTGGTAAAGTCCCGACTTTGGATGAGAAACCTTAAGTGGTAAAATCCCGATTCGATAAGAAGCCTTAAATGGTAAAACCGGGAGTAAAACGACAGAATCAAGACAAATGGAAAGAAAACTATTCATGTAAAGGCTCGAAGGCCAAAGAAGTTCATTACAAGGACTAAAAAGTAAATGCTAAACTTGGTCCTTGGGGGAAGATGGATCCGCAGCAGCGTCGAAGGGAGCAAGGTCTGGAAGGGCTTGGACAGAAGGCTCGGCAATTGACGGAGTCAGGTCCACAGCAGCAGCCTCTTCACTCTCCGCGGGAAGGTTGAAGTACTTCTCTGCAATAGGAGCTAGGGTCTCCGACTTTGTAAAGTCGATGGAATCCGCGTAGGCCGTATAGAGTTCCTCGACGGCGTTGAACAAAACGTCCTCCACCTCGGATTTGCAGAACTCCACAGCAGCCAGCTTGAATTCCTCGGAGTCCCGATACTCCTTGTGACCCTGGAGACGACCCTCCGCGCAGCCTTGCAGACGGCCTTCCTCGAGACCCTGAGCCTTGGCCTCAGCAAGTTGGGTAGAAAACTCAGCCCTCTCCATCTCAAACTTCGCCTTGGCCTCCGCGAGGAGATCAGCGGAGACGTTTTTCTCGTGAATGAGCTGCTGCTTCTCTTGCTCATTCCGCTGATGCTCCAGTCGGGCCATCTTCTGATCTCGACGCATGACGGCCTCATGGTCGTGGACTTTCTTGAGCAGGCTTGTGGCCATGTCATCGAGGAGAGCCTTCTCCTTAGCCATCTTATTTTCAGCCGCCACCGCCTCATCACGCTCCATTTGAAGCTTGGCTAAAGCTTCAGGGTTCGCTTGGGCCCGAGCCTCCTCCAAAGCACCCTTCAGGGCCAGGATAAGCCCGAAACAGCGTTGTTGGTTGGCGGTATCCTAAAAGAAGGGAAAACAAAGTTTCAGAAATCGGAGGTACTATGGAAGAAGAAGATAAAGCAAAGGTAAGATTTTACCTCCAATCGGCGGATAGCCATATCGCGGATATCCTCCTCCAGGTCCTCCCGAGCAAAGGACAAGGGTCGCCTCAAGGCTGGAGGAACTGACCCCGCCAGAAGATGCAGGGCCAGGCCAGGATCAAGATTCCCCCGTCGGAGAGGAATTCCGCGGAGGGACTCGATCGGATTCCAGGGCAACATCGCCTGGTCGGGGGTGAAAACCTTGTAAAGATTTTCATCCACAGGGAAAGGAGGGATAGTCCCGGAACCCTCAGCCGGAGGAGCCACCTCAGCTGGTGGCTCGGGAGTTGGAGTACGAAGAATGGGAGGAGGACTCTTGGATACATCCCTGGCAACGGGCCTTGTGCTCCTAGACCTCGACTGGCCACGGGGAACCAGGCCCCCCTCTTCAAGCTCCTCGACGGATGGAGAAGCTTCCAAGTGAGTCACCGGACGGAACGGAGTCCCCGCCGGGACGTCCTCCAGCAGCAGCTCTTGCGGAGCGGCATCCTCCGCCGGAATGATGGCCTCTGTCGGAACTGGAGCTTCCGAGGGACCTGTGGCAGTGGGACGAATGAAGTCAGGAAGAATGCCCTCTGGGCACCAGATGATCTGACGATCGAAATATTGTTTCTTCCCAAGGACGTTGTAGTATCCCGCCTCAATAACATGAGGAATCTCTCCTTGAAGGACGAACTTAATCTCTCGAACCCGTGTCTTTCGATCGGCGGGGATAAACTCCTTGGGGATTAATTTTTTATATTTTGTAATCGCACGACGAACGCGCTTACCTTCCTCGACGGTGGTGACCCCAAAGGCCTGATCAATCTCCTCCCGCCTGGCCTTCTTGGCCACGACACGCTCATCAGTTGGAGAAGCAGCAGCTAGGGGAGTTGAGGAGGAAACCCCTTTCTTCACCAACTTGCGCTTCCGCCTGGAACCGCTTTGTACAGCATCAGTCTCGCCCTGCTTCATAACGAGATGAGTCAACAGAGAAGCCTTCTTGGCTGCAAAAAGGTTAAAAGAAAACAGTTAGAAATATTACCCAGATGACTAAATCCTTGGAAACAGAATCGAGGAGTCGGATTCCGATGGTGATCAGGTCCCTCTCTTGGAGCCTGTTGGCATCAAGGGGTATGAAGTTATCCCCCCAGCGGTAGAGCTGAACCATCTGGAGGGTATTGAGGTCATCCTCGGAGTAATCTTGGAGCTTGGGGGCAGGATCCGCCACGACCTCCCATCGAGGCCAGGGGACAGAACTATGCTGAACAAAGAAGTAATATTTCTTCCAGCCACTATTATCGGAGCCAGAGTCGCGAATCAAGATCCGATCCTTGTGAAACTTCCAGGTCTCATTATCCCAGCCGTAGCGTGAGAGTTGCTCCCTTGTCCATTTGGGAAGTCGGGGGGAGAAGGAACAAACACCGGCTTTGTTGCACTTCATGCCGTAGAAGGTACGGAATAGTAGGAGACTGTATGTCCATTGTTGGCGGTGACACAGAAGTTGGAAAGCATTCCACACGCGGATGGCGTGCGGAGAGAAGGTGCAAGGATGTGTTTTGTAAAAATTACACATCTCCACCAGGGTTCCGCAGAAGGGGAACCGAATCCCCGCACTTATTTGTCCAGTAGAGACATAGGTTTCGCCCGCTCGAGGAGGCGTGATAATGTGCTTCCTCCTACCAGCAGACTGGGACCCATAGGGGAAGCGAGGCTCCCAATCCGAGGTAATACACCCCTCCCTAAGGGCTGTCTCATATGAACCCTCGGATATTTCATTGACAGCATATTCAAAGAAGAAAGGAGCCCTAACCTCAGAACTAGCCTCGTCTAAAACAATTACAGACAGGGAGAATTGAGAAAAGAGGAATAAAAACAGTACGTAGATTATGAAAACATGGAAAGAAGCCCTTACCAGACATGATTGATGGTCGGAAAATGAAGAAAAGGAGGATCGGAGAAGACGAAGGGGCCTTGATCACTTGGAATACCAGGAAGAGCTTGGAGAAGAACTTCGAACGCAAAGAGGACTGAGAGTCAAAGAAAGCAGAAGAAGTGAATAAGATCAAGGTCCTCCCTTTTATAGGCTAAAAAGGCAAATGGAGGAATATAATCGTGACCGTTGAAGACGAAACGACTGGATCAGGACCATTGAACTATGGAACGGTACAGAAGAGACAGCTGGATGGGCTTGATCTGAACCGTTGAAGAGAAAACGACACGATCTCAATCGACGAGATTATAGGCACGGAGGAGACGTGCGTGACGTCACAATTGCCTTTTTCAGAAAACAACAGTCACGCTAGTTCGAACGTCGTTTCTCTATCCTCAGGCATTTAATGCTGCAATAGCTGAGGAGACTCCTCGGATTTGGCAACTACACATGGGGCCCAGAGTAATCATGAGAAAGAGACTCTGACACATGACAATCACACGCGAAGATCAGAACCTCCGACGGTGGCATCGGAGGATACAAAGACAAAAGCCTCTAACTGAGGTATCCGAAATTGCGAAGGTAGAAGGTCCCGACGGTGGTATCGGAAGATATAAAGGCGAAGACCTTCGACGATAAAGTTGGCAGGCATGAGATCAGAAGACACGATGGACTAAAAGTCCCCCATGTCTTGGGGGCAAATGATGGGTTCCGATAGTAATCGTTAGCCCCGTTAAACATCCAATGGACGGCAAGCAAGTCCAGTGGGCCTCGTAAAGGCCCGGAAGGCCCAGAGGCCCAGTACGAAGAGCCCCGACGTAGGCGGGCCCGACAATAAGAGCTGTACGCTCCCGATAAGAAGCCTCTGAGTAGGCCCCGATATGCCTTGATAAAGGCCCCGATGATAAAGCCCCGCAGAGGCTGGACCCGTCCCGCAGAGACTGAAGGTCCTGGGTGGTGATCTAGAATGGAACAACTCTGGAGTCCCCGACAAGAAGTCGTGACTTGAGATCAGAGGATAAGACCGAGAAACCTGCCTACCAGATAGTGTAGTGGGAGACGGTTGAAGATAACGGATAAATTCCCCCAAGATACGCAGGGCGTGCCCGAGATACACGGAGTATGGGTAAGATACGCGGAGCGTGGGGCGAAATATACGGAATCCCCCGAGATATACGGAATCGTGGCCACAACGGCCAAGCTTGGCCTCAGGTAACTCTGGGTGACTTCGTCTCCTATATAAAGGAGGAAGTTACCCCAGAAAACCCTAATTGATTTACGAGCTTAGACTTTGGCTTACCACCCCATTGATTACTGTACTCATTTAAGCATCGGAGAGGGATTCTGGGTCACCACCCAGGTTATCCCCTTGTGCAGGACCACGCGGAGCTTAGGAGTCCAAACATTCCGTCAAGGACGTAACAGAGCTTCGCCCGTGATCCAACAAGGGCGATCGGCTCGAATTGACCGGTTATAGTGACGCCAACCATGGTGGCGATCTGGATGATCGTAAGTCCACCACAGGAGGAGTTTTCCTCCTTGCTAATGCGGCCATATCATGGGTAAGCAAGAAGCAATCTTGTGTCGTGCTTTCCACTCTGGAATCAAAATTCGTTGCCCTCTCCAAAAACGCACAAGAAGCGGTCTAGCTGAAAAGGCTTCTTACTGGATTAATTGGCACCGAAAAGAAGAGTAAACCTGTGAAGGTGTACTCCGACAGTCAGGCGGCCATTGCGGCAGTTAAGAATCCAAAGTACCATAGTAGGACTAAACACATTGATGTGAAATATAATTATGCTAGGTCGGTTCTGAAAGACAACATAATCGCTTTAGAATACTTGCCTACAGAAAATATGGTCGCAGACCCTTTAACTAAGCCATTAGGCAGGGAAATTTTTGAAAAGCACGTAAAACTGCTTGGATTACGTAGGGCTTAAACTGTGTGGCTTGTAAAAGTGATAAGATTTTGACTTTTGAAATTATGTTTCAATTGAATAAAAGAATTGCAATTTGAGTTTATGATTTATGGACGTCATAATGATTAACAACATCGAATTTTACGGTCTATAAATAAGTCGTAGAAAGAAGTAAAATTCTTCCACCAAAATTATGTCGAATGTGAACCATGCCTCGTCACACAGGCACGGTCATCTTGAAAGGATAGAGGGACCTCTACCATAAAAAGATTGGCTAAGAATCAGGGAGGTAAACCTGATTAAGAAAAACGATAACATTGTCACGCTTAACAGCATGACTTAATCTTTTGTAAATCGTCGAGTTGGACTTTGTCCATCACTATATCACATTCAAGGCCAGATGAGAGATTCTGCGATAGCATTATTGACATATCCCATACCTGGCTTTACCAGGTGTGTTATCGACGCGTGCTTCATACTGCGCGTGCCATATACGACCACGGGGTCATGCTCGGTTGTGCTAGCTACAATCCTTGTGATTCAAAGGGCGCATACTTCTTCACCTTGAACGTGTGATTGATCCCAGATGTCTTATGAAGAGGCATCCAAAGTAGCCTCATGGACTCAGAACTTATACCTAAGGTCTGGCTCAATGCTCGCTTCCCGGCGTACGAGCGTAGTGCAAAAGAAAATGGCCAAGTGACCACGTCTTGGAAACCGGTTGAGTCAGACTAAGGGTATAAGCGATGGGGATGGTCAAGTTCACCTTTAATTCACCGACTCTCGTGTTCACTAGGTGGCCGCCAACCGGATATTAGTTGAAGGTTGTGAACACTTATACGGATGCCCTGGAGAAGTATTCATTTGTGGAAAATTGGGCAATTGGAGAATTAACAGTTGACCAAGGATACAGTGCGGTACATAGTTTTATTTCAAACAGGTTGGTTCATGAAAGGGAATCAACGTTCTGCGGGCGCTACAATACTCCTAACAGATGAGTAGCACGATGCCCGTCGTATCCGCCGGTCACACGGCAAGCCTCGTATGAACTATTCGAAGACGGAGACGAAGACTGAAGACTGAGATGTTAATACTATTTCGTAACCGTATATATTAACGAGCCCCCTCCCATTCCGGCGAGTGGGAGCTGTTAACATATGGTGACGTGGCGCCTTAATAGGAGCCCGTTAATTAAGGGAATTAACTAAGTTAATTAGGTAATTGTCAATCTGGGCTAATTGGGCAAAATCCAATAAGTAATTGACAAGGGAGGCCCAAAATTGGGCCTCCCCCTTATACATGCAATTCAGCCGTCCACCCTATACCACATTGGTTGGAGTTTCCTTTTGGCAACTCCACCAATACTATATATAGGGGTGTCTGCTAAGGGTTTATTCTCTCATTCATAATAACAAGGATCTCCATTGAGAACACTTCTTTCCCTTAGTCAAAATTCGGCACTATCACATCTGGTCTGAGGTTCCATCTCCGTTGAAGAATCGATCAGAGGTCTTGTTGTGGAGCTACATCGGTGGGACTTCTTCTAACGAATTACTTGCAAGTGGTTCCGACCGGAGGATCAGAACTCCCTCCACATCGTTCTTGGGCAGGAAAGCTAAAAGGTATGTGTACTAATTCCGCTGCGTAGATTAGATTTCTTGCTAATACACGTTTAGCATTCCGTAGTATTACGCCCCCGTAATCCAACACGGTACCCCGTGGAGGTTACTGTTATAGAAGTCTACGCTGTTTGATCTTCACAGCAAAGCCTCCTTCGATTCTCGCGGGATGGATTTTACTTGGAGTAAGTTGCTCGTCACAATTTAGGCACCACCCTTAGTGTTGGTTCGGCCGAAACTAGCTAGACCTAGGGGGAGGGTTTTAATCTCAACACTTGGAAAGAGAGAATTAGCACTTAAGAAGTCACCCCAAGGTCCCTATATATAGGAGTGGAGGAGGTAAAAATCCTTCCTCCTATTAACTAGGTCGACGCCGATTTTGGCAAGGGAAGGAGGCCCAATTTTGGGCCTCCCTTGTTACATGGGATTTTAGGCCTAGCCCAAAATCCCTAATGTGACTTAGTCCTAATTTCTTAGGTACTTAGGCTTTAATTAATGGGCTACCAATTACGAAGGCCCATAACCCCAAATGCTAACAGCTCCCACTCGCCGAAATAGGAGGATGCCTATTAATATGTTGTTGTCCAACACATCCGCGTTTGGTCTTCGATCCAATCCCCGGCTCTGAATATTTCATACGAGGTTTTCCGTACGTCGGTAGTATTCGGGTGCACGTCGTCAAAGCGTGACGGACCGAAGAACCAGTAAGAGCGTGAACAGATGAGGAATGTCGAGCATTTAAGCATGGTCAGAAGTCTCATGTACGCCATGCTTTGCACTCGTCCAGACATCTGTTACGCAGTGGGCCTAGTAGCAAGATTCCAATCAAACCCTGGCTATCAACATTTAAAAGTTGTAAAGCGGATCATACGATATCTGAAAGGTACTGCCCGACTACGTTCTGTGCTATGAGGGCGGGAGGTTAGAATTGACCGGATTCAGTGACGCCGACCATGGTAGCGATTCTGATGATCATAAGTCCACCATATAAGGAGTGTTTCTCCTTGCTGATGCCGCCATTTCATGGACAAGCAAGAAAGCAATCCTGTGTCGCGCCGTCTACGATGGAATCTGAATTTGTTGCCCTCTCCGAAATTGCACAAGAAGTGGTCTGGTTGGAAAGGCTTCTTACTACGCTGCTTGATGGTGATGTCGGGAGGAAACCTTTGAAGGTGTACTCCGATAGTCAGGCAGCCATTGTGGCAGTAAAGAATCCAAAGTACCATAGTAGGACTAAACACATTGATGTGAAATATACTTATTCTAAATCTATGGTAAAAGATAATATAATCACTTTAGAATACTCGCTCACTGATGACATGGTGGCGGACCTATTAACTAAACCATTACGCAGAGAGACATTTGAAAAACATATTAAACTGCTTGGATTGCGTAGAGTTTAGAAGTGGGCGTGTGTCTGTGATAACATTTTGATAAATTGAAAGTTACATTTTTTTATTAATGAGAGAACTGCAATTTGATTTTATGATTCATCGACGTCATAATGATTAATTACATCGGATGGTACGGTCTATAAACTGAGTCGTATGAGGATGCAATCCTCTGCTTAAAATTATGTCGAATGTGGGCCTTGCCTAGTCACACATGCACAGTCGTCTTGTAGGCGAGGGGGGCCCGTTGCCGAAGCAAGACTGGCCAAGAACCAGTTGGGAAACTTTGTTATGCAAAACAATCATTTGGTTTCAGAGTAACATGACATGATCTTCGTTTTCGCCGGTGATTAAATATGTTCGTCATTTAACCACATTCTGGGCCAGATGAAAGTCTGCAATAGCATCATTGACATATTCCACGCCTGACATTGTTCGGGTATGCTATTGACGCGTGCTTCATACTACGCGTGCCACGTTCGACCACGGGGTCACAGCTCGGTTGTGCTCGGAAAGAATCCTCGTGATTCTGGCTGGCGCAAACTTCTTCACCTTGAGCGTGTAATTGATCCCAAGAGCCTTATGAAGAGGCACTCGAAGTATCCTCATGGACTCAGAAATCATATCTAAGATCAGGCTCAGTGTTCGCCTCCCGGCGTACGAGCGTAGTGCTGAAGAAAAAGGCCAAGTGACCACATCCTGGAAACCGGTTTTGTTTGACTAAGGGTATGAGCGATGGGGATGGTCAAGTTCACCTATAATTCACCGACTCACATATTCACTAGGTGGCCACCAACCGGATATTAGTTGAAGGTTGTGAATACTTGTACGGATACCCTGGTATTCCTATGAGGAAAATGGGCAATTGGAGAATTAACAGTTGACCTAGGATACAACGCGATACAAATTGATGTTTTTAACAGGTTGATTTGAGACAGGGAATCAACGTTCGTAGCACGATGCCCGTCGTATCCGCCAGTCACACGGAAAACCTCGTATGAACTATTCGAAAGCAGGGGCAGGATCAGAAGAGTGGAATGTTGATGCGATTTGGACAACAATACTTTAACAGGCACCCTCCCATTCCGGCGTGTGGGAGCTGTTAGCATATGGTGATTGGGCGCCATAATTGGTAGCCCATTAATATGTATAGGTAACCTAAGAAATTGGGTTAATGTCACATTAGGGAAATTAGGCTTGACCCAAATCCCAATTGACATGAGATGCTCAAAATTGGGCCTCCCTAACATAAGTGGCCGGCCGAATATGTGTGTGGGCCAAAGTGGACTTTTGTCCACTTTGCTCCTCCTATAAAAAAAGAGGTGTTAGGGTTTTATTTGGGGTAATTCACAATTCTTCTTAAGTGGTGATTTGAGAGAAAAACCCTTCCCCCTTTATACATAGTTCGGCCGGACCCTTTACCACCACCAAGGGTGTGCCAATTTGCTTAGAGAAAAACACTCCCAAGATCCGTCCCTGCCTAGAATCGATCAGAGGCTCTGCTGTGAAGCTAATACCACGTAGGGTTTCTTTAACAAGAACCTCTACGGGTTCCGTCCGGTGGATCATGAACTCCCTCAGCAAGATCCTTGGGACTAGGGAAAAAGTTTTAAGGTTTGTGCACATCTTCCGCTGTGTAATTCTGATCACAAACATGTACACTCTTTTTTTGTTTCCGTAATAATCAACCCCGTAAGCCAACAGATGGTGCATTGAGGTGATGCAGAAAGAGGTCTGCTCCAAGAATGCTGAAGAATCGAAAGGAACGTAATGTGATCAAGCCACATATGTTTAATTCTGAACCTAGAATTTGTGAGAGTAGCTTGAGAATCCAATCGGAGAAGGATAGGGTAATGATTAGAACCCACCTTTTCTAAATGGAGAAGAGACAACATGGGGTTTGCTAGACGCCAAGGTAGTGCGCATAAAGCCCGTTCAAGACGTTTCCGGATGAGAAATTTTCCCGGTCGTTTATTTAATCATGTGAAAGGGGGTCCAGAAAATCCCTCATCAAGCATATTAACACTATCATACCATGTATGGGCTTGGACTAAATGAGCGCCTGACACAATATTACCAGTCTCTTTCGAGCTGTGCCAAATATCATTAAAGTCACCAATGAGGAACCAAATGGGTGATAAGGTATTCTGGAAGGCCTCAAGTTGAGCCCAAAGGTCGGGCGATCAGCAAACATAAAATGGGACGTAAACAAAGGTGGTGTAACACTGGGGGGACGTAAGGTCAGGAGTAATAAGATAGTGGAAGAAGTTGTCGGATTGAGAGATGATTGACAAGGGAAAAAAAATCCCCCCAAGCAAGTACCAGTCCACTACGAGTATCAGATGGATTCTGTATATGGATATTAGTATAACCTAAATTGGTAATGGCAGATGAGAGTCGAGGGATATTAGACATCACCTCTGATAGGAAAAGAATCTTGGGTCTCCAAACACCTACCAGGAAGTGTAGGTGTCGCATTGTCAAGGCCCTACCAATGCCTTAACAATTCCAACTAAGGGTATTCATTGGGGAGGAGGAATATGTCGTAACGACATACCCGCGGGCAACATGTTGGTCATTGGTACTAAATCCAGGGAAATAGAGTCAATAATGTCACATGAACAAGTAATAACTTCATCAAGTTCAGGTAATATTAGGCATAAGCAACCTGATTCCATAGCATGAAGCGTGTACTATCCAAGATAATGAAGTTGATGCCAGATATTAAATATATTAGCTACCTGGGAAAAGGATCCATGAACACCAGGGGGTGTAAGGTGACGTCCCCTCCGAGGTCGAGAGCGACGTGTCAGTGATTCAGAGGATGCTCCTGAGGTTGGCTGGATCAGCTGTGAGAATTTCTTCACCCTTCCCATTGGCTGAGGTTCTGCAATATTATGGATATTTAATCTATCAACAATATATTTTCTCAATCTTTTAGGAAACTAATGTAAGAATATGGTGATGGGCGCCGTAAATGGAAGCCCATTATATGTATATGTTACTAAGTTAATTGGGTACATTTTACATCAGGACATTGGGCCAGACCCAAATTCCAATTGACATGAGAGACCCAAAATATGGGCCTCCCTATACATAGACCGACCGAATATTAGTGAGGGGGTGAACTGGACTTTTGTCCACTTTACTCCTCCTATATATATGGGGTGTTAAGGGTTTCTATTAGGTTGATCCTTAATCCTACCTTGGAGTGTTTTTAAAGAGAAAAACCCTCCCCCCCAAAACACCCACTTCGGCTGAACCACACATACACTAAGGGTGTGCCAATTTGCCTTCGAAAAAACACTCCGAAGATCCATCCCTTGTCAAGAATCGATTTGAGGCTTTGATGTGGAGAATATATTGCGTAGGGCTTCCTTTACAAGAACCTCTACGGGTCCGACCGGAGGATCGTGAACTCCCTTCTGCAAGGATCTTGGGACTAAGGACTACTTGTGAGGTATGTGCGAATCTTCCGCTACGTAATATTGCTTACTAGCATGTACCGTGTTTATAGTATCTGTAGTGATTACTCCCCGTAATCTAACAGTGGTATCAAAGCCTGTGTTAGGAGTTCATGATTTTGATAAATTGGGGTTCTTGAAAATTTAAAGTTTCGGACCAAAAATTTTAAAAGAGAGGATCTAAAATTTTCGAAATTTTGGTTGATGATGGTCTGGAATTTACATGATGTTCTTAGGAAATTTGATGTTCATGATCTTCAAGAAAAATGTGATATTTATCAAAATTGAACGTTGGATTGTAGATCTTATTAAAATTTGATCTTAAAATTTGACCACTTATTTCCAATTTAGTGTTTATTTCGACCAAACACTAAAATTACAAGGTAAATTTTTTAATTTCTTAGGCTCCAAGAAAGCTAATTTCGGCAGAAGTTAATTATTATATTTTTTACCATATTTTAATTTTTATTCTAGGTAACCATATATCTATAATTGGAAACATTAGGATAGATTCACATTAATATATAGAAATATATATAGGTATCAATATATCTAAATATTTAATAGGGTTAAAGATATTATTTATAGATTAGAATCTTGGCAATAAATATATATATGTTATAGATATTGGTCGAAATATATATATATATATATATATAATATTTAAAATTATTTTATATAATTAATTTTACTTGGTGGCGAAGTTAAATATTTTTAATGGACTTCAGAACCCTACTTAGGCCACAAGTAAACATTTCAGCCCGAGCTTTTTGTTTTAATTATTGAGCTGGTCCAATATGAAAAACCGGGACAAATTGAACCGAACCGGGTTTTCTCAATCGGTTCGACCTAATCGGGTCGGGTCGGACCGGGGTAACTAAGTGGATCTAATCGAACCCGTTTTGTGTGTTGAACCGAACCCTATTTTATTGGACCGGTTCAGACCGAATCAGATTTTGAAATTAAAACCGGACCGAACCAGATTTTACATCGGACTGGACCCGAACTGGAATTTCTGGACCGAACCAAGCCAATCATGACCGAAATTGACTGAACAGAATTGAATTTTTCAAAACCGAATTCAAGTAAATTAAAATAGGGAGGTCAAGTTTTAAAATCCATATGTTTTGAACCTTAAAATGGCCTACGGAGTGCTCAAGGGTTGATAACCTTTATGCCTTGTTTCGATTATGGGGATGAATCTCGGAGATACATGTTTTTGGGACTGGATTCATTAGTGGGCTGAAATGTAATTGTTTATTATTAAATATATATTTATGCATGATTAGAACTGTTGCCTTGACTGAGTCAAGCTAGCTGGATATTGCATGTTGGGGTCGGAGCCCTGGTTAAATATATGGAATGCGCACTAGGATAGACATACTGTGATGGTTGGAAATGCATAGGATTCATGTCTATAATGTTGCGTAATTGAATATAAGCATGAATTGCAAATCAGCCCCTAATGTTTAAAATTATTTTAAAATCGAAATCCAGTCGCCAAATATGTATGATTGATGTGGAAGTTTCATGTTTGACACGTATGCTAGAATATTGAGGATGTAGCTGTATTTGATAATTTACTTGGAAGTAGAATTATATATGCAAGCATGAGTTTCTCGGAGCATTAGACGCATGACGCGTAAGCATGAGTAAGGTTTGTATGATGAATGTTACTGGCGTATGATAATTTACATGGATGGTAGAATTATATATGCATGAGTGAATTCATCGGAATATTTTTCCAAAATAAAAAGGGCCTTGGGAAAGCCAAGATCGGGTATGCTTGTTTTAAAATCCCCGTTTCGGTAATTTGCGATTAAAACCGTTTTAAAAGACTGATCTACTGGATAGAAGACGACGATAATGTGAACTCTTTCACAGCCATCTTCCATTGGTTTACTGGTGGTCGGTTGGTTTAGATGACTGAGGAATCTTTATTTGGCGGATTCTAACTTAATAGATATTTAATGCATGCGATTCTTTCTCAAAATGTTATTGTCTCCCTGATTTTGCGTGATTATCAATGTGTTAGTTTTCATGGACGAACCGATACAGTTCTACGAACCTCGCAACCTGGACGGCATGGATTATGATGCATGGAGAGATAATGTTATGGAGCTCCTGATCGCTGCGGATCTTGACGATCAAGACAATCCGAAAGCGAAAAGGATAAATAAACCCGCATGAGAGCAACAACAAGAAAAGGTTGAGGAAGGATCATAATGCACGAGAATTAATTCTCTTGCAACTGTCAACTGAAGTAGAAGGAGAGTTTATACAACTCAGCGCATTGCATCTTTGGTGTGCCATATACCTTCGCTTCGGTAAGGGTAAAGCCGCTGAAGCACGAGCCTTAATGGCAGAATACTACAGTATTCTATGCAGTGATGACGGTGTAATAGCCTTTCATGATCCCGCTGACGAGTTAGACGTATGGGCAAGGGCTCGGAAAGTAATGAGGATGTTTACTATTTTTTGGTTTGTTGACGAAAAAGGGCTCACGCATCTGATCACATCGATTAATACGACAATAGACTTATTCGAAGCATATCATAAAGAAGGAAACTTTCCGAAATATGCTGAAATGCTTGGCAACCCCCGGCAAAAAAAAAGGTCTAAACGATGATCCGGTGCGATAACCACCATGATATCAGTACCTTCACGGTACAACTCGGTTAAGACGACCTGTCCATCATTCTTCTTCATGATTGTTTCAAGTTTGAGATCTGAGACCCTAGTATTGTTTATGTTGGTTTTCCTATTGTTCATTTTTGTTTGAATTCTGGTTATTATTGTTTCAGATCATTGAATAAAGTTGTTACTGTTCGATTCGAAATGAGTTCTGCTTATCAAGATTAATTGACTCGACTAGAAACGAGATCGATCCGAAATGTAACTAAACCGGAGCAATAATGCTATTGGAAATAGCTGAATCAAACAACTCCATACATCTTCTCCTACATCCAATTCTTTGAGTAAAATCATAAATGCCTTTAAAATCAATTTGATTGCGTAGTTCAAAAATGAACCAGTTATAAATCTTACTTTATTATTAGTACTCCATTAAATGAAATAGTTAGGAATAATAATCATGTGTGAAACCGATTGGATTAAATTGAAATAAATTCAGTAATGAAACTATTTAACCTAAGGTTAAAACTATGACCTCGAAAGATGGAACACATCGTTTCAAAATACGAGTTTAATAATGAAGCGTTTAAATGATTAAGTGCTGAATTTTCGTTTGCATTCCTTCGGAAATAACTTACTGATAACGTTTACATGGGAAAGAAGTATTCTTCATAAGCTACCACGACCTTGTAAAAGTATCAGCTGACGCATAGGGTGAAAACCCAAGATTCTCAGTTCGGAGATGGGATGAAATCCCTGAGATAAGTTTGCAAATGAAGAAGGATGAAGTCGATTAAACGATTTTTCTTCCATAAGCCTTGAACGATAAGTCTGGCTAGGCATTCAAATCAAGTGAAACACACCTCAAGAAGCACAGTTCAACAACATAATGTTAGAGTCAATCTATCAGGCGTTCCCTATGGGATGAAGAAGATGACTCACATGTATGTAAACTGTGTTCCAATGAAATCGGTAAGACACGTCACCATAAAATCTAAGGAATGATAATGAGTTAAAATCATATCATTGTGCGCATTAAATTGCACACTAAAACACATATTTAGGACAAGAGTACGTTACCTACTCTTAGAAGATACATGTTTAAAGCTTATGAAAATGGTGCAGTGGTCGAACATGAGACATTACATTACTTGAGGACGAATTTCCAATGCATGGTCAACTTCAAAATAATGTAGTCTTGATCAAAACGGAGCAGGATAACACTGACAATCAGGTCCCACTTAATTCGAGTGGGAGAGAGATTTAAGCCGACAACTCAAGTGAATGACATGGTAAATGATAATGGAAACATTTCATTGTAAATCCAGTGGGAGGAATAAACCCTACCACATGAGATCACTGTTGCCGTAGAGACGAATCAAGTAGAACCTGATAGTCATATTGTTGAACCAACAACCGCCTAGACTACCTATTGTTTCTAGTGTGAGTTGCCCATTATTTCCAGTGGGAATGATCTGACCAACTTGGTTCCAGGTCCTAGTGATCAATGAATTTATCTCGTAAATAAAACCCCGAGACCAAGAGGTCGTCCAAGGAAAGTTGTAGGTCAAGGTTTTAAGCACTGCTCTTGTTCCCAATGGAAGTGATGCTACGATAAGAGGCATTATTCCGAGTGGGAGAAACGTTCAGACTCAAGATGGGATTAACAAGCCTAGACGAAGGTCAAAGGCATCGAACCCATTGAGTAGGGTGATAACCTCGCTCTAACAACTGTTAGTGAGCATTGGAAAGACCCCAAGTGGAGAAATTGAGGAAAAAAATAAAAGAGAGAGATCGCCTAAATGAAAGCCATTATAATCTGTAGTTGATTTACCTGCTAACCACAGGGGCACAAGGATAAGGTGGATCTTGAAAGAAGGCTCACTACTGATGGAAAAGATCGGGCGGTGCGAAAGCTGACTTGTTGCGAAAGGACATACCCAATTTAACAGAGTTGACTTTGACAAAATAAACTCATCGATTGTGCGTAAAACCACGGTCAGGGCCAATTATGGTCCTGGTCATAAGTCTCGATCTCGACCAGCACCAAATGGATCATAAGACTGAATTTCTCCACGGAAACCTGGAGCAATATGAACCGAGAGGATCTTGAATGAATATCAAATGTATTAACAACCAAAATCAGTTTGTACAATTGGTAGATCATGGTATATATAGGAGAAGAGAGCATCTGACTAACTAACTAACTAACTAACTTAGAGTGTAAGTAAGCTAGACTAGTGTGTACAAATGTGTAAAGTATGGAATGTATGTAATATACATTCCTATATGCTCCCATCTTTTTCTTCTCTTGTCTTTTCATGAAAAACATCATTGATACCATAGAGCCTAAGTAAGGCAATGTGCTGCTTCTTGAGTAGAGCCTTTGTCAATAAATCTGCCAGCTGATCTCTAGAAGCAACATGTGTTGGTGCAATCTGCCCTGATTGAATGTGGTGCCTAGTGAAATGGCAATCCAATTCAATATGCTTGGTACGTTCATGAAACATTGGGTTTTTGGCTATCTTCACTGCAGCCTCACTATCAGTGAATATAGGAATGGGCAAAGTGACATGCACCCCAAGCTCCTTTAGAAGCCTAGCAACCCAAAGAGCCTCTTGAATGGTTGCCCTCAAGCATCTGTACTCTGCCTCTGCACTTGAAAGGGAAACCGTGTCTTGCTTCTTCACTTTCCACCATACCATAGCTCCACAAAGCTTTACAAAATATGCACTAATGGACTTCCTACTGAATTGGCAAGCTGCTCAATCTGAATCACAATAAAGACTCGAGTCAAGTGCAATGTTGGTTGGGTAGAGAAGTCCTTGGCCAGGAGTACCTTTGATGTACTTGATCACCCTTATAGCTGCATCGTGATGGGACTTCTTAGGCTTGTCAACAAACTGACTTAGCCTTTGAACTGCAAAGCTAATATCTGGCCTAGTCATTGTCAAATACAATAACTTTCCCACCAATCTTCTATAAGCAGACACATCTTCAAGAGGCAAATCATCTGAGGAGGTGTTGGTTGCTTCATCATATGCGCAAGTTGTGAGCTTGAGTTTGAACTCCATAGGAGTCTCACAGGGTCTAGCAGCCCCCAAACCATCCTCCTCAATAAGCTCAAGGGCATACTTCCTTTGGTTGATGACCAAACCCTCTTTGGACCTTGCAATTTCTAAACCCAAGAAATACCTCAAGTTGCCCAAATCCTTGAGCTTAAAATGGGACTTCAGAATGGACTTCAAGTGATCAATCATAGAAGCACTTGAGCCTGTGATGAGCAAATCATCCACATAAATGAGAAGATACACCCTGTCTTCACCGTTTGCCTTGGTGAACAAGGAGTGATCCGAGGCACTTTGAGAATAGCCATTCTCCAATAGGGTGTTGGTGAGCTTGATGTTCCACTGTCTAGATGCTTGTTTTAACCCATAAAGTGACTTCAAAAGCTTGCACACACGCTTAGAAGCACCAGGAGTGACCATAGGAGAATCAAAGCCTTGAGGAATGTCTATGTAAACCTCTTCATGCAAGTCACCTTGAAGAAAAGCATTGTTGACATCCATGTGGAAGAGTCCCCAAGAATGAGAGGCTGTCATAGCCAAAACAATCCTCACAGTTGTCATCTTCACCACAGGGAAAATGTGTCATTGAAATCAGTCCCTTCTACTTGGGTAAAGCCTTTGGCAACAAGCCTAGCCTTGTACCTTTCAATGGAACTATCAGAGTTGTACTTCACCCTAAACACCCATTTGCAACCAATAGAAGACTTCCCATAGGGCAGCTCCATAATCTTCCATGTGTTGTTATCTTGTAAAGCCTTGATCTCCTCCTTCATAGCAATCACCCAATTTGAGTCTTTGACTGCTTGCTTATATGTAGAAGGCTCCTTGATCTTGTCAATGGAAGCCAAGAAGCAATTGAAGGTAGGATTAAGATGATCATAGGCAATGTACTTCTCCATTCCAAAAGCAGCATTTGAAGAAGAGTCCCTTCTCAATTGAGCAATCCTTGCACTCCTTCTCAAGGCAGGTACAAGTGGAGGCTCAACCAAAGGAACCTGAGGATGAGCATCCTCAACCATGGGGGGCTGAGGTGGAGAGACCAAAGGAGAAACCATTGGTGATCCAGAAGAAGACTCCTCAACTAATAACTTGGACTCCAAGCAAATAGGCAACAGAGATCTCAACTCTGCCTTAGACATGCCAAAAGGAAAGATGTGCTCATGAAAAACAACATCCCTTGAAACTTGGAAAGCTGAATTGGAAATCTTCATCACAAGATAACCTTTTTGAGAAGTGGAGTATCCCATGAGGATGCAAGGCTCAGCTCTTGAACTAAACTTGTCAGAGTTGTTCAAGTTTGTGGCAAAGCATAGGCAGCCCATGATCCTTAAATGATTGATGGAAGGTGGCTTGCCATAAAGAACCTCCATAGGAGATTTGAACTCCAAAGAAGATGAAGGTAACCTATTCATAAAATAACGAGCAGTGAGAACACAATAGCCCCAATACTTGATAGGCATACAAGCCTGAAACCTCAATGCCCTTGCCACATTCAAAATTTGTCTATGCTTGAGCTCCACTCTACCATTCTGCTGAGGAGTGTAGGTTGATGCTGAATTCCCAAAAGAAGGAAATGATCCTTGCAAATGGAATTTATGAACTCAGATCCATTATCACTCCTAACAATCTTCACCATAGCTCCAAACTGATTCTGAACCATCAATAAGAAGCTTTGAATATGAATGAAGGTATCACTCTTGTTCTTCATTAGAAAAACCCAAGTTGCCCTGGAGAAGTCATCCACAATGGTGAGGAAGTATTGATAGCCTTTGATTGTAGGGACTTTATATGGACCCCAAAGATCCAAATGTATCAAGGCAAAAGGAACAGAGGCATGAGAATGACTAATAGGGAAAGATAATCTCGATTGCTTGGCTAAAGGGCAAATGGTACAATGTTTGACACATTTATTTGAAGAGTCATTTAAACACAATACATCATTCAAATGACCCAAATGAGTAGATGATATGTGTCCTAAACGCATATGCCAAAGCCAATAAGCCTCCTCTTTATTTGCCTTTGAAATAGTATGAGCTGCCACCACCTTGCTTGAGCCTGAAGGTAGTGAGTCCCTGAGTATGTAAAGGCCTTTGGATATCTCACCAATCACCATTGGCTTCCCAACATGGCCCTGAATCAACACATTTTCACAAGTAAATATAACTTTGCAATTCAACTGAGTAGGAAGCTTAGACACCGAGATCAAGTTGAGCTTGAAATCAGGCACATATAGAATGTCATCCAAGGTAAAACCAGAGGAGAAGGAGCAGCTCCTAATATGAGTGACCTTGCACTTATTGACATTTTGTAAGTGAACAAATTGATGAGGGGAATCAGCCTTCCTTATGTTGTGCAACCAGCTCAAATGATGAGTGATATGGTTAGTAGCACCTGAGTCTACAATCCAAATCATAGATGAACTAGATGTGGGGGATATATCTGCCATATTCACACGAATAGGCTCATCCTCTTGAAATGAAAGGGGATCAAAGTCATCTTGAATGACAATGTGCTGGACCCTTCCATCTAAGCCAGTGTGAAGAATCCTTTACTCCTTAGTTCCATGAAAGATTCTTTTGTCCCCTGCAGCCACATGTTCCACCAAAACAGAGGAAGGATTCTCATCATCCAAGCTCACATTGGTTGCATTCCAAGGTCTTTTCAAGGAGGAGGGTGCAAGGTGTGGGTGCTTTTTCCAACAAGTATCCAACTTATGTCCCTTCTTACCACAAAATGAGCAAAACCAAGTTGACTTATCAACTTTGCCTCCCTTGCCATTGGAACCACCTGAATAGGATCCCTGGATAGCCCCATCAGAAGAGGAGCCATTGCCATTGTAATTCCTTGGGAAAGAAGCAACATTGTTAAAACCATTGCTACCTGAGTTATATCCTCCACCACCTCTTTAATTGATGAAGTTCCTTTGAGAGTATAGGGCTGTGGCCTCCCCCAAATCCCCTATAGAACCAGAGATGGCACGTTGTCTTTCCTCTTGTAGCAACACAGAAAAAGCCACACTCAATGAAGGCAATGGTTGCCTCATCAAGAGACTACTTCTAACATGAGCAAATGATTCATTCAAGCCTAAGAGAAAAGCAATCAGTTTCTGTTTCTCCTTATGCACATTGATCAACTTGCTATCAGCTGAACACTCAAGCCTTAGGTCATCAATGGAACCCAATGCATCCCAAAGCTATTTCATCCTCCCAAAGTATTCAGTGATTGATTGAGCACCTTGTGAGCATTGGTAAATTTCCCTTGTGAGCTGGAAGATTTGTGTCCCATCAATCTTCTCAAACATTTCTTTGAGATCAAGCCAAATAGACAATGCAGTGGTGTTGTAAACCAACCCATTCACCAACTCCTTAGCAACGGTGTTCCTTAACCAAGCCTTGACCAAAGCATTGGCTCTGTCCCACCTCACATGCTGAGCCACAGGCACACTCAGACGTGAGTATGTACCATCTATAAACCCAATCTTGTTCTTTACATGCAGTCCCTCCTTGATTGTTGTGCTCCATGCGTGATAATTGCTTGATCCTTGAAGCTGAAAAGGAATCAGCAACAATCCAGTGGTGTCCGAGGGATGCAAGGATAATGGATCTTCAATCGAGTAATCAGCCATCTTGCAATGACCAAATCACAAGAAACTCAACTGAATTTGACGTAAAGAACAAGAAACTTCAACAAACTAACAACCACAAGAGCAGAAACCCAACGGAATTCCCAGAAATTGATGAATCTTCAACACCAAGCAATACGAGCAAGAATACCTGGTATGAACAGAAACAAGATCACGCGGCTATCCAGAATGAATCTAGGCATCAATCCAGTCCAGAAACAGTCGCAAATGGATCAAGATCACGAAATCAATGATCGCAATCAAGAAAACCAGCTAATCAATCACCTAATCAATCGAAGCTTGAAGACGAAGCAAACGACGAAGAACCTCGCTTGGAAAGCAAGAACTGGCTGATCTAAGCTGATACGATCCAAATGTAGATTCAATTGAGCTGAAATACAACTCAATTGATGATGTAGAAGACTTACAAAGAGTCGAAGTCCAGCGTATTGATGATTGAAGACAAGAAACCAAGCTGAAATCCTGGAATCGAAGCTCGAAATCTACCAGAAATGGAGGTTGCGTGGCTAGCAAGAAAACACCGCTGGCTCTGATACCATATGAACCGGGAGGATCTTGAATGAATATCAAATGTATTAACAACCAAAATCAGTTTGTACAATTGGTAGATCAAGGTATATATAGGAGAAGAGAGCATCTAACTAACTAACTAACTAACTTAGAGTGTAAGTAAGCTAGACTAGTGTGTACAAATGTGTAAAGTATGGAATGTATGGTATATACATTCCTATAAGCAACCAGAGGGTTTCATTACTCCTGGTAACGAAAGTAAAGATTGTAAGCTCCAAAGGTCCATCTACGGTCTTAAACAGTCGTCTCGGCAATGGTACCGTAGATTCCACGAGGAAGTTGTAGGAAACAGATACGTGAACCTTCACGAGGATCCGTGCGTGTATTATATCACCTACGGGTCTTAGTATATCATCTTAACCTTATACGTGGATGACATACTCATTGCCGCAAACGACGTGAGTTTTATGAACAATTCAAAGTCATGGTTGGCATCTGTATTTGAGATGAAAGACATGGGAGAAGCTACGTACATATTAGGCATTAAAATTGCTAGAGATCGGGCTACCCGGAAATTATGTCTTTCTCAAGAAGCCTATATCAACAAACTGTTGAAAATGTTCAGATTACAGTATGCCAAACCCGTGGATACGCCGGTGGTATTTGGGTCCGCACTGTCAAAACGTGACGGCCCCAAGAACCTGGCATAGCGAGAACATATGAAGGGTGCATATTATTTAAGCATGGTCGATAGTTTGATGTACGCCATGCAATGCACCCGTCCGGATATCTGTTAGGCCGTGGGCCTAGTAGCACGTTTCCATTGAGATCCTGGATATCAACATTTAAAGGCTGTAAAATGAATTATAATTATCTGAAAGGTACTGCCGACTACGCACTGTTCTATGAGGGCGAGAAGTTAGAATTTACCGGTTATAGTGACGCTGACCATGGTGGTGACCCGGATGATCGTAAGTCCACCATAGGAGGAGTCTTTCTCCTTGCTAATGCCGCCATTTCATGGATGAGCAAGAAGCAAACCTGTGTCGCGCTGTCTACGATGGAATCGGAATTTGTAGCCCTCTCCAAGAATGCACAGGATGTTGTCTGGCTGAAAAGGCTTCTTACTGCGCTGCTTGATGGCGATGTCGGGAGTAAACCTGAAGGTGTAATCTGACAGTCAAGCAGCTATTGCGGCAGAAAAGAATCTAAAGTACCATAGTAGGACCAAACACATTGATGTGAAATATTTTTATGCTAAATATATGGTAGAAGACAATATAATCACTTTGGAATACTTGTCCACTGATAACATGGTTGCGGACCCATTAACTAAACCACTACGCAGGGAGATATTCGAAAAGCATGTAAAACTGCTTGGATTGCGTAGGGTTTAAAAGTGGCGTGTATCTGTGATAACATTTTGATATTGGAGAGTTACATTTTTGAAACGAAAGAATTGCAATTGAGTTTATGATCTATCGACGTCATAATGTTTGAATAAATTACAGTCTATAAACTAAGACGTAGGAGGACGCAATCCTCTGTCAAAACTATGTCGAATATGGGCCTTACCTAGTCACACAGGTACGGTCGTCTTGCGGTGGAGGGAGGCATCTACCAAGCTAGGCTGGCTAAGAATCAGGGGGATAAACTTGATTACACAAGATGATCATCTAGTCTCGAAGTAACTCGACATGATCTTCGTTGCAAATCGACGTGATGAACTTCGTTCGTCATTAATCCACATTCTGGGCCAGATGAGAATCTGCAACTTAAAAGTTCAGGTATGCTATCTACGCGTGCTTCATACTACGCGTGCCATGTTCGACCACGGGGTCACAGCTCGGTTGTGCTAGATAAGAATCCTCGTGATTCTAGCTGGCGCAAACTTCTTCACCTCGAGCGTGTGATTGATCCCGGGAGCCTTATGAAGAGGCACCCAAAGTATCCTCACAAACTCGGAACTCATATCTAAGGTCAGGCTCAATGTTTGCTTCCCGGCGTACGAGCGTAGTGCTGAACAAAAAGGCCCAGTGACCACATCTTTGGAAACCGTTTGGGTTTGACTAAGGATATGAGTGATGGATTTCTATAATTCACCGACTCTTGTATTCACTAGGTGGCCACCAACCGGATATTAGTTGAAGGTTGTGAATACTTGTACGGATGCCTTGGAGAAGTGTTCCTATGAGGAAACTAGGCAAAATGAGAATTATCAGTTTACCTAGGATACAACGCGACACTATATAAATGTTGTTTATAACAGGTTGATTGGAGAAAAGGGAATCAACGTTCTGCGGGAGCTACAACACTCCTAACAGATGAGTAGCAAGATGCTCGTCGTGTCCGCCGGTCGCACCGCAAACCTCGTATGAACTATTCGGAAGCAAGGGCGTGATCAAAAGAGTGAAATGTTGATGCAGATTTGGACGAAAATACATTAACAGGCACCCTCCCATTCCGGCGAGTGGGAGCTGTAAGCATATGGTGATGGGCGCCGTAAATGGAAGCCCATTATATGTATATGTTACCAAATTAATTGGGTACATGTCACATTAAGACATTGGGTCAGACCCGAATCTCAATTGACATGAGAGGCCCAAATTATGGGCCTCCCTATACAAAGGCTGGTCGAATATTAGTGAAGGGGTGAAGTAGACTTTTGTCCACTTTAATCCTCCTATATATATGGGGTGTTAGGGGTTTTATTAGATTAATCCTTAATCCTACATTGGAGTGTTTTAGAGAGAAAAACCCTCCCCCCAAAACACTCACTTCGGCCGAACCACACATACACCAAGGTTGTGCCAATTTGCCTTCGGAAAAAACACTCCGGAAATCCGTCCCTTGTCAAGAATTGATCTGAGGCGTTGCTATGGAGAATATACCGCGTAGGGCTTCCTTCACAAGAACCTCTACGAGTGCCGACCGGAGGATCGTGAACTCCCTTCTGCAAGGATCTTGGGACTACATACTACTTGTGAGGTATGTGCGAATCTTCCGCTACGTAATATTGATTACTAGCATGTACCGTGTTTATAGTATCCGTAGTGATACTCCCCGTAATCTAACAACTAAATCTATCAATAATATCTACATCCCTAAAATTGTGCTAGATATATTGATAGTTTCAATTCACGTTTATCTTGTGAACCTAACCCTAATTTCGACCTATATTCCTAGGTACATAATATTCGGCCGAAAGTTTAAAAGTAAGAACTTTTGATTTTCTGAAATTTTTTCGGATTCATTAGGTTACTTGTGGACTAAGAAATTAAAAATTTCACCTTGTACCTAAAGAGGTTCGACCGAATATCACTAGGATTAGAGTTTGTGGTCAAATTACAAGATCAAATCTTGCAAAGATCAAGAAATCAATGTTTAATTTTGATAAAAGTCTTGTTTTTCTTGAAGATCAAGAACATCAAACTTTACTATGAACATCATGAAAAATTTCGGCCATTAAAATTGTAAATATCGAAAATTTTAAAACTTTGAACCCAATTTTAAAATTTTGG
Source organism: Clarkia xantiana subsp. parviflora (assembly GCA_036873135.1). NCBI lineage: Eukaryota > Viridiplantae > Streptophyta > Magnoliopsida > Myrtales > Onagraceae > Clarkia > Clarkia xantiana. Next base: position 25,461,591 of record JAPTYO010000011.1, read on the forward strand.
CCGGTGTATCAAGAAATCCAAGAACATCAGTTTTATCAAAATCATGAACTCCCTAACACAGGCTCTGATACCACTGTAGGATTATAGGGGTAGATACAACATAAACTATATCAAGATATGTGCTAGGTAACTAATACACAGCAGACGATAGTGCACATACCTACTTTGCTTCTATGTACCTTTGATCGCTTGATGGGGAGTTCTCGATCCGCCGGACGGTTCCCGTAGAGGTTCCTGTTAGAGAAGCCCTACGCGGACTATGCCTCACAGCAAAGCGTCAGTTAATTATTCGCGGGATGGATCTCCGGAGTAAATTGTTTGACACAATTTGGAACCTCCTAGGTCTAGAGTGTTTCGGCCGAACTAGAGTATTTAGGGAGGATGGATTTCTTTTAGTCTTACCACAAAGGAGGAGAGAAATTGCTTATTATAAATCCCTAACACCTCCCTATTTATAAGAGGAGCAAAGTGGACAAAAGTCCACTTTGCCCCTAGTAAGTTCGGTCGGCCATTATAAGCTAGGGAAGCCCAATTTTGAGCCTCTCATGTCAATTAGGATTTTAGGCCTAGCCCAAAATCCATAATGTGACATAACCTAATTACTTAGGTAACTAACTCACATTAATGGGCTCTCAAATACGGCGGCCCATCATCCAAGTGCTAACAGTAAATTCAAGAATACCAATTTTATCAAAAACATGAACTCTTAACATATGCTCTGATACCACTGTAGGATTATATGGGATAAATAATAAGGAAACAAAACAAGATACGTGCAAGGTAACTAATTACGCAGCGGAATATGGTGCACATACCTACAAAGATTTCCGTAGTCTCAAGATCATCGAGGGGAGTTCTCGATACGCCAGACGGTTCTCGTAGAGATTCTGGTTAAGGAAGCCCTACGCGGATTGATATCCACAACAAAGGCTCTGTCGATTCTTTAGCGGGGATGAATCATCGGAGTAAATTGCTTAACACAATTTGGCACCTCTTTGGCTTGCTAGTAGTTTTGCCCGAACTATGTAGGTTTAGGGAGGAGGATTTCTTTTATCTCTCCACAAAGGAATAAGAGATTAGCTTCTAATAAATCCATAGCACTCCCTATTTATAAGAGGAGCAAAGTAGACAAAAGTCCACTTTACCCTCACATCAAGTTCGGCCGGCTATAGACTGTGGGAGGCCCAGTTTTGAGCCTCTCATGTCAATTGAGATTTTAGACATTACCCAATTTCCTTAGGTACCAGACTCTTATTTAATGGGCTCCCAATTATGGCGGCCCAATCTCCAAATGCCAACAATAATAACATTAACAATAATCTATTGGTCCAATTAAAAAGTAACTAATATACTTTATAACTTAACCAACCAAATTTAAACATTGTTTTTAACTTATCCATCATAGTCACAACTCTTCATTAATGAAAAATATAGTAATTGCGAATTTTAAAAATTAGACATTTTATAATTAAGGTATCCACTCGTGTGAAATATCTCAAATTATTAATACATGTATATTAACTTATTTAAATAAGAACAATATTCAAATTACTTCAAAAATATCATTAAATAGAAATGTGTAGATGTTAAAATAGCAAGTTTTAGGTTATATTAATTTTACATCTTATAAAAATGATATATAATGTTGATTATTTCACTAATATAAGATATTTTAAAAAATAATTAGAATTAAATAATTTAATTAAATTATTTCATTATTATTAATTAATTTTCTATCAATTTTTTTTTTAATTTTCAAATAATTTTTTATATGGTTGAATATTAAATAAATTAAGATATTTTTTAATTTTTTTACCGCGCGGTGCGCTGGGTCAATGACTAGTCTATATAATATATAATTGGGATACATCCTAGGCAATTAGGCTGCTAATTAGCTGCCATGTCATCACTCTATTTTTCCATTGGCCCATCAATAACACACGTTACATTAGTAGTACGCCCCGCTCTGCACTTTTCCTCTCTTCGGTGCGTTTACTGCGTAGTCAATTTTTAACGTTTCATTAGCCCAATAAAAAATCTTCCGTTTAAATCTGAAAATCTTTCATTTAACACGCACCCAATTCATTCTTTTCTCAACGTCTCTTCTTTTCAACTCATTCTATGTGCACTTTCAATGTCCACTCCCTCCCTCTTTATTGTGTGTTTCAGACTGGCCTTCAGTTTCAGATCGACATTTGTTACAACGATTAATTTGTCCGCTTCATCTTAAATTTTCTTGATCGTTTCAAGAATTCACCCACTGACTCTCTCCTAGGTGTTCAACCTATCCAAAATTCTACTGGTGGTTGTTGTAGCGAATTGAACGACACGCCTCCATGGACGTGTTAGATTACGGGGAGTAATCACTACGGAACTTAAACATGGTATGTGCTAGTAATATCAATTACGCAGCGGAAAGTTTACACATACATAAAGAGTAACCGTAGTCCAAGATCCTTGCTCGAGGGAGTTCGCGATCCTCCGGTCGGAACACGTAGAAGTCCTTGTGAAAGAATACCTACGCGGTATAAGCTCCACAGCAAAGCCTCTGATCGATTCTTGGCACAAGGACAGATCTCTTGAGAGTTTGCTCGAAAGAAATTTGGCACACCCTTGGTGACTTGCTTGTTTCGGTCGAACCTTATGGTGTGGGATGAGGGTTTTTCTCTCTAAAGCTCTCTTATGAGGGAATTATGATTAACCCTAAAATTTCCCTAACACCTCTTATTTATAGGAGTAAAATGGACAAAAGTCCACTTTACCCCACCATAATAATTCGTCCGGCCTATGTATTTGGGGAGGCCCAATTTTGGGCCTCCCATGTCAATTGGGATTTGGGTCTAGCCCAATTACCCTAATGTGACATTTACCCAAGTTCATTAGGTAATCTTTACATATCATGGGCTACCAATTACGGCATCCATCACCATATGCTTACAGCTCCCACTCGCCGGAATGAGAGAGTGCCTTTTAATGTATTGTTGTCCAAATCCGCATCAACATTTATCCCTTTTGATCTGCTCCATGCTTACGAATAGTTCATACGAGGTTTTTCGTGCGACTGGCGGATACGACGAGCATCGTGCTACTCATCTGTTAAGAGTATTGTAGCGCCCGCGGAACATTGGATCCCTTTACTCTAATCAACATGTTATAAACAATATTTATATGTTGTACCGCGCTGTATCCTAGGTCAACTGATAAATTAACATTTGCCTAGTTTCCACAGAGGAACACTTCTCCAAGGCATCCGTACAAGTATTCACAGCCTTCAACTAATATCCGGCTGGTGGCCACCTAGTGAATACAAGAATCGGTGAATTACAGGTGAATTTGACCATCCCCATCGCTCATACACTTAGTCAAACCCAACCGGTTTCCAAGACGTGGGCACTGGGCCTTTTTGTTCAGCACTACGCTCGTATGCCGGGAAGCGAGCATTGAGCCTGACCTTAGGTATGAGTTCTGAGTCCATGAGGATACTTCGGGTGCCTCTTCATAAGGCTCCCGGGATCAATCACACGCTCGAGGTGAAGAAGTTTGCGCCCGCCAGAATCACGAGGATTCCTTCCTAGCACAACCAAGCTGTGACCCCGTGGTCGAACGTGGCACGCGTAGTATGAAGCACGCGTTAATAGCATACCTAAACCTTTTGGGTTGACAGGAAAGGGATATGTCAATCATGATATCACAGATTCTCATCTGGCCCAGAATGTGGTTAAATGACGAACGAAGTTCATCACGGTGATATGGGAAATGAAGATCACGTCGAGTTACTTCGAAACTAGATAATCGTCTCGCTTAATCAGGTTTATCCCCCTGACTCTTAGCCAGTCTTTTTTTGTGGAGGCCTCCCTCCATCACAAGACGACCGTACCTGTGTGACTAGGTAAGGCCCACATTCGACATAGTTTGGCAGAGGATTGCGTCCTCCTACGACTTAGTTTATAGACCGTAAATCTGATGTAATCAAAACATTATGACGTCGATTGATCATAAACTCGGTTGCAATTATTTCTCTTACAAAATGTAACTTTCTAATATCAAAATGTTATCACAGATACATGCCATTTCTAAACCCTACGCAATCCAAGCAGTTTTACATGATTTTTCAAATATCTCCCTGCGTAGTGGCTTAGTTAATGGGCCCGCAATAATAATATTATCAGTGGACAAGTATTCAATAGTGATTTATTGTCTTCTACCATAGATTTAGCATAAAAATATTTCACATAAATGTGTTTGGTCCTACTATGGTACTTTAGATTTTTAACTGGCGCAATGGCTGCCTGACTGTCAGAGAACACCTTCACAGGTTTACTCTCGACGTCACCGTTAAGCATCCCAGTAAGAAGCCTTTTCAGCCAGACTCCTTCCTGTACATTCTTAGAGAGAGCTACGAATTCCGATTCCATCGTTGCCAGCGCGACACAGGTTTGCTTCTTGCTCGTCCATGAAATGGCGGCTTTAGCAAGGAGGAGCACTCCCCCTGTGGTGGACTTACGATCATCCGGATCGCCACCATGGCCGGCGTCACTGTAACCGGTCAATTCTAACTTCCTGCCCTCATAGCACAGAGCATAGTCGGCAGTACCTTTCAGATAACAAATTATTCGTTTTACAGCCTTTAAATGTTGATAGCCAGGATCTGATTGGAAACGTGCTACTAGGCCCACGGCATAACAGATATCCAGAAGGGTGCTTTGCATGACGTACATCAAACTACCAACCATGCTTAAATATTCTGCACCCTTCATCTGTTCGCGCTCTACTAGGTTCTTGGGGCCGTCACGTTTTGACAGTGCGCACCCAAATACCACTGGCGTATCCACGGGTTTGGCATCCTGTAATTTGAACCTTTTCAACAGCTTATTGATATAGGCTTCTTGAGACAAACACAATTTCCGGGTAGCCCGATCTCTAGCAATTTTAATGCCTAAGATATATGTGGCCTCTCCCATGTCTTTCATCTCAAATACAGATGCTAACCAGGACTTTGACTTATTCATGAAACTCATGTCGTTTGCAGCAATGAGTATGTCATCCACGTATAAGGTTAATATGACATGTTTGGACCCGGAGGTCTTATAATACACGTACGGATCCTCGTGAAGATTCACGAATCCGTTTCCTAGGATTTCCTAGTGGAATCTGTGGTACCATTGACGAAACGATTGTTTAAGACCGTAGATGGACCTTTACGTTCGTTACTAGGAGTAATGAAACCCTCTGGTTGCTCCATGTAGATCTCTTCCTCCAGGTTTCCGTGGAGGAATGCGGTCTTAACATCCATTTGGTGCAGCTCGAGAATCAAGACTTGTGACCAAGGCCAGAATAGCCTGTACTGTGGTGTAACGCACACTTGGTGAGTATGTTTTGTCAAAATCCACTCCGTGAAGTTGGGTATATCCTTTCGCAACAAGTCGAGTTTTGTATCGCTCGACCTTCCCATCAGCGGTGAGTTTCAATTTGAGAACCCAGTTGGATCCTATGGCCCTGCGTCCATCAGGTAAATCAACTAAAGACCATACCGAATTGGCTTTCATTGACGAGATCTCCTCCTCCATTGCATTCCTCCATTCCTTTGCCTGAGGTCCTTCCAACGCTTCTTGAACCGTTACAAGTTCGTCAACAGATATTAGAGTGAAGATTTCTCCTCTCTCGATGGGAAACTTCTTAGGAGAAGTTTTATGCCTTTTGACTACATCTATGCTCGTTGTTCCCATCTTGAGTCTGAACAATACTCCCACTTGGAACAATGCTTCCGATCGGAGCATCACTCACACTGGGAATAAGTGCAGTGCTCGAACCTATAAGCTTGAATCATACTTCATCGATGATTAAGGATTACAAACTAAAGTGTGCACTATATATACTAAGTGAGACTAGGCTCACCAACTAGGACTATGCTAGCTTAACCTAGTGGCCGGGTGTATACAACTAATTGTAAGTGTAGACACTTACACTATATATGCAACTAAGAGTGAGTGTAGACAATATGAACCATCAACATATACTACACTCTATATTCTCCCATCCTTTTCTTCTTCTTCTTTTCTTTCTTGAAAGACATCCTTGATTCCATATAGCTTCAACAAAGCCAAGTGTTGGTTCTTCACTAAAGCCTTGGTTAGCAAGTCAGCTAGTTGATCCTTTGAAGGAATGTAATGAACACCAATCATTGTCCAATGTGGTGTCTTGTGAAATGACAATCCAATTCAATGTGTTTGGTACGCTCATGAAACATTGGATTTTTAGAAATCTTCACAGCTGCTTGACTATCTGTGTATATTGGGATAGGAAGGTTTACTTGCAAACCAAGTTCCTTGAGAATTCTGCCTACCCAAAGTGCCTCTTGAATAGCAACTCAAAGGCATCTATACTCTGCTTCAACACTTGATAGGGAAATGGTATCTTGCTTCTTGACCTTCCAAGCTATCATGGCTACACCAAGCTTAACACAATAGGCACTCACTGACTTCCTACTAAAAGGGCAAGCAGCCCAATCAGAATCACAAAACAAGCTCAAATTAAGATTGTTGTTGGAAGGATAGATCAAGCCTTGGCCTGGGGTGCCCTTGATGTACTTGATTATCCTTATGGCAGCTTCATAGTGAGACTTCTTTGGCTTGTCAACAAATTGACTTAGTCTTTGGACTGAGAAGCTAATGTCTGGTCTTGTCATGGTAAGATATAGAAACTTACCAATAAGTCTCTTTTATGAAGTAGCATCCTCTAATAGCACATCATCAGTGTTGGAGTTGGATGCTTTGTCATACTCATGTGTGGTGAGCTTGACATTGAATTCCATAGAAGTTTCAGAAGGCTTTGCAGCCCTAAGTCAGCCTCCTCAATGAGCTCCATAGCATATTTCCTTTGATTGATCACAAGTCCTTGATTTGATCTTGCAATCTCCAATCCCAAAAAGTACCTCAAGTCTCCCAAATCCTTCAATTTAAAGTGTATTTGGAGTGTGTATTGATTGATCATCTTGTTATTGGAACCAGTGATTAGAAGATCATCAACATAGATTACACTCTATGGTAGCTTAACCTAGTGGCCGGGTGTATACAACTAATTGTAAGTGTAGACACTTACACTATGTATGCAACTAAGAGTGAGTGTAGACAATATGAACCATCAACATATACTACACTCTATATGTTGAGAAAGACGGTGTGAAATTAGTAGGTGACGAGCAGGTCGCTAGCTGGTGAAACTTTCTTCAGAGGAAGGTTTTCGTGGTATAGAGGGCGGCAAGCAGGTCGCTAGCTGGTGCCTCTTCCTTCGGAGGGAAGTCTTCCCAGAGGCGGCAAGCAGGTCTCCACCTGTCCTTTCTTAAGAGGGAAGGTTTCCTCCAAGTATCTGATGGTCGACTCGACTTGACTCGTATTTTAGTAAGGAAGCTTTAATCCTCGACTTAACTTATACTTCAACAAAGGGGAGCCTTGAATGAGTTTCTCGCCTTGTCCTTTGTTGTCTGGTGGGTCGACTTCTGTTTGTAGGGTAGTCGACCATTCATCTTTGTCTCCTTACTCCGGTCTTAAATGGTCGATCATACATTCTTTTGAGAACTCGACCTTTACTCTGTCGACTCGTACTAGGGTGCCTCGAATCATATCCAACAAGTAAGTTTAAGGATTAACGGTGTCACTAAGCCACCTTAATCCCCCCGTAGCCTATATATACTTCTCAGGTTGTATTCATTTGGGAAAGGTCGCATCTTTACACATTTTTAGCTAAGCCTTCTCTCTACTTTATCTCTTTAAGAATCTCAGACTGACTTAGGCATCGGAGAGGGCACATCGAGCACCCCCCCCCCCCCCTCTCTGTGCTCGATATTGCCCCTTGTGCAGGTCGGCAAGGAGCGAGACGACGGACCACGCCAACAGATTAAATTTACGAGTCAACGGATCATCAAAGAAAGCAATCTACCCGTGAGAAGTGTCATTCTGACCGAAGACCCATTGACCCGATACACACATCTTAACAAGTGGTAGCCAATAACGCATCACTCGAATAGGAGATAGATAACTGCGCCTGCGACATCATGGTTCTGACCATGTCTAGGAGTGTCCGATTACGACCTTCAGCCACACCATTCTGCTGTGGTGTGTTGGGGATTTTCGTTTGACAGGCTATCCCCCTTTCTTTGCATAACTTATCAAACTCATTAGAGAGATATTCTCCACCTCTATCAGTGCGTAGGGTTTTCACCTTTCGCCCCTGTTGATTCTCTACAAGGTTTAGAAAGTTTCTAAAGCAATCTATTGCCTCGGATTTACGAGTAATAAAATGAGTAAACCCATAACAAGTAAAGTCTTCAATGAAAGTTACGAAGTATCATTTTCCATTCCTAGCGGTTACACTCATTGGCCCACAAACGTCGGAGTGAATCAGCTGCAATGGATACTCAGCTCGTTGAGCTTCTCCGAATGGCTTGTGGGTGGACTTTCCTGCTATACAATCATGGCAAGTGTGTTCAATCACATTGTGGTACCAGGCAAAATATCTCTTCGGGATAATGAATGGACCCTATCATAGCTTATATGTCCTAGCCTCACATGCCATCCGGCCGCGTCAGTCTCTGCTTCCCTGGAGGATAATGCGTACATTCTATTCGAATCCATACTACCATTTAAATCCATGATAAAGATGCCATAAGAGGAATAAGCATGCCCAAAGAAGACATTTCCTTTATTTATGCGAACAAAGTTCTTCTCAAATGATAAAATGTAATTATTATTCATAAGAGCGGAAACAGAAACAGTTTCTACTGATTCTAGGAGCAAAAACGACATTTTAAGTAGTATGGTCCTGCCATTGTTCAGATACAACTTGCAGTTCCCTACTCCTATGACTTCAACTTGTGAGTTGTCACCAATGTATATCCTCTTAGAATCCTTTGGCAATCGTCTAAACTTGGCGAACAATCCTTTGTCGTTGGCTATGTGGTCCGTCGCACCTGAGTCAAAAATCCAAGATGGATTTGAGTCAGTTAACATAACAATTGAGGAAACAAGAGCTTTCATTACATAACCAACACCGCATACCTTTTCAGCATGCGATTTGCTGGACCTTGTACCTTCGCCTATTCGGCGTGGACTGGAGTTCTCGCGGACTATCTCTGATTTTAGTCAAAGGTTGCCAGGTTTAGGCTTTGTCAACATTTTACCGTTGACAACCTGTTGTTTCTTTCCTTTTTTCATCATCTTCATCTTTCCTTGCCCAGTACGTCCGGGTATTTTTTTCAGTCGAGCTTGTTCCATCTCGATGAATTTCAGGACTGATGCAAGATCTAACACAAAACCACTGGCAGTCAGTAAAGCCCTGACTGATCTCCATGACTTCGGACGACCCCGATGATGGCTTGAATTTTATCCCATTCACCCACATGACCTTCTTGTTCCAGTGGTTTTAACATGCCAAGGAGATCATATACCTTTTAAAGTACACTCTTGTTGTAGTTGTTTAAGCTCTCTCCATCGTTGGTATAAGTGGGTGCAGGATTGCTGCCATGCCATTTACATATCTCATGAAGAGGGCATCCCAAATGTCTTTTGTAACCAGAACATCCTTACACTCGTCATGGAATTCCTGAGACATCTCAGTCAGCAATATCTCCTTTGCTTTCTTGTCATCTTGCTCCCATTGGAAATGGTTAAATGCTAGGTCTTTGGTTAGACCAGCATCTGGGCAGCTCATGGAATTCTGAATGTGACCTTCAAGGCCATTATCCTCCAACAGTGCACAGACGCGCTTGCTCCACAAGTCGTAGTTGGTCTTAATCAAAATCTCATTAGCACAAGATGATGTCATCTATGTTGTAATTCGTTACTAAACACGTTGATGATTATACAAAATCAGGGAGACAATAACATTTTGAGAAAGAATTGCATACATCGGATATCTATTAAGATAGAATCCGACAAATAATGATTCCTCAGTCATCTAAACCAACCGACCACCAGTAAACCAATGGAAGATGGCTATGAAAAAGTTCACATTATCGTCGTCCTCTATCCAATAGATTAGTCTTTTAAAACGGTTTTAATCGTAAATTAATGGAACGGAGATTTTAAAACAAGCATACCCGATCTTGGCTTTCCCTAGGCCCTTTTTATTTTGGAAAAATATTCCGATGAATTCACTCATGCATACATAATTCTACTATCCATGTAAATTATTATACGCCAGTAACATTCATCATACAAACCACAATCATGCTTACGCGTCATACGTCTAATGTTCCGATGAACTCATGCTTTCATATATAATTCTACTTCCAAGTAAATTATCAAATGCGGCTACATCCCCAACATTCTAGCATACGTGTCAAACATTAAACTTCCATATCAATCATACATATTTGGCGACTGGATTTCGATTTAAAATAATTTTAAACATTAGGGGTTGATTTGCAATCATGCTTATATTTAATTACGCAACATTCTTGACATGAAACCTAGTCATTTCCAACCATCACAGCATGTCTATCCTAGTGCGCAAACCATATATTTAACCAGGGCTCCGCCCCCAACATGCAATATCCAGCTAGCTTGACTCAGTAAAGACTAACATTTCTAATCATGAATGAATATATTTAAATTAATAAACAATTGCAATTCATCCCACTAATTAATCCAATCCCAAAACACGTATCTTCCGAGATCCATCCCCATAATTGAAACAATGCATAAAGGTTATCAACCCTTGAGCACTGTGTAGGCCTATTAAGGTTCAAAAACATTTGGATTTTAAAACTTGACCTCCCTATTTAAATTGACTTGTATTCGTTTTTGAAAATACGGTCTGGTTCAGTCAATTTAAGTCCGGTTTTGTTTGGTCCAAAAAATCTGGTTCGGGTCCGGTCAAGAAAAATTCGATTCGGTCAGGTTTTAGTTTTATAATCTGGTTCGGTCTGAATCGGTCCAATAAAAATAGGGTTCGGTTCGGTTCAACACACAAAACCGGTTCGGTTAGATCCACTTAGTTACCCCGGTCCGACCCGACCTGATTAGGTCGAACCGATTGAGAAAACCCGTTCGGTTCAATTCATCCCGGTTTGACATATTGGACCGACCCATTTAAAAATATAAAGGTTGGGCCGAAATGTTTACTTGTGGCCAAGTAGTGTTTTGAAATCCATTAATATTATTTAACTTAGCCACCAAATATATATTTTATTTATTGTCAATATCTTAAATAGGGAAACCTATATTAACAATATATTTTCTCAATCTTTTAGGTAACTAAATCTATCAATAATATCTTTATCCCTATTAAATATTTAGATATATTGATAGTTATATATATTTCTATATATTAATGTGAATCTATCCTAATGTTCCCAATTATAGATATATTGTTACCTAGAATAAAAATTAAAATATGGTAAACAATACACCTAGCATATTCGGCCGAAAATTAAAGCTTGGTGCCTAAAAAATTTAAAATTTTTACCTTGTAATTCACTTAGGGTTTCGGCACAAACACATAATTGGGAATAAGTGGTCAAATTTCAAGATCAAATTTTAATAAGATCTACAATCCAATGTTTGATTTTGATAAATATCACATTTTTCTTGAAGATCATGAACATCAAATTTCCTCAACATCATGAAAATTTCGGACCTCCTGTAACCCAAAAAAAAAATCGAAATTTTAAAAATTTTTAATTTAAAATTTCGGTCCAAACTTAAATTTTCAAGAACACCAATTTATCAAAATCATGAACTCCTAACACAGGCTCTGATACCACTGTTAGATTACGGGGGTAATCACTACGGAAAATAAAACCATGGTACATGCTAGTAATCGGAATTACGCAGCGGAAGAATCGCACATACCTCAACAATAATCAGTAGTCCCAAGATCCTTGTAGCAAAGAGTTCACGAACCTCTAGTCGGCACCCGTAGGGGTTCTTGTTAAGGAAGCCCTACGTAGTATATTCTCCACAGCAAAGCCTCAGATCGATTCTTGGCAAGGGACGGATCTCCGGAGTGTTTGCTCGAAGGAAAATTGGCACACTCTTTGGTGGATGTATGGTTCGGCCGAATATGGTGTTTCTGGGGGAAGGGTTTTCTCTCAAATCACCACATAGAGGGAATTGTGATTAACCCTAATAAAACCCCTAACTACCCATATATATAGGAGGAGTAAAGTGGACAAAAGTCCACTTTACCCCCACCTAGTAATTTGGTCGGCCTATGTATAAAGGAGGCCCAATTTTGGGCCTCCCGTGTCAATTGGGATTTGGGTCTGGCCCAATGTCCTAATGTGACATGTACCAAATTAACTTAGGTAACATATACATATAATGGACTTCCATTTACGACGCCCATCACCATATGCTTACAGACAGACATGTTGTGATGGTTGCGATTGCCTAGGATTCATGTCTAAAAACACGCATGATTAATTGTAAGCATGAATTGCAAGTCAGTCCCTAATATTTTAAAATGTTTTAAAAACAAAAGCCAGTCACCAAATATGCATGTTTTATGTGGAAGTTTCATGTATGACACGTATGCTTGAATGTTGAGGATGTGGCTGCATGTAATAGTTTACTTAGAAAGTAGAATAATATATATGCTAGAATGAGTTCCTCGGAACATTAGACGCATGACGCATATGCATGATGTGTTGTTTGGATGATGAATTTGGCTTGCTATGATAATTTACTTGTGAAGCAGAATTGTATATGCATGCGTAAGTTCATCGGAATATTTTAAAATACAAAAGAGCCTTGGGAAAGCCAAGATCGGGTATGCTCATTTTAAAGTTCCCGTTCCGGTAATTTGCTAACAAAACCGTTTTAAGAGACTGGTCTATTGGATTGAACACGACGGTAATGTAAACTCTTTCACGAACCCCCTTCCCTCGGTTTACTGGCGGTCAGTTGGTTCAGGTGGCTGAGGAATAATTATTTGTCGTATTCCATCTTATTAGATATCTGATTTATGCAATTCTTTCTCAAAATTTTATTGTCCCACTGATAATGCATGATTAACAATGTATTAGTTTTCATGGCTGGGTCATTACGCTTCTATGAACCTCACAATCTGGACGGTATGAATTATGATGAATGGAAAGACAGTGTTGAGGATCCCCTTATTGCTGCGGATGCTGATGAGCGAATCAAACCGAAAGCAAACAGGATCGAGACGGATGAATATGGAATACCATACCCCTACAACAGCAAGAAAAGGTTGAGGAAAGATCAGACAGCACGAGAATTGATTTACTAGAAACTGTCAGTTAAAGTTGAGGAAGGGTTTATGGAGAGCAATGCTTTGCATAATTGTTGTGCCATACGCCTTCGCTACGGTGGAGGAAAGGCCGCTGAAGCAAAAGACCTCATGGCAGAATACTAAAGTATTCTATGCAATGATGGCGGTATTATAACCGCTCATGATTCCGCTGACGAAGTAGACGTATGGACAAGAGCTCGGAAAGTAATAGAGATGTTTCCTCTTTCATGATTTGCTAACGATGATGGACTCACATGTCTGATCACATCGATTAAGACGATCGTGGATCTGTACGAGGCCAACGATGAGGAGTCACCTTCAAAGAACCCGAGACAACCAATGACAGATTCGATGGTCTTCGGAAATGCTTGGCTAACCCCAGCAACAAAAGTATAAACGATGATCCGCTGTAAACCACCGTTGATTCATGTGCCATAATAGGTACACCTCGTTTTCCACACACATAGAACTTAAAAACATTTTATTTGATGCAAGACATCTGATCAAATTCACTTGTGAATTCTTTTCAGGTGGAACGCTGAACGTGGTCAAGACTGCTTGTCTATCTTACCTTCATTGAAGCTTCAATCTATGATCAGAAACCTTATTATTTTTGTTGATGGATTTCCTATTTATTCGTTTAATGTTTGAATTTTGGTTGATTAAGATTCAGATTTATTGAATAAAGTAGTTTATGTTAGACTCGAAACGAGATCTACTTATCAAAATTAATCGACCCTATTAAATGGGATCTATCCGAAATGAAGTTAAAACCGAAATATCCGCCAAATGCAATTGGTCGGATCAAACAAAAGACACACTCTTCTTAATCTAATATCGCGAAACATCGAAATATCATTAATATCCATTGATTGCGTAGTTCTAAGAGCGAACCGACTTATATCTTTCATATTTGTTAGTACTCTATTATACGATAAATTATGTAATGATGAACATGTTCGACACCTATTGGATTAAATTAAAATTAATTTTGGAAACAAAACGATTTATACCATGGGTTAAACCTGGAATAGGTGCCACAGGCGCGTGTACCTCGTAAGACGGAACACATTGTTTTCAGAGTACGAATTTAAATGATGAAGTGTTTTGTAAACACCTAATTTTGGTACGCGTGACACATATATAACACGTTAAAAAATGTTATGTGTAACGCGTTTAAAAAATGAAGTATTTAAATATGGAAGGTCACGGGGTTGCTAAAAATAGGCTTAGTTTAAATTAGGATAGTGTAGATGCATTTAATATTTTGTAATATTCAGAAAATATATGGTATATATTTATGGAAATATGCAATAAATATATATTCATAATTTTCGGAATTAATTAGTGTATATTAGGGAAAATATTATTTTCCTAATTTTAGGTGTTAATCTAGCTATAAAAGGGTCCTTAGTCTATGTAAAAAAACACATCATCAATAATACTACTATCAGATCTCGAAATTCGTGTATATTTGTCATGTAGTGTAAAGTTTTTTTTTTCTTTCTCTCTTTCTCCTGCAACTTCCCACGCCGGACCTGTGCTAGCCGGTGACCGCCATGTCCTCGTCGTTGACCCTCCTCACCACTGCCTCGTCGGAGCTCCGACTGCCGTTCTTCGTGCCAGCATCCACCACGGCCCTCGACCACCTCTCTATCTCTCTCTCTTTCTCCCCCCCCCCCCCCCTCTCTCTCTATATCTCTCTCTTTTGCAGAGCTGCCGGACAGCCCGACCGGACCGGAGCTCCGTCCGCCGTCCTCGTTGCAGACCCCCCAGCGTCCGCCCACCACGCTGTCTGAACCTCGCCGGAAGTCATGCCATCCTCATAGTCCCGACTGGACCAGAAGCTCAGCCCTCGCCGGTAACTGCCGTTCCATCCGGAGTTTGTCCCTATGCCACACCAGGCTTCGACATCCCTCTGCTCCGTCTATCCCTGCCGTGATTTCCTGCTCGCCACCGTGGTCCAGTCGCCGCCTGACTGGAGCTCGTCCGCTGCTGCTATCCCGTCCTTGCAAGTCCCGTTTCTTTTTTTTTTTAAATCTGTTTATTATTTATTTGTTTATTATTTATTTAGTTATTTATTATATTTTTCTGTTAGTATTTTATTATTATTATATTATAATTAATTAGGTAATTTAAATGTTGTTGGTTAAATTTGATGGTGTAGAATATTAATTGTACAAGTGATCATGTATACATGTTGAATATATATTAGGTTATGTATGTATCTAAGCATGTTAAGTAATTTTGGAGTTTTAGATGTTGTTTTAATTAGGAGTTATATATTATAATTATTTTTTTTAGATTTATGCCAATAGTTAATAATATATTGTTATATGTTAAATTTAATCAAATTTTAGCATCGTTAGATTAATCTGATATAACATAATAAAGTTGGCAAACACGTTAATTGAGTACCGAAAGGGCGTAGTTAAAAATTAATATTTTTACTTCGTAATAGAACCCTCGAACTCGAATTTCTGATCGTAGACCGATTTTATACCTAGGTGGTTAATTTATTATTCACCCTAGGCAATTTAGGATTCTAGTTAGCCTTATAATTAACTAGTGGCGACTCTTTTCAAAATCCACATTTTCAAAACGTAATTCTCCATAGGTCGGATTTTTAGGGTCTGACAATTTGGCGACTCTGCTGGGGAAATTTAGAGGGTTCGGGCTCATTGTATTCGCTTATTGCCATGTTTTTTTTAGTTTTCATATTTTATTATCTTCACCATTCTAACTTTATTTTTTTTTGTGACAGGTACATATTTTTAGAGTAATTCATTGATATTTTCTTTTTGTGGCGTTATTTGAATTCGCACACCCACTTTAGTGTAATATCCAAAATGCCTAAATCCCAGGGCAACTAGGAACCCCGGAGAGTTAGTAAGGGTACGATCGCGCGGCCGAGCCGCCGGAACGACTCAGAACAATTCCACTCGCTTGTGAAGGTCTTATGATCCCTATGATGGGGTGAGGAAACCACCTTGTCGGGAACCTATCGGTGGAACCTACCTTGTAGAGCAAAGCCACACATTTTTTACCCCCTAACATGTTGTGTTTTATCCGTGTTTTTTTGTTGTTGTAAAAAAGAGTCGTCAGGAAAACTGTAAGTTTTTTTTTAACTGTGTAATTTTTATTCTCATGCATTCATCTTCTTGCATTTAAAAAAAAAAAAAAACAAAAAAAAAACTTATTTTCAGCTAAGTGGTCGGACATTTAGAAATTTTCTTTCCGAACATGCATTTTGTATGCATTGTTTTTTTTAAAAAAAAAAACCTCTTAACTGATTTTTTTTTTATTTCAAACTTGTGTTTCATACGCATTATTTTTTTCTTAAAAAAACTCTTCAGGTAAGTTGTGATTTTGGTTAGCGCGTCGCGCATGCAAAAGAACATTTTAGAAAAAAAATTGTGATTCCTCTTTAGCTATTAGAGCTTCTAATTTCGAACGTGCATTCCACATGCATCATTTCAAAAAAACTTTTTACCTGAATTGTTTTATTTTTAAATAATGCATCAAATATGCATTAATTTTAAAAAAACTTTTTAGATAAATCGTAAGCTCTCTTAGTTTTAGAGCTCTTTGTTTAAAAAAAAAACCTTTTACCTGATTTTTTTTTAAATGTGCATCTCATATGCATTATTTTCGAAAAAAACCTTTCAGGTAAATTGTAATTTTCTTAGTTGTGGAACTTTTATTTTTAAGTTTGCATCTTGTATTTATTGTTGTGCATTTATGCATTCTTTTAAAAAAAACTTTTCACCTGATTTTTTAATCTTGAGCAACCAAGATGCATTTTTTTTTCCTCGTTAAAAAAACAAAAAAATCTTTTCAGATAGCTTGTAAGTTTTCTTAACTGTACAACTTTCATCTCATAGGCATTGATTTAGGAAAAACATTTTTAGATAGATTGTAAATCTCTTCTTAGTTGTTGAGTTTTTAATTCTAAACATGCATTGAATTTGCATTTCTTTTTATAAAAAAACTTTACCTGGATTTTTCATTCCGTACATGCATTCAATATGTACCCGTCAGGTAAGCTGTAAACTGTAAAAAAAAAAATTAATGGTAGAATTTTAATTTTCGAGCATTCATGAGCATTTTTTAAAAAAACTCAAAGTGTCATTCATTTTTTATCCGAGGTGTATAACACTTTTTCGACAAGATCTTCATTTCAACATTCGCATGAGTTAGTGTTTTAAAAAAAAAAAAATTTTGTTTCTATTTTGTGAAAAAAATAGTTTAACTGTACAGTTGAGTGCGACTGTTTGAATTTAAACAAAGGACGAGAAAACCTTTTTAAAAAAAACTTTATTTTGAGCATCTGTCCTGCGTTCGAGCCAGATAGTGCACTCAGCAAACTCAGTAAACTCCATGATGGTGCAAAACACCTTAGATCATAAATTTTGATTCATTTTTAAAAATCAATCAAAATTATGAAATGAATGACATTAGAGTTTTCAAAAAAAATCATGCATGACTTCATTTTTTATTTAAACTAACTTACATGTTTGCTCTTTTCAGGTACCCTTGGTTAGGTATCCCGCACATACAACTTGTGTCGGCCAAAATGGGCAACATAAAACGAACGTGCAGTCCTCCAGTAGCACGAAGAACAAATTGCACACTCTGAATATCCGACGCTCAGGTACGATGAATTGTACTTGATTTTTCTTTGAGATTTAAGTGTCCCTACTCTTTTGGCAGATCAGACGACCATTTTAACCGAGGTCGCAACCACGCGAAACGTGACTACTCCAAAGAACTTACATGCCAAAATTTCACCTACCATGTGTGCGCGTCCCCGAACCAAAGCGTATATTCATTACGGTGAGGTCTAAACCGGTCAGTGGCAACCCAATGGCATATCCCGTTCAGATCGAGCACAACCGCCATATGAAGAAAAAGACGGAACATGCAACAGATCCATTCACATATAGAGCAAATATCCATTAAAGATGTCGGGGACCCAGGTAAGAGAAGTCGTGATCAATTTTCTCCCCGAAATTTGAGTTTTTCCTTACTCATTGTGCAGCTCAGATAATCATCCAAATAAAAGCCTCTAAAGAGCACATCTCGTGCACGGCCCTTTTCTTGCCAACCATTCTTGTGTCAGCTGCCGAATTTATCTCGCGCAATATCTGTGCCCCAATGCGGACTACTTCACGTCATCCATGTGTGATCCTCAACCGAGTCATACATTCGTCATGCGGCAAACTCTAAACTCGTCAGTGCTAACCGTGGGGCATCCCCAGATGAGATTGAGCAATAGTCGGGGCACTTGAGAAGCCAAGAGAAGAAATCATTGCCTATGTCATCCATTGTCGTAGGGTTAATCCAGGGCATCGACACGACCAATATATTTTTACTCAATCACCTGAGTCTTTCTCAAGAAGATGTTTTGAATTAAAAATTTTCAATTTGCCACTAGTGGCATGTACATAATTATTTTTGATTATTTTCGTTAAATTTTCTTTTTAAAAAAAAACAAGGAAAAAAAAGAGCAAAAAAAAAACAAGCAAAAAAAACATTAGGGTCACAGCCGCCCTTTAATTGGCTATCGATAAAAATAAAGAGAGTGCTCATGCATATTTTGTGAGAGCAGTGAAAAAATAGAAGGGTCACAGTTGTCCCTAAATCAACTACAGATAAAAAGGGGTCTCAGTCGTCCCTAAAACGACTATAAAAAAGGGCGACAGCCACCCTTCAAATGGCTACAGATAAAGAGCGCTCCTGCAACGTCAAAAGCGGGAAATAGGTGAAAGGGCCACAGCCACCCTTAAAATGGCTACACAAAAAGAGTGATCTCGCGAACCCGGTGAGGGCGGGAAAATAAAAGAAAGGGTCACAGTCATCCCTCAAACGGATACAGTCAAAAGAGCAATCCTGAAACATCGATGGCGGATATTAAATGAAAGGGCCACAACCACGCTCAGAATGGTTACATACAAAGAGTGTTTCCCGGATCAAGAGACAAGGAATGAATGGCCACAGCCACCCTCCAAATGGCTACAATCAAAAGAGCTCCCGCAACATCGAAGACGGTGAGAAAATGGTCACAGTCACCCTCCAAATGGCTACAAATATTCCCGCATCGTGGCGAGAATAAATAACGGGCCACAGTCAACCCGAAATTGGCTACTAAAAAAGAGCTTCCGCAACAGCAAATGAGGAAAACAAAGATAGGTCCATAGCCACCCTTTAAACGGCTACCAAATAAAGAGTGCTTCCGCTAGGTTGAAAACCCGAAAGGGCGACCTAGGCAAAATCAGGAAATGAGAGGCATGGTTGCAAGTTCAGGAATTGCAATCATGGCAAAAAGAGAGAAAATAAAAATCTGAGGGGCACGCTCGAAAATCTCTCAATCGGCCGTGGCAAAAGGAGAGAAAAAAGAAAAATTCTCAACAAAAAAAAAAGATCCCGCTAGGTTGTCGCACAATGCACAATTTGGGCAAAAATTAAGGACAAACACTCATGCGCAAGCGTATTTTCTACGACACAGCGTCTTCCAAACGGAAAGCGGGACGGTTACAGTCTGTTCTCGCGATTCACCATTCAAGGACGAGTAGGACTGTTACAGTCTGTGCCTATGAGTCAACTTCACGGCAAGCGAGACGGTTACAGTCTGCTCTCGCAGGTCGCATTCCAAAGATGAGTAGGACTGTTACAGTCTGTTCCTACGAGTCAACTTCAGGGCAAACGGGACGGTTATAGTATGTTCTCGCAATTCACCACTCAAATGATAAGTAGGACTGTTACAGTCTGTTCCTACAAGTCACAACCGACAATCAGGATCTGAAGTTTTCCAGCTTCCTGAGAGTCAACCCCGACGAACGAAGCCTTAGTATTCAGCATTCGCAAGTCACGCCACTTCTCAAACGGACGCCACTAGAGGCTCTTCTCCGATACACGCCACTAGAGGCTTTTCTCTATCGCTTGCCACTGGAGGCATCATCGATCAAGATTTTACTTTACTGCACACCACTGGAGGCTTTACTTTTCCGCATGCCATTGGAGGCTTTACTTTTTCTGCACGCCACTGGAGGCTTTCCTTTTTCACACGCCACTGGAGGCTTTACTTTCTGCACTACCAATGGAGGCACCGCCAACAGGGGCACCGCCGACGGAGGTTCTATTTTCCGCATGCCAACGGAGGCACCGCCAACAGGGGCACCGCCGACCGAGGCTTTACTTTTCTGCGCTACCAATGGAGGCACTGTCAACAGGGGCACCGCCAACAAAAGTTTATTTTTTTCGCATCGTCAATAAAGCCAAAGGCCACCTTGAAAACTTGAAGACCCGGAAGAAGATATACTTCCTAGCCAAAATTAGGGTTTACTCGTCTTTGGACAAACTCCCTCGAATGCATTCTACGGGAGTCCGTCCAAAGAGGGGCAAGCTGTAAACACCTAATTTTGGTACGCGCGACACATATATAATACGTTCAAAAATGTTATGTGTAACGCGTTTAAAAAAGGAAGTATTTAAATATGGAAGGTCACGGGGTTGCTAAAAATAGGCTTAGTTTAAATTAGGATAGTATAGATGCATTTAATATTTTGTAATATTCATAAAACATATGATATATATTTATGGCAATATGCAATAAAGTATATTCATAATTTTCGGAATTAATTAGTGTATATTAGGGAAAATATTATTTCCTAATTTTAAGTGTTAATCTAGCTATAAAAGGGTCCTTATTCTATGTAAAAAAACACATCATCAATAATACTACTATCAGATCTCGAAATTCGTGTATATTTGTCATGTAGTGTAAATTTTTTTTTTCTTTCTCTCTTTCTCCTGCAACTTCCCACGTCGGACCTGTGCTAGCCGGTGACCGCCATGTCCTCGTCGTTGACCCTCCTCACCACTGCCTCGCCGGAGCTCCGACTGCCGTTCTTCGCGCCAGCATCCACCACGGCCCTCGACCACTCTCTCTCTCTCTCTCTCTCTCTCTCTCTCTCTCTCTCTCTCTCTCTCTCTCTCTCTCTCTCTCTCTCTCTCGCAGAGCTGCCGGACAGCCCGACCGGACCGGAGCTCCGTCCGTCGTCCTCGTTGCAAACCCCCCAGCGTCCGCCCACCACGCTGTCTGAACCTCGCCGGAAGTCATGCCATCCTCACAGTCCCGACTGGACCGGAAGCTCAGCCCTCGCCGGTAACTGCCGTTCCATCCGGAGTTTGTCCCTACGCCACACCAGGCTTCGACATCCCTCTGCTCCGTCTATCCCTGCCGTGATTTCCTGCTCGCCACCGTGGTCCAATCGCCGCCTGACTGGAGCTCGTCCGCTGCTGCTATCTCGTCCTTGCAGGTCCCGTTTTTTGTTTTTTGTTTTTAAATCTGTTTATTATTTATTTGTTTATTATTTATTTAGTTATTTATTATATTTTTCTGTTAGTATTTTATTATTATTATATTATAATTAATTAGGTAATTTAAATGTTGTTGGTTAAATTTGATGGTGTAGAATATTAATTGTACAAGTGATCATGTATACATGTTGAATATATATTAGGTTATGTATGTATCTAAGCATGTTAAGTAATTTTGGAGTTTTAGATGTTGTTTTAATTAGGAGTTATATATTATAATTATTTTTTTTAGATTTATGCCAATAGTTAATAATATATTGTTATATGTTAAATTTAATCAAATTTTAGCATCGTTAGATTAATCTGATATAACATAATAAAGTTGGCAAACACGTTAATTGAGTACCGAAAGGGCGTAGTTAAAAATTAATATTTTTACTTCGTAATAGAACCCTCGAACTCGAATTTCTGATCGTAGACCGATTTTATACCTAGGTGGTTAATTTATTATTCACCATAGGCAATTTAGGATTCTAGTTAGCCTTATAATTAACTAGTGGCGACTCTTTTCAAAATCCACGTTTTCAAAACGTAATTCGCCATAGGTCGGATTTTTAGGGTCTGGCATGTTTTAATGAATGAATGTCGAAATTTTCATTTGCCTCCCTTTTGGGATCAATTCATTCAATACTTATACGATGAAAAGATGTATGCTTCACAAGCTACCACGAACTCGTAAAGTATCGACTGACGCATAAGGCGAAAGCCCAATGCACAGTTCAGAGATGGATAAGTCTTTGAAATGAATTAGCAAAAGAAAAGGATGATGTCGGTAAAATGACTATCCCATTAAATTCCTTGAACGAGTAGTTTGGCAAGACATTCATATCGATAACGCACTTCAACTAGCATGGTTTGAAAACATAATGTTAGAGTTTAACGACCGACGTTCCCTATGGGATGAAAAGTCGTTGACTTACATACATGTAGAACTATGTTTCAACAAAATCGATCAAACACGACGCCATAAAAGCTAAAAGGAATGATACTGAGTTAAATCTTATCATCACGCGACATTAACTTGCGTATTAAACAAGTATTTGAACCAAGAGTACAATGACTACTCTTAGAGGATACATGTTTAAATTAGCTTGTGATAATAGTGTCGTGGTCGAATATGAGACGTTACATTCCTTGAGGACGAATTTCCAACGCTTGCTAAAATGAAAACAGACGAAGTCTTGATCGAATTAGAGCAGGATAACTATGATAGTCAGGTCCCACTTACTTTGATTGGGAGATTTGAGGCAGCAACGCAAGTGAATGAAATGGTAAATGAAGATGGAAACAATTTCATAATAAATCCAGTGGGGGGAGCCAATCCTACCACACAAGTCACTGTTGCTGCAAGTGCGAATCAAGTTTAACCTAATAATCACGTAGCCGTATCGCTGGATGAAAATCCAATAATGCCATAACTACCAATTGTTCCTAGTGGAAGTGGATCAACCAACTTGGTTCCAGATCCTAGTGATCAATGAATTAATCTCAGAGTAGAATCCCGAGACCAAGAGGTCATCCATGAAAAGTTATAGGTCAAGGTTCTAGCACTGCCCTTGTTCCCAGTGGGAGTGATGCTCCGATAGAAAGCATTATTCCGAGTGGGAGCAACGTTCAGACTCTTGATGGGATTAACGAGCCTAGACGAAGTTAAAGGCATCGAACTTCTCCCAAGAATTATCCCATCGAGAAGGATGAGATATTCACCCTAACCTCTGTTGACGAACAGGTAACGTTTCAACAAGCGTTGAAAGGACCTCAAGAAAAGGAATTGAGGAAAGCAATGGAGGAAGAGAATGCCTCAATGAAAGCCAATTCGGTATGGTCTTTAGTTGATTTACCTGCTAACCGCAGGGCCATAGGGGCTAAGTGAGTTCTGAAGCTGAAACTCAATGCCGATGGAAATGTCGAGCGATACAAAGCTCGACTAGTTGCGAAAGGGTACACCCAGCTTCACTGTTGGATCCTTTACTAGGTGAGGTCTCGGATCCAAGCAGTGACTTTGGAAGAATGCCTCGGGTCGTTCAGTCTTCGGGTCTTCGCACGTGTCGGGCTCGTGCGTCTCCGTATACCTGCAAGAAGGGCAATATCGCACACCACGTATGGGTAGTGGAGTGCGTTGAACCCTCTCTGAAGCTTAAATCAGGTATTTTAGGGAGAAAAGTAAGAGAGAGGGCAGAGCTTCCGCTGTCAACTTAATTGTGAAATGAATGATCAAGGCTCCTATTTATAGGGAACCTTGGAATCAAACCAGGTTTTTAACGGTCCAACGTCGGTTCAATGCAAAGTATGAACCGAGAGTAGACGAGAGTAAAGCTGAGGGTTTGCACGTGCAGTGTTTATGTAGGGGTTTACATGTCAATAATAGGAGGAATCCGGACTATCACGGGGTATCGCACGGATCCCGGGAGGTCCGGGGTAACGGGACAATCCAGACCAGCTCCGGATTGCAATGCAATCCGGACGCGGCGCAAGTTCAGGGCGCGTACGCGCGAGCCCCGGACCTTTTAGTACTCGCGGGTGAATAATTTGAAACCGTTTAGTGGGTTTGACATGCATATGAGTCCGAATAATATAAAACGAACTCGAATCGGACATATACCCATCATTTGCCCCCGAGTCAAGTGGTGGCATGGCCCCATCTTGACGCTATTTTTGATAGAGTATAATTTCGATTTAAGTTCGGGTGTTACCTCGAGATTAACTTATTATCCGTCGGCGCGTGGAACTTATTATGCTGTATCCCTCCTTGGACTTGGACGGGAGTAATCATATCTGTCGACATGATTAGCGTGGCAAGCACATATATATGACATATACATATATGAAAATCCTAGTCCGTGTATGCGATCATGGATATGAATGCTAACACATTTATGCTTATGACATGCATGTGTACGTATAGGAGTATACTTACTCACTAACATATGTACAAACTAAGTTAGTTGATTAGTGTTAGTTAGTGATAGTTAGTGTTATCTGCTCCTAGTATAAATACCATCTCATATGTACATTGTAAACTGATTTGGTCTAATAAGAATACATTGCATATTCCAAATCCTCTCCACTGAATATGGTATCAGAGCACGGCGATTTCTTGGAGCCCAAACAACCTTCATCTTTTCGATTTCTTGGAGATCAAGCAAGCCTCTAGATCACTGATTTCTTCTGGATTCTTTGCTTCGATTCTTCAATTGAGGATTGCATTCTGCTCCAGTCTTGATTCCGACTCTTTGTAAGTCTTCAAGGATCAAGAATTTGTTGCATTTCAGATTCATTGAATCAGATTAAGTAGCTTTGTTTAGTTGCGATTGATTTGATTGATTGCTTGGCTGCATCTGCTTCGATTGAAAGTCTTGTTCATTGATTCTCTTCCGAGATACTTTGCTCAGTGGATCTGGATCATTTTCTGATTGATTTTGGGAGGAATTTGGATTTGAATTCCTGCGCAAGTTTCTTTGCACCTGAATAGTACATTTCTATATTGTTGTACTATTGCTAGCTGTTGCCAGCTTGCTCTTTTGTCTGATTCTAGAGATTTTCTGTGGCTGTGAGGCTCTCTTGTTGATCAAGACAGATTGCTTCTTTATACATTCGATTTGGATTCAGCTATGGCAGAGAATTTGATTGATGATCCTCTTTATCTCCACCCTTCGGACACAACTGGTCTCCTCTTGATTCCATTTCAATTCCAAAGTTCTACTAACTATCATACCTGGAGCACTGCCATGAGGGAAGCTCTTTTAGTGAAGAACAAGCTTGGATTTATTGATGGCAGCTTCACACGTTCAAGCATTCCCGTGGCACAATGTTTGAAATGGGATAGAGCTAATGCTATTGTTAAGGCTTGGCTCAGAAACACAGTTGCTAAGGAGCTGGTTAATGGATTGGTTTACAACTAAACAGCATTATCCATATGGAATGATCTCAAAGAGATGTTTGATAAAGTGGATGGCACGCAGGTTTTTCAGCTCACAAGAGAGATTTACCAGACTTCTCAGGGTGCTCTCTCTATCACTGAGTATTTTGCAAAGATGAAACAACTCTGGGATGCTTTGAGCTCAATTGATGACTTGATGCTTGAATGTCAGGCTTATCTCAAACTTGTCAATGATCACAAGGAGAAGCAGAAGCTCATTGCTTTTCTTTTGGGGTTGAATGAATCTTATGCTAATGTAAGGAGCAGCTTGTTGATGAGGCAGCCCTTTCCTTCTCTTAGTGTTGCTTTTTCTGTGTTGGTGCAAGAGGAGAGTCAGCGTGCCATTTCAGGTTCAATTGGTGATGTTGGTGAATCAACCGCCTTGTATTCAATGAGGAATCCTTCTGGTTATCCTAAGAATTCTAATGGTGGTTCAAGGAATGGCTCAGGCAATGAAGGTCCATATAGGCCCTATAATAACTCTGGTGGCTCAGGTAATGGTGGTAGACCTGGCAAGATAGACATGTCCAATTGGCATTGTACCTATTGGGGTAAGTATGGTCATAGAGAGAATACTTGTTGGAAGAAATTTGGTGGTCCTTTAGGAGCTTTGAAACGCCAATGGAACTCAGCTAATGCAAGTGTTGATGATCTCAATTTGGTTGAGCATGCTGCAGCTGGGGATAAAAGGATCTTCCATGGCACCTGTGAGAAGAGGATTGTTCACTCAGCTATGGATAAGAGGGTGCAACATGTTGCAGCCCAAGATGATTTTGAGCCTCTTAGCTATGAGAGTGGTGATCAAGTTCAAGCTCATTTGGCAGGTATGATATCACCTTCTACTATGACTTGGATCATTGATTCAGGGGCTACCAATCATATAACTCATGAGGTAAGTTGGTTGCATAATCTAAGGGCAACTGATTCCAACATTCAGTTTGTCCACTTGCCTAATGGTCACAAATTTAAGGTGACACATATTGGTAGCTGCTCCTTCTCAAATGGTATTACCTTGGATGGTATCCTTTTGGTACCTGATTTCAAGTTCAACTTGATTTCAGTGTCTAGACTTCCTCACCAATTGAATTGCAAAGTAGTATTCACCATTGATCATGTGTTGCTTCAGGGCCAATTTGGGAAGCAAATGGAGATTGGTGAAAGGTCAAAGGGGCTCTACATACTCAAGGATCAGGTGCCTTCTTATGCAAGGATGGTGGTGGCAGCTTCTTCTATTGAAACTAATAAAGTGGATGCATGGACTTGGCACAAGCGTTTGGGTCATGTTTCAGCCATTCACATGGGACATTTGAATGATGTATTGTGCTTGAATAAATCCACTGATTGTATTAAACAGTGTAGAATTTTCCCTTTGGCCAAGCAAACAAGACTTTCATTTCCTCTTAGTGATTCTCATGCTTTTAAGCCCTTTGATTTGGTTCATATGGATCTTTTGGGGTCCTTACAAGGTGTCTAAAATCAAGAATTATAAATATTTCCTCACCATTGTTGATGAATTCTCAAGGGCAACCTGGGTGTTTCTGATGAGGAATAAGAGTGATACATTCATTCATATCAAAGGATTCTTATCAATGGTTCAGAATCAGTTTGGAGTAGTTGTCAAAACCTTAAGGAGTGATAATGGCACAGAATTTGTCAATTCAATTTGCAAGGAGTATTTTCTTCAGTTGTGGATCCAGCATCAAACTAGTTGTGTTCACACTCCTCAGCAAAATGGTAGAGTAGAGCGCAAGCATAGACACATATTGAATGTGGCTAGAGCAATCAGATTTCAAGCTTCCATGCCTATTAAGTATTGGGGCTATTGTGTTCTCACAGCTTGCTACCTAATCAATCGGTTGCCATCTTCTATACTGGACTACAAATCCCCTATGGAGGTGTTATATGGAAGGAAGCCTTCTATTGCACATTTGAGGATCATAGGTTGTTTATGCTTTGCCACCAAGCTAAACAATTCAGATAAGTTCAGTCCTCGAGCTGAACCTTGCAATCTCATGGGGTATTCCACTTCTCAAAAGGGTTACATTGTGATGAGTGTTCACACATCTTCCTTTCAGGTATCAAGAGATGTGGTTTTTCATGAACACATATTTCCTTTTGGAATGTCCAAGTCAGCTTTGGGTTCTCTATTGCCTTCTTGCTTGTGTCCAAAGGCATTGGATGATGTTTCCATTATAGAGGATCCTCCTTCTCTAGCTGATCCTCCTATTGATGTTCCTTCACCTCCTCCTAAGGTTGTGGATGATCCACAACCCACTGCATCACATCCATCTCCAATTGTCACTCCTCCGGTGCCTATTCTTAGAAGGAGTGCTAGGATTGCACAAAGGAATCAAGGGGCTTCTTCTAATGCTGTTTTTGGTATTGAAAGGTTTGTTTCATATGATAGTTTGAGCTATGATTTCAGCTGCTTCCTAGCTTCTATTGACAAGATCAAAGAGCCTTCAACCTATAAGCAGGCCATCAAGGATTCAAATTGGGTGGTGGCCATGAAGGATGAAATAAAGGCTCTTCAAGACAACAAGACTTGGGAGGTGGTGGATCTGCCTTTTGATAAGAGCACCATTGGTTGTAAATGGGTGTTTAGAGTGAAATACAACTCTGATGGATCTATAGAGAGATACAAGGCTAGATTGGTTGCCAAGGGGTTCACTCAAGTAGAGGGGACTGATTTTAATGAGACCTTCTCTCCAGTTGTCAAGATGACCACAGTGAGGATTGTGTTGGCTATGGCAGCTTCTTATTCTTGGGGATTATTTCCCATGGATGTGAATAATGCTTTTCTTCAAGGAGATTTACATGAGGAGGTCTACATGGATATTCCTCGGGGTTTTGATTCATCTAAGCCTGTGCTTGGAGCTCCTCAAAGGGTATGCAAATTGTTGAAGTCCCTTTATGGTCTTAAGCAAGCTTCAAGGCAGTGGAATATCAAGCTCACTCATACTTTGATTCAACATGGATACATCCAAAGTTCCTCTGATCAATCTCTTTTCACTAAGTTTGAGGGTAATGATAGAATTTTCTTACTCATATATGTGGATGATTTGCTAATCACTGGCTCCAATGCTAGGATGATCAATCAGTTGAAAACTGTTCTTCAATCTCATTTCAAGCTCAAGGATTTGGGCAACTTGAGATACTTTTTGGGGTTGGAGATAGCAAGGTCTAAGGAGGGTTTGGTCATCAATCAGAGGAAGTATGCCTTAGAATTGATTGAAGAGGCTGGACTGGGAGCAGCTAAGCCTACTGAGAGTCCTATGGAGTTCAATCTCAAACTCACTTCACATGGTTATGATGAAGCAATCAACACCAATTCTGATGACATTCCTTTAGAGGATGCAACTTCTTATAGAAGGATGATTGGTAGGCTTCTCTATTTGACTATGACACACCCTGACATTAGCTTCTCTGTCCAGAGACTTAGTCAGTTTGTTGACAAGCCAAAGAAGTCTCATCTAGATGCTGCCTTGAGGGTGATCAGATATATCAAAGGTAGCCCTGGCCAAGGTTTGATCTACCCATCCCAGAATCCTCTCACCTTGAACATGTTTTGTGACTCAGATTGGGCAGCATGTCCCTTTAGTAGGAGATCTGTGAGCTCTTATTGTGTGAGACTTGGCAATGCAATGGTGGGATGGAAGGTGAAGAAACAAGATACAGTCTCTCTTTCGAGTGCCGAGGCAGAGTACAGGTGCTTAATGGTGGCTATTCAGGAAGCTTTGTGGCTCAAAAGCCTTCTCAAAGAATTGGGGATTCATATTCTTCACCTATACCAATCTACACAGATAGTCAGGCAGCAATCAAGATTGTAAAGAACCTCATGTTTCATGAAAGGACCAAGCACATAGAGCTGGACTGTCACTTTACTAGGCAGCATATTGATCCAGGGGTGATTCTTCCTCATTTTGTTGCATCCAAAGACCAGCTGGCTGACTTACTCACCAAAGTTCTTCCCAGCAGCGAAGCCTCGTGTTGCTGCACATGCTCTATGGGATCACCTTTTCCAGTGTATCTCTCAA
Source organism: Clarkia xantiana subsp. parviflora (assembly GCA_036873135.1). Classification (NCBI taxonomy): domain Eukaryota; kingdom Viridiplantae; phylum Streptophyta; class Magnoliopsida; order Myrtales; family Onagraceae; genus Clarkia; species Clarkia xantiana. The sequence goes on from JAPTYO010000011.1 coordinate 25,491,183, forward strand.
TTCGTATGTTGTTTAGGATTCCCGGAACCCGTTCATATAACATCTCCTTGGAGAAGGGGTGACTTGCGCTATCTGTTAAGACGTGCATTGGTCTGGTCTTTTTCTGCTTTAGCTTTTGCTCAATGAGCTCCTCCAAAGTCTTAGCGGTTAACCTTGTGAGGGGAACGTTGTCGTTTCTCTCGGGTATTCCCCAAACATTGTTTGAGTTTCCGCTATCATGCCCCCAGCTCTGTTGGTAGTGAGAGGTCTCCCTGCCTTGTCTTTCATTCAGGTTAATTGGCTGCTTCCATGATTCGGCCGGGTATGGCCTTTCATAGTAAGTTGCACCAGAGTAGGATCCTTGAGGACCTGCATTGTAGTATTGAGGGTTGCCAGCCGGGGGCTGTTTTCCTGTTGTCTTGGGGCCTCTCCTCGGGTTGTGCCATGGGACACTGCTTCTTCTACAGGTTGTGCTTGAGCCGGTGGTGGCGGAGGTGGTGGAGGCGCGTGGCCTTGGTTTCTTAGAGTATCCCTGAAGGCCAAGAGTTCCTCTATTGCTTGCATCATTGCGGGAATTACTGTTGGGGCAGCATGTACGCCTTGTGTGCCTGCATCCTGAGGTTGCTGGTTGTTAGCCGGCATTCGGAAGGGTTGTTCCACTTCATTGTGCGCTCTTCGCTCAAAACCTGGTGGGGGTTCATTGGTTTGAGCTGTATACTCTGGTTGAGCATTGGGAGCTTCTTCTGAGGAAGCTGTGGACACCGCCTCTAGGATGCCCTCAGGATCTGGCTGATTCCTCTTGGATTGCGCCCTGCTGGGCTCTCCTGTAGTGTTCTTTCTTTTTGCCATTTAGCTTTGCTGGTAAGCGAGTGTTTGTTCGTTCGAGTCTCACGGACGGCGCCAAAATGTTGGATCCTTTACTAGGTGGAGTGTCGGATCATAGCACTAACGTTGGAAGAATGCCTCGGGTCGTTCACTCTTCGGGTCTTCGCACGTGTTGGGCTCATGCGTCTGCGTATACATACAAGAGGGGCAATATCGCACACCACGTGGGGGGGTGGAGTGCGATGAACCATCTCTGAAGCTTAAATAAGGTATTTTATAGAGAGAAAGTAAGAGAGAGGGCAGAGCTTCCGCTGTCAACTTAGTTGTGAAATGAATGATCAAGGCTCCTATTTATAGGGAACCTTGGAATCAAACCGGGTTTTGAACGGTCCAACGTCGGTTCAATGCAAAGTACGAACCGAGCGTAAACGAGAGTAAAGCTGACATCGGGAGAGTTTGCACGTGCAGTGTTTAAGTAGGGGTTTTCATGTCAATAATAGGAGAATTTCATAAAATCCCGGGGTATCGCACGGATCCCGAAAGGTCCGGGGTAAAGGGACAATCCGGAGCCGGTCCGGATTGTAATGACGATCCGGATGCGGCGCAAGTCCGAGGCGCGTACGCGCGTGCCCCGGACCTTTTAGTACTCGCGGGTGAATAATTCGAAACCGTTTAGTGGGTTTGACGTGCATACGAGTCCGAATAATATAAAACAAACCCGAATCAGACGTATACCCATCATTCACGGAGAGGACTTTGATGAGACATGCCTACCGATTGTGTGGTACACCACAGTCAGGGCAATCCTAGCCCTGGTCGCATACCTCGATCTAGAGCTGCACCAAATGGATGTTAAGACCGCTTTCCTCCACGGAAACCTGGAGGAAGAGATCCATATGGAGCAACCAGAGGGTTTCATTACTCTTGGTAACGAACGTAAAGTTTGTAAACTCCAAAGATCTATTTACGGTCTCAAACAATCGTCTCGACAATGGTACATCAGATTTCACGAGGAAATTTTTGGAAACGGATTCGTGAATCTTCACGAGGATCCGTGCGTGTATACAAAGACCTCTGAGTCTACGTACTCCATCTTAACATTATACGTGGATGACATACTCATTGCTGCAAACAATGTGAGTTTCATGCATGAATCAAAGTCCTGGTTGGCATCTGTATTTGAGATGAAAGACATGGGAGAGAGTACGTACATCTTGGGCATTAAGATTGCTAGAGATCGTGCCGCCCGGAGATTGTGTCTATCTCAGGAAGCCTACATCAACAAACTGTTGAAAAGGTTTAGATTACAAGATGCCAAACCCGTGGAGACGCCGGTAGTATTCGGGTGCGCGTTGTCAAAATGTGATGACCCGAAGAACCAGTAAGAGCGTGAACAGATGAGGAGTGCAGAGTATTTAAGTATGGTCGGAAGTCTCATGTACGCCATGCTTTACACTCGTCCGGACATCTGTTACGTTGTGGGCCTAGTAGCAAGATTCCATTCAGACCCTGGCTATCAACATTTAAAAGATGTAAAGCGGATCATGCGATATTTGAAAGGTACTGTCGACTACGTACTATGCTATGAGGGCTGGAAGTTAATTGACCGGATTCTGTGACGCTGACCATGGTGGCGACCCAGACGATCGTAAGTCCACCACTGGAGGAGTGTTTGTCCTTGCTAATGCCGCCATTTCATGGACGAGCAAGAAGCAATCATGTGTCGCGCTGTCTACGATGGAATCAAAATTCGTTTCTCTCTCCAAAAATGCACAGGAAGCGGTCTGGCTGAAAAAGCTTCTTACTGCGCTGCTTGGTGGCGATGTCGGGAGTAAGCCTGTGAAGGTATACTCTGATAGTCAGGCAGCTATTGCGGCAGTAAAGAATCCAAAGTACCATAATAGGACTAAACACATTGATATGAAATATAATTATACTAAATCTATGGTAGAAGACAATATAACCACTTTAGAATACTCGCCCACTAATGACATGGTAGCGGACCCATTAACTAAACCATTACGCAAAGAGACGTTTGAAAAGCATGTTAAACTGCTTGGATTGCGTAGGGTTTAAAGTGGGCGTATATCTGTGATAACCTTTTGATAATTGAAAGTTACATTTTTTTTATAAATGAGACAATTGCAATTCGAGTTTATGATTCATCGACGTCATAATGTTTGATTACATCGAATTTTACGGTCTATAAACTAAGTCGTAGTAGGACGCAATCCTCTGCTAAATTATGTCGAATGTGGGCCTTGCCTTGTCACACGGTCGTCTTGTAGGAGAGGGGGACCTCTGCCAAAGCAACACTGGCTAAGAACCAGTTGGATAAACTTGGTTACGCAAAACGATCGTTTGGTTTCGGAGTAACACGACATGATCTTGGTTTTTCACATCGCCGGTGTTGAACTATGTTCGTCACTAACCACATTCTAGGTCATATGAAAATCTGAAATAGCATCATTGACATATCCCACACCTGACGATGTTCAGGTACGCTATCGACGCGTGCTTCATACTACGTGCGCCATGTTCGACCACGGGGTCATGCTCGATTGCTAGGTAAAAATCCTCGAGATTCGGATGGGCGCAAACTTCTTCATCTCGAGCGTGTGATTGATCCCGGGAGCCTTATGAAGAGGCACCCGAAGTATCCTCATGGACTTAGAACGCATACCTAAGGTCAGTCTCAATGTTCGCTTCCCGGCGTATGATCGCAGTGCTGAAGAAAAAGGCTGAGTTACCATGTCTTTGGAAACCGGTTGGGTTTGACTAAGGTTATGAGCGATGGGGATGGTCAAGTTTACCTGTAATTCATCGACTCTTGTATTCACTAGGTGTCCACCAACCGGATATTAATTGAAGGTTGTGAATACTTGTACGGATGCCTTGGAAAAGTATTCCTATGTGGAAACTGGGAAATTGGAGAATTAATAGTTGACCTAGGATACAACGCGATACAAATTGATGTTTTTAACAGGTTGATTTGAGATAGGGAATCAACGTTCCGCGGGCGCTACAACAATCCTAACAGATGAGTAGCACGATGCCCGTCGTATCCGCCGGTCGCACGGAAAACCTCATATGAACTATTCGGAAGCAGGGACAAGATCAGAAGAGTGAAATGTTGATGCGATTTGGAGAACAATACATTAACAAGCACCCTCCCATTCCGGCGAGTGGGAGTTGTTAGCATATGGTGATTGGCCCCGTAAATGGAAGCCCATTAATATGTATATGTTACCTAAGAAATTGGGTAAATGTCACATTAGGGAAATTGGGCTTGACCCAAATCCCAATTGACATGAGAGGCCCAAAATTGGGCCTCCCTTATACTACATAGGCCGGCCGAATTTATGTAGGGGCAAAGTGGACTTTTGTCCACTTTGCTCCTCCTATAAATAGGGAGTGTTAGGGGTTTTATTAGGGTAATTCACAATTCCTCCTTTGTGGTGATTTGAGAGAAAACCATCCTCCATAAACACTACCCACTTCGGTCGAACCACCTACACCACCAAGGGTGTGCTAATTTGCTTTGAGCAAACACTCCGGAGATCCGTCCCTGCCAAGAATCGATCATAGGCTTTGCTGTGTAGACTATAACGCGTAGGGCTTCCTTAACAAGAACCTCTACGGGTTCCGTCCGGTGGATCGAGAACTCCCTCGGCAAGATCTTGGGACTACATAAAAGGTTTAAGGTATGTGCACATCTTCCGCTGCGTAATTCTGATTACTAGCATATACCTTGTTTATGTTTCCGTAGTATTTACCCGCGTAATCCAACATAGTAGCGCATTTCCAATCAGACACCATTTATCAACATTTAAAAGCCGTCAAACGAACTATGAGATATCTGAAAAATACGGTAGACTATAGACTGTGTTACGAGGGAAGTAAGCTAGAATTGATAGGATATAGTTACCCCGGCCAAAGTGGCGATCTAGATGATCGTAAGTATTCCTCAGGAGGAATGTTTCTCCTTGCTAATGCTGCCATCTCATGGATGGGCAAGAAGAGATCTTGTGTCGTGCTATCCACTATGGAATCTGAATTCGTAGCTTTCTCTAAGGATGCACAAGAGGCTGTCTGGCTAAGGAGACTGATGACTACCCTGCTTGACATCGAGGACGGGAGTAAGCCTTTGTGCATTTATTCTGATAGTCAAGCAGCGATAGGGGCAGTCAAGAATCGTAAGTACCATAGTAAGAAAAAACACATTGACATAAAATATAACTATGCGAAGAGTGTGGTAGCGGACAAACTGATCACAATTGAATTCATGCCTTCAGAGGATATGATTGCGGATCCACTAACTAAACCCTTACACAAGGATGTTTTCGAAAAGCACGTAAAACTGCTTGGATTGCGTAGGATTTCAAAGGCTTGAATTGTGATAGTAACATTTTTGAATTTGAAGTAATGTTTGAATAAAAAGAATTGTTAATTGAGTTTATGATATTTACAACGTCGTAATGGCATTATTACATAGGATGGACGGTATATAAACTAGTCGTTGGAGCGTAAAACCTCCTAATAAAACATGTCGAATGTGGACCCTACCATGTCACACGGGCACGGTCGTATTGATGGAAATGATTCCTCAGCCATATCAAGACTGGCAAAGAACCATGGTGTTTCGAAAGAGAAACCTGGCTATGCAAAACGATCAGTTGGTTTCGAGGTAACACGACATGATCAAAATTTTGCAGATCACCGTGACGAACTCTGTTCATCTATTACTAAATTCTGGGCTAGATGAGAAATCTACGATAGCATATGAAATTCCCAGTCCTGACATAAAATAAGCTCAGGTTATGCTATCAACGCGCACTTCATCTTGCGCGTGCCATGTTCGGCCATGGGGTCAGGCTCGGTTGTGTCAGACAAATTCTTCTGAGATTCTGAAGGACACAAAATTCTTCACCTTGAGAGTATGACTAATCCCGGGTGTTGAATGAAGCATCACCCGAAGTATCCTTATAACTCGGAAATTCATATCTAAGGTTGGGCTCAATGCCGCTCCCAGGCGTACGAGCGTAGCACTGAACAGAAAGGCCAAGTGACCACATTTTGGGCACCAGTTGAATTTGACTAAAGATATGAACGGTGGGGATGTTCATGCGGATTTGTCATTCTCCGACTCTTGTATTCACTAGGTGGCCACCAACCAGATATTAGTTGAAGGTTGTGAATACTTTGTACGGATGCCTTGGAGAAGTATTCCTTTGTGGAAACTAGGCTATTGGAGAATAACAGTTGGCCGGGGGTACATCGCGGCACAAAGAAGTAACAGGTTGATAACAAATAAGGTATCAACGTTCCACGGGCGCTACAACACTCTTAATCGATGAGTAGCACGATGTATGTCGTGTCTGTCAGTAGGACAGAAAACCTCGTATGAACAATACGGGAATATGATTGGATCATTGAATGGATATTGATGTGTTTGTCGACAACATATTAATAGGCACCCTCCCATTACTGCGAGTAGTAACTGTTGGCATTTGGTGTATATGGGCCGCCGGAATTGGGAGCACATTAATATAAGCCCAACATAATAAGCAGAATTGGGGTTAGGCACATAAGGATTTTGGCTAAGGCCAAAAAACCTATTGAGCCACAATTGGCCAAAAATGGGCCAACCCAATTACAAAAGTAGTTCGGCCGAATTGAAGGGAAAAACCATAGGTGGTCTTTGCTCACCTCCACTTGTAATAGGAGGAGTTAGGGATTTAATTGGGGTTAATCACTTTCTCCCTTTACTTGACTAGACAAGAAATCCCTCTCCCTCTTTCTAAAGAGGTTCGGCCGAACCTAGTCTTGCAAAAGGAGGTGCCAAAATTGTGTAAAAAATTTACCCCAAAGATCCATCCCGTCACCGTATTGAAGAGGCTTTGATGTGGAGACAATTGCCTGCGGATTGCTCTCTAGCAAAGGGTTCCCGTAGGACACCGTCCGGCAGATTGCAAACTCCCTCGTGACGATCTTGGGCTACGGAAAGCAAAACTGGTATGTGCTCCTTATTCCGCTGCGTAATTAGTTTACCATGCACATATAGTGTTTTGATCCGTAGTTATATCCCCTAAATCCAACAGCCGCATGCGATAATTTTCTAGTGAAGTAGAATTATGTATGCATGCATGAGAAATCCTCTAAACATTTGGATGGATATACGCCCAATTTGAACCCGTTAACTTCCGAATCGTTTTATTTTGATCACCCCGTTAATGATTATAAATCGAAATTTCGACCCAAACACCCCGCGGAAACCCTAACGGTCCGGACGAGGCCGAAATACTCGTCCGGACCGCGGCAAACTCACCTAGGTGAGGTCGGGTGGCCACACCCGACCTCCCCTAGGGGAGGTCGAGTCAGCCAACCCGATCTCCCCTGGGGGAGATAGGGTTGGCCAACCCGATCTCCCCTAGGGGAGATAGGGTTGGCCAACCCTATCCTCCCTAGGGAGGGGTTGGGTGGCCACACCCAACCCCTACCCTTGGGGGTCGGATTTTCTCCCCCCCCCCCTCAAGGGCCCCGGCACCGCTTCCCGACTCCGATACTCAGTTTATTTCCGCCAACTTTCTCCGTGCTTTAAGGTCTTAATTACGTGATTAAGGGCTAATTAATTGTGTTTAAAGGTTAACGATGTCATTAAGCCACCTTAATGACACCGTTGCCTATAAATACAACCTTTCCACCATTCATTTGAATATCTTGGCTAATTGAGAAGTTTAGCTCTGACATCTCTCTAGCTTTATCTCTCTAGAAAGAAACGTACTGACTTAAGCATCAGAGAGGGTACATCAAGCACCACCCCCTCTCCGTGCTTGATATTGCCCCTCTTGCAGGGCACGTAGAGAAGAGAAGGCGAAGGACAGAAGGACACGGATCAGAACGACAGGACTTAGGAGCACCGAACCCGTAGTTTCACCAGTGAGGAGTAAGGTTTAGGTCGACCACCCGTTGACCTGAAACTTAGAACCCAACACTTGGCGCCGTCCGTGGGCTTCGAACAGAAAGCCTGGCAATAACGAGAGCTATGACGAACAGCTTAGCATCTAGGCATCACCGCCCACCTGGGGGCAATAGGCGAGGGAGACAGCCTATACCTCCAGCAAGGCAGCCTAACCCAGAGAAAAAACCTGTACACCCAGAGCCTCAGGTAACCCCACAGGCACCCCAGCCTAACAACCAGGAAGGAGGACCCTCACGCCCAGCTGGGGCTGAGTCTTCCACAGCCTCAACTCCATTGGTAAGGAGGCCACAAAGAGAGGGGGAGCAACAGGGAGTGCCATCCCAATACACGGCACCTCCTCAGGGATACTACTATGAGGCGCAACCTCAAGGATATCCATATGGGATGCCGGCTCAAAGGAATGACAATCGCGCCCACAGAACCAACACAAGACCCGCATACTCGCAAGGAGCACAGACAGTGACTCCGAGTTTGATGCGCGCATTGGATGAGCTGCTAGCCTATAGAGAGACTCTGAGGAACAGGCAGCGAAGGCAACACCAGCATGAAGGAGAAGAAGTTCATGAGGAAGAAAAAGTCCCATAAGAAGAACACTACTCGCACCCTCCAACAGGGCAACGAGAAAAACAAAGGAGAGAAGAGCAAGGGCCACCCCTGTTAGGTTATGAGGTCTCGGTCAACGGGGTGTCGGCTTTGATCTCACTTCCTACGGGGGATGTGTGTGATCCGGTCTTCTCAAGTCGTTTTTCCTTTGCTTATGTCCTTCTTCCTTCGGTTCCTTCTCTTCTTCTCTCCCTTTGCCCTGCAAAAGGGGCAGTACCAGACACGGAGGAGGGGGGGGTGGTGCCTGGTGAACCCTCTCCGATGCCTAAGTCAGAACTATATTTCTAGAGAGATAAAGCTAGAGAGAAGTCAGAGCTAAAATATCCAATTAGCCCAGATCCCCTTATGAGTTGTGAAGGTGGGGTATTTATAGGCAACGGTGTCATTAAGGTGGCTTAATGACATCGTTAACCTCTAAATACAATTTATTAACCTTTAAGTATATAATTAAGACCTTAGGATTCGGAGGAGGTAGGCAGACTGGACCGAGCATGGGCGTCTGAGAGGGGTGTCGGGACCCTTGGGGGGGGAGGAATCCGACCCCCAAGGGTAGGGGTTGGGTGAGGGCACCCAACCCCTCCTAGGGAGGGTGGGGTTGGCCAACCCCATCCCTCCTAGGAGGGATCGGGTCAGCCGACCCGATCTCTCCTAGGAGAGATCGGGTTGGCCGACCCGATCTCTCCTAGGAGAGATCGGGTCGGCTGACCCGATCTCTCCTAGGAGAGATCGGGTTGGTCCACCCGATCTCCCCTAGGGGAGATCGGGTTGGTCCACCCGATCTCCCCTAGGGGAGATCGGGTTGGTCCACCCGATCTCCCCTAGGGGAGATCGGGTTGGCTGACCCGATCTCCCCTAGGGGAGGTCGGGTGTGGCCACCCAACCTCACCTAGGTGAGTCCTTCGTTGTCGGACGGGCGCTTCGGCCCCGTCCGAGCCATTGGTGTTCTCGCGAAGTGTCCGGGTTGAAGTTTCGATTTGCAATCATAAATGGGACGATAAAAATACAACGGTTCGGAAGTCAACGGGTTCAAATTGGGCGTATATCCATCACATGCCCCCGAGTCAACCAATGGCCTAACCCTTGATTGACTCTATTTTAGGATGGTATGACACGCGCAATTTGAAACCGGGATTTTACCTTCTTTGTCTGAATGCCTGCTTACCCTTAGATGCGTGCCTCTGACCCTGCCCCCCTGTCTACTGAGATAGAGGAATTGTAAACGTCAGAGTAGCACGGACGTGTGCCTAGACACACGTCCGTCTGAGGTGGGAGTGATAAACTTATCTCTGCTACAGGTGTATACTCAAAAAATACAAACTTGCACCGGGGTGTGATACGAGTGCAACTAAATAACTTACGCTTCCAATTTCGTGTCGGGATTTTATCTTAGTGATGAAAAATTTCAGTTTTGGTCTAAAATTTTTCTAAGTATGGGATACTAGGAAATAAACCTTAGTAGATGTCAACTATGGTAAGTGTGAGTTTAACCATGGTTGATGGGAACTAGTTTTTGAATCTTGTCCCTTGAAATTTTCCTTTCTAAAAATCAACGGTGTTGATTTGGCGACTCTAGAAAAACCCTAATCCTTTGTATTATAAAAGGAGAAGTGATTACCTCATTCTCATTGTCCTTTTCTCTTCTTTTCCTTTTGGCGGTGGGATTTCTGGTCAAGCTTGTTTCTCGGGGCGTGCGTCGCATTGAGGTACGTGTCTTCTCTTTTTGTGTAAGCGTTGCCTTTGAGAGATTTAATTATGCTTCTCCTTCAATCGTTTCCTTACTCGTCTCGTTCTTGATTTGTATGTCTTCATGATAATATAGTCCTGTTTGATTCGTCATTTTTCCATCTTTTTACCTTCATGTTTCCGCTTACTGGCGGGTGAAGTCCTCCATGTTGGGATTATAATTATCTCCTTTTGCCCCTTATCTTCGCTTGTTGGCCTGTGGGTCTCTCTGTGCTGGGGTTTGTAACTATCTTCCTTTGTCTCCCCGCCTCTGCCTATTGGCTGATGAGGTCTCCTTATGCTGGGAGTTATGACTATCTCCTCCTGCCCCCTGCCTCTGCTTGTTGGCTGATGGGGTCTCCCTATGCTGGGAGTTATGACTATCTCCTCCTGCCCCCTGCCTCTGCTTGTTGGCTGATGGGGTCTCCTTATGCTGGGAGTTATGACTATCTCCCCCTGCCCCCTGCCTCTGCCTATTGGCTGATGGGGTCTCCTTATGCTGGGAGTTATGACTATCTCCCCCTGCCCCCTGCCTCTGCTTGTTGGCTGATGGGGTCTTTCTTGTCGTCTTTCTATTCTTGTCTTTTGACTTTGTATCCATCATTTAGGGAAATGAGTTCGTATCTCTTGTCCGTTGTTTGCTTTCTGTTTTCCTTGGGCTGAGCCTGTGTTTTTTCCGGTCAGCAGAACTTTCTGGTGATTGATGAGGAGTAAGAGGCCAGTACGTGTGGGAGTGGTTACTTCCGGGACCGGATCTTCGATTGCAAAAAGATCGATTTTCTATGGTGCGGGGAGGTGTTCTCTAACTGAAGGTAAGGGTGGTGACGTTAGGGTGCCATCTTCTTTCTATATTGATGCCCCCCAATCGAAGGTCCGGGATCCGTCTTTTCCTTCCTCCTTGTTTGGTGAGTCCTTGAGCAACTGAGTTTCTTTAGTGTACCTTGGTATTTACTCTGTGCTTTGTTATAGGTAGACTTCGTCTTCCGCGTCTGAGTCGGAAGGAGCTGTCTCGTCCCCCTGTTGATGGGATTGTCGGGTCCGAGTGGGCGCCTTATTATGGGCGTGGGGCTCGTTTTGACAATCAATCTTCTTTACAAACTCCTGAAGTTGGAGTTCGTGTTCTGCAGTCTGCTGTTCCTCCTGCTGATCGTGTGTCCCTCTCCAAAGGGTTGGAGGCAACTTATGAGTTGGCTCGTGATGTGTTGGCTCGTTATGCTCCTGTAATGTTACAAACTGTTTTATCCTTCGGCATACTTCTTCTTCATGTGTTATCCGCCTCATCTTTTATTTTTGTTGCAGGGTATGGCCGACCTTGTTAATTTATCCACCCTTGCTATTGATCTTGCTGAGGAGAGGAAGGTATATGAGGACATTTGTGTCTCTCTTAAATCCAATCTTATTAGCTGTTTGGAGCATAGCCGTATCACTGATTTGCGGTGCCGAGACTTGGAGGGTCGCATTGTTCTTCTCAATGAAGAGGTTGAGGCGTTGAAACAAAGGTCTTATCGTGATGAGACACTCCGGGCTGCTGAGTTAGTCTCTCTGGAGGAAATGTTTTGTATGGAGGCGAAGGAGTGTGCCATTGCTGAGTATAAGGCCTCTTCTGCTTATCAGGCTGCTATGGATGTTCGTTGCTCTGTGGCGAAACGTATTTCCTTGAAGAAGATTCTTGAGCGTATTCTCATGATTGCTCCTGACTTTCCTTTTTCTCGACTTGGTGATTTGTCAGACTTTGCTATTAAGCATATTGCGAAGATAAGGGAATAGTACCCTTATTTCTTGTGGTAGTCTCATGTGTTTGTGAGTTGTGGTTGTCTTTAGAGTTTAAAACTCCATCTTTCTTAGTGTTGCCTTCTTTGTGTGATACACTTGTCTCTACTCGTTGTATACATGGCCGTGTGCTTATGTCTCTTCTTATGATGCCTCCTTGTGCCTTGTGTATGGCTCTTTGGGTATGGAACCTTCCCTTGGTATATTTCCTTTACTTATTCTTCTTTCGTGGTTTCCTTCATGTCATACCTGTAATTTCATAAAGAAAAAACATTATTTGTTCTTCACATTACTTTACTTAGAAATTTCTTTCTCATGGTATCCTTCTAAGCATGGTATCCTTCTAAGCATGGTACGATGATCTCTTCTGATACCCCTTACACGGTATACGTTGTACTGTTAGACCAAAGATACGCTCTTGGTGGGCGTCGAAATCTGTTCACGAGACAGGCTCTCGGACGGCACTTAACGTTTCGCAGGATAGGCTCCCGGAGGGCGCAGGTTAGTCCACCAATACAATACCTTCTTGACGGGTGTCAAACTGTTCACGAGACAGGCTCTCGGACGGCACTTAACGTTTCACAGGATAGGCTCCCGGAGGGCACAGGTTAGTCCACCAATACCATACCTTCTTGACGGGTGTCAAACTGTTCACGAGACAGGCTCTCGGACGGCACTTAACGTTTCACAGGATAGGCTCCCGGAGGGCTCAGGTTAGACCAAAGATACGCTCTTGGTGGGCGTCGAACTGGTAGTTTGAAATCTACCTCAAGATACGCTCTTGGGGGCGTCGAACTGGTAGTGTTTTTTCTACCTCAAGATACGCTCTTGGGGGCGTCGAATCTGGTAGGTTGCAAATCTACCTCAAGATACGCTCCTGGGGGCGTCGAATTCGTAGTTTTTGGAAACCACTCTCAAGATACGCTCTTGGTGCGTCGAAGTCGTAGTGTAATAACTACTCTCAAGATACGCTCTTGGGGGCGTCGAAGGTTGTAGTATGAACACTACTCTCAAGATACGCTCTTGGGGGCGTCGAGGTTCGTAGTTTTTGGAAACCACTCTCAAGATACGCTCTTGGGGGCGTCGAATGTCGTAGTACGAAGACTACTCTCAAGATACGCTCTTGGTGGCGTCGAATTCGTAGTATGAACACTACTCTCAAGATACGCTCTTGGGGGCGTCGAATGTCGTAGTACGAAGACTACTCTCAAGATACGCTCTTGGGGGCGTCGAAGGTTGTTGACTTGAAGTCATATCTGTGTAAGGATAACTTGGTGATTGTAACATCACATTCACTGGTAAACTACTACTCTCTTAGGAGCATTCATGTTTTTGTACACTCGGGATGCCTTGGTGCACCAAGACATCCTTTGTAGGAGATCAAAGATAGTTGTAGAGTTGGAGTAACTTCGTGAGTTCTCCTTCTCTAGAGTTGTTTTTGAAAAGCTTGTAGAGCTAAAACAAGCAAAATGCTAGATATGAAACTAAGGATATGGTCTCTTGCTTGTGCTTCCTTCTTATACGTAGTACTTCTTTAGGTGCTCTCCACTGAAGGTGTTTGTGGAGATATACCCCTCCCCATCTTCGAGGCGGTAGGCGTTGACGTAGGGGACTGACGCTATCTTGTAGGGTCCTTCCCATTTTGGAGATAATTTTCTGACTTGGTCCAAGTGTGAGAACTCATTCCTTCTTAGTACCAGTTCTCCTACGTGGAATTGTCTCTCCTTGACTTGACGGTTGTAGTATCTTGCTGAGACAAGGCGCATTCGTGTCTGTGCTTCTTCTGAATTCCACCTTTTATCCTCCACCATGTCTAAATCTAAAAGCCTTGCTTTGTTGTTCTCATGCTCCTCAAAGTACTTGGTCCTCAGTGATTGTACAGCTATTTCTGCTGGTGCCACCGCTTCAGTTCCGTATACCAAGCCAAATGGTGTTTCTCCTGTGGATATCTTTGGTGTTGTTCGCACTGCCCATAGGACATTTTCCAGCTCATCTACCCAACTTCCCTTGGTGGCGTGGAGTCGTTTCTTTAGGCCATCTAGCACTATCTTGTTTGCCGATTCTACTTGTCCGTTTGTCTGGGGGTGCTTCACTGATGCGAAACGGTGATCTATATTCAGTCTTTCGCAATACCACTGTAACTTCTTGCTCTTGAATTGTGGGCCGTTGTCACTTATTATTGCTCTTGGCACCCCGTACCTTGAGACAATGTGAGATTGGATGAAATTGACGACTTGGTCATCTGTTGTCTTCCCCATTGCCTTTGCTTCTATCCACTTGGAGAAGTAGTCTATTGCAACAATTATGCAAGTCTTCTGACCTTTTGTCTTCGGTAGGGGGCCTATTAGATCAATCCCCCATTGCGCGAAAGGCCAGGCTCCTGAGATGGAGCTTAGCTTTGCTGGTGGGGCTGTTATATTTCTGGAGTACCTTTGGCAGTGATCACATTTTTGTACCAAGTCTGCTACTTCTTTGCTCATTGATGGCCAATAGTATCCTAGGTTGTAGACCTTTCGGCTTATTGACCGTGCTCCTTCATGGCACCCCGCATCTCCCTCGTGGAGTTCTGCAAGCACTCTCTCTGTTTCTGGATATGCTATGCATTTGAGGAAAGGCGTGGAATATCCTTTCTTGTAGAGTTCATTGTCCATCACTGCGTAACTCCTAGCCATCCTTTCAATCTTGATTGCTTCCACTTTATCTTTTGGGAGCTTTCCTTCCATGATGTACTGTCGCATTGGTGTCATCCAGACTTCTGCCTCATCTATTGCTAGAACCTCCATTTGTTCTATCACCGATTGCATTCTTTGCTCTACGAAGTGAACCTCTTTGCCTGCTTCTGCCCCTAAGGCTAGTTTACTTAAGGCGTCTGCCTCTTGGTTTTGTTCTCTTGGGACTGACTCAATGTCGAAGCTTTGGAAGCTCTTTATCAGGTCCTGGGCTTGCTGTAAGTATCTCTGCATGTTTTCGGACTTTGCAGTGTAGATTCCTTTCACTTGATTGACAACTAGTTGAGAATCACACTTGACCCTTAAATGCTTTGCCCCTACTCCTTTGGCTATTCTCAGGCCAGTTATTAGTGCTTCGTACTCAGCCTCATTGTTTGTTGCCTTAAAGGTGAGTGCCATGGCATAGCGCATGGGTGTATCACTGTTTGGTGGGTATAGTAAGAGGCCTGCACCTGAACCTCCTCCGTTTGATGACCCATCAGTATGCATCTCCCATAATTCTTCTGGTTGTGTCTCCTGACTACTACTTGCCTCGCACGTAGTTTTGACTTCTCCCAAGTCTTCGTCTGGATTAATTCCAGTGAATTCGGCGATAAAATCTGCTAGAGCCTGACCCTTTATGGCTGTTCTTGGGGCAAAATGAATTCGAAACTCACTTAGCTCAATTGCCCATTTTGTCAGCCTTCCCGATGTGTCCGGTCTTTGAAGGAGGTGTTTCAATGGTTGGTCTGTGAGGACTGTTACTTCATGCCCATGAAAATATGGTCTCAACTTTCTTGCTGATACGATCAGTGCATAGAGATACTTTTCTATTGGCAAGTAGTTGATCTCATATTTTGCCAATGTTTTGCTTACGAAGTATACTGGCAATTGTGCAGCATTTTCCTCCTTAATTAGCACTGAGCTTACCGCCACGTTGCTCACAGAGATGTAGAGGTAAAGGGGCTCCCCTGGTGTAGGCTTTGCTAGGGGTGGTAGTGTCTTTAGATGTTGCTTGAGTTGCTGGAAGGCTTCCTCACATCTTGGTGTCCACTCAAATTTCTTGTTTGCCCTTAGTACCTCAAAGAAGGGTAATGCCTTGTCTCCTATTTTGGATAGGAATCTGTTAAGGGCTGCCAACCTCCCATTTAGTCGTTGGACCTCTTTGTGCTTCGTGGGTGACTGCATTTCTTCAATTGCTTGAAGTTTTTCGGGGTTTACCTCTATGCCTCGTTGGCTTACCATAAAGCCTAGAAACTTTCCTGATTGCACCCCGAATGCACATTTTTTCGGGTTTAGACGGACTTGGTATTGCCTCATCCTTTCAAACGTTGAGCGAAGGTTCTCCACGTGGTCCTTCTTCTCTTTGGATTTCACTATCATGTCGTCCACATACGCCTCCATTGTCTTCCCTATCATGTCCCCAAAGATTTTGTTGACCATTCTTTGGTATGTTGCTCCAGCATTTATGAGTCCGAAAGGCATCACTGTGTAATGGTATATCTCACTATTAGCATAGAATGCTGTGTGAGGGGCGTCCTCGGGGGCCATTTTTATCTGGTTATATCCTGAGTATGCATCCATGAAGCTCATTAGTTGGTGACCTGATGTTGCATCCACTAATTGGTCTATTCTTGGTAGCGGATATGAGTCCTTTGGGCATGCCTTGTTTAGGTCCCGATAGTCAATACACATTCTCCAACTTCCTCCCGGCTTCTTTACCAGTACTGGGTTTGCCACCCATGTCTGGAATCTGATTTCCTTGATGAACTTTGCTTTTAGTAGCTTTTCTACTTCTTCTTGAATAGCTATCTTTTTATTGCCCCCCATTGGTCTCACCTTCTGTGTTGTTGGCCGCGTTGCCGCGTCTATGTTGAGCCTGTGTGAGATCACATCTTCTGATATCCCTGGCATATCGCTCGGTGACCAGGCGAACAAATCCTTGTATTCCCTTAGTAAAGCGACTAAATGGTTCTCCTCTTCCTGAGATAAGGCAGTCCCAACTTTAGCCTTCCTATCGGGTTCTTCTATAAGTATCTCTTTTAGTTCCTCCATGGGGGCTGGCCTTCCATGATCTTCTCTTGGGTCCTCGTCTACTAGTAGGACTTCTCTTGTTTTCTTCCTTTTGCCTAGTGCAATCCTTGCACATTTCCGTGCTACCTTCTGGTTACCCTTTACTTCCCCTATCCCTTGGTCTGTGGGGAATTTCACTTTCTGATATAGCGTTGATGGTACCATACCCCACTTGTTGATTGTAGTGGTACCTAGGACCCCATTGTACTCCTCCATGTCTTCTGTAATGAAGAATGGGACATCAATCTTTAGCTGCCTCTGCCCTGTGCCCAGTGTCACAGGTAGTGTGACTGCCCCCAGTGGGTATGTTGGCTCTCCTGAAAATCCTACCAAGGGGGAGTAAACCTGTTTTATGCTACTTGGCCTAACTCCTAGTATATTGAGGATCTTTTTGCTAATGATGTTGGGTGAGCTTCCACTGTCTATTAGGATTCTCCCAATGTCCATATCAGTGATCTTCATTGTTATGACCAGGGCATCCTTGTTGTCTGGTAACACATGCTCCATGTCTCTTCTTGAAAACTCTATTATGTCTTCTTTCTTTTCCTTTGGTTGTTCTTCTCTTGGCTTAGGAGTCCCTAACTCTGCCATATATGCTTCTCTGGCATTTGCTGACTCTCCTCCAGCTCCATACCCTCCATGGATGACATATACGCTTGCCATCTTGCTAGTGATAGTTAGGCTTTCTGTCCGAAGCCCGCAGACGGCGCCAAGTGTTAGGTTATGAGGTCTCGGTCAACGGGGTGTCGGCTTTGATCTCACTTCCTACGGGGGATGTGTGTGATCCGGTCTTCTCAAGTCGTTTTTCCTTTGCTTATGTCCTTCTTCCTTCGGTTCCTTCTCTTCTTCTCTCCCTTTGCCCTGCAAAAGGGGCAGTACCAGACACGGAGGAGGGGGGGGTGGTGCCTGGTGAACCCTCTCCGATGCCTAAGTCAGAACTATATTTCTAGAGAGATAAAGCTAGAGAGAAGTCAGAGCTAAAATATCCAATTAGCCCAGATCCCCTTATGAGTTGTGAAGGTGGGGTATTTATAGGCAACGGTGTCATTAAGGTGGCTTAATGACATCGTTAACCTCTAAATACAATTTATTAACCTTTAAGTATATAATTAAGACCTTAGGATTCGGAGGAGGTAGGCAGACTGGACCGAGCATGGGCGTCTGAGAGGGGTGTCGGGACCCTTGGGGGGGGGAGGAATCCGACCCCCAAGGGTAGGGGTTGGGTGAGGGCACCCAACCCCTCCTAGGGAGGGTGGGGTTGGCCAACCCCATCCCTCCTAGGAGGGATCGGGTCAGCCGACCCGATCTCTCCTAGGAGAGATCGGGTTGGCCAACCCGATCTCTCCTAGGAGAGATCGGGTTGGCCGACCCGATCTCTCCTAGGAGAGATCGGGTCGGCTGACCCGATCTCTCCTAGGAGAGATCGGGTTGGTCCACCCGATCTCCCCTAGGGGAGATCGGGTTGGCTGACCCGATCTCCCCTAGGGGAGGTCGGGTGTGGCCACCCAACCTCACCTAGGTGAGTCCTTCGTTGTCGGACGGGCGCTTCGGCCCCGTCCGAGCCATTGGTGTTCTCGCGAAGTGTCCGGGTTGAAGTTTCGATTTGCAATCATAAATGGGACGATAAAAATACAACGGTTCGGAAGTCAACGGGTTCAAATTGGGCGTATATCCATCAACCCCCAGAGGGAAGGCAACAATATGTGCCTCCAAGGCAATATCAACCACAGCAAGAAGCCAGGGTATACACCCCGCTGGGGGCAGATAGACAGGCAAGAGAAGCGACATCCGCAGGCAGAGAAATGCCCACAGGAAGAATAACACACAAGCCCTCCAAAGGGGGCATCGTAAAAATCAAAGAATGAGGGAGCAACTGCCACCCCCAATGTGAAGGCAACAATTTGTGCCTCCAAGGCAATAACAAACACAGCAAAGAGCTGGGACATACACCCCACTAAGGGAGGACATGCAAGTCAGACCACCAAGGATATAAGAGTTCCAACATCCACCTCACCAAGGTACACATACAGTCCGTATCACCACGGACAGGGCTAAGTGACATTCCAAGGAAAGATCAAAGGGAGGGACATCGCCCCGACAACACAACAAGGCAACCACCTACTCATGATACAGCACGACAGGTCCCAACCTCTTGTGTATGACAACCCTTGGTACACATCCCCCTAGGACATGGGAGAAGTCGAAAAGATAAGGATTTGAAAAGGGAACTCATAGAGTACCACACCATGTTAGTACATAGCTACTACAATGGGAAGTCTCATGGAGAGACGTAGTAGAGTGAGATCACACATAGCATACATGAAGGACACACCTCTACCTAGTCCGCCTTGCAAGGATGCGACCTTGTATTCCTCAAAGGGGAAGGAATACACACAAACTAATGGAGGAAGACAGTTACATTACCAAGGAAGCAGGGGATATCAACACCCCCACACCCATATCCTTCCCATATCCTCTTATTTAATTTAACTGCATAACAAGTCAACTCCCTAAAAGAGATAGATTTTGATACTTGATATCAACATGTTTTCCAAGAAAGACCATACCGGACGCCTTCGGCCTCCGGGGTATATACATACACAGGTGGACCACTAGAAGAATCCATAAGAGGCCAGCGCCAATCAAGGGATGCACAAGAAACAGATTCCTCAATCTCAAAGAACACCTATAAGGTCAAGTTTCTGGGAAAGATCACAATATGGAAGCCTCACTTACAAGAAATAAGTTGAGCACTCCCAACATCCTATAGAGGAACTACCATGAAGGTCACAAAGGATTAACCCTACTATAACCTTCCACTAAGCATCCTAGGGCCAAGTCCGTCAAAGGATCCCATCTGGCATTGGTATGCAAGGGGGGCACCAGTCACAACATGCCCTCCCAACAAACGCCCATTAACATAAGAGAGGGTAGCCGCAAACTCATCCCTCCAAAAATGGAGGAAACCATATCACATAGACAACGCCCACCATCAGAGGCAAACACCTCCAGCGGATCTTTATGATTTCACAAAATAGCCAGGAGATACAAATACACCTAGTAAGCTCATCTCAGGTAATGGAATACACTTCCATCAAAAACTCTCAAGGACACAAAGCCTAGAAAAGGAAGAAGGGCGACATCATCATCAAGCTTTTAAAAAGGGATATGGAAAACATAGTATTTCCACACAATGATATATTAGTCATAAGAGAGGGAATCGCTAGCTTTGACATAAAGAGAACCATAATGCATGAAGGGAGTCCGTCAGACATCTCCCAGGACCAACTATTGATGATACTAGAGAAGAGTCAGGCATACCTAATACCAAAGGACCCCCTACTAGTAAAGGTGGTCAGAACATCAACACACCCATTAGAGACACGGCACTGCAAATGAACCAGGAACAAGGATGGAACACATATCCTTACAAATATCCTTACAAGTATCCTTGCATTTATCCTTGCAAAAATAAACTCCGTAGATAAAGAGGTTATCTAACAGATGACTATGTCTCTGTTCTCAAAATATGATCCTAACCCGGAGATCCTTGGACTCCGTATTATATATGCAATGAATAACATGTTCATCAAAGATAGGTACACGAAGATTCAAGACAGCGCCCTAAAGATTAGGCGCATACCTCTACCAAGTACGACACATTTGAGTGTTCATAAACACTCCTTCGCCATCTCACAAGAAAGGAAGGCAACCAAGGATACAAGTCCTAAAAGAACAAACATCGGTAGAAAATCCTGTCATTGAAGTCATGCACCAAGAGAGAAACTCTAAAGATGCAAGATTAGCAAAAGAGAATGTGCAACAACTAGAATATGAAAAAGGAGATACATCTCCTATCAAGAGCCTTAGGGCATGATAACAGTTCTACAAGGCCAACCAAAGAAGAGCTCAAAAGCTTGGGGGGTAAGGTTTCAAGATCGACCCTCACACTAGACGCACATCCTGATCAAACACCTTGTCTGTGAATGATAAAACATTTGACTCTGGCATCCCATCAAGAGGAGAACCTCGATAAAGGGAGCACTAGAAAAATATCCCGCCTTTAAGGCCATACGCCGAACACATGATGAATGAAGGTTATGACAAAAGGAAAAAGGAGGGACTTGTCAGCTCAATACACCTCAAACACGTATACGTACGCAATACAAATGCAGCCTCTAATGAAGCTATCCAGCAAGGAATAGCCAATACGGGGGCAAACCCATGGAAAATCATGGAGCATCACCTGCAAACTTAAAGGAAAACATCCTTTTTAGGTTCAAGTCTTAATTCAAAGGAAGTCTATAATCAATATTCAAGGTGGGAGGAGCATGACCAATGTGACACTCCCTAAAGGCATTGAAGAATACTCCAATGTAAAGGAAAATGCAAAGCACACTAAGTACCACAACACTTCAAGAAGATTATCACAGCCCGGTCAGACCCCCCCCCCCCCCATGCCCGAGCAAGAAGCATGAATCAGATTGACTAGTCTGAAACACACCTTCGAGATTAACATCTCAAGACACCATTCTATGAGAAAGCTCTTCAACCTAAATAGAAACCCTTCCAAGATACGTTACTCCTGCTCTATCATCACCGCAAAAGTGTTTTTTCTAAAAAACACAAGGAAGGGGGGGAAAGAATTTACAAGCACCCCTAGGATACAAACACTGCCACATCCTAGTTATCAAGAGAATGAAAATCACCCACACCCACCCAAAGAAAAAGCTCTCCACCCAACCTCTAAAGATACATCCGACAAAGGCATTATCCAAACCATGCCTATGACTGAAACAAGCAAGCATGAGAAAGAGTAAATCCTACAAGGGACACTCATCGCATTCAAACAAGCAGACAAGGGAGCCCCGAGCATAAGGGGTACCCAACCAAGAAAATGAACGAGGGGCCTTAAACGGCCAAATATGAAAGGCGGTATGACCACCAAGCAACATGGGGGGCACCAAACGAATAAGTGCTTGGTAGTCCACCTAAGTGTAAAAGAAGAGATTAGAGGCAGAAAATCACAAGAACATGCAATACCACTTCTCCTAGAAGAGGTCACATAAGAGGAAAACATACTCAACTCCCTGTACGAACTCGTCCTAAGTTGGCAACACACAAACATCGCCCTCGAAAGGTGATCTCCCACATTGAAGAAAAAGCGTGGTAACATGCAATATCATAGAAGGAAAAGTCAAGTGAAGACTCGAAAAGCATACAAAAAACGCACCCTACATGAGAAGGGACACAAGGTAAAGTAATATTCTGAGCCCTCCGGGAGCCAATCCCGCGAACACATTCGACGCCCCCAAGAGCGTATCTTGAGAGTAGTTCTAAAACTACGAACCCTGTGCCCTCCGGGAGCCTATCCCGCGAACAGATTCGACGCCCCCAAGAGCGTATCTTGAGAGTAGTGTTCATACTACGACCTTCGACGCCCCCAAGAGCGTATCTTGAGAGTAGTTTTCATACTACGACCTTCGACGCCCCCAAGAGCGTATCTTGAGAGTAGTTTTCATACTACGACCTTCGACGCCCCCAAGAGCGTATCTTGAGAGTGGTTTCCAAAAACTACGAACTTCGACGCCCCCAAGAGCGTATCTTAAGAGTGGTTTACAAAAACTTCGAACTTCGACGCCCCCAAGAGCGTATCTTGAGAGTGGTTTCTAGAAACTACGACCTTCGACGCCCCCAAGAGCGTATCTTGAGGTAGATTTCAAACTACCAGATTCGACGCCCACTAGGAGCGTATCTTTGGTCTAACTTGTACCCTCCGGGAGCCTATCCTGTGAAACGTTAAGTGCCCTCCGAGAGCCTGTCTCGTGAACAGATTTCGACGCCTACCATGAGCGTATCTTTGGTCTAACTTGTGCCCTCCGGGAGCCTATCCTGTGAAACGTTAAGTGCCCTCTGAGAGCCTATCTCGTGAACAGATTTCGACGCCCACCAGGAGCGTATCTTTGGTCTAACACTTGTGCCCTCCGAGAGCCTATCCTGTGAAACGTTAAGTGCCCTCCGAGAGCCTGTCTCGTGAACAGATTCGACGCCCACCAAGAGCGTATCTTTGGTCTAACAGTACCATATATACCATTTAAAGGGTATCAGAAGAGATCATTGCACCATACTAAGAAGGATTCCATGAGAAAATAATTGCAAAGCAAAGTTGTATGAAGAACACATAATGTTTGTTCCTGATGAGATAGCAGGTATGATGTGAAGGAATACACAAAAGAAAGATAAGGAAAGGAAAGCATATACAAAGGAGAAGTCCATGACCAAAGGATCATATACAGAAGCACAAGAGGTTATCATGAAAAGTAACGAGTTATCCTACCATCCATATCACAAGCCAAGAGAAGTATCTCAAAGGAACCCAACACCACCAAGAAGGATAGCAAACACATGAAATCCAAAGTTCAAGGCTCTCAAAATAAACTTGACCCATCAAGAAGAGAATTGCCTTACAAGTCGCACAAATCAACCTCCGACAAATGTTATTGTCTTGCATGTCGCCCTCGCGTGACCTATGCTCGTATCAGACTTGAACATCGTCAAGCAAAACTCATGAAGGAGACATCTAAAAAGCATGAAGGATACAACATCTGGCAAGACTAGACATCAAGACCCGACAAACATAGCCTAAACAAAAGGCAACTATAGCAATGAAGGCTCTCCAATGAGAAAAGAATACTAAAGCACAACTCCATACATCGTGATGTGGCTATCATGTCCACATACCTTGAAGTGGCTATCATGTCCACATACCTTGAAGTGGCTATAATGTCCAAATACCCTGAAGTGGCTATCATGTCCACACACTACAAAAGGGCTATCACTCCCACACATCACGAAGTGGCTATCATGTCCACATACCTCGAAGTGATCATCATGGCAGCACATCATAAAACATATGTCAAAGACATACATTGTAAAGACACCATCCCGACCACGAACATCAAAAGGCTACGCCTAGCCCTAGGAGGAGGTTCAAGAAAAAGGGAAAAACAACACCCTTCATACGCTCATCAAAGGTAGGCACTTATATTTCAACCCACTCGGTGATACTAGGTAGGAGACGTCCTCATTATGAAGACAACCTCCATATCTCATAAAATCAACCATAAAGCAAAGAATCACGACAAGCACTATTGGGGGCATATAACAAAATGATCCCCACAACGATCACAACCACGATACTAGTAGAGGCTAACTCAAGAGCAGTCTCCACCAAACTCCCAAGCAAGAATTTGTTATCTTAATCAGAGCCATGGCAAGAGAAAGGAACCTCAATGAAAGGCGATGATCACACCCATCACCAAAAGAAAAATCTTCAACGCAGGGGTTAATAACATAACCCATAGGAAAGCCAAAGACACCTTCAAAAGTCGTCAAATCTACATGAAGATGAAATAAACCTGAGACTCGGCCCCTCGGCTGGGGGGCAGAGGATAGAGAAGAGACATCAAGACCTATGATCACCCCATCGCCAGCCACAGGTTGTTTCCCTTTGTCAACCAAAGAGGGCGCCTCTTCAACCACTACCTCCTTATCATGGGAGGGAGTCAGCAAGGGGGCTCTTGAAGAAGAGCCTCTCGCGATTTCCTTCTCCTTGGCAGCCGAGGGCCCGACCTCAGAGTCAGGTTTCCACGCTTTGGATTCAGATTGACTTGAACTTTCGCCCACCGCAAGAACCCATTCGGTAACCAGGGGCGAACGCTCTAACAACAAGAAGAAAACAACATGAGAACAATCATAAGTATATCACAAAGAAAAGAGAATGGAAAAAGAACATGCCGGAAGCCTCTGCAGCTTTCCCTAACTTAGAAGATTTCTTGGCCTGATAAGCAGGACTAGAGGGTTCTTCCCTCTCATTCGATTCAACGGTACGTTCGGAACGCTTTGCCTACACCTTATACGTTTCTCCATGAAATCAATCTAAAATGGGTCATACGAGTCCCCGCCTCATACGAGTCCACCTCGGACACCCAAGACACAGGACAGTCAGATTTGGTCCGACTACCTTGGAAAACGATCTTCAAGGTCTCCCTGTCTGAAGAAGAAGGCTTCCCAAAAGTGAGTCATCTATACGAGCGACCAACGCAAAGATCGACCCTTACTCATGGAGGGGCGAGATACGCCTACTACGGGGGCAACCTTAACATCAATCAAGTTACGGAAGCAAAACCACAACCCAAGAGACCTATACAAGGGAACAAATCCCAGAGCGTCACAAAGAGGGCGAACTTTTAGCTTCCCCAAATGGAGCAACGCTCCAACACATCCGAAGGAAGGGTCAACCCTTAACACATGTCAATAAACCCCTTCGCTCACGGCGGGTAAGAAGAAAGCTTGTAAGCATTTTCACCCTCACTTTTATGGGGAACAAATTGCAGGGTAAAGGTCAAGAGCTATACACACGCTCCAACGAATGAAAGAAAAATGTTACACATGCCGAAGGTCAAGGTTAAAGGACAATGCTCGCGCTAGTACGAGGGAGGCGGAACGTTGTGTCCCATTGAGTGGCAGAATTCCCACCCTCAAGTAAAGGAGTGTCTATGCTCTCACCCTTGCACTTATGCTCATATTCATTATTAACATCTACAGGTACACCAATGCCATCACTCATGCTTATACTCACAACCCATCCATACACACATACATGTTTACGCTTGCACTCACATGCATGCCCACATGCGCATTCTCGTGTGTTCAACCATTTAGACGTCCATGCATGTGGCCGCCATGTATCCATGCATACATTCATGACTACAACCGCAGCATGTCTACACCCACTCCCATACTTGTGTTCCTACTTGCATGTATGCTAATACACATTTTCATGTTCATGATACATCCATGTTCACTCAAGGCAATATCCTATAGGCATGTTTTTTAAGTATCCTATACTTAGAAAAATTTTGGACCAAAATTAAAATTTTTCTCCACTTAGACTTACCCCGGCATGAAATTGAAGCATGGACTCGTTTAGCTGTATTCATGTTGCATCCCCACACGAGCGTATATTTTCCGAGTATACACCCGTGACGGTATTAGATTTATTATTTCCATCTCAGACGGACACGTGCTTGGACACGTGTCCATGCTATTCTGACGTTTGCAATTCCTCTATCTTATAAGACAGGGGGCAGAGTCAGAGACACACACTCATGGGTAAGTAAGGATTCTGACAAAAGGTAAAATCCCGGCTTCAAATTGCGCGTGTCATACCATCCTAAAATAGAGTCAATCAAGGGTTAGGCCATTGGTTGACTCGGGGGCATGTGATGGATATACGCCCAATTTGAACCTGTTAACTTCCGAATCGTTTTATTTTGATCACCCCGTTAATGATTATAAATCGAAACTTCGACCCAAACACCCCGCGGAAACACCAACGGTCAGGACGAGACCGAAATACTCGTCCGGACCGCGGCAAACTCACCTAGGTGAGGTCGGGATGCCACACCCGACCTCCCCTAGGGGAGATCGGGTGGACCAACCCGATCTCCCCTAGGGGAGATAGGGTTGGCCAACCCGATCTCCCCTAGGGGAGATTGGGTTGGCCAACCCGATCCTCCCTAGGGAGGGGTTGGGTGGCCACACCCAACCCCTACCCTTGGGGTTCGGATTTTCTCCCCCCCCCCAAGGGCCCCGGCACCGCTTCCCGACTCCGATACTCAGTTTATTTCCACCAACTCTCTCCTTGCTTTAAGGTCTTAATTACGTGATTAAGGGCTAATTAATTGTGTTTAAAGGTTAACGATGTCATTAAGCCACCTTAATGACACCGTTGCCTATAAATACAACATTTCCACCATTCATTTGAACATCTTGGCTAATTGAGAAGTTTAGCTCTGACATCTCTCTAGCTTTATCTCTCTAGAAAGAAACGTACTGACTTAAGCATCAGAGAGGGTACATCAAGCACCACCCCCCCCCCCTCCATGCTTGATATTGCCCCTCTTGCAGGGCACGTAGAGAAGAGAAGGCGAAGGACAGAAGGACACGGATCAGAACGACAGGACTTAGGAGCACCGAACCCGTAGTTTCACCAGTGAGGAGTAAGGTTTAGGTCGACCACCCGTTGACCTGAAACTTAGAACCTAACACATTTTAAAAAGGGCCTCGAGAAAGACAAGGTCAAGTGTATGTAAAAATTCCCCGTTCCGGATAAAATAACGATTAAACCGGGTTTCAAAGAGATTTATCTATTAGTAAGGAGACTTCGGCAGTGTGAACTCTTTACACGGCCCCATTCCATTGGTTTACCGGTGGTCGGTTAGGCTAGATGACTGATGACTCATTGTTTGTCGCTTACTATCTCATAGATATCCAATGTAAGCAATTATTTTCTAAATGTTTTAAGTTGTCACCCTGATTTTCGCAATTGCTTGTATATATGTTAGTTTCAATGGCTGAAAGAGTGCAATTATCAGTGTATTGATGCGAGAGCAGAGAGGACGATGACAAATGAATGTGGTATAACGTGTCCCAAACAAGGGAGGAGGTTCTTTGATGATCTGGAAGCGACTGTGGTGATACTTTCAACCTTGACTCAAGAGATTATAGAAGACTTCAAATGCAACCACACAACATTACAACTTTGGTGTTCCCTTCGCATCCGCTTCGGTGGAGGCAATGCCGCTAAAGCTAGAAATGTATTGGTTGAGTATGATGATCTTTAGGGGTGAAACCGGTTCGGTCGGACCGGTTTTTTAGCTATTTCGGTCGGAGTCCGATTTATTCGGACCGGATTTTTTCAAAAAAAAATCCGACCAAAAATCCATATGGAAAAAAATAATCCGTCCATGTTTAGTACGGTTTTTTCGGTTCGGTTTTCGGTTTTAACCGAAAATCCGAACGTAATAATCAATATTTAAAATTTCTCCAATTTTAGAATACTAAACAAAAATTATGTAAAATACTATACAAAATTTCATACAACTAATACTTATAGAATATACTAAAAGTTCCAAAATTAATAAAAAGAGAAGATATTTGATTTCCTTAAGAAAAATTTTAAGTTATCTTAATATGATATATAATATATATCATATTATATTATATCATTGAATAACTTCGGTCTAATTCGGTCTCCACGGTTTTTAAGACATGAGGACCGAACCGAACCGAAAAACCGAATGATACAAAAAAAATCCGACCACATAACAAACGGTCTATATACGGTCCGGTTTTTACGGACCGGTCCGGTTCGGTTTTTTGCGATTTTTCGGTCTCGCCGGATTTTACTTTCAGCCCTAATGATCTTCTCTCCATGGATGCTGGTGTAAAAGCCACTTGAGACCTTCAAGATGAAAGGTCAACATGGAGGAGAATATTTCTCATATTGAAAAGGTATCCCCTGTCATGGTTTGCTGACGATGAAGGAATCACTTACTTGATTGAATTAATTAAGTATACCATGAATCTATTTATGGGCAGTAACCAGGGAAAAGGGGGAACCAGCTTCACAAATCACCACAGGAGATCGAGGGAAGTCAACCATGATCTATGTATATCATGGAGAGAACCGGACCACATAGGTCCTAAACAAATATTCGGTGGGTCACAGCACCAGTGCGTCTTGGGTACGCCTCGTTTGTCATGTATATAAAGCTGTAAAATGTTTTATTTAGACATAGATCATCTGATGTGATTCACTCGTGAACTTTTTTCAGGTGTGGTGTTCGGCATGGCTCGGAGTTCTCAACTATCTTTTCTTTCTTTGTTGCGGATTATGGTCAAGAACCTTATCATTGTCGTTTCATCTTTCATTGTTCATTTGAATTGATAATTTTGGTTGTTTGCGTTTCAGATTATTGAATAAAGTGATTTTCATTGAGATTGAGTTCTATTCGATTCGAAGTACAATTTACTTATTAATCCATCGACCCGGTCAAACGGATCGATTTGAAGAAAATCCGGTAATAGGGATTAATACCAAAATTTTCGGTCAGGTCAAAGAGGTCGAATGAAAGAAACGATTAACACACCCCATCATCATTGGTAACCCATCGATTGCGTGACTAGATCAAACGATTTAGTTTTCTTATTTGTTAGTATTCTATAAATATAATTGATATCGTAACAATGAACATGTATGACACCGATGATTAAATTGTGGTAACGAAACGATTTCACCTAGGGTAACACCCGTGTGTGACGCGCGTAGCGCATGGATTCCGTGTAAAATCGGAACACATCAATTTGAAGTACAAATTTAATGGAAAAATGTATAGTTATGAAGCTCAAAATAAATTTCATTGATGACTTTGCCCGTTATGTATTTACTCATCTGATTACTCGTAAATCCGAGGCCATTGAGTGCTTTAAGAGCTATCTCAATCTCGTGGATAATCAGATGGAGCGTAAGGTGAAAACCTTACGAACTGACAGAGGAGGTGAATACCTCTCGAATGAGTTTGATAAGATATGCAATGAAAGGGGTATTGTCCGTGAAACAATGATTCGTTATACGCCACAACTGAACGGGTTGGCGGAGCAACGTAATCATACACTCTTGGACATGGTAAGAACCATGATGTCATAAGCTTAACTTTTGATCTCCTTTTGGGGTGATGCGTTGTTGACTGCTACTCGTGTAGTAAACCATGTACCTGTAAAATCGGTGGACACGACACCATATGAGCTGTGGACTGGTAAAGAAGTGGTCTTACCAGGCTGTGACCTTGGGGTTGCGCAGCATACACACATCAGAACGACAGTCGATAGGGCAAGTTAGGACCTAGATGATTGAAAAATATCTTTATAAGATACTCGGAGAACTCTAAGGGATACGTGTTTGTGGCGGCTCAAGAAAATAGTGGTGTGGTCGGACATGAGTTCTGGGACGGCGTTTTTAGAGGATGA
The DNA here is from genome assembly GCA_036873135.1 of Clarkia xantiana subsp. parviflora. Classification (NCBI taxonomy): domain Eukaryota; kingdom Viridiplantae; phylum Streptophyta; class Magnoliopsida; order Myrtales; family Onagraceae; genus Clarkia; species Clarkia xantiana. The sequence goes on from JAPTYO010000011.1 coordinate 25,520,718, forward strand.
ATTTCCTACACTTGGTGACATCAACACGAATAAAATTTTAGAAGAACATGAACAAGACGAGGATGATCAGGTCACACTTACTTCGAGTGGGAAAATTGAGGGAGCAACAACTGTGAATGAACTGGTAAATTAGAATGAGAACATTTTCATAATAAATCCAGTTGGAGAAGTCCCCTCTCCTTAGACACAAGGGGGTTTGGCCGAACCACACTACATCAAGAATAGACGCCGAATTACTTCAAGTAATTCACTGCGGAGATCCATCCAGCAACCGGATTGAAAGATGTTTTGCTGTGGTTTGGACACATGGTGCGGCCGAACCATGTGAGAAACCCACCAAGGGTTTTGCTCACATCCTCTTATAAATAAGATGTGATAGGGATTTCTTGGGGTTTGTCATTCTTTCCATTTAGTAGTCACAAAGAAATCCCCTCTCCTTAGACACAAGAGGTTCGGCCGAAACACACACACCAAGAGTAGGCGCCGAATTACTTCAAGTAATTCACCGCAGAGATTCAATTCAGCAACTGGATTGAAAGAGGCTTTGTTGTGGAGACCATTGCCTTCGGATTGCCTCCTTAACAAGAGTCAAACGAATGACGCCGTACGACATTTCGTGAACTCCCGTTGACATCTTGGGCTATGGATTGCGATATAGATATGGGCACCCTTTCTACTGCGTATTAGTTACCTGACATGTATCTAGTTTTGATCCGTATTAATTCTCCCTAAAACCAACATTCGTTTCTTCGTTTCGGTTGGTAAGATTTGGATTGATGGATGAGATCTGGGGGATTTTAGGACTTAAAGAGGAGAGTAAGAGGTGGGTGTCGCTGCAGCAGGTGAAATGGGAACGGAGCGTTGATGCTAGCTCTGTAGAACAGTTGTGAGATGCTCGTCTCTGCTGAAGTCTCCGGTGGATGGCGACTAGACGTGTGAAGATGGAGCGTCGGCTAGGCGGTGGTTTCGTCAGGGCGGTCACAGGGAAACGAGAGTGACTGGTTGAGCTGGTCTGATGGCGGAGGAAAACAAGAAGGGCACCGCGAGCGGAGGTGGTCGGAATCTGACGAAGTCGGAAGGAAAAATGAAGACGAAGTAGTAGACAAGTAAGTTTTCCAAAGAAACAAAAGTGGTAAACACTTAATTGCTTTTTTTTTTTTGCAAAAAAAAAAACTTTATTGCTCAAAAACTTTTTTCCTTCCCTTACATATAAACTGACCAGTTATATATAGGGTTAAAGGTCCTTTTGGTACCACATGTTTGCAAAAATTACACTGTTCATACCACTAGTATTTTTTCGTACCGAATTGGTACCATATGTTTCCAAACCTTACTGTTTTGGTACCTCTGTTAGGGTTCTGTCAAAAACAGCCGTTAAATGGCATGTGCCATGCACGTGACCAGCCCAAAACTTTCAATTTTGTTACAATTTAGTCCATCTAATACATCCCTAACTTTTATTTTGTTCAATTTAGTCCTAAAACTTCAAAACCAAACCATTTTCCCAAATTGACCTAGCCGGACTTAGCCTAGGGCTAGGTCCGACCCTGGGTCATGGTCGCCGGACCCAGGCGACCCCGACCCAGGGTCGGACCTAGCCCTAGGCTAGGTCCGGCTAGGTCAATTGGGACCTATCCCCGATTTGGGGCTAGGTCAATTTGGGGAAATGGTTTGATTTTGAAGTTTTAGGACTAAATTGAACAAAATAAAAGTTAGGGATGTATTAGATGGACTAAATTGTAACAAAATTGAAAGTTTTGGGCTGGTCACGTGCATGGCACATGCCATTTAACGGCCGTTTTTGACGGAACCCTAACGGAGGTACCAAAACAGTAAGGTTTGGAAACATATGGTACCAATTCGGTACGAAAAAATACTAGTGGTATGAACAGTGTAATTTTTGCAAACATGTGGTACCAAAAGGACCTTTAACCCTTATATATATACTAACCTAAGTGACTAAAGTATAGTCTAACTAGGAAGTAAATATTGTTAATTTATTCTCCTAATAAATATTAGAACTTAATCTAATTAAGAAATAGATTACAATAATTTATTCTACTAATAAATACTAAATATTTCTAATAATAAATAAATACATATAATATCATAATATACGCTAAAGCATTCTTGGAAATTTCGCGACTTATCATATTTATATACTTATTTAATGCGCCACATGTCATGCGTAGTCCAAAATTAGACGTTTACAAATAATTTAGAGAGATTTATCTAACTTTTAAGATTTTTTTTATATTTTATCTCCAACTTTTAAGATTGAGAATGATGATAATATGATATAAAGTAATAGTAATTTGGGTTAATAGGTCTTTTGGTCCAATATGTTTTACAACTTTTAGGTTTTGATCATATATCTTTTTTTTTTTGCCTAGTTTTGGTACCATATGTTTGAAAACTTTTGGTTTTTGGTCAATCCGTTAGTTGACCGTCAGTTTGACCGTTAAATATTCATGTGACTTGCACATGCCTAGTCCCAAAATTTTATTTTGTTCAGTTTAGTCCTCAAAATTATTGTCCTAACTTTTTATTTTTACAATTTAGCCCCTAAACATTATCAACCGCACCCTAAGAGTAAATTGACCTAGCCATGGTCCGACTCATGGCTAGGTCGGACCATGACTAGGGTCGCCGGACTTGGGTGACCCTAACCATGGTACGACCTAACCATGGGTTGGGCCATGGTTAGGTCAATTTAGCATTTGGGTCCAATTGTTCAAATTGGACCATTGGGCAAAATTGACCTAGCCATGGTCCGACCCATGGCTACGTCGGACCATGGCTAGGGTCGCCGGACCTGGGCGACCATACCCATGGTCCGACCTAGCCATGGGCCGGACCATGACTAGGTCAATTTAGTCCTAGGGTGCAGTTGATAATGTTTAGGGGCAAAATTGCAAAAATAAAAAGTTAGGACAATAATTTTGAGGACTAAACTGAATAAAATAAAATTTTGGGACTAGGCATGTGCAAGTCGCATGACTATTTAACGGTCAAACTGACGGTCAACTAACGGATTGACTAAAAACCAAAAGTTTTCAAACATATGGTACTAAAACTAGAAAAAAAAAAGATATATGACCAAAACCCAAAAGTTGTCAAACATGTTGGACCAAAAGACCTATTATCCCTAGTAATTTTAGTGCAAATATATAAGACCTATTATCCAACCGTTAAAAAAACGATGATAATAGCATTTCTGGTTTGCTTTCTGATCGGTTGCTGAAAACGTTTTGCTATAATGTGCTAGGAGGTTAGGTTGCGTTCTCTAAATTTTTTGTTTTTGTTTTTGTTACCGCTGGGTCACAGACTGACAGAGGAGAGCAAATGAAAAAAAAAAAAAAATTCTATCTGAGAAAACCTAATTCTGCCCTCTCTCTCGCGCTCTCCCTCTTTCTCGGCGGTCTGCAATTCTCTCTGTCGCTAGTCTCGCCAGTCTTGTTTCTGGATATCGATAAGCAAGCGTAGGACTTCTTTTGCCCTTTTCTTCCCTGTCAAATTTCCCTGGTTTATGGTGGAAGGGGAGCAGACTCTTACGTATGGCGACAGAAAGTTCCTCCTCGAGATCTAGTTCTACGGCGGATTCGTACATCGGGAGCTTGATTAGTTTGACATCGAAGAGTGAGATCAGATACGAGGGAATCCTATACAACATCAACACCGAGGAGTCCAGTATCGGACTTAGCAATGGTATCCCTAACTTGATTTGACCGCTTCGATTCTCGGTTGCATTTATCCTTCTTTTACCTAGGGTTTTGTCCTCGATTGCGCTGAAGATGAACCTTCTTTTCTCTCGTTGCTTCTATGTCTGCTAAATTTTGAATATGTAATGTTGGGCTGATCGTCTCCCGATATCATGAGCTTAAAATCGTCCAAATAAAACTAATCTGATGTGTTTCTGTGACTATGCTTGAATTCTTAGTATGTGTCTGCGAATCTAGGTCATTTATCGTGTGATCTCCTCTCCCGTGATACTTCATTATTTTATACTTATTATATTTGGAGTTATGCTGGATTTACCAACACCACTGCCAAATGAACAATGCACAACAGAGACCAAGGTGTGATAACGTTCTCGTAGGTGTAATCGAAAATCAGTAGTAGGATGTGTGCGGATAGTCTGAATTCTCCATGTAGGTAGTTGTTTGGTGCGTGATTAGCGTTTGTTTAGGGATCTTTTTGATTTTGCAGCTTTGTAGGTAAATTTTACTATTTTTGTATAGCAGGGAGGGGAAAGGATTATTTTTACGTCTCTCAAGACAAAGCTACTGGTGGCAACGTGCTTACATAGGATTAACTAGTACATTTGGCATTTTTAGCTGTCTAATGAAAGGTTCCTGTTCCACTAGCCAAGGTGGAATTTAAGAGTTGTACAACTTAGCTAAGGGTTGAAGATATGTTAGAAATTCGTGAAAATATAGAATACTTTGCATTTCAGATCAAATTTCGAATTCTTGCCATCACTTTCTGTACATATATATGAAGAAATAGCTGAAAGCATCCAACATAATTGTATTAGATTTATCAGTTTCCAATACAACACAAGTTGTGTACGATTGCCATTGCACTTTGCCTTCTGCTAGGGTCTTTCTGGAGTCGTCTAAGTACATATGCAACATACCAACAGAGAAGGCAACTTTATTGTTAATTAGTTGCAATGATGCAAGTCCTCCCCCATCAAGCTTTACTGAGTGGTGATCCCCATATTGAAGAAATCTGTTATGACCCTAGGGTATAGGATCAAATGACCATGGATAGGATAGATTGTGGATAGTTGGGCTCATCAAGGGGAGCACTAACCCTGAACTCATTAGAGAGAGAATTCCATCTCTAAAACCTAAGTTTCTGTTTTAACTTTCTGCTTGTCTTCTTATTTGATAACTGTTCATGACGGGAGTAATGTTATGGATATAAATATCCATAATAGGAGAGATTTTATAATTAATAATAATATATATTTTATGCACTGATTATTCAATCAACATTAATAGGGAATATTTCCATAGATTTCATATTTCCTAATATTGTAATGGTTGAGTTCTATTTAAAGGACAGATTATCAAATAAGAAGACAAGCAGAAAGTTAAACAGTAACCTATGTTTCAGAGATGGAATTCTCTCTCTAATGAGTTCAGGGTTAGTGCTCCCCCTGATGAGCCCAACTATCCTCCTACCACACATCTATCATATTCATGGCCATTTGATCCTATCCCAGGATCATAACAAAATCTCTGTTATTTCTCTTATATATATATATATATATAATTCTTAAATTGAAACTAATATGAGGATTGATTCGGCACATAATGTATTCTTTCTAGTTATACACAACACAAGGATGAGGTGACCATTTATTGGCTTCTTTTTTTAAACTGACCCCGCAAATTAAGAACCATTGAAGTCATCATGGCTATTTATATAGCTTAAATGTTTGTCCTGACTTGTCGTCTTAACTTTTCAGTGCGGTCATTTGGTACTGAAGGACGGAAAAAGGATGGTCCACAAGTTCCCCCAATTGACAAGGTTTATGAGTATATATTGTTTCGCGGAAGTGATATCAAGGTAATAACTCCGAAACAGTTATGTACACCATATGAGTGTTTATTACTGAAACAAATGCTTGTGCATTCTATATCATTTATCAATTAAATAGTCATACATCCTATAGAATTTATTAAATATGTAATTTTTTGAAGATAGGTTTCGTGGTTTTGCATATATATATATATTGGTATTTGGTAATATAATATAATATGATTCATGATTTTGCTTTTGAAAATTAGAATCTGTAATTGCATTTGGATTTATATCCTAATTGATGGTGTGGGAAAATAGTTGATTGTAGTTGTTGAGTTGCCACCTAAGGTTTCTTTTGTCGTATTATCTTGCATTCCAACAGGCGTGAAAATAACACGGTGTAATCTGATAACCTACTAATGTCTGTTTTGGATGAACTTCTTTTGGCCAGCTGGTGCTTATATTTAACTTAAACTTCAACGTGTTATAATGTTTTTTATTCTTTCCCACATTTGTAAAGAAAATTTTATAGAAGTATTAATGATACATTTCAAGCATGACTGTAATAACATTATCATGAACCGGTAGGATCTTCAACTAACATGAAGGGATATTTCACAAAACATTGATGTTTTGACTTTCCATGGCAGCCAATCTAGATTTTGTTTGCTTTGCAACGATAACTCTGTTGAGGAGTTCTGCCTTTTAGTTATTTTCTTTGGGCCTTGGGGTTCAGACAATCAAATTTGCTTCCGTGGTTGTGATAATGCTCTGCTTGAATTGCATAAGTTATAAGCTTAGACATGTCCGCATATGGATAGATCAGTTCTTTCAAAGGCGAGTGCCCTCGTCGCCTAAGGCGCTCACCTGAGGCGAATTAGGGGTACTCCACCCAGACCTGTATGGGGCAGCTGCCTTCAAGTAGGCGCTTGCCTCATAGCGCCTTTTCTTGAGGGGACGCCTCGAAGGATAGAGAGAGGTGGACGAGATTCGTGGAGTTGAAGGGACAAAACTTACCTGAATTTGCAGAGCTGGGGCAGCCATGTAGGAAAGAAGAAAACAGACTGGCTATGGAGGAAGAAGAAGCGTGACTCTATAGTGCGAAAGTGATTGCGCCTAGGTTAAAAAACTAGGGTTTTAACTTATATAACTTTTAAAAAATTGTTTAAAGTTTCCTAGGTTTATAATAATGGTTGAAATAGTCATCAAACTTTTTCTTTCATCTATCATGGGTCTAAACTATTAGTTTTAAGGGTTAAAAATTTAGAATAAATAACAAACATATAAAAATATAAGAGTGCCTTATTTCTCTTGAGTATATACATGGTAATTTTATAGATTTTATAGTTATCTCAAGTACGTTGCGTCTTTCAATGAAGCGATGCCTCATTGGCACCTCAAATTTGAGCCGATATTTAGCCTCATTGCCTCTCTTTTGACAACATTAGCATAGATATAGTATTGATGCAGATACACACGAAAGTGACTTCGCCGTATGATTCTTATGCAGATTGTTTCATATTTCTATGCAGGATTTGCAGGTTAAATCTTCTCTACCTGCTCAGGCACCAGCACCAATTAATAATGATCCAGCTATAATACAGGTGATTTTGATTATTTTTCTTGTCTGGTTATTCATTGTCAAGTTGACTCTTTCTGTTTATTTGTCTCATGCAGTCTCACTACCCTCGGCCACCATCTACATCAGCAAGTTTGCCTTCCGCTGTTAGTGGGCCTTTGCCAGATTCTACTTCCCATAATGCTCAGATGAGTGCGTCAAATTTTCAAAGCGGTCTTCCTTTGTACCAACCTGGTGGGACAATGTCATGGGGAGCTTCACCTGCTCCTAGTGCAAATGCCAATGGGCTTGCTATGCCAATGTATTGGCAAGGATATTATGGACCTCCCAACGGGCTTCAACAGATGAATCAGCAGTCTTTGCTTCGGCCACCGCCTGCGCTATCTGGGCTGTCAATGCCTCCTACAATGCAACAGCCAATGCATTATCCTAGTTTTAATGCCAATGTAGCATCTGGAACTTTGAACCTGCCAGAGGCCCCTTCCCCCTTGCTCCCTCTGACTAGTAGCTCAATCAGCATGACCAGTTCTCTGACGTCATCAGCTTTGCCTCCTGTTCCCTTGACTACTCTACCTCCTGAAACACTGTCTAGTTCCTTGCCCAGCAGGCCACCTGTATCTTCCCTTCCTGCCGCAAGTGTGACTACTAGCATGCCGTCTCTACTTCCTCCAACTCTCAGTTCAGCAAGTAACCCTGCAATACCTCTTATATCTAGTAAGCCTACTGTACTGGGTGGTCCAGCTGTGCAATATCAAGGTGCTGCTCAGTCTATCTCCTCCCTTGTGGGAACTTCTGATTCTGTTCAGATGCAAGACACTGCAACAGCTCAAGCACTTCCTTTGATAACTCCTGGTCAGCTGCTGCAGTCGGGGCCCACGAATCTTCCTGTTTCTCAGTCTGCACATACTCCTGGGCAGCTACCACAGGCTGGGCCTAATAATCCTTCCGTCTCTCTGTCAGCGCATACTCCTGCCCAGCTAGTGAAGTCTGGGCCTGTTAAAATTACTGTTTCCCAGTCACCGCAAATTGATCACAAAGATGTAGAGGTGGTTCAGGTTTCATCAACGTCGCCACCAATGTCATCTTCACTGGCTGATAGGGAATCCCAACCGCCTATATTGCCATTACCATCACAAACAAGGACTGGTTACAAGGTATTTAATCAACTTGTTATGATGCAGCCGTTATTTTTTCTGCCTTAACTAGTCTATGTAAATGCAATACTTCGATTTTCTGGGATTAAACCTCCAATTATGATGGCACCTCTATCTCATTATGTAAAATCATATTATTAATTTATGGCGGAACTACTTATTATTATTAAATGAAAAATTAGTAGTTCATAGTACTTCCAATCACAAACGTTTATTGTAGTTGACAAGACTACTTTTTGGAGTGTCTTAGGCTCTTGTAGAGAAGCAACAGCTGACAATACCCTCAATCGCATACTGCGCACAGACTGAAGAATTCAGAGGGCTGCGTCTCTTGGGCTTTTCTGGCTTCTATCTGGATGTGGTCATGTAAATATCTTTGCGAAAGCCAAGAATAGTTTATAAAGGTTATGAGAGGATTAGTACCCTTATCCTCATAGCTCATATTTAATAGAAATTTTCATACTAATGTCAGTTATCTATTAATGATCTGATACTTCGGCAAAAAAAAAAAAAATATATTAATGATCTGATAACACTATTTGGCTTTAGTCAGTTAAGATTGAATCTCCTGTTCTTATTTACTCCCTTCGCATTGCCTGTAAATACTACTATCTTGGTGCTTTACTTATGGCGTTATTTAAAAACAAAAAATTAAAGTGGAAAAGGACTGAGCACGATAATTGGTGCGATGTGTGTTCAAAAGTTATAATAATGGATCACACTTAAGTTTAACTTTGGGGTTATACTTCTATGAATATAATATGGCGGGGAAATCTTGATGTGACTGTCTTGTTTTACAGTCAAATGGAGCACCATACCAAAATCGGCATGGGGGGTATAGAGGACGTGGAAGAGGAAGGGGCTATGGGGTAAGATATCATTCCGGTGGATTTGTCTTGAGATAGTATCTTAGAGATGAAAAAATGATTTTTATGGCACTGCAAGATGTAGGAGTTAGACCACTTAAGCCGCCTGAAACACGGTTTTAAGGCTTAAATTGTGTTTTCCTTGTACTTAATTAGTGAGAACTAGTGAAGTGACTGCGGGGATGCTAACTTTGCAGACTTCCCGCGGGGTGACAAAATTCACAGAGGATTTTGATTTTACGGCAATGAATGAGAAATTCAACAAGGATGAAGTATGGGGTCACCTGGGTAAAAGCAGCAAATGTCATTCAAAGGACGATGTGAGCGACGAAGATGACTTTGGCGATGAAGATGATGAAGAAGTGTCAAAGACTGAAGCTAAGGTTTGTTTATTAGCTAATCGGTGATTTTTTTTTATTAGGTGTGAACTTGAAAAGCTCCTGATGCATGTGTTTCTTGTTGTTGCCACATGACAGCCCATCTACAACAAGGATGACTTCTTTGATTCAATATCCTGTGATGCACTCAATCATGAGTCGCGCAATGGAAGACCTAGATACTCGGAACAAATGAAGATTGACACGGAGGTAAGAAGATATTTTTGAGATATAAGAGGAGGATATGTGTGACCTGGTTGGTTTGTGTGCAGACTTTTGGTGATATCTCAAGGAGCTGGGGAGGGCGTGGCCCAGGGCGAGGACGGGGTTACTATGGGAGAGGGTATGGTGGTGGGAGAGGTAGGGGTCGGGCAGTTTACAACCGTGCCCCTTAGTGAGGAGGGAGGGTGAGTGCAACACAGAAAAAGGTTAACTTAGTCGTATTATGGTTGCTGATGTTTTAGGAGAATAAAAAAGGAGGCGGGTGTTAGTTTCAGCTGTGTTGGTCTTGTTTGTTCAATTTCCCCTATGATTATTAACTGGTGTTTTGTTTCCCTATTATAGACAAGGGGCGGTGTTGTAGCATTCAAGTGTACAAACATTCGGCTTGTTGATGAACTCGTTCCTCAGTCCTCACTCCCCGGAGACGAGAGTTCATCTCCTGTGCCGTTGATGTTAATTTTCTTTTTTTACTCAGTCCCCTTGTTAAGTAAGTATACTACGGCTATTATAGTAAATACAGAGCAGTTGGCTTTATTTACCGTGATTAACTTTGCAAACTTGACTTTAGTCCAGTTGCAATTGCAAAAGGCATTGTTTGACTGTCTTGTGAGAATTTTCAAAGTTGGCATATTTAGTTAGTTGTTGCGTACAGTAGTCAGTGATGGATTAAATTCAGGTTGTTGGTATGCACTTGTTCAAGGGAATTAACCGGGGTGGTCTCGGTATTTCGCTTCTGATGTTTAAGTCAGTAATTGGATGAAAAAAAAATGAAGTGAATGAATGGTATTTTTAGAGATTTGGTTATCTCAGGGACTAGTCCCTTGCATAATAGAGTTTGCACTCTATTCTCCGGTTTATAAGTTTGACTTAACGATAAGGACTGTGATGGATTACGAGGCTAAATACTACGAAAACTTAAATACGGTAAATGCTTAAATACGGTAAATGCTAGTAATCACGATTACACAACAGAAGATGTGCATATACCTTAATCGCTTTCCTAGTCCCAAGATTTTGTTGAAGGAGTTATCGATCGGACGGAATCCGTAGAGGTTCTTGTAAAGGAAGTTCATCACAACGATGTGAAAAACGAAAATCATGTCGTGTTACTCTGAAACCAAATGATCATTTTGCGTAACCAAGTTTATCCCCTGGGTCGTAGCTAGTCTTGTTACGGTAGAGGTCCCCCTCTCCTACAAGACGACCGTGCCCGTCTGACGAGGCAATGCTCACATTCGACATAATTTAGGCAGAGGATTGCGTCCTCCTACGACTCAGTTTATAGACTGTAAAATCCGATGTAATCAAACATTATGACGTCGATGAATCATAAACTCGATTTGCAATTCTCTCATTTATTAAAAATGTAACTTTCAATTATCAAAATTTTATCACAGATACGTGCCTAATTTTAAACCCTACGCAATTCAAGCAGTTTAACGTGTTTTCAAATGTCTCTTTGCGTAATTGTTTAGTTAATAGGTCCGCTACCATGTTGTTAGTGGGCGAGTATCCTAAAGTGATTATATTGTCTTCTACCATGGATTTAGCATAATTATATTTCACATCAATGTGTTTAGTCCTACTATGGTACTTTAGATTCTTTACTGCCGCAATGGCTGCCTGACTGTCAGAGTACACCTTCATAGGCTTACTCCCGACATCGTCATCAAGCAGTGCAGTATGAAGCCTTTTCAGGCAGACTGCTTCACGCGCATTTTTGGAGAGAGCAACGAATTCCGATTCCATCGTAGACAGCGCGACACATGATAGCTTCTTGCTCGTCCATGAGCATTAGCAAGCTGAAAGACTCCTCTTGTGGTGGACTTACGATCGTATGGATCGCCACCATGGTCGGCGTCACTGAAACCGATCAATTCTAATTTCCAGCCCTCAAAGCACAGTACGTAGTCGGTAGTACCTTTCAGATAACGTATGATCCGTTTTACAGCCTTTAAATGTTGATAGCCAGGGTCTGATTGGAATCTTGCTACTAGGCCCACAGCGTAACAGATGTCCGGACGAGCGCAAATCATGGCGTACATGACACTTCCGACCATGCTTAAATACTCTGCACTCCTCGTCTGTTTACACTCTTGCTGGTTCTTCGGGCCGTCACGTTTTGACAACGCGCACTCGAATACTACCGACGTCTCCACATGTTTGGCATCTTGTAATCTGAACATTTTTAACAATTTGTTGATATAGGTTTCATGAGATATAAATAACCTTCGGGCGGCACGATCTCTAGCAATTTTAATGCCCAAGATGTACGTAGCCTCTCCCATGTCTTTCATAAAAAATACAGATGCCAACCAGGACTTTGATTCATTCATGAAACTCACATCGTTCGCAGCAATCAGTATGTCATCCACGTATAAGGTTAAGATGGCGTACTTAGACTCAGAGGTCTTTGTATACACACATGGATCCTCGTGGAGGTTCACAAATCCGTTTCCAACGATTTCCTCGTGGAATCTGCGGTACCATTGCGAGACGATTGTTTGAGACTGTAAATGGATCTTGGAGTTTACAAACTTTTCGTTCGTAACCAGGAGTAATGAAACCTTCTGGTTGCTCCATATAGATCTCTTCCTCTAGGTTTCCGTGGAGGAACGCGGTCTTAGCATCCGTTTGGTGCAGCTCTAGATCGAGGCATGAAACCAGGGCTAGGATGGCCTGGACTATGGTGTAATGCACAGTCGGTGAGTATGTTTCATCAAAATCCACTTCGTGAAACTGGGTGTATCCTTTCGCAACTAGTCGGGCTTTGTATCACTCAACATTTCCATCAGTAGTGAGTTTCAGTTTCAGAACCCACTTAGCCTCTATGGCTCTGCGTTTAGCAAGTGTTAGATATCTGTCCAATTCGGGTTCGTATTTACATTTCGGGCCTCATGAAATATCCCAAAACCCGTAAAAAACCCTTTCGCGGACACCCCAGTCTAAAAACGGTCCGGGAAACGCGCAATTCCCGGGCCGAAGGACCTCCGGATTGCCCGTCCCGGATTGCTAAAAAGCAATCCGGGTAGGTTTGGATTACTGTTTTTCTCCGCGCTCATCCCGATTATTTTTGCCGATTGCGAGAAGTCGGTGCACGTATAGTCCATCTTGATGACGGTATACGTATTCTTACATACTGACATCAAGCCATTCAAAACTGAGCATGATCCTTAGGTTCCCTATAAATAGGGGCCTAGGTCTCTCATTTTAAACATCTTCCTCACTTTTGGACTTGGAATGCTGTGACTTCTCTCTAAGGTTTCTCTCTCTAGAAGTTCTAACTTGAGCGTCGGAGTGGGCCCAACCAGCATTCCCCCCTCCCACGCTGGTTACTGCCCCTCGTGCAGGACTCGAAGATCAAGAGTTCAAAGTCGAGGATTGGGAGTTTAGCTCGGTGATTGTGTATTAAGGATTGCGGCGTTCCCGTCCTTATACATACATCTCGAGCCCAATCGTGACGAAAGAAGCCTGTTCGTGAAGGAAAAGCTCGAAGCTGTCCATAACATTTGGCACCGTCAGTGTGATTCAAACAAAAAGCCGTTCTGCAGCGCGAGCTATGACTGGAAGACAACCAAAGAAGGCAGGTGCAGGCAAACCGAAGCCGATAAGAAACCAACCAGGACGTTCTCACGTTCCAGATATAGGATCACCGCCTCATCCGTGCCAACCGAAAACGTGCCTTCCGCACAGCACGGTCCCGAAGTTCAGAATAATGCATCAACACAAGAGTTCGAGCGAAGGATGGGGATCAATGAAGAGTTCCCATACGGAATGCCAGCCAACAAACAGAAGCAGGCAACAAGTCAGCGGGATCATTTGCACGTGCATAAATACATGTTCGTTGCATCCTCCATGCCAACAAGCAGTGTGCCTTCCGCACAGCATGGCCTTAAAGTTCAGAATACAGCATACATTTCATCCTATCCGGAAAAGATGGCAAACGTACATATGATCCATGGAGACTTTTATGTTGTAAGCAAGAAGTCGTACGAGCAAGAAGTGTACGTTGCAAAGACAATGCACAAGTTCCATGATACCAACATGGAGTATGTCGACATAAAGGAGGCCGCCTTTGAAGATGTCGTTGGTTTTTCATCAAAGGACAAATAGAACATTACGCACCATGACGCCTTGGTCATAGCCACGCAGAAGCCGACAAGAAGTCAACTTGGATCCTCCCACATGCCTGTTGCCACATCCAATGCCTTCTTCATGCCAACAAGAAGCGCATCCTTCCCACAGTACGACCAAGGAGTCCTCCAATACAAAGGTGTCAACCCGCCATCACCTGTTACTCCCACAATGATGACCGCGCTCGAAGAGCTGCTTGCATTCCGAAAGATGTTGAGGAACCAAGGATATGCCCCGCCACCACCACCTCTGCCTCCAATCAAAGGACAAGTCGAGGAGACAGGAACAAAGTCCCGAGTCACAACTCATCAAGACACACCGCACCAAAGAATAGGGGGGCAATACACGGAAGGTACCTTCCAGTACCAACAACCAAGGCAAGGAGCTGCACTCTCATACAACCCGTATGTGATAGCACAACAACAAGAAGGGGCATGGAAACAACCTCCAAAAATACACAAGGAAGGTTCTTCCACGAGGACAAGCCAAGACGATGCTGACATCCGTCATAAGGAGGGGCGGAAAAAACTTGTTAATGACGATGATGTCCCAATCACGGGACTTACGACAAGAATCTTGAAGGCAATAATTGAGGAAAAGATAGACGCTTCCTGGGAAAAGAGACAACCGCAACAAAAGAGGTCATTCCAGTCAGACGTCCAAAGGCTCAAAAACACCAATCTCGCCAAATGTGTTCCATTGAACACACCGCTGTCCGTCATCTTGAAAGAGATAAAGAAGACCAAGCTGTGGAAAAAGCCCTCCAATTTCCGCAAGGGCCCATTGGGAAAAGATGAAAGCAAATGGTGTGAAAATCACGAAGTGTATGGCCACGAGACGGAAGACTGTGTTGGACTAAGGTTTCATGTAAACAGCTTAATCTTAAAAGGAGAAATGAATAAGTATGTCGACCAAGGCAATAAGCATCAAAAGAAGTCTCATGTGAAGTCTTCAGGAAAAGGCAAAGGAAAAGAAAAGGCGAATGATAATCCACCTATCGCCAAGCGCCGGAAAAACAACGTCACTCATGGAACCAATTATAACGACTTATACAATCCTTGGAGCATGAAGGTGGAGGAAACAAATTTCAAACTCCCGGAAAACAAACTTCACCAACCACTGGAGCCAATGACTGCCTTCCCTTGTGTTGGATCACGGTTGGAACTCCGGCACGGTCTTGACGGAAATCCAAGGTCCTTCGCTCCACGTAATCCTGCAAGAGGGGAATAGACCGGGCGGTGCCAGAATCCCTCTCCGATGCTTAAGTATCTCGATAAAATGGCAAGCAGGAGTATGAGTATGTATATCGTGTTTTTTTATCTATGGTAACTTCTGCCCTTTTATAGGAGAAGAGTTACCTCAGTTACCTGATGAACCGCTGGGGCAGTTAACCCACGTTCCGCTTATCTCGGCCACGATTCCGCTTATCTCGGCCACGATCCCGCTTATCTCGGCCACGTTCCGCCTATCTCGGCCACTACTCTGATAGTAGGCGCGTTTCTCGGCCTCAACCTCTGATAGCAAGTCCCGAACAGTATCGGGGACTCCAGAGTTATCTCGTTTGGTCACCGCTCGGGGCCCCTCGTCATCGTGACAGGGCCAACATTCTCAGGGATTCAACATCGAGGCCTACCTAAAGGCATATCATCGGGGCCTACTTAAAGGCATCTCATCGGGAGCGTCCAGCTCGCATATTGGGACCGACCTTGTCGGGACCCTTCACCATCAGGACTCCTCTTGTCGGGACCCTTTGCATTGGTCTTCTTGACCTCTTTTAGGGCCCAGTGGGCCTATTCACCGTTTACTCGTCGTTAAAGGGCCTAACGGCTATAGCGAAACCCATCACCTGGCAAGAACGTTGGAGAACGATGCAAGCACCATAAAACTGGGGGGGGGGGGGGGCATAACACCAACATTTGTTCATCCACAAAGGTGGAGATTGAAGAGCTCAACACGCTAGATGCACTGAGGAATTATATGGCACGTGGCAGAATCAACTTGCCGACAAATCACCTATAAAGACGTCAAACACATCATCAATCCCTTTATCTTCATTTTCACATATCTACTTTAAGTCTTCTTAGATTAAGTACAACTTATGTTTATTAGCCTTAGTACTTTTCAAAAGGAGCGATCAGTAGACGCCTTCCTGTAATCCGTTGTACGAACTCCAAATATCTAATGAAGGTTATATCTACTTTCGTAGGTACATTACTATATCATGCATACTACCTTGGAATAACGCCAAGTAACAACTACGCACATATTAATTGCGTCAACAACACAAGCTATCGCGCTATGAACAACAAACGGCTTAGGTCATACAACATCCCCATGCAACGGAGCCTCAAGCATTCTATACGCACAAGACTAAAAATCGCGTTGCAATAATAAATAAGACGGGGGCATTACCCAAGTGAGAACGTCATCAACATTATGGAAGATAGGAATTCAGGATACGCTCCTATGTTATACACACGCCTGTGCCAAACCCATCACGAGAAAAGAGTTAGAAAATTATTTCCAACATCCAGCAAGTTTACCCTTGTCAAGAACACAAGAAGGATCGTACCACTCAAAACGTACGCCGACAGCGAAACCTAATCTTTGGACAAAACAAAGGAGAATATGAGGATTCCACCAGTATAACATCTCTCAACCATATGCACAATTGTCATACAGACATAACCTCGGAAAAAGTCACAAGTGTATGAAGAAACACATCAAATAAACCCAGGCCCTTGAAAGTGAACACATGAAGCATACATCGCAAAGCCAGCACATTAATTCAACACCGCGCAATGCGTAATAGAAGAAGGAGAGCAACAACTCCAAATCGGCGTTCCATTCAAAAGCTTGACGTATATAGAGGAATCCTAGGGTATACAACCATGAACAAGTGGGGTATGATAGCGTCAACATCACACCAAAAGATCAAGTTTCCAACAAAGGCAGAAATTGGTGAAAGGAAGGGAGATCAGCAACTATCAAAAGACTACTACAAGGTTGCACTCCAACATAATGTCAAGACAAACAATAGCGGAATTCCCGTCATTGATGAAAACCCAAGGGTAGATCATGCACGTCCTGCTTTCGTTGAAGCACTACAAGAAATAAAGATAGATGAACTAGAAAGGATGGTCCAAGTAGGCGCATCACGGTCAGAAGATGAAGTAATAGAAACCATCAGGAAATAGCGGTACGACTGCCAAGCGACTTGGGGGAACCAAACTGACAAGTGCTCGGCATTCCACCGAAGTAAAGAAACGAATAATTGCAAGAACACGCGTTACCATTCTTCTAAGAAGGAAACACCGAGCAATGATCATATATAGGCATGCACATCATGCTAAGGAGGTATCAACGTGAATCAACTAGAGGACGCATACAATAATGCATAGTCGCCGTTCATACAGACATACTCACAATCACATATAGCGGATGATACTTGGAAAAGCTTCGCTCCCAACATATGCGCACCTATCGCATCCGCACTTAGGGAAGTTTCCTGCAGAAACAAGGAGTCCTCGTATCAGACTCCTTTACGTTATTTATTATATGCATTACTAAAAAGAAAATTTCATAACTCCATATTTTTGCAAACTTGTAAACATTGCAATTATCTGACAAAGAGCAAATCTGTTCGTAGGTACATACTACACTATGATTACTACATGGGAATTATGCCAAGTAGTAACCTATGCACATAATATCTACTTCAACAATACGAGCTAAGCATTATGTTCAAGGAGGGATTTATGGCATACAACGCCAACATGTCTATTATCTATACCAACAGGGAGTTTATTTCTCTATCCATAACATCGGCTATATCAAGAAGATGTCGACAACACAAAGTCATCACGCTATGTACATAGTCAACTTATATGTGGCAATGACAACTTGCGGGTTATCTACAAAAAGGGACTTATAAAATTCTCTACTCAAAGGGACAACTAATCCAAAGGCGTCAACAGCAAGCAACATCATGAAATATTCTAAAAGTGACATGGTGCAATATCCTTCTCAAAAGGACAATACCCATGTTCACATCTATCAAAAGTAGCATGCTGTGGTATCCTCTTTGTAAGGGCAAACCCCATGTTTACTTCTAAAAAATGGCATGCTGCGAAATGCACTTAGAAGCAAATCCTCATGTTCATAGCCATTCCCTGAATAGAAACAGGATACGGCAAATGCAATGATGTGAATGATCGCCCCACCGTGGCGGAAGTCCTCTTGTTAGACGACAACCCCACAAACTAAAAGTATGCATACTCTCTTAAGGGTTCATACACCATGAAGACTTAGGCCTGAAAAAGGATAGCTTCATGTTATACGCTTTTTAAAGCAAACCTTGTACAAAAATCATCAAACTTACAAGTTGAGTCTTAAATAACGTTATCTTGCTCTTTAGCATTTAACGCTAAAACAACAAAATCAGCAAGAAGTATCTTGCAACAACGCCGCCTTAGAGTGGAACTAAGAGACGGTATAAACTTAAGTCTTGCTACACCAAGACGACACTGCTACATGTCAAAGGCCAAGTGCCAAGTACATTACTACCTGCAATGATACAAGTACCAAGTGTACATAACACCCTGCAATGCGCAAGTCGCAACATCCTATGTACTATCCATCACAACAAGGAGTTCAATCCTTTCATGCAAGTCCAATATATACGGACAATGAAGATAACGCAATGTATGAAATATTACTAACAAGTTATCACATGTTTATTATTATTGAAAACATGCCCAATTGATGAAATACCATGCAAGCAAAGGCGTAAACAAAGATTTATCGAAAACCTCAAAACAACATCAACCCATTCACAAAGGGTTCAACATGCTGGAAACAGACAACCTGACACCAACCAAGAGATAGCATCATCTCCAAGAATCTATGGCAAAAAGTTCATAATGTCAATATCAAAGGCAATGTCGTCATCCACACAAAAGACACGGCAAAGATGGTCGCTTTAACTTCAATACGACATAGCTCTTCAATATAAGCGCGACAATCAGCAATATGCGCATCAAAATCAGCCGTCTTCAAAATCAAGTTTCAAGTGTGAAGAAGTAAACAACGCTTACCTCAACGGGAGGAACGCTCCTCCTTGGGCCGGTCCCTCGACCGGGGGGCAGAAGGCACCACCACACGACCCTCAACTCTATTCCCTTTATCGCAAGAAGGAGTTAGCACGGTCGTACTCGGCATAAAGAACTTAGAATCGCTCGAGGAACGCGCCCCTGTGTCGGATGTTTTGAGAATTGTGCTAAATCCAGGAACTGCAACCACGCGTTCAGCAACATGAAAGCAACAACTTGGAAAATTAACAAGTTCAAAGAAGATACAAAGAGGTGCCTTACTCACAAGTCCTTTACCGCAACCATGTCCGGAGACTCCAGAGTAGCGGGGGAAATTGTACGGACATTCCTTCTAACAAGCGGATTACGGTATACATAGGCTATCTGCAAAGACGAGCTTTTTCCATCAATCCTACCTACATAACAACATGATATAAGTCATAAAGATCAACAACAATACCAAATCTTCAGAAGGACGTATATGTGTACCGATATCAATTAATCAAGCAAGGACATCAACATTTACACTTGGTGTATTATTTAGCTGCTCAACCATGTCGACATCCGAACACAGAGTTACTCGCAGAATGGAAATAGTAGACTTACTCATGATAACAGCCGTGGGAAGATTAATTCCGACAAGAAGATAGCAAGATCTGATATCCTGGAAAATGCAACCAACAATCTAATCAGTGCGCAAACACACATCAACACTTATGCAAACATTTATGCAATGGACGCTCCGTGCAAGACAACTATGTACGTATGAGACTCGTTAGTCTTCGCGCAACAAGTAACAAGCATCATGAAAGGGGGGAAACTTCTTCAACACATCAACCTTGCATGACGACATCAAGCTTATACTCGCAGCATACATGATTACAAGGACGAAATATTTTCTAAGTATTTTGCTCAGGATGACAGGGAGCATACAACAAGGTGTTGGCATACAACCTGTGTTTACATTAAGCATATGGATACAACGTACATAGCCATGGATGGAGAAAAGATTCTAAGTGTGGGGGCAAGTGCGCACATACGTGTACGTACATACATGTCGACAATGATGGATGTCGACAAACAAGGAATGTTTTCTAAGTATTTCCATGTACGTACATACATGTCGATAATGATGCATGTCGACAAATGAAGAATATTTTCTAAGTATTTCCATATACGTACATACATGTCGACAAGGATGCATGTCGATAAGTGAAGAATATTTTCTAAGTATTTCCATGTATGTACATACATGTCGACAAGTGAAGAATATTTTCTAAGTATTTCCATGTATGTATATACATGTCGACAAGGATGCATGTTGACAAGTGAAGAATATTTTCTAAGTATTTCCATGTACGTACATACATTTCGACATGGATGCATGTCGACAAGTGAAGAATATTTTCTAAGTATTTCCATGTATGTACATACATGTCGACAAGGATGCATGTTGACAAGTGAAGAATATTTTCTAAGTATTTTCATGTACGTACAATCATGTCGACAAGGATGCATGTCGACAAGTGAAGATTAATTTCAAGGTATTTCCACGTACATACATGTCGACAAGGATGCATGTCGACAAGTGAAGAATATTTTCTAAGTGTTTCCATGTACGTACAATCATGTCGCCAAGGATGCATGTCGACAAGTGAAGATTAATTTCTAAGTATTTCCATGTACGTACATACATGTCGACAAGGATGCATGTCGTCAAGTAAAGAATATTTTCTAAGTGTTTCCATGTACGTATGTACATGTCGACAAGGGTGGATTGCATGTCGACAAGTTAAGAATATTTTCTAAGTGTTTCCATGTACGTATGTACATGTCGACAAGGGTGGATTGCATACATCAAGCAGCTTTTATCAACTTCTACACAATGCCTCCTAAGCATTCCTACAACGCTTATCGACAAAGCTCATACGACGACATCTATGGTAACAAGCATTAAAAATTATTAAAATATTTTCTAAGTGTTTTAGCATGTTTGCAGACAATGACCGACAGTCTATACATGATACTCAACGTACATTGCCTAAGCTATCATTACCAACATACAACCATTGACGGCCATGTACGTACAACTACCGATCATCAACATCGAGCATACTAAAGCAACGACTAAGGCATGGAACAACATGTCGGCAATGAACACTATGCATAAGGGAAGTATAACGATTCATTTACACTTTTCTAAAAATTTCAGCACTTAAATTTTTTTGACCGATTTGGGGCTAAGTATTCTAATGCATTTTATCAAACACCTTGTATGCATGTTAAGGTAAGCTAGGTACATGGTGATTTCAAGACTAAACCAAGGCCAAATGAAGTTACGAAAGGTCCAACCATGTATGAAATTGAACTCAACAACACGAAGCGAGTCTGAATTGACATGTGCCACACCGGAATCCAATTGATATCAACTATGGTGTGTCTACTCCAAATCTATGATCTCAAAAATTTCATCTTCATCAAGAATAGAGAGCTTCTTGGAGATTTATCTATGAAAGATGTAAGATAATGAGTATTCTATCTCCTAATTTTTAATAATAGTGTCTACACCATGTGCTAAGGACTAAACTTTCATATATTTTCATATAAGTCCATAGCAACCTTTACAAGCATCTTTGCATCTCTCCTATGTTCATACTGCATACATACTACACAATACTTCATGACACACTACACGTAATTATTATTACAGATTACGTACATATAATTTATCATACACATTTATCATTTATGATCGTTACATGATTATTTTTATAATCTAAGTATGAATTGAATGTTTGCATCATTTTCCATGATTACATCATACTACATGTTTGCATCATTTTCTATGTTTACATCATGCCTCATGATTACATACATGAACTCCAATTCCGTATTATTCTAAGTGTTTTGCTTATCGCATGATTACGTCATCCGTCTATTATGTCATCATTTGCATATTGACAACGTGTTACATGTTCACATCATGTACCATGATATTATTACGTTGCATGTTTCTTTATTATTTCAAGTATTTCATTCATTATATGATATTGCGAATATAGTTGCATGTCGATGTACGCATATTGTCTTTTACGCTAACCTTGTAAACAGATTACGTACGTACGGCGGAAAATTAAAAGTTGGTCAAATTTATGATCTCCACGTTCGAATTGACAAACAGGCCACCCCAGAGGTCAGTACCGAACCTAAATTGGACGAATATCTTATCTTTGAAAAAGAGTCAAGAACGGGTTTTGAACCACTACTTGACTCGGGGGCAAGTGTTAGATATCTGTCCAATTCGGGTTCGTATTTACATTTCGGGCCTCATGAAATATCCCAAAACCCGTAAAAAACCCTTTCGCGGACACCCAAGTCTAAAAACGGTCTGGGAAACGCGCAATTCCCGGGCTGAAGGACCTCCGGATTACCTGGGTAGGTTCGGATTACCGTTTTTCTCCGCGCTCATCCCGATTATTTTTGCCGATTGCGAGAAGTCGGTGCACGTATAGTCCATCTTGATGACGGTATACGTGTTTTTACATACCGACATCAAGCCATTCAAACATGAGCATGATCCTTAGGTTCCCTATAAATAGGGGCCGAGGTCTCTCATTTTAAACATCTCCCTCACTTTTGGACTTGGAATGCTCTGACTTCTCTCTAAGGCTTTCTCTCTCTAGAAGTTCTAACTTGAGCGTCGGAGTGGGCCCAACCAGCATTCCCCCCTCCCACGCTGGTTACTGCCCCTCGTGCAGGACCCGAAGATCCAGAGTTCAAAGTCGAGGATTGGGAGTTTAGCTCGGTGATTGTGTATTAAGGATTGCGGCGTTCCCGTCCTTATACATACATCTCGAGCCCGATCGTGAAGGAAGAAGCCTGTTCGTGAAGGAAAAGCCCGAAGCTGCCCAAGTGGTGAAGCGAACATAACAGCAGGTAAATCAACTAAAGACCATACCGAATTGGATTTCATCGAGGCGATCTATTCCTCCATGACTTTCCTCCATTCATTTGCTTGAGGTCCTTTCAACGCTTGTTGAACCGTTACCGGTTCCTCAACAGAAGTTAGGGTGAAAATTTCACCTTTCTAGATGGGATACTTCTTGGGAGAATTTCGATGCCTTTGACTTTGTCTAGGCTCGGTAATCACATCTTGAGTCTGAACGTTGCTCTCACTCGGAATAATGCTTCTTATCGGAGCATCACTCCCACTAGGAACAAGGGTAGTATTAGAACCTTGACCTACAACTTTTCTTGGACGACCCATTGGTCTCGGGATTTTACTTTCGAGTTGAATTCCTTGATCACTAGGATCTGGAATCAAGTTGGTGGATCCACTCCCACTGGGAACAATGGGTAGTTGTGGTATTATTGTATTTTCATCCAGCGGTCCGGCTACATGATTATCAGGTTCAACTTGATTCGCACTTGCAGCAACAGTGATTTGTGTGGCAGGATTGTCTCGTCCCACTGGATTTACTATGAAAATGTCTCCATCTTAATTTACCATGTCATTCACTTGCGTTGCTGCCTCAAATCTCCCACTCGAAGTAAGTGGGACCTGACTATCATTGTCATCCTGCTCCATTTCGATCAAGACTTTGTCTGTTTTGATTTCACCAGTGTTGGAAATTCTTCCTCAGGGAATGTAACGTCTCTGGACTTATGCTGACCACGTCACCATTTTCTTGAGTTGACAAAAATACATAACCCTTAGAGTTCTCTGAATACCTTATGAAGATACTCTTTAGTCCACTGGGTCCCAACTTGCAAAAATGACTATCAGTTGTATGTGTATAGGCCGCGCAACCCCAGGGTCGCAACCTGGTAAGGTCTAACTCTCTACCAGTCCATATCTCATATGGTGTCGTATCTACCGCTTTTTCTTATTCAACGTAGAGAACTACTTCCGAGCTACGGGAGTAGATGATGATATGTCCCGCCTAGGTATGATCTTCTCCTATTTGCAAGATAATGCATTAGTTTGGTGGCATCGTAGACAGGACAACCGACTAGGAGAAGAGATCCAAACTTGGGAGGAGTTCAAGGTAGAATTTCACAAACAATTCTACCCGGAGTATGCTGAAAACAGGCGCGGGGAAAGCTTCGTCGACTTGAGCACAAAAAAGAACTTCGTGAATATGTGAGGCAGTTCATGGATTTAAAGCTTCAAATTCCTTACATGACCTAAAACGAGGCGTTCTTTCAGTTCATGGACGGTCTCAAACCATGGACGAAAACGGAGTTGGAGCACGGGGCATGGAGAATTTAGAGAAAGCGATGGTGACAGCCGAGTCACTACACGAATTTCGATCGGAGAAGTCCAAACCAAATGGTGGGGAAGATCGTGGTAAACCTCCTCATCCTAATGGGGGAAATTCCACAAGCCCGATGGAGGGAAGCCCAATGGCGAAAGATTCACCAAGTCATTCTCCAAAGACAAAGGTGGATCGTGATGGAAGGATCGTGGCCCGATGGAATGCTTCTTGTGCAAGGGGCCTCACTTGGCTCGGGATTGTCCAAAACGGAGAAACTCGCAGCTCTCTTGACTTCGGATAAGACGGAAGAAGAGGGAATGCGGTTGGGTTCGCTGCCGATGCTTAGTTCCATTCAAAGTAAGACAGCTAAACTGAAGGGCCTAATGTTCGCGGAGATAGAAGTCGCCGGCGAGAAGATGAATGCACTTGTTGACACGGGTGCTTCCAACCTCTTTATGTCTGAGGAGGTCGCAAAGAAGCTGAACCTTCGCTTTGAGAAAACCAATACGACGTTGAAGACTGTGAATTCGAAGGAAGTCCCGACATGCGGAATTGCCCGCGTGGTAAGCATTAAGATGGGTATTTGGAGCAGAAGAGAGACGGTGGAGGTGATCCCTCTCAATGACTAGGACTTTGTTATCAGGATGGTCTTCCTCGATCAGATCGATGCCATGATTGTCCCTTTTGCGGATTGCATTTGTATTTTGGATGCGAGATGCCAATGTATTGTGCCGGTCAAGCGATCGAAGGGAGGTGAGAACAACACCTTGTCGGCCATGCAACTCAAGAAGGGAGTCTGCAAAGGCGAGTACACTTACCTCGCGACCTTGAAGTTGGACGAAATCCCGGAGGAAATAGCCCAAGTCCTTGGCGAATTTGGAGACGTCAAGCCGGCTGAGCTTCCAAAGAGGTTACCACCAAAAAGGGAGGTGGACCACAAAATCAACCATATCACATGGCACCCCCGGAGTTAGAGAAGTTGCGGAAACAGCTCAAGGAGTTGCTAGACGCAGGGTAAATCCGGCCTTCCAAGGCCCCGTTCGGTTCGCCAGTTCTGTTCCAAAAGAAGCATGATGGATCATTGCGGATGTGCATCGACTACCGGGCGTTAAACAAGTTGAAGGCGAAGAACAAGTACCCAATCCCTCTCATTGCATACTTGTTCGACCAACTTAGTGGGGCGAAATAGTTCTCAGAGCTGAACTTGCGCTCGGGACACTGGCAAGTTCGGATAGCAAGGGAGACGAACCCAAGACGGCATGCGTAACGCGCTACGGATCATACGAGTTCCTCGTGATGCCCTTTGGATTGAAAAATGCGCCGACTACGTTTTGTACTCTCATGAACAAGGTACTCCATCCATTCCTTGATCGTTTCGTTGTGGTTTACCTTGACGATATTGTGGTGTATAGTCGGACGTTGGAGGAGCATATCGAGCACTTACGCCAAGTGTTTGAGGCATTACGGGAGAACAACCTTTATGTGAAGAAGGAGAAGTGTGCGTTTGCACAACGAGAAGTCCCTTTTCTCAGACACATCATTGGAAGTGGGCTAGTTCGCATGGATCCATCCAAAGTTACAGCAATCATGGAGTGGGAACCAGCGACCAAGGTGAAGGAGTTACGATCATTCCTTCGCTTGGCTAATTATTACCGGCGGTTCATCAAGGGATACTCGAACATTACCATGCCACTCACAGACGTGTTGAAGAAGGGCCTAACTTGGGAGTGGACGGAGAAGTGTCAAACGACGTTCGATCGCTTGAAACGAGCGGTCACGGAGGAGCCAGTTCTAGTGTTGCCGAATAGCAAAAAGCCATTCGAGGTGGAGACGGACGCCTCAGATTTCGCCATTGGAGGAGTTCTCATGCAGGATGGGCATCCAATTGCGTACAAGTCCTGGAAACTTAGCGACATCGAAAGGCGATACACGGTCCAAGAGAAGGAAATGACGGCGGTGGTGCATTGCCTTCGAACATGGAGGCACTATCTCCTTGGATCCCGTGGTGCGGACCGACAATGTGGCTACGAGTTACTTCCAAAGCCAAAAGAAGTTGACGCCGAAGCAAGCAAGGTGGCAAGATTTTCTGGCGGAGTTCGACTTCACGTTGGAGTACAAACCGGGGAAGACAAACTCGGTTGCGGATGCGCTAAGTAGGCAAGTGGAGTTGGCAGCCATAAGCCGACCTGAATGCACGCTGAACGAGATGATCAAGGAGGGGATTAAGCGCGACGCGAGGGCCCAAGCGTTGATGGTTATGGCGACCGAGGGAAAAACACGACAGTTTTGGTGTGAAGATGGCTTACTCTACACCAAAGGACCACGACTGTACGTGCCTCAACATGACAACCTACGGAGAGAGATCTTGCGGGAGTGCCACGACTCAAAGTGGGTGGGTCATCCGGGAATTCATCGCACCATGGCACTTGTGGAGGACAGGTACTTTTGGCCTCAATTGCGGGATGATGTGAAGATGTACGTAGAGACTTGTCTTGTGTTCCAACAAGATAAGTTGGAGCAAAGATCACCCGTGGGACTTCTCGAGTCTCTTCCTACCCCGAAGCGACCATGAGAGAGTGTCTCGATGGACTTTATCGTCAACCTACCCAAGTACGAAGGATGCCAAACGTTAATGGTGGTGGTGAACAGGTTCTCGAAGTATGCGACCTTCATTCCGGCCAAGAAGGATTGCCCAGCGGAGGAGGCAGCCAAGCTGTTCATGAAGCACATTGTCAAATATTGGGGTGTGCCATCCACAATCGTTAGCGATCGCGACCCACGATTCTCCGGGAAGTTTTGGACGGAGCTCTTCAAAATGCTAGGTACGGACTTGAACTTTTCCACGAGTTTGCATCCTCAAACCGACGGAAAAACGGAGTGAGTCAATGCATTTTTGGAGTTTTACCTTCACCACTACGTGAGCTCGACACAAACCGATTGGGAGAATTTACTAGATGTGGCCCAATTCTCCTACAATTTGCAACGGAGCGAGTCCACGGGAAAGAGTCCGTTCGAGATCGTGTCGGGGCAGCAACCATCGACTCCAAGTACAGTGGCAACGGGCTATAAGGGGAGGAGTCCATTGGCGTACAAGTTTGCCAAGTCTTGGCAAGAGGAGGCGGACATAGCACGGTCATGCTTAAACAAAGCCACCAAGCGGATGAAGAAGTGGGCGGACAAGAGGCGAAGGCATACCGAGTACAACGTGGGCGACCAAGTGATGGTGAAGTTGCACAATATTCTCCGTCACAAGGAAGTTCACAAGGGGCTTGTTCGTCGCTAGGAAGGCCCATTATGGGTTCTCAAACAGGTTGGGAAGGTTGCATATAAGGTGAAGCTTCCAGCCAAAATGAAAGTCCACCCCGTTTTTCACCTGAGCATGCTCAAGCCATTTCACGAAGACAAAGAGGATCCAAGCCGAGCGGAATCATCTTGCGCCCCAATTTGAGCAAAGACGGCATACGACCGAGACGTTGAAGAAGTTTTGGCGGATCGAGAAGTACGGAAACGTTGGTGCAAGCCGAAGTGGATTATCTCATCAGGTGGAAGGGATTGCCAGAGTCCGAAGCAAGTTGGGAACCGGCAAAAGACCTTTGGCAGTTCACGAAGGAGATCGAGGCTTTCCATGCTGCTGACGTGACGAGGGCGTCGCTCAATTAGGTTAGGGAGAATGTCACGGACGTGGAGTTTTCATGATGACTTAAGGCTTTCCCGTGACACTTTAGGCCTCATTTACAATTCGGGAATCCATATCAAGAAGTCTTGGGATGCGTGCAATTCTAGAAGATTCTAGAAGACTCCACACACCTGTAAATATCTCTTGTAGTATGTAGAATTCTCTAGAGATAGCATTTATGGGGTACTTGAGACTCTTGTAATAAATGTGGGTAGTTGGTAGATAACTCCCTTGGAGCCTATATAAGGGTGAGCCCCTCTCATTTGTAAATGATCCAAAAAATCAAAAGCACTTGAGTTCCAAAGTTCCTCTTCACTTCATACTCTTCTCATATTGGTTTTTCTAGGAAAAGGCTGACCTAGGAGTAGAATCCTGAGGCCGCACGGGTTAGGGAGCACAAGATAATCCAGGCCCGTGAAACATGTGTAAGTTCATCGGAAAAATTTTCAGATACAAAAAGGGCCTTGGGAAAGCCAAGATCTGGTATGCTTATTTTAAAATTCCCGTTCCGGTAATTTGCGAATAAAACCGTTTTAAGAGACTTATATATTGGATTGAAGACGACGGTAATGTGAACTCTTCTTTCACGAACCCCCTTCCCTCGGTTTACTGGCGGTCGGTTGGTTTAGATGGCTGGGGAATCATTATTTTTCATATTCCATCTTAATAGATATCCGATGTATGCAATTCTTTCTCAAAATGTTATTGTCTCCCTGATTATGCATGATTATCAATGTGTTAGTTTTTCATGGCTAGGTCAGTACGCTTCTGTGAATCTTGCAATCTGGATGGTATGGATTTTGATGCATGGAGTGATCATGTAAGGGAACTTCTCATGGGAAGGACATTGGTGGATAAATATGGAAATCTTAAAACCCGTCAAGGGATTAGAGGCCTTGAGGATCGGAGAGCTTGTAAGGTGATATTGGCAGCCTTAGACAAAGAGGTTGCAGAGGACTTCAATCTCAACTACAGTGCTCTTCAGCTTTGGGCGGCCCTTAAACTTCGCTGCGGTAAAGGGAGGGCAGCTGAAGCCAGAAAAGTTTTGTTATGTTTCCCTACTTTCCCAATATGCTGGAGTAAAAACCACGTCGGATCTTCAGGACGAAAGATCCAATTGGAGGAAAGTACTCAATATAGCACAAAGATACCCGCTATCATGGTTAGCTGACGACAAAGGATTAGGTTACTTAATCGAATCGATTAGTTTTACCATGGTTCTATTCGCCAAAAGCAACAAAAAGGAGCCGGAAGGTTCCGTTGTGCATCACCGCAAGAGATCGAGGGAATCAACAAGTGTATAGATTGATATGCTCACATTGCATCTTGTTACTTACACTTGCACTTACTTCCATTATGTCATTAGATGATTGTATAAGGTTATTATATGGTGCATATATCATGTAGTACATGTTACATGGTATATGCACCTTGCTGCACTAAGTTAGGCACATAGGATAGATCAGTCCTAGTTGGTGATCCTTATCACCTAGTATATATAGTTTACCTTATGCATTGCAATCCCAAATCATAATTCAACAAATGATTCAGCTCATTAAAGCTTTTATGGTATCAGAGCCACCTCAAATGGCGGCGCAACCACAAAGCTAAAGAAGACCAAGTTTCTTCAGATTTTTTGCCTCAAAATTCACCTTGTTCAAGTGTGGATTGGCAAGTTCAGCTTCGTGGATCATCTTTTCTACTTCAAGAATCCATTTCTTACTTAAGAATGGACATCAAGTAAGTGGAGTTTCATGAACTCAACACGCATAGATAGATCTGCACCTAGACTAAGCACAGCCAAGATGACTTAGTACTAGTTTGCTTGTTCTTGAGGAATTCAGCCTTGTTGAGCTGATTGCGTGTTTGATATTATCATTTTCTGGAGTTTGTATTGCTTCTCTAGATTTGGATATGGATTTTGAACTTATTTCAGCTGCGCCTCTTGCTTGAAATCTGGATATTCATTGCATGGATTCACTTGCATACACATTGCTCGGCTGAAGAGTATTTGTGACTGCTTTGAGCTTTGTGTTCATATCTTCAAGAATTCTGAGCTTTCATCAATGGAGAATGGATCCTAATCCATTTATGTTGATTTTCAAGCTTTGAACATCACGAATTTTCTTGCGGAATTGTACGGACAGTACCAAAGAGTGAGCTGGAATTTGTCCTACTATCAACAACCTTGGTGTACTACTTTTTTTTGTAGTGCAACCTTGTGTATGCAATTCTGCTTGGATTTCTGGCAGCTGATTTCTTGGATTTAGTTTCCCCTGACTCCAATTTGATACCTACTTGTGTTGCTTGGGTTACAAGATGGCTCAAGACACCAATGTTGATGACCCCCTTTACATACACCCCTCAGACACAACTGGCCATATGCTCATCCCTTTCCAACTTCAAGGGACCTCCAACTATCATGTTTGGAGCACCTCAATCAGGGAAGGCTTGTTGGTAAAGAACAAGCTTGGTTTTATAGATGGCACATTCACAAGGTTGGATGTTGATGTCAATGATAGAGTGAAATGGGATAGAGCAAATGCAATTGTCAAGGCATGGTTGAGGAATACTGTGGCCAAGGATTTGGTAAATGGCTTGGTCTACAACACAACTGCTTCTTCCATTTGGACTGACTTGAAGGAGATGTTTGATAAGGTGGATGGCACACAAATCTTCCAATTAACAAGGGAGATTTACCAAACATCTCAAGGTGTGCTCTCTATCACTGAGTACTTTGCCAAAATGAAGCAACTCTGGGATGCTCTTGCTTCTATTGATGATTTGGATCTCCAATATGCTGGGGACTTTGCCATTGTTAATGAACACAAGGAGAAGCAGAAGTTGATGGCATTTCTTTTGGGACTGAATGACTCCTATGGACACATTAGGAGCACCTTGCTTATGAGACAACCACTTCCTTCTCTTAGCATTGCCTTCTCTGTGTTGGTACAAGAAGAAAGCCAAAGGACCATCTCTGGTTCCATTGGTGATGTGGGTGAGGCAACAGCCTTATTCACTGGAAAGAACCCATCCTATGGTGGTAGAGGCAATGGAAAAGGATATGCAAGGGGTAGAGGCTTTGTAAGAGGCAATGGCATTGGAAGAGGCAATGACTTTGGTAGAGGCAACTTTAATCCTTCAAGTGGCAAACCACTTCATACTTGCAACTATTGTGGCAGGAGAGGTCACATTGAAGACAATTGCATCAAGCATGGCTACCCATATGATCACCCAATCCATCAAACCAATCCAAATGCTCCTAAGAGGAATTGGAATTCAGCCAATATTGTTGAAGAAGGTGGTAACTCAAGCACAATTGAGCATGTGGCAGCCAAGGACAAAAGGATCTTCCATGGCACAGCTGACAAAATGATCCAACATGTTGCTGCCCATAGTGATCATTTTGATCATACACCTCTAAGCTTTGAAGATGTAGATCAAGCTCATGTCAACATGGCAGGTATATCTAGTGATTCTATGGTTTGGATAGTTGACTCAGGTGCTACTGATCATATCACTCATAAAATTGAGTGGCTACGTGATTTGAAGAAGAGTGAATCTGATCACCAATATGTGCACTTGCCAAATGGTCACAAGTGCAAAGTGACTCATGTTGGTTCTTGCTCTTTCTAAAGTGGATTCACATTGACCAACATACTCTTGGTCCCTGACTTCAAGTTCAATATGATCTCTGTATCTAGGTTACCTAGCCAGTTAAATTGCAAAGTGATCTTTACTTGTGATCATGTGTTACTTCAGGGCCAGAGTGGCAATTCCATGGTGATTGGGGAATGGAATAAAGGACTGTACACTTTGAAGGATGTGGTGCCTTCAAGCCCAAGGAAGATAGCAGCTGCTTGCTTGGAGAATAAGGATGAAGTATTGAGATGGCATAGGCGTTTCGGCCATGTCTCAGAACAATATTTGAATCATTTGGATGTTTTAGGCTTGAATAAGACATATGGTTGTATCAAACAATGCACTATTTGTCCTCTTGCAAAACAATCTAGACTTTCATTTCCAATCAGTGATTCTATTGCTTCAAAGCCTTTTGATTTGATTCACATGGATTTATGGGGTCCTTACAAAGTGCCAACCTTCAAGAACAATCAATATTTCTTGACCATTGTTGATGATCACTCAAGGGCAACTTGGGTTTACTTGATGAGGCACAATAGTGACACTTTCTTGCACATCAAGAATTTCTTAATCATGGTGAATAATCAGTTTGGTACAATGGTCAAGACTTTGAGGAGTGATAATGGGACTGAGTTCATCAACTCAATTTGCAAAGATTTGCTTCTTCAATTTGGCATCCTCCATCAAACTAGTTGTGTGCATACACCACAACAAAATGGAAGGGTGGAACGCAAACATAGGGACATCCTCAACATTGTTAGAGCTATAAGGTTTCAAGAATCCATGCCATTGAGTTGAATTATTTGTTGAACAGGCTACCCACTTCTATCTTGAAGTTCAAGTCACCCATAGAAGTGTTATATGGCAAAGCCCCTTCCCTTCGTCACTTGAGAACTATAGGTTGTCTATGATTTACAACCAAATTGAACAACCATGACAAGTTTAGTCCAAGGGCTGAACCATGCATTCTAATGGGGTATTCAACCTCCCAAAAAGGGTACCTTGTGATGAACATTTCCAGTTCAGTATTTCATGTTTCAAGAGATGTTCATTTCCATGAAGACATCTTCCCCTTTAGCATGTCAAAGGATGCTCTAAAGGCTCTTATTCCATCTTGCTTGGGAGTCAAGCAACCCTTTGAGGACTTCCCCTCTGAGAGTCCATCTTATTTTCTTATGGATATACCAAGCCACACTCCTATCATTGAGGTTACTACACCTCAAATTGAAGTTCAAGCACCTCAACAACCAATTGAAGATGATCCACCCCAACCTTCCAATCTAAGAAGGAGCCTGAGGATTGCACAACTCAACCCACCACCTCCTAGGAGGAGTGCAAGGTTTGCTGAACTCCAACAAAGATCAAGTTCAAATGCCACTTTTGGCATGGAGAAGTATGTATCCTATGACAGCTTGGGTCCACAATACAAATGCTTCTTGGCTGCCATTGACAAGATCAAAGAACCACCACCTATAAACAAGCAATCAAAGACCCAAAATGGATCTTAGCTATGAAGGAAGAAATGTAAGCCCTTCAGAACAACAACACTTGGGAGCTAATGGAACTTCCACAAGGTAAATCTTCAATTGGTTGCAAATGGGTGTTTAAAGTCAAATACAATTCTGATGGTTCCATTGAAAGATACAAAGCAAGATTGGTTGCCAAGGGATTCACTCAGATTGAAGGGACTGATTTCAATGAGACATTCTATGCTATGGTTAAGATGGACACAGTGAGGATCATATTAGCTTTGGCAGCTGCCAAATCATTGGGATTGTATCACATGGATGTAAACAATGCATTTCTTCAAGGTGATCTAAATGAGGAAGTGTACATGGACATCCCCCAAGGTTTCAATCCTTCCAAGTCTCTTGAGGGGTATCCCAAACATGTATGCAAGCTCAAGAAGTCCTTGTATGGCCTTAAACAAGCTTCAAGACAATGGAACATCAAGCTCACCCAAACCTTATTGAAGAATGGGTACAAGCAATGTGCCTTAGATCATTCCTTGTTCACCAAGATACAAGGTGATGACAAAGTTTTTCTTCTCACCTATGTTGATTATCTTCTAATCACTGGTTCCAATACCAAGATGATCAATCAATTGAAAACACACTCCAAACACACTTCAAACTGAAGGATTTAGGAGACTTGAGGTACTTTTTGGGGCTAGAAGTTGCAAGATCAGATAAAGGCCTTGTAATCAACCAAAGGAAGTATGCAATTGATCTTATTGAAGATGCAGGCCTAGGGGCTGCAAGGCCTGCTGACACCCCTATGGAATTCAATGTCAAACTCACCACACATGAGTATGACAAAGCAACTAACTCAAACACTGATGATAGACCCTTGGAGGATGCCACTTCATATAGGAGGATCATTGGTAAGTTGTTATACCTTACCATAACAAGGCCAGACATTAGGTTTTAAGTACAAAGGCTTAGTCAGTTTGTTGACAAACCAAAGAAGTCTCATCATGATGCAGTCATAAGAGTCATCAGATACATTAAAGGCACCCCAGGTCAAGGATTGATCTATCCTTCCAACAACAAACTCAATTTGAGCTTTTTTTGTGACTCTGATTGGGCTGCTTGCCCTTTTAGTAGAAAATCAGTCAGTGCTTATTGTGTCAAGCTAGATGAATCCATGATAGCTTGGAAAGTAAAGAAGCAAAATACCATTTCCTTATCAAGTGCTGAAGCAGAGTATAGATGTCTAAGAGTTGCAATTCAGGAGGCACTTTGGGTAGAGAGAATACTCAAGGAACTTGGTATACACGTAAGTCTTCCTATCCCAATACACACAGATAGTCAGGCAGCTGTGAAGATTGCAAAGAATCCCATGTTTCATGAGCGCACCAAGCACATTGAGCTGGACTGCCACTTCACAAGACACCATATTCAACAAGGGATCATTGATGTCCACTACATTCCTTCAAAGGAACAACTTGCTGACTTGCTTACCAAGGCATTGGTAAATAATCAGCACTTGGCTTTGCTAAAGTTATATGGGATCAAGGATGTCTTCCAAGAAAGAAGAAAAGAAGAAGAAAAGGATGGGAGAATATAGAGTATATAGATTGATATGCTCACATTGCATCTTGTTACTTACACTTGCACTTACTTCCATTATGTTATTAGATGATTGTATAAGGTTATTATATGGTGCATATATCATGTAGTACATGTTACATGGTATATGCACCTTGGTGCACCAAGTTAGACACATAGGATAGATCAGTCCTAGTTGGTGATCCTTATCACCTAGTATATATAGTTTACCTTATGCATTGTAATCCCAAATCATAATTCAACAAATGATTCATCTCATTAAAGCTGTTAAGAGGGAACGAGATCAAATCGGTCCATAAACGAGATCCGGTGTACAAACACTGTTGATTAGTGCCCTAACAGGTACGCCTCGTTAGCCACATATATAAAGCCGTCAAATTTTTATATGACTAATGTCACCTGATGAAATTCACTTGTGAATATTTCTTTCAGGATCGTTGGTCGAGTTGGCAGCAGTTCTCTTTGCAGCTTTACCTTTATCTCTTATTGCATCGTAGAAGATCTTAAATCAAACCCATTGTTGTTAAATCTCTTATTGGTTATTTAATATTTGAATATTTTGATTGATTAAGATTTGGATTTATTGAATAAAGCAGTTTCCGTTCGATTCGAAACGAGATCTACTTCTCAAAATTAATCGAGTTAATTGAACGGGATCGATCCGAAACGAAATTAAAACCGAAATATTCGCCAACTGCAATTGGTTCGGATCAAACAAGATACAAACTCCCCTTCATCTAATATCGTGAAACATCAAAATACCATTAGTATTCATCGATTGTGTATTTCAAAGATCGAACCGGTCTAAACTCTTTCTTACTTGTTAGTACTCAATTATATGATAAATTATGTAATGATGAACATGTGCGAAACCGATTAAATTAAATTAAATTTAATTTTGGAAACGAAACGATTTATACCATAGATTGAACCTGGAATAGGCGCCACGTGCGCGTGTACCTCGAAAGACGGAACACATCGTTTTCAGAGTACGAATTTAATGATGAAGTGTTTTAATGAATGAATGTCGAAATTTTCATTTGCCTCCCTTTGGGAATAATTCATTCAATACTTACGCGATGAAAAGAGGTATGTTTCACAAGCTACCACGAACTCGTAAAGTATCAACTGACGCATAAGGCGAAAGCCCAATGCACAATTCAGAGATGGATAAGTCTTTGAGATGAATTAGCCAATGAAAAAGATGATGTCTGTTAAATGACTCTCCTACTAAATGCCTTGAACGAGATATTTTGGAAAGACATTCATATCGATAACACACTTCAACTGGCATTGTTTGAAAAACATAATGTTAGAGTTCAACGAGCGACGTTCCCTATGGGATGAAAAGCAGTTGACTCACATCAATGTAGAACTGTGTTCCAATTAAATTGGTTAACCACGACGCCACAAAAGCTAAAAGGGAATGATAACGAGTTAAATCTTATCATAATGCGACATTAACTTACACATTAAACAAGTATTTGAACCGAGATTATGATAACTACTCTTAGAGGATACATGTTTAAATTAGCTTGTGATAATGGTGTCGTGGTCGAACATGAGACGTTAAATTCCTTAAGGACTAATTTCCAATGCTTGGTGAAATGAAAAAAGACGAAGTCTTGATCGAATTGGAGCCGAATAACGATGATAGTTAGGTCCCACTTATTTCGAGTGGGAGATTTGAGGCAGCAACGCAAGTGAATGAAATGGTAAATGAAGATGGAGACATTTTCATAGTAAATCCAGTGGGAGGACACAATCCTACCACACAAATCACTGTTGTTGCAGGTGCGAATCAAGTTGAACCTGATAATCACGTAGCTGGACCGCTGGATGAAAATCCAGTAATGCCAGAATTATCCATTGTTCCCAGTGGGAGTGGATTAACCAACTTGGTTCCATGTCCTAGTGATCAAAGAATTAATCTCGGAGGTAGGATCCCGAGACCAAGAGGTCGTCCGAGAAGAGTTGTAGGTCAAGGTTCTAGCACTGCTCTTGTTCCCAGTGGGAGTGATGCTCAAATAGAAAGCATTATTCCGAATGGGAGCAACGTTCAGACATAAGATTGGATTAACGAGCCTAGACGAAGTGAAAGGAATCGAACTTCTCACAAGAAGTATCCCATCGAGAAGGGTGAGATATTCACCCTAACCTTTGTTGATGAACCGTTAACGGTTCAAGAAGCGTTGAAAGGACCTCAAGCAAATGAATGGAGGAAAGCAATGGAGGAAGACATCGCCTCAATGAAAGCCAATTCAGTATGGTCTTTATTTGATTTACCATCTAACCGCAGGGCCATAGGGGCTAATTGGGTTCTGAAACTGAAACTCACTGCTGATGGAAATGTCGAGCGATACAAAGCTCGACTGGTTGTGAAAGGATACACCCAACTTCACAAAGTGGACTTTGATGAGACATACTCACCGACTGTGCGATACACCACAGTCAGGGCAATCCTAGCCTTGGTCGCATGCCTCGATCTAGAGCTGCACCAAACGGATGTTAAGACCGCAATCCTCCACGAAAACCTGGAGGAAGAGATCTATATGGAGCAACCCGGGGGTTTCATTACTCCTGGTAACAAACATAAAGTTTGTAAACTCCAAAGATCTATTTACGGCCTGAAACAATCGTCTCGGCAATGGTACCGCAGATTCCACGAGGAAATCGTTGGAAACTGATCCGTGAATCTTCACGAGGATCCATGCGTGTATACAAAGACTTATGGGTCTAAGTACGTCATCAAAACTTTATACGAGGATGACATACTCATTGCTGCGAACGATGTGAGTTTCATGCATGAATCAAAGTCTTGTTTGGAATCTGTATTTGAGATGAAAGACATGGGAGAGGCTACGTACATCTTGGGCATTAAGATTGCTAGAGATCGTGCTGCCCGGAAGTTGTATCTGTCTTCGGAAGCCTACATCATGGAATTGTTGAAAAGGTTTAGATTACAAGATGCCAAACCCGTGGAAACGCCTGTAGTATTCGGGTGCACGTTGTCAAAACATGACGGCCCGAAGAACCAGCAAGAGAGTGAACAGATGAGGAGTACAGAGTATCTAAGCATGGTCGGAAGTCTCATGTACGCCATGCTTTGCACTCGTCCGGATATCTGTTACGTTAAGGGCCTAGTAGCAAAATTCCAATCAGACCCTGGCTATCAACATTTAAAATCTGTAAAGCGGATCATACGATATCTGAAAGGTACTGTCAACTACGTACTGTTCTATGAGGGCTGGAAGTTAGAATTGACCGGATTCAGTGACGCCGACCATGGTGATCCAGACGATTGTAAGTCCACCACAGGAGGAATGTTTCTCCTTGCTGATGCCGCCATTTCATGGACGAGCAAGAAGCAATCCTTTGTTGCGCTTTCTACAATGGAATCGGAATTCGTTGCTCTCTCGAAAAATGCACAGGAAGCGGTTTGGCTGAAAAGGCTTCTTACTGCGCTGCTTGGCGGCGATAACGGGAGAAAACCCGTGAAGGTGTTCCTGACAGTCAAGCAGCCATTGCGGCAATAAAGAATCCAAAGTACCACAGTATGACTAAACTAATTGATGTGAAATATAATTATGCTAAATCAATGGTAGAAGATAATATACTCACTTTAGAATACTCGCCCAATGATGACATGGTAGCGGACCCATTAACTAAACCATTACGCAAGGAGACGATTGAAAAGCATGTTAAACTGCTTGGATTGCGTAGGGTTTAAATGTGGGCGTATATCTGTGATAACATTTTGATAATTGAAAGTTACATTTTTTTAAATGAGAGAATTGCAATTCGAGTTTATGATTCATCGACGTCATAATGTTTGATTACATCGGATTTTACGGTCTATAAACTAAGTCGTAGGAGGACGCAATCCTCTGCCTAAATTATGTAGAATGTGGGCATTTCCTTGTCACACGGGCACGGTCGTCTTGTAGGAGAGGGGGACCTCTGCCGCAGCAAGACCGACTAAGAACTAGTTGGATAAACTTGGTTACACAAAACGATCATTTGGTTTTGGAGTAACACGACATGATCTTCGTTTCGCACATTGCTGGTGATGAAATTTGTTCGTCATTAACCACATTCTGGGCCAGATGAAAATCTGCGATAGCATCATTGACATATCCCATGCCTGACGTTGATCGGGTATGATATCAACGCGTGCTTCATACTACGTGTGCCATGTTTGACCACGGGGTCATGCTCGGTTGTGCTAGGTAGAATCCTTGACATGCGGATGGGCGTAAGCTTCTTCACCTCGAGCGTGTGATTGATCCCGGGAGCCTTATGAAGAGGCGCCTGAAGTATCCTCATGGACACTGAACTCGTATCTAAGGTCAGGCTCAATGTTCTCTTCCCGGAGTATAAGCGCAGTGCTGAAGAAAAATGCCAAGTTACCACGTCTTTGGAAACCGGTTGGGTTTGACTAAGGGTATGAGCGACGGGGATGGTTAAGTTCACCTGTAATTCACCGACTCTTGTATTCACTAGGTGGCCATCAACCGGATATTAGTTGAAGGTTGTGAATACATGTATGGATGCCTTGGAGAAGTATTCCTATGTGGAAACTGGGCAATTAGATAATTATGAGTTCACCTAGGATACAGCGCGATACAATTTAATGTTTTTAACAGGTTGATTTGAGATAAGGAATCAACGTTCCGCGGGCGCTACAACATTCCTAACAGATGAGTAGCACGATGCCCTTCATATCCTCCAGTCCCACAACAAACCTTATATGAACTATTCGGAAGCAGGGGCTAGATCAGAAGAGTGAAATGTTGATGTGATTTGGACAACAATACATTAACAGGCACCCTCCCATTCCGGCGAGTGGGAGCTGTTAGCATATGGTGAATGGGCGCCGTAAATGGAAGCCCATTAATATGTATATGTTACCTAAGAAATTGGGTAAATGTCACATTAGGGGAATTGGGCTTGACCAAAATCCCTAATGACATGAGAGGCTCAAAATTGGGCCTCCATTATACAACAAAGGTCGGCCGAAATTAGGAGAGGGCAAAGTGGACTTTTTTCCACTTTGCTCCTTCTATAAATACGGGGTGTTATGGGTTTTATTAGGGTGATTCAAAATTCCTCCTTTGTGGTGTTTTGACAAAAAAAAAAACCTTCCCCCAATACACAAGTTTCGGCTGAACCACATGAGACACCAAGGATGTGCCAATTTGCTTCGAGCAAGGACTCCGGAGATCCTTCCCTGCCAAGAATCGATCAGAGGCTTTGCTGTGTAGACTATACAGCGTAGGGCTTCCTTAACAAGAACCTCTACGGGTTTCGTCCGGTGGATCAAGAACTCCCTCAGCAAGATCATGGGACTACGGAAAAGGTTTAAGGTATGTTCACATCTTCCGCTGCGTAATTCTGATTACAAGCATGTACCTTTTTTATGTTTCTGTAGTATCTAGCCTCGTAATCCAACACAATTGTTCTAAAACTGACCGAGATGGAAGAAGCTCGATTGGCATCAGTGTCGAAAGATGCAAAGGTGTCGGGACAAGCTGCACAGAGGAAGAGGAAAAACATGAATAAGGGAAAGAAACAAAAGGATGTCGACAGCATAACGTTGACTAAACCTAAACAGAGAAGTCTCAGGTTAAAATCCAAGATATTCTGCGGGAACTCCAGCCCATGCCGTATAGGCGATGGTGCAGGGTCCAGCAAATCGCACCATAAAAAGGTACGCGATGTTGGTTGTGTTATTGAATCTTTAGTTTCCTCAACTTTCATATTAACCGACTCAAATCCTTCTTGGATTCTTGATTCAGGCGCAACAGACCACATAACCTACGACAAAGGACAATTTTCCAAGTTTTGACAATTGCCGAAGGATTCCAAGAGGATATACATTGGCGACAATTCACAAGTTGAAGTCATAGGAGTAGGGAACTGCAAATTGTCTATGAGCAATAGCAGGACCATACTTCTTGAAAATGTCCTTTTTGCTCCAAGAATCCGTAGGAATGTTGTTTTTGTTTCCGCTCTTATGAATAATAACTTTGTTTTATCATTTGAGAAGACCCTTGCCCGAATAAATAGAGGCAACGTCTTATATGGGCATGCTTTTTCCTATAATGGTCTCATTATCATAGATTTGAATGGTAATATAAATTCGAATAGAATGTATGCAATATCCTCCAGGGAAGCAGAAACTGACGCGGCTGGATGGCCTACGAGGCTCGGACATATAAGCTATGACAGGGTTCAATCGTTAGCTCGACGAGGGGTTCTACCCGGAACCAGCAATGTGGTTAAACACACTTGCCATGACTATCTAGCTGGAAAGTCCATCTGTAAACCATTTGGCAAAGCACAACGAGCCGAGTACCCATTGCAGCTGATTCATTCTGACGTGTGTGGACCAATGAACGTAACCGCTAGGGGTGGTAAACGATACTTCGTAACTTTCATTGACGACTTTACCCGTTGTGGATTTACTCATTTGATTACTCGCAAATCCGAGGTTATAGATTGCTTTATAAGTTTTCTAATGATCGTAGAGAATCAGCAGGAGAGAAAGGTGAAAACCCTACGCACTGATAGAGATGGAGAATATCTTTCTAATAAGTTTAATAAGTTTTGCTAAGAAAGGTGGATCGCTTGTCAAACGACAATCCCGAACACACCGCAACAAAATGGTGTGGCTGAACGTCGTAATCAAACTCTCCTGGACATGGTCAGAACTATGATGTCGCAGGCACAACTACCAATCTCCTTTTGGGGAGACTCGTTATTGAGTGCCACTCATATAGTAAAACTTGTTCCGTCAAAAGTGGTAGACACGACACCATATGAGCTATGGACTGGTAGAGAGTTAGACCTTACCTGGTTGCGACCCTGGGGTTGCGCGGCCTACACACATACAACGATAGCTGTTTTGGCAAGTTGGGACCCAGAGGACTAAGGAGTATCTTCATAAGGTA
The DNA here is from genome assembly GCA_036873135.1 of Clarkia xantiana subsp. parviflora. Taxonomy (NCBI): domain Eukaryota; kingdom Viridiplantae; phylum Streptophyta; class Magnoliopsida; order Myrtales; family Onagraceae; genus Clarkia; species Clarkia xantiana. The sequence continues at coordinate 25,562,275 of JAPTYO010000011.1, forward strand.
TTCAGAGAACTCTAAGGGTTATGTATTTGTGTCAGCTCAAGAAAATGGTGGCGTGTTCTAACATGAGTCCAGAGACGTTACATTCCTTGAGGACAAATTTCCAACGCTTGGTGAAATCAAAACAGATGAAGTCTTGATCGAAATGGAGCGGGATGACAATGATGGTCAGGTTCCACTTACTTCAAGTGGGAGATTTGAGGCAGCAACGCAAGTGAATGTCATGGTAAATGAAGATGGAGACATTTTCATAGTAAATCCAGTGGAAGGAGACAATCCTACCACACAAATCACTGTTGCTGCAAGTGCGAATCAAGTTGAACCTGATAATCATGAAGTCGGACCGCGGGATTAAAATCCAATAATACCACAACTACCCATTTTTCCCAGTGGGAGTGGATCAACCAACTTGGTTCCATATCCTAGTAATCAAGGAATTCATCTCGGAGGTAAAATCCCGAGACCGAGAGGTCGTCCAAGAAAAGTTGTAGGTCAAGGTTCTAGCACTGCCCTTGTTCCCAGTGGAAGTGATGATCAAGAAGCATTATTCCGAGTGGGAGCAACGTTCAGACTCAAGATGGGATTAACGAGCCTAGACGAAGTCGGCATTGAACTTCTCCCAAGAAGTATCCCATCGAGAGTGGTGAAATATTCAGCCTAACTTATGTTGACGAACCTATAACGGTTCAACAAGCGTTGAAAGGACCTAATGTGAAGGAATGAAGGAAAGCAATGGAGGAAGAGATCGCCTCTATGAAAGCCAATTATGTATGGTCTTTAGTTGATTTACCTGCTAACCCGCAGAACCATAGGGGCTAAGTGGGTTCTGAAACTTAAACTTACTGCTGATGTAAATGTCGAGCGATAAAAAGCCCGACTAGTTGCGAAAGGATACACCCAGCTTCACGCCGTGGACTTTGATGAAACATACTCACCGACTGTGCTTTACACCCTATTAAGGGCCATCCTAGCCCTGGTCGCATGCCTCGATCTAGAGCTGCGCCAAATGGATGTTAAGACCGCGTTCCTGCACGGAAACCTTGAGGAAGAGATCTATATGGAGCAACCGTAGGGTTTCATTACTCCTGGTAAAGAACGAAAAGTTTGTAAACTCCAAAGATCCATTGCGGCTTTAAACAATCGTCTCGGCAATGGTACCGCAGATTCCACGAGATCATTGGAAACGGATTCACAAACCTCCACGAGGATCCATGCGTGTATACAAAGACCTCTGAGTCTAAGTACGTCATCTTAACCTTATATGTGGATTACATACTCATTGCTGCGAACGATGTGAGTTTTATGAATGAATCAAAGTCCTGGTTGGCATCTGTATTTGAGATGAAAGACATGGGAGAGGCTACGTACATCTTGGGCATTAAAATTGCTAATGATCGTGCCGCCCAGAGGTTATGTCTTTCTCAGGAAGCCTATATCAACGTACTGTTGAAAAGGTTCAGATTACAAGATGCCAAACCTGTGGAGACGCCGGTAGTATTCGGGTGCGCGTTGTCAAAATGTGACGGCCCGAAGAACAAGCAAGAGCGTGAACAAACGAGGAGTGCAGAGTATTTAAGCAAGGTCGGAAGTCTCATGTACGCCATGCTTTTCACTCGTCCGGACATCTGTTACGCTGTGGGCCTAGTAGCAAGATTTCAATCAGACCCTGGCTATAAACATTTAAAAGCTGTAAAGCGGATCATACGATATATGAAAGGTACTGCCTATGTGCTATGAGGGCTGGAAGTTAGAATTGAACGGATTCATTGACGCCGACCATGGTGGCGATCCAGATAATCGTAAACCCACCACAGCAGGATCCTTTCTAATGCCGCCATTTCATGGACGAGCAAGAAATAATCATGTGTTGCGCTGTCTACGATGGAATCGAAATTCGTTGCTCACTCCAAAAATGCGCAGGAAGCAGTCTGGCTGAAAAGGCTTCTTACTGCGCTGCTTGATGGCGACGTCGTGAGTAAGCCTGTGAAGGTGTGCTCTGACAGTCAGGCAGCTATTGCGGCAGTTAAGAATCCGAACTACCATAGTAGAACTAAACACATTGATGTGAAATATAATTATGCTAAATCTATGGTAGAAGACAATATAAATACTTTAGAATACTTGCCCACTGATGACATGGTAGCGGACCCATTAACTAAACCATTACGCAAAGAGACATTTGAAAAGCATGTTAAACTACTTGGATTGCTTAGGGTTTAAAAGTGGGCGTGTATCTGTGATAACATTTTGATAATTGAAAGTTACATTTTTAATAAATGAGAGAATTGCAAATTGAGTTTATGATTCAACGACGTCATAATGTTTGATTACATCGGATTTTACGTTCTATAAGCTGAGTCGTATGAGGATGCAATCCTCTGTCTAAACTATGTCGAATGTAGGTCAAGCCTCATCACACAGGCACGGTCGTCTTGTAGGAGAGGGTGACCACTACCATAACAAGACTGGTTAAGAACCAGGGGTAAACTTGGTTACGCAAAATGATCATTTGGTTTCGGAGTAACACGACATGATTTTTGTTTTGCACATCGCCGTGATGAATTATGTTCGTCATTAACCACATTCTGGTCTGGATGAAAATTTTGTGATAGCATTGTTGACATATCCCACTGCTGACAATGTTCAGGTATGATATCGACGCGTGGTTCATACTACGCGTACAATTTTCGGCCACGGGGTCATGCTTGGTTGTGCTAGGTAAAATCCTCGAGATTCGCATGGGCGCAAACTTCTTCAGCTTGAGTTTGTGATTGATCCCGGGAGCTTTGTGAAGAGGCACCCGAAGTATCCTTATGGACTCAGAACTCATATCTAAGGCCTGGCTCGATGTTCGCTTCACGACGTACGAACGTAGTGATGAAGAAAAAGGACAAGTGACCACGTATTTGGAAACCGATTGGGTTTGACTAAGGGTATGAGCGATGGGGATGGTCAAGTTCACCTGTAATTTACCGACTCTTGTATTCACTAGGTGACCACCAGCCGTATATTAGTTGAAGGTTGTGAATACTTGTACGGATGCCTTGGAGAAATATTCCTATGAGGAAACTAGGCAATTGGAGAATTAACAGTTGACCTAGGATACAACGCGATTCAATTTAATGTTTTTAACATGTTGATTTGAGATAGGGAATCAACGTTCCGCAGACGCTACAACACTCCTAACAGATGAGTAGCACGATGCCTGTCGTATACGCCGGTCGCACGACAAACCTCGTATGAAGTATTCGGAAGCAGGGGCAAGATCGGAAGAATGAAATGTTGACGTGATTTGGACAACAATACATTAACAGGCACCCATCCCGTTCCGGGGAGTGAGAGCTGTTAGCATATGGTGACTGGGCGCCGTAAATGGAAGCCCATTAATATGTATATGTTACCTGAGACAATTGGGTAAATGTTACATTAGGGAAATTGGGCTAGACCCAAATCCCAATTGACATGAGTTGCCCAAAATTAGGCCTCCCTTATACACTAGGTCGGCCGAATATTAGGAGTGGGCAAAGTAGAGTTTTGTACACTTTGCTCCTCCTATAAATAGGGTTAGAGGTTTTATTAGGGTAATTGACATTCCTCCTTTGTGGCAATTTGAGAGAAATCCCTCCTCCCTAGAAATACCCACTTCGGCCTAACCTAACCCCTTCACCAAGGGTGTGCCAAATTGCTTTGAGCAAACACTCCGGAGATCTGTCCCTGCCAAGAATTGATCAGAGGCTTTGATGTGGAGACTATACCGCATAGGGCTTCTTTAACAAGAACCTCTACAGGTTCCGTCTGGTGGATCGAGAACTCCCTCAGTAAGATCTTGGGACTACGGAAAGAGTATAAGGTATGTGCACATCTTCCGTTGCGTAATTCTGATTACTAGCATATACCCTATTTGAGTTTCCGTAGTAATTAGCCCCGTAATCCTACAAAAATTACCTACACAACGTGAATTGGTTTCATATTTTTACATTTTATTCAAACCTGATGCCTAGTTTCGATTATAGGGATGGATCTCGGAAATGCATGATTATAGGACTGAATCATTTTGTGGGATGAATTGCAATTGTTATAGATGTTGATATGAATGCATGATTCTAATTGCGTCTTGACTATGTCAAGCTAGCTGGATATTGCATGATGGGGGCGGAGCCTTGTTTTCAATTAATGAGTCACTCACTAGGATAGACAATGCTGAGATCTTGACTAGGATCTGTTGAATCCTGACTCTTTGCGGGTCGTTGACTCAAAAATCGTCGGGTCCTTGAAGTGTTGTGTAGTTATGCTGACAGGTTATCTGAGCTTGCGGGTGTCCGACAGTCGGGGTGTCCGAGTGTCAGACAGTTGGAGTGTCAGAGTGTCGGAGACTTGCAAGCCCTTAAAATGGCTAAGTGTTTGGTTGTCCATACGCGTAATTGTCCGTATGTCGGGACGCTGACGTCTAGGAGTGTCAGCCCGTGCACGCGTCCTGTGGTGTCTGCATACATGTCTCCTAACACCTGCACAAAGGGCAGTATCGGCACCAGAGGGGGGGTGGTGCCCGATGAACCCTCTCTGATGGTTAAATTAGAAATCAAGAGAGATAAAGCTCTGTGTTAACAATCCGGATCTGGCCATGTCCGAACGCGCGTGTTGCCCGTTCGGACCGTTCTAACTCGCGGGTTAGCATTTCTAGACCGTTTTAATGGGTTTGACGTGTTGACGAGTCCGAATGTAAAACGAACCCGAATCGGACGTATACCCATCATTTGCCCCCGAGTCAAGTAGTAACGCGACCCCTGCTTGACTCTATTTTCGATAGATTATACGTTCGATTTAAGTTCAGGAGTTACCTCGAGGTGGACTTACTGTCCGTTGGCGCGTGGGCCTTGATGTCGCGTATCCCTCTTTTTGTTTAACGAGAGCGACTATAACTGCTGACATGGTTAGTGCAGCGAGTATACCTATGCAACATGTACATATGTAATAATGTAATTCTATGTATGCAACATGGGTATAAATACTAACATGTGTGGGAACATGGTATACGCGCGTATATCAGCAGATGCGCGACGTGTAATGTCATGAAATTAAACATGTAGATATGGGCATATATATATGCAATGAAATGGGTATAAGTATATATGTGCCAGGATTATAATAATAAACACGTGATATGGATATGCAGATATGTGTACGTATGTAGACATGCATATGTACACGCGGGTATGTAAGCATGTGTATACGCTAACAACTCATACAAAAGAGTTAGAAAAAAAATTAAGGAGAGTTAAAGCCTTTACCCTCACACTACACAGATGAGTGTGTGTTAAGGACGCGCAGGTTCAGAGACTGCGAGGCGCTATGCCTCCGCCGCGTCGTTGACGAACACCTCGTAATAGAAGTATGTTCGTAACGTATATGTCGAGAGACGAGGCCTTTGTCCATATAGTATTGCCCCTGGAGTGGGAGCATTTGTAGTGACGTGGACAAGTATGCGCATGTATGTGCCATATAGGCGCGTAGATCATATAGGTAGTTAGGTTATAAGGTCTGAGTCAACGGATCGCTAACTTAGAGCTTATCTCCCACTAATGTGATGTCGGGTTACGTGCTCCTCGAGGTCTTTCGTACCGTTTCCTACTCTTCCGCTTCCTTGTCTCTCTGCTCCTTGCTACCCTGCAAGAGGGGCAGTATCAAGCACGGAGGGGGGGGGGGGTGGTGGTGCTTGATGAACCCTCTCCGATGCTTAAGTCAGAATACTTCTAGAGAGATAAAATGTAGAGAGAAGCCAGAGCTAAATTGCACAAGTAGTCAAGATGATCACATGAATGGTGGAAGGGTTGTATTTATAGGCAACGGTGTCATTAAGGTGACTTAATGACATCGTTAACCTTTAAACACAATTAATTAGTCCTTGATCACATAATTAAAACCTTAAAGCATGGAGAGGTTGGCGGAAATAATCTAAGTGTGGGAGTCGGGAAACGGTGCCAGGGCCCTTGGGGGCGGAGAGAAAATCCGACCCCTAAGGGTTGGGGTTGGGTGTGGCCACCCAACCCCTCCCTAGGGGAGATGGGTTGGCCAATCCGATCTCTCCTAGCTGAGTTCGACGCGTGACCCAGACGAGTATTTTTGCCTCGTCCGGACCGTTGGTGTTTCGGCGGGGTGTTCGGGTCAAAGTTTCGATTTATAACCATTAACAGGGTGATAAAAATAACACGGTTTGTAGGTCAACGGGTTCAAATTGGGTGTATATCCATCACATGCCCCCGAGTCAACCAATGGCTTGACCCTTGATTGACTCTATTTTAGGATGGTATGACACGCACAATTTGAAACCGGGATTTTACCTTTTGTCAGAATCCTTACTTACCCCTGGGTGTCCGTCTCTGACTCTGCCCCCTGTCTTCTAAGATAGAGGAATTGCAAACGTCAGTATAGCGCGGACACGCGTCCAAGCACGTGTCCGTCTGAGATGGAAATAATAAATTCAATATTGTCCCGAGCTCATACTCGGAAAATATACGCATGCTTGGGGATGCAAAATGAACACGGTTGCGCGAGTTTATACTTCAATTTCATGATGGGGTGGGCCTATGTGGGGGAAAATTCTGAATTTGGTCCAAATTTTTTCTAAGTATGGGATACTAGAAAATATGCCTATAGGATGTTACCTTGAGTGAACATGGATGTATCATGAACATGAAAGTGTGTACTAGCATACATGCAAGTAGGAACACAAGTATGGAAGTGGGTGTAGACATGCTGCGGTTGTAGTCATGAATGTATGCATGGATATATGGCGTCTATGTGCATGGACGTCTAAATGTTTGAACACACGGGAGTGTGCACGTGGGTATGCATGTGAGTGCAAGCGTAAACATGTATGTGTGTATGGATGGGTTGTGAGTATAAGCATGAGTGATGGCATTGGTGTACTTGTAGATGTAAATCATGAATATGAGCATAAGTGCAAGGGTGAGAGCATAGACCTCTTCTTTATTTGAGGGTGAGAACTCTGCCACTCAATGGGACACAACATTCCGCCTCCCTCGTACTAGCGCGAGCATTGTCTTTTAACCTCGACCTTCGACATGTGTAACATTTTTCCTTCATTCGTTGGAGTGTGTGTATAGCTCTTGACCCTTACCCTGCAATTTGTTCCCCATAAAAGTGAGGGTGAAAATGCTTACGAGCTTTCTTCTTACCCGCCGCGAGCGAAGGGATTTATTGACATGTGTTGAGGGTTGACCCTTCCTTCGGAAGTGTCGGAGCGTTGCTCCATTTGGGGAAGCTAAAAGTTCGCCCTCTTTGTGACGCTCTGGGATTTGTTCCCTTGGATAGGTCTCTTGGGTTGTGGTTTTGTTTCCGTAACTTGATTGATGTTAAGGTTTCCCCCGTAGTAGGCGTATCTCGCCCCTCCATGAGTAAGGGTCGATCTTTGCGTCGGTCGCTCGTATAGATGACTCACTTTTGGGAAGCTTTCTTCTTCGGACAGAGAGACCTTGAAGATCGTTTTCCAAGGCAGTCAGACCGAATCTGACTGTCCTGTGTCTTGGGTGTCCGAGGTGAACTCGTATGAGGCGGGGACTCGTATGACCCCTTGTAGGTTGGTTTCATGGAGAAACGTATAAGGTGTAGGCGGAGTGTTCTGAACGTACCGTTGAATCGAATGAGAGGGAAGAACCCTCTAGTTCTGCTCATCAGGCCAAGAAATCTTCTAAGTTAGGGAAAGTTGCAGAGGCTTCCGGCATGTTCTTTTTCCATTCTCTTTTCTTTGTGATATACTTATGATTGTTCTCATGTTGCTTCCTTCTTGTTGTTAGAGCGTTTTCCCCTGGTTACCGAATGGGTTCTTGCGGTGGGCGAGAGTTCAAGTCAATCTAAATCCAAGGCGCGGAAACCTGACTCTGAGGTCGGGCCCTCGGCTGCCAAGGAGAAGGAAACCGCGAGAGGCTCTCCTTCAAGTGCCCCCTTGCTGACTCCCTCTCATGATAAGGAGGTAGTGGTTGAAGAGGCGCCCACTTTGCTTGACAAAGGGAAACAACCTGTGGATGGCGATGGGGTGATCATAGGTCTTGATGTCTCTTCTCTATCCTCTGCCCCCCAGCCGAGGGGCCGAGTCTCAGGTTTATTTCATCTTCATGTAGATTTGACGACTTTTGAAGGTGTCTTTGGCTTTCCTATGGGTTATGTTATTAACCCTTGCGTTGAAGATTTTTCTTTTGGTGATGGGTGTGATCATCGCCTTTCATTGAGGTTCCTTTCTCTTGACATGGCTCTGATTAAGATAGCAAATTATTGCTTGGGAGTTTGGTGGAGACTGCTCTTGAGTCAGCCTCTACTAGTATCGTAGTTGTGATCGTTGTGGGGATCGTTCTGTTATATGCCCCCAATAGTGCTTGTCGTGATTCTTTGCTTTATGGTTGATTTCATGAGATATGGAGGTTGTCTTCATAATGAGGACGTCTCCTACCTAGTATCATCCAGGGGGTTGAAATATAAGTGCATACCTTTGATGAGCGTATGAAGGGTGTTGTTTTTCCCTTTTTCTTGAATCTCCTTTTGAGGATAGGTGTTGGCTCTTTAGGCTTGTGGTGGACTTGATGGTCTTTTTGTTTTGTGTGGATATGATAACCACCTCTTGGTGTGTGGACATGATAGCCACTTCGCAGTGTGTGGACATGATAGCCACTTCAGGGTATGTGGACATGATAGCCACTTCAGGGTATGTGGACATGATAGCCACTTCAGGGTAAGTGGACATGATAGCCACTTCAGGGTATGTGGACATGATAGCCACCTCGTGTTATGTGGACATGATAGCCACATCACGATGTATGGAGTTGTGCTTTAGTATTTCTTTCTCATTGGAGAGCCTTCATTGCTATAGTTGCCTTTTGTTTAGGCTATGTTTGTTGGGTTAGGTCCTGATGTCTCGTCTTGCTGGATGATGTATCCTTCATGCTTTTTAGATGTCTCCTTCATGAGTTGTGCTTGACAATGTTCAAGTCTGATACGAGCATAGGTCACGCGAGGGCGACATGCAAGACAATAACGTTTGTCGGAGGTTGCTTTGTGCGAATTGTAAGGCAATTCCTCTTCTCGATGGGTCGAGTTTATTTTGGGAGCCTTGAAATTTGGATTTCATGTCTTTGCTATCCTTCTTGGTGGTGTTGGGTTCCTTTGAGATACTTCTCTTGACTTGTGATAAGGATGGTAGGATAACTCGTTACTTTTCATGATAACCTTTTGTGCTTCTGTATATGATCCTTTGGTCATGGACTTCTCCCTTGTATATGCTTTCCTTTACTTATCTTACTTTTTTGTTTTCCTTCACATCATACCTACTATCTCATCATGAACAAACATTATGTGTTCTTCATACAACTTTGCTTTGCAATTATTTTCTCATGGAATCCTTCTTAGTATGGTGCAATGATCTCTTCTGATACCCTTTAAATGGTATATATGGTACTGTTAGACCAAAGATACGCTCTTGGTGGGCGTCGAATCTGTTCACGAGACAGGCTCTCGGAGGGCACCAGTAGTTAGACCAAAGATACGCTCCTGGTGGGCGTCGAAAACTGTTCTCGAGACTGGCTCTCGGAGGGCACTTAACGTTTCACAGGATAGACTCCCGGAGGGCGCAAGTTAGACCAAAGATACGCTCCTGGTGGGCGTCGAAAACTGTTCACGAGACTGGCTCTCGGAGGGCACTTAACGTTTCACAGGATAGGCTCCCGGAGGGCACAAGTTAGACCAAAGATACGCTCCTGGTGGGCGTCAAAAATTTTTCACGAGACTGGCTCTCGTAGGGCACTTAACGTTTCACAGGATAGGCTCCCGGAGGGCACAAGTTAGACCAAAGATACGCTCCTGGTGGGCGTCGAATCTGGTAGTTTGAAATCTACCTCAAGATACGCTCTTGGGGGCGTCGAATCTGGTAGTTTGAAATCTACCTCAAGATACGCTCTTGGGGGCGTCGAATCAGGTAGTTTAAAATCTACCTCAAGATACGCTCTTGGAGGCGTCGAAGGTCGTAGTTTTCAGAAACCACTCTCAAGATACGCTCTTGGGGGCGTCGAATCTGTTCGCGGGATAGGCTCCCGGAAAGCACAGGGTTCGTAGATTTAGAACTACTCTCAAGATACGCTCTTGGGGGCGTCGAAGTTCGTAGTTTTTGGAAACCACTATCAAGATACGCTCTTAGGGGCGTTGAAGGTCGTAGTATGAAAACTACTCTCAAGATGCGCTCTTGAGGGCGTTGAAGGTCGTAGTATGAAAACTACTCTCAAGATGCGCTCTTGGGGGCGTTGAAGGTCGTAGTATGAAAACTACTCTCAAGATACGCTCTTGGGGGCGTCGAATCTGTTCGCGGGATAGGCTCCCGGAGGGCACAAGGTTCGTAGTTTTAGAACTACTCTCAAGATACGCTCATGGGGGCGTCGAATGTGTTCGCGGGATTGGCTCCCGGAGGGCTCATAATATTACCTTACCTTGTGTCCCTTCTCATGTAGGGTGCGTTTTTGATACGCTTTTCGAGTCTTTACTTGACTTTTCCTTCTATGATATTGCATGTTACCATGCTTTTCTTAAGTGTTGGAGATCACCTTTGCAGGAGGATGGTAACCCTGTTGATATTGTTAGTTCAGGCTCTTCTTCTTCTTCCTTGAGCTCTATCAGTGGTTCATCTTTAAAGGGTCAGTATCATGAGGACTTCCCAATGGCATCAGGTTGGTTGCTTTAGTATCCTATCTTTGTATATATCTCTTTACTTTTCCTTCCCTTGATGGGTCGAGTGTTTGTGTGTTGCCGACTTAGGGCATGTTCGTACAGGGAGTTGAGGTTATTTTCCCTCTTATATGACTTCTTATAGGAGAAGTGGTATTGCATGTTCTTGTGATCTTCTGCCTCTAGTCTCTTATTTTACACTTAGGTGGACTACCAAGCACTTATTCGTTTGGTGCCCCCCAAGTTGCTTGGTGGTCATACCGCCTTTCATATTTGGCCGTTGAAGGCCCCTCGTTCATTTTCTTGGTTGGGTACCCCTTATGCTCGGGGCTCCCTTGTCTGCTTGTTTTAATGCGGTGAGTGTCCCTTGTAGGATTTACTATTTCTCATGCCTGCTTGTTTCAGTCATAGGCATGGTTTGGATAATGCCTTTGTCAGATGTATCTTTAGAGGTTGGGTGGAGAGATTTTTCTTTGGGTGGGTGGGGGTGATTTTCATTCTCTTGATAACTAGGATGTGGCAGTGTTTGTATCCTAGGGGTGCTTGTAAATTCTTTTCCCCCCCCCTTCCTTGTATTTTTTAGAAAAAACACTTTTGCGGTGATGATAGAGTAGGAGTAACGTATCTTGGAAGGGATTGTATTTAGGTTGAAAAGATTTCTCATAGAATGGTGTCTTGAGTTGTTAATCTCGAAGGTGTGTTTCAGACTAGTCAATCTGATTCAAGCTCCTTGCTCGGGCATGGGGGGGTCTGACCGGGCTGTGATAATCTTCTTGAAGTGTTGTGGTACTTAGTGTGCTTTACATTTTCCTTTACATTGGAGTATTCTTCAATGCCTTTAGGGAGTGTCACATTGGTCATGCTCCTCCCACCTTGAATCTTGATTATAGACTTCCTTTGAATTAGGACTTGAACCTAAAAAGGATGTTTTCCTTTAGGTTTGCAGGTGATGCTCCATGATTTTCCATGGGTTTGCCCCCGTATTGGCTATTCCTTGTAGGATAGCTTCATTAGAGGCTGCATTTGTATTACGTACGTATACGTGTTTGAGGTGTGTTGAGCTGACAAGTCCCTCCTTTTTCATTTTGTCATAACCTTCATTCATCATGTGTTCGGCGTATGGCCTTAAAGGCGGGATATTTTTCTAGTGCTCCATTTATCGAGGTTCTCCTCTTGATGGGATGCCAGAGTCAAATGTCTTATCATTCGCAGACAAGAAGTTTGATCAGGATGTGCGTCTAGTGTGAGGGTCGATCTTGAAACCTTACTCCCCAAGCTTTTGAGCTCTTCTTTGGTTGATCTTGTAGAACTATTATCGTGCCCTAAGGCTCTTGATAGGAGATGTATCTCCTTTTTCATATTCTAGTTGTTGCCCTATCTCTTTTGCTAATCTTGCATCTTTAGAGTTTCTCTCTTGGTGCATGACTTCAATGACAGGATTTTCTACCGATGTTTGTTCTGTTAGGACTTGTATCCTTGGTTGCCTTCCTTTCTTGTGAGATGGCGAAGGAGTGTTTATGAACACTCAAATGTGTCGTACTTGGTAGAGGTATGCGCCTAATCTTTAGGGCGCTGTCTTGAATCTTCGTGTGCCTATCTTTGATGAACATGTTATTCATTACATATATAATACGGAGTCCAAGGATCTTCGGGTTAGGATCATATTTTGAGAACAGAGACATAGTCATCTGTTAGATAACCTCTTTATCTAGGGAGTTTATTTTTGCAAGGATAAATGCAAGGATACTTGTAAGGATACTTGTAAGGATATGTGTTCCATCCTTGTTCCTGGTTCATTTGCAGTGTCGTGTCCCTAATGGGTGTGTTGATGTTCTGACCACCTTTACTGGTAGGGGGTCCTTTGGTATTAGGTATGCCTGACTCTTCCCTAGTATCATCAATAGTTGGTCATGGGAGATGTCTGACGGACTCCTTTCATGCATTATGGTTCTCTTTATGTCAAAGCTAGCGATTCCCTCTCCTATGACTAATATATCATTGTGTGGAAATACTATGTTTTCCATATCCCTTTTTAAAAGCTTGATGATGGTGTCGCCATTCTTCCTTTGCTAGGCTTGGTGCCCTTGAGAGTTTTTTGATGAAAGTGTATTTCATTACCTGCGATGAGCTTACTAGGTGTAGTCGCGACTTCTGGCTATTTTGTGAAATAATATAGATCCATTGGCGGCGTTTGCCTTTGAAGGTGGGCGTTGTCTATGTGATATGGTTTCCTCCATTTTTTGGAGGGATGTGTTTCGCGGCTACCCCCTCTTATGCTAATGGGCGTTTGTGGGGAGGGTATGTTGTGACTGGTGCCCCCCTTGCATATCGATGCCATATAGGGTCCTTCGACGGACTTGGCCCTAGGATGCTTAGTGGAAGGTTATAGTAGGGGTAATCCTTTGTGACCTTCATGGTAGTTCCTCTATAGGATGTTGAGAGTGCTCAACTTATTTTTGTAAGTGAGCCTTCCATCTTGTGATCTTTCCCAGAATCTTGACCTTATAGGTGCCCTTTGAGATTGAGAAATCTGTTCCTTGTGCATCTCTTGGTTGGCGGCGGCGTTTTATGGATTCTTCTAGTAGTCCACCTGTGTATATATATACCACGGAGCCCGAAGGCGTCCGGTATGGTCTCTCTTGGAAAACATGTTGATATCAAGTATCAAAATCTACCCCTTTTAGGGAGTTGACTTGTTATGCAGTTAAATTAAATAAGAGGATATGGGAAGAATATGGGTGTGGGGGTGTTGATACCCCCTGCTTCCTTGGTAATGTAACTGTCTTCCTCCATTAGTCTGTGTTTATTCCTTCCACTTGAGGAATATAAGGTCGCAGCCTTGCAAGGCGGACTAGGTGGAGGTGTATCCTTCATGTATGCTATGTGTGATCTCACTCCACTACGGCTCTCCATGAGACTTCCCATTGTAGTAGCTATGTACTAACATGGTGTGGTACTCTATGAGTCCCCTGTTCAAATCCTTGTTATGAATGAGAATGCTTCATTAATCAACTAGGTATTACAAAGCAAGTGTTCCAATATATATACTAGGCAAAACTAGGATCACCAACTAAGGCTATACAATTCACTATGAACCAGGTGCACACATAGTGAACCAGGTGCATACATAGTCTAGTGTGTATGCATTGTGTAGTTAGGTGCATGCATAGAGTGTGGAATACACTTCTATACTTGTCTTTTCGACTTCTCCCCTGTCCTAGGGGGATGCGTACCAAGGGTTGTCATACACAAGAGGTTGGGACCTTTCGTGCTGTATCATGAGTAGGTGGTTGCCTTGTTGTGTTGTCGGGGCGATGTCCCTCCCTTTGAGCTTTCCTTGGAATGTCTCTTAGTCATGTCCGTGGTGATACAGACTGTATGTGTACCTTGCTGAAGTGGATGTTGGAACTCTTATATCCTTGGTGGTCTGACTTGCATTTTCTCCCTTAGTGGGGTGTATGTCCCAGCTCTTTGCTGTGTTTGTTATTGCCTTGGAGGCACTAATTGTTGCCTTCCCATTGGGGGTGGCAGTTGCTCCCTCATTCTTTGATTTTTACGATGCCCCCTTTGGAGGGCTTGTGCGTTGTTCTTCCTGTGGGCACTTCTCTACCTGCGGATGTCACTTCACTCGCGTATATTGCCTCTCTTACCCCTTCCATAATGCCTTTTCTATAGGTTAACAACTCTTCTAATTCCTTCATCAAATCTGGAGTCACTCCTTGGGCTCCTTGCTAATACATAGACCTTGTATTGGTGGTATGAGTAGGGCTGAAAGTAAAATCCGGCGAGACCGAAAAACCGCAAAAAACCGAACCAGACCGGTCCGAAAAAACCGGACCGTATATAGACCGTTTGTTATGTGGTCGGATTTTTTTGGTATCATTCGGTTTTTCAGTTCGGTCCTCATGTCTTAAAAACCGTGGAGACCGAACTAGACCGAAGTTATTCAATGATATAATATAATATGATATATATTATATATCATATTAAGATAACTTAAAATTTTTCTTAAGGAAATCAAATATCTTCTCTTTTTATTAATTTTGGAACTTTTAGTATATTCTATAAGTATTAGTTGTATGAAATTTTGTATAGTATTTTACATAATTTTTGTTTAGTATTCTAAAATTGGAGAAATTTTAAATATTGATTATTACGTTCGGATTTTCGGTTAAAACCGAAAACCGAACTGAAAAAACCGTACTAAACATGGACGGATTATTTTTTTCCATATGGATTTTTGGTCGGATTTTTTTGTTGAAAAAATCCGGTCCGAATAAATCGGACTCCGACCGAAATAGCTAAAAAACCGGTCCGACCGAACCGGTTTCACCTCTAGGTATGAGCCTGGTTGTTGTTTCCCGGCATGCCTTGTGTTGGTATTCCATATGGATGCTTCTTAGGGTGTGTTCTATAATGGTACCCCTGTGGAGGTATTGTGTATTGGTATCCCTAGGATGACCCTCTCTGTTGCCCCCTTGCCCCTGTGTTCTCTGAGCCATGGGGGTCGTGGCAGGGGAAGACTCAGCTCTAGCTGGGCGTGAGGGTCCTCCCTGATTGTCAGGTTGGGGTGCTTCTGGGGCTACCTGAGGATCTGGATGTGCAGGCCTTTTCTCTAGGTTAGGCTTTGCTGGAGGCATAGGTTGTCTCCCTTGCCTGTTGCCCCAAGGTGGGCGGTTCTCTCTGGATGGTAGGTTATTCGCCATAGCTCTAGTTATTGCCAGGCTTCTTGTTCGAAAACCGCAGACGACGCCAAGTGTTAGGTTATAAGGTCTGAGTCAACGGATCGCTAACTTAGAAATTATCTCCCACTAATGTGATGTCGGGTTACGTGCTCCTCGAGGTCTTTCGTACCGTTTCCTACTCTTCTGCTTCCTTGTCTCTCTGCTCCTTGCTACCCTGCAAGAGGGGCAGTATCAAGCACGGAGGGGGGGGGGTGGTGCTAGATGAACCCTCTCCGATGCTTAAGTCAGAATACTTCTAGAGAGATAAAATGTAGAGAGAAGCCATAGCTAAATTGCACAAGTAGTCAAGATGATCACATGAATGGTGGAAGGGTTGTATTTATAGGCAACGGTGTCATTAAGGTAACTTAATGACATCGTTAACCTTTAAACACAACTAATTAGTCCTTGATCACATAATTAAAACCTTAAAGCATGGAGAGGTTGGCGGAAATAATCTAAGTGTGGGAGTCGGGAAACGGTGCCAGGGCCCTTGGGGGCGGAGAGAAAATCCGACCCCTAAGGGTAGGGGTTGGGTGTGGCCACCCAACCCCTCCCTAGGGGAGATGGGTTGGCCAACCCGATCTCCCCTAGGGGAGATCGGGTTTGCCAACCCGATCTTCCCTAGGGGAGATCGGGTGTGGCCACCCGATCTCTCCTAGGTGAATTGGACGCGTGGCCCAGACGAGTATTTTTGCCTCGTCCGGACCGTTGGTGTTTCGGCGGGGTGTTCCGGTCAAAGTTTCGATTTATAACCATTAACGGGGTGATAAAAATAACACGGTTTGTAGGTCAACGGGTTCAAATTGGGCGTATATCCATCATACGTGTATGTAGATGCCGATTCTAAACCTGGGTGCACTAGCCCCTTAGTCGCGAGGTGTTAAGCCTCCGACGTGTTGTTGATGAACATCCCATGATAGACATGTGTCATGTCGGGCCGACGAGCGTTGTGTTGGGTCGCGCAGACGCGCGTAGTGTTGGGTGCCCAAACGCGCGTAGTGCCGCATAGATTGTATAAGTGTGGGGACGAGGCCCTTACTGATATAGAGTTGCCCTCAGGATGTTCGCTATGTAGCAATTGTGAACTTATAATTCCGTAGGTGTGGAGTTTCCCCCGTGTCGGGGATGTTCGCCACATAGTTGTATCGAACGCTGGGTGTTGACCCTTGTGCCAACTGCTACTTGGGTTTTCCAAAGTAGGGTGCGTTCCACGACTGCTACTTGGTTTTTCCCAGGTAGGGTGCATTTGGCGACTGCTACTTGATGTTTCCATGGTAGGGCGTAGGTCAGAGGTCGACGAGGCGACGTGCCTTGTAGTGTAGGTCAGAGGTCGACGAGGCGATGTGCCTTATACTGTAGGTCAGAGGTCGACGAGGCGACTTACATTGTAGTATAGGACTCTACATGGTATCGGTTAGAGGTCGATAAGGCGACATGCCTTTCCATGTTGTTGCCGCTACCAGGTGTTTTCAAGATAGAGTGCTTCCTGCGACCGCTAATTGGTTTTCCCCAAGGTAGAGTGTATCTTGCGACCCATATTTCTTTTTTCCCAAGGTAGAGTGCCTTCTTGATAAGTCTCCTGAACATTTATATAACTCATATCTTGTGAACACGATAATCGTTGGACAACGCGCGGACATGATAGCTGCTTCAAGATGCGCGGACATGATAGCCGCTCCGAGATGCGCGGACATAATAGCCGCTCCGAGATGCGCGGACATGACAGCCGCTTGAAGATGCATGGACTAGAAAGCCACTTCAAGAGGCGCGGACATGATAGCTGCCTAGAGCCACATGGACATAATAGCCACTCCGGGAGGTGCGGACATGATAACCGCTTAGGGCTGCGTGGACATGATAGCCACTCTGAGAGGTGCGGACATGATAGCCGCTTAGTGTATCTGTTAAGTGCTTTGTACTTTAGGTGCTCGCCTTGACAGGTCGACACGTGTGCGTGGTGTTGTGCTTATAGCAGCTTATACTTAAGAATTTGGAAGGGAGTCGTTACACATAATGTTGATATGTCGAAGCATGTGAGCGCTGCTCCATGCTTGCTACTACTATACTTAGTTTCTGAACAATAGGTGTTGCTCCCCCTCTTAAGGCGTCGATGCGCGTGCGCTGCACTTGAATGTGATGGTTCTCTAGAATCTTGTAAGTTGGTGATCTTAGAATAACAGTGGTACGCTATGACTTTTTGTAGCGTTTCCCACAGACGGCGCCAAAATGTTGGATCTCGACTCTTCGCGGGTCGTTGACTCAAAATTCGTTGGGTCCTTGAAGTGTTGTGTAGTTATGCTTACGGGTTATCTAATCTTGCGGGTGTCCGATAGTCGGGGTGTTCGAGTGTCGGACAGTCGGAGTGTCGGAGACTTGCAAGCCCTTAAAATGGCTAGGTGTTCGGTTGTCCATACGCGTAATTGTTTGTATGTCGGGACGTTGACGTCCAGGATTGTCGGCGCGTGCAAGCGTCTTGTGGTGTCTACATGCGTGTCTCCTAACACCTGCACAAAGGGCAGTATCGGCACCAGAGGGGGGTGGGTGGTGCGCGATGAACCCTCTCCGATGCTTAAATTAGAAATCTAGAGAGATAAAGTTAGTGAGAAGGTAGAGCTCCCAAGCCAAAATCTTGTTGTGAATCTGTCTTGAAATGGTTGACCTAGTTTCCTATATATAGGGAAGCCTAGGTACAAAACTGGTTTTGAATGGTCTGATCCTGGTTAAGTAGAAAAACGTGAACTGGGCGTGGACGGGAGTAAAGTTGACATCGGGAAGGCTCGCACGAGGTGTAAACACGTAGGGCTACACGTGTTGAGGAGCAACAATCCGGAAATGGTCCAGATTGTGTTGACAATCCGAACCTGGCCAGTCTGGATTGTGTTAACATAACCCGGATCTGGCCACCTCCGTATTGTGTTAACAATCCGGACGAGTACGGTCCGTACACGCCTGTTTCTCGGGATAGCGTGTCTAGACCGTTTTAATGGGTTTGACGTGTTGACGAGGTCCGAATGTAAAACAAACCTGAATCGGACGTATACCCATCAGGATCCATGTCTAGAAGTTCGCATGATTGATTGATAACATGATTGATGTGGTGTGATTACGCGTGATGCGTATGCATGATAGTTTCGGGATGTGGCCGCATATGATAATTTGCTAGTGTAGTAGAATTATGTACTCTTGCATGAGAAATCCTCGGAACAATTTTAAAAGGGCCTTGGGAAAGCCAAGACCGGGAGTATTTGAAAACTCCCCGTTTCGGTGAAAGCGATTAAACCGTTTTAAAAAGACTGATCTATAGAAAGGAGACGTCGGCATTGTGAACTCTTTCACGGCCTACTTCCATTGGTTTACTGGTGGTCGGGTTGGCTAGATGACTGATGAATCATTTTAGTTCGCCTTCTATCTCATAGATGTCCGATGTAAGCAATTCTATTTTTAAAATGTTTTAATTTGTCTCCCTGATTGTCGCCTGGTTGTCAATGTGTTAGTTTTTATGGCTGATCGAAAGCGATTCTATACTGCACACAATCTGGATGGTTATAATTATGATGAATGGAAGGAACATTTTATGGATCTCCTCTGTGCTGCAAATGTTGAGGATTGTGTTTATCCGACAGCAATGAGGTTGATCACAGATTAATATGGTAGTCCGTACTTCAAGAATAATAAAAGGTCAGGAAGAGATCGACTCACATGCGAGTTGATTTATTCAACTCTGACAGATGAAGGATTCATGAACGTCAGTGCATTACATCTTTGGTGTGCCATACACATTCGCTACGTCGGAGGAAATGGTATTGAAGCAAGAGACCTCATGATTGAGTATGATGGTATTATTTGCACGGATGGCGGTGTCAGAACCGATCATGATCCAGGTGATGAAATAGACCCATGGAAAAGGATTCACAAGGTAATGAGGATGTTCCCTCTGTCATAGTTTGCCGACGACGATGGGCTCACACGACTGATAAAATCAATCAAGACCTCTGTGGATCTATTTGAGGCATACCATGACAAATAGAGTCATTTCGGTAAATTCCATGAGTCGAAGGACGACTTCGCTCATATACGCATGTTGTTGAAAGAATCGAGCAACAGGAGGTCTAAACGATGATCTGGTGGGACAAACACCGTCGATTAAAGCACGTCTATGGTACGCCTCGTTTTCCATATAAATTCGTAAAACGGTTTATAGGAAACAGATCATCTGATGTTATTCACTTGTGAATTTTTTTCAGGTGTAGTGCTCAGCATGGGTTGTACTACTAGTCTATCTTTTTTTTTCTCATTACTGCTTCATTGTTGTTGGGATCAAAATGACGTGGCTTGAACTTTTGGTAATGGACTTCGAGATCTCGCCTGGGGTTGGCTCCTTTAGGTGTCTGTGTCAACCTCGTGGTGACTTAGTTTCCTTTAGGTGCTTTGTGAAAGGCGAGGACCTGAAAAGGGGTGGAGATGGCCCCTAATTCCACTCCGAAGCTTAAGTCAGTAATGGAATATATGAGAGTACTTTAAGAAGTCTCTGAAATTTAAGTCTTTAAATAATGAAAGTATCCCTCTATTTATAGGGGAAGTGTACTGACTTTGGATGGCGGTGAGCTTTATGCTCTGATTGGCCGCCTAATGGCGGTGGCCTCCCTTCTCTGATTGGTGGAGAGGGACGGTGATGTGTCAGTGGGAGACAAGCAGGTCGCCACCTCATTATTCCTTAGTGCTGAAGGTTTCCTTGTGGCGGCTAAAGTAGATGATAAGTACGTCGCCAGCTGGTGCCCCTTTCTTAGGAGGAAAGGTTTCTTCTTTATTGGCGGCAAACAGGTTGCCAGCTGGTGCCCCTTTCTTAGGAGGAAAGGTTTCTTCTCAGTGCCTAGTCGTCAACTCGACTTTTTCCCTAAGAGGTTGTCTCTTAAGTGAGCAACAGATCTTCACGTGTTCAGGAGTCACGATGTTTGTAGACTTACTTTTATGTTGGTGTCGACTATTTGTTTTTGTATTCCTAATACCAATATGAATAGTCGTTGACTTGACTTTTGAGGGTCCGACTTTGATGTTGTCGATTCTTATAAGGATGTCTCGAATCATATCCAACACTTGCCCCCGAGACATAAGTCATTAGTCTTTAAAATAAAGTGAAATGGGTTATGTCGAGTACCTTTAATGATGAGAAACTAACTTTTAATGTGTGAAGTCGAGGAGTCAATTGAGACTAATCTCCTTTATAGAAACGACTTTCAGAAGTGGAGGGAGTCAGTTAAGACTGATCTCCTGAGCGTCGCCGACAATATTGAGTCGAGGAGTGTTAGGTTCCGAGATCGGGGTCAACGGATGGTCGGCTCGAATCTCGTTCCTCACTGGAGATGTGGGTGATCTGGTTCTCTCGGGTTGCACTGTCTTAGCTTGCGTCCTTCCTTCCTTCCTTAGCTTTTCTTCTCCCTTCGCCCTGCAGCAGGGGCAGTACCAGGCACAGAGGGGGGGGGGGTGGTGCCTGATGAACCCTCTCCGATGCCTAATTCAGTATCGTTTTAGAGAGATAAAGTTAGAGAGATGTCAGAGCAAAATTATCCAAATTGCCAAGATGTCCAAATGAATTGTGGAGGTGGGGTATTTATAGGCAACGGTGTCATTAACGTGGCTTAATGACATCGTTAACCTTTAAACACAGTTAATTAACCTTTAAACGCATAATTAAGACCTTAGGATACGGAGAAGGTAGGCGGAGTAAACCGAGTGTGGGAATCCAAGGATGGCGTCGGGGCCCTTGGGGGGAGGAGAAATCCGACCCCCAAGGGTAGGGGTTGGGTGAGGGCACCCAACCCCTCCTAGGGAGGATGGGGTTGGCCAACCCCATCCCTCCTAGGAGAGATCGGGTTGAAGTTTCGATTTACAATCAATAACGGGATGATAAAAATACAACGGTTCGGAAGTCAACGGGTTCAAATTGGGCGTATATCCATCACATGCCCCCGAGTCAAACAATGGCCTAACCCTTGATTGACTCTATTTTAGGATGGTATAACACGCGCAATTTGAAACCGGGGTTTTACCTTCTTCTTTGGATGCTTGCTTACCCATGGATGCGTGTCTCCGACTCTGCCCCCTGCCTTATGAGATAGAGGAGTTGTAAACGTTAGAGTAGCGCGGACGTATGCCTAAGCACGCGTCCGTCTGAGGTGGGAGTAATAAATCTATCTTTGCTATAGGCGTGTACTCAAGAAATACACACTTGCACAGGGGTGTGATACAAATGCAACTAAGTAACTTACGCTTCAATTTCGTGCCGGGTTTTTGCCTAAGTGAAGAAAAATTTAATTTTGGTCAAAATTTTTCCTAAGTATGGAATGCTCAAGAATAAGCCTAACTTGATAGTCTTTCTAAGTATGGAGATATACTTAGCCATAGTTAAAAGGGATAAAAGTGATGGTTTTCCTTTGGCCCTTAGATCTCACTTAAAGATGAATGAAGGGTGGTGATTAAAACTCTTTAAAAAACCCTACCATCTTTCAAATATAGAGGAGAGTTAGGAAAATACTTTAGTTAGTCACCATAGCCACCATTTTCCCTCTCTTCTCACCCTTGGAGAGCAAGAAAAAATTGGGAGCACACCCAAGGTAAGGGCCGGCCAAAATTCTGGCGAGAGACCCGAAATTCCGGCCAGCAACTCCGGCGGGAGGTGACCACCAGCACGGAACAGAGACGGCGAGTGGATTGGCAGCTCGAGACGGCGGCGCGACCTCCAGCAGCTGACGGACGGGGACGACGCGACACGGGCTTGGCCGGTGGAGGGCGGTGGCTGGTCGAGCAGCGGCGTCGGGAGGCTCCAACGACGAGTTCCTCACTGTCGTCTGTGGACATCGGCGGTTGACGGCGAGTTCGTCTCCGACGACGACAGCGCCAAGTCCGGCCAGGGCTGTCGACAGCGAGGCCAGGCAGCTCCGGCGTGGTCTGGGGCGGCTTCCGGCGACGAAGGGACGGCTGAGAGCGACTCCGACGGCGACAGAATTGGGGCTCCGGCGAGGGGCTGATTCCGACCAATTTCGAAATTCGAATTTCGAACCCGTTTATCACATCGGGTCGGGTTTTCCGAAGGTCCATTCTTTTCCTTTCCGTTGTTGTGCAAAATGTTGATTTTTGAATTGTCGATATTTGATTGCCGATGCTTGATTGCCGATGTTTGATTGGATGTGGAATTGCCGTGGATAGCCGTTGATAGTTGTGGATTTGGAAAAAAAATTTGCCGGTCGTCCGGAGATAGTCTCTTGTCCGATTGAACTATCCTCGTTTTGAATTTGATATTGTATCGCCGTTGGTGTGTTGATTTCCGTTGGAGGGCGTAACAGTAATTTTACCCGAAAATCGACTTTGGGTTCGGATAAAATTATTCGATTTGGTTATCGTGGTGTCCTTGGCTCATGTTGGCTGTCTTCGAATCTTTGGTTGTTGTCGTTGGTCGAGTGTCGGAGTATTTCCGGTTTTTCGGAAATTTTCCTTGTCTTGATATTTGTCGTGTCGTGGCAGGTACTGTATTCCTGGTGGTGTCCGCGCACACAGACTCTACAGAGGCGTTACATCCTCCGAAGGATGAGTGAGTTCCTTTTCTCTTCCTTTTTGGTCGCATTACTTCCTTTCCTATCGCTAGCTTAGTGTCGCGATCTACATTGGGGTGTTAGTCGAAACTTGATTCGAACTCTGGGATTTCCTGCTACCTTTGCCTTAGGTCTCGCTGCCCTGTCGGAGAACCATCTCACTAGGTCCGATTACAATGAGCACGTTACCTTAGGAGATATCTGTCCCTTAGATGAGCCTCTGTATCCTTTTCTCCCCTCCTTGGGGAATACTCGCGAGACGGTGACGGAGCCTCCTAGAGGGAAGGTCGCCGTGTACCCCTCCCAGATTCGATTTGGGTTGAGGTTGCCTTACTGCAATGACCTCATAGAGTTGAGCAGGTTCTTCAGGATTTCTCCTGTGAACCTTGCCCCCAGTGCCCTTCGTGTCTGGGTGGGCTTCCGGGTGCTGTGCCATTGGTACTCCTGGAAGTACTCCCTCGTTCTGTTCCGATGTTTCTACCGGTTCCAATACCAGACGAAGGTGGGGTTTGCGAGTTTCGTAACTCGCCATCCGACCTTCAAGGATCCCCGATTTGCTGATTTCGGGTTGAGTGGGGTCGAGTGGGATACCTCTCTTCGCTTCGTGGCCCGGAGTGACAACTCGGCCAGTCACTGGGCCAAGCATTACTTCTTCATTACGGATCGATACGTCACTTGGTCGGTCTTGAATGAGGATCGGTCCGATGGTTGGCCTGCTTTCGGGGAGTTCTCTTCAGTTGATTTAGAGACTATGAAGATCATTCATGAGAGCATCAGGACTCGGTCATACTGCCCCGTGTCCTTAGTGACTGAGACGGATCTTTACAAGGCCGGGATCAGTTTGACTCCTGACTCCGGGGGTTCGGTATGTCACTTGGTCTTCTCATCTTTATTTACCTTCTGCTCTTCCTTTGTAGGTTGGTTTCATGGAAAAACCTATAACGTGCAGGGAGCCCCTGTTGACCTGAGCAAGAGGAAGGCTCCTTCTAGTTCCACTCTGAAGAAATCCCCCATGCCTGGGAAGAAGGCAGGGGCCTCTGGTACGCTTCCTCCTATTTGCTTCTTTATGGTATAGCTTGTGTTTTCCTTATCTTGTATTTCTTACATTGCTAGGGCGCTCCCCCTTGGTGACCGAGAGGGTCGTCTCCGTAGGCAGAGACTCTGGACCTTCCAAGTCCAAGCCGCGGAGATCTGATTCTGAGGCCAGGGCCTCGGCTGCTAAGAGGAAGAAAGCTGCGGATCCTGCTTCGCCTATTGCTCGTCCTCCGACCCTATCTCGTGATAAGGAGATGGTGGTCGAAGAGGTGCCTTCCCTGGTTGACAAAGGGAAGCGACCTGTTGGTGGTGGTTCCCCTGCCCCCCAGCCGAGGGCGCGGTCCTCAGGTATGATCTCTACCTTGTTGCTGATTCTTCTATGTTTATATTTTCTTTTGACTTGCTTCGCTTGTATAGGTGGGCTTCCGACTTTGAGTCGGAAGGATTTCGCACGTCTTACTGATGAAGATGTCGTTGGGTCTGAGTGGACTCCTTTCGCTGGTTTGAAGGAGTTTCACCTTGACAGCGGCTCCTCTTTGCGGACTCCTGAGGTTTGTATCCGCGTACTTCGCGGTGCCATTCCCCCTGGCGATCGTGTTGCGCAGCCCAAGTCTCCTGGGGAGACTCGGTGCTTTGTTCAGGGTGTACTCTCTCGTTATGCACCTGTGAGTTGTTCCTTGTTTTCTTCTTTATACTTTCATATTGGTTGTCTTTCGGTTACTCATCCCTTGTTTGAATTGTTAGGGTATGTCTGACATGGTGAACCTGTCATCACTCGTGCTCGAGTTATCTGACGAGAAGAAGACCCTTGAGGACAGCCAGGTCTCTCTCAAGGCGGAGTTCGCCACTGCTGCTGAGAAGGCGCGCTTATCTGATTTGAAGATGCAGGAGCTCCGGGACCAAGTGTCCTTGCTTGAGACTACCGTGGGTAGTTTACGCCGGGAGGCTGAGGTTGCATCTTCGCTCCACTCTGAGGAGTTGCGGAAGTTGGAGGTTAGGTGCCGGGCAGAGGAGAGGACTGTCGCAGTGTCTGAGTACAAGGCTTCCTCTGCCTTCACTGCTGATTATAGCGCGCGTCTCACTCAGGAGATGAACCAGTTTGGTGAGTATCTGGTTGATCATATTTTCCGCATTGATCCTCAGTTTCCAGTTGGTGACCTTGGTGACTTCGGGCCATACGCCACTGGCTACATGGCTGTTCTGAGGGGTCAGGCTGCTGTTGCAGACGAGCCTGCCTCTGCACAGGTGGATGCTACACCTGTGGAGATCGGTACTTCAGACTCCTCCTCTTCATCCATCTCTGCCGGTGGCTCAGCTTCAGAGGGTGAGGGTGACTCTCCCGAGGGTTTTGATTGATGTGTTTACATCGTGCTATCTTTGTATATATAACTATACTCCTTCTCCCCTTTAATGGGTTGAGTATCTTTTGGAATTGTTATGGTGTTTGGTGTTGCTTTCTCTTTGTCGCATTGTGTTGTTGACTACGTGGTTCACTTGGCTTTACCTTGGTACTTCTCATGCTTTTGTATATACCCCTTTGATTATGGACTCTTCTCTTGGTGTGTTTCCTTTACTTATCCTTCTTTCGTGTTTTCCTTCATGCCATACCTGCTATTTCATCAAGAAAAAACATTATGTGTTCTTCATATCACTTTACTTTGAGATTACTTTCTCATTGGAGCCTTCTGAGCATGGTGCGATGATCTCTTCTGATACCCTTTAAATGGTATACATGGTACTGTTAGACCAAAGATACGCTCTTGGTGGGCGTCGAATCTGATCACGAGACAGGCTCTCGGAGGGCACTTAACGTTTCACAGGATAGGCTCCCGGAGGGCACAGGTTAGACCAGAGATATACTCTTGGTTGGTATCGAAAACTGTTCACGAGACAGGCTCTCGGAGGGCACTTAACGTTTCGCAGGATAGGCTCCCGGAGGGCACAGGTTAAACCAAAGATACGCTCCTGGTTGGCGTCGAAACTATTCGCGAGACAGGCTCTCGGAGGGCACTTAACGTTTCACAGGATAGGCTCCCGGAGGGCGCAGGTTATACCAAAGATACGCTCCTGGTTGGCGTCGAAACTATTCGCGAGATAGGCTCTCGGAGGGCACTTAACGTTTCACAGGATAGGCTCCCGGAGGGCGCAGGTTAGACCAAAGATACGCTCCTGGTTGGCGTCGAAAACTGTTCACGAGACAGGCTCTCGGAGGGCGCTTAACGTTTCACAGGATAGGCTTCTGGAGGGCACAGGTTAGACCAAAGATACGCTCCTGGTTGGCGTCGAAACTATTCGCGAGACAGGCTCTCGGAGGGCACTTAACGTTTCACAGGATAGGCTCCCGGAGGGCTCAGGTTAGACCAAAGATACGCTCCCGGTGGGCGTCGAAGCTGGTAGTTTGAAATCTACCTCAAGATACGCTCTTGGGGGCGTCGAATCTGGTAGTGTGTTTTCTACCTCAAGATAAGCTCTTGGTGGCGTCGAATCTGGTAGGTTGCAAATCTACCTCAAGATACGCTCCTGGGGGCTTCGAAATTCGTAGTTTTTGGAAACCACTCTCAAGATACGCTCTTGGTGCGTCGAAGGTCGTAGTTTAATAACTACTCTCAAGATACGCTCTTGGGGGCGTCGAGGGTCGTAGTATGAATACTACTCTCAAGATACGCTCTTGGGGGCGTCGAAGGTCGTAGTATGAATACTACTCTCAAGATACGCTCTTGGGGGCGTCGAAGGTCGTAGTATGAATACTACTCTCAAGATACGCTCTTGGGGGCGTCGAAGGTCGTAGTATGAATACTACTCTCAAGATACGCTCTTGGGGGCGTCGAGACTGTTGTTGACTTGAAGTCATATCTGTGTAAGGATAACATCATGATTATATCACCACATTCATTGGAAAGTGCCTTTGAAGGAAAACTTACTCTCTTAAGAGTGTTCATGTTTTCTGTACATGTGGGGTGCCTTGGGGGGTCCAGACACCCTTTGGAGGAAATTAAAGATAGTTGTAGAGTTGGAGGAACTTCGTGAGTTCTCCTTCTCAAAAGTTGTTTTTTGAAAAACTTGGAAATCTTGAACATGTAAAGTGCTAGATATGAAACTAAGGATATGGGGTGGTTACTTTGTCTGTTGCCACGTACTCCTTCAGACCTCCATTGTGAATCATTTCCTCCACTTCTATCTTCAGCACCATGCAGTTGTTGGTTTGATGCCCCCAGGTCCCATGGTACTCACACCATCCCTATGCATCCCTTCCTAGGAAGGCCTTGCCCTCCTCCCTGCATGTGGGTAGCTCCTGCTTGAGGTGCTTGTGGAAAATTTCTTCTATGCCTACTGTAAGGGGTGTGAATGTGAAGTTTACACCTCCTCCCTGTGTGTCAGTCTTTCTTCCTTCTTCCAGAACTTCATCCAGCTGCTCCATCTCCTTTGCAAATGCCTTGTCTAGCTTTTCCTTGAGCTCTCTCATCGTGCTCGTCATGACCATCTCATGGAGCCCTCCATAGACCTTAAATGAGTTTGGATGCATGTTTCTAATGAATGCTCTGACGGCTTCTCCTCTTGTGATGTCCATATTGGCACCATAACTAGAGAATCTCTGGAAATAGCTTGACATTGGCTCCTGCGGCATTTGCTTGATATCATCGATGTAACGGAAGCCTCTTAAGATGGAGTTCCTTGTTCTTTTCCCTTCTATGGTGTCTGGCTGCCAAGGTATGGTTGTCACCTTCACAGCCTTGCTCCTGTGTCTCCTCTAAGGCACTGTTTGAAAAAACTGCCTGCTCAAACGGAGTACCACTCCATTCTTCATCTTTCCTTGCCTTTGCCTCCTTCTCCTCTTCTTTCTATCTTGGTTGGCTCCTACCATGACCACAGCCACTGTGTCTGTCCCGTGTGATCCACGTCTCATGGAGTTGACGTAGCACTGCCTTGCAGTGCGTTGATCACCCAGGACTTCTCCGACTCCATTCTCAGTGATGTACTTCAGCTTTTGGTGTACAGTGGATGGCACGATTTCATATGGGTTTATGGTTGTCCTTCCTAGGATCCCATTGTAGGCTCCCAGGCTTTCAACCACCAAGAAGTTGGCATTCACCTTCAGCTGTGTCCATCCTTGGCCCATGGTCACCGGCAGGGTAATCATTCCCAGGGGTAACTTATTGCCCCTGAGAAGCCAACTAAAGGGAAGTTGACTGGTTTGATGTCTGCCTTGGTTTTCCCTATTTCTTCTAGGACTCTCAAGCTTAGGAGGTCAGCTGAGCTGCCCCCATCTACCAATATTCGCTTTACATCAAAATTATCAATGTCTATTGTGATGACTAACGCATCGTCATGTGGGAAGACAATGTGGCTCTTGTCCTTCTCAGAGAATTCAATCTTTATCTCCTCTCCTTCTCGTGACCTTTTCCTCCACCTCGGCACTGAACTCAGTTTTGATGCATAGACCTCCCTTGCATTAGCAGTTGGGCCACCTGACGCTACTCCTCCGTGTATCATGTTTATGGTTCCTCTCTTATTGAGTGGAGGGTTGTAGTCTACTTTGCCTTTGCCCTTGTCTTTGTGTGATGGCCCTAGCTGCATGCTATTGCCCCCCATGATCCACGAACTGCTTTAGGTCTCCCCTTTGGATGGCATTGTTGATGCTTAGCTTTAGGCTGAAGCATTCGTTCGTGTCGTGCCCGTAAGCTTCATGGTTGTCGCACCATCTATCCTTGTGATTCCCCACCATTGGGGCTCTCCACCTTGCAGGGGGTGACCAGAGCTTCTGATTCCGCATCTCTTTGAGGACAGTAGCTGGAGTGGCGTTCAATGGAACGAACTTGATGACATTTATTTCTCTGGGCTTTAGTGGTTCGCCCATTTGGTTTCTTTGCTGGGGCGGACGCCATTCCTGCTGCCTTGTGTGCTGAGGTGCCTGTGGTGGCTTTCCTTTGTTTGGCTTGGCATTGTCTTCCTTGGCTGCTTGAATCTTGGCTTTCTTACTTGCCCTGTGCCTCTCCAGGTCTATATGAGTTTTGACTCTTCCTGCAAGCTCCTCTAAGGTACTTGCTGGCTTCTTGGCCATCTTTTCTGCCAGTGTGGACCCGAAGCGGCCTAGGTTTCTGATGAAGGCTCGTATTATCTCACCCTCAGTGATGTCGCCCTGGATGTCTGCGATATTTTGATTGAACCTTGTGTAGTAACTGGCCAGAGATTCATCATATTCTTGTTTCACATCATCGATGGAGCCTGTGCCTTTGAGGAGTTTCCTCTCCCCTAGATATCTTTGCAGAAACTTCGCCTTTAGCTGCTCCCATGAGTGGATGCTTTCAGAGGGTAGACTGAAGAACCAGTGTGAGGCTACCCCTGATAGGGTGTTTGGGAACAGGAGTGCCTTGTATCTTTCATCAGTGGTCCTCCCAAATAGGGAGGCCTCATGCTGTTGGATATGCTCTAGGGGGTCTCCCTTCCCATTGTACTTTGCAATTTGCACTGTGTGCAGGGAGTCTGGCACCCTGTTCATCTCCAGTTCCCTTGTGAAAGGGTGGTTCGTTTTGTCACTTAGACAATGCAAGCTGGTTTTCTTTGACTCATTCATCTTCCGGGTTATCATTGCCTCTATTTCTTCCGGAGTGATCAATATCGGTGTTGGAGTGTAATTCCTCTGATAGCCTCCGTAGTTATAGATAGGGCTTGCCGGGGTTCCTTGTCCGTATTGATATGGACTGTAGGTGTATCCTTGGTGTCCCTGCTGGGGTGCTTCATAGAATTCTTGCCTCCTTGGAGGTCTTGCTTGTCTTTCCTCCCCCAGTGGGGTGTAAGCCCTTGCGTTCTGTTGCTGCCTAGGAGGCACGAATTGTTGCCTTCCCTCTGGGGGTGGCTCCTGGTAATATCTTCTTTGCTCCTCTCGCTGCCCTGCTCGAGGGTGCGAGTGGTGCCCTTCCGTTGGGATCTGTTCCTCTTCATGAGCTTCAGTGTGTGTCCCCTGGGTGTATGCCGGCCTTGCATATGTTGTGTGGGCGCGGTTGCCATCCCTTTGGGCTGGCATCCCATACGGGTACCCTTGGGGTTGCTCCTCATAATAATATCCCTCAGGGGGTGCCGTGTGCTGGGACGGCACTCCCTGTTGTTCTCTTTCTCGCTGTGGCCTTCTTGCCCGAGGTGTGGAGGCTGTGGAGGACTCATCCCCAGCTGGGCGTGAGGGTCCTCCCTCCTGGTTGTTCTGATGAGGAGGCTGTGGTATTTCTTGTGGTTCTGGTTGCATTGGCTGCTTCCCAGGGTTAGGCTGCCTTCCTGGAGGTATAGGTTCTCTCCTTCGCCCGTTGCCCCCAGGTGGGCGGTGGTTCCTAGACACCCTGCTGTTCGTCATTGCCCTTGTTATAGCCAGGCTTTCTTTTCCGAAGCCCACAGACGGCGCCAAGTGTTAGGTTCCGAGATCGGGGTCAACGGATGGTCGGCTCGAATCTCGTTCCTCACTGGAGATGTGGGTGATCTGGTTCTCTCGGGTTGCACTGTCTTAGCTTGCGTCCTTCCTTCCTTCCTTCCTTCCCTAGCTTTTCTTCTCCCTTCGCCCTGCAGAAGGGGTAGTACCAGGCACAGAGGGGGGTGGTGCCTGATGAACCCTCTCCGATGCCTAAGTCAGTATCGTTTTTAGAGAGATAAAGCTAGAGAGATGTCAGAGCAAAATTATCCAAATTGCCAAGATGTCCAAATGAATTGTGGAGGTGGGGTATTTATAGGCAACGGTGTCATTAAGGTGGCTTAATGACATCGTTAACCTTTAAACACAGTTAATTAACCTTTAAACGCATAATTAAGACCTTAGGATACAGAGAAGGTAGGCGCAGTAAACCGAGTGTGGGAGTCCAAGGATGGCGTCGGGGCCCTTGGGGGGAGGAGAAATCCGACCCCCAAGGGTAGGGGTTGGGTGAGGGCACCCAACCCCTCCTAGGGAGGATGGGGTTGGCCAACCCCATCCCTCCTAGGAGAGATCGGGTTGAAGTTTCGATTTACAATCAATAACGGGATGATAAAAATACAACGGTTCGGAAGTCAACGGGTTCAAATTGGGCGTATATCCATCACAAGTAAGTTAAGACAGATCTCCTTTGTAGAGGCAACTTTCGGAAGTCGAGGGAGTCGGTTAAGACTGATCTCCTGAGCTTCGCCGACTATATGGAGTCAAACAGTCAGTTAAGACTGATCTCCTTTGTAGAGGCAACTTTCAGAATTCGAGAGAGTCAGTTAAGACTGATCTCCTGAGCGTCGCAGACTATATGGAGTCGAGGAGTCAGTTAACACTAATCTCCTTTGTAGAGGCGACTTTCGGAAGTCGAGGGAGTCAGTTAATACTGATCTCCTGAGCGTTGCCGACTATATGGAGTCGAGGAGTCAGTTAAGACTGATCTCTTTTGTGGAGGCGTCTTTCGAAAGTAGAGGGAGTCCTGTTTGACATATCAACAGGGAAGAAATCATATCTTTAATTATCACTTTATTGTAGTAAGCATACAAAAGGATTTTTAGACGAAGAATCTCTTCTTGCATATATTCCAACTCTCTCCTAGTGAGGAGGCAGTCTTCGGTGTCATGTCCCTCTTCTCGATGATATTCGCAATAAGAGGCGGGACGATGACCTCTTCCGGTTAGATGAAATCTTTCTAACCTCTGTTGGGTCTGTCGAAATTCCCTCGAAGAAGCTCCTTGGGTAGACGAGAATTCACCTCGACTATGTGGGGGTTCCTGCTGGAGGAGACGATTTGATCGCGTTTGCCCCACTCTCACATGGAGAGTTGCTCTCCGGACTAGCTCCTCCCAATTTCTCACCGGCTCAGTGTATTGAGTGATGGCTAAGGATTGGGCTTGGGGTCCCAAGCCTCTGAAGAATATACGGATAGCTTATCTTTTCGAGAGTTCGCCCCCACTATACGCTCCTTGTAATCGCCTAAAGTAATCTTCCAAGGTTTCGCTTGAACCTTGGAATTTACATTCAGTTTTTCATGTTTGGTTTTTCCTTACTCGATTCCTTGGTGGTGCCATGAATTTTTTTATCACCGTTTCCCACAGACGGCGCCAAATGTTGGGATCAAAATGATGTGGCTAGAACTTCTGGTAATGGACTTCGAGATCTCGCCTGGGGTTGGCTCCTTTAGGTGTCTGTGTCGACCTCGGGGTGACTTAGTTTCCTTTAGGTTCTTTGTGAATGCCGAGGACCTGAATAGGGGTGGGGATGACCCCTGATTCCACTCTGATGCTTAAGTGAGTAATGGAATATAAGAGAGTACTTTAAGAATTCTCTGAAATGTAAGTCTTTAAATAATGAAAGTATCCCTCTATTTCTAGGGTAAGTGTACCGACTTTGGATGGCAGCGAGCTTTATACTCTGATTGGCTGCC
Organism: Clarkia xantiana subsp. parviflora; assembly: GCA_036873135.1. NCBI lineage: Eukaryota > Viridiplantae > Streptophyta > Magnoliopsida > Myrtales > Onagraceae > Clarkia > Clarkia xantiana. The sequence continues at coordinate 25,594,708 of JAPTYO010000011.1, forward strand.
TAATGGCGGTGGCCGCCCTTTTCTGATTAGTGGAGAGGGACGGTGATGTGTCAAAGGGTGACAAGCAGGTCGCCACCTCCTTATTCCTTATTGTTGATGGTTTCCTTGTGGCGGCTAAAGTAGGTGATATGTACGTCGCCAGTTAGTGCTCTTTTCTTAGGAGGAAATTTTTTTTCTTTAGTGGTGGAAAACAGGTTGGCAGCCGGTGCCCCTTTCTTAGGAGGAAAGGTTTCTTCTTAGTGCCTGGTGATCATCTCGACTTTTTCCCTAAGAGGGAGTCTCTTAAGTGAGCAACAAGTCGTCACGTGTTTAGGAGTCACGATGTTTGTCGACTTCCTTTTATGTTGATGTCGACTATTTGTCTTTGTATTCCTAATCCTAATATGATTAGTCGTTGACTTGACTTTTGAGGGTTCCGACTTTGATGTTGTCGATTCTTATAAGGATGTCTCGAATCATATCCAACACTTGCCCCCGAGATATAAGTCATTAGTCTTTAAAATAAAGGGAAATGGGTTATTTCGAGTACCTTTAGTGATGAGAAAATGACTTTTAATGTGTGAAGTCGAGGAGTCAGTTGAGACTAATCTCCTTTGTAGAGGCGACTTTCGGAAGTCGAGGGAGTCAGTTAAGACTGATCTCCGGAGCATCGCCGACTATATGGAGTCGAGGAGTCAGTTAAGACTTATCTCCTTTGTAGAGGCGACTTTCAGAAGTCGAGGGAGTCAGTTAAGACTGATCTCCTGAACAACGCCGACTATATGGAGTCGAGGAATTAGTTAAGACTGATCTCTTTTGTAGAGGCGACTTTCGGAAGTCGAGGGAGTCATTTAAGACTGATCTCCTGAGCGTCGCTGATTATATGGAGTCGAGGAGTCAGTTAAGACTGATCTCCTTTGTAGAGGCGACTTTCCGAAGTCAAGGAAGTCAGTTAAGACTGATCTCCTGAGCGTCGCCGACTATATGGAGTCGAAGAATCTTTTAAGACTGATCTCCATTGTAGAGGCGACTTTCGGAAGTCAAGGGAGTCAGTTAAGACTGATCTACTGAGCGTCGCAGACTATATGGAGTCGAGGAGTCAGTTAACACTAATCTCCTTTGTAGAGGCGACTTTCGGAAGTCGAGGGAGTCAGTTAATACTGATCTCCTGAGCGTTGCCGACTATATGGAGTCGAGGAGTCAGTTAAGACTGATCTCTTTTGTGGAGGCGTCTTTCGAAAGTAGAGGGAGTCCTGTTTGACATATCAACAGGGAAGAAATCATATCTTTAATTATCACTTTATTGTAGTAAGCAGACAAAAGGATTTTTAGACGAAGAATTTCTTCTTGCATATATTCCAACTCTCTCCTAGTGAGGAGGCAGTCTTCGGTGTCATGTCCCTCTTCTCGATGATATTCGCAATAAGAGGCGGGACGATGACCTCTTCCGGTTAGATGAAATCTTTCTAACCTCTGTTGGGTCTGTCGAAATTCCCTCGAAGAAGCTCCTTGGGTAGACGAGAATTCACCTCGACTATGTGGGGGTTCCTGCTGGAGGAGACGATTTGATCGCGTTTGCCCTACTCTCACATGGAGAGTTGCTCTCCGGACTAGCTCCTCCCAATTTCTCACCGGCTCAGTGTATTGAGTGATGGCTAAGGATTGGGCTTGGGGTCCCAAGCCTCTGAAGAATATACGGATAGCTTATCTTTTCGAGAGTTCGCCCCCACTATACGCTCCTTGTAATCGCCTAAAGTAATCTTCCAAGGTTTCGCTTGAACCTTGGAATTTACATTCAGTTTTTCATGTTTGGTTTTTCCTTACTCGATTCCTTGGTGGTGCCATGAATTTTTTTATCACCGTTTCCCACAGACGGCGCCAAATGTTGGGATCAAAATGATGTGGCTAGAACTTCTGGTAATGGACTTCGAGATCTCGCCTGGGGTTGGCTCCTTTAGGTGTCTGTGTCGACCTCGGGGTGACTTAGTTTCCTTTAGGTTCTTTGTGAATGCCGAGGACCTGAATAGGGGTGGGGATGACCCCTGATTCCACTCTGATGCTTAAGTGAGTAATGGAATATAAGAGAGTACTTTAAGAATTCTCTGAAATGTAAGTCTTTAAATAATGAAAGTATCCCTCTATTTCTAGGGTAAGTGTACCGACTTTGGATGGCAGCGAGCTTTATACTCTGATTGGCTGCCTAATGGCGGTGGCCGCCCTTTTCTGATTAGTGGAGAGGGACGGTGATGTGTCAAAGGGTGACAAGCAGGTCGCCACCTCCTTATTCCTTATTGTTGATGGTTTCCTTGTGGCGGCTAAAGTAGGTGATATGTACGTCGCCAGTTAGTGCTCTTTTCTTAGGAGGAAATTTTTTTTCTTTAGTGGTGGAAAACAGGTTGGCAGCCGGTGCCCCTTTCTTAGGAGGAAAGGTTTCTTCTTAGTGCCTGGTGATCATCTCGACTTTTTCCCTAAGAGGGAGTCTCTTAAGTGAGCAACAAGTCGTCACGTGTTTAGGAGTCACGATGTTTGTCGACTTCCTTTTATGTTGATGTCGACTATTTGTCTTTGTATTCCTAATCCTAATATGATTAGTCGTTGACTTGACTTTTGAGGGTTCCGACTTTGATGTTGTCGATTCTTATAAGGATGTCTCGAATCATATCCAACACTTGCCCCCGAGATATAAGTCATTAGTCTTTAAAATAAAGGGAAATGGGTTATTTCGAGTACCTTTAGTGATGAGAAAATGACTTTTAATGTGTGAAGTCGAGGAGTCAGTTGAGACTAATCTCCTTTGTAGAGGCGACTTTCGGAAGTCGAGGGAGTCAGTTAAGACTGATCTCCGGAGCATCGCCGACTATATGGAGTCGAGGAGTCAGTTAAGACTTATCTCCTTTGTAGAGGCGACTTTCAGAAGTCGAGGGAGTCAGTTAAGACTGATCTCCTGAACAACGCCGACTATATGGAGTCGAGGAATTAGTTAAGACTGATCTCTTTTGTAGAGGCGACTTTCGGAAGTCGAGGGAGTCATTTAAGACTGATCTCCTGAGCGTCGCTGATTATATGGAGTCGAGGAGTCAGTTAAGACTGATCTCCTTTGTAGAGGCGACTTTCCGAAGTCAAGGAAGTCAGTTAAGACTGATCTCCTGAGCGTCGCCGACTATATGGAGTCGAAGAATCTTTTAAGACTGATCTCCATTGTAGAGGCGACTTTCGGAAGTCAAGGGAGTCAGTTAAGACTGATCTACTGAGCGTCGCCGACTATATGGAGTCGAGGAGTCAGTTAAGACTGATCTCCTTTGTAGAGGCGACTTTTGGAATTCGAGGGAGTCAGTTAAGACTGATTTCCTGAGCGTCGCCGACTATATGGAGACGATGATACAGTTAAGACTGATCTCCTTTGTAGAGGCGACTTTCGGAATTCGAGGGAGTCATTTAAGACAGATCTCCTGAGCGTCGCCGATTTTATTGAGTCGAGGAGTCAGTTAAGACTGATCTCTTTTGTAGAGGCGACTTTCGGAAGTGGAGGGAGTCCTGTTTGACATATCAACAGGGAAGAAATCATATCTTTATTTATCACTTTATTGTAGTATGCATACAAAAGGATTTTTAGACGTAGAATTTCTTCTTGCATATATTCCAACTCTCTCCTAGCGAAGTGGCAATCTTTGGTGTCATGTCCCTCTTCTCGATGATATTCGCAATAAGAGGCTGGACGTTGACTTCTTCCGGTTAGATGAAGTCTTTTTAACCTTTGTTGGGTCTTTCGAAATTCTCTCGAAGAAGCTCCTTGGGTAGACTAGCCTTCACCTCGACTCTGTGGGGGTTCCTGCTGGAGGAAGCGATTTGATCGCGTTTGCTCCACTCTCACATGGAGAGTTGCTCTCCGGACTAGCTCCTCCCAACTTCTCACCGGCTCAGTGTATTGAGTGATGGCTAAGGATTGGGCTTGGGGTCCCAAGCCTCTGAAGAATGTACGGATAGGTTATCTTTCCGAGAGTTCGCCATCACTATATGCTCCTTGGAATCGCCTAAAGTTATCTTCCAACGTTTCGCTTAACCCTTGGAATATACTTTCAGCTCTTCGTGTTTGGTTTTGCCTTACTCGATTCCTTGGTGGTGCCATGAATTTTTTATCACCATTTCCCACAGACGGCGCCAAATGTTGGGATCAAAATGACGTGGCTTGAACTTCTAGTAATGGACTTCGAGATCTCGCCTGGGGTTTGCTCCTTTAGGTGTCTGTGTTGACCTCGGGGTGACTTAGTTTCCTTTAGGTGCTTTGTGAAAGGCGAGGACCTGAAAAGGTGTAGGATGGCCCCTGATTCCACTCTGAAGCTTAAATCACTAATGAAATATATTAGAGTACTTTAAGAAGTCTCTGAAATGTAAGTCTTTAAATAATGAAAGTATCCCTCTATTTATAGGGTAAGTGTACCGACTTTGGTTGGCAGCGAGCTTAATGCACTGATTGGCTGCCTAATGGCGGTGGCCGCCCTTCTTTGATTGGTGGAGAGGGACGGTGATGTGTATAGTGGGTGACAAGCAGGTCACCACCTCCTTATTCCTTAGTGCTGATTGTTTCCTTGTGGCGGCTAAAGTAGGTGATAACTACTTCGCCAGCTGGTGCCCCTTTCTTAGGAGGAAAGGTTTCTTCTTTAGTGGTGGCAAACAGGTTGCTAGCTGGTGCCCCTTTCTTAGGAGAAATGGTTTTTTCTTAGTGCCTGGTCGTCAACTCGACTTTTTCCCTAAGAGGGAGTCTCTTAAGTGAGCAACAGGCCGTCACGTGTTCAGGAGTCACGATGTTTTTCGACTTCCTTTTATGTTGGTGTCGACTATTTGTCTTTGTATTCCTTATCCCAATATGACTAGTCGTTGACTTGACTTTTGAGTGTTCCGTCTTTGATGTTGTCGATTATTATAAGGCTGTCTCGAATCGTATCCAACAATTTTTATCTGGAAACCTTATTATTGTTGTTGTTAAATATTTTATTGTTCGTTCGAATGATTAAATTTTGGTCGTTTAAGATTCAGAATTATTGAATAAAGTAATTGTTATTGAAATTGAATACCATTCAATTCGAAGTACAATTTACTTATCAATTTATCGACCTGGTTGACGAGGTTGTTAACCAAACTCTCTAGAGTAGGCAATTTCTATTTCGTAGTGTGTAGTAGTTCGTATTCAATAAAGTTCGACTTTTACCAAAAAAAATATATATTTATATATATTAACGTGAATCTATCATTATGTTTCCAATTATAGATATATTGTTACCTAGAGTAAAAATTAAAATATGGTAAACAATATTCCTAGTAGTTTCGGCCGAAATTAATAACTTGGATCCTAAGAAATTAAAAAAAATTACCTTATGATTTACTTAGGGTTTCGGCTAAAAACACATTATTGGAAACAAGTGGTCAAATATCAAGATCAAATTTTAATAAGATCTACAATCCAATGTTCGATTTTGATAATAAAAAAAACATGTTTTTCTTGAAGATCATGAACATCAAAGCTGTGTCGCGCTATCTATGATGGAATCCGAATTCGTGGCACTCTCTAAGAATGTACAGGAGGCTGTCTGGCTAAAGAGACTCTTGACTGCACTTCTTGACGTCGAGGACGAGAGTAAGCCCGTGGGGATTTATTATGACAGTCAAGTATTGATTGCAGCAGTCAAAAATCAAAAGTACCATAATAGGAGGAAACACATTGATATTAAATACAATTATGCAAAAGTTGTGGTATAAGAAAACTTGATCACATTAGAATACTTATCCTCTGAGAATATGGTGTTAGGATATGGTGACGTGGCGCCGTAATTGGTAGCCCGTTAATATATGTGGTTACCTAAGATAATTAGGTAAATGTCACATTAGGGCTAATTGGGTCAGACCCAATTCCCATGTGACATGGGAGGCCCAAAATTGGACCTCCCACCCATATAGCACAAGTTGGCTGAAACCCTAATAGTAGGGAGGAGGATTTTCTCCTCCTCCCACTATATAAGGAGGTCATGGGGTCACTCCCAAAACACACCTTGATCACAACTCCTCCTAAGTTGTGATTTGAGAGAAATCCCTTTTCTCTCTACAAGCATATTTCGGCCGGCCCCCTAACACCACCATTGGTGTGTCAAATTGCTTCCGAGGTTATGTCCCCGTTGAAGAATCGATCAGAGGATTTTCTGTGGAGCTTATACCGCGTAGGACTTCTTCTCATGAAGAACTTGTACGGGTTCCGACCGGAGGATCAGAACTCCCTCCACAACGTTCTTGGGCATGAAAGATATTGAGGTATGTGTACATTATTCCGCTAAGTAATTAGATTACTTACAAGTACACGTTTAGCATTCCGTAGTATTACGTCCTCGTAATCCAACAGTGGTATCAGAGCTTGTGTTAGGAGTTCTAGAAATTTTGATAAACTGATGTTCTTGAAAATTTTATAAAAACCGAAATTTTTATGATGAACACCATGAGTAATCCAAAAATTTTTTAAAAAAATTCATATGTTTGATCTTTAAAAACGTAAATTTTTTGAAATTTACATGTTTTTATAGATCAAAACCGAAAATTCTTGTTTAAATTTAAGTTTGATGTTCATGATTTTCAAGAACACGATGAGTTTTATCAAGACCACATTTTGGATTAATGATCATAGTAGTGTTTGATCTTAAAATTTGACAATTTTTCCAATTTTGGTGTTATGGCTGAAACCCTAGGTGAATTATTAGGTAAAATTTTTAATTTCTTAGGATGCAAGAAAGAAAAATTCGGCCGGCCTAGGTTAGATATATCTATTACCATTTTTTTTAATTTTATTAAAAGGAGACAATATATCTATAAATTGGAAAGATAAGGAAAGATTCACATTATATAGTAAAATATATAAACTATCAATATATTTAGCTAAAAGATAGGGATAAATATATATTGATAGGATTTGGTTACTTAAAAAAATTAAGAAGATACATTGTATATAGATTTTATCCCTAAATATTTATTTGACAGTAATTATATGTATATATATATATATATATATATATATATATTGTTAATTGATTTACATCTTAAAGATAGAATCTTAACAATATTTATATATATTAATAATATATATAAGTGTCGAATTTTATATATATATTAGCAATATTGGAAATTATTTTACTAATTAATGTTTCTTGTGGGCTAAGTTAAGTTTTTAGTGGACTTTAAAACTCTATTTAGCCCAAAAGAAATGTTTCGGCCGAACCCAATGGGTTTATCGGGCCGGTCCAATTTGCAAAACCGGAACGGGTTAAACCAATCCGGGTTTTCTTAATCGGGTCGACCTAGTCAAGTCGGGTCGGACCAAAGTAACTAAGTGAATCTCAACTGAACCGGTTTCGAGTGATGAACCGAACCACAATCTTATTTTATTGAACCGAACCACAATCTTATTTTATTGAACCGTTTCGGACACAACCGGATTTTTAAAATTGGACCGACTCAGACCGGATTTTAAATTGGACCGAACCAAATTTTAAAAAATTTCGGAAATTTTAACTGTTCAATAAAATAGGATGTCAAATTTTAAATCCAAAATATTTTCGAACTTTAAAAGTTAACCTAAACAGTGCTCTTAGGGTTCACGTTTTAACACGTTTTCGGATAAAACCCTAATACCTGGTTACGATTATGGGGATGGATCTCGGAGATGCATGTTTTTGGGATTGGATTAAATTAGTGGGCTGAATTGCAATTTTTTACTTTCTGCAACATATATTAGAACCGTCGTCTTGACTTAGTCAAGCTAGATGGATAATAAATTGCGAGCATTGAGCTTTGGGATTTAAATATATGGCATGCCAATAGGATAGACATGCTATGCTGATTGAAAATGCCTAGAATCCATGTCTAGAAATTTCGCATGATTGATTGTAAGCATGAATTGCAAGTCAGCCCCTAATATTTTCAAAACGTTTTTAAAAACTGAAAATACCAGTCGCTAATTATGCATGATGTATGCGGAAGTTTCATGTTTTGACACGTATGCTAGAATGTTCATGAATGAAAGCATGTGGTAATATACTTTAAGTAGAATTATCTATGCTAAGGAACATTAGACGCATGACGCGTAAGCATGTTGTTTTGGTTTGTTCGATGTTTATGGCGTGATATAGTGTTATGCATGCGTAAATTATCGGATAATTCTCTTAAATTAAAAGGGCCTTGGGAAAGCCAAGATCGGGTATGCTTATTTGAAAACTCCCGTTCCGGTAATTTGCAACATAATAACCATTTTCAAAAGACTGATCTATTGGATTAAAGACGACAATAGTGTGAACTCTTTCACAACACCCCCTTCCCTCTGTTTACTGGCGGTCGGTTTGGTTTAGTGACTGAAGGATCACTATTCGTCGTATTCCATCTTAATAGATAATCCGATGTTTGCAATTCTGTCAAAATGTTATTGTCTCCGTGATTTGCATAATCATCAATGTGGAAGTTGGCTCAATTAGTGCGATTCGATATTACTCGCAATTTTGATGGTATTAATTATGATGAATAAAATTGGAGTGTGTGTGTTGAACTCTCCACTACGATTTCGAAAAGTGGAGAGGACAACTACGGATGTAGATAGTAATCTGTATGATTTTGACAATGAGAAATGAATGTGACAATTTGTTTCCCCAAGAACTAGAGTAGGTTGTTTGATGATTTGAACGCATATATGGTGATACATTCAACCTTGGTAAAAAAGGGGTTGAAGAAGACTTGAATTGAAACCAGACAATGTTACAGCTTGGTATCCCTTCGCATCCGCCTCGGTTGAAGCAAGGATGCAAACGCTAGAAATTTTCCGGTTGAATGTGATAGTCTTCTCTCTTTTCATGGATGTTGGCGTAAAACCCGCATCAGATCTTATGGATTAAAGGTCAACATGGAAAGGATGTATATGGTTTTCTGATATTGACAGGACTCAATAACCTTGAGACTAATCAAGTACAGTAACCACAACAGTGAAAGGGAGACCTTATCTACTCACCATAGTGAGTTCGAAAGAAGTGAACCATGATCCGCATAGCAAGAAGAGAACTGGACCGAATAGGTCCTATACGATAATCTGGCGGATTAAACCCCGTTGATAAAATGCGTCTCAAATACGCCTCGTAGGTCATGTGTATGAAGCTGTAAAATGATTTATACCTACACATATCATTTGAAGTGATTCACTCAGATGAGATGTTCAACATGACTCAAAGTTCTTGACTATATGCGCGAAAATCATGGATCAGATATTCGAACTTCAAATCAAGAACTATACCATTGTCATTTATCGTTCGTTATTCGTTACTAAAATTTTGGTTATTTTGAGATTCGGAGTTATTGAATAAAGTAATTGTTGCTCGATTTGAAGCTCAATTTGCTTATCAATTTAACGTCTCGGTCAAACGAGAACGATCCGAAACGAAAATACAAATAACATGCCTAAGGGTTAGAACCAAAATTTCGGCTAGGTAAAACTGGACGAATAAAATGAAACAACTCACATACTCCGTCATCTCAGTCAGTACAACTGAACTGAACATACCCATCGATTGCGTAGCTAGATCGAAAGATTTAGTAATCCTTATTTGTTAGTACTCTATTTAAAATGATTATTTGCGTAATGATTAAACATGTTCAAAACCGATTAAAATAAATTTGGAAACGAAACGATTTAAACCACGGGATAAAACTGGTTTTATGCGCCGTACGCGAGTGTACCTCGAAAGACGGAACACATCGTTTCAAAGTACAAATTTAATAATGAAGTGTTTTAATAAATGAATGCTGAATTTTTGGTTTGTAATCCTTTGGAAATAACCCATTGATGACTACCGTGGTTAGAACTATGCTTTAATGCTACTACAACCTAGTAGGACGTCAACTATGGCATTAAGGCGAGAGCTCAAATGCATAGTCCATGAGGTGGATGAGTTAACAAACAAAAGGAAGTAGTCATTAAAATGACACTCCCACTATAGGCCTTTAACGTAAAGTTTGGCTTAGCAATCATATTATTAAATACTTCAAGAAACATAGTTTAAAATTATATTATGTTAGAACTCAACATTAATAGTTCCTACAGGATGAAATTAAGTTGATTCATATTAATGTAACACTATGTTCCAATAAAATCGGTTGGAGCGTTACTTTAAAAGCTAATAAATGATACGGGTGAAACCTTATCATAAAGCAGCATTAATTTGCACATTAAACATGTATTTATCAAGAGTACGGTCTACTCTTAAATAATACAAGTTCAAAATTAGCTTGGATTAATGGTAACGTGGTCGAACATGACACATTATAGAAATTTGAGGATGGACTTCCAAAGTTTTGCGGAACGAAACGAACTAAAGTACTGATCGGATTAAAATGGATAACGGAGATTCTCAGGTCCCACTTACTTAGAATGGGAGAATGATATAGCATTAGTAAATGAATTAGTGAATGACATGGTAAATGATGATAGAAACGTCCTCATAATAAATCCAGTGGGAGGGCTCACTCCCCCTCACATAATCATCACTAAATGTTAATGCGAATCAAGTCGGACCTGATAATCATAATGCTGAACCATTGGATGAAAATCCAATAGTCGTCGCAACTGCCCATTTTTCCTAGTGGGAGGAAATGACTAACTTAATTCCAGATCATAGTGATCAAGGAATAAATTTCAGAGGTAAAATCCTGAGACCAAAAGGTCATTCTAAGAAAGTTGTAGACCAAAAGTTCAAGCACCGCCATTATTCCCAGTGGGAGTAATGCTCCGAAAAGAAGCATTATTCCGAGTGGGAGTAACGATCAGACTTAAGATGATATTATCGAGCCTAGACTTAGTCTAAGGCAACAAACTTCTTTTAAGAAGTATCCTATCAAGTGAGACATTCGTTCACGAACCAGTGATGGTTCAGCAAGTATTGGAAGAACCTCAAACGTCGGAATGGAGGAAAACAACGGAGGATGAAAATGCCTAAATAAGAACGTATTCGGTTTTGGTATTCATTTGATTTACCTACTAACCACAGAGCTAGAAAGTGAAATTTTATAATTCACTACTGATGGAAAATTTGAGTAGTGCAAAAATCGAACGATTGCGAAAGGATATACCCAAATTCACGGAGTGCACTTTGATGAAACATACTCACCAACTGTGCGTTATACCACGGTTTGGGCCATCCTTGCCCTTGTTGCATGTCTCTATCTAGAGCTGCACCAATTGGATGTTAAGACTGCATTCCTCCATGGAAACCTGAAGGAAGAGATCTATATGGAGCAGCCAGAGGGTTTTATTACTCCTGTCAAAGAACGTAAGTTTGCAAACTCCAAAGATCTATTTACAGTCTTAAACAATCGTCTCGGCAATGGTATCGCAGATTCCACGAGGAAATCGTCGGAAACGGATTTGTGAATCTTCACGAGGATCCCTGCATTTACACCAAGACCTCTGGGTCTAAATATGTCATCGTAACCTTATACGTAGATGACATACTCATTGCTGCAAACGATGTGAGTTTCATGAACAAATCAAAGTCCTGGCTATCATCAGCATTTGAGATGAAAGACATGGGAGAGGCCACATACATCTTAGGCATTAAAATTTCCCGAGATCGTGCCGCCCAGAGATTGTGTCTATCTCAAGAATCATATATCATCAAACTGTTGAAAAGACTCAGAGTGCTCGATTCTAAACCCGTGGATACGCCGGTTGTGTTCGGGTGTGCGCTGTCGAAGCGTGATGGCCCGAAAAACCAGCAGGAGCGTGAATAGATGAAGAATGCAGAGTATCTAAGCATGGTAGGAAGTTTAATGTACGCCATGCTATGTACTCGGCCACACATCTGTTACGCTGTGGGCCTAGTAGCAAGATTCCAATCAGATCCTGGCTATCAACATTTAAAGGCCGTAAAACGAACTACAAGATATCCAAAAGGTACTGCCGACTATGTTCTGTGCTATAAGGGCAGGCAAATCGAATTGACTGGTTATAGTGACGCCGACCACGGTGGCGATCTGGACGATCTTAAGTCCACCACAGGGTGAGTTTTCCTCCTTGCTGATGCTGCCATATCATGGGTAAGCAAGAAGCAATCATGTATCGCGCTTTCCACTATAGAATCAGAATTCGTTGCCCTTTCTAAAACGCACAAGAAGCAGGTTGGCTGAAAAGGCTTCTCACTGCATTAATTGGCACTGACAAGTAGAGCAAACCTGTGAAGGTATACTCCGACAATCAGGCGGCCATTGCAGCAGTTAAGAATCCAAAGTACCATAGTAGGACCAAACAAATTGATGTGAAATACAATTATGCCAAATCAGTTGTGGAAGAAAATATAATCGCTTTAGAATACTTAACCACAGACAATATGGTCGCAGACCCATTAACTAAGCCATTACGTAGAGAAATTTTCGAAAATCACGTAAAACTGCTTGGATTACGTAGGGCTTAATAAGTGGCTTGTACGAGTGATGGAATTTTGACATTTGAAATAATATTTCGATTGAATAAAAGAATTTCAAATTGAGTATATGATATATCGACGTAATAATGATAAATAACATCGGATTTTTCGGTCTATAAACTAGGTCGTAGGAAGAGGTAAAACTCTTCCACCAAAATTATGTTGGATGCTTGCCTCGTCACACAGGCACGGTCATCTTGTAGGAGAGGGGAACTTCTACCACAACAAGATTGGCTAAGAACGAGGGGGATAAACCTGGTTAAACGAAACGATAACTTGTTCACGCTTAAAGCATGACTTAATCTTCGTTTTGTAAATCACTGTGTTGGACTCTGTCCATCATTTAAAATCACATTCAGGGCCAGTTGAAAGACTCTGCGATAGCATGATTGACATAGCCCACCCCTGGCTTGTCTAGGTGTGCTATCGACGTGTGCTTCATACTACGCGTGCCATGTTCGACCACGGGGTCATGCTCGGTTGTGCTAGCTAGAATCCTTATGATTCAAAGGGCGCATGCTTCTTCACCTTGAGCGTGTGATTGATCCCGGGTGTCTTATGAAGAGGCGCCCAAAGTATCCTCTCAGACTCAGAACTTATACCTAAGGTCTAGCTCAATGTTCGCTTCCCGGCGTACGAGCGTAGAGCCAAAGAAAACGGCCAAGTGACCACGTCTTTGGAAACCGGTTGAGTTAGACCAAGGGTATAAGCGATGGGGATGGTCATGTTCATCTATAATTCACCAACTCTTGTATTCACTAGGTGGCCACCAACCGGATATTAGTTGAAGGTTGTGAAAACTTGTACGGATGCCCTGGAGAAGTATTCCTATGTTGAAAACTGGGCAATTGGAGAATTATCAGTTGACCAAGGATACAATGCGGTACATATTTTATTTTACACAAGATTGATTTACAAAAGGGAATCAACGTTCTGCGGACGCTACAACACTCCTAACAGATGAGTAGCACGATGCTCGTTGTATCCGCCGGTCGCACGGCAAACCTCGTATGAACTATTCGGAGGCGGAGACAATAACTGGAGACTGAAAAGTTGATGCTATTTGATGACAATACATTAAAAGGCACCCTCACATTCCGGTGAGTGGGAGCTGTTAGCATATGGTGACGTGGCGCCGTAATTGGTAGCCCGTTAATATATGTGGTTACCTAAGATAATTAGGTAAATGTCACATTAGGGCTAATTGGGCCAGACCCAATTCCCATGTGACATGGGAGGCCCAAAATTGGACCTCCCACCCACATAGCACAAGTCAGCCGAAACCCTAATAGTAGGGAGGAGGATTTTCTCCTCCTCCCACTATATAAGGAGGTCTTGGGGTCACTCCCAAAACACACCTTGATCACAACTCCTCCTAAGTTGTGATTTGAGAGAAATCCATTTTCTCTCTACAAGCATATTTCGGTCAGCCCCCTAACACCACCATTGTTGTGCCAAATTGCTTCCGAGCATTTAGTCTGAGGTTCTGTCCCCGTTGAAGAATCGATCAGAGGATTTGATGTGGAGCTTATACCGCGTAGGACTTCTTCTCACGAAGACTTGTACGGGTTCCGACCGGAGGATCAGAACTCCCTCCACAACGTTCTTGGGCAGGAAAGCTATTGAGGTGTGTGTACATTATTCTGCTGCGTAATTAGATTACTTACAAGTACACGTTTAGCATTCTGTAGTATTAAGTCCCCGTAATCTAACATATGGTGGCAGACCCATTAACTAAACCACTACGCAGGGATGTTTTCGAGAAGCATGTTAAAATGCTTGGACTGTGTATAGTTTAGGATGATTATATTGTGTCAAATAGCATTTTGAGTTTCGAAGCAATATTGGATATAAAGAATTGCAATTTTGATTTTATGAACTTACAACGTCATTATGGTTGGATAACATCGGATCTTACGGTCCATAAACTAGTCGTTGGAGAGTAAAACCTCCCATAAAACATGTCGAATGTGGGTCAGCCTCGTCACACAGGCTCAGTCGTCTTGACGGATGAGGAACCTCCACCAAGTCAAGACCGGCTAAGAATCAAGGTGCTTACAAAATGGTTAAGCAAAACGATCATTTGGTTTCGGGGTAACATGACATGATCTTGTTTTGCGTATCGCCGTGATGAACTCAGTTCATCGGAAACCATATTTTGGGCCACATGAGAATCTGCGATAGCGTATGACATTTTCTACTCCTGAAAATTTGTAAGTTCAGGTTATGCTATCTACGCGCACTTCATACTGCGGGTGCCACGTTCGACCACGGGGTCAGTCTCGGTTGTGCTAGGTAGAATCCTCGAGATTCAAATGGTCGCAAACTTCTTAACCTTGAGCGTGTGGCTGATCCCGGGTTTTTTTATGAAGGAGCACCCGAAGTATCCTTACAGACTCATAACTCTTATCTAAGGTCAAACTCAATGGTCGCTTCTAGGCGTACGAACGCAGTGCTCAATAAAAAGGTATGTTGACCACGTTTTGGAAACCGGTTGAGTTTGACTAAGGGTATGAGCAATGGGGATGGTCAAGTTCACCTATAATTCTCTAAATCTTGTATTCACTAGGTGGCCACCAACCGGATATTAGTTGAAGGTTGTGAATACTTGTGTGTATGCCTTGGAGAAGTGTTCCTATGTGGAAACTAGGCAATTGGAGAATAATAGTTGACCAGGGATACAGCACGGCACAAATATGTTTACAGGTTGATCACAGGTTTGGATTCAACGTTCCGCGGAAGATGCAACACTCTTTACCGATGAGTAGCACGATGTTCGTTGTGTCTGTCGGTCGCACGGAAAACCTCGCATGAACTATTCCGGAGCAGGGTATGGATCGAAGAACAAATGTTGATGTGTTGGTTGACAACATAATAACAGAAAGCCTCCCATTCCGTCGAGTTCGAGCTGTTGGCATTCGGTGAATGGGCCGCCGTAATAAGAGCCCTTTAATATAAGCCCAACAGTTAAGGTAATTGGGTAATGTCACATTAGGAATTTTAGGCTGGGCCTAAAATCCCAGTTGACATGAGAAGCCCAAAATTGAGCCTCCCCTTTCCTATATAGGTCGTGCGAACAAAGTAATTAAGAAGGTGGGTGTTGGATCACGGTGGAACTCCGGTACGGACTTTGACGGCAATCCTAGCTCCTTCGCTCTACGCAATCCTGCAAGAGGGGATAGACCGGGCGGTGACCCAGAATCCCTCTCCGATGCTTAAATGAGTATCTCGTATGACTGGCAAGCAGTAATCTCAAAGTGTATTAAACTCAACGTAAGTCTTTCTGAGGTGATCTCCTCCCCTTTTATAGGCAAAGAGATGCCTCAGGTACCTGGTGAACCGTTAGGGGTGGTTAGCCCGTATCCCGCATATCTCGGACGCGATCTCGCGTATCTCAGCTACGCCCCGCGTATCTCGGCCACGCTCCGTGTATCTTAACCACGTTCCGCGTATCTCGGCCACGCCCCGCATATCTTGGCCTTATCCTCTGATAACGAGTCCCGACTCCCGTCGGGGACTCCAGAGTTATCTCGTTGTGTCACCGCTCGGGGCCCCTCGTCATCGTGACAGGGCCAATCATTCTCAGGGATTCATCATCGGGGCCTACTTAAAGGCTTCTCATCGGGAGCTTCTAGCTCAACCGTCGGGACCGACTCTGTCGGGACCTTGCTACGTCGGGACTCCCTTCGTCGGGACCCTTCTCCTAAGTCATCTTGACCTTCATTTTGGGCCTGGTGGGCCTGTTTGCCGTTTCCTCGCCGTAAAAGGGCCTGACGGCTGTAGTCGAACCCATCATTTACCCCCAAGACATGAGGGACTTTTAGTTCGTCGTGTCTTCCAACTCCCGATCTTCCGATACTAGAGTCGGGGATCTTTTCCTTAGTTCAGTTATTCAGTTATCAGTCTTCTCCTCCACGTTTCCTCAGGGTTTTGTAGATAACTGTTATATCCCAAGGGTCTCCTCGGTTTCCTAGTGCATTAAATGCAGTAGATAATGGAGTGACGTTTTCGGCCCACGTGCCTGATTTTTCGTGCCTGTCCTTTTCTGAAAAGTGATTTTCAGGTCGTTTCATCATTACGCCCGTTGTCCTTCTGCACGTTTCATCTCAACGGTCCAGATTAAGACTCTTCGACTTCGACGACTCGGATCGAAGTGTCCTTTCAACCGTCTTCTTCGACTATAAAACCCTAGCCATGGTCACAATTTAACTTTTACCGTCTTCGAATTCTCAAAAGCTCTCTGCGATTCCTCTGCGATTCCAAGCTCTGTGATTTCGAAGGTCTTTAGAGTTTCCCCAATCATCTTTCCGGTGACGTTTCGTTCATCTCCTTCAACCTCTACTTCATCATATCTGGTAAGGAATCCCCCTTCGTTGCTTGTTCGTCTTTTCCTTTCTAATTTTCCAAGAGTCCCACTGTATTTTCTTGCCCTGGTTGCTTTTCAGACAGCGGTTCCAGCTCTGAGGGGAGAAAACCCTTTAATTTTGATTATGCTCCGAATGAGATCTCCAATACTGCCTATGATGCAGCCCTCTGAGAGGGTTATATCACTATCACCTGGGAACCCCGTTTCCCATATCCTCGGCATCGTCCCTCGAGTAACCCTGAGGTTACTCGTCCCCAGAAAGGGGAGGTATTTGTCTCTACGGGACAAGTATCAGCGGGGATCAGGTTCCCCTTTTGCGGTAATCTGGTCGAGCTATGCCATCATTACAGAACGCACCCCACTACCTTTTTTTCCCCATGCCATCCGCCTTTGGAACGCCTTTCAAGTCCTCTGTCTCCAACAGAAGTGGGTCTACAGCCTCCAACTCTTCAGAACCTTTTATGGGATGAAGTGCAACGAGGCGGGGGTTTGCGCCTTCTACCCTCGGATGCCCAAGTGGAGTAAGCAGCAGCTTGCCCGGTACGGTTGGACCAGTGACACCTGGAAGGTGGTCAAGGGTCGGGGACTCTTGATTGATACAGGGTCCGACAACAGTAGCTGGAAGAAGAGCTACTTCTTTATCCGTCACTCCTCAATTCCCTGACCTCGTTGGGAGGTGGCAGCAGACCCTCCGCCTGCCTTCCACACATATGCTGACGAGGATTTTGAAACTCTCCAACTTATCCAGCTTTATCGGTGGGAGGAGTCTTACACTCCTCTCAACGCCAACTCACTCGTGGAGCGGGACCTGGTGCAAGCCGGGATCCGGCTCCTCGATATTGTTTCTGGGGGGGCAGCTCTTCGACGGCCCTTCCAATATTGTTCCTTGGGTAAACTTCTAACTCTTCCTTGTTTACTGTTTGCAGCCAAGAAGGCATCTGTGCTGACCGATCTATTCCTTAAGCAGGGGGAGACTGATGCTGTCCGCCCCTCGCGGAAGAGGAAATCCGCCAAGAAGGTTGCTGCTCGGTCGGGGTCTTCTTCAGCGGAGCAACCCAAGCGGAAGCGGGTGGATCTGGACCAGCTCTTCGATGTCCAGAATGCTGAAGAAGGTAAAAAACTCCGACTTGCTATTAAATCATACAAAAGGATGGTCCCGAAGGATTTGATTTCCTCGACCAAGGAAGCCCGCATCGCTGACGTCAAAAGAATCCTTCGAGGCGAAACTCCCCGAGTCTTGAAGGCAGGCTACTATCATTATCGTGGGAAGGATCAATACGTCTCCCGACGTATCATTTGGTGTAAGAATCCCGATGAACTTCCTGACTACCTTTCTGAAGCTTCTCATCCTCCAGGTGCAGGTCGCTCGGGAACTCCATCGGGTGCTGCAGCTTCCGCAGACGCACCGTCTTCAGCGGGGGTGCCTTCCTCAGCTGGAGAGAAGGCACCAACTGGCGAAAAATTTCGTCAGGTGGAGACCTTGGACTCCTCTGAGGAGACTGACGAGGGTGGCCCCCCTCGTCAGCGTCGGAAGGCGGGGCAATCCCCCTTGAAACCAACCCCTCAGGGGCCGCCTCCTTCATCTTTTCCGCAGCAGCGGCAGCCATCGCCTATTCATGAGTTCACTCCTTCCCCTGTTCGGGCCGAGACGGAGGCGTGCCCTTCCATTCCTCATCCTGTTTCTCCTCTTTCTCTTGATGGGAACTTCTACAAGCCCTTCGATTCTTCACAAGAGAATGCCCCCTGGACCCCTATCCAGACGCTTCAAGGGGTCCCGCTCACTCAAGGGGAGCAGGATCGGGAGCTAGCCCTGCATCTGCTGGCAGGCTCGATCCTGCCTACTATGCGGCATCCGATTTGCCTCAATCGGACGCATATGCAGCGGGATGTCAGGGATATGGTCGTGCGCCGCATAGAGGTAAGACTTCGCTTCTTTCTTTTTGATGATAAATCGGGTCGTTTGTCCATTAACACTTTTCCTTCTTATTGCAGGAGCTCGGGGACTACAACCGCCTCATCGGGTATGTCTCCGGGAGCGGGACCGAGGGGTCCGCGAGCAGCTTCAGGAGGATCTCAAGGCCTCCCAGTCTTCGCGGGGGAAGCTTGTCAAAGAGCAGGCTGTCCTCAATCAGAAGATTCGGGACCTCCAGCAGCAGATCGCGGACTTTGAGGGGCTCTTGAGGCAAGAGCGGCAGGAGCGGGGGGCGGTTGTGGACAGGCTGACCCAGGAGAAGAAGGCTGCCGAGGACAAACTGGTCCTTGAGAAGAAGGCTTTGGAGGAGCTAATCGCGGGATTTCCTGCGCAGCTGGCCGAAGCGGAGGTAAAGGGCCGGGAGGACTATCGGAGGTCTGAGGGCTTCCAAGCTGATGCCATGAAGTTCTTTGGCGCGGAGGTTGAGAACACTCTCTTCAATGCGGTTGAGGAGCTCCACCTGGAGTACGGGGATGCTATCAACTTCGACAAGTCTTCTTCCCTCGCTCCCTTTGCGAAGAAGTATTTTGCTCTTTCCGAGGAGAGTGATGGGGGGAGTACCCCCGTAATTGTCGAAGACGCTTCTGAACTTCCAAGTGCGGACGTCCCGATAGTCAATCCTCCCGAAGCCAATCCTGTGGATCCCTCTGCTACCGACTCCGCGGACCCAGCTGCTGTCAATGCTGCCGACAAGGACCAAGCTTGAATGTTTTTATCTTTTAGAGTCCTTGTGTCTTCTTCTCTTGTGTCGTCATCGGGCCCTTGAGCCCTTATCAATATCAGACTTCTTTAGTTCCGATCTTTTGTTGCACTTCTCCGAGTGACTTTACTTATACGCGCTTAAGTCGAAACCTCAATACTTAAGACATTCTCGTACGTCTTTCCCGACGATTTAATAACTTGCACCACTTAAGGCGACTTAGTTCCGCGCATCACTTAAGACAACTTAATCATTACTTAGGATAAACCTAAAGATCGCGCACCACTCAAGGCGACTTAGTATCGTGCACCACTCAAGGCGACTTTTTGATACTTAGAATAAATCTAAGGATTGCGCACCACTTAAGGCGACTTAGTCCCGCGCATCACTTAACACGACTTAATCATTACTTAGGATAAACCTAAAGATTGCGCACCACTCAAGGCGACTTAGTATCGTGCACCACTTAAGGCGACTTTCCTCGTGCACCACTTAAGGCGACTTTCCTCGTGCACCACTGAAGGCGACTTTTCTCGTGCACCACTGAAGGCGACTTTTACACTTAGAATAAATCTAAGAATAACTCTTATTTGGAAGCAACCTCTTTATTTATTGACGGCACAAAATTGGCTTACATCGAATTAAACGATAAACAGCATACACCACTTAAGGCGATTTTACATCGGGCACCACTTAAGGCGACTTTATCGGGAACCACTTAAGGCGACTTTATCGGGCACCACTTAAGGCGACTTTATCGGGCACCACTTAAGGCGACTTTCTTCAAGCATGGTGTTTCTTCAAGTATCGGGCACCACTTAAGGCACCACTAAAATAATGCTTTAACGTTCTGCCATCGAGGTCTTCCAATTTGTATGCATTCGGAGCTGGCATCCCCACGACCTTATAAGGTCCTTCCCATTTTGGTGACATCTTGTTGATTCGATCCAAAAGGGTGAACTCGTTGCGACGCCAAACCAGCTCTCCGACAAAGAACTGTCGGGACTTCACTCGCCGATTATAATACCTGGTCGTCGCTAAACGCATTCGAGCTTGGACTTCATCGGCTTCCCGCCTCTTCTCTTCAAGTAGGTCCAAGTCCAGACGTCTCACTTCATCGTTCGTCAGGGGCTCGAAATATCTCATCCGATGGGACGCCACAGCTACCTCCACAGGGGCGACAGCTTCCGTGCCATAAACGAGGCCAAACGGAGTCTCCCCCGTTGATCGCTTGGGTGTCGTTCTAACAGCCCAAAGCACATTTTCCAGTTCGTTCAGCCACTTGCCCTTCAAGGCGTAAACCCTCTTCTTCAGGCCATCCATCACGATTTTGTTGGCTGACTCCACCTGGCCATTAGTCTGAGCATGGCGTACGGAGGCGGTCCGATGCTCAACGTTCAATTCTTCCAGATACTCTCTCACCTGAGAGCCGTTAAACGGTGGGCCATTGTCGCTGATCACCACCTTAGGAATTCCATATCTGGACACGATGTGGGTTTGGAGGAACTTGACGATCTGGTTCCCCGTTGTTCTGGCCAATGCCTTCGCCTCTATCCATTTCGAAAAATAATCGATTGCTACAAGTAAATACTTACATTGTCCTTGTGCTTGTGGAAGAGGTCCCACCAAGTCGATGCCCCACTGCGCGAAGGGCCAAGCGCTCTTGATGGATGTCAGATTGGCGGCCGGAGCCACGATACTCGGGGCATACCTCTGGCACGCGTCGCAGGATCGGACCAACGCCATTGCTTCTTTGTTCATCGTGGGCCAATAGTAGCCTAAGTTCAACACCTTCCTCATAATGGATCGGGCCCCTTCGTGGCAAGCCGCGACCCCTTCATGCATTTCCTTCAGGATTCGACTGGTGTCGGGTTCTGCTACAGATTTCAAGTACGGGGTCGAGAACCAGCCCTTCTTGTACAGCTGATTGTCCAGCATCACATAATTGGCCGCGATCCGATGTATCCTGTCTGCTGCTACTTGATCATCGGGGACTGTCCCCGTAGTCAGATACGCGACTATCGGGGACATCCAAGTGGGCTCCTCCTCCGATTTTGCCTCAATGGTACACACCTGCGTCGGGTCGATGGTTGATAAGATCACCCTTTCCAAGAAGTGCACCTTCCGATTTTCTTCCAAGGGTGCCCCCAGGGCAAAATTGCTCAAGGCATCTGCCTCTACGTTTTCCTCCCTCGGAATTGCCTCGATATCGAAGCTTTTGAAGCTCTCTTTCAGGGCTTGTACTTCTCGCAGATACTTCTTCATTATTGGACTCCTTGCTTCGTATCGCCCCTGAACCTGGTTCATGATTAAAGCTGCGTCGCACTTCACTCTCAAGTGATCGATTCCAGTGCCTTTAGCAATTTTTAGGCCCGTGATAAGAGCTTCGTACTCCGCTTCGTTGTTTGTGGCCTTGAATGTTAAAGCCAAGGCGTATCGGAGCGGTTCACCTTCACCTGGCGGTATCAACAAGAAGCCCGCTCCTGATCCGTCCGAACTCGCGGAGCCATCCGTGTACATCTCCCAAGTATTTTCCTTGTTTGGCTGTTCTGATTGCTCTGCCCTCTCTGGTTGTTCTTCTATCGGGACCTCCATGGTTGCCCCCTCTACAGGGCCCGTTTCTTCCAGATCGGGGGCTGTAGACTCTGCTATGAAATCTGCTAATGCCTGGCCCTTAATGGCTGTTCTCGGAGCGAAGTGTATGCGAAACTCGCTAAGTTCTACTGCCCATTTCACTAATCTCCCCGACGCATCCGGTCGGTTCAAAAAAATGCTTCAAAGGCTGGTTCGTCAGCACAGTGATCTCGTGTGCGTGGAAATACGGCCTTAGCTTCCGAGCAGTAATAATCAACGCAAAGAGGTACTTCTCAACGGCGGGATAGTTCAATTCAGATTTGGCAAATGCCGTGCTTACATAATAGACGGGGACTTGATTACCCTCAACAATCTTTACTAACATAGAACTAATGGCAAATTCAGAAACAGCCAAATAAAGGTATAGCGGCTCGCCTGGAACCGGTTTCGCCAGCGGTGGGAGTGTGCGAAGGTGCTGCTTGAGTGCTTGGAACGCCTCTTCACATTTGGCGGTCCATTCGAATTTTTTGTTGGCCCTCAAGACTTCAAAAAACGGCATTGATCGGTCGCTGGCTTTGGACAAGAAGCGATTCATTGCAGCTAGTCGGCCATTCTGCACTTGCACCTCCCGATGGTTTATCGGAGACTGCATCTCCTCGATTGCCCTCAGCTTCTCAAGATTCACTTCAATTCCTCTTTGGCTCACCATGAAGCCCAAAAACTTCCCTGAGTGGACTCCGAAGGCGCATTTCGACGGGTTCAAGCGAACTTGATGGAGCCTCATCCGCTCAAACGCCATGGTAAGGTAGTGCACGTGATCCTCGGCTTGTCGGGACTTCACCAGCATATCGTCCATGTAAGCTTCCATGGTTTCTCCCAGCATATCTCCAAACAGTTTGTTCACCATCCGTTGGGAGGTTGCCCCGGCATTGACCAACCCGAAAGGCATGACATCGTAGTGATAGATGTCACTGTCTGCGTAAAACGCTGTGTGGGGGGCGTCTTCCTTAGCCATCTTGATTTGGTTGTAGCTTGAATACGCGTCCATGAAACTCAACAGTTCGTGTCCCGACGTGGCATCCACCAACTGATCGATTCTCGGGAGTGGATAGCAGTCCTTTGGGCAAGCCTTGTTCAAGTCGCGGAAGTCCACACACATTCGCCATTTCCCGTTGGTCTTCTTCACCAGCACTGGGTTGGCCACCCAAGTCTGGAATCGGAGCTCCTTAATGAACCCAGCATCGAGCAACCTTCCCACCTCCTGCTGGATCGCGATCTTCTTATCCGTGCCCATCGGACGCCTTTTCTGTGTGATAGGCTTGATCGCGGGGTCTATCTTCAGCTCGTGTACGATCACATCGGGGCTGATTCCTGGCATATCGCTGGGGGACCAGGCAAACAGCTCCTTGAACTCCTTCAATAACTCCACCAATTTTTGGGCTGTCTCTTCGGTCAGAGCAGACCCGATTTTCACCTTCCTATGGGGTCCGTCGATCTCGACTTCTTTTAGATCTTCTACGGGGGCGGGACGCCCAAACTCTTCTCTGGGATCTGTGTCTGTCTGGAGGACGGTCATGGCCTCTCGCCTCCTCCTCCGGGTGGCATTAACATAGCATTTTCGGGAAGCCACCTGGTCGCCCTTGACCTCTCCAACTCCGTGGTCGGTCGGGAACTTCATCTTCTGGTGCACAGTCGAGGCAACCGCCATCAGGGGATTAATGGTGGTTCTCCCGATAATCGCGTTGTAGGTCCCCGCGGAATCAACCACGACAAACTCCACGCTCCTCCTTTCTGATTTCCACCCACTACCGAACTCCACTGGTAAGGTGATTACTCCTAGCGGATAGGAGGTTGAGCCAGAGAACCCGACCATCGGGAAGTTTTCCTCCTTCAGATCTTTCTTTGTCTTCCCCATAGCTTCCAGCGCGTCCATGAATAGAATGTCAGAGGAGCTTCCTCCATCGATTAGAATTCTCTTCATTTCGAACCCATCTACATCCAAGGTTACCACCAAGGCATCGTCGTGCGGAGTCTCCACGCCTATGAGGTCTTCCGACGAGAAGGAGATTACCATCTCTTCTTTCAAGGTCCAAGATCGGGACCTCTTACCCAGTACCACCGCCGTAGGGATTCTAGAGGCATAGACCTCTCGGGCGGATGAGGTATCACCTCCAGCAGCAAATCCTCCATGAATCACGTTGATAACTCGTCTCTCCTTGCGAGCACCGGATGACTCTGGATCAGTTCTCTTCTTTTTCGGGGACCGATCGCGGGATCGGGAACGGGACCGTGATCGGGACCGAGAGCGGGACCGGCACCGCTTATCCCCGACGAATTCCTTGAGATTCCCCTTCTGGATCAGCTTCTCAATCTCCTTCTTCAACTCCCGACAGTGGTTAGTGTCGTGACCGCTGGCGCGGTGGAAACGAAAATAATGATTGATGCGGGCTCCCATGAACTCTCCATCCTTCTTCGGGGGGTACCTGGAGATACCTTGTCGTTCCATGACTTCAGCACTTCCGCCATGGAGCAGTTGAGAGGAATGTCGAAATCCTCCCGCTTATCCTTCCTTGAAGAACGTCTATCGTCCCTCCGATCCGGACGGCCTCGATTCTTGCTACTGTCGGGTTTACCCTTTGACTTACGATCGTCGAAAGGTTTAACCGAATGCTTTCCTTTGTTCGACTTTGGGGGCTCCAGTTCTCCCGCGGCTATCTTCGACTCCTGGACATCAATCTGCCGTTTCACCCTCTTCTGCAATGCCTCCATATTCCACACAGCTTTCTCAGCCACGCTGTGCATCAAGTCGGAGCCATAGGGGGCTGTCAGGTTCCGAATGAAGGTACGGATGGTTTCGCCCTCTGAGATTTCCTCGTCTGTCTCTGCTACGCTGGCTGTGTACCGCTGGTAATAGTGCGCCAGTGATTCGTCGGGCCTTTGCACCACCTGGGTCAGGGACCTCACGCTCTTCAATAAACGCCTCCGACCCTGGTATTGCTGAATGAATCGGTAGTGCATGTCTGCCCAGCAAGTGATGCAGCCTGGGGGCAGACTAAAGAACCAGGTCAGGGCTCTTTCTCCAAGTGTGTTTGGAAACAGTGTACACACTATGTCCTCGCTCGGGGCTCTTCCCAGACACGCCATGAGGTGCTTCTGGACATGGCGAACTGGATCTCCTTCGCCATCATACTCCTTTATCTTGGGGATGCCTAGCCCAGGCGGGGCTAGGGTGTCAATGAGTCGGGGGACGAAGGGATGAGTGGATCGATCCCTTAGCTCCGACACCAGCGGCTTCTGTTCTCCCATACAGATGTTCACGATCTTTACCACCTGGTCGGGAGTGATGGGACCATTCAGGGGAATGGTCCTGTGCTGTACTGGTCCTGGCCCATCAACCACGAACCTCTCCGGCTGACCGGTTGCCCTACCTTTGTCCTGGCCTCGGGGCGGGGCTTCCTGTGCGTTCCAACCCTCTGTTGGCGGGGCCACATCCTCCAACGGGGGCATCTCCTCCGGCCTCCTTGCAGCCTCTCTCCGATCCACGAGAGCTTCTACGGCCGCCAGGAACATGGGCATGGCTTCCGCCACGGCCCTTGTCAAGTCTGTAGCTGGGGGGGCCTCCTGCCCCCTATTGCCCTGGTGCTGAGGAGCAATATCTTCGGGATCTCCGTTATGCCCCCCCTGTCTGAGAGAGCTCAGCCGGGGGATGGTCCTGGTTTTCCTCTTGTTCCGGTACTGAATCCAGATTTGTTGCTGCGGGGTGACAGGAACCACCGGATTGTCCCTGTCTTCTGTGCTTGCCAGCCGCCATCGATCGAGTAGAAGGCATATCAGCTTTTTGTTTGTTTCCCACAGACGGCGCCAATGTTGGATCACGGTGGAACTCCGGTACGGACTTTGACGGCAATCCTAGCTCCTTCGCTCCACGCAATCCTGCAAGAGGGGATAGACCGGGTGGTGACCCAGAATCCCTCTCCGATGCTTAAATGAGTATCTCGTATGACTGGCAAGCAGTAATCTCAAAGTGTATTAAACTCAACGTAAGTCTTTCTGAGGTGATCTCCTCCCCTTTTATAGGCAAAGAGATGCCTCAGGTACCTGGTGAAACGTTAGGGGTGGTTAGCCCGTATCCCGCATATCTCGGACGCGATCTCGCGTATCTCAGCCATGCCCCGCGTATCTCGGCCACGCTCCGTGTATCTTAACCACGTTCCGCGTATCTCGGCCACGCCCCGCATATCTTGGCCTTATCCTCTGATAACGAGTCCCGACTCCCGTCGGGGACTCCAGAGTTATCTCGTTGTGTCACCGCTCGGGGCCCCTCGTCATCGTGACAGGGCCAATCATTCTCAGGGATTCATCATCGGGGCCTACTTAAAGGCTTCTCATCGGGAGCTTCTAGCTCAACCGTCGGGACCGACTCTGTCGGGACCTTGCTACGTCGGGACTCCCTTCGTCGGGACCCTTCTCCTAAGTCATCTTGACCTTCATTTTGGGCCTGGTGGGCCTGTTTGCCGTTTCCTCGCCGTAAAAGGGCCTGACGGCTGTAGTCGAACCCATCAGTGGGATTTTCCCACCTCCTCCTATAAATAGGGGGTGTCAAAAATTTTATAAGGTTAATAGTTAATCACTTATTTCTCCTAAGTGTTGCGACAAAGAAATCCATCCTCCCTATTAGTGCTAGTTCGGACGAACCCTTGTTTGAAGGAGGTTCTGAATTGCTTCGAGCAATTACCCCAGAGATCCATCCCGCGAGGAATCGACAATAGGCAGTGATGTGGATACCATTCATCGTAGGTGATTCCTTAACAAGAATCACTACAGGATCCGGCCGGTTGACCGCAAACTCCCACAAGATCTTGGGACTACGGCAAAGAAGAAACTGGTATGTGTCCCTATTCCGCTGCGTAATTAGTTACGTGACATGTTTCTTGTCCGTAATAACTATCCCCATAATATCCTACAATCTTGACGTTATAACTCGATGACATAGTCATTGCCGCGAACGATGTGAGTTATTTGAATGAATCAAAGTCCTGGCTAGCATCTGTATTTGAGATGAAAGACATGGGAGAAGCCACGTACATCCTGGCCATTAAGATTTTAAGGAACGGGCTGCTCGTAAACTATGTCTTTCTCAAGAAGCCTTTATCAACAAATTGTTGAGAAGGTACAATCTCTACGTTGCCAAACCCGTTGATACGTCTGTTGTGTTTGGGAGTGCGTTGTCGAAGCGTGAAGGCACAAAAGACCAAGCTGAGCGTAAACTGGTAAGAAGTGCAGAGTACCTCATTATAGTAGACAATCTGATGTGCGCCATGCAATGCACTTATCCAGACATTTGTTACGTTGTGGGCCAATCTGACCCTGGTTATCAACATTTACGAGCCGTGAAACAAATTATTTGATAACTTAAATGTACGGCTAACTACGAACTGTGCTATGAGGGTAGTTAACTTGAATTGACTTTGTACAGAGCGATCCGGATGATCGTTAGTACACCTCAGGAAGAGTATTTCTCATTGCTTATGTCACCATTTCATGGATGGGCTAGAAGCAATCTTGTGTAACGTTGTCTAAAATATAATCTGATTTCGTAGCTCTCTCTAAGAATGCACAGGAAGCTGTCTGGCTAAAGCGAATCTCGACTGCCCTGCTTGACGTCGAGGACGGGAGTAAGCCTTTGCGCATTTACTCTTACAGTCAAGCAGTGATAGGAGCAATTAAGAATCCTAAGTACCATAGTAGAACGAAACACATTGATGTTAAATACAACTATGCGAAAAGTATGGTAGAGGACAAGCTGATCATAATTGAATACTTGTCCTCTGAGAGTATGGTGGTAGACCCATTGACAAAACCTTTACGCAGGAATGTTTCATAAAAGCATGTTAAAATGATTGGACTGCGTAGGGTTTAAGAGGCTTGTAATGTGTCAGTAAAAATTTGAATTTTGAAGTAATATTTGAATGAAAGATTTGAGTTTCTGATCTCACGAAGTCATAATGACTAAATTACATCAGATGCTCAGTATATAATCTAGTCGTAGGAGTGTAAAAACTCCAACAAAATATGTCGAATGTGGACCCTGCCTCGTCACATAGGCACGGTCGTCTTGATTGAAGGGAAACCTTATATATGTCAAAACCGGCTAAGAAACATGGTGTTTCGAAAGATAAACCTGATTAAGCAAAACGATCATTTGGTTTTGGGGTTAAACGACATGATCACTGTTTAGCGGATAGCCGTAATGAACTATGTTCGTCAATCACCACATTATGGACTAGATGGGAATCTAAGATAGCATATGACATTTCCCATTCCTGACAAAATGTAAGTTCAGGTTATGCTATAGACGCGCACTTCATACTGTGCGTGCCATGTTCGACCACGGGGTCAGGCTCGGTTGTGCTAGGTAGAATATTCCGAGATTCTGATGGGCGCAAACTTCTTCACCTTGAGCGTGTGAATGATCTCGGGTTCTTTATGAAGGAAAACCCGAAGTATCCTTACGAAATCAAAACTCTTATCTAAGGTCAAAATCATAGAAGTAACAGGTTGATCACAAATTCGGAATCAACGTTCCGTGGACGCTGCAACACTCTTAACCATGAGTAGCACGATGTCCATTGTGTCTGCCGGTCGCACGAAAAACCTCGTATGAACAATTCGGGAACTGGATTGGATAGAAGAATTAATGTTGATGTGTTGGTCGACAACATATTAACAGGCACCCTCAAATTCCGGCGAGTGGGAGCTGTAGGCATTTGGTGAATGGGCCACCGTAATAGGAGCCCTTTAATATAAGCCCAACATCCTAAGGGTTAATTAGGTAATGTCACATTAGGAATTTTTGGCTAGACCTAAATCCAAATGGACATGAGAGGCCCAAAATTGGGCCTTCCCTTTAATTACTAGTGGCCGACTGAAACTAAGGGCTGCCCACCACCTTTTATAAATATAGAGTGTTAGGGATTTCTTTAGGGTTAATCAGTTTCTCCATTTTAGTTGAGACAAAAGAAATACATATCCTTAATTACCAAGGAGGTTCGTGTTGGCATTTGGTGAATGGGCCGCCGTAATAGGAGCCCTTTAATATAAGCCCAACATCCTAAGCATAATTGAGTAATGTCACATTAGAGATTTTGGGCTAGACCTAAATCCCATGGACATGAGATGCCCAAAATTGGGCCTTCCTAATATGCTAGTCGGCCGAACTATTGGCTTAATACCCTATGTGGGTTATAACCCGCCATTCTTGCAAATAGAGAGTGTTAGGGATTTATTTGGAATTAATCACTTTCTCCCTTTTAGTTGAGACTGAAGAAATCCCTCCTCCCTAACACTAGTGGTTTACCCGAATATCAGCAAGAGCAAAGAGGTGTCGAATTGCTTCGAGCAATTACCACGGAAATTCATCCCAGTGACCGATTGAAAAGAGGCTTTGCTTTAGAGCCAATTCCTCGTAGATTGCTCCTTCACAATAGATCCTACAGGACCCATACGACAGACCGTGAACTCCTCGTCACGTTCCTGGGACTACGGAAAGCAATATAGATTTATGCGTTTTTTCTACTGCGTAATTCATTACATATCATGTACCTTGTGGTTTTGTTTCCGTAGTAATCGTCCCCCAATTCTAACAGTGGTATCAGAGCATGTGTAGGGAGTTCATGTTTTTTATAAAATTGGTGATCATTGGGTAAAACTGATAGTTCATGGATTTGTGTTTTTAAGTAAAACTTGATGTTTACGATCATTAAGAAAAACATGAACTTTATAAAATTTAACTTTGGATTATTGATCTTAGTAAATTTTGATCTGGAAATTTTACCACTAACCATAAAAATTTTGTTTTTGGCCGAAAATTACATGTTAAATTAATTGATTATTTCGGCCACCATGTGATGAATTTCGGCCGGATTTAGGGTTATGTGCATAAGATAGTTGTGACATTAACTATCGATATATTCTAGCATAATTTTAGGGACGTTAGATATTATTGATAAATGTTAGTTGCTTAAGATTGATAAAATTTATTGTTGATAGATATATATCCCTAATATAGAATATTGACAATAAATATATATTTATACATATATGGAAGAGATCCTGACATATATGGCAGTAAAGGAGGGAGTAGTTTATAACTGTCCCGGTTCAATGTATTCGTCTACATTCGTTGTATTAGGGGATAGTTGAGAAGATGCCACTTACCATATTAGCTTTCTCCATAATTGTATAGTTGCCTTAGAGGGCTATCCTCACTTGTATATATAGGGGGTCTACTCTCATTTGTAACTCATCAACTCAATTACATTTCAATAGAATACAAGAGTAAATCTTCATATATATTCGAGTGTTCTTCATATTTCCGCGTGAGTTGAGGGAAAGGCTGAACTTAGGGCAACCTAAGGCCGCACGAGTATGGAGGAAACGACATTCTTTCTCCAAGCCCGTGACAATATATATATATAAATGTTGGCCGAAATTGATATATATATATGATGCAAATATATTTGGAAACTATACTTATATTTACTATTACTTGGTGGATAAGTTAAGTTTTTAGTGGATTTTAAAACCCTACTTAGACCACAAGTTTTATTTTGGCCGAACCCAATAGGGTAAATGGGCCATTCCAATTTGCAAATCTGGGTCGGGTCGACTGACCCGGATAACCGATGGAACCCGAACCGGTCCAACCGGACGGGTTCCGCCGGTTCAACCGGGTCGGGTCGACTGACCAGGGTTTTCTCAATCGGTCTGACCCATTCGGGTCGGCTCGGACCAGGTTCACTAATGGGTCGAACCAAACCGACCCGGTTTGCGTAAAAAACTGAAGTGAATAACCTATTGAACCGAACTGGACTGGCCGGACCGAATTTGACTGAACCGTACCAGAATTTTTGGATCGTCTCGAGTCAACTGAAAGTAGGTTGGTCAAATTTTAAAATCCAAATGTTTTCGAACTTTAAAATTACATACACATCATTAATTGGTTTGATATTTTTACATTTTATTCAAACCTGTTGCCTAGTTTCGATTGTGGGGATGGATCTCGGAAATACATGATTATGGTACTGAATTGTTTTGTGGGCTGAATTGCAATTGTTATATATGTTAATAAATGCATGATTAGAATTGAATCTTGACTAAGTCAAGCTAGCTGGATATTGCATGTTGGGGGCGGAGCCCCCTTTTTCAATTAATGAGTTGCACACTAGGATAAACATGTTATGATGAGTGATCTTTATTAGGATCCATGTCTAGAAGTTCGCATGACTGATTGATAACATGAATTGCAAGTTAGCCCTAAATATTTTAAATCGAAATTTTGTCACCAAATATGTATGATTGATGTGGTGTGATCACGCATGACACGTATGCATGATTATTCGAGGATGTGGTCGCATGTGATAATTTACTAGTGAAATATAATTATATATGCTTGCATGAGTTCCTCGGGACATTTATGACGCATGATGCGTATGCATGATAGTTTCTTGGATGTGGCTGCGTATGATAATTTACTTGTGTAGTAGAATTATGTATGCTTGCATGAGAAATCCTCTGAACAATTTAAAAAGGGCCTTGGGAAAGCCAAGATTGAGCTTATTTAAAAATTCTTGTTCCGGTGAAAGCGATTCTTTGATGAGCAATAAGCAATCTTGTGTCGCACTTTCTACTATGGAATCCGAATTCGTAGCTCTCTCAAAGAATGCACAACAGGCTGTCTGGCTAAGGAGACTCATGACTGCCCTGCTTGACGTCGAGGACTGGAGTAAACCTTTGTGCGTTTACTCTGACAATCAAGCAGCGATAGGGGTAGTAAGAATCCTAAGTACCATAGTAGGACTAAACACATTGATATAAAATCTGTCTTTTCAGTGTGGTAGAGGACAAGCTGATCACAGTTGAACACACGCCTTCTGAAAACATGGTTGCAGATCCATTAACTAAACTTTTACGTAATGATGTTTTCAAAAAGCACGTAAAACTGCTTGGCTTGTGTAGGGTTTAGAAGTCTTCTGATGTGATAATAACAATTTTGAATTCGGAGTGATGTTTGAATAAAAGAATTTCTAATAGAGTTTATGATTTTACGACGTCATAATGGCATTATTACATCGGATGGACGGTCTATAAACTAGTCGTTGGAGTGTAAGACCTCGTAATAAAATATTTCGAATGTGGACCTTGCCATGTTACACGGGTTCGGTCGTCTTGATGGAAAGGATTCCTCAGCCATATCAAAACCTGGTTAAGAAAAGTGATCATTTTGTTTCGGGGTAACACGACATGATCAAAGTTATGCTGATCGCCCTGATATTCGTCTACCACAACATTCTGGGCAAGGCGGGAATCTACGATAGCATATGAAATTCTCATTCCTGATACAAAATCAGGTTATGCTTTCGATGCACACTTCATGCTGCATGTGCCAATGTCAACCACGGGCCAGGCTCGGTTGTGTTAGATGAAATCTTCCAAGATTTTGAAGGACACAAACTTCTTCACCTTGAGCGTGTGACTGATCCCGAGTGCTATATGAAGAAGCACCCAAATTACCCTTACTACTCGGAACTGATATCCAAGGTTGGGCTCAATGTTCGGTACCAGGCGTACGAGCGTACTGCCCGAACAAAAAGGCCAAGTACATTTGTAATTCTCCGACTCTTGTATTCACTAGGTGGCCACCAACTAGGTATTAGTTGAAGCTTGTGAATACTTTTGCAGATGCCTTGGAGAAGTATCCCTTTGTCGGAACTAGGAAATTGGAGATTAACAGTTGACCAGGGGTAAATCGAGGCACAGAGAAGTAACAAGTTGATAACATGACAGGGAACCAACGTTTCGCGGACGCTACAACACACTTAACCGATGAGTAGGTCGATGTCTGTTGTGTCTTCCGGTGGCAAGAAAAACCTCATATAAACAATACGGGACTAGGATTCGATCACGAATGGATATCGATATGTTGGTCGACAACATATTAATAGGCACCCTCCTATTCCGGCGAGTGGGAGCTGTTGGAATCTGGTGTATAAGTGCCGCCGTAATTGGGAGCCCATTAATATAAGCCCAACAAATTAAGCATGATTAGAGTTAGACACATAAGAGATTTTGGGTCAGGCCAAAATCCCTATGAGCCACAATTGGCCCTAAATGGGCCAAGCCCTATTATGCTATAGTTTGGCCGAATTGGGTATTAAACCCTTGATGGGTTTTGTTCACCTCTTATAAATAAGAGGTGTTAGGGGATTTCATAGGGTTAATCACTTTCTCCCTAAGTTGACAAGAAAAGAAATCCCTCTCCCAAAATATTAGTGAGTTTCGGCCGAATCACTTCACACAAAAGGAGGTTCCGAAAGTGTGTCAACAATTTACCCCAGAGACCCATCCCATCAACAAATTTAAAGAGGCTTTGCTGTGGAGACAACTGCCTACATATTTCTCTTTGATCAAACTTCCTGCAGGACCCGTCTAACAGATCGAGAACTCCCTCAATGACGATCTTTTGGCTACATAATATAAACTGGTAGTGCTCATTTCCGCTGCGTAATTTGTTTACATGTCATGTACACATGTTTAATGCGTATTAAATATCCCCTAAACCCTTCACATTGCTTCTCGGGTATTGATAAAGGAAAGAGTTTTCTCATCCCTTAAATGTATGTTTCACTGAACTGATTCCACAATTTTGCAGTTGCAGAATCAGGTTATGCTGTCGACGCACACTTCATACTGGACGTGCCATGTTCGACCAAAGGGCCATGCTCGGTTGTGTTAGATGAAATCTTCCAAGATTTTGAAGGACACAAACTTCTTCACCTTGAGCGTGTGACTGATCCTGGGCGCTATACGAACAAGCACCCGAAGTAACCTTACAACTCGGAACTCATATCCAAGGTTGGGCTCAATGTTCGGTCCCAGGTGTACGAGCGTACTGCCCGAACAAAAAGGTCAAGTGACCACGATTTGGGCACCTGTTGACTAAGGATATGATCGAATGGAATGGCCATGTACATTTGTAATTCTCCGGCTCTTGTATTCAAGAGATGGCCACCAACTGGATATTAGTTGAAGGTTGTGAATACTTGTGTATATGCCTTGGCGAAGTATCCATTTGTGGGAACTAGGAAATTGGAGAATAACAGTTGACCAGGGGTAAATCGGGGCACATAGAAGTAACAGGTTGATAACTTGACAGGGAATCAACGTTCCGCGGATGCTACAACACTCTTAACCGATGAGTAGGTCGATATCCATTGTGCCTGCCGGTAGCACGACAAACCTCGTATGAAAAATACGGGAATATGATTGGATCATGAATGGATATTGATGTATTGGTCGAAGACATATTAATAGGCACCCTCCCATTTCGGCAAGTGGGAGCTATCGGCATCTGGTGTATATGGGTCGCCGTAATTGGGAACCCATTAATATAAGCCCAAAAAATTAAGCATAATTGGAGTTAGGCACATAAGGGTTTTTAGGTCATGCCAAAATCTCTATGAACCACAAATGGCCCAAAATGGGTCGAGCCCTATTATGCTATAGTTCGGCCGAAATGGGTATTAAACCCTTGATGGGTTTTGTTCAGCTCCTCTTATAAAAATAAGGTGTTAGGGGATTTCTTAGGGTTAATCACTCTCTCCCTAAGTTGAAAAGAAATGAAATCCCTCTTCCTTAATAGTAGTGACTTTCAGCCAAATCACTTCAATACAAAAGGAAGTGCCGAAATTGTGTCAACTATTTACCCCAGAGATCCATCCCATCACCGAATTGAAAGGGGCTTTGCTGTGGAGACAATTTCCTACATATGTCTCTTTGATCAAAGTTCCTGCTGGACCCATCCGGCAGATCGAGAACTCCCTCAATGACGATCTTGGGCTACGTAATATAAATTGGTATGTGCTCCTTTCTGCTGCGTAATTAGTTTACCTGGCATGTACACGTGTTTAATCCATAGTAAATATCCTCTAAACCCTTCATAATCCTCCTAGGGTACGTAATTGATAAAGGAAAGAGTTTTCTCATCCATTAAATGTACGTTTCACTTAACTGATTCCACAATTTCGCAGTTGCAGAATCAGGTTATGCTGTCGACGCACACTTCATACTGCACGTGCCATGTTCGACCACAGGGCCATGCTCGGTTGTGTTAGACGAAATCTTCCAAGATTTTGAAGGACACAAACTTCTTCACCTTGAGCGTGTGACTGATCCCGGTAGCTATACGAACAAGCACCCGAAGTAACCTTACAACTCGGAACTCATATCCAAGGTTGGTCTCAATGTTCGGTCCCAGGCATACATGCGTACTGCCCGAACAAAAAGGCCAAGTGACCACGATTTGGGAACCGGTTGAGTTTGACTAAGAATATGAGCGAATGGGATGGTCATGTACATTTGTAATTCTCCGACTATTATATTCAAGAGATGGTCACCAACTGGATATTAGTTGAAGGCTGTGAATACTTGTGCATATGCCTTGGCGAAGTATCTCCCTTTGTGGGAACTAGGAAATTAGAGAATAACAGTTGTAAAGGGGTACATCGGGGCACATAGAAATAACAGATTTATAACATGACAGGGAATCAACGTTCTGCGGATGCTACAACACTCTTAACCGATGAGTAGGTAGATATCCATTGTGTCTACCGGTAGCACGACAAACCTCGTATGAACAATACGGGAATATGATTGGATCATGAATGGATATTGATGTGTTGGTCGAAAACATATTAATAGGCACCCTCCCGTTTCGGCAAGTGAGAGCTGTTGGCATCTGGTGTATATGGGTCGCCGTAATTGAGAGCCCATTAATATAAGCCCAAAAAATTAAGCATAATTGGAGTTAGGCACATAAGGGTTTTTGGGTCAGTCAAAATCTCTATGTGCCACAATTGGCCCACAATGGGTCAAGCCCTATTATGCTATAGTTCGGTTGAATTGGGTATTAATCCCTTGATGGGTTTTGTTCAGCTCCTCTTATAAAAAGGAGGTGTTAGGGGATTTCTTAGGGTTAATCACTCTCTCCCTAAGTTGACAAGAAAAGAAATCCCTCTCCCTAAATAGTAGTGACTTTCGGCCGAATCACTTCACACAAAAGGAGGTGCCGAAATTGTGTCAACAATTTACCCCAGAGATCCATCCCATCACCGAATTGAAAGTTGTGGAGACAATTTCCTGCATATTTCTCTCTGATCAAAGTTCTTGCAGGACCCGTCCGACAGATCGAGAACTCCCTCAATGACGATCTTGGGCTACGTAATATAAATTGGTATGTGCTCATTTCCGCTGCGTTATTAGTTTACCTGGCATGTACATGTGTTTAATCCGTAGTAAATATCCCCTAAACCCTTCATAATCCTCCTCGGGTACGTAATTTATAAAGGAAAGAGTTTTCTCATCCTTTAAATGTTTGTTTCACTGAACTGATTCCACAATTTCGCAGTTGCAAAATCGAGATCATCAACAGGAACGTAACTAAGTAAACAGATCAAGATTCAGAATATCAATAAGATAAAAATGAAGATCAAGTTCTTATTGATAAAAGTCTATTATTTATTTATGACTATGCATAATATATACTTGAATGATATTAAAATAAACTGGTGAATCAATTCATGATTTATGACAGTTCATTTATGATGATGGTGCATGGATAAGTACATGTTTTTCAAACCATTCACATGGTTGCTGAATTTTATTGTTCAATCTTAAATATTCCGTTTCTAGATGTATGTAACTTAATTGATTTTAGGAACAAATCCGAAATATGTTCAGCACCTCTATGGGTTCGGAATCAAAGGCGGGAAACTGAATATAATTAGAATTACGGCCTTAACAAAGGTTACATGTGTAAAATTAATCATGGAGCATACACTCTCACTAGGTTCGAATTGGTAAGTCTACGAAGTAATGGAAGCTTTGTGGAGCATTTAGAACTTCGAAGAAGAATCAATTAAATCGGTCGGTTGTAAAACCTTCAGAACTATAACTCAAGGTGGAAACACTTTCACTAAAAGTTCAACGATATATGTAATGAAAGTGGTTGTGAAACAACTCATGATTACACTAAAGTCAATTAATTCATGATTTTCTGAACCCGGTGCAATGAACCGGCTTTTCTAACGCCGAAATTTGCATGATCTTTGAACATGGTTAGAAATATGTCTTCGCAAGAACAATTTCCCATCTCCTTATGAGGTGATGCGTTGTTGATGGCGATCAAATATTAAACCATATATACCTTAACTTTTTAATTCCATTCCCTTGAATTTCGGACAAGGCGAGAAATCAACCTATCCAACCTATGACATAAAGAAAATAACGCCTTTACGTAAACTACTGACAGCCGATGCGAGAAGTTAAATGTTGGAGGTTGGAAGAGTATCTTATGCACTTACTCTGAAACCTCGATAGGCTTTATTTGTAGGTAGTAGGGATAGTGGAAGTGTTACAAAACACAGATTACACAATGTAGTATTCTTAGAGAACGAGTTTCAAATCTAGGTGACTAGAAACTAAAAGAAACAGATAGAGTTATAGATGAATTAGATGCACTGGTTCCGGATTATCCTAGTGGGAGAAACAAAACCACAAATGAATTCGATGATATAACAGTTAAAAACCAGGTTTTCTAAGGTAACTACGACTTAGTTGCTGGTCTAGGACCGAACTTAAATGCATTACCCGACGATGTTTCTAATGCTAGACCGAATATGCAGCTTGCTGGTACATATCGTCCAGAACCTATCACATAAAATTTTCCGACTAATAATAGAGATTCGAACCTGAACATTAGGACGCACGCTTCATCCGCTGCCACCCAAAGCATATGTTATCTAATTACTGAGAATTCGGAAGCGAGTGGGACTAATCATGCACTATTCAGTGGGAGTCAAAATTCTCATGAGCTTAGTGGGAGTAATTCTACTTTGGTCAATTGGAGTGTAATGTTGAATATTACTAACTCTCTAAATCTGAAACGCAGATATTGGTGAAGATCTAAGCCCAAGAGATTTCAGAAACATATGGGATAAGATCAACGAACCAACAATAGTTGAAGATACATTAGTTAATGAATCGGTAATAGTCATAAAAGCATTGGAAGGATCTCAGAAATTGATTAGATAAAAGCAATGGGAAACAAGATTCATTCAATGCACTTAAACCATATAAAAGAAATAGTTTATCCTCTTTAGAAGATATAAGGGGATTGGGATTATATAGGTCTTGAATATAGAACTTACTTCAGAAAGGAGCATAGAAAAGTTGAAGGCTAGGTTGATAGCCATAGGTTATTCTATGAAACATAGGATTTATCTTGTTGAATTGTACTAACCAACATAGTTGTATTCTACGATACAAGTTATACTTGTGATCGCGGCTAGAATGAGCTTTGATTGCTTCTGATGGATGTTAAAGACGTCCTTCCTTCATCATATGTCAGAACAAGAATTATTTACGAAGCAACCAGATGGATTTGTCCAACCAAGTAATAAACAAAAAGTTTATGAGCTTCTAAAATGGGATCAATAGTCTTTGAACATTCATCGAAGCAATTGTACTTAAGGTTCCACGAAAAAATCGTGGCTAATGGATTCGAAGCACTCTTCGAAGACCTCTACGTACGTTGAAAGATTAGAAATGGGATTTATGATTTTGATATATATAGAAATGATATAATAGTCGTGAATGACGTAGATTAACTGCACAAGGTTTAGGTCTTGGTTAGCAGATATTTTGAGATGATGGACATGAGTGAAGCTACGCATATCCTAAGCATTGAGAATGCTAAGCACCATTCGACGCAACACCTATGGCTCTCTCAAATAAGTTACATCGACGAGGTGTCATAGGAAGTTGAACATGAAAGACGATAAACCGGCAGACGCACCTTCACGAAGTTGGTTGGTAGTTGAGTAAATGAAAGAGTCCTATGACCGACCATGTACATAAAAAAAATATGGGACGTGCTGGACAGAAGTGTTATGTATACTTTGGTGTGCACGAGACAGGACATTTGTTATATAATTGGTTTAGTTGCGATATAAGTCAACCCCTGGCCATGAACGTTGAACAACCATTCACAAATTAAGCGATATCTGAAAGTTACTTTTGATTACAAAATTTACAATCGTGGGAATTGAGCTTGATATAAGTAGGCTATAGTGTTACCGATTTTGCTGTGAGACGACTATTACGGTATGTCCATACCGGGTTTTAGTTTTTACATGTGCAAGTGGTGCAACATCCGGCATAGTGAAAATCAAACTTGTTTAGCAATACCCACTATGGAAGCCAGACTCTTAGATCTTTTTGAAACAGTAAATGAGTCGTAAGGCTGAAGCGACTCTTTGAAACGTTTCTAAAAGACTGAGGACCTAGTTTAACTAGTATAAGTTAACACTGGCGCACAATCAAACTTTAAGCTACGACGAAAGAGGACAAGTACCATATAATGATTTGACACATAGATGTGAGAAACAATTTTGGAATATAAATGTTCAAGGAAAAGTTGATGGATTTTGAGTACGTATGTACAGACGATACGAATTCAGATCCCAATACTAAGAGCATTGTTACTGAAGAAATTTTAGAAGAATGTTGAGTCAATGGGATTGTATCGGCTCGTTTAAGCTTGTACTTAGAATCATTGGGTAATTTTACATTAACATGAATTAATGACTATTCATATTAATCATAAACTACCTATTTAAGTTTAATGAAAGTGACGGCCTCATCAATGAAAGACTTATACATTTGGATTCCACGCGGTCTATAATATTCGTTGTGAGTTGTAATAGACTCCATAATTAAAATATGGTGAATGTGGAAACTCACCTCTTCGGACATGTGCGGAGATCATTAAGAGCTTAACTTGCTCGACACATATGATTGCTAAGAACATTGTTATCAATGTTAAAAAAAATCAGGTTGGGGCTTTTGGGGTGCCTAGTTTCTATTTTTTATCGCCCTGGTGGCTTAAACTCGTCGTAAAAACCACATTCTCTCTAGCTAGGATTTTAATCTACGACGGTACGTACATACTTAGCCCTACAAAGGGTCGTATTTTTTACGCGCAAATGATTCCAACACTGGGGTCAAACACTCGGTTGTGTTAAGCAGATTTTTATATATTCGTGAAATGCAATTTTTACTATATCGACCGTGCGAACCGATACCGATGGCTAACTGAATTCTTCTATCAAAGTATCCTTCGTGTTGGATCCTTTACTAGGTGGAGTGTCGGATCCTAGTAGTGACGTTGGAAGAATGCCTCGGGTCGCTCACTCTTCGGGTCTTCGCACGTGTCGGGCTCGTGCGTCTCCGTATACCTGCAAGAAGGGCAGTATCGCACACCACCTAGGGGGTGGAGTGAGATGAACCCTCTCAGAAGCTTAAATCAGGTATTTTAGAGAGAAAAAGTAAGAGAGAGGGCAGAGCTTCCACTGTCAA
Organism: Clarkia xantiana subsp. parviflora; assembly: GCA_036873135.1. NCBI lineage: Eukaryota > Viridiplantae > Streptophyta > Magnoliopsida > Myrtales > Onagraceae > Clarkia > Clarkia xantiana. Next base: position 25,635,267 of record JAPTYO010000011.1, read on the forward strand.
CTTTGTTCGAAATGAATGATCAAGGCTCCTATTTATAGGAAACCTTGGAATCAAACTGGATTTTGAACGGTCCGACGTCGGTTCAATGCAAAGTATGAACCGAGCGTAGACGTGAGTAAAGCTAACATCGGTAGGTTTTGCACGTGCACTGTTTACGTAGGGGTTTACATGTCAATAATATGAGGAATCTGGACCGTCCCAGGGTATCGCACGGATCTCGGGAGGTCTGGGGTGATGGGAAAATCCGGACCGAGTCCGGTTTGTCCTGCAATCCGGAGCCGGTCCGGATTGCCACAAGTCCGGGGCGCGTACTCGCATACCTCAGACCTTTTAGTACCCGTGGGTGAATAATTCGAAACCATTTAGTGGGTTTGACGTGTATACGAAGTCCGAATAATACAAAACGAACTCGAATCGGACGTATACCCATCATTTGCCCTGGTGGCATGGCCCTGTGTGTGTGTGTGCCCTGGAAAGATGTTACCCATAGGTGTATATAAAGGAGTGAATTCAAATATCCTCACATTTAGTCTTCTCCATTTTAGAGTTGTCTTCCCCATTTCTTAGAGAGTAAGTGACTTAGCATCCAACCACCCACACCCTCCCTACCACCGGCCAACCACCACTCACCGGAGGACCCAGCTCGTGGCGGCAAGTCCAGCGGCAGCCAGGCCGACGGGCGGCGGTGACCATGGCGGCGCAGCGAAGGGGACGTCCGGCGGCGTGGCGGGCGGAAGATTGAGCTCGTGGCCTCGTTTTTTGCGTCGATTCGGTTTTTTGGAGTTGATTAAAACCGTTTACAGGTATGCCAAGGCCTTTACTTGCATCAATTTGGCTAATCTTTGCCTTGATTTTGAATTTGATCATCCATGCCCACCAACTGTTTGATGAAATGCCTAGCATAGTTTAGTATAACAAGAAGAGCATAAAAATGGTTAAGTGTTTTACCACTTGTATGTATAGAGTAGGAATGATACTTCCCTATTGATTGCCATTTTTGATTGCCCAAGGAACTGTTGTGACATGTATGTACACACTTGGTTGTATGGAGATGCTCGTAGCTATAGCTAAGCTTTGTATTCCCAAAGGGGATGTATGTATGTATGTATCCATATCCTACACATGTTAGGTAAGCATATGCATATAAGTGTTAGTGCTATGAGTATATTTGCACTTATTACCTTTGGGGATTTGCCTTAGGCCACATAGGTGAGCATAGATGCGTGTAAGCATTCGTAGATACACATGAGCATGTGTAAGTGCATGTATGCACTTTTTGGCACTCATAGGTACATGTAAGTGCATGTATGCACATATAGTTGCACATGGGCACGTAGAGTGGTGCATGAACACATACTAGTGTATGCAAACACATATAGTTGGGCGCGGGTGTACGTAGCTACTCGCGGATACGTAGGTGTACATAGACATGTGTAGGTGTGCATGCGCACATGTAGATCATATAAGTGTTGGGACGAGGCCCTTACTAACATAGAGTTGCCCCCGTATAGAGGATGTTCGCTATGTAGTAGTTGAACACTTATAGATTTGTAAGGATGATGTTGCCCCCGAGCGGGGGGTGTTCATTGCATAGTAGTTGTTAACATGTTGAGTGTACGCGTATGTATTGAACGGGTTGTAGTCGTATCCTTGTAGAGTTGTATTGTGAGAAGCTGGGGCATCCATCGTTAGGATTACCTCCTCGGCTTGCTGGCTTTGTGAACATGAGTAAGTCTCATATTCCTACCCCTTCTGTTAGATTTCTTTCTGATTCGGATTCTGATTCCGAGTCGGAGTCTTCGGAGTTTACGGATTCTTCCGAACCGGAAACTATGGACGATATACCTTCTTCCTCCGAACTGGAGCCTCGCGTGGAGTCAGGGGACTTGGAGCAAACCTTTGCGGGTAACAGATTGGATCGTGATGAGTATCAGCGCCTCGTCGTCTGTTCTGGGCTTTGTCCTCTGGGAGAGGCACTCTTCCCGTTTGATATTATCCCTGATGCTAGTCCGGGAATGCCCACTGTGCCTCCGGATTATTTGTCGGCTATTTACGCCTCCCATATTCTAATGGGATTGCGCTTCCCTTACTGTTCGGACCTGCGGAAGTTTTGTCGTTATTATAGGATCTCTCTTCTCTATCTTTCCCCTGCTGCGATACGGTACTGAGTTTGCTTTTGAGTACTATGTCATCAACAGTCCTGAGTTACTCGACATTACTCTTTCAATGCTTCTTCCGGCTCCAGCGTCCGGATGTGTATGGGTTATGTTCTATTTCTATCCGTTGGCCTTTGATGAGGGGGAGGAGTTTGCTGATCTTGGATTGGGCAAAGTGAAGTGGGATGGCACCCTTCACTTTGTTACTGTTGTCGACCGGTCGAAGAGTCATTGGCAGAAACACTATTTCTCTACTGACGATCCCGGGATGACTTGGCGTATTATTCGGATTACAAAACCTGGTCCCGTGCCAGCTTTTCGTGAATTCTCCGAGTCTGACAAAGCAGCGATGAAGAAGGTGTATCGGGCGCACAAGGCGCGTGCATAAACGGCCTTATCTTGTGTGAAGGAGCGAGATTTGCGCAGGGCTGGGATTTGCACTCCTCCTTCGGGAGGTAGTTCGGTATGTTATGAACCTTTATATCTTCCTTGTGTTGTGATGTAGACTGGTGTCATGGAAAAACTTCCCGCTTGCAGGCGGGCTCTCAGGGTGGTGCTGCTCCTGCTGCACGGAGCGGTCGCACGGATGTGTCTGCTGTTCTTCAGGGCATGAAGCCTGGACGTGGTAAAGGGAGTGCGGGTAAGTTGTATATTTGCGAGGTTGCTTTACTTGTCTGTGTTCAATTCCTTTGTTTTTATCTTGCTTTTTTCTTGTTTGTAGGTCGATCCCCACTCGTGGCGGAACAACTTGACACGACTGTCGACACTCCACCTCTAGCCAAGGCGAAATGTCCCGACTCTGAGGAGCGGCCCTCGAGCGATCCTAAGCGCCCCAAGTCTGGCAGTGGCGAGGCTTTGAGAACTCCACTTAGCAAGGGGAAAGGAGTTGAGGCCCACGTACTTGCCGTACCCGTGATGTCTGCCCCCTGGTCGAGGGACCGGACTTCGGAGGAGGGGCCTCTCTGCACAGGTATATTGGTTGTTACTGTATTGCTGCTATACTTGGTGTATTTGGATCTTCTTGTTTATCTTTGCATATGTTTATAGCTGTTCCGCCTGTTGCTGCCCTTACTCGGGCCGAGTTGGTTTGTCCTTCCAAGGACTCTGTTGTTGATGATGAGTGGGTACCCTTCTCTACTGGAGGACCTCGCTTTTCGAAGGAGATTATCTAGACCACTCCCGAGGTGGGAGTTCGTATATTTCAGCAGGTTATTCCTCCTGGGGATCGGAGGATTCGCCCGAGTGATCCTGAGGGTGCGCAAGCATGTGCTGAGGGTGCATTGTCGTGCCTTGCTCCTGTGAGTGTCTATTCTTACTCTTTCATGCCTTGTGTGTATGCTTATCTTTGATGCCACTTCTTACTTGTTGATTATTGTGTTGCTCTTGTAGGTTGTCATTCAGCTGGCCAACCTCTCCTCCTTTGTGATTGAGCTCGCAGGGGAGAAGAAGACATTTATGGAGAAGTGAGACATTGCCTGTCTCGAGGCTGAGGGTGCTAAGGAGAAGGCGCGCATCTTGGATATGAAGGTTGTTGACCTACAGGCGGAGAGTTCCGCTCGTCAAGCTCGGATTGTGGCGCTCGAGTCTGATATTGCTGCCCTTCAGGCGAGGCCGTTGCAGATAGCACGGATCATGATCTCGCCTTGCTGGCCATGAAGGAGAAGTCCCTTGAGGATGGCAAGGTTATAGGTGTTATGGAGTACAAGGCCTCCGAGTCTTATCATGCTGAGGTCCTGGCGGGTGCGGACGATGTGCTTTATGACTCTATTGAGGGTCTTAGCGAGCATGTATATGCTCTTGTTCCGAACTTGTGTTTTGATCAGTTGGGTCCGTATTCCAAATTTGCCACTGGGCATGTAGCTTCCTTAAGACTTAGGGACGGGATTAATGCCCCGCCTGTTGCGATGGATGCCCCCCCCCCCCCCCCTCCGGTTGTTGAGGAGTATGTCCCGGCTATGGTTGTTAGGAATGCTCCCGAGGATATCGAAGCTGACACCCGTGAGTACGAGTTGATGTTCAATGATGTTGGATATCCAATTATCGTGGAGGGTGTTGGATCACGGTGGAACTCCGGTACGGTCTTTGACGGCGATCCTAGCTCCTTCGCTCCACGCAATCCTGCAAGAGGGGATAGACCGGGCGGTGACCCAGAATCCCTCTCCGATGCTTAAATGATTATCTCGTACGGACTGGAAAGCAGTAATCTCAAGTAATGTATTTCAACGTAAGTGATCTAAGGTGACCTCTTGCCCTTTTATAGGCGAAGAGATACCTCAGTTACCTGGTGAACCGTTGGGGGTGGTTAGCCCGTATCCCGCGTATCTCGGGTATGATCCCGCCTATCTAGGCCATGATCTCGCTTATCTCGGTCACGCCCCGCATATCTCGGCCACGCTCCGTGTATCTTAACCACGTTCCGCGTATCTCGGCCACGCCCCGCGTATCTCGGCCTTATCCTCTGATGGCGAGTCCCGACTAACATCGGGGACTCCAGAGTTATCTCGTTGTGTCACCGCTCGGGGCCCCTCGTCATCGTGACAAGGCCTATTGTTCTCAGGGATTCGTCATCGGGGCCTACTCAGAGGCATCTCGTCGGGAGCGTTCAGCTCGCTTGTCAGGTCCAACTCTGTCGGGACCTCTCATCCTCGGGCTCTTCGTCGGGATCCTTTGTCTGGGCCATCTTGGCCTTCGTTTAGGGCCCACCGGGCCTATTTTCCGTTTCCTCACCGTTAAAGGGCCTAACGGTTTGTAGTCGAACCCGTTGTTCGTGGCCTTAAATGTTAAAGCCGGGGCATATCGGAGCGGCTCACCTCCACCCGGTGGTATTAACAAAAAGCCTGCTCCTGATCCGTCTGAACTCGAGGAGCCATCCGTGTACATCTCCCAGGTATTTCCCTCATTTGGCTGTTCTGATTGCTCTGCCCTCTCTGGTTGCTCTTCTGTCGGGACCGCTATGGTTGCCCCCTCTACAGGGCCCGCTTCTTCCAGATCGGGGGTTGTAGATTCTGCTATGAAATCCGCCAACGCCTGGCCCTTAATAGCCGTTCTCGGAGCAATGTGTATGCGAAACTCACTAAGCTCTACTGCCCATTTTACTAATCTCCCCGACGCATCTGGTCGGTTCAAAAAATGCTTCAAAGGCTGGTTCGTCAACACAGTAATCTCGTGTGCGTGGAAATATAGCTTCCGAGCAGTAATAAACAACGCAAAGAGATACTTCTCAACGGCAGGATAATTCAATTCAGACTTGGCAAACACCTTGCTTACATAATAGACGGGACTTGATTACCCTCAACAACCTTCACTAACACAGAGCTAATGGCAAATTCAGAAACAGCCAAGTAAAGATAGAGCGGCTCGCCTGGAACCGGTTTCGCCAACGACGGGAGGGTGCGAAGGTGTTGCTTGAGTGCTTGGAACGCTTCTTCACACTTGGCGGTCCACTCAAAATTCTTGTTGGCCCTCAGGACTTCAAAAAAAAATGGCATTGATCGGTCGCTGGCTTTGGACAGGAAGCGATTCATTGCTGCCAGTCGGCCATTCAGCACTTGTACCTCCCGATGGTTTATCGGAGACTGCATCTCCTCGATCACCCTCAGCTTCTCGGGATTCACCTCGATTCCTCTCTGGCTTACCATAAAGCCCAAAAATTTCCCTGAGTGGACTCCGAAGGCGCATTTCGTCGGGTTTAAACGAACCTGATGAAGCCTCATCCGCTCAAACGCCATGGCTAGGTTATGCACATGATCCTCAGCCTGTCGGGACTTCACCAGCATGTCATCCACGTAAGCTTCCATGGTCTGTCCCAGCATATATCCAAATTACTTATTCACCATGCGCTGATAGGTTGCCCCGGCATTGATTAAGCCGAAAGGCATGACATCGTAGTGATAGATGTCACTGTCTGCATAAAACGCTGTGTGAGGAGCGTCCTCTTTAGCCATCTTGATCTGGTTGTAGCCCGAATACGCGTCCATGAAGCTCAACAGTTCATGTCCCGATGTGGCATCCACCAACTGATCGATTCTCGGGAGTGGGTAACAGTCCTTCGGGCAAGCCTTATTCAGGTCGCGGAAATCCACACACATCCGCCATTTCCCATTAGTCTTCTTCACCAGTACTGGATTAGCGACCCAAGTCTGGAATCGGAGCTCTTTAATAAACCCGGCATCGAGCAACCTGCCCACCTCCTGATGGATCGCGATCTTCTTGTCCGTGCCCATCGGACGCCTTTTCTGCGTGATAGGTTTGATCGCGGGATCTATCTTCAGCTCGTGTACGATTACATCGGGGCTGATTCCTGGCATATCGCTCGGGGACCAGGCAAACAGCTCCTTGAACTCCTTCAGCAACTCAATCAATTTTTGGGCTGTCTTCTCAGTCAGAGCAGACCCGATTTTCACCTTCCTCTGGGGTCCTTCGATCTCAACTTCTTTTAGATCTTCTATGGGGGCGGGACGCCCAAACTCCTCTCTAGGATCTGTATCTGTCTGGAGGACAGTCATGGCCTCTCGCCTTCTCCTTCGGGTGGCGTTAACATAACATTTTCGGGATGCTACCTGGTCACCCTTGACCTCTCCGACTCCGTGGTCGGTCGGGAACTTCATCTTCTGGTGCACTGTCGAGGCAACTGCCATCAGGGGGTTGATGGTGGTTCTCCCGATAATCGCGTTGTAGATCCCCGCGGAATCAACTACCACGAACTCCACATTCCTCCTTTCTGATTTCCACCCACTACCAAACTCCACTGGTAAGGTGATTACTCCTAGCGGATAGGAGGTAGAACCAGAGAACCCCACCATCGGGAAGTTTGCCTCCTTCAGATCTTTCTTCGTTTTTCCCATAGCCTCCAGCGTGTCCATAAATAGAATATCGGAGGAGCTCCCTCCGTCGATCAGAATTCGCTTCATCTCGTACCCGTCTACATCCAAGGTAACAACCAATTCGTCATCGTGCGGAGTCACTACGCCTATGAAATCCTCCGACGAAAAGGAAATCACCATCTCTTCCTTCAGGGTCCAGGATCGAGACCTCTTACCTAGCACCACAGCCGTAGGAATTCTAGAGGCATAAACCTCCCGAGAGGAAGAGGTATCACCTCCAGCAGCAAATCCTCCGTGAATCACATTAATGGTGCCCCGTTGTTCTTTGCGGACACCGGATGGCTCCGGATCGGACCTCTTCTTCTTTGGGGACCGATCGCGGGATCGAGAACGGGACCGCGATCGGGACCGAGAGCGGGATCGACACCGTTTATCCCCGACGAACTCCTTGAGCTTCCCCTTCTGGATCATTTTTTCGATCTCTTTCTTCAGCTCCCGACAATGGTTGGTGTCGTGACCATTTGCGCGGTGAAATCAACAGTAGCGATCCGTGCGGGATCCTAAGAATTCTCCATCCTTCTTTGGGGGGTACTTGGAGATACCTTGTCGTTCCATGACCGTTAGTACCTCCGCCATGGAGCAGTTGAGAGGAATGTCGAGATCCTCCCGCTTGTCCTTCCTTAAAGAACGCATATCATCTCTCCGACCAGAGCGGCCTCGATCCCGACTGCCCTCGGGTTTACCCTTTGACTTACGATCGTCGAAAGGTTTAACCGACTGCTTCCTTTTATTTGACTTCGGGGGCTCCAGCTCTCCAGCGGCTATCTTCGACTCCTGGACATCGATTTGCCGTTTCACCCTCTTCTGTAGTGCCTCCATATTCCACACGGCTTTCTCAGCCACGCTGTGCATTAGGTCGGAACCGTAGGGGGCCGTTAGGTTCCGAATGAATGTACGAATGGTTTCACCCTCCGAGATCTCCTCGTCAATCTCCGCCACACTAGCAGTGTACCGCTGGTAGTAGTGTGCCAACGATTCGTCGGGCCTTTGTACCACTTGGGTCAGGGACCTCACACTCTTCAGCAAACGTCTACGACCCTGGTACTGCTTAATGAACCGGTCGTGCATATCTGCCCAGCAAGTGATGCAGCCTGGGGGCAGACTAAAGAACCAGGTCAGGGCTCTTTACCCAAGTGTGTTCGGGAACAGCGTACACACTATATCTTCATTCGGGGCTCTTCCCAGACACGCCATGAGGTGCTTCTGGACATGACGAACCAGATCACCTTCACCATCGTATTCCTTTATCGTGGGGATACCCAGCCCTGGCGGGGCTAGGGTGTCTATGAGTCGAGGAACGAAGGGATGAGTAGATAGATCCCTCAGCTCCGACACCAGCGGCTTCTGCTCTCCCATGCAGAGTTTCACGATCTTTACCACCTAATCGGGGGTGATGGGACCATTCAGGGGAATGGTCCTGTGTTGTACTGGTCCTGGCCCATCAACCACGAATCTCTCTGGCTGAACGGAGATCCTACTCCTGTCCTGACCTCGGGGCGGAGCCTCCTGTACGTTCCAAACCTCTGCTGGTGGGGGCGCTTCTTCTAACGGGGGAATCTCCTCCTGCCTCCTCGCAGCCTCTCTCCGATCCAAGAAAGCCTCCACGGCTGCCAAAAACATAGGCATGGCTTCTGCCACAGCCCTCGTCAGGTCCGTAGCTGGGGGAGCCTTCTGCTCCCTATTGCCCTGGTGTTGAGCAGCAATCTCTTCGGGACCTTCATTATGCCCCCCTGTCTGGGAGAGCTCAGCAGCGGGATGGTTCTGGTTTTCCTCCTGTTCTGGTAGTGAATTCAGGGTTGTCGCAGCGGGGTGACGGGAACCACCAGATTGTCTTTGCCTTCTTTGCTTGCCAGCCGCCATTGAACGAGTAGAAGGCATATCAGCTTTTTGTTAGTTTCCCACAGATGGCGCCAATGTTGGATCACGGGGGAACTCCGTTACGGTCTTTGACGGCGATCCTAGCTCCTTCGCTCCACGCAATCCTGCAAGAGGGGATAGACCGGGCGGTGACCCAAAATCCCTCTCTGATGCTTAAATGAGTATCTCGTACGGACTGGCAAGCAGTAATCTCAAGTAATGTATTTCAACGTAAGTGATCTGAGGTGACCTCTTGCCCTTTTATAGGCGAAGAGATACCTCAGTTACCTGGTGAACCGTTTGGGGTGGTTAGCCCGTATCCCGCGTATCTCAGGTGTAATCCCGCCTATCTAGGCCATGATCTCGCTTATCTCGGCCACGCCCCGCGTATCTCGGCCACACTCCGTGTATCTTAACCACGTTCCGCGTATCTCGGCCACGCCCCGCGTATCTCGGCCTTATCCTCTGATGGCGAGTCCCGACTAACATCGGGGACTCCAGAGTTATCTCGTTGTGTCACCGCTCGGGGCCCCTCGTCATCGTGACAGGGCCTATTGTTCTCAGGGATTTGTCATCGGGGCCTACTCAGAGGCATCTCGTCGGGAGCGTTCAGCTCGCTTGTCAGGTCCGACTCTGTCAGGACCTCTCATCCTCGGGCTCCATTCGTCGGGATCCTTTGTCTGGGCCATCTTGGCCTTCGTTTAGGGCCCACCGGGCCTATTTGCCGTTTCCTCACCGTTAAAGGGCCTAACGGCTGTAGTCGAACCCATCAGAGGGTACCACGTTTGGAGAGGATGTTCCCGGGGCATGAGGAGATGTCATTGATGGTGGTGCTCCTGATGTGGCGTCGGGTTGAGTGTTTGTTTTCACAAATTCTTTGTATATAGTTTTGGCTCCCCATGGTTGGGTAGAGGTTGCTTGTTGGGGTGTTATCCCTTTGAACCCTTTATGTTTATGTTTCTATGTTTTGACGTTGTCATATGAGACCTGTCATGAATGGTTTAGTAATGCATGGTTATATGGTAGTAATAATTCATACCTTTGTGTTTTGTGATTTTCCATGTGGTGTGGACTATAGAGTAGAGTTGAGACTCGTCCTCTTATTGGATGTAGCATCCGTAGTTGTTGTTAGGAGACATGCGTCCCTGCATTGTGTGCCCCTCTTGGATATACCAAGGCATGGCGAGATTCATGTGTCATGGACACATATGTTGTAAGCTATATTCCATGAGTAGTAATGTGCAAGACTTAAGAGTGACACTTAGCATTTGTGGATAGTAATGCGTAAGGCCAATGTACCGGCACTTGGCATTTGTGAGTAGTAATGCGCAAGTCCTTAGAGTGGCCCTTGGCATTTATGGGTAGTAATGCACAAGGTCGTTTTTCAGGTACTTTACATTTATTAGTAATGCACAAGACCCATGTATACACGCGAGCGTGTTGTTCCGACGAGGCGAAACCTTAGTTTTTACCATCTCTTAGTCCACTCTAAGTAGACGTTGTTACAAGACGCTACTAGTTAATTTGGTGCGTTTTTCCATCCGTTATTTGGGAACTCCCAGCGTAACGTTGTTGCAGGGCGTTCTGTTGGCTAACCCAATTATTTGCCTTGCGATGCTAGTACGCCTCCACTTTGTTAGTCAAAGGGACGTGACGAAGGTCGTGTGATACGCCTTGTAGTTTATCCCGTCTTTCGAACCATTCTGAAGCGACGTTGTAGCATAACACTGTTAGGTTATAAAGTCTAGGTCAACGGGTCGTCAATCTAGAATTTATCTCCCACTAATGAAATGTCGGGTTCAGTGTTCCTAGGACTAGTCGTTCTGATCCATGCCCTTATACTCCCTTGGGGTAGTCGTTCTGATCCATGCCCTTATACTCCCTTGGGGTAGTCGTTCTGATATATGTCCTTCTCTTCTCTCCTTCTGACCTCCTTTCCTTCTCTCCTTCTGACCTCCTTTCCTTCTCTCCTTCTAACCTCCTGAGGCTTGTACTTCTTACCCCTGGGGCTTGTCCTACTGCTCTATGCTCTTCTGCTTCCTTGGTTCTCTTCTCCTTGCCACCCTGCAAGAGGGGCAATACCAGGCACAGAGGGGGGGGGGGGGGTGGTGCCTGATGAACCCTCTCCGATGCCTAAGTCAGTACGGTTTTAGAGAGATAAAGCTAGAGAGATGTCAGAGCAAAATTGTGCAACTTGCCAAGATGATCCAATGAAAAGTGGAAGTGGGGTATTTATAGGCAACGGTGTCATTAAGGTGGCTTAATGACATCGTTACCCTTTAAACACAGTTAATTAACATTTAAACATGTAATTAAGACCTTAGGATACGGAGAAGGTAGGCGGAGTAAACCGAGTATGGGAGTCCGAAAATGGTGCCGGGGCCCTTGGGGGAAGGGAAATCCGACCCCCAAGGGTAGGGGTTGGGTGAGGGCACCCAGCCCCTCCTAGGGAGGATGGGGTTGGCCAACCCCATCCCTCCTAGGAGAGATCGGGTTGGCCGACCCGATCTCTCCTAGGAGAGATCGGGTTGGTCCACCCGATCTCCCCTAGGGGAGATCGGGTTGGCTGACCCGATCTCCCCTAGGGGAGGTCGGGTGTGGCCACCCAACCTCACCTAGGTGAGTTTGCCTCGGCCGGACGAGCGCTTCGGCCTCGGCCGGACGAGCGCTTCGGCCTCGGCCGGACGAGCGCTTCGGCCTCGGCCGGACGAGCGCTTCGGCCTCGGCCGGACGAGCGCTTCGGCCTCGTCCGAGCCGTTGATGTTCTCGCGAAGTGTTCGGATTGAAGTTTCGATTTACAATCATTAACGGGATGATAAAAATACAACGGTTCGGAAGTCAACGGGTTCAAATTGGGCGTATATCCATCACATGCCCCCGAGTCAATCAATGGCCTAACCCTTGATTGACTCTATTTTAGGATGGTATGACACGCGCAATTTGAAACCGGGGTTTTACCTTCTTGTCTGGATGCTTGCTCACCCATGGATGCGTGTCTCTGACTCTGCCCCTACCTTATGAGATAGAGGAGTTGTAGACGTTAGAGTAGCGCGGACGTGTGCCTAAGCACGCGTCCGTCTGAGGTGGGAGTAATAAATCTATCTTTGCTATAGGCATATACTTGAAAAATACACACACGCATGGGGATGCGATATGAACATAGTTAAACGTATCCAAGCTTGGGATGCTTGAAAATAAACCCATGGAATGTTAACTAGGAGTGAACATGGATGTATCACGAATATGAGGATGTGTACTAGCATACATGCAAGTAGGAACATAAGGATGGGAGTGAGTGGAGACATGCTGCGATTGTAGTCACGAATGTATGCATGAATATATGGGGGCCATATGCATGGACGTCTAAATGTTTGAACACACGGGAGTGTGTATATGGGCATGCATATGAGTGCAAGCATGAACATGTATGTATGTATGGACGGGTTGTGAGTATAAGCATGAGTGATGACATTGATGTACCTGTAGATGTTAATCATGAATATGGGCATAAGTGCAAAGGTGAGAGCATAGACCTCTCCTTTACCTGAGGGTGGGAACTCTGCCACTCAATGGGACACAACGTTTCGCCTCCCTTGTACTAGCGTGAGCATTGTCCATTAACCTCGACCTTCGGCATGTGTAACATTTTTCCTTCATTCGTTGGAGCGTGTGTATAGCTCTTGACCTTTACCCTGCAATTTGTTCCCCATAAAAGTGAGGGTGAAAATGCTTACCAGTTTTCTTCTTACCGCCGTGAGCGAAGGAGTCTATTGACATGTGTTAAGGGTTGACCCTTCCTTCGGATGTGTTGGAGCGTTGCTCCATTTGGGGAAACTAAAAGTTCGCCCTCTTCCCTTGGTGTTAAGGTTGCCCCCGTAGTAGGCGTATCTCGCCCCTCCATGAGTAAGGGTCGATCTTTGCGTTGGTTGCTCGTATAGATGACTCACTTTTGGGAAGCTTTCTTCTTCAGACAGGGAGACCTTGAAGATCATTTTCCAAGGTAGTCAGACCAAATCTGACTGTCCTGTGTCTTGGGTGTTCGAGGTGGACTCGTATGAGGCGGGGACTCGTATGACCCCTTGTAGGTTGATTTCATGGAGAAACATAGTGTAGGCAGAGCGTTCCGAACGTACCGTTGAATCGGATGAGAGGGAAGAAACCTCTAGTTCTGCTTATCAGGCCAAGAAATTTTCTAAGTCAGGGAAGGCTGCTAATACTTCCAGTATGTTCTCATTCCATTCCCTTTTCTTTGTGATATACTTATGATTGTTCTCATGCTGCTTCCTTCTTGTTGTTAGAGCGTTCTTCCCTGGTTACCGAATGGTTCTGGTTCTTGTGGTGGGTGAGAGTTCAAGTCAATCTAAATCCAAGGCGCGGAAACCTGACTCTGAGGTCGGGCCCTCGGCTGCCAAGGAGAAGGAAACCGCGAGAGGCTCTCCTTCAAGTGCCCCCTTGCTGACTCCCTCCCATGATAAGGAGGTAGTGGTTGAAGAGGCACCCTCTTTGCTTGACAAAAGGAAACAACCTGTGGCTGGCGGTGGGGTGATCATAGGTCTTGATGTCTCTTCTATATCCCCTGCCCCCCAGCCGAGGGGCCGAGTCTCAAGTTTATTTTATCTTCATGTAGATTTGACGACTTTTGAAGGTGTTTTTGTCTTTCCTATGGGTTATGTTATTAACCCCTGCGTTGAAGATTTTTCTTTTGGTGATGGGTGTGATCATCACCTTTCATTGAGGTTCCTTTCTCTTGCCATGGCTCTGATTAAGATTAGCCTCTACTAGTATCGTAGTTGTGATCGTTGTGGGGATCATTTTGTTATATGCCCTCAATAGTGCTTGTCGTGATTCTTTGCTTCATGGTTGATTTCGTGAGATATGGAGGTTGTCTTCATAATGAGGACGTCTCCTTCCTAGTATCACCCAGTGGGTTGAAATATAAGTGCCTACCTTTGATGAGCGTACGGAGGGTGTTGTTTTTCCCTTTTTCTTGAACCTCCTCCTAGGGCTAGGCGTAGCCTTTTGATGTTCGTGGTCGGGATGGTGTCTTTACAATTCATGTCTTTGACAGATGTTTTATGATGTGCTGCCATGATAATCACTTCGGGGTATGTGGACGTGATAGCCACTTCGTGATGTGTCGGAGTGATAGCCCTTCTGTAGTGTGTGGACATGATAGCCAGTTCAGGGTATGTGGACATGATAGCCACTTCAAGGTATGTGGACATGATAGCCACTTCAGTGTATGTGGACATGATAGCCACATCACGATGTATGGAGTTGTGCTTTAGTATTCCTTTCTCATTGGAGAGCCTTCATTGCTATAGTTGCCTTTTGTGTAGGCTATGTTTGTTGGGTTAGGTCCCGATGTCTCGTCTTGTCGGATGTTGTATCCTTTATGCTCTTTAGATGTCTCCTTCATGAGTTGTGCTTGACGATGTTCAAGTCTGATACAAGCATAGGTCACGCGAGGGCGACATGCATGACAATAACATTTGTCGGAGGTTGATTTGTGTGACTTGTAAGGCAATTCTCTTCTTGATGGGTCGAGCTTATTTTGAGAGCCTTGAACTTCGGATTTCATGTCTTTGCTATCCTTCTTGGTGGTGTTGGGTTCCTTTGAGATACTTCTCTTGACTTGTGATATGGGTGGTAGGATAACTCGTTACTTTTCATGATAACCTCTTGAGCTTCTGTATATGATCCTTTGGTCATGGACTTCTCCTTTGTATATGCTTTCCTTTCTTTATCTTTCTTTTGTGCTTTCCTTCACATCATACCTGCTATCTCATCAAGAAAAAACATTATGTGTTCTTTATACAACTTTACTTTGCAATTATTTTCTCATGGAATCCTTCTCAGTATGGTGCAATGATCTCTTCTGATACCCTTTAAATGGTATACATGGTACTGTTAGACCAAAGATACGCTCTTGGTGGGCGTCGAATCTGATCACGAGACAGGCTCTCGGAGGGCACTTAACGTTTCACAGGATAGGCTCCCGGAGGGCACAGGTTAGACCAAAGATACGCTCCTGGTTGGCGTCGAAAACTGTTCACGAGACAGGCTCTCGGAGGGCACTTAACGTTTCACAGGATAGGCTCCCGGAGGGCACAGGTTAGACCAAAGATACGCTCCTGGTTGGCGTCGAAAACTGTTCACGAGACAGGCTCTCGGAGGGCACTTAACGTTTCACAGGATAGGCTCCCGGAGGGCTCAGGTTAGACCAAAGATACGCTCCTGGTTGGCGTCGAAAACTGTTCACGAGACAGGCTCTCGGAGGGCACTTAACGTTTCACAGGATAGGCTCCCGGAGGGCTCAGGTTAGACCAAAGATACGCTCCTGGTTGGCGTCGAAACTGGTAGTTTGAAATCTACCTCAAGATACGCTCTTGGGGGTGTTAGGTTATAAAGTCTAGGTCAACGGGTCGTCAATCTAGAATTTATCTCCCACTAATGAAATGTCGGGTTCAGTTCTCCTAGGACTAGTCGTTCTGATCCATGCCCTTATACTCCCTTGGGGTAGTCGTTCTGATCCATGCCCTTCTCTTCTCTCCTTCTGACCTCCTTTCCTTCTCTCCTTCTGACCTCCTTTCCTTCTCTCCTTTTGACCTCCTGAGGCTTGTACTTCTTACCCCTGGGGCTTGTCCTACTGCTCTATGCTCTTCTGCTTCCTTGGTTCTCTTCTCCTTGCCACCCTGCAAGAGGGGCAATACCAGGCACAGAGGGGGGGGGGGGGTGGTGCCTGATGAACCCTCTCCGATGCCTAAGTCAGTACGGTTTTAGAGAGATAAAGCTAGAGAGATGTCAGAGCAAAATTGTGCAACTTGCCAAGATGATCAAATGAATAGTGGAGGTGGGGTATTTATAGGCAACGGTGTCATTAAGGTAGCTTAATGACATCGTTAACCTTTAAACACAATTAATTAACCTTTAAGCACATAATTAAGACCTTAGGATTCGGAGAAGGTAGGCGGAGTGGACCGAGTATGGGAGTCCGAAAATGGTGCCGGGGCCCTTGGGGGGAGGAGAAATCCGACCCCCAGGGGTAGGGGTTGGGTGAGGGCACCCAACCCCTTCTAGGGAGGATGGGGTTGGCCAACCCCATCCCCCCTAGGGGAGATCGGGTTGGCCGACCCGATCTCTCCTAGGAGAGATCGGGTTGGCCGACCCGATCTCTCCTAGGAGAGATCAGGTTGGCCGACCCGATCTCTCCTAGGAGAGATCGGGTTGGTCCACCCGATCTCCCCTAGGGGAGATCGGGTTGGCTGACCCGATCTCCCCTAGGGGAGGTCGGGTGTGGCCACCCAACCTCACCTAGGCGAGTCTGACTCGGCCGGACGAGCGCTTCGGCCTCGTCCGAGCCGTGGGTGTTTTCGCGAAGGGTTCGGGTTGAAGTTTCGATTTACAATCATTAACGGGGTGATAAAAATAAAGCGATTCGAAAGTCAACGGGTTCAAATTGGGCGTATATCCATCACATGCCCCCGAGTCAACCAATGGCCTAACCCTTGATTGACTCTATTTCAGGATGGTATGACACGCGCAATTTGAAACCGGGGCTTTACCTCCTTGTCTGAATGCCTGCTTACCCATGGATGCGTGCCTCTGACTTTGCCCCCTGCCTTATGAGATAGAGGAATTGTAAACGTCAGAGTAGCATGGACGTGTGCCTAGGCACGCGTCCGTCTGAGGTGGGAGTAATAAATCTATCTTTGCTACAGGCGTATACTCGAAAAATACACGCTTGCATAAGGATGCAATACGAATGCACCTAAGTGACTCATGCTTCAATTTCGTGCCGGGATTTGCCTTAGTGAAGGAAAATTTCAATTTTGGTCCGAAATTTTTCTAAGTATGGGATACTAGAAAATACACCTAGGATGTTTACTAGGAGTGAACATGGACATATCATGAACATGAGGATGTGTACTAGCATACATGCAAGTAGGAACATAAGGATGGGAGTGAGTAGAGACATGCTGCGATTGTAGTCATGAATGTATGCATGAATATGTATGTATGTATGTATGGATGGGTTGTGAGTATAAGCATGAGTGATGATATTGACGTACCCGTAGATGTTATCATGAATATGAGCATAAGTGCAAAGGTGAGAGCATAGACCTCTCCTTTACTTGAGGGTGGGAACTCTGCCACTCAATGGGACACAACGTTCCGCCTCCCTCGTACTAACGTGAGCATTGTCCATTAACCTCGACCTTCGGCATGTGTAACATTTTTCCTTCATTCGTTGGAGCGTGTGTATAGCTCTCGACCTTTACCCTGCAATTTGTTCCCCATAAAAGTGAGGGTGAAAAAGCTTACAAGCTTTCTTCTTACCGCCACGAGCGAAGGGGTCTATTGACATGTGTTAAGGGTTGACCCTTCCTTCGGATGTGCTGGAGCGTTACTCTATTTGGGGAAACTAAAAGTTCGCCCTCTTCCCTTGGTGTTAAGGTTGCCCCCGTAGTAGGCGTATCTCGCCCTTCCATGAGTAAGGGTCGATCTTTGCGTTGGTTGCTCGTATAGATGACTCACTTTTTGGGAAGCTTTCTTCTTCAGACAGGGAGACCTTGAAGATCGTTTTCCAAGGTAGTCAGACCAAATCTGACCGTCCGTTGAATCAGATGAGAGGGAAGAACCCTCTAGTTCTGCTTATCAGGCTTAGAAATTTTCTAAGTCAGGGATGGCTGCTAATGCTTCCAGTATGTTCTTTTTCCCTTCTCTTTTCTTTGTGATATACTTATGATTGTTCTCATGCTGCTTCCTTCTTATTGTTAGAGCGTTCTTCCCTGGTTACCGAATGGTTCTTGTGGTGGGTGAGAGTTCAAGTCAATCTAAATCCGAGGCGCGGAAACCTGACTCTGAGGTCGGGCCCTCGGCTGCCAAGGAGAAGGAAACTGCGAGAGGCTCTCCTTCAAGTGCCCCCTTGCTGACCCCCTCCCCTGATAAGGAGGTAGTGGTTGAAGAGGCGACCTCTTTTCTAGACAAAAGGAAACAACCTGTGGCTGGCGATGGGGTGATCATAGGTCTTGATGTCTCTTCTATATCCCCTGCCCCCCAGCCGAGGGGCCGAATCTCAAGTTTATTTCATCTTCATGTAGATTTGACGACTTCTGAAGGTGTTTTTGTCTTTCCTATGGGTTATGTTATTAACCCCTGCGTTGAAGATTTTTCTTTTGGTGATGGGTGTGATCATCACCTTTCATTGAGATTCCTTTCTCTTGCCATGGCTCTGATTAAGATAGCAGATTCTTGCTTTGGAGTTTGGTGGAGACTGCTCCTGAGTTAGCCTCTACTAGTATCGTAGTTGTGATCGTTGTGGGGATCGTTTTGTTATATGCCCCCAATAGTGCTTGTCGTGATTCTTTGCTTCATGGTTGATTTCGTGAGATATGGAGGTTGTCTTCATAATGAGGACGTCTCCTTCCTGGTATCACCCATTGGGTTGAAATATAAGTGCCTACCTTTGATGAGCGTACGAATGGTGTTGTTTTTCCTTTTTCTTGAACCTCCTCCTAGGGCTAGGCGTGTCCTTTTGATGTTCGTGGTCGGGATGGTGTCTTTACAATTCATGTCTTTGACATATGTTTTATGATGTGCTGCCATGATAATCACTTTGGGGTATGTGGACGTGATAGCCACTTCGTGATGTGTCGGAGTGATAGCCCTTCTGTAGTGTGTGGACATGATAGCCAGTTCAGGGTATGTGGACATGATAGCCACTTCAAGGTATGTGGACATGATAGCCACTTCAAGGTATGTGGACATGATAGCCACCTCAAGGTATGTGGACATGATAGCCACTTCAGTGTATGTGGACATGATAGCCACATCACGATGTATGGAGTTGTGCTTTAGTATTCCTTTCTCATTGGAGAGCCTTCGTTGCTATAGTTGCCTTTTGTGTAGGCTATGTTTGTTGGGTTAGGTCCCGATGTCTCGTCTTGTCGGATGTTGTATCCTTTATGCTCTTTAGATGTCTCCTTCATGAGTTGTGCTTGACGATGTTCAAGTCTGATATGAGCATAGGTCACGCGAGGGCGACATGCATGACAATAACATTTGTCGGAGGTTGATTTGTGTGACTTGTAAGGCAATTCTCTTCTTGATGGGTCGAGCTTATTTTGAGGGCCTTGAACTTTGGATTTCATGTCTTTGCTATCCTTCTTGGTGGTGTTGGGTTCCTTTGAGATACTTCTCTTGACTTGTGATATGGGTGATAGGATAACTCGTTACTTTTCATGATAACCTCTTGTGCTTCTGTATATGATCCTTTGGTCATGGACTCTTCTTTTGGTGTGTTTCCTTTACTTGTCTTTCTTTCGTGCTTTCCTTCGTGTCATACCTGCCATTTCATAAAGAAAAAACATTACTTGTTCTTCACATTACTTTACTTAGAAATTTCTTTCTCATGGTATCCTTCTGAGCATGGTGTGATGATCTCTTCTGATACCCCTTACACGGTATACGTTGTACTGTTAGACCAAAGATACGCTCTTGGTGGGCGTCGAAATCTGTTCACGAGACAGGCTCTCGGACGGCACTTAACGTTTCACAGGATAGGCTCCCGGAGGGCACAGGTTAGTCCACCGATACGTTCTTGACGGGCGTCAAAATCTGTTCACGAGACAGGCTCTCGGACGGCACTTAACGTTTCACAGGATAGGCTCCCGGAGGGCACAGGTTAGTCCACCGATACGTTCTTGAAGGGCGTCAAAATCTGTTCACGAGACAGGCTCTCGGACGGCACTTAACGTTTCACAGGATAGGCTCCCGGAGGGCTCAGGTTAGACCAAAGATACGCTCCTGGTAGGCGTCGAACTGGTAGTTTGAAATCTACCTCAAGATACGCTCTTGGGGGCGTCGAACTGGTAGTGTTTTTTCTACCTCAAGATACGCTCTGGGGGCGTCGAATCTGGTAGGTTGCAAATCTACCTCAAGATACGCTCCTGGGGGCGTCGAATTCGTAGTTTTTGGAAACCACTCTCAAGATACGCTCTTGGTGCGTCGAAGTCGTAGTGTAATAACTACTCTCAAGATACGCTCTTGGGGGCGTCGAAGGTCGTAGTATGAACACTACTCTCAAGATACGCTCTTGGGGGCGTCGAATGTCGTAGTGTAATAACTACTCTCAAGATACGCTCTTGGGGGCGTCGAAGGTCGTAGTATGAACACTACTCTCAAGATACGCTCTTGGGGGCGTCGAATGTCGTAGTATGAAAACTACTCTCAAGATACGCTCTTGGGGGCGTCGAATGTCGTAGTATGAAAACTACTCTCAAGATACGCTCTTGGGGTCGTCGAATGTCGTAGTATGAAAACTACTCTCAAGATACGCTCTTGGGGGCGTCGAATCTGTTCGCGAGATAGGCTCCCGGAGGGCTCATAATGTTACCGTATCTTGTGTCCTTTCTCATGTAGGGTGCGTCTTTGGTATGCTTTTCGAGTCTTTACTTGACTTTTCCTTCTATGATATTGCATGCTATCACGCTTTTCCTTCAATGTGGGAGATCACCTCTCGAGGGCGATGTTTGTGTGTTGCCAACTTAGGACGAGTTCGTATAGGGAGTTGATGATGTTTTCCTCTTAGGTGACCTTTTTTAGGAAAAGTGGTATTGCATGTTCTTGTGATCTTCTGCCTCTAATCTCTTCTTTTACACTTAGGTGGACTACCAAGCACTTATTCGTTTGGTGCCCCCCAAGTTGCTTGGTGGTCACACCGCCTTTCATACTTGGCCGTTGAAGGTCCCTCGTTCACTTTCTTGGTTGGGTACCTCTTATGCTCGGGGCTCCCTTGTCTGCTTGTTTGAATGCGATGAGTGTCCCTTGTAGGATTTACTCTTTCTCATGCTTGCTTGTTTCAGTCATAGGCATGGTTTGGATGATGCCTTTGTCGGATGTGTCTATGGAGGTTGGGCGGAAGAGCTTTTGCTTTGGGTGGGTGGGGGTGGATTTCATTCTCTTGATAACTAGGATGTGGCAATGTTTGTATCCTAGGGGTGCTTGTAAATTCTTTCCCCCCCTTCCTTGTGTTTTAGGTTGAAAAGCTCTCTCATAGAATGGCGTCTTGTGTTGTTAATCTCGTAGGTGTGTTTCAGACTAGTCAATCTAATCCATGCTCTTTGCTCGTGCATGGGGGGGGGTCTGACCGGGCTGTGATAGTCTTCTTGGAGTGTTGTGGCACTTAGTGAGGTTTTGCCTTTTCCTTCCCATTGGAGTATTCTTCAATGCCTTTAGGGGTGTCACATTGGTCATGCTCCTCCCACCTTGAATCTTGATTATAGACTTTCTTTGAATTAGGACTTGAACTAAAAAAGGATGTCTTTCTCTAGGTTTGAAGGTGATGTTCCATGATTTTCCATGGGTTTGTCCCCGTATTGGCTATTCCTTGTTGGATAACTTCATTAGAGGCTGCGTTTGTATTGCGTACGTATACGTGTTTGAGGTGTGTTGAGCTGACAAGTCCCTCCTTTTTTGTTTTGTCATAACCTTCATTCATCATGTATTCGGCGTATGGCCTTAAAGGCGGGATATTTTTCTAGTGCCCCTTTTATCGGGGTTCTCCTCTTGATGGGATGCCAGAGTCAAATGTCTTATCATTTGCAGACAAGGTGATTGATCTGGATGTGCGTCTAGTGTGAGGGTCAATCTTGAAACCTTACTCCCCAAGCTTTTGAGCTCTTCTTTGGTTGATCTTGTAGAACTATTATCCTGCCCTAAGGCTCTTGATAGGAGATGTATCTACCGATGTTTATTCTATTAGGACTTGTATCCTTGGTTGCCTTCCTTTCTTGTGAGATGGCGAAGGAGTGTTTGTGAACACTCCAATGTGTCGTACTTGGTAGAGGTATGCGCCTTAATCTTTATGGCGTTGTCTTGAATCTTCGTGTACCTATCTCTGATGAACATGTTATTCATTACATATATAGTGCGGAGTCCAAGGATCTCCGGGTTAGGATCATAGTTTGAGAACAGAGACATAGTCATCTATTAGATAACCTCTTTATCTACGGAGTTTATTTTTGCAAGAATAAATGCAAGGATACTTGTAAGGATATGTGTTCCATCCTTGTTCCTGGTTCATTTGCAGTGCCGTGTCCCTAATGGGTGTGTTGATGTTCTGACCACCTTTACTAGTAGGGGGTCCTTTGGTATTAGGTATGCCTGGCTTTTCTCTAGTATCATCAATGGTTGGTCATGGGAGATGTCTGACGGACTCCCTTTATGCACTATGGTTCTCCCCTTTTAAAGCTTGATGATAGTGTCGCTATTCTTCCTTTGCTAAGCTTGGCGTCTTTGAGAGTTTTTGATGGAAGTGTATTCCATTACCTCTGATGGTGGGCGTTACCCATGTGATATGGTCTCCTCCATTTTTGGAGGGATGTGTTCGCGGCTACCCCCTCTTGTGGTAATGGGCGTTTGTGGGGAGGACATGTTGTGACTGGTGCCCCCCTTGCATACCAATGCCAGATGGGATCCTTTGACGGGCTTGGCCCTAGGATGCTTAGTGGAAGGTTGTAGTAGGGGTAATCCTTTGTGACCTTCATGGTAGTTCCTCTATAGGATGTTGGGAGTGCTCAACTTATTTTTGTAAGTGAGCCTTCCATCTTGTGATCTTTCCCAGAAACTTGACCTTATAGGTGTTCTTTGGGATTGAGGAATCTGTTGCTTGTGCATCTCTTGATTGACGACGGCCTTTTTCTGATTCTTCTAGTGGTCCACCTGTGTATATATATATCACGGAGCCCGAAGGTGTCCGGTATGGTCATTCTTGGAAAACATGTTGATATCAAGTATCAAAATCTACCCCTTTTAGGGAGTTGACTTGTTATGCAGTTAAATTAAATAAGAGGATATTGGAAGGATATGAGTGTGGGGGGTTGATTCCCCTTGCTTCCTTGGTAATGTAGTTGTCTTCCTCCAGTAGTCTGTGTGTATTCCTTCCACTTGAGGAATATAAGGTCGCATCCTTGCAAGGCGGACTAGGTGGAGATGTATCCTTCATGTATGCTATGTGTGATCTCACTCCACTATGTTTCTCCATGAGACTTCCCATTGTAGTAGCTATGTACTAACATGGTATGGTACTCTATGAGTCCCCTGTTCAAATTCTTGTCTTTTCGACTGCTCCCCTGTCCTAGGGGGATGTGTGCCAAGGGTTGTAATGCATGAGGGGTTTGGACCTGTCGTGCTGTATCATGGGTAGGTGGTTGCCTTGTTGTGTTGTTAGGACTATGTCCCTCTCTTTTAGCTTTCCTTGATATGTCCCTTAGTCATGTCTGTAGTGATACGGACTGTATGTGTACATTGCCAGGGTGGATGTTGGAACTCCTATATCCTTGTTGGTCTGGCGTGTATGTCCTCCCTTAATGCGGTGTATGTCCCTGTTGGGGTACTTAGTTGAATCCATGCCTCCTTGGAGGTTTTACCTGTCTATCTGCCCCCAGAGGGGTGTATACTCTGGCATCCTACTGTGTCTGTTGCTGCCTTGGAGGCACAGACTGCTGCCTTCCCCCTGGGGGTGGCCTTTGGTTGTCTCTCCTATGTTCTCCTCGTTGCCCTGTTCAAGGGTGCGAGTGGCGTTCTTATGTTGGAATTTGCTCCTCTTCATGAGTTTCTTCTCCTTCCTGTCGGTGTTGCCTTTCCTGCGTATTCCTTAGGGTCTCTCTGTAAGCTAGTGGTGCCTCATAGTGGTATCCCTGTGGAGGTGCCGTGTATTGGGATGGCACTTCTTGTTGCCCCCCTGTCCCTGTGGCTTCCTAGTCAATGGAGTTGTAGCTGTGGAAGCCTCCTAGCCAGCTGGGCGTGAAGGTTCTCCTTCCTGCTTGTTAGGCTGGGGTGCCTGTGGGGTTACCTGAGACTCTGTGTGTGCAGGCTGTTTCTCTGGGTTAGGCAGCCTTGTTGGAGGTATAGGCTGTCTTTCTTGCCTATTGCCCCCAGGTGGGTGATTATCTCTAGACACTAAGTTGTTCGTCTTCGCTCTCGTGATTGTCAGGCTTTCTGCTCGAAGCCCACAGACGGCGCCAAGTGTTAGGTTATAAAGTCTAGGTCAACGGGTCGTCAATCTAGAATTTATCTCCCACTAATGAAATGTCGGGTTCAGTTCTCCTAGGACTAGTCGTTCTGATCCATGCCCTTACACTCCCTTGGGGTAGTCGTTCTGATCCATGCCCTTCTCTTCTCTCCTTCTGACCTCCTTTCCTTCTCTCCTTCTGACCTCCTTTCCTTCTCTCCTTTTGACCTCCTGAGGCTTGTACTTCTTACCCCTGGGGCTTGTCCTACTGCTCTATGCTCTTCTGCTTCCTTGGTTCTCTTCTCCTTGCCACCCTGCAAGAGGGGCAATACCAGGCACAGAGGGGGGGGTGGTGCCTGATGAACCCTCTCCGATGCCTAAGTCAGTACGGTTTTAGAGAGATAAAGCTAGAGAGATGTCAGAGCAAAATTGTGCAACTTGCCAAGATGATCAAATGAATAGTGGAGGTGGGGTATTTATAGGCAACGGTGTCATTAAGGTAGCTTAATGACATCGTTAACCTTTAAACACAATTAATTAACCTTTAAGCACATAATTAAGACCTTAGGATTCGGAGAAGGTAGGCGGAGTGGACCGAGTATGGGAGTCCGAAAATGGTGCCGGGGCCCTTGGGGGGAGGAGAAATCCGACCCCCAGGGGTAGGGGTTGGGTGAGGGCACCCAACCCCTTCTAGGGAGGATGGGGTTGGCCAACCCCATCCCCCCTAGGGGAGATCGGGTTGGCCGACCCGATCTCTCCTAGGAGAGATCGGGTTGGCCGAACCGATCTCTCCTAGGAGAGATCGGGTTGGTCCACCCGATCTCCCCTAGGGGAGATCGGGTTGGCTGACCCGATCTCCCCTAGGGGAGGTCGGGTGTGGCCACCCAACCTCACCTAGGCGAGTCTGACTCGGCCGGACGAGCGCTTCGGCCTCGTCCGAGCCGTGGGTGTTTTCGCGAAGGGTTCGGGTTGAAGTTTCGATTTACAATCATTAACGGGGTGATAAAAATAAAGCGATTCGGAAGTCAACGGGTTCAAATTGGGCGTATATCCATCAGGGGGCGTCGAATCTGGTAGTGTTTTTTCTACCTCAAGATACGTTCGCGGGATAGGCTCCCGGAGGGCACAGGGTTCGTAGTTTTAGAACTACTCTCAAACGCTATTGGGGGCGTCGAATGTGTTCGCGGGATTGGCTCCCGGAGGGCTCATAATGTTACCTTATCTTGTGTCCTTTCACATGTAGGGTGCGTCTTTGGTATGCTTTTCGAGTCTTTACTTGACTTTTCCTTCTATGATATTGCATGCTACCACGATTTTCCTTCAATGTGGGAGATCACCTCTCGAGGGCGATGTTTGTGTGTTGCCAACTTAGGACGAGTTCGTTAGGGAGTTGATGATGTTTTCCTCTTATGTGACCTCTTCTAGGAAAAGTGGTATTGCCTGTTCTTGTGGTCTTCTGCCTCTAATCTCTTCTTTTACACTTAGGTGGACTACCAAGCACTTATTCGTTTGGTGCCCCCCAAGTTGCTTGGTGGTCACACCGCCTTTCATATTTGGCCGTTGAAGGCCCCTCGTTCATTTTCTTGGTTGGGTACCCCTTATGCTCAGGGCTCCCTTGTCTGCTTGTTTGAATGCGATGAGTGTCCCTTGTAGGATTTACTCTTTCTCATGCTTGCTTGTTTCAGTCATAGGCATGGTTTGGATGATGCCTTTGTCGGATGTGTCTTTGGAGGTTGGGTGGAAGAGCTTTTGCTTTGGGTGGGTGGGGGTGGATTTCATTCTCTTGATAACTAGGATGTGGCAATGTTTGTATCCTAGGGGTGCTTGTAAATTCTTTCCCCCCCTTCCTTGTGTTTTAGGTTGAAAAGCTCTCTCATAGAATGGCGTCTTGAGTTGTTAATCTCGTAGGTGTGTTTCAGACTACTCAATCTGATCCATGCTCTTTGCTCGTGCATGGGGGGTCTGACCGGGCTGTGATAATCTTGGAGTGTTGTGGCACTTAGTGTGCTTTGCCTTTTCCTTTACATTGGAGTATTCTTCAATGCTTTTATGGAGTGTCACATTGGTCATGCTCCTCCCATCTTGAATCTTGATTATAGACTTCCTTTGAATTAGGACTTGAACCTAAAAATGATGTTTTCCTTTAGGTTTGCAAGTGATGCTCCATGATTTTCCATGGGTTTGCCCCCGTATTGGCTATTCCTTGTTGGATAGCTTCATTAGAGATTGCATTTGTATTGCGTACGTATACGTGTTTGAGGTGTGTTGAACTGACAAGTCCCTCCTTTTTCGTTTTGTCATATCCTTCATTCACCATGTATTCGGCGTATGGCCTTAAAGGCGGGATATTTTTCTAGTGTCCCTTTTATCGGGGTTCTCCTCTTGATGGGATGTCAGGGTCAAATGTCTTATCATTTGCAGACAAGGTGGTTGATCGGGATGTGCGTCTAGTGTGAGGGTCGATCTTGAAACCTTACTCCCCAAGCTTTAGAGCTCTTCTTTGGTTGATCTTGTAGAACTATTATCCTGCCCTAAGGCTCTTGGTAGGAGATGTATCTCCTTTTTCATACTCTAATTGTTGCACTATCTCTTTTGCTAATCTTGCATCTTTAGAGTTTCTCTCTTGGTGCATGACTTCAATGACCGGATTTTCTACCGATGTTTGTTTTGTTAGGACTTGTATCCTTGGCTGCCTTTCTTTCTTGTGCGATGACGAGGGAGTGTTTATGAACACTCAAATGTGTCGTACTTGGTAGAGGTATGCGCCTAATATTTATGGCGCTGTCTTGAATCTTCGTGTACCTATCTTTAATGAACATGTTATTCATTGCATATATGATACGGAGTCCAAGGATCTCCGGGTTAGGATCATATTTTGAGAACAGAGACATAGTCATCTATTAGATGACCTCTTTATCTACGGAGTTTATTTTTGCAAGGATAAATGCAAGGATACTTGTAAGGATATGTGTTCCATCCTTTTCCTGGTTCATTTGCAGTGCCGTGTCCCTAATGGGTGTGTTGATGTTCTGACCACCTTTATTAGTAGGGGATCCCTTGGTATTAGGTATGCCTGACTCTTCTCTAGTATCATCAATGGTTGGTCATGGGAGATGTCTGACGGACTCCCTTCATGTACTATGGTTCTCTTCATGTCAAAGTTGGTGATTCCCTCTCTTATGACTAATATATCCTTGTGTGGAAATACTATGTTTTCCATGTCCCTTTTTAAAAGCTTGATGATGGTGTCGCCATTCTTCCTTTGCTAGGTTTGGTGTCCTTGAGCGTTTTTTATGGAGGTGTATTCCATTACCTGGGATGAGCTTTCTAAGTGTAGTTGTATCTCCTGGCTATTTTGTGAAATCATAAAGATCCGCTGGAGGTGTTTGCCTCTGATGGTGGGCGTTACCCATGTGATATGGTTTCCTCCATTTTTGGAGGGATGTGTTCGCGGCTACCCCTCTTGTGCTAATGGGCGTTTGTGGGGAGGGCATGTTGTGGCTGGTGCCCCCCTTGCATACTGATGGATATACGCCCAATTTGAACCCGTTGACTTCCGAACCGTTGTATTTTTATCGTCCCATTTATGATTGCAAATCGAAACTTCAACCCGGACACTTCGCGAGAACACCAACGGCTCGGACGGGGCCGAAGCGCCCGTCCGACAACGAAGAACTCACCTAGGTGAGGTCGGGTGGCCACACCCGACCTCCCCTAGGGGAGATCGGGTCAGCCAACCCGATCTCCCCTAGGGGAGATCGGGTGGACCAACCCGATCTCTCCTAGGAGAGATCGGGTCAGCCGACCCGATCTCTCCTAGGAGAGATCGGGTCGGCCAACCCGATCTCTCCTAGGAGAGATCGGGTTGGCCAACCCGATCTCTCCTAGGAGAGATCGGGTCGGCTGACCCGATCCCTCCTAGGAGGGATGGGGTTGGCCAACCCCACCCTCCCTAGGAGGGGTTGGGTGCCCTCACCCAACCCCTACCCTTGGGGGTCGGATTCCTCCCCCCCCAAGGGTCCCGACACCCCTCTCAGACGCCCATGCTCGGTCCAGTCTGCCTACCTCCTCCGAATCCTAAGGTCTTAATTATATACTTAAAGGTTAATTAATTGTGTTTAGAGGTTAACGATGTCATTAAGCCACCTTAATGACACCGTTGCCTATAAATACCCCACCTTCACAACTCATTTGGAGATCTGGGCAAGTTGCACAATTTTGCTCTGACATCTCTCTAGCTTTATCTCTCTAAAACCGTACTGACTTAGGCATCGGAGAGGGTTCATCAGGCACCCCCCCCCCCTCTGTGCCTGGTATTGCCCCTCTTGCAGGGTAGCAAGGAGAAGAGAGCCAAGGAAGCAGAAGAGCATAGAGCAGTAGGACAAGCCTCAGGAGGTCAGAAGGAGGGAAGGAAAGGAGGTCAGAAGGAGAGAAGGAAAGGAGGTCAGAAGGAGAGAAGGAAAGGAGGTCAGAAGGAGAGAAGGAAAGGAGGTCAGAAGGAGAGAAGGAAAGGAGGTCAGAAGGAGAGAAGGAAAGGAGGTCAGAAGGAGAGAAGAGAAGGACACATATCAGAACGACTACCCCAAGGGAGTATAAGGGCACGGATCAGAATGACTAGTCCTAGGAGCACTGAACCCGACATTTCATTAGTGGGAGATAAATTCTAGATTGACGACCCGTTGACCTAGACTTTATAACCTAACACTTGGCGCCGTCTGTGGGCTTCGAACAGAAAGCCTGACAATCACGAGAGCGAAGACGAACAACTTAGTGTCTAGAGATAATCGCCCACCTGGGGGCAATAGGCAAGAAAGACATCCTATACCTCCAGCAAGGCAGCCTAACCCAGAGAAACAGCCTGCACACCAGAGCCTCAGATAGCCCCACAGGCACCCCAACCTAACAAGCAGGGAGGAGGCTTCCACAGCTCCAACTCCATTGACTAGGAAGCCACAGGGACAGGGGGGCAACAAGGAGTGCCATCCCAATACACGGCACCTCCACAGGGGTACTACTATGAGGCACAACCTCAAGGGTATCCATATGAAATAATGACTCAAAGGAACGACAATCGTGCCCACACAACCAACATAAGGCCCACATACTCGCAAGGAGCACAGACAATGACTCCAAGGTTGATGCACGCATTGGATGAGCTGCTAGCTTATAGGGAGACCCTGAGGAACAGGCAGAGAAGGCAACACCAGCATGAAGAAGAAGAAGTTCATGAGGAAGAACAAGTCCCAGAAGAAAAACACCACTTGCACCCTCGAACAGGGCAGTGAGAAGAACAAAGGAGAGACAACCAAAGGCCACCCCCAGAGGGAAGGCAGCAGTCTGTGCCTCCAAGGCAGCAACAGACACAGCAGGATGCCAGGGCATACACACCTCTGGGGGCAGATAGACAGGCAAGACCTCCAAGGAGGCATGGATTCAACCAAGTACCCCAACATGGACATATACCGCACTAAGGGAGGACATACATGCCAGACCAACAAGGATATAGAAGTTCCAACATCAACCATGGCAATGTACACATACAGTCCGTATCACCACAGACATGCCTAGGGGACATACCAAGGAAAGCTCAAAGGGAGGGACATAGTCCCAACAACACAATAAAGCAACCACCTACCCATGACACAGCACGACAGGTCCAAACCCCTTGTGCATGACAACCCTTGGCACACGTCCTCCTAGGACAGAGGAGGAGTTGAAAAGACAAGGATTTGAACAGGGAACTAATAGAGTACCACACCACGTCAGCACATAGCTACTACAATGGGAAGTCTCATGGAGAGACATAGTTGAGTGAGACCGCACATAGCATACATGAAGGATACACCTCCACCTAGTCCGCCTTGCAAGGATGCGACCTCATATTCCTCAAGTGGAAGGAATACACACAGACTAATGGAGGAAGACAGTTACATTACCATGGAAGCAGGGGATTTCAACACCCCACACCCATATCCTTCCCATATCCTCTTATTTAATTTAACTGCATAACAAGTCAACTCCCTAAAAGGAGTAGATTATGATACTTAACATCAACATGTTTTCCAAGAATGACTATACCGGACGCCTTCGGGCTCCGTGATATATATATACACAGGTGGACCACTAGAAGAATCAGTAAAAGGCCGTCGACAATCAAGAGATGCACAAGCAACAGATTCCTCAATCCCAAAGAACACCTATAAGGTCAAGTTTCTGGGAAAGATCACAAGATGGAAAGCTCACTTACAAAAATAAGTTGAGCACTCCCAACATCCTATAGAGGAACTACCATGAAGGATTACCCCTACTACAACCGTCCACTAAGCATCCTAGGGCCAAGCCCGTCAAAGGATCCCATCTGGCATTGGTATGCAAGGGGGGCACCAGTCACAACATGCCCTCCCCACAAACGCCCATTAGCACAAGAGGGGGTAGCCGCGAACACATCCCTCCAAAAATGGAGGAAACCATATCACATGGGTAACGCCCACCATCAAAGGCAAACACCTCCAGCGGATCTTTATGATTTCACAAAATAGCCAGGAGACACAACCACACTTAGAAAGCTCATCCAAGATAATGGAATACACTTCCATCAAAAACCCTCAAGGACACCAAGCCTAGCAAAGGAAGAACGGTGACACCATCATCAAGCTTTTAAAAAGGGATATGGAAAACATAGTATTTCCACACAATGATATGTTAGTCATAAGAGAGGGAGTCACCAACTTTGACATGAAGAGAACCATAGTACATGAAAGGAGTCCGTCAGACATCTCCCATGACCAACCATTGATGATACTAGAGAAGAGTCAGGCATACCTAATACCAAGGGACCCCCTACTAGTAAAGGTGGTAAGAACATCAACACACCCATTAGGAACACGGCACTGCAAATGAACCAGGAAAAGGATGGAGCAAGTATCCTTACAAGTATCCTTGCATTTATCCTTGCAAAAATTAACTCCGTAGAAAAGAGGTCATCTAATAGATGACTATGTCTCTGTTCTCAAAATATGATCCTAACCCGGAGATCCTTGGACTCCGTACTATGTATGTAATGAATAACATGTTCATCAGAGACAGGTACACGAAGATTCAAGACAGCGCCATAAAGATTAAGGCGCATACCTTTACCAAGTACGACACATTGGAGTGTTCACAAACACTCCTTCGACATCTCACAAGAAAGGAAGGCAACCAAGGATACAAGTCTTAACAAAACAAACATCGGTAGAAAATCCGGTCATTGAAGTCATGCACCAAGAGAGAAACTCTAAGGATGCAAGATTAGCAAAAGAGATAGTCCAACAACTAGAGTATGAAAAAGGAGATACATCTCCTACCAAGAGCCTTAGGGCAGGATAATAGTTATACAAGATCAACCAAAGAAGAGCTCTAAAGCTTGGGAAGTAAGGTTTCAAGATCGACCCTCGCACTAGACGCACTTCCCGATCAACCACCTTGTCTGCAAATGATAAGACATTTGACCCTAGCATCCCATCAAGAGGAGAACCCCGATAAAAGGGGCACTAGAAAAATATCCCGCCTCTAAGGCCATACGCCGAATACATGATGAATGAAGGTTATGACAAAACAAAAAAGGAGAGACTTGTCAGCTCAACACACCTCAAACACGTATACGTACGCAATACAAATGCAGCCTCTAATGAAGTTATCCAACAAGGAATACCAATACGAGGGCAAACCCATGGAAATTCAGGGAACATCACCGGCGAACCTAAAGGAAAACGTCCTTTTTAGGTTCAAGTCCTAATTCAAAAGAAGCCTATAACCAAGATTCAAGGTGGGAGGAGCATGACCAATGTGACACTCCCCAAAGGCATTGAAGAATACTCCAATGTGAAGGAAAAGGCAAGGCACTCTAAGTGCCACAACACTCCAAGAAGATACAGCCCGGTCAGACCCCCACACCCCCATGCACGAGCAAAGAGCATGGATCAGATTGAATAGTCTGAAAAACGCCTACGAGATTAACAACTCAAGACACCATTCTATGAGAGAGCTCTTCAACCTACACAAGGAAAGGGGCGAAAAATTTACAAGCACCCCTAGGATACAGACACTGCCACATCCTAGTTATCAAGAGAATGAAATCCACCCCCAACCACCCAAAGCAAAAGCCCTTCCACCCAATCCCTAAAGATACATCCGACAAAGGCATTATCCAAGCCATGCCTATGACCGAAACAAGCAAACAAAGGAGCCCCGAGCATAAGGGGCACCCAACCAAGAAAGTGAACGAGGGGCCTTCAACGGCCAAATATGAAAGGCGGTGTGACCACCAAGCAACTTGGGGGGCACCAAACGAATAAGTGCTTGGTAGTCCACCTAAGTGTAAAAGAAGAGATTAGAGGCAGAAGATCACAATAACATGCAATACCACCTTTCCCAGAAAAGGTCACATAGGAGGAAAACATCTTCAACTTCCTATATGAACTCGCCCTAAGTTGGCAACACACAAACATCGCCCTCGAGAGGTGATCTCCCATACTGAAGGAAAAGCGTGATAGCATGCAATATCATAAAAGGAAAAGTCAAGCAAAGACTCGAAAAGCATACCAAAGATGCACCCTACATGAGAAAGGACACAAGGTAAGGTAATATTATGAGCCCTCCGGGAGCCTATCCCGCGAACAGATTTCGACGCCCCCAAGAGCGTATCTTGAGAGTAGTTTATATACTACGACATTCGACGCCCCCAAGAGCGTATCTTGAGAGTAGTGTTCATACTACGACCTTCGACGCCCCCAAGAGCGTATCTTGAGAGTAGTTTATACACTACGACCTTCGACGCACCAAGAGCGTATCTTGAGAGTGGTTTCCAAAAACTACGAATTTCGACGCCCCCAAGAGCGTATCTTGAGAGTAGTGTTCATACTACGACCTTCGACGCCCCCAAGAGCGTATCTTGAGAGTAGTTTATACACTACGACCTTCGACGCACCAAGAGCGTATCTTGAGAGTGGTTTCCAAAAACTACGAATTCGACGCCCCCAAGAGCGTATCTTGAGGTAGATTTGCAACCTACCAGATTCGACGCCCCCAAGAGCGTATCTTGAGGTAGAAAAAACACTACCAGTTCGACGCCCCCAAGAGCGTATCTTGAGGTAGATTTCAAACTACCAGTTCGACGCCCACCAGGAGCGTATCTTTGGTCTAACCTGAGCCCTCCGGGAGCCTATCCTGCGAAACGTTAAGTGCCGTCCGAGAGCCTGTCTCGTGAACAGTTTGACACCCGTCAAGAAGGTATCGGTGGACTAACCTGTGCCCTCCGGGAGCCTATCCTGTGAAACGTTAAGTGCCGTCCGAGAGCCTGTCTCGTGAACAGTTTGACACCCGTCAAGAAGGTATTGGTGGACTAACCTGTGCCCTCCGGGAGCCTATCCTGTGAAACGTTAAGTGCCGTCCGAGAGCCTGTCTCGTGAACAGTTTGACACCCGTCAAGAAGGTATTGGTGGACTAACCTGTGCCCTCCGGGAGCCTATCCTGTGAAACGTTAAGTGCCGTCCGAGAGCCTGTCTCGTGAACAGTTTGACACCCGTCAAGAAGGTATCGGTGGACTAACCTGTGCCCTCCGGGAGCCTATCCTGTGAAACGTTAAGTGCCGTCCGAGAGCCTGTCTCGTGAACAGATTTCGACGCCCACCAAGAGCGTATCTTTGGTCTAACAGTACAACGTATACCGTGTAATGGGTATCAGAAGAGATCATCACACCATGCTTAGAAGGATACCATGCTTAGAAGGATACCATGCTCAGAAGGATACCATGAGAAAGAAATTTCTAAGTAAAGTAATGGGAAGAACACATAATGTTTTTTCTTGATGAGATAGCAGGTATGATGTAAAGGAAAGCACAAAAGAAAGATAAAGAAAGGAAAACACACCAAGAGAAGAGTCCATGACCAAAGGATCATATACAGAAGCACAAGAGGTTATCATGAAAAGTAACGAGTTATCCTACCACCCATATCACAAGTCAAGAGAAGTATCTCAAAGGAACCCAACACCACCAAGAAGGATAGCAAAGACATGAAATCCGAAGGCATGTCGCCCTCGCGTGACCTATGCTCGTATCAGACTTGAACATCGTCAAGCACAACTCATGAAGGAGACATCTAAAGAGCATAAAGGATAGAACATCCGACAAGACGAGACATCGGGACCTAACCCAACAGACATAGCCCACACAAAAGGCAAATATAGCAATGAAGGCTCTCCAATGAGAAAGGAATACTAAAGCACAACCTCATACATCGTGATATGGCTATCATGTCCACATACCTTGAAGTGGCTATCATGTCCACATACCTTGAAGTGGCTATCATGTCCACATACTTTGAAGTGGCTATCATGTCCACATACCTTGAGGTGGCTATCATGTCCACATACCTTGAAGTGGCTATCATGTCCACATACCTTGAAGTGGCTATCATGTCCACATACTTTGAAGTGGCTATCATGTCCACATACCTTGAGGTGGCTATCATGTCCACATACCTTGAAGTGGCTATCATGTCCACATACCTTGAAGTGGCTATCATGTCCACATACCTTGAAGTGGCTATCATGTCCACATACCCTGAAGTGGCTATCATGTCCACACACTACAGAAGGGCTATCACTCCGACACATCACGAAGTGGCTATCACGTTCACATACCCCGAAGTGTTTATCACGGCAGCACATCATAAAACATCTGTCAAAGACATGCATTGTAAAGACACCATCCCGACCACGAACATCAAAAGGCTACGCCTAGCCTTAGGAGGAGGTTCAAGAAAAAGGAAAAACAACACCCTTCGTACGCTCATCAAAGGTAGGCACTTATATTTCAACCCAATGGGTGATACCAGGAAGGAGACGTCCTCATTATGAAGACAACCTCCATATCTCACGAAATCAACCATGAAGCAAAGAATCACGACAAGCACTATTGAGGACATATAACAAAACAATCCCCACAACGATCACAACTACGACACTAGTAGAGGCTAATTCAAGAGCAGTCTCCACCAAACTCCAAAGCAAGAATTTGCCATCTTAATCAGAGCCATGGCAAGAGAGGGGAACCTCAGTGTAAGATGATGATCACACCCGTCACCAAAAGAAAAATCTTCAACGCAGGGGTTAATAACATAACCCATAGGAAAGACAAAGACACCTTCAAAAGTCGTCAAATCCATATGAAGATGAAATAAACTTGAGACTCGGCCCCTCGGCTGGGGGGCAGGGGATAGAGAAGAGACATCAAGACCTATGATCACCCCATCGCCAGCCACAGGTCGTTCCCTTTTGTCAAGCAAAGAGGGCGCCTCTTCAACCACTACCTCCTTATCATGGGAGGGAGTCAGAAAGGGGGCACTTGAAGGAGAGCCTCTCGCGGTTTCCTTCTCCTTGGCAGCCGAGGGCCCGACCTCAGAGTCAGATTTCTGTGCCTTGGATTTAGATTGACTTGAACTCTCACCCACCACAAGAACCATTCGGTAACCAGGGAAGAACGCTCTAACAACAAGAAGGAAGCAGCATGAGAACAATCATAAATATATCACAAAGAAAAAAGAAGGGAAAAAGAACGTACTGGAAGCATTAGCAGTCACCCCTGACTTAGAAAATTTCTTGGTCTGATAAGCAGAACTAGAGGGTCCTTCCCTCTCATCTAATTCAACGGTCTCCCTGTCTGAAGAAGAAAGCTTCCCAAAAGTGAGTCATCTATACAAGCAACCAACACAAAGATCAACCCTTACCCATGGAGGGGCGAGATACGCCTACTACGGGGGCAACCTTAACACCAAGGGAAGAGGGCGAACTTTTAGTTTCCCCAAATGGAGCAACGCTCCAGCACATCCGAAGGAAGGGTCAACCCTTAACACATGTCAATAGACCCCTTCGCTCGCGGCGGTAAGAAGAAAGCTTGTAAGCTTTTTCACCCTCACTTTTATGGGGAACAAATTGCAGGGTAAAGGTCAAGAGCTATACACACGCTCCAACGAATGAAGAAAAAATGATACACATGCCGAAGGTCGAGGTTAATGGACAATGCTCATGCTAGTACAAGGGAGGCGGAACGTTATGTCCCATTGAGTGGCAGAGTCCCCACCCTCAGGTAAAGGAAAGGTCTATGCTCTCACCTTTGCATTTATGATAACATCTACGGGTACGTCAATGTCATCACTCATGCTTATACTCACAACCCATCCATACATACATATTCATGCATACATTCATGACTACAATCACAGCATGTCTCTACTCACTCCCATCCTTATGTTCCTACTTGCATGTATGCTAGTACACATCCTCATGTTCATGATATGTCCATGTTCACTCCTAGTTAACATCCTATAGGCATATTTTCTAGTATCCCATACTTAGAAAAATTTTCAGGCCAAAATTAAATTTTTCTTCACTTAGACTTATCCCGGCATGAAATTGAAGCATGAATCACTTAGATGTATCAGTATTGCATTCCTACGCAAGCATGTATTTTTTGAGTATACGCCTGCGGCAAAGATAGGATTATTACTCCCACCTCAGACGGACATGTGCCTAGGCACACGTCCGTACTACTCTGACGTTTACAATTCCTCTATCTCATAAGACAGGGGGCAGAGTCAGAGGTACGCATCCATGGGTAAGCAAGCATTCAGACAAAGAAGGTAAAATCCCGGTTTCAAATTGCGCGTGTCATACCATCCTAAAATAGAGTCAATCAAGGGTTAGGCCATTGGTTGACTCGGGGGCATGTGATGGATATACGCCCAATTTGAACCCGTTGACTTCCGAACCGTTGTATTTTTATCGTCCCATTTATGATTGCAAATCGAAACTTCAACCCGGACACTTCGCGAGAACACCAACGGCTCGGACGGGGCCGAAGCGCCCGTCCGACAACGAAGAACTCACCTAGGTGAGGTCGGGTGGCCACACCCGACCTCCCCTAGGGGAGATCGGGTCAGCCAACCCGATCTCCCCTAGGGGAGATCGGGTGGACCAACCCGATCTCTCCTAGGAGAGATCGGGTCAGCCGACCCGATCTCTCCTAGGAGAGATCGGGTCGGCCAACCCGATCTCTCCTAGGAGAGATCGGGTTGGCCAACCCGATCTCTCCTAGGAGAGATCGGGTCGGCTGACCCGATCCCTCCTAGGAGGGATGGGGTTGGCCAACCCCACCCTCCCTAGGAGGGGTTGGGTGCCCTCACCCAACCCCTACCCTTGGGGGTCGGATTCCTCCCCCCCAAGGGTCCCGACACCCCTCTCAGACGCCCATGCTCGGTCCAGTCTGCCTACCTCCTCCGAATCCTAAGGTCTTAATTATATACTTAAAGGTTAATTAATTGTGTTTAGAGGTTAACGATGTCATTAAGCCACCTTAATGACACCGTTGCCTATAAATACCCCACCTTCACAACTCATTTGGAGATCTGGGCAAGTTGCACAATTTTGCTCTGACATCTCTCTAGCTTTATCTCTCTAAAACCGTACTGACTTAGGCATCGGAGAGGGTTCATCAGGCACCACCCCCCCCCTCTGTGCCTGGTATTGCCCCTCTTGCAGGGTAGCAAGGAGAAGAGAGCCAAGGAAGCAGAAGAGCATAGAGCAGTAGGACAAGCCTCAGGAGGTCAGAAGGAGGGAAGGAAAGGAGGTCAGAAGGAGAGAAGGAAAGGAGGTCAGAAGGAGAGAAGGAAAGGAGGTCAGAAGGAGAGAAGGAAAGGAGGTCAGAAGGAGAGAAGGAAAGGAGGTCAGAAGGAGAGAAGGAAAGGAGGTCAGAAGGAGAGAAGAGAAGGACACATATCAGAACGACTACCCCAAGGGAGTATAAGGGCACGGATCAGAATGACTAGTCCTAGGAGCACTGAACCCGACATTTCATTAGTGGGAGATAAATTCTAGATTGACGACCCGTTGACCTAGACTTTATAACCTAACACATACCAATGCCAGATGGGATCCTTTGACGGGCTTGGCCCTAGGATGCTTAGTGGAAGGTTGTAGTAGGGGTAATCCGTTGTGACCTTCATGGTAGTTCCTCTATAGGATGTTGGGAGTGCTCAACTTATTTTTGTAAGTGAGCCTTCCATCTTGTGATCTTTCCCAGAAACTTGACCTTATAGGTGTTCTTTGGGATTGAGGATTCTGTTGCTTGTGCATCACTTGATTGGCGACGGCCTTTTACTGATTCTTCTAGTGGTCCACCTGTGTATATATATATCACGGAGCCCGAAGGCGTCCGGTATGGTCATTCTTGGAAAACATGTTGATATCAAGTATCAAAATCTACCCCTTTTAGGGAGTTGACTTGTTATGCAGTTAAATTAAATAAGAGGATATGGGAAGGATATGGTTGTGGGGTGTTGATATCCCCTGCTTCCTTGGTAATGTAACTGTTTTCCTCCGTTAGTCTGTGTGTATTTCTTCCACTTGAGGAATATAAGGTCCCATCCTTGCAAGGTGGACTATGTGGAGGTGTATCCTTCATGTATGCTATGTGCGATCTCACTCTACTATGTCTCTTCATGAGACTTCCCATTGTAGTAGCTATGTGCTGACGTGGTGTGGTACTCTATGAGTCCCCTGTTCAAATCCTTGTCTTTTCAACTCCTCCCCTGTCCTAGGGGGATGTGTGCCAAGGGTTGTCATGCACAAGGGGTTTGGATATGTCGTGCTGTATCATGGGTTGGTGGTTGCCTTATTGTGTTGTTGGGACTATGTCCCTCCCTTTGAGCTTTCCTTGGTATGTCCCTCAGTCATGTCTATGGTGATACGGACTGTATGTGTTCATTGCCAGGGTGGATGTTGGAACTCCTATATCCTTGTTGGTCTGGCATGTATGTCCTCCCTTAGTGCGGTGTATGTCCCTGTTGGGGTACTTGGTTGAATTCATGCCTCCTTGGAGGTCTTGCTTGTCTGTCTGCCCCCAGCGGGTGTATGCCCAATGTCACAGGTAGTGTGATTGCCCCCAGTGGGTATGTTGGCTCTCCTGAAAATCCCACCAAGGGGGAGTGAACATGTTTTATGCTACTTGGCCTTACTTCCAGTATGTTGAGGACTTTCTTGCTAATGATGCTGGGTGAGCTTCCGCTGTCTATCAGGATTCTTCCAATGTCCATATCAGTGATCTTCATTGTTATGACTAGGGCATCCTTGTTGTCTGGTAACACATTCTTCATGTCTCTTCTTGAAAATTGTAAGGAGTCACTGTCTGTGCTCCTTGCGAGTATGCGGGCCTTATGTTGGTTGTGTGGGCACGATTGTCGTTCCTTTGAGTTTGTATTCCATATGGATACCCTTGAGGTTGTGCCTCATAGTAGTACCCCTGTGGAGGTGCCGTGTATTGGGATGGCACTCCTTGTTGCCCCCCCTGTCCCTGTGGCTTCCTAGTCAATGGAGTTGGAGCTGTGGAAGCCTCCTCCCTGCCTGTTAGGCTGGGGTGCCTGTGGGGCTACCTGAGGCTCTGGTGTGCAGGTTGTTTCTCTGGGTTAGGCTGCCTTGCTGGAGGTATAGGCTGTCTCCCTCGCCTATTGCCCCCAGGTGGGCGGTGATGCCTAGATACTAAGCTGTTCGTCATCGCTCTTGTTATTGCCAGGCTTTCTGTTCGAAGCCCGCAGACGGCGCCAGGTGTTAGGTTATAAAGTCTAGGTCAACGGGTCGTCAATCTAGAATTTATCTCCCACTAATGAAATGTCGGGTTCAGTGTTCCTAGGACTAGTCGTTCTGATCCATGCCCTTATACTCCCTTGGGGTAGTCGTTCTGATCCATGCCCTTATACTCCCTTGGGGTAGTCGTTCTGATATATGTCCTTCTCTTCTCTCCTTCTGACCTCCTTTCCTTCTCTCCTTCTGACCTCCTTTCCTTCTCTCCTTCTAACCTCCTGAGGCTTGTACTTCTTACCCCTGGGGCTTGTCCTACTGCTCTATGCTCTTCTGCTTCCTTGGTTCTCTTCTCCTTGCCACCCTGCAAGAGGGGCAATACCAGGCACAGAGGGGGGGGGTGGTGCCTGACGAACCCTCTCTGATGCCTAAGTCAGTACGGTTTTCGAGAGATAAAGCTAGAGAGATGTCAGAGCAAAATTGTGCAACTTGCCAAGATGATCCAATGAAAAGTGGAAGTGGGGTATTTATAGGCAACGGTGTCATTAAGGTGGCTTAATGACATCGTTACCCTTTAAACACAGTTAATTAACATTTAAACACGTAATTAAGACCTTAGGATACGGAGAAGGTAGGCGGAGTAAACCGAGTATGGGAGTCCGAAAATGGTGCCGGGGCCCTTGGGGGGAAGGGAAATCCGACCCCCAAGGGTAGGGGTTGGGTGAGGGCACCCAGCCCCTCCTAGGGAGGATGGGGTTGGCCAACCCCATCCCTCCTAGGAGAGATCGGGTTGGCCGACCCGATCTCCCCTAGGGGAGGTCGGGTGCGGCCACCCAACCTCACCTAGGTGAGTTTGCCTCGGCCGGACGAGCGCTTCGGCCTCGTCCGAGCCGTTGATGTTCTCGCGAAGTGTTCGGATTGAAGTTTCGATTTACAATCATTAACGGGATGATAAAAATACAACGGTTCGGAAGTCAACGGGTTCAAATTGGGCGTATATCCATCAAACACGACTTTCCAATTTTTGAATGTGTTTTGATCCGCTATTTGGGTACCCCCCCTCCCCCGTTATAGCGTTAAGGCGAGGTGTTCCTTAGCTAGTCCTTGTACTGACCTTGCGATGCTACTACACCTCATCCTGGTTATTCCAGGGGGCTATACAAGTTTGTATTGCACAACTTGTAGTATTTTCCGTCTCTTGGGCCATTCTAAGGTGACGTTGTGGCAAGACACTACTTGCTTGATTGGAGTGTTTTATTTCCGTTATTTGTTTACGGACAAGATAACGTTTTACAAGAGTCGACTTGTATGTTTGGTGAGTTTTTCTCTGCGTTGAGTATCGCGGTGATTGTTGTCTACGCTCCTGCCGGCGTAGAGAGTTGGTACGTAATAATGAACGCTACTTGTGGGTAGTAGTAGGTTCCCATGGGGTTGCCCTCGTATAGAGGATGTCGTGCCATGTATATGTTTCATATTCTATACTGGGTGTCTCGTTCCTCAGTAAGATGTCATGGGGTTGCTCTCATATAGAGGATTTCGCGCCATGCAAGTGTTTAGTAATCTATACCGGGTGTCTCGTTCCTCAGTAAGATATCATGGGGTTGCCCTCGTATAGAGGATTTCGTGCCATGTAATTGTGTGGGGTTGCCCTCGTATAGAGGATGACGCGCCACTTAATGGATGAGAGCCTCTTGGTTGAAAAAATCCAAGGAATGAGTGTTGTAATCATGGGGTTGCCGCCGAGCGGGGATGTCGCGCCATATTACTTGTAGATAATCCTTAGGAAAATATCCAGGATGTAGTTGTATGGAGTAGACATAATAGATGTCGTGGAAGAGAGCGTATTGCGAGCTCGTTGTTGATGTCAAGTATTGATATGTTGGTGGCGTATGATATAAGCCACTTGTTGTATTGAGTGTTTAGGCTTGTAGTGTTGTTGCAAGGTTAATTCATAGAGTCCACTACTTGGTGTTATTCCAGAGCGTGAATTGCATGAGAGTAATGTTCCTACGAAAATACATTAACTTCATTAGTTATGCAATATTTACAATGCTGGATAGATGGGGTCAACTGATCACCCATTAGTAAATAGTCTACTAGAAGCATAAGAAATTAAAATAGTAAATCTTGAAAGTAGGTGGATGCATAAAGCTGTTCGTAACGCAGTGATGTGGGAGGGATGCGGTTGTCGCCTCCCGACATGTTGTGATGGAAGCTGTCTGTTCACATGGTGTGATGGCTACATGCCACGCGGTGTTGCAAGGCCCCGAAGGCTATCATCTCTTCGATTTCCACTCGCAGAGTGAGGTAGTCGTTAGTGTGGTGACCCCAGGTGTTGTGGAATTTACACCAATGCGTGATGTCGGCTCCCAAGAAGGCATGTGGTGTTTCCCTTGGGGAGGGTAGCTTGTTCTGCAAGATGCTCACAAATATCTCTTCAACCTCTGTGTTCAGAGGCGTGAATGCATATTCTGGGCCATCAAGTGTGCTCCAGCTTTCGTTTTGTTGGAAGAGTGCTCCTCCCTCACCTGCCGGTGGTTTGCTCCACCCGAGCTCCCGTTCACAAGTGACTGCTCTTTCGAGTTTCTCTTTGAGGTCACTCATTGACTGAGTGGTCCTCCAACTATACTCTCTTCCAAGTAGAAGGAAGGGTCGCGCATTCGAGTTCATGAAGAACGCGTTGATCACTGCCTCTTTTGTGGCCTTTAGACAAGCTTCATTCAGCGCGAAGCGCTTGAAGTACTCGAGAGTTGGTTCTCTTTCTTCTTGCCTGATGTCCCAAACACTTTGCAGTGTTGGGGCTTGTTGGTAGTTGGTTGGCCTTATAGGCGCAGAGAGTTGTTCAGGTCCTACCTCTTCATGTTCAGGAAAACCCTGCCTTATCATGGCGCTGAAGAGTTGTTGTTTACGCCTTAGAGCGTTCACATAGCACTGCCGTGTTGCGGTTTGATCTCCTAGGATCTCTCCAATTCCATTCTTCGTTGGGAATTTCAACTTCTGAAGTGCCGTGGATGGCACTATCTCCAAGGGGTTTATGGTTGTTCTTCCAAGAATCCCGTTGTAGGCTCCCAAGGTTTTGACCACAATAAAGTTGACATTAAT
Organism: Clarkia xantiana subsp. parviflora; assembly: GCA_036873135.1. Lineage (NCBI taxonomy): Eukaryota > Viridiplantae > Streptophyta > Magnoliopsida > Myrtales > Onagraceae > Clarkia > Clarkia xantiana. Next base: position 25,677,893 of record JAPTYO010000011.1, read on the forward strand.
GTCAAGGTTTGTCCAGCCTTCTCCCAGTGTTACCGGGAATGTGATCTTACCGAGTGGGTATGTTACAGCTCCTGCGAAGCTTATGAGAGGGAATGTTCCGGGACAAAAATCTGCCTTTGTACGACCAAGTTGTTCGATCACCTTGATAGTCAGGATGTCAGCAGAACTTCCTCCGTCAACGAGTAGTTCGCTATAGGCATGGTGATGACGAGTGCGTCGTCATGGGGGTATACGATGTGTCTCATGTCTTCTTTAGAAAACATGATAACCAGATCCTCTTCCTCCCTTCTTGGTCGGTTGCCGTATTTAGGATGCGTCTCTGCCTGCGAGGCGTAGACATTCCTTGAGTGCGAGCCTTGGGCCCCAGCAGGTGGTCATCCATGTATGACATTTATTACACCCCTCTTGGGAGGAGGTGGGTTGTCATACATCTTCTCTCTCCCTTTGTTTTTCTTGGAGGTCTCTCATTGTGTCTTTGTAAGTGTTTTTTCCCCCTGATCGACATAGTGCTTTAGCTCGTCCGCAAATGTTGTTTATGCGCATCCTTAGGCTGAAGCAGTTGTCTGTGTCGTGTCCCTTGACCTCGTGGTTTTCACACCACTTGTCATCTTCCTTTCCCAAGGGGCCCTTTCGCCAATTGTTTGGTTCTCTCCAGAGATTCATTTTCTTCATCTCCTTCAAGATTGTCGACATAGGGGCGTTTAGCGGAATGAGGTTCGCGGTGTTGACCTCCCTTGGTTTTTGGAAACCGACCTGGATAGGACGTTTAGGCTGTGGTTGCCACTGCTTCTGTTGCAGGTTTCCTTAGGGTTGTTTTGCCTATGAGGCCTTGTTAGCATTGTCTTTGTTGCGTTCAGCGTTTAGCTTTGCTCTTGCATTGTTCCTGAATCTTTCCAGGTCAACGTACTCCTTCCCGCGCGAGGCTAACTCCTCCAACGTTTCAGCCGGGCGTTTGGACATCTTTTCCCCCAAGGAGAAACCTAAGCGACCCAGGTTTCTTATGAACGTCTTGATTATCTCGTCTTCAGACAGATTTGTCTGAATGTCAGCAATGTTCTGATTAAAAGGGATGTAATCAGCCAAGGATTCATCATATAGTTGCTTCACATCATCTAACGTACTGGAGTCTTTGAGAAGTCTTTGTTCGCCCATGTATCTTTGGATGAACTTTCCCTTCTGGTATGCCCAGGAGGTCATGCTTTCCTTTGGTAGTGAGAAAAACCAATGTGCCGCTGATCCTAGTAAGGTTTGCGGGAACGTGACCGCCACATAATCTAGGTTTGAAGTTCTTCCCAGCAGCGAAGCCTCGTGCTGCTGCATGTGTTCTATGGGATCACCTTTTCCAGTGTATCTCTCTATTCGTATGTTGTTTAGGATTCCCGGAACCTGTTCATATAACATCTCTTTGGCGAAGGGGTGACTTGCGCTGTCTTTTAAGACGTGCATTGGTCTGGTCTTTTTCTACTTTAGCTTTTGCTCAATGAGTGCCTCCAAAGTCTTAGCGGTTAACCCTGTGAGGGGAACGTTGTCGTTTCTCTCGGGTATTCCCCAAACATTGTTTGGTTTTCCGCTATCCTGCCCCCAGCTCTGTTGGTAGTGAGAGGTCTCCCTGCCTTGTCTTTCATTCAGGTTACTTGGCTGCTTCCATGATTCGGTCGGGTATGGCCTTTCATAGTAAGTTGCACCAGAGTAGGATCCTTGAGGTCCTGCATTGTAGTATTGAGGGTTCGCAGCCGGGGGCTGTCTTCTCTGTTGTCTTGGGGCTTCTCCTCGGGTTGTGCCATGGAACACTGCTTCTCCTGCAGGATGTGCTTGAGCCGGTGGTGGCGAAGGTGGGGGAGGTGGTGGAGGCGCGTAGCCTTGGTTTCTTATAGTATCCCTGAAGGCCAGGAGTTCCTCTATTGCTTGCATCATTCCGGGAGTTACTCTTGGGAAAGCATGTGCGCCTTGTGTGCCTGCATCCTGAGGTTGCTGGTTGTTAGCCGGCATTCCGAAGGGTTGTTCCTCTTCATTGTGCGCTGTTCGCTCAAAACCTGGTGGGGGTTCATTGGTTTGAGCTGTATACTCTAGCTGAGCATTGGGAGCTTCTTCTGAGGAAGCTGTGGACACCACCTCTGGGATGCTCTCAGGATATGGCTGATTCCTCTTGGATTGCGCACTGTTGGGCTCTCCTGTAGTGTTCTTTCTTTTTGCCATTTAGCTTTGCTGGTAAAGGGTGCTTGTTCGTTCAACCCTCTCCGAAGGAGTGTGATGAACCCCCTCCGAAGCTTAAATCAAGTATTTTAGAGAGAGAAAGTAAGAGAGAGGGCAGAGCTTCCGCTGTCAACTTAGTTCGAAATGAATGATCAAGCTCCTATTTATAGGAAACCTTGGAATCAAACCGGGTTTTGAACGGTTTGACATCGGTTCAATGCAAAGTATGAACCGAGCGTAGACGGGAGTAAAGCAGGGTTTGCACGTGCAGTGTTTACGTAGGGGTTTACATGTCAATAATAGGAGGAATCCGGACCGTCCCGTGGTATCGCACGGATCCCGAGAGGTCCGGGGTGCAGGGCAATCCGGACGCGGCACAAGTCTGGGGCACGTACGCGCGTACCCGGACCTTTTAGTACCCGCGGGTGAATAATTCGAAACCGTTTAGTGGGTTTGACGTGTATATGAAGTCCGAATAATACAAAACGAACATGAATCGGACGTATACCCATCACTTAGTACTTGAATCCTTTTTCTGAGATTCGATTCAATGCTCGTTACTTGGTTTTGGAACTCCTGGATTAAGAAAACTTCCGTAGTTAAAATTATGGGTATACCGAATTGAATCGATTCAATGGGATATGACGGGAAGGATGATCATGAGTTATTGTAAGTTTCCAACTCTTATGTTCACTAGTCGGGCACCAACGCGTTATGAGTATTAGGTTGTGAACATATGTGTGGATGGTCCAGGAGTATATGATCCTGTGGGATTGGACCTACGAAACTACATGATTGTTCATGGATGCAAGACAAATTTGTTATTTCGACAGGTACAGACGGTTGTGCGCATGCGCTACAATATTCCCAATGGATGAGTATCCCGGTCATGTTAGTGTTCTCCGGTCATATGGGCTAACCTCATAGGAAGCAGATGGAAGTAAATGTTAGCATATGGTGATTGGGCTCTGTAAATGAAAGCCCATTATTATGTATATGTTACCTAAGAAATTGGGTAAATGTCACATTAGGGAAATTGGGCTTGACCCAAATCCAAATTGACATGAGAGGCCCAAAATTGGGCCTCCCTTATAACCATAGGCCGGACGAAACTTAGGAGAAGGCAAAGTGGACTTTTGTCCACTTTGCTCCTCCTATAAATAGGGGTTTTAGGATTTTATTAAGGTAATTCACAATTCCTCCTTGGTGGTAATTCACAATTCCTCAAAAAAAAAACCTCCTCCCTAAACACTAGTTTCGGCCGAACCACCTAAGACACCAAGGTTGTGCCAATTTGCTTCGAGCAAACACGCCATAGATCCGTCCCTGCCAAGAATCGATCAGAGGCTTTGCTGTGGAGACTATAGCGCGTAGGGCTTCCTTAACAAGAACCTATACGATTCCCGTCCAGTGGATCGAGAACTCCCTCAGCAAGATCTTGGGACTACGGAAAAGGTTTAAGGTATGTGCACATCTTCCGTTACGTAATTCTGATTACAAGCATGTACCTTGTTTATGTTTCTGTAGTATCTAGCCCCGTAAAGTATCAACTGACGCATAAGGCGAAAGCCCAATGCACAGTTCAGAGATGGATAAGTCTTTGAGATGAATTAGCCAATGAAATAGATGATGTATAAAATGACTCTCCCACTAAATGCCTTGAACGGGAAGTTTGTCAAGACATTCATATCGATAACACACTTCAACTGGCATGGTTTGAAAAAACATAATGCTAGAGTTCAACGACCGACGTTCCCTATGGGATGAAAAGCAGTTGACTCACATCAATGTAGAACTATGTTCCCAAAAAATTGGTCAATCACGACGCCATAAAAGCTAAAAGGAATGATAACGAGGTGAAACTTATCATCATGCGACATTAATTTGCGCATTAAACAAGTATTCGAACCAAGAGTACGATGACTACTCTTAGAAGATACATGTTTAAATTGGATTGGGAAAATGGTGTCGTGGTCGAACATGAGACGTTACAATTGAGGGCGAATTTGAGAGTGGTATCATAGCATGTCGGATTACGAGGTTGATTACTACGGAAACATATATAAGTTACATGCTTGTAATCAGAATTACGCAGTGGAAGATGAGCACATACCTTAAACCTTATCTGTAGTCCCAAGGATCTTGCAGAGGGAGTTCACGATCCACCGGACGGAACCCGTAGAGGTTCTTGTTAAAGAAGGCATACGTGGTATTAGATCCACATCAAAGCCTTAGATCGATTCTTAGCAGGGACGGATCTCTGGAGTGTTTTGCTCTAAGCAAATTGGCACATCCTTGGTGGTGGTTTTAGGGTTCGACCGAGTATGTCAAAGGGGGGGAAGGGTTTTCTCTCAAATCACCTCTTAGGAAGAATTGTGAGTTACCCCAAATAAAACTCTAACACCCCTTATTTATAGGAGGAGCAAAGTGGACAAAAGTCAACTTTGCACCTCACATATTTCGGCCGGACACTTATGTTAGGGAGGCCCAATTTTGGGCCTCTCATGTCAATTGGGATTTGGGTCAAGCCCAATTTCCGTAATGTGACATTAACCCAATTTCTTAGGTTATTTATACATATTAATGGGCTACCAATTACGGCGCCTAGTCACCATATGCTAACAGCTCCCACTCGCCGTAATGGGTGGGTGCTGTTAATGTATTGTCGTCCAAATTGCATCAGCATTCTACTCTTCTGATCCTGCCCCTGCTTACGAATAGTTCATACGAGGTTTGCCGTGCGACCGGCAGATACGACGGGCATCGTGCTACTCATCTGTTAGGAGTGTTGTAACGCCCGCGGAACGTTGATTCCCTATCTCAAATCAACCTGTTAAAAACAACAATTTGTATCGCGTTGTATCCTAGGTCAACTGTTAATTCTCCAATTGCCCAATTTCCACATAGGAATACTTCTCCAGGGCATCCGTACAAGTATTCACAACCTTCAACTAATATCCGGTTGGTGGCCACCTAGTGAATACGAGAGTCGGTGACTTAAAGGTGAACTTGACCATCCCCATCGCTCATACCCTTAGTCAAACCCAACCTGTTTCTAAGGACGTGGTCACTTGGCATTTTTCTTCAGCACTACGCTCGTACGCCGGGAAGCGAACATTGAGCCTGAACTTAGATATGAGTTCTGACTCCATGAGGATACTTCAGGCGCCTCTTCATATGGCTCCCGGGATCAATTACACGCTCAAGGAGAAGAAGGTTGCGCCCGTCTGAATCGCGAAGATTCTATCTTGCACAACCGAGCATGACCCCGTGGTCGAACATGGCACGCGTAGTATGAAGCACGCGTCGATAGCATACCCGAACAATTTCAGGCGTGGGATATGTCAATGATGCTATCGCAGACTTTCATATGGCCCAGAATATGGTTAAATGACGAACGGAGTTCATCACCGGCGAAGTGCAAAACGAAGATCATGTCGTGTTATTCCAAAACCAAATGATCGTTTTGCATAACCAAGTTTCCCAACTAGTTCTTGGCCAGTCTCTCTTTGGAAGAGGCCACCCTCGCCTACAAAACGACAGTTTCTGTGTGACTAGGCAAGGCCCACATTCGACATAATTTTAAGCAGAGGATTGCGTCCTCCTACGACTCAGTTTATAGACCGTACCATCTGATATAATTAATCATTATGGCGTCGATGAATCATAAACTCAAATTGCAAATCTCTCAAAAATGTAACTTTCAATTTATCAAAATGTTATCACAGACACACGCCCACTTCTAAACCCTACGCAATCCAAGCAGTTTAATGTGCTTTTCAAATGTCTCTCTGCGTAATGGTTTAGTTAATGGGTCCGCCACCATGTCATCAGTGGACGAGTATTCTAAAGTGATTGTATTATCTTCTACCATAGATTTAGCATAATTATATTTCACATCAATGTGTTTAGTCCTACTATGGTACTTTGGGTTCTTTACTACCGCAATGGCTGCTTGACTGTCAGAGAACACCTTCACAAGTTTACTCTCGATATCGCCACCAAGCAGCGCAGTAAGAAGCCTTTTCAGCCAGACCGCTTCCTGTGCATTTTTGGAGAGAGCAAAGAATTCTGATTCCATCATAGACAGCGCGACACAGGATTGCTTCTTGCTCGTCCATGAAATGGCGGCATCAGCAAGGAGAAACACTCCTCCTGTGGTGGACTTACGATCATCCGGATCGTCAGCGTCACTGAATCTTGTCAATTCTAACCTCCTGCGCTCATAGCACTGTACGTATTCGGCAGTACCTTTCAGATATCGTATGATCCGCTTTACAGCTTTTAAATGTTGATAGCCAGGGTCTGATTGGAATCTTGCTACTAGGCCCACAGCGTAACAGATGTCTGGATGAGTGCAATGCATGGCATACATGAGACTTCCGACCATGCTTAAATACTCAGCATTCCTCATCTGTTCACGCTCTTGCTGGTTCTTCGGGTCCTACGCTTTGACAACGCGCATCCGGATACTACCGGCGTCTCCACGGGTTTGGCATCTTGTAATTTAAACCTTCTCAACAGTTTGTTGATATAGGCTTCCTGATATAGAGACAATCTTCGGGCAGCACGATCTCTAGCAATTTTAATGCCTAGGATGTACGTGGCCTCTCTCATGTCCTTCATCTCAAATACAGATGCCAACCAGGACTTCGATTCGTGCATGAAACTCACATCGTTCGCAGAAATGAGTATGTTGTCCACGTATAAAGTTAAGATGACGTACTTAGACCTGGAGATCTTTGTATACACGCATGGATCCTCGTGGAGATTCACGAATCCGTTTCCAACGATTTCCTCGTGGAACCTGCGGTACCATTGTCGAGACGATTGTTTAAGACCTTAAATACACCTTTGGAGTTTACGAACTTTACGTTCGTTACCAGGAGTAATGAAACCCTCCGGCTGCTCCATATAGATCTCTTCCTCCAGGTTTCCGTGGAGGAATGCAGTCTTTACATCCATTTGGTGCAGCTCTAGATCGAGGCATGCTACCAGGGCTAGGATTTCCCTAACTGTGGTGTACTGCACAGTCGGTGAGTATGTTTCATCAAATCCACTCCGTGAAGCTGGGTGTATCCTTTCGCAACTAGTCGATCTTTGTATCGCTCAACATTTCCATCAGCAGTGAGTTTCAGTTTCAGAACCCTTTTAGCCCCTATGGCCCTGCAGTTAGTAGGTAAATCAACTAAAGACCATACCGAATTGACTTTCATTGAGGCGATCTCTTCCTCCATTTCTTTCCTCCATTCCTTCGCTTGAGGTCCATTCAACGCTTGTTGAACCATTACCGGTTCATTAACAGAAGATAGGGTGAATATCTCACCCCTCTCGATGGGAAACTTCTTGGGAGAAGTTCGATGCCTTTGACTGCGTCTAGGCTCGTTAATCCCATCTTGAGTCTGAACGTTGCTCCCACTCGGAATAACGCTTTCTATCGGAGCATCACTCCCACTGGGAATAAGGGCAGTGCTGGAACCTTGACCTACAACTTTCCTTGGACGACCTCTCGGCTTGGAACCAAGTCTGTTAACCCACTCCCATTGGGAACAATGGGTAGTTGTGGTATTATTGTATTTTCATCCAGCGGTTCGGCAACGTGATTATCAAGTTCAACTTGATTCGCAAATGCAGCAACAGTGATCTGTGTGGTAGGATTAACTCCTCCACTGGATTTACTATGAAAATGTCCCCATCTTCATTCACCATTTCATTCAGTTGTGTTGCTGCCTCAAATCTCCCACTCGAAGTAAGTGGGACCTGACTATCATCGTTATCCTGCTCCAAAAAGATCAAGACTTCATCTATTTTGATTTCACCAAGCGTTGAAAATTCATCCTCAAGTCATGTCACGTCTCATGTTCAACCACGGCACCATTATCATAAGCCAGATTAAACATGTATCCTCTAAGAGTAGTCATCATACTCTCGTTTCAAATACTTGTTTAATGCGCAAGTTAATGTCGCGTGATGATAAGATTTAACTCGTTATCGTTCCTTTTATCTTTTAGGGCGTCGTGTTTTAACCGATATAGTTGATGAAGTGCTTTATCAATATGAATGTGTTTTCCAAACTTCGCGTTCAAGGCATTTAGTGGGAGAGCCGTTTTACCGACACCATCCTTTTCATTGGCTAATTCATCTCAAAGACTTATCCATCTTTGAACTGTGCATTGAGCTTTCGCCTTATGCGTCATTTTATACTTTACGAGTTCATAGTAGCTTGTGAAGCATACCTCTTGATGGGTTTCGATATAGCCGTTAGGCCCATTAACAACGAGTAATTGGTGAGTAGGCCCACTGGGCTCCAAAAGAGGCCTAGAGGACCAATATGAGGGGTCCCGACAAGGTCGATCCCGATATATGAGCTGGACGCTTCCGATGGAATGCCTTTGAGTAGGCCCCGATGTTGAATCCCTGAGGATGTTGGCCCTGTCCCGATGACGAGGGGCCCCGAGCGGTGACCAAAGGAGATAACTCTGGAGTCCCCGATATCCGTCGGGACTTGCCACCAGAGGATGAGGCCGAGAAACACGCCCACTATCAGCGTAGTGGGGAAGTGGCCTGAAAAAACTGAACGTGGGCTAACTGCCCCTGGCAGTTATCTCAACAGGTAACTGGGGTAACTCCTCCCCTATATAAAGGAAGGAATTACCTCAGAACTGACTCCCATACTCTCATACATACTTGCCTACATCGAGATACTCATTTAAGCATCGGAGAGGGATTCTGGGTCACCGCCCGGTCTATCCCTTTTTGCAGGATTACTTGGAGCAAAGGAGTTCAGAATTCCGTCAAGAACGTGCCGGAGTTCCAATCGTGATCCAACATTGGCGCCGTTTGTGGGAACGTAACAAAAAGCAAAGATAGCTTCTACCTGATCGATGGCTGGAAAGCAGAAGCAGAAGCAAGGGCAATCCGGCGGTTCCGCCATCCTACTGGAACTCTGAATTCGGGGCTGCCGGAGAGCAGTGTTAATCGGAATGATCCTCCCCCTGCTGGTTCCCAAACAGGGGGGCATCATGACGATCACGAGGATTCCGTTCGAGACTCGTTGGAGGACAGGGAGGAGATCCCGAGGAGGGACCAGGATGCTCCTTCAAAGGTGGACTTGGCGAAGGCTGTGATGGACGCCATGCCGACATTCCTGGAGACCATGGAGGCTCTCCTGGACCGAAGGGAGGCTGCCAAGAAGATGAGGAAGAGTTGCCTCCGCCTCCGCCGAGGGAGGATCGGAACGGGCAGGAGGCCCAATCCGAGCACCAGGACAAGGGCAAGGAGCCCGCTCAGTCGGAGCAGTTCGTGATTGATGGGCCTGGACCGGTGCAGCATAGGACCATCCCTCTTAATGGTCCTATCACCCCCGACCAGGTGGTGAAGATCGTGAACATCTGTATGGGGGACCAGAAGAAGATGGTGTCAGAGCTGAGGGATCGATCCACTCATCTCTTTATTCCCCGATTGCTGAACACCATTGTCCCGCCAGGACTTGGTATCCAGACGATCAAGGAGTATGATGGCGAAGGAGATCCAGTTCGCCATGTCTAGAAGCATGTTATGGCTTGTCTAGACAGAGCCAAGGATGATGATATAGTGTGTGTTCTGTTCCCGGCCACACTTGGTGAGAGGGCCCTGACGTGGTTCTTCAGCCTTCCTCCAGAGTGCATCTCTACCTGGACCCAGATGCATGACCGTTTCATCCAGCAGTACCAGGGCCGTCGGCATCTTCTGAAAAGCGCGAGGTCCCTGGCTGAGGTGGTACAGAGGCCCGATGAGTCGCTGGCGCATTATTACCAGAGGTACACCGCCAGCGTGGCCGAGATTGATGAGGAGATGTCGGAGGGAGAGACCATCCGCACCTTCATTCGGAATCTGACAGCACCATATGGTTCCGACCTGATGCACAGCGTGGCTGAGAAGGCTGTGTGGAACATGGAGGCGCTGCAGAAGAGGGTGAAGCAGCAAATCGACGTGCAGGAGTCGAAGATAGCTGCCGGAGAGCTCGATCCTCCAAAATCGAATAAGGGGAAGCAGTTGTCCAAGCCATCGGACGATCGCAAGAGGAAGGATAAACCCGAGAGCATTCGGGGTCGAGGCCGCTCTGATCGGAGGGAAGACAAGCGACACTCGAAGTCGGACAAGCGGGAGGACCGTTACACTCCTCTCATTTGCTCAGTGGGTGCTGTGTTGGCGGTGATGGATTAGCAGGGTATCGCCAGGTACCCCCCGAAGAAGGATGGAGAGTTCATGGGAGCCCGCATCGATCATTATTTTCGTTTCCACCGCGCCAGCGGTCATGACACTAACCACTGTCGGGAGTTGAAGAAGGAGATTGAGAAGCTGATCCAGAAGGGGAAGCTCAAGGAATTTGTGGCTGGGCGACGGAGCCGGTCCCGTTCCCGATCCCGCGATCGGTCCCCGAAGAAGAAGAAGTCCGAGCCGGAGCCCTCGGCCAAGGAGTCTTCCGATACCCGCAAGGAGAAGCGGGGGACCATTAATGTGATCCATGGGGGATTTTCTGCAGGAGGTGATGCCACGGCATCTCGAGAGGTCTATGCTTCTCGAATTCCTGTTGCTGTGGTGCTGGGCAAGAGGGTCCGATCTTGGACCCCGAAGGAAGAGATGGTGATTTCCTTCTCAGCGGAAGACCTGATAGGTGTGGAGACCCCGCACGATGATGCTTTGGCCGTGACCCTAAGCGTGGATGGGTACGAGATGAAGCGAATCTTGATTGATGGAGGGAGCTCCTCCGACATTTTGTTCATGGATGCGCTGGAGGCCATGGGAAAAACCAATAAGGATCTGAAGCATGTGGACTTCCCGATGGTCGGATTTTCTGGCTCTACCTCTTACCCGGTGGGGATGATTACCTTACCGGTTGAGTTCGGTAGTGGATGGAAGTCGGAGAAGAGGGACGTGGAGTTCGTGGTGGTCGAGTCTGCGGGGACTCACAATCGTGGAGGACCACCATCAACCCGATGGGGGCAACTGCCTCAACTGTCCATCTGAAGATGAAGTTTCCGACCGACCACGGAGTCGGGGAGGTCAAGGGCGATCAGGTGGCCTCCAAGAAGTGCTATGTCAATGGCACTCGAAGGAAGAATCGGGAGGCTATGACTATTTTCCAGACTGATGCTGATCCCAGAGAGGAGTTTGGGCGTCCCGCCCCGATGGAGGATTTGAAGGAGGTCGAGATCGATGGACCTCAGAGGAAGGTGAAAATCGGGTCCGCTCTGTCTGAGGAGAGGGCCCAAGAGCTGATTGATTTGTTGAAGGAGTTCAAGGAGCTGTTTGCCTGGTTCCCGAGTGACATGCCAGGAATCAGCCCCGATGTGATCACTCATGAGCTGAAGATTGACCCCGCGATCAAGCCGATTGCATAGAGAAGGCGCCCGATTGGTGCAAATAAGAAGATCGCGATCCAGCAAGAGGTGGGCAGGTTGCTCGATGCTGGATTTATTAAGGAGCTCCGATTCCAGACCTGGGTCGCCAACCCAGTCCTGGTGAAGAAGAGCAATGGCAAGTGGCGGATGTGTGTTGATTTCCGCGACCTGAACAAAGCATGCCCGAAGGATTGCTATCCGCTCCCGAGGATCGACCAGCTGGTGGATGCCACATCGGGACATGAGTTGCAGAGCTTTATGGATGCCTACTCCGGCTACAATCAGATCAAGATGTCCAAGGAGGATGCCCCCCACACCGTTTTTTATGCTGATAGTGACATCTATCACTATGATGTCATGCCCTTTGGACTGATCAATGTCAGTGCAACTTATCAGAGGATGGTGAACAAGCTGTTCGGGGATATGCTGGGGAAGACGATGGAGGCCTATGTGGACGATATGCTGGTGAAGTCCCGACAGGCCGATGATCATGTTCACAACTTGGCCACGGCGTTTGAGCGGATGAGGCTTCATCAAGTTCGCTTGAACCCGACCAAGTGTGCCTTCGGAGTGCACTCAGGAAGTTTTTGGGCTTCATGGTGAGCCAGAGGGGAATCGAGGTGAACCCTGAGAAGCTGAAGGCGATCGAGGAGATGAAGTCCCCGACGAACCATCGGGAAGTGCAGGTGCTGAATGGCCAATTGGCCGCGATGAATCGCTTCCTGTCCAAGGCAAGCGACCCATCCATGTCGTTCTTTTAAGTGCTTAGGGCCAACAAGAAGTTTGAGTGGACTTCCAAGTGCGAAGAGGCGTTCCAGGCACTCAAGCAACACCTCCGCACTCTCCCGCCGTTGGCGAAGCCCATTCCAGGCGAGCCACTCTATCTGTATTTGGCTGTTTCTGAATTTGCTGTTAGCTCTGTCTTAGTGAAAGTCGTAGAGGGTAACCAAGTCCCCGTCTATTATGTAAGCAAGGCACTTGCCAAGTCTGAAATGAATTATCCCGCCGTTGAGAAGTATCTTTATACGTTGATTGTTACTGCTCGGAAGCTGAGACCTTACTTCCATGCGCATGAGATTACTGTTTTGACGAATCAGCCCTTGAAATATTTTTTGAACCGACCTGATGCGTCGGGGAGATTAGTGAAATGGGCAGTCGAGCTTAGTGAGTTCCGCATTCACTTTGCTCCGAGAACGGCTATTAAGGGCCAGGCGTTGGCGGATTTCATAGCAGAGTCTACAGCCCCCGATCTAGAAGAAGCAGGCCCTGTAGAGGGGGCAACCATGGAGGTCCCGATGGCAGAGCAGTCAGAACAGCCCGATGATGAAGACACTTGGGAGATGTATACCGATGGCTCCTCAAGTTCATAAGGATCGGGAGCAGGGTTCGTACTGATACCGCCAGGTGGAGGCGAGCCCTTTCGATATGCCTTGGCCTTGACGTTTAGGGCCACCAACAATGAAGCTGAATATGAGGCTCTCATCACCGGCCTCAAGATTGCCAAAGGAACGGGAGTTGGTCACTTAAAGGTGAAGTGTGATGCTAGCCTGATTGTGAACCAAGTCCAGGGGCGATACGAAAAAAAGAGCCCGATGATGAAAAAGTACATTCGTGAGGTGCAAACCTTGAAGGAGAGTTTCAAGAGCTTCGATATTGAGGCGATCCCGAGGGAGGATAATGTGGAAGCAGATGCCTTGAGCAAGTTCGCCTTGGGGGCACCCCTCGATGAAAGTCGGAAGGTGCACTTCTTGGAGAAGGTGATCCTGTCAACCACCGATCAATCGGAGTTATGTGCCATTGAGACCAGATCGGAGGAGCCCACTTGGATGACCCCGATAGCCGCGTACCTGACTACGGGGGCAGTCCCCGATGATGAAGTAACAGCTGGCAAATTACGCCGAATCGCGGTCAATTATGTGATGGTGGACAATCAGCTGTATAAAAAGGGGTATTCAACTCCTTACTTGAAATGTGTGGCTGAGCCCGATACAGATCGGATCCTAAGGGAGGTGCACGAAGGATACTCGGCTTGTCATGAAGGTGCCCGATCCATCGTGAGGAATGTGCTGAACCTGGGCTATTACTGGCCCTCGATGAATAAGGAGGCAACGATGCTAGTCCTATCCTGTGACGCTTGCCAGAGGTATGCCCCGAATATCGTGGCTCCGGCTGCCGATCTGACGTCCATCAAGAGTGCTTGTCCCTTCGCACAATGGGGAATCGATTTGGTGGGACCCCTTCCAACTGCAAAAGGTCAGTGCCGATATTTGCTTGTGGCTATTGATTATTTCTCGAAGTGGATAGAAGCTAAGGCATTGGCCAAGACAACGGGGAATCATATCCTCAAATTCCTCCAGACCCGTATTATATCCAGATACGGGATCCCTAAGGTGTTGATCAGTGATAACAGCCCTCCGTTTAACGGGGTCCAGTGGAAGGAGTACCTGGAGGAACTGAAAATTGAGCATCGGACAGCCTCTGTCCATCATGCTCAAACCAATGGACAGGTGGAGTCAGCCAACAAGATCGTGATGGGTGGCCTGAAGAAGAGGGTCCATGCCTTGAAGGGCAAATGGCTGGACGAGCTGGAAAATGTGCTTTGGGCTGTTAGAACAACACCCAAACAATCGACTGGGGAGACTCCGTTTGGCCTTGTTTATGGCACGGAAGCAGTCGCTCCCGTTGAAATAGCAGTGGCATCCCATCGGAAGAGGTATTATGAACCTCTGTCGAATGATGAAATGAGGCGTCTGGACTTGGACTTGATCGAAGAGAAGAGGCGGAATGCCGATGAGGCCCAGGCTCGGATACGCTTGGCAACGGCCAGATATTACAATCGACGAGTCAAGTCTCGACAGTTCTTTGTCGGAGAACTGGTCTGCCGTCGGAACGAATTTACCCTTTTGGATCGGATCAACAAGATGTCACCAAAATGGGAAGGACCTTACAAGGTCGTGGAGATGCCAGCTCAAAATGCGTATAAGTTGGAAGACCTCGATGGCAATGTGTTGAAGCATTCTTTTAGTGGTGAACACTTGAAGAAATGGCATGCCTGATATTAGTCGCATTTAGTGGTGCAAGTTGTTTATCGTTTTGATTCGATGTAAACAGGTTTTGAGCCATCAATGAATAAAGAGGTTGCTTCCGATCAGATTGTTCTTAGATTTATTATTCTAAGTATGGCTAAATCGCCTTAAGTGGTGTGGTTAAATTGCCTTAAGTGGCATGGCTAAATCGCCTTAAGTGGTGTGGTTAAATTGCCTTAAGTAGCATGGCTAAATCGCCTTAAGTGGTTTGGTTAAATTGCCTTAAGTGGCATGGCTAAATCTCCTTAAGTGGTGTGGTTAAATCGCCTTAAGTGGCGTAGTTAAATCGCCCTAAGTGGCGTGGTTAAAACGTCTTAAGTGACGTGTTGAATCACTCTAAGTGGTATGGTCAAATCGCCTTAAGTGGCGTGGTTAAATCACCTTAAGTGGTGCAATGATAATCGGAACCAAAATAAATTGATATTATAAGGGCCTGAAGGTTCATGACAGGAGAAGGAAATTACAAGCATTCCAAAAATAAAGCGTTAAGCTTGGTCCTTGGCAGCGTCGAGGGGAGCAGAGTCCACGAGATCCGTGGCAGAAGGCTCCGCGATCGGAGGATCGGACCCCCGAAGATTGGACGAGGGAGGATCGGACCCTTGGAGGTCAGCCAGTGAAGGGTCAGCTGCCGAAGGGTCGATTGTCGGGGGATCAGCTGTCGGGAGGTCTGTACTTGGAGGCTCCACCGTGCCTTCGGCACCCGCAATTCCCTCGGGGGTGTTGGCCTCATCGCTCTCCTCTGAAAGGTTGAAATACCTCTCCGCAAAGGGGGCGAGAGTCTGAGACTTGGTGAAGTCAATGGCATTGTCATACTCCAGATGGAGTTCCTCAACAGCATTGAGCAAGGTGGTCTCCATTTCCGCGTTGCATAACCTCACCGCGTCCACCTTAAAATCCTCGGAGCCTCGGTAATCTTCCCTACCCTTGGCCTCAGCCTCAGCCAGCTTGGTGGGAAACTCAGCGATTTCCCGCTCCATCTGTTGGGACCGATTGGTGAGAAGGACCTTATCAGCCTCCAGTCCCGCCTTGACGTCCTCGAGAGCCTTCTTTTCGAGGACGAGCCTGTCCCGATCCTCCGCGTGCTTTTGCTGCTCTTCCTTGAGCTTTTGCTACTCCTGCTTCAGTAACCGCTTGAAGTCGTGGACCCGCTTTTGGAGGTCCCGAGTCTTCTGGCTAAGGAGGGTCTGCTCCTTAACCAGTTTGCTCTTCGACGATTCGGAGGCAGCCAAATCCTCCTCGAGCTTGGCCAAGACCTCGGGGGCCGCCTTGGCTCGCTCCCGCTCAAGGGCCTCCTCAAGGGCCCGGATGTACCCGAAACAGCGGTGTTGGT
Organism: Clarkia xantiana subsp. parviflora; assembly: GCA_036873135.1. Taxonomy (NCBI): domain Eukaryota; kingdom Viridiplantae; phylum Streptophyta; class Magnoliopsida; order Myrtales; family Onagraceae; genus Clarkia; species Clarkia xantiana. The sequence goes on from JAPTYO010000011.1 coordinate 25,693,885, forward strand.
CCGCCATTTCCTGTGAAAAATAAAGGAAGAGGTTAGTACATGAGAATATTTTGCCTTATATATTAAGTGTAAAAACAGGAAACATTACCTCCACGCGGCGAATGGCCATTTCGCGAATGTCCGTGTGGATGTCCGCCCGAGCCAAGGAGAGCGGAAGCTTTAGAGATGGCGGAACTGAACCTGCCAGCAAGTGCAGACCCAGTTCCGGTGGTGCATCGCCCCGACAGAGCGGGACCCCTCGCAGTGACTCGATTGGGGTCCAGGGAGCCGCCGCTTGGTCGGGGGTGTAGAGCTGATAGAAACTCCCTTCTAAGGGGAGAGGGGGAAGGACGACCTGACTATCGGAGGTGCGTGCCTCCGAGCCGCCGTGAGACCCAGTCGTCCCTTCAGGAGTTAGGCTCAAAACCGGCGAATGCTGTTGTGTTGGGGAAGATGGAAGCAGCCCCTCGGGAGTTGGCTCCAACAGGGTCTGCCTCACCCCCCGATGACGAATCAAGGCTTGACCTTCGCTCACCTCCTCGGAAGAGTGAGAAATGTCCAGGTCAACCACCTGACGGAACTGACCGTCCGTCGGGGCATCTTCAGTCCCCGATCCTCTCGGGTCAGGAAGTGGAAGGAGGGGCTCTCCGACCCGAGCGTCGGAGGGTGGCACCCCCGCCGGAGCTCCAGCTCCCGATTGACCTACAGCTGGAGGACGAGAATCTTTAGAAAGATAATCAGGGAGTTGATCGGGATCCTTACACCAAACGACGCGACGGGAGAGATACTGGTCTTTCCCGTAGTAGTTGTAATAACCCGCTTTGAGGATGCGGGGAGTTTCTCCTTGCAGGATGCGGTTGATCCCTTCGATTCTGGTTTTCTTATCGGAGGGGATTAACTCCTTGGGAATACGCTTTTTGTATAATTGGATGGCTAATCGGAGCTCCTTACCTTCTTCGGGAGTCTGGGTGTTGAAGATCCTCTCCATCTTGTCCACCCGGGCCCGCTTGGCCTTCTCCATAGATGGAGGTGCCGATGAGGAGGCGGCCTTCTTCGAGGACTTCCTCTTCCGCACGGGACGTTGGACGGCATCGGTCTCCGCCTGCTTAAGCATGATATTGGTCAGCATTGATAACTTCTTAGCTGCAAAGACGAAAACAAAGGTGTAATTAGAATATTACCCAAGGAACGGCATTGGAGGGGCCGTCGTAGAGTTGACCCCCGGAGGCAGCATCGAGGAGACGGATCCCGGCCAGAACCAGATCCCGCTCCACGATGGAGTTGGCATCGAGGGGAGAGAAGGAATCCCCCCAACGATAGAGTTGGATGCAGTGGAGAATTTGAAAATCCTCCGCTGAGTAGGTGTGATAAGAGGGAGGAGGTTCTGCTTCAACCTCCCATCGGGGCCATGGGATGGAACTGTTCCGAATGAAGAAGTAATTCTTCTTCCAGCCGCTGTTTTCAGGCCCCAAGTCAGTGATGAGCCCCCGACCTTTGGCGACCTTCCAGGTGTCACCGTTCCAGCTATATCGGGAGAGCTGCGTCTTGCTCCATTTGGGCATCCGTGGGTAGAAGGCACAGACCCCGACATCGTTGCACTTCATCCCGTAGAAGGTCCGGAAAAGTCGGAGGCTATAGGTCCACTTCTGGCGGAGGCAATGGATCTGGAAGGCGTTCCACACACGGATGGCGTGGGGGGAAAAAGTAGTCGGATGTGTTTTGTAATAATCACACATCTCGACTAGATCCCCACAGAAAGGGAATCGGATCCCCGCTGATACTTGCCCAGTGGAGACAAATACCTCCCCTTCCCGGGGACGAGTGACCACAGGGTCGCCCGGGACGCGAGGGCGAGGATAGGGGTAGCGAGGCTCCCAGGTGGAAGTGATAAATCCTTCCCGGAGAGCTTCGTCATAAGCGTTTTCCGAGATTTCATTATAACCATAATCAAACTTGAAGGGTTTTCTCCCCCCAGAACTGGATTCACCGTCTGGAAATTGACCGTGGCAAGAAAAGGCATGGTTGGTTTTTGGAAAAGTACGGGTAAGCTGATTGAGATAAAAGAAAAACTATGCTAACAGTTTTTTCGGAATCGGAGGAGGAAATCTTACCAGACATGCTGAATTGGGGAAGAAAAGATGATCCTGACGGTCGGAGATCCTGGTTGCCGGAGCGCTAATCAGAAATCAGAAGTGAATAGTGCCAATATTTGGGGGTTTTATAGGAGAGAAGATAGCCGAAGAGACGTTTCAATCCGGACCGTTGAAGATGAAACGTTTCAACCTGAGTCGTGGAGACGCTAACGACAAAACGGCTAAAAAGTGCTTTTTCAGAAAAAAGCAGACACGGGTACCCAAGCCGTCGCTTCATCACCCACTGCATTTAATAGTTGAGTAGCCGAGAAATCTTTTCGGATTTTGTGGCTATCCTCGAAATATCAGGGAATCGTGGATGAGAAGATCCGCGTCAGAAGATTTTTTTAAAGTTAAAAGCCTCTGATACCAATATCGGGAGGTCCGGAGTTGGAAGACACGACGAACTGTAAGTCCCTCATGTCATGGGGGCAAATGATGGGTTTCGATATAGCCGTTAGGCCCATTAACAACAAGTAAACGGTGAGTAGGCCCACTGGGCTCCAAAAGAGGCCTAGAGGACCAATATGAGGGGTCCCGACAAGGTCGGTCCCGATATATGAGCTGGACGCTCCCGATGGAATGCCTTTGAGTAGGCCCCGATGTTGAATCCCTAAGGATGTTGGCCCTGTCCCGATGACGAGGGGCCCCGAGCGGTGACCAAAGGAGATAACTCTGGAGTCCCCGATATCCGTCGGGACTTGCCACCAGAGGATGAGGCCGAGAAACACGCCCACAATCAGCGTAGTGGGGAAGTGGCCTGAAGAAACGGAACGTGGGCTAACTGCCCCTGGCAGTTATCTCAACAGGTAACTGGGGTAACTCCTCCCCTATATAAAGGAAGGAATTACCTCAGAACTGACACTCATACTCTCATACATACTTGCCTACATCGAGATACTCATTTAAGCATCGGAGAGGGATTCTGGGTCACCGCCCGGTCTATCCCTTTTTGCAGGATTACTTGGAGCAAAGGAGTTCAGACTTCCGTCAAGAACATGCCGGAGTTCCAATCGTGATCCAACACCTCTCATCATCGTGCAAGTATTGAATTAATTATTCCCAAAGGGAGGCAAATGAAAATCCAGCATTCATTCATTAAAACACTTCATCATTAAATTCGTAATTTGAAAACGATGTGATACGTCTTTCGAGGTACACGCGCTCGTGGCGCTCATTCTAGGTTCCATTCCATGGAATAAATTGTTCTGTTTCTTAATTCAATTTAACTTAATCCAATCGGTGTCAAACATTTTCATCATTACGGAATTTATCATATAATATAGCGGAGTACTAACAAATGAGAAAGATTAAATTTGAATTTAAAAATAATGTGTCGAACAGCAATAATGAGATCGAACAGCTCGGTGAAGATGGATAATTAATACTCGGTCCAAGCATTTGTTACATGCTTAAAAGTAATAGTTTCCATATTATAAGGAACTTATTATTGATGAGTATCTGAAACTGATAATTCGAAAAGGTTCTGGCAAGTAAATATAAAAGCTATCGTTTAATCTTTATTGTTCCGGGGCATACTCCTTCAGGTTCGCATTTTTTCTGCTTCCCGATTCTGTAATTCAAAAAGGGTAGATTGAATTACTCTCGAGTAAGAAGAACCCAAGGAGAATTTATGACTTTCATCATTATTTCTCAGTGCGTACCTTGGGAGTATTGGTACAGGCAGCAGCCAGGTGCCCTTACACACCACACCGGAAACACGTTCGAGATTCCTCTCTACGTGTTTGTTTTGCTTGCCTTTTATTGCCACCAGATTGCTTGCGTTTGAACTTTATATGAGGTTTGGGAGCCATAGACTTGTCAGCCTTGTTCTGAAGGCCTTTTCCTTTCCTCTTGCGCTTACCCTTTTGGTCAACTGGTGTAGAGGATGCTATGTGCATTTTCGTCCTAGGCTTTTCAGCCCTGAGACGATCCTCCTCCAGCTCGAGATGAACTCGCACTTTTTCGAGGTTATCGAGTTGAGTGGCATGGGTAAGGTGCATTTTCATGCTGTTCCAAGGCAAAGAACAGATCACACATTGTACTTTCTGTCTCCCGTGCCTCCTTGAGTTTAGCAAGCATATTAGACATATGTCTAATGTGCTCCTTCATCGTATGCTTAGGATTCATCTTGTAGGAGTCTAAAGTGATGTTTAAATACCGCTTCTGGGTTGTGGTGTATACACCAAACCTTGCCTTTAGACCGTCTCATAGGTCCATGGCAGACTCCAAGTGATCATACCCGTAGAGTATGTCATCCTCCAGCATTGATAACAAAGCGTAACGAATTTCCTGATCCTTAGCATCCCATTCATCATGGAATACCTTCTGATCATCCGTGAGGTCTCCCTCCGACCAGGCAGTGCAGTAAGAAGCCTTTTCAGCCAGACCGCTTCCTGTGCATTTTTGGAGAGAGCAACCAGTTCTGATTCCATCGTAGACAGCGCGACACAGGTTTTCTTCTTGCTCGTCCATGAAATGGCGGCATTAGCAAGGAGAAAGACTCCTCCTGTGGTGGACTTACGATCATCCGGATCGCCACAATGGTCGGTGTCACTGTAACCGGCCAATTATAACGCCTTGCCCTTATAGCACAGTGCGTAGTCGGCAGTACCTTTCAGATAATGAATAATTCGTTTTACACCCTTTAAATGTTGATAACCAGGATCTGATTGGAACCGTGCTACTAGGCCCACGGCGTAACAGATGTCCGGACAGGTGCATTGCATGGTGTACATGAGACTACCGACCATGCTTAAATACTATGCACCCTTCATTTGTTCTCGCTCTGCCAGGTTCTTGGGGCCGTCACATTTCGACAGTGCGCACCCAAACACCAACGGCGTATCCACGGGTTTGGCATATTGTAATCTGAACCTTTTCAACAATTTGTTGATATAAGCTTCTTGAGATACACATAATTTCCGGGTAGCCCGATCTCTAGCAATTTTAATGCCTAAGATGTACGTGGCTTCTCCCATATCTTTCATCTCAAATACAGATGCCAACCAGGACTTTGACTTGTTCATAATACTCACATCGTTTGCGCAATTACTATGTCGTCCACGTATAAGGTTAAGATGACATACTTAGACCCGGAGGTCTTATAATACACGCACGGATCCTCGTGAAGATTATCGAATCCGTTTCCTACGATTTCCTCATGGAATCTGCGGTACCATCGCCAAGACGACTTTTTAAGACCTTAAATGGACCTCTGGAGTTTGGAAACTTTACGTTCGTTACCAGGAGTAATAAAACCCTCGGGTTGCTCCATGTAGATCTCTTCCTCCAGGTTTCCGTGGAGGAATGTGGTATTTAAACTTTATTCGGTGCAGCTCGAAATCGAGACCTGCGACCAGGACCATAAATGGCCCTAACCGTGGTTTTATGCACAATCGTTGAGTTTATTTCGTCAAAGTCCACTCCGTGAAGTTGGGTATATCCTTTTGCAATTAGTCGGGCTGTGTATCGCCCGACCTGTTCCATCAGTGGTGAGCCTTCATTCAGGACTCACCGTATCCTTGTGCCCATGTGGTTAGCAGGTAAATCAACTACAGACTATAATGGCTTTCATTTAGGCGATCTCTTCCTTTTATTATTTTCCTCCATTTCCCCACTTGAGGCCTTTTCAATGCTCGTCAATAATTGTTAGAGTGAGGTTTTTACCCTTCTAGATGGGATACTTCTTGGGAGAAGTTTGATGCCTGTGACTTTCGTCTAGGCTTGTTCATCCCATCTTGAGTCTGAACGTTTCTCCCACTCGGAATAATGCTTCTTATCAAAGCATAACTCCCACTGGGAATAAGATCAGTGTTTGAACCTTGACCTACAAATTTCCTTGGACGACCTCTCGGTCTCGGGGTTTTACTTCCGATATGAATTCCTTGATCACTAGGACCTTGAACCAAGTTGGTCGGTTCACTCCCACTGGGAACAATGGGTAGTATAAGTAGTTGTGACATTACTGGTTCAACAATATGACTATCAGGTTCTACTTGATTCGTCTATGCGGCAACAGTGATTTCATATGGTAGGGTTTATTCCTTCCACTGGATTTACTATGAAAATGTTTCCATTATCATTTACCATGTCATTCACTTGTGTTGCCGGTTCAAATCTCCCACTCGAAGTAAGTGGGCCCTGATTGTCAGTGCAGACCTGCTCTGGTTCGATCAAGACTATATTAATTTGAAAATTGACCATGCATTGGAAATTCGTCCTCAAGTGATGTAGTGTCTCATGTTCGACCACGGCACCATTTTCCCAAGCTTTAAATAGGTATTTCTAAGAGCAGTTATCGTACTCTTGGTCCAAATACATGTTTAATGTGCACATCAATGTCGCATGATGATATGATTTAACTCATTATCATTCTCTAGCTATTATGGCGACGTGTCTTACCAATTTCATTGGAACACAGTTTTACATAAATGTGAATCATATTATTTCATCCCATCAGGAACGTACTTATAAATTGACTCTAACATTATGTTTACGAACTGTGCTTCTTGAAGTGGGTCATTTGATTTGAATGCCTAGCCTGACTTATCGTTCAAGACGTTTGGAAGGAAAATCGTTTAACCAAATTTATCCTTCTTCGTTTGCAAACTTATCTCAGGGATTTCATCCCATCTCCAAACTGAGCATCTTAGGTTTTCACCATATGCGTCAGCTGATACTTTTACAAGGTCGTGGTAGCTTATGAAACATACTTCTTTCCGATGTAAACGTTATCAGTAAGTTGTTTCCGAAGGGACGCAAACGAAAATTCAGCACTTAATCATCAAAACACTTCATCATTAAACTCATATTTTGAAATGATGTGTTCCATATTTCGAGGTCCACACACGCATGGCGCCATTTACCAAAGTTTGAGCTTATGTTTAAATCGTTTCATTTCTGAATTTAATTCAGTTTAATCCAATCGGTTTCGCACATGATCATCATTACTGACTATTTCATTTAATGGAGTATTAATTAATAAAGTAAGGTTTATAACCTGTTCATTCTTAGAGCTACGCAATCGATGGATTTTAATGGCATTATGATTTTTCTCAAAGAATTGGATGTAGGAGAAGATGTTTGTAGTTGTTTGATTCGGACATTTCCAATAGCCTTATTGCTTCGATTTAGTTATATTTCAGATCGATCTCGTTTCTAGTCGAGTCGATTAATCTTGATAAGCAGAATTCATTTCGAATCGAATGGTAACTACTTTATTCAATGAATCTGAAACAATAATAACCAGAATTCAAACATAAAATTGAACAATAGGAAATCCAACATCAACAATACTGGGGTCTCAGATCTCAAACTTGAAGCAATCTCGAAGAAGAATGACGATGGACAGGTCGTCATAATCGAGTCGTACCTAGAAGGTACAATTATCATGGTGATTATCGCACCGGGTCATCGTTTAGACCTTTTGTTGTCGGGGGTTGCAAAGCTTTTCAGATTATCAATGAATCTGTCATCGAATGCCTCGGGTTTTTCGGAAAGTTTCCTTCTTTATGATCTGCTTCGAATAGGTCTATTGTCGTCTTAATCGATGTGATCATACGCGTGAGCCCTTTTTCGTCAACAAACCATAAAAAAGGAAACATCCTCATTACTTTCTGAGCCTTGTCCATACGTCTAACTCGTCAGCGGGATCATGAAAGGCTATTACACCATCATCTCTGCATAGAATATTTTAGTATTCTGCCATTAAGGCTCGTGCTTCAGTGGTCTTACCTTTAACGAAGCGAAGGTACATGGCACACCAAAGATGCAATGCGCTGAGTTGTATAGACTCTCCTTCTACTTTAGTTGATAGTTGCGAGAGAATTAACTCTCGTGCATTATGATCCTTCCTCAACCTTTTCTTGTTGTTGCTCTCATGCGGGTTTCCATATTCGTCTGAGCTCATCCTTTTCGCTTTCGGGTTGACTTGATCGTCAAGATCTGAAGCGATCAGGAGCTCCATAACATTATCTCTCCATGCATCATAATCCATGCCGTCCAGATTGTGAGGTTCATAGAACTGTATCAGTTCATCCATGAAAACTAACACATTGATAATCACGCAAAATCAGGGAGACAATAACATTTTGAGAAAAAACTGCATACATCAAATATTTATTAAGATGGAATGCGACAAGCAATGATTCCTCAGTCATCTAAACCAACCGACCACCAGTAAACCAATGGAAGATGGCTGTGAAAGAGTTCACACTACTGTCGTCTTCAATCCAATATATCAGTCTTTTAAAACGGTTTTTAATCCCAAATTACCAGAACGGGAATATTAAAACAAGCATACCCGATCTTGGCTTTCCCAAGGCCCTTTTATTTTGGAAAAATATTATGATGAACTTACTCATGCATATACAATTCTACCATCCATGTAAATCATCATACGCAAGTAACATTCATCACATAAACCACACTCATGCTTACGCGTCGTGCGTCTAATGTTCCAAGGAACTCATGCTTGCATACATAATCTTACTTCCAAGTAATTATAAAATGCGGCTACATCCTCAACATTCTTAGCATACGTGTCAAACATGCAACTTCCACGTCAATCATACACATTTGGCGACTGGTCTTCGATTTAAAAATATTTTAAACATTAGGGGCTGATTTGCAATTCACGCTTATATTCAATTACGCATTATTCTAGACATGATTCCTAGGCAATTTCAATCATCACAGCATGTCTATCCTAGTGCGCATACCGTATATTTAACCACGGCTCCTCCCCCAATATGCATTATCCAGCTAGCTTGACTCGGTCAAGACAACAGATCTAATCATGCATAAATATTTATCGAATAATAAACAATTGCAATTCAGCCCACTAATTAATCCAGTCCCAAAAATATGTATCTCCGAGATCCATCCCCATAATCGAAACAAGGCATTAAGGTTTAATCGTTATGTAAATAATAATAAACATTTTGAGCACTGTGTAGACCTTTATAGGTTCAAAACATTTGGATTGTAAAACTTGACCACCCTATTTTAATTGACTTGAATTCGGTTTTGAAAATTCGGTTCGGTTCAGACAATTTTGGTCCGGTTTGGTTCAGTTCGGTCCAGAGAAATCCGGTTCGAGTCCGGTTCGGTTCGGTTTTATTTTTCTAAAAGCTGGTTCGGTTTGAACCGGTCCAATAAAAATAGGGTTCGGTTCAACACTCAAAACTGGTTCAGTTCGATCCACTTAGTTACCCCGGTCTGACTCATCCCGACTAGGTCGAACCGATTAAAAAAACCAGGTTCGATTCAATGCGTCCTGGTTTGATATATTGGACCGGCCCAATAATTAAATCAAAAGGGTTTGGGCCGAAATGTTTACTTTAGGGTTTTGAAGTCCACTAAAAAATTTAACTTAGCCACCAAGTAACATTAATTATATAAAATAATTTCCAATATTTAATATATATATATATATATATATATATATATATAAATTTCGGCATACATCAAACATATATATATTATTGTCAAGATTCTATCTTTAAGACTAAATCAATCAACAATATATATATATATATGTAAAATTTCGGCACATAATATACACATATATATTTTATCTATTGTCCTAAATAGGGAAACACATATACTGAAAATATATTTTCTCAATCTTTTAGGTAACTAAATCTATCAATAATATCTTTAACCCTATTAAATATTTAGATATATTGATAGTTATATATATATATTTCTATATATTAATGTGAATCTATCCTTATGTTTCCAATTATAGATATATTGTTACCTTGAATAAAAATTAAAATATGGTAAATAATATTTTATTTGGTTCGGCCGAAATACACTTACTTGGGGCCTAAGAAATTATAAATTTTACCTTGTAATTTACTTAGGGTTTCGACACAAACACCAAATTGGAAACAAGTGGTCAAATTTCAAGATCAAATTTTAATAAGATCTACAATCCAATGTTCGATTTTGATAAAAAAAAAAAAATCATCTTTTACCAAGAACATCATGAAAATTTCGGACCACCTTACAACTTAAAATTCGAAAATTTTAATTTTCTTATCTCAAAATTTTCGGTCCAAATTTTAAAACTTTCAAGAATACCAATTTATCAAAATCATGAACTCCTTACCTCGCTCTGATACCACTGTTAGATTACGGGGAGTGTTGGATCATGGTAGAACTCCGGCACGATCTTTGACGGCGATCCCAGCTCCTTCGCTCCACGTAATCCTGCAAGAGGGGATAGACCGGGCGGTGACCCAGAATCCCTCTCCGATGCTTAAATGAGTATCTCGTATGGACTGGCAAGCAGTAATCTCAAGTAGCGTATATCAAAACGTAATGTGCTCTAAGGTAACCTCTGCCCTTTTATAGGCGGAGAGGTGCCTCAGTTACCTGGTGAACCGTTGGGGTGGTTAGCCCGTATTCCGCGTATCTCGGGCACGATCCCGCCTATCTAGGCCATGATCTCGCTTATCTCGGCCACGCCCCGCGTATCTCGGCCACGCTTCGCGTATCTCAATCGCGCTCCGCGTATCTCGGCCACGCCCCGCGTATCCCGGCCTCAACCTCTGATAGCAAGTCCCGACTAACATCGGGGACTCCAGAGTTATCTCGTTGTGTCACCGCTCGGGGCCCCTCGTCATCGTGACAGGGCCAATCATTCTCAGGGATTCGTCATCAGGGCCTACTTAAAGGCATCTCATCGGGAGCATCCAGCTCACCTGTCGGGACCGACTCTGTCGGGACCTTTCATCATCGGGACTCCCTCTGTCGGGACCCTTCGCCTGGGTCATCTTGACCTCCATTGAGGGCCCAGTGGCCCTATTCACCGTTTGCTTGCCTTTAAAGGGCCTAACGGCCACAGCGAAGCCAATCATTTGCCCCCAAGACATGAGGGACTTACAGTTCGTCGTGTCTTCCAACTCCCGACCTCCCGACGTCGGAGTCGGAGACCTTTCCCTTGGCATAGTCACTTGATACAGATCTTCTCGTTCACGCTTCCTCGATGCCTTGAGGATAACTACCAAATCCGAGAAGACTCCTCGGTTCCCCAGCCATTAAATGCAGCAGATAACGAAGCGACGTCTTTGGCACCCGTGCAGATAACGAAGCGACGTCTCCGAAATTTCAAAAGCTCTCTGCAACTTCTCTGAGAATTCAAGCTCTGCGATTTCGAAAACCCAAGTGTTTCTCCGACCACCTTTCCGGCAACGTCAAGTTCATTCTTCCAACCTCCAATCATCATGTCTGGTAAGGGTTTCTTCTTTATTGTTCGCATATCTTTTTCCTTCATCTCTGCTTAGTTCGTTCGTAATTTCCCGGAAAACCCACTGTGCCTTTCCTTGCCATGGCTGATTTCAGACAGTGGATCTAGTTTCGAGGGAAGAAAGCCCTTCAACTTCGACTATGCTCTGAACGAGATTTCCAGCACTGCGTACGATGCAGCTCTCCGGGAGGGATGCATCACCTCTACCTGGGAACCTCGTTTCCCGTATCCCTGGCCCCGCCCCTCGGGTAACCTTGAGGTTACCCGTCCCCGGAAAGGGGAGGTGTTTGTCTCTACGGGGCAAATATCAGCGGGGATTAGATTCCCCTTCTGTGGTAATCTGGTCGAGATGTGCCAGCACTACAAGACGCACCCGACCACCTTCTCTCCCCACGCCATACGTTTGTGGAACGCCTTCCAGGTCCTCTGCTTCCGACAGAAGTGGGTGTACAGCCTCAAGCTCTTCAGGACCTTCTACGGGATGAAGTGCAACGAGGCGGGGGTTTGTGCCTTCTACCCCCGTATGCCGAAGTGGAACAAGACGCAACTCGGGTTGTGCAACTGGACCAATGACACCTGGAAGGTGGTCAAGGGTCGGGGACTCCTGGCCAACACGGGGTCCGATAACAGTGGGTGGAAGAGGAGCTACTTCTTCATCCAAAACTCCTCGATCCCGTGGCCCCGATGGGAGGTGGAAGCGGACTCTCCTCCCACCTTCCACACCTACACCGATGAGGACTTCCAGACTCTTCAACTCATCCAGCTCTACCGGTGGGGGGAGTCCTACACTCCCCTTGACACCAATTCTCTCGTGGAGCGGGACCTGGTGAATGCCGGGATCTGACTCCTCGACATAGTCTCCGGGGGACAGCTCTTCGACGGCCCCTCCAATATGGTTCCCTGGGTAAATCTCTAACATCTGTTGTTTTACTGTTTGCAGCTAAGAAGGTATCCGTGCTGACCAATCTGATCCTTAAGCAGGGGGAGACCGATGATGTCCGCCCTACGCGGAAGAGGAAGTCAGCCAAGAAGGCTGCTGCTCCATCGGGATCTCCTTCCGCGGAGCGGCCAAAGCGGAGCCGCGTGGATGTGGACAAGCTCTTCGACGTCCAGACCGCTGAAGAAGGTAAAAAGCTCCGCCTCGCTATTAAATCGTATAGGAGGCTGGTTCCGAAGGAGTTGATTCCTTCGACCATGGAGGCCCGCATCGCCGATGTCAAACGAGTCCTCCGAGGGGAAACTCCTCGTGTCCTGAAGGCAGGCTACTACAAATACCGTGGGAAGGACCAATACGTCTCTCGACGTATTGTTTGGTGTAAGGGCTCTAGTGAACTTCCTGATTACGTTTCTAAAGCCTCCTCTCGTCCTCTAGGTGCAGGTCACTCGGGGACTCCGTCGGGTGCTGGAGCCTCGGTAGGCACACCACCTTAAGCAGGGGCACCTCCTTCGGCAGGGGCACCACTTTTCTCCAGTGGTGGGACCCCGACCGGCGAACAATTTCGTCGGGTGGAGAGTCTGGACTCCTCCGAGGAGACTGATGAGGGTGGCTCCCTTCGCCATCGTCGGAGGACGGGGCAGTCCCCGCTGAAACCAACCTCCAAGGGGTTGCCCCCCTCGCCTTCTTCACGACAGCAGCGACAACCGTCGCCCGTCCACGACTTCACTCCTTCCCCAGCCCGGGGTGGGTCGGAGGCACGCCCCTCCACGTCCCCAGTCGGCCCTTCTCCTCTTCCCCTCGATGGGAGTTTTTACAAGGCCTTCGACCCTGCACATGAGGATGCTCCCTGGACCCTGATCCAAACGCTGCAAGGGGTCCAGCTCCGACAGGGAGACACATATCCGGAGCTGGCTCTACACCTGGTAGCAGGCTCCATCCTGCCTTCTATGAGGTATCCGATCACCTTAGATCGAGAGGACATGCGCCGGGATGTGCAGGAGATGTGCATGCGTCGGATAGAGGTAAGACTTTCACTTTTCTTTTCTTCATTAATAAGGCCGGTTGCTCATCTACTGATACATCTTTTCCTTCCTTCGCAAGAGATGGGGGACATCAACCGTTCCATCGGGTACCTCTTCGCCTACAAGGAGGCCCTGGAGAAAGAGCGGGCGGTCACGGCCAAGCTTAAGGAGGATCTCGCGGCCTCCGAGTCTTCGCGGGGAAAACTGGCCAAGGAACAGGCCATCCTCGATCGAAAGACTCGGGACCTCCAAAAGCAGGTCCGTGACTTCGAGGGACTCCTGAAGCGGGAGCAGCAGGAGCGGCGGGTTGCTGAGGACAAACTTGTCCTGGAAAAGAAGGCTCTGAAGGAGCAAGTTGCTGGGGTTCCCGCGCAGCTGGTCGCGGCCGAGACCAAGGGCCGGGAGGATTATCGGAGGTCCGAAGACTTCCAGGCTGATGCTGTAAAGTTCTGCGACGCGGAGGTGGAGAACACCCTCTTCAATGCAGTTGAGGAACTCCACCTGGAGTATGGCGACGCCATCAACTTTGACAAGTCTCCTTCTCTCGCTCCCTTCGCGAAGAAGTACTTTGCTCTCTCGAAGGAGAGTGATGAGGGGAGCACTCCCGCGATTGTTGAAGATACAGTGGAGCCTCCAAGTGCTGACGCCCCGATAATCGACCCTCCAGCGGCTGAACCTATGGAGCCTTCCGCCACAGACCTCGTGGACCCTGCTCCTGTTGATGCCGCCGACAAGGACCAAGCCTAACTGCTTTATCTTTAGAGTCCTTGTATTTCCCTCATTTTTGTAATCCTCGGGCCTTCGAGCCCTTATGAATATCAGACTTTCTTAGTTCTGATTTTTCATTGCACTTCTTAAAGCGACTTTGCTATACTTACTTAAGACCTCGACACTTAAGATACTCTCATACATCACTTAAGAAGATTTACCAACTTGCACCACTTAAGGTGACTTACTATCACGCACAACTTAAGGCGACTTTCCAATACTTAGAATAAATCAAAGAATCATGCATCACTTAAGAAGACTTAATCTCGTGCATCACTTAAGACGACTTAATCTCATGCATCACTTAAGACGACTTTAACAACACTTAGCGTAAATCTAAGAATCATGCATCACTTAAGACGACTTAATCTCGCGCATCACTTAAGACGACTTAATCTCATGCGTCACTTAAGATGACTTAATCTCGTGCACCACTTAAGGCGACTTTTCTCGTGCACCACTCAAGGCGACTTTTCTCGTGCGCCACTCAAGGCGACTTTTCTCGTGCACCACTCAAGGCGACTTTTCTCGTGCAACACTCAAGGCGGATTTTCTCGTGCACCACTCAAGGCGACTAAATAACGCTTAGAATAAATCTAAGAATAACTCTGATTGGAAGCAACCTCTTTATTTATTGATGGCACAAAATTTTCTTACATCGAATCAAACGATAAATAACTTACACCACTTAAGGCGATTTTACATCGGGCACCACTTAAGGCGACTTTTCATCGGGCATCACTTAAGGCGACTTTTCATCAAGCATGGTGTTTCTTCAAGTGTTCGCCACTAAATGAATGCTTCAATGCTCTGCCATCGAGGTCTTCCAACTTGTACGCATTTGGAGCTGGCATCCCCACGACCTTGTAAGGTCCTTCCCATTTTGGTGACATCTTGTTGATTCGATCCAAAAGGGTAAACTCGTTGCGACGCCAAACCAGCTCCCTGACGAAGAATTGTCGGGACTTAACTCGCCGATTGTAATACATGGCCGTCGCCAAACGCATTCGAGCCTGGACTTCGTCGGCTTCCCGCCTCTTCTCTTCGAGCAGGTCTAAATCCAGGCGTCTCATTTCATCATTCGTCAAAGGCTCGTAATATCTCATCCGATGGGACGCCACAGCTACCTCTACGGGAGCAACAGCCTCTGTGCCATAAACAAGGCCAAACGGAGTCTCCCTTGTTGATCGTTTGGGTGTCGTTCTAACAGCCCAAAGCACGTTTTCCAGCTCGTTCAACCATTTTCCTTTCAAGGCATAGACTCTTTTCTTTAGGCCATCCATTACGATTGTATTGGCTGATTCCACCTAGCCATTAGTCTGAGCATGGCGGACAGAGGCTGTCCGATGCTCGATGTTCAACTCCTCCAGATACTCCTTCACCTGAGACCCGTTAAACGGTGGACCGTTGTCGCTAATCACCACCTTAGGAATCCCGTATCTGGATACAATATGAGTCTGGAGAAACTTGACAATCTGGTTCCCCGTCGTCCTGGCCAACGCCTTTGCTTCTATCCATTTCGAAAAATAATCGATAGCTACAAGCAAATACTTACACTGACCTTGTTCTTGCGGAAGAGGTCCACCCTGTTCATGGATGCGCTGGAGGCCATGGGGAAAATGAAGAAGGACCTGAAAGAGGCGAACTTCCCGATGGTCGGATTCTCTGGTTTTACCTCCTATCCGCTAGGAGTGATCACCTTACCAGTGGAGTTTGGTAGCGGGTGGAAATCGGAGAGGAGGAACGTGGAGTTTGTGGTAGTTGAGTCCGCGGGGACCTACAACGCGATTAACGGGAGAACTACCATCAACCCCCTGATGGATGTTGCCTCGAATGTTCACCAGAAGATGAAGTTCCCGACCGATCATGGAGTCGGAGAGGTCAAAGGCGACCAGGTGGCTTCCAGGAAATGTTATGTTAACGCCACCCGAAGGAGAAGACAGGAGGCTATGACTGTCCTTCAGACAGATGCTGATCCCAGAGAAGAGTTTGGGCGTCCCGCCCCCGTGGAGGATTTGAAGGAGGTCGAGATTGATGGGCCTCAGAGGAAGGTGAAAATCGGGTCTGCTCTGACCGAGGAGACAGCCCGAAAATTGATCGATCTACTAAAAGAATTCAAGGAGCTGTTTGCCTGGTCTCCGAGTGACATGCCAGGAATCAGCCCCGACGTTATCGTGCATGAGTTGAAGATTGATCCCGCGATCAAGCCTATCGCACAAAGAAGGCGTCCGATGGGCACAGACAAGAGGATTGCAATCCAACAGGAGGTGGGCAGGTTGCTCGATGCTGGGTTTATCAAGGAGCTCCGATTCCAGACTTGGGTTTCTAACCCGGTGCTGGTGAAGAAGAGCAATGGGAAATGGCGGATGTGCGTTGATTTCCGCGACCTGAATAAGGCTTGCCCGAAGGACTGTTACTCGCTCTCGAGAATCGACCAGCTGGTGGATGCCACGTCGGGACATAAGCTGTTGAGCTTCATGGATGCGTACTCGGGCTATAACCAGATCAAGATGGCTAAGGAAGACGCTCCTCACACAGCATTTTATGCAGACATTGACATCTATCACTACGATGTCATGCCTTTCGGGTTGATCAATGCCGGGGCAACCTACCAGCGGATGGTGAACAAGATGTTCGGAGATATGCTGGGGAAAACCATGGAGGCTTACGTGGACGATATGCTGGGGAAGTCCCGACAAGCTGAGGATCATGTGCACAACCTAGCCACGGCGTTTGAGCGGATGAGGCTTCATCAGGTTCGCTTGAACCCGACAAAATGCGCCTTCGGAGTCCACTCAGGGAAGTTTCTGGGCTTTATGGTGAGTCATAGAGGAATTGAGGTGAACCCCGAGAAGCTGAGAGCGATTGAGGAGATGCAGTCTCCGATAAACCATCGGGAGGTGCAAGTGCTGAATGGTCGACTAGCTGCAGTGCAATGAATCGCTTCCTGTCCAAGGCAAGTGACCGGTCAATGCCATTTTTTGAAGTCCTGAGGGCCAACAAGAAGTTCGAATGGACCACCAAGTGTGAAGAAGCGTTCCAGGAACTCAAGCAGCACCTTCGCACCCTCCCGCCATTGGCAAAACCGGTTCCAGGCGAGCCGCTCTATCTTTACTTGGCTGTTTCTGAATTTTCCATTAGCTCTGTGTTAGTGAAGGTTGTCGAGGGTAATCAAGTTCCCGTCTATTATGTAAGCAAGGCGTTTGCCAAATCTGAAATGAATTATCCCGCCGTTGAGAAGTATCTCTTTGTGTTGATTATTACTGCTCAGAAGCTGAGGCCTTACTTCCATGCGCATGAGATCACTGTGTTGACGAACCAGCCTCTGATGCATTTTTTGAACCGACCTGATGCGTCGGGGAGATTAGTGAAATGGGCAGTCGAGCTTAGTGAGTTTCGCATACACTTTGTTCCGAGAACGGCTATTAAGGGCCAGGCATTGGCGGATTTCATAGCAGAGTCTACAGCCCCCGATCTGGAAGAAGCGGGCCCTGTAGAGGGGGCAACCATAGAGGCCCCGATGGCAGAACAACCAGAGATGGCAGAGCAATCAGAACAGCCAAACGAGGAAAATATTTGGGAGATGTACACGGATGGATCCTCGAGTTCAGATGGATCAGGAGCAGGATTTGTATTGATACCACCAGGCGGAGGTGAGCCTCTTCGATATGCTTTGGCCTTAACGTTTAGGGCCACGAACAACGAAGCTGAGTACGAGGCTCTTATCACGGGCCTGAAAATTGCCAAAGGTACGGGAGTTGCTCACCTGAGAGTGAAGTGTGACGCGGCCCTGATTGTGAACCAGGTTCAAGGGCGATACGAGGCGAAGAGCCCGATAATGAGGAAGTACCTTCGCGAGGTGAAAGTCTTGAAGGAGAGCTTTAAAAGCTTCGACATCGAGGCGATCCCGAGGGAGGAAAACGTGGAGGCAGATGCCTTGAGCAAATTTGCCCTGGGGGCACCCTTGGAGGAAAATCGGAAGGTGCACTTCTTGGAGAAGGTGATCTTGTCAACCACCGACCCCACGCAGGTGTGTGCTGTTGAAGCAGGATCGGAGGAGGAGCCCACTTGGATGACCCCGATAGTCGCGTACCTGACTACGGGAGCAATCCCCGATAATGAAGTGATAGCTGACAGGATACGTCGGATCGCTGTTAATTACGTGATGCTGGACAATCAGCTATACAAGAAGTGCTGGTTCTCGACTCCGTACTTGAAGTGTGTGGCTGAACCCGACACAAGTCGAATCCTGAGGGAGGTGCATGAAGGGGTCGCGGCTTGTCACGAAGGAGCCCGATCCATTATGAGGAAGGTGCTGAACTTGGGTTATTATTGGCCTACAATGAGCAAGGAGGCGACGACGTTGGTCCGATCCTGTGACGCGTCCTGCTCCCTATTCCCCTGGTGTGGAGCAGCAGTATCTTCAGGAGCTTCATTATGCCCCCCCTGTTCGAGAGACCTCCGCGGGGAGATTCTGGTCCTCAGCATGCTCTGGTGGTGAATTCAGAGTCGTCCCAGCAGGATGACGGGAACCACCAGATTGTCCTTGTCTTCTTTGCTTGCCAGCCGCCATTGTACGAGTAGAAGGCATATCAGCTTTTTGTTACGTTCCCACAGACGGCGCCAATGTTGGATCACGGTAGAACTCCGCCACGATCTTTGACGGCGATCCCAGCTTCTTCGCTCCACGTAATCCTGCAAGAGGGGATAGACCGGGCGGTGACCCAGAACGTAATCTCAAGTAACGTATATCAAAACGTAATGTGCTCTGAGGTAACCTCTGCCCTTTTATAGGCGGAGAGGTACCTCAGTTACCTGGTGAACAGTTGGGGTGGTTAGCCCGTATTCCGCGTATCTCGGGCACGATCTCGCCTATCTAGGCCATGATCTCGCTTATCTCGGCCACGCCCCGCGTATCTCGGCCATGCTCCGCGTATCTCAATCGCGCTCCGCGTATCTCGGCCACGCCCCGCGTATCCCGGCCTCAACCTCTGATAGCAAGTCCCGACCAACATCGGGGACTCCAGAGTTATCTCGTTGTGTCACCGCTCGGGGCCCCTCGTCATCGTGACAGGGCCAATCATTCTCAGGGATTCGTCATCGGGGCCTACTTAAAGGCATCTCATCGGGAGCATCCAGCTCACCTGTCGGGACCGACTCTGTCAGGACTTTTCATCATCGGGACTCCCTCTGTCGGGACCCTTCGCCTGGGTCATCTTGACCTCCATTGAGGGCCCAGTGGCCCTATTCACCGTTTGCTCGCCGTTAAAGGGCCTAACGGCCACAGCGAAGCCCATCAGGGAGTAATCACTACAGATATTATAAACATGATACATGCTAGTAACCGATATTACGCAGCGGAAGATTCGCACATACCTCAGACGTAGTCAGTAGTCCCAAGATCGTGTAGCAGAGAGTTCACGGTCCTCCGGTCGGAACCCGTAGAGGTTCTTGTTGAGGAAGCCCTACGCGGTATATTCTCCACAACAAAGCTTCAGATCGATTATTGACAAGGACGGATCTCCGGAGTGTTTGCTTGAGGGCAAACTGGCACGCCCTTTGGTGGTGAGGTTCGGTCGAACTTAGCCTGTTATGGGGGAGGGTTTTTCACTCTAAAACACTCTAAGGAGGAATTAAGGATTAACCTAATAAAACACCTAACACCCTCTTTATATTGGAGGAGTAAAGTGAACAAAAGTCCACTTAAATCGGAGAGCCGGATCAAAATATATGACCGGCCGGGTTTCGAAATATAATGTTTTCCAGAAAAAAGTTCGGCGTAAGGATATTTTGTTGGAATAACATAACGGGTGCGATCATACCAGCACTAATGCACCGGATCCCATCAGAACTCCGAAGTTAAGCGTGCTTGGGCGAGAGTAGTACTAGGATGGGTGACCTCCTGGGAAGTCCTCGTGTTGCACCCCTCTTTTTGCATTTTTTTTTTAATCAAATTTCGTTTTCTGCATTTATATAACATTTCTCGTATTTTTATGGACGGTTTTAAGGAATTCAGCCCATTTTTATGAAAAATTATTAAAATCAGGAAACCACAGCGCTGACGGCGCTTAAATCGGAGAGCCGGATCAAAATATATGACCGGCCGGGTTTCGAAATATAATGTTTTCCAGAAAAAAGTTCGGCGTAAGGATATTTTGTTGGAATAACATAACGGGTGCGATCATACCAGCACTAATGCACCGGATCCCATCAGA
The DNA here is from genome assembly GCA_036873135.1 of Clarkia xantiana subsp. parviflora. Lineage (NCBI taxonomy): Eukaryota > Viridiplantae > Streptophyta > Magnoliopsida > Myrtales > Onagraceae > Clarkia > Clarkia xantiana. The sequence continues at coordinate 25,714,197 of JAPTYO010000011.1, forward strand.
ACTCCGAAGTTAAGCGTGCTTGGGCGAGAGTAGTACTAGGATGGGTGACCTCCTGGGAAGTCCTCGTGTTGCAACCCTCTTTTTGCATTTTTTTAATCAAATTTCGTTTTCTGCATTTATATAACATTTCTCGTATTTTTATGGACGGTTTTAAGGAATTCGGCCCATTTTTATGAAAAATTATTAAAATCGGGAAACCACAGCGCTGACGGCGCTTAAATCGGAGAGCCGGATCAAAATATATGACCGGCCGGGTTTCGAAATATAATGTTTTCCAGAAAAAAGTTCGGCGTAAGGATATTTTGTTGGAATAACATAACGGGTGCGATCATACCAGCACTAATGCACCGGATCCCATCAGAACTCCGAAGTTAAGCGTGCTTGGGCGAGAGTAGTACTAGGATGGGTGACCTCCTGGGAAGTCCTCGTGTTGCACCCCTCTTTTTGCATTTTTTTAATCAAATTTCGTTTTCTGCATTTATATAACATTTCTCGTATTTTTATGGACGGTTTTAAGGAATTCAGCCCATTTTTATGAAAAATTATTAAAATCGGGAAACCACAACGCTGACGGCGCTTAAATCGGAGAGCCGGATCAAAATATATGACCGGCCGGGTTTCGAAATATAATGTTTTCCAGAAAAAAGTTCGGCGTAAGGATATTTTGTTGGAATAACATAACGGGTGCGATCATACCAGCACTAATGCACCGGATCCCATCAGAACTCCGAAGTTAAGCGTGCTTGGGCGAGAGTAGTACTAGGATGGGTGACCTCCTGGGAAGTCCTCGTGTTGCAACCCTCTTTTTGCATTTTTTTAATCAAATTTCGTTTTCTGCATTTATATAACATTTCTCGTATTTTTATGGACGGTTTTAAGGAATTCAGCCCATTTTTATGAAAAATTATTAAAATCGGGAAACCACAGCGCTGACGGCGCTTAAATCGGAGAGCCGGATCAAAATATATGACCGGCCGGGTTTCGAAATATAATGTTTTCCAGAAAAAAGTTCGGCGTAAGGATATTTTGTTGGAATAACATAACGGGTGCGATCATACCAGCACTAATGCACCGGATCCCATCAGAACTCCGAAGTTAAGCGTGCTTGGGCGAGAGTAGTACTAGGACGGGTGACCTCCTGGGAAGTCCTCGTGTTGCACCCCTCTTTTTGCATTTTTTTAATCAAATTTCGTTTTCTGCATTTATATAACATTTCTCGTATTTTTATGGACGGTTTTAAGGAATTCAGCCCATTTTTATGAAAAATTATTAAAATCGGGAAACAACAGCGCTGACGGCGCTTAAATCGGAGAGCCGGATCAAAATATATGACCGGCCGGGTTTCGAAATATAATGTTTTCCAGAAAAAAGTTCGGCGTAAGGATATTTTGTTGGAATAACATAACGGGTGCGATCATACCAGCACTAATGCACCGGATCCCATCAGAACTCCGAAGTTAAGCGTGCTTGGGCGAGAGTAGTACTAGGACGGGTGACCTCCTGGGAAGTCCTCGTGTTGCACCCCTCTTTTTGCATTTTTTTAATCAAATTTCGTTTTCTGCATTTATATAACATTTCTCGTATTTTTATGGACGGTTTTAAGGAATTCAGCCCATTTTTATGAAAAATTATTAAAATCGGGAAACAACAGCGCTGACGGCGCTTAAATCGGAGAGCCGGATCAAAATATATGACCGGCCGGGTTTCGAAATATAATGTTTTCCAGAAAAAAGTTCGGCGTAAGGATATTTTGTTGGAATAACATAACGGGTGCGATCATACCAGCACTAATGCACCGGATCCCATCAGAACTCCGAAGTTAAGCGTGCTTGGGCGAGAGTAGTACTAGGACGGGTGACCTCCTGGGAAGTCCTCGTGTTGCACCCCTCTTTTTGCATTTTTTTAATCAAATTTCGTTTTCTGCATTTATATAACATTTCTCGTATTTTTATGGACGGTTTTAAGGAATTCAGCCCATTTTTATGAAAAATTATTAAAATCGGGAAACAACAGCGCTGACGGCGCTTAAATCGGAGAGCCGGATCAAAATATATGACCGGCCGGGTTTCGAAATATAATGTTTTCCAGAAAAAAGTTCGGCGTAAGGATATTTTGTTGGAATAACATAACGGGTGCGATCATACCAGCACTAATGCACCGGATCCCATCAGAACTCCGAAGTTAAGCGTGCTTGGGCGAGAGTAGTACTAGGATGGGTGACCTCCTGGGAAGTCCTCGTGTTGCACCCCTCTTTTTGCATTTTTTTAATCAAATTTCGTTTTCTGCATTTATATAACATTTCTCGTATTTTTATGGACGGTTTTAAGGAATTCAGCCCATTTTTATGAAAAATTATTAAAATCGGGAAACAACAGCGCTGACGGCGCTTAAATCGGAGAGCCGGATCAAAATATATGACCGGCCGGGTTTCGAAATATAATGTTTTCCAGAAAAAAGTTCGGCGTAAGGATATTTTGTTGGAATAACATAACGGGTGCGATCATACCAGCACTAATGCACCGGATCCCATCAGAACTCCGAAGTTAAGCGTGCTTGGGCGAGAGTAGTACTAGGATGGGTGACCTCCTGGGAAGTCCTCGTGTTGCACCCCTCTTTTTGCATTTTTTTAATCAAATTTCGTTTTCTGCATTTATATAACATTTCTCGTATTTTTATGGACGGTTTTAAGGAATTCAGCCCATTTTTATGAAAAATTATTAAAATCGGGAAACAACAGCGCTGACGGCGCTTAAATCGGAGAGCCGGATCAAAATATATGACCGGCCGGGTTTCGAAATATAATGTTTTCCAGAAAAAAGTTCGGCGTAAGGATATTTTGTTGGAATAACATAACGGGTGCGATCATACCAGCACTAATGCACCGGATCCCATCAGAACTCCGAAGTTAAGCGTGCTTGGGCGAGAGTAGTACTAGGATGGGTGACCTCCTGGGAAGTCCTCGTGTTGCACCCCTCTTTTTGCATTTTTTTAATCAAATTTCGTTTTCTGCATTTATATAACATTTCTCGTATTTTTATGGACGGTTTTAAGGAATTCAGCCCATTTTTATGAAAAATTATTAAAATCGGGAAACAACAGCGCTGACGGCGCTTAAATCGGAGAGCCGGATCAAAATATATGACCGGCCGGGTTTCGAAATATAATGTTTTCCAGAAAAAAGTTCGGCGTAAGGATATTTTGTTGGAATAACATAACGGGTGCGATCATACCAGCACTAATGCACCGGATCCCATCAGAACTCCGAAGTTAAGCGTGCTTGGGCGAGAGTAGTACTAGGATGGGTGACCTCCTGGGAAGTCCTCGTGTTGCACCCCTCTTTTTGCATTTTTTAATCAAATTTCGTTTTCTGCATTTATATAACATTTCTCGTATTTTTATGGACGGTTTTAAGGAATTCAGCCCATTTTTATGAAAAATTATTAAAATCGGGAAACAACAGCGCTGACGGCGCTTAAATCGGAGAGCCGGATCAAAATATATGACCGGCCGGGTTTCGAAATATAATGTTTTCCAGAAAAAAGTTCGGCGTAAGGATATTTTGTTGGAATAACATAACGGGTGCGATCATACCAGCACTAATGCACCGGATCCCATCAGAACTCCGAAGTTAAGCGTGCTTGGGCGAGAGTAGTACTAGGATGGGTGACCTCCTGGGAAGTCCTCGTGTTGCACCCCTCTTTTTGCATTTTTTTTTAATCAAATTTCGTTTTCTGCATTTATATAACATTTCTCGTATTTTTATGGACGGTTTTAAGGAATTCAGCCCATTTTTATGAAAAATTATTAAAATCGGGAAACCACAGCGCTGACGGCGCTTAAATCGGAGAGCCGGATCAAAATATATGACCGGCCGGGTTTCGAAATATAATGTTTTCCAGAAAAAAGTTCGGCGTAAGGATATTTTGTTGGAATAACATAACGGGTGCGATCATACCAGCACTAATGCACCGGATCCCATCAGAACTCCGAAGTTAAGCGTGCTTGGGCGAGAGTAGTACTAGGATGGGTGACCTCCTGGGAAGTCCTCGTGTTGCACCCCTCTTTTTGCATTTTTTTTTAATCAAATTTCGTTTTCTGCATTTATATAACATTTCTCGTATTTTTATGGACGGTTTTAAGGAATTCAGCCCATTTTTATGAAAAATTATTAAAATCGGGAAACCACAGCGCTGACGGCGCTTAAATCGGAGAGCCGGATCAAAATATATGACCGGCCGGGTTTCGAAATATAATGTTTTCCAGAAAAAAGTTCGGCGTAAGGATATTTTGTTGGAATAACATAACGGGTGCGATCATACCAGCACTAATGCACCGGATCCCATCAGAACTCCGAAGTTAAGCGTGCTTGGGCGAGAGTAGTACTAGGATGGGTGACCTCCTGGGAAGTCCTCGTGTTGCACCCCTCTTTTTGCATTTTTTTTAATCAAATTTCGTTTTCTGCATTTATATAACATTTCTCGTATTTTTATGGACGGTTTTAAGGAATTCAGCCCATTTTTATGAAAAATTATTAAAATCGGGAAACAACAGCGCTGACGGCGCTTAAATCGGAGAGCCGGATCAAAATATATGACCGGCCGGGTTTCGAAATATAATGTTTTCCAGAAAAAAGTTCGGCGTAAGGATATTTTGTTGGAATAACATAACGGGTGCGATCATACCAGCACTAATGCACCGGATCCCATCAGAACTCCGAAGTTAAGCGTGCTTGGGCGAGAGTAGTACTAGGATGGGTGACCTCCTGGGAAGTCCTCGTGTTGCACCCCTCTTTTTGCATTTTTTTTAATCAAATTTCGTTTTCTGCATTTATATAACATTTCTCGTATTTTTATGGACGGTTTTAAGGAATTCAGCCCATTTTTATGAAAAATTATTAAAATCGGGAAACAACAGCGCTGACGGCGCTTAAATCGGAGAGCCGGATCAAAATATATGACCGGCCGGGTTTCGAAATATAATGTTTTCCAGAAAAAAGTTCGGCGTAAGGATATTTTGTTGGAATAACATAACGGGTGCGATCATACCAGCACTAATGCACCGGATCCCATCAGAACTCCGAAGTTAAGCGTGCTTGGGCGAGAGTAGTACTAGGATGGGTGACCTCCTGGGAAGTCCTCGTGTTGCACCCCTCTTTTTGCATTTTTTTTTAATCAAATTTCGTTTTCTGCATTTATATAACATTTCTCGTATTTTTATGGACGGTTTTAAGGAATTCAGCCCATTTTTATGAAAAATTATTAAAATCGGGAAACAACAGCGCTGACGGCGCTTAAATCGGAGAGCCGGATCAAAATATATGACCGGCCGGGTTTCGAAATATAATGTTTTCCAGAAAAAAGTTCGGCGTAAGGATATTTTGTTGGAATAACATAACGGGTGCGATCATACCAGCACTAATGCACCGGATCCCATCAGAACTCCGAAGTTAAGCGTGCTTGGGCGAGAGTAGTACTAGGATGGGTGACCTCCTGGGAAGTCCTCGTGTTGCACCCCTCTTTTTGCATTTTTTTTAATCAAATTTCGTTTTCTGCATTTATATAACATTTCTCGTATTTTTATGGACGGTTTTAAGGAATTCAGCCCATTTTTATGAAAAATTATTAAAATCGGGAAACAACAGCGCTGACGGCGCTTAAATCGGAGAGCCGGATCAAAATATATGACCGGCCGGGTTTCGAAATATAATGTTTTCCAGAAAAAAGTTCGGCGTAAGGATATTTTGTTGGAATAACATAACGGGTGCGATCATACCAGCACTAATGCACCGGATCCCATCAGAACTCCGAAGTTAAGCGTGCTTGGGCGAGAGTAGTACTAGGATGGGTGACCTCCTGGGAAGTCCTCGTGTTGCACCCCTCTTTTTGCATTTTTTTTTAATCAAATTTCGTTTTCTGCATTTATATAACATTTCTCGTATTTTTATGGACGGTTTTAAGGAATTCAGCCCATTTTTATGAAAAATTATTAAAATCGGGAAACAACAGCGCTGACGGCGCTTAAATCGGAGAGCCGGATCAAAATATATGACCGGCCGGGTTTCGAAATATAATGTTTTCCAGAAAAAAGTTCGGCGTAAGGATATTTTGTTGGAATAACATAACGGGTGCGATCATACCAGCACTAATGCACCGGATCCCATCAGAACTCCGAAGTTAAGCGTGCTTGGGCGAGAGTAGTACTAGGATGGGTGACCTCCTGGGAAGTCCTCGTGTTGCACCCCTCTTTTTGCATTTTTTTTTAATCAAATTTCGTTTTCTGCATTTATATAACATTTCTCGTATTTTTATGGACGGTTTTAAGGAATTCAGCCCATTTTTATGAAAAATTATTAAAATCGGGAAACAACAGCGCTGACGGCGCTTAAATCGGAGAGCCGGATCAAAATATATGACCGGCCGGGTTTCGAAATATAATGTTTTCCAGAAAAAAGTTCGGCGTAAGGATATTTTGTTGGAATAACATAACGGGTGCGATCATACCAGCACTAATGCACCGGATCCCATCAGAACTCCGAAGTTAAGCGTGCTTGGGCGAGAGTAGTACTAGGATGGGTGACCTCCTGGGAAGTCCTCGTGTTGCACCCCTCTTTTTGCATTTTTTTTTAATCAAATTTCGTTTTCTGCATTTATATAACATTTCTCGTATTTTTATGGACGGTTTTAAGGAATTCAGCCCATTTTTATGAAAAATTATTAAAATCGGGAAACAACAGCGCTGACGGCGCTTAAATCGGAGAGCCGGATCAAAATATATGACCGGCCGGGTTTCGAAATATAATGTTTTCCAGAAAAAAGTTCGGCGTAAGGATATTTTGTTGGAATAACATAACGGGTGCGATCATACCAGCACTAATGCACCGGATCCCATCAGAACTCCGAAGTTAAGCGTGCTTGGGCGAGAGTAGTACTAGGATGGGTGACCTCCTGGGAAGTCCTCGTGTTGCACCCCTCTTTTTGCATTTTTTTTTAATCAAATTTCGTTTTCTGCATTTATATAACATTTCTCGTATTTTTATGGACGGTTTTAAGGAATTCAGCCCATTTTTATGAAAAATTATTAAAATCGGGAAACCACAGCGCTGACGGCGCTTAAATCGGAGAGCCGGATCAAAATATATGACCGGCCGGGTTTCGAAATATAATGTTTTCCAGAAAAAAGTTCGGCGTAAGGATATTTTGTTGGAATAACATAACGGGTGCGATCATACCAGCACTAATGCACCGGATCCCATCAGAACTCCGAAGTTAAGCGTGCTTGGGCGAGAGTAGTACTAGGATGGGTGACCTCCTGGGAAGTCCTCGTGTTGCACCCCTCTTTTTGCATTTTTTTTTAATCAAATTTCGTTTTCTGCATTTATATAACATTTCTCGTATTTTTATGGACGGTTTTAAGGAATTCAGCCCATTTTTATGAAAAATTATTAAAATCGGGAAACAACAGCGCTGACGGCGCTTAAATCGGAGAGCCGGATCAAAATATATGACCGGCCGGGTTTCGAAATATAATGTTTTCCAGAAAAAAGTTCGGCGTAAGGATATTTTGTTGGAATAACATAACGGGTGCGATCATACCAGCACTAATGCACCGGATCCCATCAGAACTCCGAAGTTAAGCGTGCTTGGGCGAGAGTAGTACTAGGATGGGTGACCTCCTGGGAAGTCCTCGTGTTGCACCCCTCTTTTTGCATTTTTTTTTAATCAAATTTCGTTTTCTGCATTTATATAACATTTCTCGTATTTTTATGGACGGTTTTAAGGAATTCAGCCCATTTTTATGAAAAATTATTAAAATCGGGAAACAACAGCGCTGACGGCGCTTAAATCGGAGAGCCGGATCAAAATATATGACCGGCCGGGTTTCGAAATATAATGTTTTCCAGAAAAAAGTTCGGCGTAAGGATATTTTGTTGGAATAACATAACGGGTGCGATCATACCAGCACTAATGCACCGGATCCCATCAGAACTCCGAAGTTAAGCGTGCTTGGGCGAGAGTAGTACTAGGATGGGTGACCTCCTGGGAAGTCCTCGTGTTGCACCCCTCTTTTTGCATTTTTTTTTAATCAAATTTCGTTTTCTGCATTTATATAACATTTCTCGTATTTTTATGGACGGTTTTAAGGAATTCAGCCCATTTTTATGAAAAATTATTAAAATCGGGAAACAACAGCGCTGACGGCGCTTAAATCGGAGAGCCGGATCAAAATATATGACCGGCCGGGTTTCGAAATATAATGTTTTCCAGAAAAAAGTTCGGCGTAAGGATATTTTGTTGGAATAACATAACGGGTGCGATCATACCAGCACTAATGCACCGGATCCCATCAGAACTCCGAAGTTAAGCGTGCTTGGGCGAGAGTAGTACTAGGATGGGTGACCTCCTGGGAAGTCCTCGTGTTGCACCCCTCTTTTTGCATTTTTTTTTAATCAAATTTCGTTTTCTGCATTTATATAACATTTCTCGTATTTTTATGGACGGTTTTAAGGAATTCAGCCCATTTTTATGAAAAATTATTAAAATCGGGAAACAACAGCGCTGACGGCGCTTAAATCGGAGAGCCGGATCAAAATATATGACCGGCCGGGTTTCGAAATATAATGTTTTCCAGAAAAAAGTTCGGCGTAAGGATATTTTGTTGGAATAACATAACGGGTGCGATCATACCAGCACTAATGCACCGGATCCCATCAGAACTCCGAAGTTAAGCGTGCTTGGGCGAGAGTAGTACTAGGATGGGTGACCTCCTGGGAAGTCCTCGTGTTGCACCCCTCTTTTTGCATTTTTTTTAATCAAATTTCGTTTTCTGCATTTATATAACATTTCTCGTATTTTTATGGACGGTTTTAAGGAATTCAGCCCATTTTTATGAAAAATTATTAAAATCGGGAAACAACAGCGCTGACGGCGCTTAAATCGGAGAGCCGGATCAAAATATATGACCGGCCGGGTTTCGAAATATAATGTTTTCCAGAAAAAAGTTCGGCGTAAGGATATTTTGTTGGAATAACATAACGGGTGCGATCATACCAGCACTAATGCACCGGATCCCATCAGAACTCCGAAGTTAAGCGTGCTTGGGCGAGAGTAGTACTAGGATGGGTGACCTCCTGGGAAGTCCTCGTGTTGCACCCCTCTTTTTGCATTTTTTTTTAATCAAATTTCGTTTTCTGCATTTATATAACATTTCTCGTATTTTTATGGACGGTTTTAAGGAATTCAGCCCATTTTTATGAAAAATTATTAAAATCGGGAAACAACAGCGCTGACGGCGCTTAAATCGGAGAGCCGGATCAAAATATATGACCGGCCGGGTTTCGAAATATAATGTTTTCCAGAAAAAAGTTCGGCGTAAGGATATTTTGTTGGAATAACATAACGGGTGCGATCATACCAGCACTAATGCACCGGATCCCATCAGAACTCCGAAGTTAAGCGTGCTTGGGCGAGAGTAGTACTAGGATGGGTGACCTCCTGGGAAGTCCTCGTGTTGCACCCCTCTTTTTGCATTTTTTTTTAATCAAATTTCGTTTTCTGCATTTATATAACATTTCTCGTATTTTTATGGACGGTTTTAAGGAATTCAGCCCATTTTTATGAAAAATTATTAAAATCGGGAAACAACAGCGCTGACGGCGCTTAAATCGGAGAGCCGGATCAAAATATATGACCGGCCGGGTTTCGAAATATAATGTTTTCCAGAAAAAAGTTCGGCGTAAGGATATTTTGTTGGAATAACATAACGGGTGCGATCATACCAGCACTAATGCACCGGATCCCATCAGAACTCCGAAGTTAAGCGTGCTTGGGCGAGAGTAGTACTAGGATGGGTGACCTCCTGGGAAGTCCTCGTGTTGCACCCCTCTTTTTGCATTTTTTTTTAATCAAATTTCGTTTTCTGCATTTATATAACATTTCTCGTATTTTTATGGACGGTTTTAAGGAATTCAGCCCATTTTTATGAAAAATTATTAAAATCGGGAAACAACAGCGCTGACGGCGCTTAAATCGGAGAGCCGGATCAAAATATATGACCGGCCGGGTTTCGAAATATAATGTTTTCCAGAAAAAAGTTCGGCGTAAGGATATTTTGTTGGAATAACATAACGGGTGCGATCATACCAGCACTAATGCACCGGATCCCATCAGAACTCCGAAGTTAAGCGTGCTTGGGCGAGAGTAGTACTAGGATGGGTGACCTCCTGGGAAGTCCTCGTGTTGCACCCCTCTTTTTGCATTTTTTTTTAATCAAATTTCGTTTTCTGCATTTATATAACATTTCTCGTATTTTTATGGACGGTTTTAAGGAATTCAGCCCATTTTTATGAAAAATTATTAAAATCGGGAAACAACAGCGCTGACGGCGCTTAAATCGGAGAGCCGGATCAAAATATATGACCGGCCGGGTTTCGAAATATAATGTTTTCCAGAAAAAAGTTCGGCGTAAGGATATTTTGTTGGAATAACATAACGGGTGCGATCATACCAGCACTAATGCACCGGATCCCATCAGAACTCCGAAGTTAAGCGTGCTTGGGCGAGAGTAGTACTAGGATGGGTGACCTCCTGGGAAGTCCTCGTGTTGCACCCCTCTTTTTGCATTTTTTTTAATCAAATTTCGTTTTCTGCATTTATATAACATTTCTCGTATTTTTATGGACGGTTTTAAGGAATTCAGCCCATTTTTATGAAAAATTATTAAAATCGGGAAACCACAGCGCTGACGGCGCTTAAATCGGAGAGCCGGATCAAAATATATGACCGGCCGGGTTTCGAAATATAATGTTTTCCAGAAAAAAGTTCGGCGTAAGGATATTTTGTTGGAATAACATAACGGGTGCGATCATACCAGCACTAATGCACCGGATCCCATCAGAACTCCGAAGTTAAGCGTGCTTGGGCGAGAGTAGTACTAGGATGGGTGACCTCCTGGGAAGTCCTCGTGTTGCACCCCTCTTTTTGCATTTTTTTTTAATCAAATTTCGTTTTCTGCATTTATATAACATTTCTCGTATTTTTATGGACGGTTTTAAGGAATTCAGCCCATTTTTATGAAAAATTATTAAAATCGGGAAACCACAGCGCTGACGGCGCTTAAATCGGAGAGCCGGATCAAAATATATGACCGGCCGGGTTTCGAAATATAATGTTTTCCAGAAAAAAGTTCGGCGTAAGGATATTTTGTTGGAATAACATAACGGGTGCGATCATACCAGCACTAATGCACCGGATCCCATCAGAACTCCGAAGTTAAGCGTGCTTGGGCGAGAGTAGTACTAGGATGGGTGACCTCCTGGGAAGTCCTCGTGTTGCACCCCTCTTTTTGCATTTTTTTTTAATCAAATTTCGTTTTCTGCATTTATATAACATTTCTCGTATTTTTATGGACGGTTTTAAGGAATTCAGCCCATTTTTATGAAAAATTATTAAAATCGGGAAACAACAGCGCTGACGGCGCTTAAATCGGAGAGCCGGATCAAAATATATGACCGGCCGGGTTTCGAAATATAATGTTTTCCAGAAAAAAGTTCGGCGTAAGGATATTTTGTTGGAATAACATAACGGGTGCGATCATACCAGCACTAATGCACCGGATCCCATCAGAACTCCGAAGTTAAGCGTGCTTGGGCGAGAGTAGTACTAGGATGGGTGACCTCCTGGGAAGTCCTCGTGTTGCACCCCTCTTTTTGCATTTTTTTTTAATCAAATTTCGTTTTCTGCATTTATATAACATTTCTCGTATTTTTATGGACGGTTTTAAGGAATTCAGCCCATTTTTATGAAAAATTATTAAAATCGGGAAACAACAGCGCTGACGGCGCTTAAATCGGAGAGCCGGATCAAAATATATGACCGGCCGGGTTTCGAAATATAATGTTTTCCAGAAAAAAGTTCGGCGTAAGGATATTTTGTTGGAATAACATAACGGGTGCGATCATACCAGCACTAATGCACCGGATCCCATCAGAACTCCGAAGTTAAGCGTGCTTGGGCGAGAGTAGTACTAGGATGGGTGACCTCCTGGGAAGTCCTCGTGTTGCACCCCTCTTTTTGCATTTTTTTTTAATCAAATTTCGTTTTCTGCATTTATATAACATTTCTCGTATTTTTATGGACGGTTTTAAGGAATTCAGCCCATTTTTATGAAAAATTATTAAAATCGGGAAACAACAGCGCTGACGGCGCTTAAATCGGAGAGCCGGATCAAAATATATGACCGGCCGGGTTTCGAAATATAATGTTTTCCAGAAAAAAGTTCGGCGTAAGGATATTTTGTTGGAATAACATAACGGGTGCGATCATACCAGCACTAATGCACCGGATCCCATCAGAACTCCGAAGTTAAGCGTGCTTGGGCGAGAGTAGTACTAGGATGGGTGACCTCCTGGGAAGTCCTCGTGTTGCACCCCTCTTTTTGCATTTTTTTTTAATCAAATTTCGTTTTCTGCATTTATATAACATTTCTCGTATTTTTATGGACGGTTTTAAGGAATTCAGCCCATTTTTATGAAAAATTATTAAAATCGGGAAACAACAGCGCTGACGGCGCTTAAATCGGAGAGCCGGATCAAAATATATGACCGGCCGGGTTTCGAAATATAATGTTTTCCAGAAAAAAGTTCGGCGTAAGGATATTTTGTTGGAATAACATAACGGGTGCGATCATACCAGCACTAATGCACCGGATCCCATCAGAACTCCGAAGTTAAGCGTGCTTGGGCGAGAGTAGTACTAGGATGGGTGACCTCCTGGGAAGTCCTCGTGTTGCACCCCTCTTTTTGCATTTTTTTTTAATCAAATTTCGTTTTCTGCATTTATATAACATTTCTCGTATTTTTATGGACGGTTTTAAGGAATTCAGCCCATTTTTATGAAAAATTATTAAAATCGGGAAACCACAGCGCTGACGGCGCTTAAATCGGAGAGCCGGATCAAAATATATGACCGGCCGGGTTTCGAAATATAATGTTTTCCAGAAAAAAGTTCGGCGTAAGGATATTTTGTTGGAATAACATAACGGGTGCGATCATACCAGCACTAATGCACCGGATCCCATCAGAACTCCGAAGTTAAGCGTGCTTGGGCGAGAGTAGTACTAGGATGGGTGACCTCCTGGGAAGTCCTCGTGTTGCACCCCTCTTTTTGCATTTTTTTTAATCAAATTTCGTTTTCTGCATTTATATAACATTTCTCGTATTTTTATGGACGGTTTTAAGGAATTCAGCCCATTTTTATGAAAAATTATTAAAATCGGGAAACCACAGCGCTGACGGCGCTTAAATCGGAGAGCCGGATCAAAATATATGACCGGCCGGGTTTCGAAATATAATGTTTTCCAGAAAAAAGTTCGGCGTAAGGATATTTTGTTGGAATAACATAACGGGTGCGATCATACCAGCACTAATGCACCGGATCCCATCAGAACTCCGAAGTTAAGCGTGCTTGGGCGAGAGTAGTACTAGGATGGGTGACCTCCTGGGAAGTCCTCGTGTTGCACCCCTCTTTTTGCATTTTTTTTAATCAAATTTCGTTTTCTGCATTTATATAACATTTCTCGTATTTTTATGGACGGTTTTAAGGAATTCAGCCCATTTTTATGAAAAATTATTAAAATCGGGAAACAACAGCGCTGACGGCGCTTAAATCGGAGAGCCGGATCAAAATATATGACCGGCCGGGTTTCGAAATATAATGTTTTCCAGAAAAAAGTTCGGCGTAAGGATATTTTGTTGGAATAACATAACGGGTGCGATCATACCAGCACTAATGCACCGGATCCCATCAGAACTCCGAAGTTAAGCGTGCTTGGGCGAGAGTAGTACTAGGATGGGTGACCTCCTGGGAAGTCCTCGTGTTGCACCCCTCTTTTTGCATTTTTTTTTAATCAAATTTCGTTTTCTGCATTTATATAACATTTCTCGTATTTTTATGGACGGTTTTAAGGAATTCAGCCCATTTTTATGAAAAATTATTAAAATCGGGAAACAACAGCGCTGACGGCGCTTAAATCGGAGAGCCGGATCAAAATATATGACCGGCCGGGTTTCGAAATATAATGTTTTCCAGAAAAAAGTTCGGCGTAAGGATATTTTGTTGGAATAACATAACGGGTGCGATCATACCAGCACTAATGCACCGGATCCCATCAGAACTCCGAAGTTAAGCGTGCTTGGGCGAGAGTAGTACTAGGATGGGTGACCTCCTGGGAAGTCCTCGTGTTGCACCCCTCTTTTTGCATTTTTTTTTAATCAAATTTCGTTTTCTGCATTTATATAACATTTCTCGTATTTTTATGGACGGTTTTAAGGAATTCAGCCCATTTTTATGAAAAATTATTAAAATCGGGAAACCACAGCGCTGACGGCGCTTAAATCGGAGAGCCGGATCAAAATATATGACCGGCCGGGTTTCGAAATATAATGTTTTCCAGAAAAAAGTTCGGCGTAAGGATATTTTGTTGGAATAACATAACGGGTGCGATCATACCAGCACTAATGCACCGGATCCCATCAGAACTCCGAAGTTAAGCGTGCTTGGGCGAGAGTAGTACTAGGATGGGTGACCTCCTGGGAAGTCCTCGTGTTGCACCCCTCTTTTTGCATTTTTTTTTAATCAAATTTCGTTTTCTGCATTTATATAACATTTCTCGTATTTTTATGGACGGTTTTAAGGAATTCAGCCCATTTTTATGAAAAATTATTAAAATCGGGAAAACACAGCGCTGACGGCGCTTAAATCGGAGAGCCGGATCAAAATATATGACCGGCCGGGTTTCGAAATATAATGTTTTCCAGAAAAAAGTTCGGCGTAAGGATATTTTGTTGGAATAACATAACGGGTGCGATCATACCAGCACTAATGCACCGGATCCCATCAGAACTCCGAAGTTAAGCGTGCTTGGGCGAGAGTAGTACTAGGATGGGTGACCTCCTGGGAAGTCCTCGTGTTGCACCCCTCTTTTTGCATTTTTTTTTAATCAAATTTCGTTTTCTGCATTTATATAACATTTCTCGTATTTTTATGGACGGTTTTAAGGAATTCAGCCCATTTTTATGAAAAATTATTAAAATCGGGAAACAACAGCGCTGACGGCGCTTAAATCGGAGAGCCGGATCAAAATATATGACCGGCCGGGTTTCGAAATATAATGTTTTCCAGAAAAAAGTTCGGCGTAAGGATATTTTGTTGGAATAACATAACGGGTGCGATCATACCAGCACTAATGCACCGGATCCCATCAGAACTCCGAAGTTAAGCGTGCTTGGGCGAGAGTAGTACTAGGATGGGTGACCTCCTGGGAAGTCCTCGTGTTGCACCCCTCTTTTTGCATTTTTTTTTAATCAAATTTCGTTTTCTGCATTTATATAACATTTCTCGTATTTTTATGGACGGTTTTAAGGAATTCAGCCCATTTTTATGAAAAATTATTAAAATCGGGAAACAACAGCGCTGACGGCGCTTAAATCGGAGAGCCGGATCAAAATATATGACCGGCCGGGTTTCGAAATATAATGTTTTCCAGAAAAAAGTTCGGCGTAAGGATATTTTGTTGGAATAACATAACGGGTGCGATCATACCAGCACTAATGCACCGGATCCCATCAGAACTCCGAAGTTAAGCGTGCTTGGGCGAGAGTAGTACTAGGATGGGTGACCTCCTGGGAAGTCCTCGTGTTGCACCCCTCTTTTTGCATTTTTTTTTAATCAAATTTCGTTTTCTGCATTTATATAACATTTCTCGTATTTTTATGGACGGTTTTAAGGAATTCAGCCCATTTTTATGAAAAATTATTAAAATCGGGAAACAACAGCGCTGACGGCGCTTAAATCGGAGAGCCGGATCAAAATATATGACCGGCCGGGTTTCGAAATATAATGTTTTCCAGAAAAAAGTTCGGCGTAAGGATATTTTGTTGGAATAACATAACGGGTGCGATCATACCAGCACTAATGCACCGGATCCCATCAGAACTCCGAAGTTAAGCGTGCTTGGGCGAGAGTAGTACTAGGATGGGTGACCTCCTGGGAAGTCCTCGTGTTGCACCCCTCTTTTTGCATTTTTTTTAATCAAATTTCGTTTTCTGCATTTATATAACATTTCTCGTATTTTTATGGACGGTTTTAAGGAATTCAGCCCATTTTTATGAAAAATTATTAAAATCGGGAAACACAGCGCTGACGGCGCTTAAATCGGAGAGCCGGATCAAAATATATGACCGGCCGGGTTTCGAAATATAATGTTTTCCAGAAAAAAGTTCGGCGTAAGGATATTTTGTTGGAATAACATAACGGGTGCGATCATACCAGCACTAATGCACCGGATCCCATCAGAACTCCGAAGTTAAGCGTGCTTGGGCGAGAGTAGTACTAGGATGGGTGACCTCCTGGGAAGTCCTCGTGTTGCACCCCTCTTTTTGCATTTTTTTTTAATCAAATTTCGTTTTCTGCATTTATATAACATTTCTCGTATTTTTATGGACGGTTTTAAGGAATTCAGCCCATTTTTATGAAAAATTATTAAAATCGGGAAACAACAGCGCTGACGGCGCTTAAATCGGAGAGCCGGATCAAAATATATGACCGGCCGGGTTTCGAAATATAATGTTTTCCAGAAAAAAGTTCGGCGTAAGGATATTTTGTTGGAATAACATAACGGGTGCGATCATACCAGCACTAATGCACCGGATCCCATCAGAACTCCGAAGTTAAGCGTGCTTGGGCGAGAGTAGTACTAGGATGGGTGACCTCCTGGGAAGTCCTCGTGTTGCACCCCTCTTTTTGCATTTTTTTTAATCAAATTTCGTTTTCTGCATTTATATAACATTTCTCGTATTTTTATGGACGGTTTTAAGGAATTCAGCCCATTTTTATGAAAAATTATTAAAATCGGGAAACCACAGCGCTGACGGCGCTTAAATCGGAGAGCCGGATCAAAATATATGACCGGCCGGGTTTCGAAATATAATGTTTTCCAGAAAAAAGTTCGGCGTAAGGATATTTTGTTGGAATAACATAACGGGTGCGATCATACCAGCACTAATGCACCGGATCCCATCAGAACTCCGAAGTTAAGCGTGCTTGGGCGAGAGTAGTACTAGGATGGGTGACCTCCTGGGAAGTCCTCGTGTTGCACCCCTCTTTTTGCATTTTTTTTTAATCAAATTTCGTTTTCTGCATTTATATAACATTTCTCGTATTTTTATGGACGGTTTTAAGGAATTCAGCCCATTTTTATGAAAAATTATTAAAATCGGGAAACCACAGCGCTGACGGCGCTTAAATCGGAGAGCCGGATCAAAATATATGACCGGCCGGGTTTCGAAATATAATGTTTTCCAGAAAAAAGTTCGGCGTAAGGATATTTTGTTGGAATAACATAACGGGTGCGATCATACCAGCACTAATGCACCGGATCCCATCAGAACTCCGAAGTTAAGCGTGCTTGGGCGAGAGTAGTACTAGGATGGGTGACCTCCTGGGAAGTCCTCGTGTTGCACCCCTCTTTTTGCATTTTTTTTTAATCAAATTTCGTTTTCTGCATTTATATAACATTTCTCGTATTTTTATGGACGGTTTTAAGGAATTCAGCCCATTTTTATGAAAAATTATTAAAATCGGGAAACAACAGCGCTGACGGCGCTTAAATCGGAGAGCCGGATCAAAATATATGACCGGCCGGGTTTCGAAATATAATGTTTTCCAGAAAAAAGTTCGGCGTAAGGATATTTTGTTGGAATAACATAACGGGTGCGATCATACCAGCACTAATGCACCGGATCCCATCAGAACTCCGAAGTTAAGCGTGCTTGGGCGAGAGTAGTACTAGGATGGGTGACCTCCTGGGAAGTCCTCGTGTTGCACCCCTCTTTTTGCATT
Organism: Clarkia xantiana subsp. parviflora; assembly: GCA_036873135.1. Classification (NCBI taxonomy): domain Eukaryota; kingdom Viridiplantae; phylum Streptophyta; class Magnoliopsida; order Myrtales; family Onagraceae; genus Clarkia; species Clarkia xantiana. Next base: position 25,732,091 of record JAPTYO010000011.1, read on the forward strand.
TTTTTTAATCAAATTTCGTTTTCTGCATTTATATAACATTTCTCGTATTTTTATGGACGGTTTTAAGGAATTCAGCCCATTTTTATGAAAAATTATTAAAATCGGGAAACCACAGCGCTGACGGCGCTTAAATCGGAGAGCCGGATCAAAATATATGACCGGCCGGGTTTCGAAATATAATGTTTTCCAGAAAAAAGTTCGGCGTAAGGATATTTTGTTGGAATAACATAACGGGTGCGATCATACCAGCACTAATGCACCGGATCCCATCAGAACTCCGAAGTTAAGCGTGCTTGGGCGAGAGTAGTACTAGGATGGGTGACCTCCTGGGAAGTCCTCGTGTTGCACCCCTCTTTTTGCATTTTTTTTTAATCAAATTTCGTTTTCTGCATTTATATAACATTTCTCGTATTTTTATGGACGGTTTTAAGGAATTCAGCCCATTTTTATGAAAAATTATTAAAATCGGGAAACCACAGCGCTGACGGCGCTTAAATCGGAGAGCCGGATCAAAATATATGACCGGCCGGGTTTCGAAATATAATGTTTTCCAGAAAAAAGTTCGGCGTAAGGATATTTTGTTGGAATAACATAACGGGTGCGATCATACCAGCACTAATGCACCGGATCCCATCAGAACTCCGAAGTTAAGCGTGCTTGGGCGAGAGTAGTACTAGGATGGGTGACCTCCTGGGAAGTCCTCGTGTTGCACCCCTCTTTTTGCATTTTTTTTTAATCAAATTTCGTTTTCTGCATTTATATAACATTTCTCGTATTTTTATGGACGGTTTTAAGGAATTCAGCCCATTTTTATGAAAAATTATTAAAATCGGGAAACCACAGCGCTGACGGCGCTTAAATCGGAGAGCCGGATCAAAATATATGACCGGCCGGGTTTCGAAATATAATGTTTTCCAGAAAAAAGTTCGGCGTAAGGATATTTTGTTGGAATAACATAACGGGTGCGATCATACCAGCACTAATGCACCGGATCCCATCAGAACTCCGAAGTTAAGCGTGCTTGGGCGAGAGTAGTACTAGGATGGGTGACCTCCTGGGAAGTCCTCGTGTTGCACCCCTCTTTTTGCATTTTTTTTTAATCAAATTTCGTTTTCTGCATTTATATAACATTTCTCGTATTTTTATGGACGGTTTTAAGGAATTCAGCCCATTTTTATGAAAAATTATTAAAATCGGGAAACCACAGCGCTGACGGCGCTTAAATCGGAGAGCCGGATCAAAATATATGACCGGCCGGGTTTCGAAATATAATGTTTTCCAGAAAAAAGTTCGGCGTAAGGATATTTTGTTGGAATAACATAACGGGTGCGATCATACCAGCACTAATGCACCGGATCCCATCAGAACTCCGAAGTTAAGCGTGCTTGGGCGAGAGTAGTACTAGGATGGGTGACCTCCTGGGAAGTCCTCGTGTTGCACCCCTCTTTTTGCATTTTTTTTAATCAAATTTCGTTTTCTGCATTTATATAACATTTCTCGTATTTTTATGGACGGTTTTAAGGAATTCAGCCCATTTTTATGAAAAATTATTAAAATCGGGAAACCACAGCGCTGACGGCGCTTAAATCGGAGAGCCGGATCAAAATATATGACCGGCCGGGTTTCGAAATATAATGTTTTCCAGAAAAAAGTTCGGCGTAAGGATATTTTGTTGGAATAACATAACGGGTGCGATCATACCAGCACTAATGCACCGGATCCCATCAGAACTCCGAAGTTAAGCGTGCTTGGGCGAGAGTAGTACTAGGATGGGTGACCTCCTGGGAAGTCCTCGTGTTGCACCCCTCTTTTTGCATTTTTTTTAATCAAATTTCGTTTTCTGCATTTATATAACATTTCTCGTATTTTTATGGACGGTTTTAAGGAATTCAGCCCATTTTTATGAAAAATTATTAAAATCGGGAAACCACAGCGCTGACGGCGCTTAAATCGGAGAGCCGGATCAAAATATATGACCGGCCGGGTTTCGAAATATAATGTTTTCCAGAAAAAAGTTCGGCGTAAGGATATTTTGTTGGAATAACATAACGGGTGCGATCATACCAGCACTAATGCACCGGATCCCATCAGAACTCCGAAGTTAAGCGTGCTTGGGCGAGAGTAGTACTAGGATGGGTGACCTCCTGGGAAGTCCTCGTGTTGCACCCCTCTTTTTGCATTTTTTTTTAATCAAATTTCGTTTTCTGCATTTATATAACATTTCTCGTATTTTTATGGACGGTTTTAAGGAATTCAGCCCATTTTTATGAAAAATTATTAAAATCGGGAAACCACAGCGCTGACGGCGCTTAAATCGGAGAGCCGGATCAAAATATATGACCGGCCGGGTTTCGAAATATAATGTTTTCCAGAAAAAAGTTCGGCGTAAGGATATTTTGTTGGAATAACATAACGGGTGCGATCATACCAGCACTAATGCACCGGATCCCATCAGAACTCCGAAGTTAAGCGTGCTTGGGCGAGAGTAGTACTAGGATGGGTGACCTCCTGGGAAGTCCTCGTGTTGCACCCCTCTTTTTGCATTTTTTTTTAATCAAATTTCGTTTTCTGCATTTATATAACATTTCTCGTATTTTTATGGACGGTTTTAAGGAATTCAGCCCATTTTTATGAAAAATTATTAAAATCGGGAAACCACAGCGCTGACGGCGCTTAAATCGGAGAGCCGGATCAAAATATATGACCGGCCGGGTTTCGAAATATAATGTTTTCCAGAAAAAAGTTCGGCGTAAGGATATTTTGTTGGAATAACATAACGGGTGCGATCATACCAGCACTAATGCACCGGATCCCATCAGAACTCCGAAGTTAAGCGTGCTTGGGCGAGAGTAGTACTAGGATGGGTGACCTCCTGGGAAGTCCTCGTGTTGCACCCCTCTTTTTGCATTTTTTTTTAATCAAATTTCGTTTTCTGCATTTATATAACATTTCTCGTATTTTTATGGACGGTTTTAAGGAATTCAGCCCATTTTTATGAAAAATTATTAAAATCGGGAAACCACAGCGCTGACGGCGCTTAAATCGGAGAGCCGGATCAAAATATATGACCGGCCGGGTTTCGAAATATAATGTTTTCCAGAAAAAAGTTCGGCGTAAGGATATTTTGTTGGAATAACATAACGGGTGCGATCATACCAGCACTAATGCACCGGATCCCATCAGAACTCCGAAGTTAAGCGTGCTTGGGCGAGAGTAGTACTAGGATGGGTGACCTCCTGGGAAGTCCTCGTGTTGCACCCCTCTTTTTGCATTTTTTTTTAATCAAATTTCGTTTTCTGCATTTATATAACATTTCTCGTATTTTTATGGACGGTTTTAAGGAATTCAGCCCATTTTTATGAAAAATTATTAAAATCGGGAAACCACAGCGCTGACGGCGCTTAAATCGGAGAGCCGGATCAAAATATATGACCGGCCGGGTTTCGAAATATAATGTTTTCCAGAAAAAAGTTCGGCGTAAGGATATTTTGTTGGAATAACATAACGGGTGCGATCATACCAGCACTAATGCACCGGATCCCATCAGAACTCCGAAGTTAAGCGTGCTTGGGCGAGAGTAGTACTAGGATGGGTGACCTCCTGGGAAGTCCTCGTGTTGCACCCCTCTTTTTGCATTTTTTTTTAATCAAATTTCGTTTTCTGCATTTATATAACATTTCTCGTATTTTTATGGACGGTTTTAAGGAATTCAGCCCATTTTTATGAAAAATTATTAAAATCGGGAAACCACAGCGCTGACGGCGCTTAAATCGGAGAGCCGGATCAAAATATATGACCGGCCGGGTTTCGAAATATAATGTTTTCCAGAAAAAAGTTCGGCGTAAGGATATTTTGTTGGAATAACATAACGGGTGCGATCATACCAGCACTAATGCACCGGATCCCATCAGAACTCCGAAGTTAAGCGTGCTTGGGCGAGAGTAGTACTAGGATGGGTGACCTCCTGGGAAGTCCTCGTGTTGCACCCCTCTTTTTGCATTTTTTTTTAATCAAATTTCGTTTTCTGCATTTATATAACATTTCTCGTATTTTTATGGACGGTTTTAAGGAATTCAGCCCATTTTTATGAAAAATTATTAAAATCGGGAAACCACAGCGCTGACGGCGCTTAAATCGGAGAGCCGGATCAAAATATATGACCGGCCGGGTTTCGAAATATAATGTTTTCCAGAAAAAAGTTCGGCGTAAGGATATTTTGTTGGAATAACATAACGGGTGCGATCATACCAGCACTAATGCACCGGATCCCATCAGAACTCCGAAGTTAAGCGTGCTTGGGCGAGAGTAGTACTAGGATGGGTGACCTCCTGGGAAGTCCTCGTGTTGCACCCCTCTTTTTGCATTTTTTTTTAATCAAATTTCGTTTTCTGCATTTATATAACATTTCTCGTATTTTTATGGACGGTTTTAAGGAATTCAGCCCATTTTTATGAAAAATTATTAAAATCGGGAAACCACAGCGCTGACGGCGCTTAAATCGGAGAGCCGGATCAAAATATATGACCGGCCGGGTTTCGAAATATAATGTTTTCCAGAAAAAAGTTCGGCGTAAGGATATTTTGTTGGAATAACATAACGGGTGCGATCATACCAGCACTAATGCACCGGATCCCATCAGAACTCCGAAGTTAAGCGTGCTTGGGCGAGAGTAGTACTAGGATGGGTGACCTCCTGGGAAGTCCTCGTGTTGCACCCCTCTTTTTGCATTTTTTTTTAATCAAATTTCGTTTTCTGCATTTATATAACATTTCTCGTATTTTTATGGACGGTTTTAAGGAATTCAGCCCATTTTTATGAAAAATTATTAAAATCGGGAAACCACAGCGCTGACGGCGCTTAAATCGGAGAGCCGGATCAAAATATATGACCGGCCGGGTTTCGAAATATAATGTTTTCCAGAAAAAAGTTCGGCGTAAGGATATTTTGTTGGAATAACATAACGGGTGCGATCATACCAGCACTAATGCACCGGATCCCATCAGAACTCCGAAGTTAAGCGTGCTTGGGCGAGAGTAGTACTAGGATGGGTGACCTCCTGGGAAGTCCTCGTGTTGCACCCCTCTTTTTGCATTTTTTTTAATCAAATTTCGTTTTCTGCATTTATATAACATTTCTCGTATTTTTATGGACGGTTTTAAGGAATTCAGCCCATTTTTATGAAAAATTATTAAAATCGGGAAACCACAGCGCTGACGGCGCTTAAATCGGAGAGCCGGATCAAAATATATGACCGGCCGGGTTTCGAAATATAATGTTTTCCAGAAAAAAGTTCGGCGTAAGGATATTTTGTTGGAATAACATAACGGGTGCGATCATACCAGCACTAATGCACCGGATCCCATCAGAACTCCGAAGTTAAGCGTGCTTGGGCGAGAGTAGTACTAGGATGGGTGACCTCCTGGGAAGTCCTCGTGTTGCACCCCTCTTTTTGCATTTTTTTTTAATCAAATTTCGTTTTCTGCATTTATATAACATTTCTCGTATTTTTATGGACGGTTTTAAGGAATTCAGCCCATTTTTATGAAAAATTATTAAAATCGGGAAACCACAGCGCTGACGGCGCTTAAATCGGAGAGCCGGATCAAAATATATGACCGGCCGGGTTTCGAAATATAATGTTTTCCAGAAAAAAGTTCGGCGTAAGGATATTTTGTTGGAATAACATAACGGGTGCGATCATACCAGCACTAATGCACCGGATCCCATCAGAACTCCGAAGTTAAGCGTGCTTGGGCGAGAGTAGTACTAGGATGGGTGACCTCCTGGGAAGTCCTCGTGTTGCACCCCTCTTTTTGCATTTTTTTTTAATCAAATTTCGTTTTCTGCATTTATATAACATTTCTCGTATTTTTATGGACGGTTTTAAGGAATTCAGCCCATTTTTATGAAAAATTATTAAAATCGGGAAACCACAGCGCTGACGGCGCTTAAATCGGAGAGCCGGATCAAAATATATGACCGGCCGGGTTTCGAAATATAATGTTTTCCAGAAAAAAGTTCGGCGTAAGGATATTTTGTTGGAATAACATAACGGGTGCGATCATACCAGCACTAATGCACCGGATCCCATCAGAACTCCGAAGTTAAGCGTGCTTGGGCGAGAGTAGTACTAGGATGGGTGACCTCCTGGGAAGTCCTCGTGTTGCACCCCTCTTTTTGCATTTTTTTTTAATCAAATTTCGTTTTCTGCATTTATATAACATTTCTCGTATTTTTATGGACGGTTTTAAGGAATTCAGCCCATTTTTATGAAAAATTATTAAAATCGGGAAACCACAGCGCTGACGGCGCTTAAATCGGAGAGCCGGATCAAAATATATGACCGGCCGGGTTTCGAAATATAATGTTTTCCAGAAAAAAGTTCGGCGTAAGGATATTTTGTTGGAATAACATAACGGGTGCGATCATACCAGCACTAATGCACCGGATCCCATCAGAACTCCGAAGTTAAGCGTGCTTGGGCGAGAGTAGTACTAGGATGGGTGACCTCCTGGGAAGTCCTCGTGTTGCACCCCTCTTTTTGCATTTTTTTTAATCAAATTTCGTTTTCTGCATTTATATAACATTTCTCGTATTTTTATGGACGGTTTTAAGGAATTCAGCCCATTTTTATGAAAAATTATTAAAATCGGGAAACCACAGCGCTGACGGCGCTTAAATCGGAGAGCCGGATCAAAATATATGACCGGCCGGGTTTCGAAATATAATGTTTTCCAGAAAAAAGTTCGGCGTAAGGATATTTTGTTGGAATAACATAACGGGTGCGATCATACCAGCACTAATGCACCGGATCCCATCAGAACTCCGAAGTTAAGCGTGCTTGGGCGAGAGTAGTACTAGGATGGGTGACCTCCTGGGAAGTCCTCGTGTTGCACCCCTCTTTTTGCATTTTTTTTAATCAAATTTCGTTTTCTGCATTTATATAACATTTCTCGTATTTTTATGGACGGTTTTAAGGAATTCAGCCCATTTTTATGAAAAATTATTAAAATCGGGAAACCACAGCGCTGACGGCGCTTAAATCGGAGAGCCGGATCAAAATATATGACCGGCCGGGTTTCGAAATATAATGTTTTCCAGAAAAAAGTTCGGCGTAAGGATATTTTGTTGGAATAACATAACGGGTGCGATCATACCAGCACTAATGCACCGGATCCCATCAGAACTCCGAAGTTAAGCGTGCTTGGGCGAGAGTAGTACTAGGATGGGTGACCTCCTGGGAAGTCCTCGTGTTGCACCCCTCTTTTTGCATTTTTTTTAATCAAATTTCGTTTTCTGCATTTATATAACATTTCTCGTATTTTTATGGACGGTTTTAAGGAATTCAGCCCATTTTTATGAAAAATTATTAAAATCGGGAAACCACAGCGCTGACGGCGCTTAAATCGGAGAGCCGGATCAAAATATATGACCGGCCGGGTTTCGAAATATAATGTTTTCCAGAAAAAAGTTCGGCGTAAGGATATTTTGTTGGAATAACATAACGGGTGCGATCATACCAGCACTAATGCACCGGATCCCATCAGAACTCCGAAGTTAAGCGTGCTTGGGCGAGAGTAGTACTAGGATGGGTGACCTCCTGGGAAGTCCTCGTGTTGCACCCCTCTTTTTGCATTTTTTTTTAATCAAATTTCGTTTTCTGCATTTATATAACATTTCTCGTATTTTTATGGACGGTTTTAAGGAATTCAGCCCATTTTTATGAAAAATTATTAAAATCGGGAAACCACAGCGCTGACGGCGCTTAAATCGGAGAGCCGGATCAAAATATATGACCGGCCGGGTTTCGAAATATAATGTTTTCCAGAAAAAAGTTCGGCGTAAGGATATTTTGTTGGAATAACATAACGGGTGCGATCATACCAGCACTAATGCACCGGATCCCATCAGAACTCCGAAGTTAAGCGTGCTTGGGCGAGAGTAGTACTAGGATGGGTGACCTCCTGGGAAGTCCTCGTGTTGCACCCCTCTTTTTGCATTTTTTTTTAATCAAATTTCGTTTTCTGCATTTATATAACATTTCTCGTATTTTTATGGACGGTTTTAAGGAATTCAGCCCATTTTTATGAAAAATTATTAAAATCGGGAAACCACAGCGCTGACGGCGCTTAAATCGGAGAGCCGGATCAAAATATATGACCGGCCGGGTTTCGAAATATAATGTTTTCCAGAAAAAAGTTCGGCGTAAGGATATTTTGTTGGAATAACATAACGGGTGCGATCATACCAGCACTAATGCACCGGATCCCATCAGAACTCCGAAGTTAAGCGTGCTTGGGCGAGAGTAGTACTAGGATGGGTGACCTCCTGGGAAGTCCTCGTGTTGCACCCCTCTTTTTGCATTTTTTTTAATCAAATTTCGTTTTCTGCATTTATATAACATTTCTCGTATTTTTATGGACGGTTTTAAGGAATTCAGCCCATTTTTATGAAAAATTATTAAAATCGGGAAACCACAGCGCTGACGGCGCTTAAATCGGAGAGCCGGATCAAAATATATGACCGGCCGGGTTTCGAAATATAATGTTTTCCAGAAAAAAGTTCGGCGTAAGGATATTTTGTTGGAATAACATAACGGGTGCGATCATACCAGCACTAATGCACCGGATCCCATCAGAACTCCGAAGTTAAGCGTGCTTGGGCGAGAGTAGTACTAGGATGGGTGACCTCCTGGGAAGTCCTCGTGTTGCACCCCTCTTTTTGCATTTTTTTTTAATCAAATTTCGTTTTCTGCATTTATATAACATTTCTCGTATTTTTATGGACGGTTTTAAGGAATTCAGCCCATTTTTATGAAAAATTATTAAAATCGGGAAACCACAGCGCTGACGGCGCTTAAATCGGAGAGCCGGATCAAAATATATGACCGGCCGGGTTTCGAAATATAATGTTTTCCAGAAAAAAGTTCGGCGTAAGGATATTTTGTTGGAATAACATAACGGGTGCGATCATACCAGCACTAATGCACCGGATCCCATCAGAACTCCGAAGTTAAGCGTGCTTGGGCGAGAGTAGTACTAGGATGGGTGACCTCCTGGGAAGTCCTCGTGTTGCACCCCTCTTTTTGCATTTTTTTTAATCAAATTTCGTTTTCTGCATTTATATAACATTTCTCGTATTTTTATGGACGGTTTTAAGGAATTCAGCCCATTTTTATGAAAAATTATTAAAATCGGGAAACCACAGCGCTGACGGCGCTTAAATCGGAGAGCCGGATCAAAATATATGACCGGCCGGGTTTCGAAATATAATGTTTTCCAGAAAAAAGTTCGGCGTAAGGATATTTTGTTGGAATAACATAACGGGTGCGATCATACCAGCACTAATGCACCGGATCCCATCAGAACTCCGAAGTTAAGCGTGCTTGGGCGAGAGTAGTACTAGGATGGGTGACCTCCTGGGAAGTCCTCGTGTTGCACCCCTCTTTTTGCATTTTTTTTAATCAAATTTCGTTTTCTGCATTTATATAACATTTCTCGTATTTTTATGGACGGTTTTAAGGAATTCAGCCCATTTTTATGAAAAATTATTAAAATCGGGAAACCACAGCGCTGACGGCGCTTAAATCGGAGAGCCGGATCAAAATATATGACCGGCCGGGTTTCGAAATATAATGTTTTCCAGAAAAAAGTTCGGCGTAAGGATATTTTGTTGGAATAACATAACGGGTGCGATCATACCAGCACTAATGCACCGGATCCCATCAGAACTCCGAAGTTAAGCGTGCTTGGGCGAGAGTAGTACTAGGATGGGTGACCTCCTGGGAAGTCCTCGTGTTGCACCCCTCTTTTTGCATTTTTTTTTAATCAAATTTCGTTTTCTGCATTTATATAACATTTCTCGTATTTTTATGGACGGTTTTAAGGAATTCAGCCCATTTTTATGAAAAATTATTAAAATCGGGAAACCACAGCGCTGACGGCGCTTAAATCGGAGAGCCGGATCAAAATATATGACCGGCCGGGTTTCGAAATATAATGTTTTCCAGAAAAAAGTTCGGCGTAAGGATATTTTGTTGGAATAACATAACGGGTGCGATCATACCAGCACTAATGCACCGGATCCCATCAGAACTCCGAAGTTAAGCGTGCTTGGGCGAGAGTAGTACTAGGATGGGTGACCTCCTGGGAAGTCCTCGTGTTGCACCCCTCTTTTTGCATTTTTTTTTAATCAAATTTCGTTTTCTGCATTTATATAACATTTCTCGTATTTTTATGGACGGTTTTAAGGAATTCAGCCCATTTTTATGAAAAATTATTAAAATCGGGAAACCACAGCGCTGACGGCGCTTAAATCGGAGAGCCGGATCAAAATATATGACCGGCCGGGTTTCGAAATATAATGTTTTCCAGAAAAAAGTTCGGCGTAAGGATATTTTGTTGGAATAACATAACGGGTGCGATCATACCAGCACTAATGCACCGGATCCCATCAGAACTCCGAAGTTAAGCGTGCTTGGGCGAGAGTAGTACTAGGATGGGTGACCTCCTGGGAAGTCCTCGTGTTGCACCCCTCTTTTTGCATTTTTTTTTAATCAAATTTCGTTTTCTGCATTTATATAACATTTCTCGTATTTTTATGGACGGTTTTAAGGAATTCAGCCCATTTTTATGAAAAATTATTAAAATCGGGAAACCACAGCGCTGACGGCGCTTAAATCGGAGAGCCGGATCAAAATATATGACCGGCCGGGTTTCGAAATATAATGTTTTCCAGAAAAAAGTTCGGCGTAAGGATATTTTGTTGGAATAACATAACGGGTGCGATCATACCAGCACTAATGCACCGGATCCCATCAGAACTCCGAAGTTAAGCGTGCTTGGGCGAGAGTAGTACTAGGATGGGTGACCTCCTGGGAAGTCCTCGTGTTGCACCCCTCTTTTTGCATTTTTTTTAATCAAATTTCGTTTTCTGCATTTATATAACATTTCTCGTATTTTTATGGACGGTTTTAAGGAATTCAGCCCATTTTTATGAAAAATTATTAAAATCGGGAAACCACAGCGCTGACGGCGCTTAAATCGGAGAGCCGGATCAAAATATATGACCGGCCGGGTTTCGAAATATAATGTTTTCCAGAAAAAAGTTCGGCGTAAGGATATTTTGTTGGAATAACATAACGGGTGCGATCATACCAGCACTAATGCACCGGATCCCATCAGAACTCCGAAGTTAAGCGTGCTTGGGCGAGAGTAGTACTAGGATGGGTGACCTCCTGGGAAGTCCTCGTGTTGCACCCCTCTTTTTGCATTTTTTTTTAATCAAATTTCGTTTTCTGCATTTATATAACATTTCTCGTATTTTTATGGACGGTTTTAAGGAATTCAGCCCATTTTTATGAAAAATTATTAAAATCGGGAAACCACAGCGCTGACGGCGCTTAAATCGGAGAGCCGGATCAAAATATATGACCGGCCGGGTTTCGAAATATAATGTTTTCCAGAAAAAAGTTCGGCGTAAGGATATTTTGTTGGAATAACATAACGGGTGCGATCATACCAGCACTAATGCACCGGATCCCATCAGAACTCCGAAGTTAAGCGTGCTTGGGCGAGAGTAGTACTAGGATGGGTGACCTCCTGGGAAGTCCTCGTGTTGCACCCCTCTTTTTGCATTTTTTTTAATCAAATTTCGTTTTCTGCATTTATATAACATTTCTCGTATTTTTATGGACGGTTTTAAGGAATTCAGCCCATTTTTATGAAAAATTATTAAAATCGGGAAACCACAGCGCTGACGGCGCTTAAATCGGAGAGCCGGATCAAAATATATGACCGGCCGGGTTTCGAAATATAATGTTTTCCAGAAAAAAGTTCGGCGTAAGGATATTTTGTTGGAATAACATAACGGGTGCGATCATACCAGCACTAATGCACCGGATCCCATCAGAACTCCGAAGTTAAGCGTGCTTGGGCGAGAGTAGTACTAGGATGGGTGACCTCCTGGGAAGTCCTCGTGTTGCACCCCTCTTTTTGCATTTTTTTTAATCAAATTTCGTTTTCTGCATTTATATAACATTTCTCGTATTTTTATGGACGGTTTTAAGGAATTCAGCCCATTTTTATGAAAAATTATTAAAATCGGGAAACCACAGCGCTGACGGCGCTTAAATCGGAGAGCCGGATCAAAATATATGACCGGCCGGGTTTCGAAATATAATGTTTTCCAGAAAAAAGTTCGGCGTAAGGATATTTTGTTGGAATAACATAACGGGTGCGATCATACCAGCACTAATGCACCGGATCCCATCAGAACTCCGAAGTTAAGCGTGCTTGGGCGAGAGTAGTACTAGGATGGGTGACCTCCTGGGAAGTCCTCGTGTTGCACCCCTCTTTTTGCATTTTTTTTTAATCAAATTTCGTTTTCTGCATTTATATAACATTTCTCGTATTTTTATGGACGGTTTTAAGGAATTCAGCCCATTTTTATGAAAAATTATTAAAATCGGGAAACCACAGCGCTGACGGCGCTTAAATCGGAGAGCCGGATCAAAATATATGACCGGCCGGGTTTCGAAATATAATGTTTTCCAGAAAAAAGTTCGGCGTAAGGATATTTTGTTGGAATAACATAACGGGTGCGATCATACCAGCACTAATGCACCGGATCCCATCAGAACTCCGAAGTTAAGCGTGCTTGGGCGAGAGTAGTACTAGGATGGGTGACCTCCTGGGAAGTCCTCGTGTTGCACCCCTCTTTTTGCATTTTTTTTAATCAAATTTCGTTTTCTGCATTTATATAACATTTCTCGTATTTTTATGGACGGTTTTAAGGAATTCAGCCCATTTTTATGAAAAATTATTAAAATCGGGAAACCACAGCGCTGACGGCGCTTAAATCGGAGAGCCGGATCAAAATATATGACCGGCCGGGTTTCGAAATATAATGTTTTCCAGAAAAAAGTTCGGCGTAAGGATATTTTGTTGGAATAACATAACGGGTGCGATCATACCAGCACTAATGCACCGGATCCCATCAGAACTCCGAAGTTAAGCGTGCTTGGGCGAGAGTAGTACTAGGATGGGTGACCTCCTGGGAAGTCCTCGTGTTGCACCCCTCTTTTTGCATTTTTTTTTAATCAAATTTCGTTTTCTGCATTTATATAACATTTCTCGTATTTTTATGGACGGTTTTAAGGAATTCAGCCCATTTTTATGAAAAATTATTAAAATCGGGAAACCACAGCGCTGACGGCGCTTAAATCGGAGAGCCGGATCAAAATATATGACCGGCCGGGTTTCGAAATATAATGTTTTCCAGAAAAAAGTTCGGCGTAAGGATATTTTGTTGGAATAACATAACGGGTGCGATCATACCAGCACTAATGCACCGGATCCCATCAGAACTCCGAAGTTAAGCGTGCTTGGGCGAGAGTAGTACTAGGATGGGTGACCTCCTGGGAAGTCCTCGTGTTGCACCCCTCTTTTTGCATTTTTTTTTAATCAAATTTCGTTTTCTGCATTTATATAACATTTCTCGTATTTTTATGGACGGTTTTAAGGAATTCAGCCCATTTTTATGAAAAATTATTAAAATCGGGAAACCACAGCGCTGACGGCGCTTAAATCGGAGAGCCGGATCAAAATATATGACCGGCCGGGTTTCGAAATATAATGTTTTCCAGAAAAAAGTTCGGCGTAAGGATATTTTGTTGGAATAACATAACGGGTGCGATCATACCAGCACTAATGCACCGGATCCCATCAGAACTCCGAAGTTAAGCGTGCTTGGGCGAGAGTAGTACTAGGATGGGTGACCTCCTGGGAAGTCCTCGTGTTGCACCCCTCTTTTTGCATTTTTTTTAAGCAAATTTCGTTTTCTGCATTTATATAACATTTCTCGTATTTTTATGGACGGTTTTAAGGAATTCAGCCCATTTTTATGAAAAATTATTAAAATCGGGAAACCACAGCGCTGACGGCGCTTAAATCGGAGAGCCGGATCAAAATATATGACCGGCCGGGTTTCGAAATATAATGTTTTCCAGAAAAAAGTTCGGCGTAAGGATATTTTGTTGGAATAACATAACGGGTGCGATCATACCAGCACTAATGCACCGGATCCCATCAGAACTCCGAAGTTAAGCGTGCTTGGGCGAGAGTAGTACTAGGATGGGTGACCTCCTGGGAAGTCCTCGTGTTGCACCCCTCTTTTTGCATTTTTTTTTAATCAAATTTCGTTTTCTGCATTTATATAACATTTCTCGTATTTTTATGGACGGTTTTAAGGAATTCAGCCCATTTTTATGAAAAATTATTAAAATCGGGAAACCACAGCGCTGACGGCGCTTAAATCGGAGAGCCGGATCAAAATATATGACCGGCCGGGTTTCGAAATATAATGTTTTCCAGAAAAAAGTTCGGCGTAAGGATATTTTGTTGGAATAACATAACGGGTGCGATCATACCAGCACTAATGCACCGGATCCCATCAGAACTCCGAAGTTAAGCGTGCTTGGGCGAGAGTAGTACTAGGATGGGTGACCTCCTGGGAAGTCCTCGTGTTGCACCCCTCTTTTTGCATTTTTTTTTAAGCAAATTTCGTTTTCTGCATTTATATAACATTTCTCGTATTTTTATGGACGGTTTTAAGGAATTCAGCCCATTTTTATGAAAAATTATTAAAATCGGGAAACCACAGCGCTGACGGCGCTTAAATCGGAGAGCCGGATCAAAATATATGACCGGCCGGGTTTCGAAATATAATGTTTTCCAGAAAAAAGTTCGGCGTAAGGATATTTTGTTGGAATAACATAACGGGTGCGATCATACCAGCACTAATGCACCGGATCCCATCAGAACTCCGAAGTTAAGCGTGCTTGGGCGAGAGTAGTACTAGGATGGGTGACCTCCTGGGAAGTCCTCGTGTTGCACCCCTCTTTTTGCATTTTTTTTTAATCAAATTTCGTTTTCTGCATTTATATAACATTTCTCGTATTTTTATGGACGGTTTTAAGGAATTCAGCCCATTTTTATGAAAAATTATTAAAATCGGGAAACCACAGCGCTGACGGCGCTTAAATCGGAGAGCCGGATCAAAATATATGACCGGCCGGGTTTCGAAATATAATGTTTTCCAGAAAAAAGTTCGGCGTAAGGATATTTTGTTGGAATAACATAACGGGTGCGATCATACCAGCACTAATGCACCGGATCCCATCAGAACTCCGAAGTTAAGCGTGCTTGGGCGAGAGTAGTACTAGGATGGGTGACCTCCTGGGAAGTCCTCGTGTTGCACCCCTCTTTTTGCATTTTTTTTAATCAAATTTCGTTTTCTGCATTTATATAACATTTCTCGTATTTTTATGGACGGTTTTAAGGAATTCAGCCCATTTTTATGAAAAATTATTAAAATCGGGAAACCACAGCGCTGACGGCGCTTAAATCGGAGAGCCGGATCAAAATATATGACCGGCCGGGTTTCGAAATATAATGTTTTCCAGAAAAAAGTTCGGCGTAAGGATATTTTGTTGGAATAACATAACGGGTGCGATCATACCAGCACTAATGCACCGGATCCCATCAGAACTCCGAAGTTAAGCGTGCTTGGGCGAGAGTAGTACTAGGATGGGTGACCTCCTGGGAAGTCCTCGTGTTGCACCCCTCTTTTTGCATTTTTTTTAAGCAAATTTCGTTTTCTGCATTTATATAACATTTCTCGTATTTTTATGGACGGTTTTAAGGAATTCAGCCCATTTTTATGAAAAATTATTAAAATCGGGAAACCACAGCGCTGACGGCGCTTAAATCGGAGAGCCGGATCAAAATATATGACCGGCCGGGTTTCGAAATATAATGTTTTCCAGAAAAAAGTTCGGCGTAAGGATATTTTGTTGGAATAACATAACGGGTGCGATCATACCAGCACTAATGCACCGGATCCCATCAGAACTCCGAAGTTAAGCGTGCTTGGGCGAGAGTAGTACTAGGATGGGTGACCTCCTGGGAAGTCCTCGTGTTGCACCCCTCTTTTTGCATTTTTTTTTAATCAAATTTCGTTTTCTGCATTTATATAACATTTCTCGTATTTTTATGGACGGTTTTAAGGAATTCAGCCCATTTTTATGAAAAATTATTAAAATCGGGAAACCACAGCGCTGACGGCGCTTAAATCGGAGAGCCGGATCAAAATATATGACCGGCCGGGTTTCGAAATATAATGTTTTCCAGAAAAAAGTTCGGCGTAAGGATATTTTGTTGGAATAACATAACGGGTGCGATCATACCAGCACTAATGCACCGGATCCCATCAGAACTCCGAAGTTAAGCGTGCTTGGGCGAGAGTAGTACTAGGATGGGTGACCTCCTGGGAAGTCCTCGTGTTGCACCCCTCTTTTTGCATTTTTTTTAATCAAATTTCGTTTTCTGCATTTATATAACATTTCTCGTATTTTTATGGACGGTTTTAAGGAATTCAGCCCATTTTTATGAAAAATTATTAAAATCGGGAAACCACAGCGCTGACGGCGCTTAAATCGGAGAGCCGGATCAAAATATATGACCGGCCGGGTTTCGAAATATAATGTTTTCCAGAAAAAAGTTCGGCGTAAGGATATTTTGTTGGAATAACATAACGGGTGCGATCATACCAGCACTAATGCACCGGATCCCATCAGAACTCCGAAGTTAAGCGTGCTTGGGCGAGAGTAGTACTAGGATGGGTGACCTCCTGGGAAGTCCTCGTGTTGCACCCCTCTTTTTGCATTTTTTTTAAGCAAATTTCGTTTTCTGCATTTATATAACATTTCTCGTATTTTTATGGACGGTTTTAAGGAATTCAGCCCATTTTTATGAAAAATTATTAAAATCGGGAAACCACAGCGCTGACGGCGCTTAAATCGGAGAGCCGGATCAAAATATATGACCGGCCGGGTTTCGAAATATAATGTTTTCCAGAAAAAAGTTCGGCGTAAGGATATTTTGTTGGAATAACATAACGGGTGCGATCATACCAGCACTAATGCACCGGATCCCATCAGAACTCCGAAGTTAAGCGTGCTTGGGCGAGAGTAGTACTAGGATGGGTGACCTCCTGGGAAGTCCTCGTGTTGCACCCCTCTTTTTGCATTTTTTTTTAAGCAAATTTCGTTTTCTGCATTTATATAACATTTCTCGTATTTTTATGGACGGTTTTAAGGAATTCAGCCCATTTTTATGAAAAATTATTAAAATCGGGAAACCACAGCGCTGACGGCGCTTAAATCGGAGAGCCGGATCAAAATATATGACCGGCCGGGTTTCGAAATATAATGTTTTCCAGAAAAAAGTTCGGCGTAAGGATATTTTGTTGGAATAACATAACGGGTGCGATCATACCAGCACTAATGCACCGGATCCCATCAGAACTCCGAAGTTAAGCGTGCTTGGGCGAGAGTAGTACTAGGATGGGTGACCTCCTGGGAAGTCCTCGTGTTGCACCCCTCTTTTTGCATTTTTTTTAAGCAAATTTCGTTTTCTGCATTTATATAACATTTCTCGTATTTTTATGGACGGTTTTAAGGAATTCAGCCCATTTTTATGAAAAATTATTAAAATCGGGAAACCACAGCGCTGACGGCGCTTAAATCGGAGAGCCGGATCAAAATATATGACCGGCCGGGTTTCGAAATATAATGTTTTCCAGAAAAAAGTTCGGCGTAAGGATATTTTGTTGGAATAACATAACGGGTGCGATCATACCAGCACTAATGCACCGGATCCCATCAGAACTCCGAAGTTAAGCGTGCTTGGGCGAGAGTAGTACTAGGATGGGTGACCTCCTGGGAAGTCCTCGTGTTGCACCCCTCTTTTTGCATTTTTTTTTAATCAAATTTCGTTTTCTGCATTTATATAACATTTCTCGTATTTTTATGGACGGTTTTAAGGAATTCAGCCCATTTTTATGAAAAATTATTAAAATCGGGAAACCACAGCGCTGACGGCGCTTAAATCGGAGAGCCGGATCAAAATATATGACCGGCCGGGTTTCGAAATATAATGTTTTCCAGAAAAAAGTTCGGCGTAAGGATATTTTGTTGGAATAACATAACGGGTGCGATCATACCAGCACTAATGCACCGGATCCCATCAGAACTCCGAAGTTAAGCGTGCTTGGGCGAGAGTAGTACTAGGATGGGTGACCTCCTGGGAAGTCCTCGTGTTGCACCCCTCTTTTTGCATTTTTTTTAAGCAAATTTCGTTTTCTGCATTTATATAACATTTCTCGTATTTTTATGGACGGTTTTAAGGAATTCAGCCCATTTTTATGAAAAATTATTAAAATCGGGAAACCACAGCGCTGACGGCGCTTAAATCGGAGAGCCGGATCAAAATATATGACCGGCCGGGTTTCGAAATATAATGTTTTCCAGAAAAAAGTTCGGCGTAAGGATATTTTGTTGGAATAACATAACGGGTGCGATCATACCAGCACTAATGCACCGGATCCCATCAGAACTCCGAAGTTAAGCGTGCTTGGGCGAGAGTAGTACTAGGATGGGTGACCTCCTGGGAAGTCCTCGTGTTGCACCCCTCTTTTTGCATTTTTTTTAAGCAAATTTCGTTTTCTGCATTTATATAACATTTCTCGTATTTTTATGGACGGTTTTAAGGAATTCAGCCCATTTTTATGAAAAATTATTAAAATCGGGAAACCACAGCGCTGACGGCGCTTAAATCGGAGAGCCGGATCAAAATATATGACCGGCCGGGTTTCGAAATATAATGTTTTCCAGAAAAAAGTTCGGCGTAAGGATATTTTGTTGGAATAACATAACGGGTGCGATCATACCAGCACTAATGCACCGGATCCCATCAGAACTCCGAAGTTAAGCGTGCTTGGGCGAGAGTAGTACTAGGATGGGTGACCTCCTGGGAAGTCCTCGTGTTGCACCCCTCTTTTTGCATTTTTTTTTAATCAAATTTCGTTTTCTGCATTTATATAACATTTCTCGTATTTTTATGGACGGTTTTAAGGAATTCAGCCCATTTTTATGAAAAATTATTAAAATCGGGAAACCACAGCGCTGACGGCGCTTAAATCGGAGAGCCGGATCAAAATATATGACCGGCCGGGTTTCGAAATATAATGTTTTCCAGAAAAAAGTTCGGCGTAAGGATATTTTGTTGGAATAACATAACGGGTGCGATCATACCAGCACTAATGCACCGGATCCCATCAGAACTCCGAAGTTAAGCGTGCTTGGGCGAGAGTAGTACTAGGATGGGTGACCTCCTGGGAAGTCCTCGTGTTGCACCCCTCTTTTTGCATTTTTTTTAAGCAAATTTCGTTTTCTGCATTTATATAACATTTCTCGTATTTTTATGGACGGTTTTAAGGAATTCAGCCCATTTTTATGAAAAATTATTAAAATCGGGAAACCACAGCGCTGACGGCGCTTAAATCGGAGAGCCGGATCAAAATATATGACCGGCCGGGTTTCGAAATATAATGTTTTCCAGAAAAAAGTTCGGCGTAAGGATATTTTGTTGGAATAACATAACGGGTGCGATCATACCAGCACTAATGCACCGGATCCCATCAGAACTCCGAAGTTAAGCGTGCTTGGGCGAGAGTAGTACTAGGATGGGTGACCTCCTGGGAAGTCCTCGTGTTGCACCCCTCTTTTTGCATTTTTTTTTAATCAAATTTCGTTTTCTGCATTTATATAACATTTCTCGTATTTTTATGGACGGTTTTAAGGAATTCAGCCCATTTTTATGAAAAATTATTAAAATCGGGAAACCACAGCGCTGACGGCGCTTAAATCGGAGAGCCGGATCAAAATATATGACCGGCCGGGTTTCGAAATATAATGTTTTCCAGAAAAAAGTTCGGCGTAAGGATATTTTGTTGGAATAACATAACGGGTGCGATCATACCAGCACTAATGCACCGGATCCCATCAGAACTCCGAAGTTAAGCGTGCTTGGGCGAGAGTAGTACTAGGATGGGTGACCTCCTGGGAAGTCCTCGTGTTGCACCCCTCTTTTTGCATTTTTTTTAAGCAAATTTCGTTTTCTGCATTTATATAACATTTCTCGTATTTTTATGGACGGTTTTAAGGAATTCAGCCCATTTTTATGAAAAATTATTA
Source organism: Clarkia xantiana subsp. parviflora (assembly GCA_036873135.1). Taxonomy (NCBI): domain Eukaryota; kingdom Viridiplantae; phylum Streptophyta; class Magnoliopsida; order Myrtales; family Onagraceae; genus Clarkia; species Clarkia xantiana. The sequence goes on from JAPTYO010000011.1 coordinate 25,752,186, forward strand.
AAATCGGGAAACCACAGCGCTGACGGCGCTTAAATCGGAGAGCCGGATCAAAATATATGACCGGCCGGGTTTCGAAATATAATGTTTTCCAGAAAAAAGTTCGGCGTAAGGATATTTTGTTGGAATAACATAACGGGTGCGATCATACCAGCACTAATGCACCGGATCCCATCAGAACTCCGAAGTTAAGCGTGCTTGGGCGAGAGTAGTACTAGGATGGGTGACCTCCTGGGAAGTCCTCGTGTTGCACCCCTCTTTTTGCATTTTTTTTAAGCAAATTTCGTTTTCTGCATTTATATAACATTTCTCGTATTTTTATGGACGGTTTTAAGGAATTCAGCCCATTTTTATGAAAAATTATTAAAATCGGGAAACCACAGCGCTGACGGCGCTTAAATCGGAGAGCCGGATCAAAATATATGACCGGCCGGGTTTCGAAATATAATGTTTTCCAGAAAAAAGTTCGGCGTAAGGATATTTTGTTGGAATAACATAACGGGTGCGATCATACCAGCACTAATGCACCGGATCCCATCAGAACTCCGAAGTTAAGCGTGCTTGGGCGAGAGTAGTACTAGGATGGGTGACCTCCTGGGAAGTCCTCGTGTTGCACCCCTCTTTTTGCATTTTTTTTTAATCAAATTTCGTTTTCTGCATTTATATAACATTTCTCGTATTTTTATGGACGGTTTTAAGGAATTCAGCCCATTTTTATGAAAAATTATTAAAATCGGGAAACCACAGCGCTGACGGCGCTTAAATCGGAGAGCCGGATCAAAATATATGACCGGCCGGGTTTCGAAATATAATGTTTTCCAGAAAAAAGTTCGGCGTAAGGATATTTTGTTGGAATAACATAACGGGTGCGATCATACCAGCACTAATGCACCGGATCCCATCAGAACTCCGAAGTTAAGCGTGCTTGGGCGAGAGTAGTACTAGGATGGGTGACCTCCTGGGAAGTCCTCGTGTTGCACCCCTCTTTTTGCATTTTTTTTAAGCAAATTTCGTTTTCTGCATTTATATAACATTTCTCGTATTTTTATGGACGGTTTTAAGGAATTCAGCCCATTTTTATGAAAAATTATTAAAATCGGGAAACCACAGCGCTGACGGCGCTTAAATCGGAGAGCCGGATCAAAATATATGACCGGCCGGGTTTCGAAATATAATGTTTTCCAGAAAAAAGTTCGGCGTAAGGATATTTTGTTGGAATAACATAACGGGTGCGATCATACCAGCACTAATGCACCGGATCCCATCAGAACTCCGAAGTTAAGCGTGCTTGGGCGAGAGTAGTACTAGGATGGGTGACCTCCTGGGAAGTCCTCGTGTTGCACCCCTCTTTTTGCATTTTTTTTAATCAAATTTCGTTTTCTGCATTTATATAACATTTCTCGTATTTTTATGGACGGTTTTAAGGAATTCAGCCCATTTTTATGAAAAATTATTAAAATCGGGAAACCACAGCGCTGACGGCGCTTAAATCGGAGAGCCGGATCAAAATATATGACCGGCCGGGTTTCGAAATATAATGTTTTCCAGAAAAAAGTTCGGCGTAAGGATATTTTGTTGGAATAACATAACGGGTGCGATCATACCAGCACTAATGCACCGGATCCCATCAGAACTCCGAAGTTAAGCGTGCTTGGGCGAGAGTAGTACTAGGATGGGTGACCTCCTGGGAAGTCCTCGTGTTGCACCCCTCTTTTTGCATTTTTTTTTAAGCAAATTTCGTTTTCTGCATTTATATAACATTTCTCGTATTTTTATGGACGGTTTTAAGGAATTCAGCCCATTTTTATGAAAAATTATTAAAATCGGGAAACCACAGCGCTGACGGCGCTTAAATCGGAGAGCCGGATCAAAATATATGACCGGCCGGGTTTCGAAATATAATGTTTTCCAGAAAAAAGTTCGGCGTAAGGATATTTTGTTGGAATAACATAACGGGTGCGATCATACCAGCACTAATGCACCGGATCCCATCAGAACTCCGAAGTTAAGCGTGCTTGGGCGAGAGTAGTACTAGGATGGGTGACCTCCTGGGAAGTCCTCGTGTTGCACCCCTCTTTTTGCATTTTTTTTAATCAAATTTCGTTTTCTGCATTTATATAACATTTCTCGTATTTTTATGGACGGTTTTAAGGAATTCAGCCCATTTTTATGAAAAATTATTAAAATCGGGAAACCACAGCGCTGACGGCGCTTAAATCGGAGAGCCGGATCAAAATATATGACCGGCCGGGTTTCGAAATATAATGTTTTCCAGAAAAAAGTTCGGCGTAAGGATATTTTGTTGGAATAACATAACGGGTGCGATCATACCAGCACTAATGCACCGGATCCCATCAGAACTCCGAAGTTAAGCGTGCTTGGGCGAGAGTAGTACTAGGATGGGTGACCTCCTGGGAAGTCCTCGTGTTGCACCCCTCTTTTTGCATTTTTTTTAAGCAAATTTCGTTTTCTGCATTTATATAACATTTCTCGTATTTTTATGGACGGTTTTAAGGAATTCAGCCCATTTTTATGAAAAATTATTAAAATCGGGAAACCACAGCGCTGACGGCGCTTAAATCGGAGAGCCGGATCAAAATATATGACCGGCCGGGTTTCGAAATATAATGTTTTCCAGAAAAAAGTTCGGCGTAAGGATATTTTGTTGGAATAACATAACGGGTGCGATCATACCAGCACTAATGCACCGGATCCCATCAGAACTCCGAAGTTAAGCGTGCTTGGGCGAGAGTAGTACTAGGATGGGTGACCTCCTGGGAAGTCCTCGTGTTGCACCCCTCTTTTTGCATTTTTTTTTAAGCAAATTTCGTTTTCTGCATTTATATAACATTTCTCGTATTTTTATGGACGGTTTTAAGGAATTCAGCCCATTTTTATGAAAAATTATTAAAATCGGGAAACCACAGCGCTGACGGCGCTTAAATCGGAGAGCCGGATCAAAATATATGACCGGCCGGGTTTCGAAATATAATGTTTTCCAGAAAAAAGTTCGGCGTAAGGATATTTTGTTGGAATAACATAACGGGTGCGATCATACCAGCACTAATGCACCGGATCCCATCAGAACTCCGAAGTTAAGCGTGCTTGGGCGAGAGTAGTACTAGGATGGGTGACCTCCTGGGAAGTCCTCGTGTTGCACCCCTCTTTTTGCATTTTTTTTAATCAAATTTTTTTTTCTGCATTTATATAACATTTCTCGTATTTTTATGGACGGTTTTAAGGAATTCAGCCCATTTTTATGAAAAATTATTAAAATCGGGAAACCACAGCGCTGACGGCGCTTAAATCGGAGAGCCGGATCAAAATATATGACCGGCCGGGTTTCGAAATATAATGTTTTCCAGAAAAAAGTTCGGCGTAAGGATATTTTGTTGGAATAACATAACGGGTGCGATCATACCAGCACTAATGCACCGGATCCCATCAGAACTCCGAAGTTAAGCGTGCTTGGGCGAGAGTAGTACTAGGATGGGTGACCTCCTGGGAAGTCCTCGTGTTGCACCCCTCTTTTTGCATTTTTTTTTAAGCAAATTTCGTTTTCTGCATTTATATAACATTTCTCGTATTTTTATGGACGGTTTTAAGGAATTCAGCCCATTTTTATGAAAAATTATTAAAATCGGGAAACCACAGCGCTGACGGCGCTTAAATCGGAGAGCCGGATCAAAATATATGACCGGCCGGGTTTCGAAATATAATGTTTTCCAGAAAAAAGTTCGGCGTAAGGATATTTTGTTGGAATAACATAACGGGTGCGATCATACCAGCACTAATGCACCGGATCCCATCAGAACTCCGAAGTTAAGCGTGCTTGGGCGAGAGTAGTACTAGGATGGGTGACCTCCTGGGAAGTCCTCGTGTTGCACCCCTCTTTTTGCATTTTTTTTAAGCAAATTTCGTTTTCTGCATTTATATAACATTTCTCGTATTTTTATGGACGGTTTTAAGGAATTCAGCCCATTTTTATGAAAAATTATTAAAATCGGGAAACCACAGCGCTGACGGCGCTTAAATCGGAGAGCCGGATCAAAATATATGACCGGCCGGGTTTCGAAATATAATGTTTTCCAGAAAAAAGTTCGGCGTAAGGATATTTTGTTGGAATAACATAACGGGTGCGATCATACCAGCACTAATGCACCGGATCCCATCAGAACTCCGAAGTTAAGCGTGCTTGGGCGAGAGTAGTACTAGGATGGGTGACCTCCTGGGAAGTCCTCGTGTTGCACCCCTCTTTTTGCATTTTTTTTTAATCAAATTTCGTTTTCTGCATTTATATAACATTTCTCGTATTTTTATGGACGGTTTTAAGGAATTCAGCCCATTTTTATGAAAAATTATTAAAATCGGGAAACCACAGCGCTGACGGCGCTTAAATCGGAGAGCCGGATCAAAATATATGACCGGCCGGGTTTCGAAATATAATGTTTTCCAGAAAAAAGTTCGGCGTAAGGATATTTTGTTGGAATAACATAACGGGTGCGATCATACCAGCACTAATGCACCGGATCCCATCAGAACTCCGAAGTTAAGCGTGCTTGGGCGAGAGTAGTACTAGGATGGGTGACCTCCTGGGAAGTCCTCGTGTTGCACCCCTCTTTTTGCATTTTTTTTAATCAAATTTCGTTTTCTGCATTTATATAACATTTCTCGTATTTTTATGGACGGTTTTAAGGAATTCAGCCCATTTTTATGAAAAATTATTAAAATCGGGAAACCACAGCGCTGACGGCGCTTAAATCGGAGAGCCGGATCAAAATATATGACCGGCCGGGTTTCGAAATATAATGTTTTCCAGAAAAAAGTTCGGCGTAAGGATATTTTGTTGGAATAACATAACGGGTGCGATCATACCAGCACTAATGCACCGGATCCCATCAGAACTCCGAAGTTAAGCGTGCTTGGGCGAGAGTAGTACTAGGATGGGTGACCTCCTGGGAAGTCCTCGTGTTGCACCCCTCTTTTTGCATTTTTTTTTAATCAAATTTCGTTTTCTGCATTTATATAACATTTCTCGTATTTTTATGGACGGTTTTAAGGAATTCAGCCCATTTTTATGAAAAATTATTAAAATCGGGAAACCACAGCGCTGACGGCGCTTAAATCGGAGAGCCGGATCAAAATATATGACCGGCCGGGTTTCGAAATATAATGTTTTCCAGAAAAAAGTTCGGCGTAAGGATATTTTGTTGGAATAACATAACGGGTGCGATCATACCAGCACTAATGCACCGGATCCCATCAGAACTCCGAAGTTAAGCGTGCTTGGGCGAGAGTAGTACTAGGATGGGTGACCTCCTGGGAAGTCCTCGTGTTGCACCCCTCTTTTTGCATTTTTTTTAAGCAAATTTCGTTTTCTGCATTTATATAACATTTCTCGTATTTTTATGGACGGTTTTAAGGAATTCAGCCCATTTTTATGAAAAATTATTAAAATCGGGAAACCACAGCGCTGACGGCGCTTAAATCGGAGAGCCGGATCAAAATATATGACCGGCCGGGTTTCGAAATATAATGTTTTCCAGAAAAAAGTTCGGCGTAAGGATATTTTGTTGGAATAACATAACGGGTGCGATCATACCAGCACTAATGCACCGGATCCCATCAGAACTCCGAAGTTAAGCGTGCTTGGGCGAGAGTAGTACTAGGATGGGTGACCTCCTGGGAAGTCCTCGTGTTGCACCCCTCTTTTTGCATTTTTTTTAAGCAAATTTCGTTTTCTGCATTTATATAACATTTCTCGTATTTTTATGGACGGTTTTAAGGAATTCAGCCCATTTTTATGAAAAATTATTAAAATCGGGAAACCACAGCGCTGACGGCGCTTAAATCGGAGAGCCGGATCAAAATATATGACCGGCCGGGTTTCGAAATATAATGTTTTCCAGAAAAAAGTTCGGCGTAAGGATATTTTGTTGGAATAACATAACGGGTGCGATCATACCAGCACTAATGCACCGGATCCCATCAGAACTCCGAAGTTAAGCGTGCTTGGGCGAGAGTAGTACTAGGATGGGTGACCTCCTGGGAAGTCCTCGTGTTGCACCCCTCTTTTTGCATTTTTTTTTAATCAAATTTTTTTTTCTGCATTTATATAACATTTCTCGTATTTTTATGGACGGTTTTAAGGAATTCAGCCCATTTTTATGAAAAATTATTAAAATCGGGAAACCACAGCGCTGACGGCGCTTAAATCGGAGAGCCGGATCAAAATATATGACCGGCCGGGTTTCGAAATATAATGTTTTCCAGAAAAAAGTTCGGCGTAAGGATATTTTGTTGGAATAACATAACGGGTGCGATCATACCAGCACTAATGCACCGGATCCCATCAGAACTCCGAAGTTAAGCGTGCTTGGGCGAGAGTAGTACTAGGATGGGTGACCTCCTGGGAAGTCCTCGTGTTGCACCCCTCTTTTTGCATTTTTTTTAAGCAAATTTCGTTTTCTGCATTTATATAACATTTCTCGTATTTTTATGGACGGTTTTAAGGAATTCAGCCCATTTTTATGAAAAATTATTAAAATCGGGAAACCACAGCGCTGACGGCGCTTAAATCGGAGAGCCGGATCAAAATATATGACCGGCCGGGTTTCGAAATATAATGTTTTCCAGAAAAAAGTTCGGCGTAAGGATATTTTGTTGGAATAACATAACGGGTGCGATCATACCAGCACTAATGCACCGGATCCCATCAGAACTCCGAAGTTAAGCGTGCTTGGGCGAGAGTAGTACTAGGATGGGTGACCTCCTGGGAAGTCCTCGTGTTGCACCCCTCTTTTTGCATTTTTTTTTAAGCAAATTTCGTTTTCTGCATTTATATAACATTTCTCGTATTTTTATGGACGGTTTTAAGGAATTCAGCCCATTTTTATGAAAAATTATTAAAATCGGGAAACCACAGCGCTGACGGCGCTTAAATCGGAGAGCCGGATCAAAATATATGACCGGCCGGGTTTCGAAATATAATGTTTTCCAGAAAAAAGTTCGGCGTAAGGATATTTTGTTGGAATAACATAACGGGTGCGATCATACCAGCACTAATGCACCGGATCCCATCAGAACTCCGAAGTTAAGCGTGCTTGGGCGAGAGTAGTACTAGGATGGGTGACCTCCTGGGAAGTCCTCGTGTTGCACCCCTCTTTTTGCATTTTTTTTAATCAAATTTCGTTTTCTGCATTTATATAACATTTCTCGTATTTTTATGGACGGTTTTAAGGAATTCAGCCCATTTTTATGAAAAATTATTAAAATCGGGAAACCACAGCGCTGACGGCGCTTAAATCGGAGAGCCGGATCAAAATATATGACCGGCCGGGTTTCGAAATATAATGTTTTCCAGAAAAAAGTTCGGCGTAAGGATATTTTGTTGGAATAACATAACGGGTGCGATCATACCAGCACTAATGCACCGGATCCCATCAGAACTCCGAAGTTAAGCGTGCTTGGGCGAGAGTAGTACTAGGATGGGTGACCTCCTGGGAAGTCCTCGTGTTGCACCCCTCTTTTTGCATTTTTTTTAAGCAAATTTCGTTTTCTGCATTTATATAACATTTCTCGTATTTTTATGGACGGTTTTAAGGAATTCAGCCCATTTTTATGAAAAATTATTAAAATCGGGAAACCACAGCGCTGACGGCGCTTAAATCGGAGAGCCGGATCAAAATATATGACCGGCCGGGTTTCGAAATATAATGTTTTCCAGAAAAAAGTTCGGCGTAAGGATATTTTGTTGGAATAACATAACGGGTGCGATCATACCAGCACTAATGCACCGGATCCCATCAGAACTCCGAAGTTAAGCGTGCTTGGGCGAGAGTAGTACTAGGATGGGTGACCTCCTGGGAAGTCCTCGTGTTGCACCCCTCTTTTTGCATTTTTTTTTAATCAAATTTTTTTTTCTGCATTTATATAACATTTCTCGTATTTTTATGGACGGTTTTAAGGAATTCAGCCCATTTTTATGAAAAATTATTAAAATCGGGAAACCACAGCGCTGACGGCGCTTAAATCGGAGAGCCGGATCAAAATATATGACCGGCCGGGTTTCGAAATATAATGTTTTCCAGAAAAAAGTTCGGCGTAAGGATATTTTGTTGGAATAACATAACGGGTGCGATCATACCAGCACTAATGCACCGGATCCCATCAGAACTCCGAAGTTAAGCGTGCTTGGGCGAGAGTAGTACTAGGATGGGTGACCTCCTGGGAAGTCCTCGTGTTGCACCCCTCTTTTTGCATTTTTTTTAAGCAAATTTCGTTTTCTGCATTTATATAACATTTCTCGTATTTTTATGGACGGTTTTAAGGAATTCAGCCCATTTTTATGAAAAATTATTAAAATCGGGAAACCACAGCGCTGACGGCGCTTAAATCGGAGAGCCGGATCAAAATATATGACCGGCCGGGTTTCGAAATATAATGTTTTCCAGAAAAAAGTTCGGCGTAAGGATATTTTGTTGGAATAACATAACGGGTGCGATCATACCAGCACTAATGCACCGGATCCCATCAGAACTCCGAAGTTAAGCGTGCTTGGGCGAGAGTAGTACTAGGATGGGTGACCTCCTGGGAAGTCCTCGTGTTGCACCCCTCTTTTTGCATTTTTTTTAAGCAAATTTCGTTTTCTGCATTTATATAACATTTCTCGTATTTTTATGGACGGTTTTAAGGAATTCAGCCCATTTTTATGAAAAATTATTAAAATCGGGAAACCACAGCGCTGACGGCGCTTAAATCGGAGAGCCGGATCAAAATATATGACCGGCCGGGTTTCGAAATATAATGTTTTCCAGAAAAAAGTTCGGCGTAAGGATATTTTGTTGGAATAACATAACGGGTGCGATCATACCAGCACTAATGCACCGGATCCCATCAGAACTCCGAAGTTAAGCGTGCTTGGGCGAGAGTAGTACTAGGATGGGTGACCTCCTGGGAAGTCCTCGTGTTGCACCCCTCTTTTTGCATTTTTTTTAAGCAAATTTCGTTTTCTGCATTTATATAACATTTCTCGTATTTTTATGGACGGTTTTAAGGAATTCAGCCCATTTTTATGAAAAATTATTAAAATCGGGAAACCACAGCGCTGACGGCGCTTAAATCGGAGAGCCGGATCAAAATATATGACCGGCCGGGTTTCGAAATATAATGTTTTCCAGAAAAAAGTTCGGCGTAAGGATATTTTGTTGGAATAACATAACGGGTGCGATCATACCAGCACTAATGCACCGGATCCCATCAGAACTCCGAAGTTAAGCGTGCTTGGGCGAGAGTAGTACTAGGATGGGTGACCTCCTGGGAAGTCCTCGTGTTGCACCCCTCTTTTTGCATTTTTTTTAAGCAAATTTCGTTTTCTGCATTTATATAACATTTCTCGTATTTTTATGGACGGTTTTAAGGAATTCAGCCCATTTTTATGAAAAATTATTAAAATCGGGAAACCACAGCGCTGACGGCGCTTAAATCGGAGAGCCGGATCAAAATATATGACCGGCCGGGTTTCGAAATATAATGTTTTCCAGAAAAAAGTTCGGCGTAAGGATATTTTGTTGGAATAACATAACGGGTGCGATCATACCAGCACTAATGCACCGGATCCCATCAGAACTCCGAAGTTAAGCGTGCTTGGGCGAGAGTAGTACTAGGATGGGTGACCTCCTGGGAAGTCCTCGTGTTGCACCCCTCTTTTTGCATTTTTTTTAAGCAAATTTCGTTTTCTGCATTTATATAACATTTCTCGTATTTTTATGGACGGTTTTAAGGAATTCAGCCCATTTTTATGAAAAATTATTAAAATCGGGAAACCACAGCGCTGACGGCGCTTAAATCGGAGAGCCGGATCAAAATATATGACCGGCCGGGTTTCGAAATATAATGTTTTCCAGAAAAAAGTTCGGCGTAAGGATATTTTGTTGGAATAACATAACGGGTGCGATCATACCAGCACTAATGCACCGGATCCCATCAGAACTCCGAAGTTAAGCGTGCTTGGGCGAGAGTAGTACTAGGATGGGTGACCTCCTGGGAAGTCCTCGTGTTGCACCCCTCTTTTTGCATTTTTTTTTAAGCAAATTTCGTTTTCTGCATTTATATAACATTTCTCGTATTTTTATGGACGGTTTTAAGGAATTCAGCCCATTTTTATGAAAAATTATTAAAATCGGGAAACCACAGCGCTGACGGCGCTTAAATCGGAGAGCCGGATCAAAATATATGACCGGCCGGGTTTCGAAATATAATGTTTTCCAGAAAAAAGTTCGGCGTAAGGATATTTTGTTGGAATAACATAACGGGTGCGATCATACCAGCACTAATGCACCGGATCCCATCAGAACTCCGAAGTTAAGCGTGCTTGGGCGAGAGTAGTACTAGGATGGGTGACCTCCTGGGAAGTCCTCGTGTTGCACCCCTCTTTTTGCATTTTTTTTAAGCAAATTTCGTTTTCTGCATTTATATAACATTTCTCGTATTTTTATGGACGGTTTTAAGGAATTCAGCCCATTTTTATGAAAAATTATTAAAATCGGGAAACCACAGCGCTGACGGCGCTTAAATCGGAGAGCCGGATCAAAATATATGACCGGCCGGGTTTCGAAATATAATGTTTTCCAGAAAAAAGTTCGGCGTAAGGATATTTTGTTGGAATAACATAACGGGTGCGATCATACCAGCACTAATGCACCGGATCCCATCAGAACTCCGAAGTTAAGCGTGCTTGGGCGAGAGTAGTACTAGGATGGGTGACCTCCTGGGAAGTCCTCGTGTTGCACCCCTCTTTTTGCATTTTTTTTAAGCAAATTTCGTTTTCTGCATTTATATAACATTTCTCGTATTTTTATGGACGGTTTTAAGGAATTCAGCCCATTTTTATGAAAAATTATTAAAATCGGGAAACCACAGCGCTGACGGCGCTTAAATCGGAGAGCCGGATCAAAATATATGACCGGCCGGGTTTCGAAATATAATGTTTTCCAGAAAAAAGTTCGGCGTAAGGATATTTTGTTGGAATAACATAACGGGTGCGATCATACCAGCACTAATGCACCGGATCCCATCAGAACTCCGAAGTTAAGCGTGCTTGGGCGAGAGTAGTACTAGGATGGGTGACCTCCTGGGAAGTCCTCGTGTTGCACCCCTCTTTTTGCATTTTTTTTTAAGCAAATTTTTTTTTCTGCATTTATATAACATTTCTCGTATTTTTATGGACGGTTTTAAGGAATTCAGCCCATTTTTATGAAAAATTATTAAAATCGGGAAACCACAGCGCTGACGGCGCTTAAATCGGAGAGCCGGATCAAAATATATGACCGGCCGGGTTTCGAAATATAATGTTTTCCAGAAAAAAGTTCGGCGTAAGGATATTTTGTTGGAATAACATAACGGGTGCGATCATACCAGCACTAATGCACCGGATCCCATCAGAACTCCGAAGTTAAGCGTGCTTGGGCGAGAGTAGTACTAGGATGGGTGACCTCCTGGGAAGTCCTCGTGTTGCACCCCTCTTTTTGCATTTTTTTTAATCAAATTTCGTTTTCTGCATTTATATAACATTTCTCGTATTTTTATGGACGGTTTTAAGGAATTCAGCCCATTTTTATGAAAAATTATTAAAATCGGGAAACCACAGCGCTGACGGCGCTTAAATCGGAGAGCCGGATCAAAATATATGACCGGCCGGGTTTCGAAATATAATGTTTTCCAGAAAAAAGTTCGGCGTAAGGATATTTTGTTGGAATAACATAACGGGTGCGATCATACCAGCACTAATGCACCGGATCCCATCAGAACTCCGAAGTTAAGCGTGCTTGGGCGAGAGTAGTACTAGGATGGGTGACCTCCTGGGAAGTCCTCGTGTTGCACCCCTCTTTTTGCATTTTTTTTTAAGCAAATTTCGTTTTCTGCATTTATATAACATTTCTCGTATTTTTATGGACGGTTTTAAGGAATTCAGCCCATTTTTATGAAAAATTATTAAAATCGGGAAACCACAGCGCTGACGGCGCTTAAATCGGAGAGCCGGATCAAAATATATGACCGGCCGGGTTTCGAAATATAATGTTTTCCAGAAAAAAGTTCGGCGTAAGGATATTTTGTTGGAATAACATAACGGGTGCGATCATACCAGCACTAATGCACCGGATCCCATCAGAACTCCGAAGTTAAGCGTGCTTGGGCGAGAGTAGTACTAGGATGGGTGACCTCCTGGGAAGTCCTCGTGTTGCACCCCTCTTTTTGCATTTTTTTTAAGCAAATTTCGTTTTCTGCATTTATATAACATTTCTCGTATTTTTATGGACGGTTTTAAGGAATTCAGCCCATTTTTATGAAAAATTATTAAAATCGGGAAACCACAGCGCTGACGGCGCTTAAATCGGAGAGCCGGATCAAAATATATGACCGGCCGGGTTTCGAAATATAATGTTTTCCAGAAAAAAGTTCGGCGTAAGGATATTTTGTTGGAATAACATAACGGGTGCGATCATACCAGCACTAATGCACCGGATCCCATCAGAACTCCGAAGTTAAGCGTGCTTGGGCGAGAGTAGTACTAGGATGGGTGACCTCCTGGGAAGTCCTCGTGTTGCACCCCTCTTTTTGCATTTTTTTTAAGCAAATTTCGTTTTCTGCATTTATATAACATTTCTCGTATTTTTATGGACGGTTTTAAGGAATTCAGCCCATTTTTATGAAAAATTATTAAAATCGGGAAACCACAGCGCTGACGGCGCTTAAATCGGAGAGCCGGATCAAAATATATGACCGGCCGGGTTTCGAAATATAATGTTTTCCAGAAAAAAGTTCGGCGTAAGGATATTTTGTTGGAATAACATAACGGGTGCGATCATACCAGCACTAATGCACCGGATCCCATCAGAACTCCGAAGTTAAGCGTGCTTGGGCGAGAGTAGTACTAGGATGGGTGACCTCCTGGGAAGTCCTCGTGTTGCACCCCTCTTTTTGCATTTTTTTTAAGCAAATTTCGTTTTCTGCATTTATATAACATTTCTCGTATTTTTATGGACGGTTTTAAGGAATTCAGCCCATTTTTATGAAAAATTATTAAAATCGGGAAACCACAGCGCTGACGGCGCTTAAATCGGAGAGCCGGATCAAAATATATGACCGGCCGGGTTTCGAAATATAATGTTTTCCAGAAAAAAGTTCGGCGTAAGGATATTTTGTTGGAATAACATAACGGGTGCGATCATACCAGCACTAATGCACCGGATCCCATCAGAACTCCGAAGTTAAGCGTGCTTGGGCGAGAGTAGTACTAGGATGGGTGACCTCCTGGGAAGTCCTCGTGTTGCACCCCTCTTTTTGCATTTTTTTTTAAGCAAATTTCGTTTTCTGCATTTATATAACATTTCTCGTATTTTTATGGACGGTTTTAAGGAATTCAGCCCATTTTTATGAAAAATTATTAAAATCGGGAAACCACAGCGCTGACGGCGCTTAAATCGGAGAGCCGGATCAAAATATATGACCGGCCGGGTTTCGAAATATAATGTTTTCCAGAAAAAAGTTCGGCGTAAGGATATTTTGTTGGAATAACATAACGGGTGCGATCATACCAGCACTAATGCACCGGATCCCATCAGAACTCCGAAGTTAAGCGTGCTTGGGCGAGAGTAGTACTAGGATGGGTGACCTCCTGGGAAGTCCTCGTGTTGCACCCCTCTTTTTGCATTTTTTTTAAGCAAATTTCGTTTTCTGCATTTATATAACATTTCTCGTATTTTTATGGACGGTTTTAAGGAATTCAGCCCATTTTTATGAAAAATTATTAAAATCGGGAAACCACAGCGCTGACGGCGCTTAAATCGGAGAGCCGGATCAAAATATATGACCGGCCGGGTTTCGAAATATAATGTTTTCCAGAAAAAAGTTCGGCGTAAGGATATTTTGTTGGAATAACATAACGGGTGCGATCATACCAGCACTAATGCACCGGATCCCATCAGAACTCCGAAGTTAAGCGTGCTTGGGCGAGAGTAGTACTAGGATGGGTGACCTCCTGGGAAGTCCTCGTGTTGCACCCCTCTTTTTGCATTTTTTTTAAGCAAATTTCGTTTTCTGCATTTATATAACATTTCTCGTATTTTTATGGACGGTTTTAAGGAATTCAGCCCATTTTTATGAAAAATTATTAAAATCGGGAAACCACAGCGCTGACGGCGCTTAAATCGGAGAGCCGGATCAAAATATATGACCGGCCGGGTTTCGAAATATAATGTTTTCCAGAAAAAAGTTCGGCGTAAGGATATTTTGTTGGAATAACATAACGGGTGCGATCATACCAGCACTAATGCACCGGATCCCATCAGAACTCCGAAGTTAAGCGTGCTTGGGCGAGAGTAGTACTAGGATGGGTGACCTCCTGGGAAGTCCTCGTGTTGCACCCCTCTTTTTGCATTTTTTTTAAGCAAATTTCGTTTTCTGCATTTATATAACATTTCTCGTATTTTTATGGACGGTTTTAAGGAATTCAGCCCATTTTTATGAAAAATTATTAAAATCGGGAAACCACAGCGCTGACGGCGCTTAAATCGGAGAGCCGGATCAAAATATATGACCGGCCGGGTTTCGAAATATAATGTTTTCCAGAAAAAAGTTCGGCGTAAGGATATTTTGTTGGAATAACATAACGGGTGCGATCATACCAGCACTAATGCACCGGATCCCATCAGAACTCCGAAGTTAAGCGTGCTTGGGCGAGAGTAGTACTAGGATGGGTGACCTCCTGGGAAGTCCTCGTGTTGCACCCCTCTTTTTGCATTTTTTTTAAGCAAATTTCGTTTTCTGCATTTATATAACATTTCTCGTATTTTTATGGACGGTTTTAAGGAATTCAGCCCATTTTTATGAAAAATTATTAAAATCGGGAAACCACAGCGCTGACGGCGCTTAAATCGGAGAGCCGGATCAAAATATATGACCGGCCGGGTTTCGAAATATAATGTTTTCCAGAAAAAAGTTCGGCGTAAGGATATTTTGTTGGAATAACATAACGGGTGCGATCATACCAGCACTAATGCACCGGATCCCATCAGAACTCCGAAGTTAAGCGTGCTTGGGCGAGAGTAGTACTAGGATGGGTGACCTCCTGGGAAGTCCTCGTGTTGCACCCCTCTTTTTGCATTTTTTTTTAAGCAAATTTCGTTTTCTGCATTTATATAACATTTCTCGTATTTTTATGGACGGTTTTAAGGAATTCAGCCCATTTTTATGAAAAATTATTAAAATCGGGAAACCACAGCGCTGACGGCGCTTAAATCGGAGAGCCGGATCAAAATATATGACCGGCCGGGTTTCGAAATATAATGTTTTCCAGAAAAAAGTTCGGCGTAAGGATATTTTGTTGGAATAACATAACGGGTGCGATCATACCAGCACTAATGCACCGGATCCCATCAGAACTCCGAAGTTAAGCGTGCTTGGGCGAGAGTAGTACTAGGATGGGTGACCTCCTGGGAAGTCCTCGTGTTGCACCCCTCTTTTTGCATTTTTTTTAAGCAAATTTCGTTTTCTGCATTTATATAACATTTCTCGTATTTTTATGGACGGTTTTAAGGAATTCAGCCCATTTTTATGAAAAATTATTAAAATCGGGAAACCACAGCGCTGACGGCGCTTAAATCGGAGAGCCGGATCAAAATATATGACCGGCCGGGTTTCGAAATATAATGTTTTCCAGAAAAAAGTTCGGCGTAAGGATATTTTGTTGGAATAACATAACGGGTGCGATCATACCAGCACTAATGCACCGGATCCCATCAGAACTCCGAAGTTAAGCGTGCTTGGGCGAGAGTAGTACTAGGATGGGTGACCTCCTGGGAAGTCCTCGTGTTGCACCCTCTTTTTGCATTTTTTTTTAATCAAATTTTTTTTCTGCATTTATATAACATTTCTCGTATTTTTATGGACGGTTTTAAGGAATTCAGCCCATTTTTATGAAAAATTATTAAAATCGGGAAACCACAGCGCTGACGGCGCTTAAATCGGAGAGCCGGATCAAAATATATGACCGGCCGGGTTTCGAAATATAATGTTTTCCAGAAAAAAGTTCGGCGTAAGGATATTTTGTTGGAATAACATAACGGGTGCGATCATACCAGCACTAATGCACCGGATCCCATCAGAACTCCGAAGTTAAGCGTGCTTGGGCGAGAGTAGTACTAGGATGGGTGACCTCCTGGGAAGTCCTCGTGTTGCACCCCTCTTTTTGCATTTTTTTTTAAGCAAATTTCGTTTTCTGCATTTATATAACATTTCTCGTATTTTTATGGACGGTTTTAAGGAATTCAGCCCATTTTTATGAAAAATTATTAAAATCGGGAAACCACAGCGCTGACGGCGCTTAAATCGGAGAGCCGGATCAAAATATATGACCGGCCGGGTTTCGAAATATAATGTTTTCCAGAAAAAAGTTCGGCGTAAGGATATTTTGTTGGAATAACATAACGGGTGCGATCATACCAGCACTAATGCACCGGATCCCATCAGAACTCCGAAGTTAAGCGTGCTTGGGCGAGAGTAGTACTAGGATGGGTGACCTCCTGGGAAGTCCTCGTGTTGCACCCCTCTTTTTGCATTTTTTTTAATCAAATTTTTTTTTCTGCATTTATATAACATTTCTCGTATTTTTATGGACGGTTTTAAGGAATTCAGCCCATTTTTATGAAAAATTATTAAAATCGGGAAACCACAGCGCTGACGGCGCTTAAATCGGAGAGCCGGATCAAAATATATGACCGGCCGGGTTTCGAAATATAATGTTTTCCAGAAAAAAGTTCGGCGTAAGGATATTTTGTTGGAATAACATAACGGGTGCGATCATACCAGCACTAATGCACCGGATCCCATCAGAACTCCGAAGTTAAGCGTGCTTGGGCGAGAGTAGTACTAGGATGGGTGACCTCCTGGGAAGTCCTCGTGTTGCACCCCTCTTTTTGCATTTTTTTTAATCAAATTTCGTTTTCTGCATTTATATAACATTTCTCGTATTTTTATGGACGGTTTTAAGGAATTCAGCCCATTTTTATGAAAAATTATTAAAATCGGGAAACCACAGCGCTGACGGCGCTTAAATCGGAGAGCCGGATCAAAATATATGACCGGCCGGGTTTCGAAATATAATGTTTTCCAGAAAAAAGTTCGGCGTAAGGATATTTTGTTGGAATAACATAACGGGTGCGATCATACCAGCACTAATGCACCGGATCCCATCAGAACTCCGAAGTTAAGCGTGCTTGGGCGAGAGTAGTACTAGGATGGGTGACCTCCTGGGAAGTCCTCGTGTTGCACCCCTCTTTTTGCATTTTTTTTAAGCAAATTTCGTTTTCTGCATTTATATAACATTTCTCGTATTTTTATGGACGGTTTTAAGGAATTCAGCCCATTTTTATGAAAAATTATTAAAATCGGGAAACCACAGCGCTGACGGCGCTTAAATCGGAGAGCCGGATCAAAATATATGACCGGCCGGGTTTCGAAATATAATGTTTTCCAGAAAAAAGTTCGGCGTAAGGATATTTTGTTGGAATAACATAACGGGTGCGATCATACCAGCACTAATGCACCGGATCCCATCAGAACTCCGAAGTTAAGCGTGCTTGGGCGAGAGTAGTACTAGGATGGGTGACCTCCTGGGAAGTCCTCGTGTTGCACCCCTCTTTTTGCATTTTTTTTAAGCAAATTCGTTTTCTGCATTTATATAACATTTCTCGTATTTTTATGGACGGTTTTAAGGAATTCAGCCCATTTTTATGAAAAATTATTAAAATCGGGAAACCACAGCGCTGACGGCGCTTAAATCGGAGAGCCGGATCAAAATATATGACCGGCCGGGTTTCGAAATATAATGTTTTCCAGAAAAAAGTTCGGCGTAAGGATATTTTGTTGGAATAACATAACGGGTGCGATCATACCAGCACTAATGCACCGGATCCCATCAGAACTCCGAAGTTAAGCGTGCTTGGGCGAGAGTAGTACTAGGATGGGTGACCTCCTGGGAAGTCCTCGTGTTGCACCCCTCTTTTTGCATTTTTTTTTAATCAAATTTCGTTTTCTGCATTTATATAACATTTCTCGTATTTTTATGGACGGTTTTAAGGAATTCAGCCCATTTTTATGAAAAATTATTAAAATCGGGAAACCACAGCGCTGACGGCGCTTAAATCGGAGAGCCGGATCAAAATATATGACCGGCCGGGTTTCGAAATATAATGTTTTCCAGAAAAAAGTTCGGCGTAAGGATATTTTGTTGGAATAACATAACGGGTGCGATCATACCAGCACTAATGCACCGGATCCCATCAGAACTCCGAAGTTAAGCGTGCTTGGGCGAGAGTAGTACTAGGATGGGTGACCTCCTGGGAAGTCCTCGTGTTGCACCCCTCTTTTTGCATTTTTTTTAAGCAAATTTCGTTTTCTGCATTTATATAACATTTCTCGTATTTTTATGGACGGTTTTAAGGAATTCAGCCCATTTTTATGAAAAATTATTAAAATCGGGAAACCACAGCGCTGACGGCGCTTAAATCGGAGAGAGCCGGATCAAAATATATGACCGGCCGGGTTTCGAAATATAATGTTTTCCAGAAAAAAGTTCGGCGTAAGGATATTTGTTGGAATAACATAACGGGTGCGATCATACCAGCACTAATGCACCGGATCCCATCAGAACTCCGAAGTTAAGCGTGCTTGGGCGAGAGTAGTACTAGGATGGGTGACCTCCTGGGAAGTCCTCGTGTTGCACCCCTCTTTTTGCATTTTTTTAATCAAATTTTTTTTTTCTGCATTTATATAACATTTCTCGTATTTTTATGGACGGTTTTAAGGAATTCAGCCCATTTTTATGAAAAATATTAAAATCGGGAAACCACAGCGCTGACGGCGCTTAAATCGGAGAGCGGATCAAAATATATGACCGGCCGGGTTTCGAAATATAATGTTTTCCAGAAAAAAGTTCGGCGTAAGGATATTTTGTTGGAATAACATAACGGGTGCGATCATACCAGCACTAATGCACCGGATCCCATCAGAACTCCGAAGTTAAGCGTGCTTGGGCGAGAGTAGTACTAGGATGGGTGACCTCCTGGGA